>JAOPFQ010000005.1:9165000-10555000 GCA_030064505.1 Chouioia cunea | reverse complement strand
TATTTTTATGCGACGAGCTTGCGGATTGGTGTCACCGACTTATTCTCTGCGTGTTTTTTTTCTTATATTTTCTCAATTTGCACAGTTTCACGTATAATTAATTTTTATTAAACGCGTTACCCTTCACATGACTCACCCTATAATTATAATTGGCGCGGTGGCTCCCCTTTCGTAACTTTCAAAGTGCTCGCGTCGTAAAAATGCAAATATATTCGATTGCTTTTACCTTTAATCGTTGTACGTCAAACAGCTATAAAATTTCACGTACACGTATCGCTGCCTCGTAGAGTTGGGCTCAAAATTTCACGATACTTTACGAGCAGCAGCGAGCTAATAGTAAAGAGAAATAAAGTTTTTTTTTATTATATACTCGCACCTTCGACGAAACACGCCCGCACCTTAACCCAGAATCCTCTTCTGATTAACATCTACGATGACTTCAGCCTTGCTCTATATCTCTCCACTTTGTCCCTCGATCCATTATTAACCTTAAACTTACTCGAGAGCTTCGAAATTATCGGGGAAACGTGCAAATTCGCTGCACCGGTAACCCGGAAAATCATATAAATTTGCAAACTTACCAAGACAACGAATTAAACGGTTCTCTTAACGATTTTTTTCGCATCTTCTTGCTCTTCTTGGGTTAATAGATTTTTAGGATGATGTCCGTTGACCTTGATTCGTTCGTGCAAATCACGGGTAAAAACGACGTGTCATAGTCATATTCTGCACTTTCGCTTCGACATCGGATCTGTGACTGAAATGCAAACAATTTCTCTTTGCTTTATCTTTGAAATGAAAGTCATCTACCTCGAAAGTGTGCGTCTCAAAGGAAAACAAAGAAAGAGATCACGGCGAGTTTATTGTTACTAATTACTTACGGTACAAACGCAACAACAAAAAACTACTTTCAAAGCACCAAGTAAATACAAGTAAATCAAATAATGAACTCAACGAGTCGCACAGCGCTTTTTCACAACAAAGCAAACTCGTGCCCACGACTGCCTCCTCTTGCAACGGTCCTTCGCTATATTAACTACCGTAACGATAATTTGAAGCTTTGTTCGTGCGACTATGTCATAAAAAAACACCGAGTTGCCATCGAACAAAAAGAAACCTTGCGCGGGTGACTTCCAAAGCAGTTTCAAAACGATGTATTTGCAGTTAGGCAACTACCTCAATACCTACTAGGCAACCACCTCGCAATAAACGAGCGTGTCGTCCGCGGAAGCAACACGAGTATTTCAAATGAAATTTGTGTATTGCTTGGAGGGTAACGGAATAGCGTGGGGATGGGAGGGGTAGCGAGCCTGAGAAATTCGACGGCCATCCAGGTTGTACGCGAGCTAGCTAGGTCACGTAGGATACTTTGCGTCATCGTTTCGCCTACATGCGCACCGCGCTATATCGTTCATACGTGAGTTGAACGCGATGATCTTTGGCCTCGACGAGCCTAAACGCTTGGCCGTTCTCATCAAAGATGAGCGTTAAATCAATAAATTGGGCATTTAATACCGCGATTAATCGTGCGATTAGATTAAGCCTCGTCTCACCCTATCTCCCCACGTTTCAGCTGACGCATCGTATGAACAATCCAACGAGAAGGAACAGTCCCTTCTCGTCAATCTTTGCACATACATATACAATAAAGCAAAGGGAGCAATCGGTCGTGAAAACTTGACAATTCGATACTTTTGGTCTTTGCTGTGTGCTCACTCTCTCTCTCTCTCTCTCTCTCTCTCTCTCCACTGCTGAGCTGCGCTCAAATGCGATACATCAATAATTCATAGTCGCGCGTCCCGCCGCTGTCGCCGTAGATGTGTCTACGTGAGTATACATAGACGAAGCATAGAAGGACGCAACTTTGATGTAAGAAAAGAAGGGAGGAGGTCTGGACCTAGCCCTTACACGCTACAGACTCTTTTGAAATTGTCGATGTTCGTCAATTTACTCCTGCTTGCACGTACACCGACACTTTTATTGAATTTCATCGCGTTTTTTTACTATCTCGAAATAGAGTTTTGTTGTGCGTACCAACGAAAAAGCTCGCTGCGAGTTTTGCTCAAGTTGAAACCAATCCGCAACTTTTTTTACGCGTACGGAGTTTTTACGATAAAATTTGGCGCAACGTCGGGTTTACTAATGGACATTCTCGTGTGTTTTATCGACGTGCGTGTCTACGCTATTGTTTATAAATATGTTAAAGTTTCAATGCGTTTTTTATCAATGAATATCGTAACGCCGCGACGCGTCAATCACAGTTCTACAGTGAACATATGTAATGTAATCTGAATATTTAATGAAATTTCGTTTAAATTTCTGATAACGCTAGCATCGCTAATATTACCATTATCGGCAAATAAATAAAAATTTGATATTCAAAAGAAAAGAAAATTTCACGTGATTTTTAAATTAAAAGCTGGTTTATTCGTAAAACAAATTTGAAACTTTTATGCAGAAAAATATGCGTCGGAAATAAAATTCGACGATAACATAATTACACGTAGGTATACATTGCCCGAGAAAATGAAATTGTTTAAATATTATTGTAAATGCTTTAAAAGTGTACAATCAACGTACAATCAAAATATAATATTCCCTTCTATATTACTCCAAACGTAATTTCTTCCAAAAAAATAGGGGATTCGAGGAATTCGCAATTCTGAATTCCGGTGTTATAACAATTCTTTTTATATCACGAACGACGTGATCAATAATGCTTCGTTTCAATTAATTACATTTATAGCGATTATATTTGTGACATCTGTGTGGCTGTGATATTTTTCCACAAATATTTTTCACGGAAAGCTTTTAATCTCTTAATCTCTTTTTTAGTAGAATAGCGTCTTCAATCGACGTAGATAGAACCGTAAGGCCGCTGTGATGCGAAATAATAATATTTCTTTGGAAAATGGATCAGCGTACTTTCGTTCGCCCGATAAAATTAGCTCGCAACAAACATTGGCCTCCTCGTTGGAATAAAGATAAATAGTCTTTCGGTGGCTCACCTTTTTCGATAGGATGCAATTTTGATCTCCATTGAAAACTATCGATTTCGTTCACCTCAACAATCGCTAAATTAATTACATCGCGTTTTTCGTTTACACGTACCCAACTCGTTGACATTTCAAATTTCCAGACGAACGTGCACCTGTTCGTTTGCAACCTCCGAACGCTTCCACGTCGCTCGTCGTTGTTAAACCTATAAGACACAGCGTATCTGGATCACGCGACATTTTTTAATGCGAGCAAATGTTATGTATTCCGTTTAACGAAGCAGTTATATCACTGGTTGATCTTGCAAATCGATATTATTTGACCGAGTATCGATGGACAAATAATCAATCGTGTCAATGAAATTAATATTATGAAATAAGCAGCACTGCAAACATATGGATACCGTCTTCAATAATCCCTTTATTCAATAGTCAATGTCCTTACACAGTCTTGTCACTCGTCACTCTTGACTCTCCTATATCGTTTATCAATCGTCCTCGTCGCCGTGTCTTCGGCATTTGTGTCGTTGCAACTAACGACCCTTGAAAAAGTATCAACTTAACGTGAATTTTAACAATTTTAAAAGATATTAACGTATTTCAAAATAATTGATGGACGAGACGTTCGACAGGTCCTAATTGAAATTTTAAGTCACTCGCAGCGTTGATGGAGTCTAATTAAAATTTTAAATATCGTTATTGTACAGGGTCAATCAGGATTCACGTAAATTTTCCATCAAACGATCGTTTCGAAGCGCGAACCTCCGAACGCAATTTCATAATGAGATTTGTAAAAAATACACGCACAAGAGCATTTTCAACATTAGCAACGACTTTATTAAAAATATTCAATGACATGTTATCATCACACGTAATAATATACATAAAAATGTCCGATAATATACGCATCTTTGAATTTCCCACCGTACGCAACGTATAAAAGTCGGTTACACAAAATATCAGTGTAATACAGAGAAAAAAACTCGATAAAGTTCCGCAATAAACTTCGTATAGCATTCGATCAGATGCGCATTTATACAGACATTCTCAAACAGACAGCGTGTGAATCGCCTACGTATAATGTATATGCAGCGACTTCTAAAAAAAAATCTTTTCAGCAGGTGTAAAAGAAAAAATCTTACCCTCCCAATGTTTTTTCAGCGCAGGGGTTAAAAATACAGCGCGCGGGTGCGCTTCACGAAGTCGACATAAAAACGCACTCAGTGTAGCATTGCACTTTTCGAGGGAGGGAGAGGGAGAGGGGGAGAGAGAGAGAGAGAGGAAGAGAAATGCACATCGACTATCGGAGAAAGAGTGAGTGAGTCAAGGGTTGTTTCTTGGTCCAGCACGTCCATTTTCCTACAACCCTCGTGTGCTGTATGTGTGTTTGCTTGGTAATTCACCATTTATGTGTTCCCTCGATTTTTACGTTCGGCGTGGGTTACTTTCGTTTTTTTTTCTTTTTTTATTTTCTTCCGTTGGTTGCATCATACGTTGCAAATCTTTGATTTATTCCGATGAAAAGGCTTCTTTTTCTTTCGGTTTTCCATTAGGTAGAGTGCTGATAATGACGAATCGCTAACCCTCATATTTCTTTTTTCCCTTCGATTCGGCAAGAGGATATAAATTCACGATTTCAAATAAAAATGCAGCAGTAGCTCGTGGTGATATCCTGGCTTGCACGAGCATTTCGCAGTCTCATCTCGTTCGTCCGCTTGATATTGCATAGTCCTTTTTCCTCCCCGTTCTTCTCCTTTTTTTTACCGTTGCAAGCGTCTTTCTCAATCTCTCTGCTCCTCTTTATCTCTTTTTCTGGTGTTCTCTCTCTCTCTCTCTCTCTCTCTCTCTCTCTCTCTCTTTCGTCGTATGCACAAAGCTGAGTGTAACTTCAGAGGGGACACTATACTATGCCGCCCGCGATCGTTCCCTGTTTACGCGCGCTGATTTTCCCCTGTGTTGGCTTTGATATGATCTATTCTACGTGTGTGTGTGTGTATATATATATACGCTCATGTGTGCGCACACGTGTACGCGCGTCTCGATGCGAATCTCTTTTCTTCTTTTCTTTTTTTTCTGCATTTTATGATTATTTTTTTTGGTCGTGCGGTATCTCTTGGGGAATATACTTCTGTTGTCTATCTTAGAAAGCTTCCACCGTAAAGCAGCGCTCCTATTCTTTCGAATGGTATTCAGATATATAGTAAGCATCAAGTTCCTTGGGTCTACGGTCGAAAAAAGAAAGAAAAATTTCTCGTTTTGCGTATATTTTTGTTTATACCGATAATCCTGTGAGTAAATATGGCAATGAAATTAATACGTTGAGCGTGAACGCTCGTATACTACGCAACGAGTATTCGAGTATCCTTGCGATGAGCGTGGCTTCTTGAATTTGCATCGTTTTATTTATGAATAGCCGCTATTCAATAACGCTAATTTGCAGGTAATTTAAGCATCTCGTGTACACTGATTTTTTTCGCCGTCAACAACCACGCGATTTTGCTACTATACCTCTCTCGATTTACCAAAGCCGATATTAGCATACCGGATCACATCCTTCGTACGAATAAAACGTAGTTTCACAGTACAGATATAATTTTAAACGAAGAAGCGTGAATTTTTCCACAGTGCCGAGTCGTGTTCAAAGACAGTGTTTTCTGTTTGCATACGCTCGAACGTTTTAATGGGACGTCGATAGATCTTTGCACAAATGATCACAGCAAATAGTATAACTGATAATCTTGTTATAAACAACTTGCAATAGTTACAAGATCGATTTAAAAATACATTTTTTACGAGACATTGAACAATGTTTTTCATTGGTAGGAATAATGAACGTTCGACGAAGCAGTTTACTGAACTCGTTAGAAATTTTAATTATAATCAATTATCCAACGTATACTGCAAGGCTAAATTTTAGTTGTTGTCGCTGTTTCCTTTTGTTCCGCGGCAAAACTCCTGTCCAACTGTAATTTCATTTGTGATTGCCCATACTTATGTTTTTCATTCTATATTATCATTGTTATTGTTATTGATCTTCGCAAGAAAGAGAGAGAGAGAGAGAGGGAAACCGACATTACAGATCGATTATACTAATAGTGTGTGGTTTTTTTGCTCGTTCGCGCTACGCCTTCATTATATATCTCCTTGAAAAAAAAATATATACTTGGCATAATTGCATCGGTATAATTGATTCGTTGTCAATGAGACATCGGCGTGGATATACAAGGCATAACAGACAACTTGGCACGTTATAATCGCATGTTCGTAGAATATATTGCTACGGAGCGGAGCGTTCGTTCGCGTACCGCGTGGATATCTTCGATTGTAAGCACAAATAGCTACACTCTGTTCAATGAACGCGAGAACAACAATCAATAAGTACATCAGAGACAAAAGACATAGCTCGCTCGAATAAATTCATTGTTCATCAGCAAACGCCAACGATAAATCACGGGAGATGCGCGCAAGTCGCCGTGCAAGTAATTGCGGTAATATTTCGGCAATCGAAAAATAAAAAAACAAGCCTTCGTACAACTAAACGAAAGGAAACGCTAAACGCGAACAAATATACACCTTTCGTAATTTTGCCGTGAAGGTAAGTAGTTTCTACATAGAAGGTCGAGAGCAGCTGCGCGTATGTACGTGTATATATACGTTAGAATCGAAATGGTTAATTGCTTTATGATGGTGCAGAGGTTGCAGAGAGGCACTTTATCGAGCGCGCGAGTAAGCTCCAGGACAAAAGCGCGTACACTGTAGAAACACTATGACTGTGTGAGTGTGTGTGTGTGTGTGTTGGCAACGCGTTATCGAGGGAAAATTCAAGCTACTCGCTGCCTGCGTGCTCGCTCACAATTGGACCTACGTGCTTTTCCTTACTGCGCTATTGACTCTTTGTGCTCTCGTGCAAGTGGCGCGTTTTGTTTTTGCGTAATCTCTGTCGGAATTTTGTTGGTTTGTTTTTGTTTTTGTTTTTTTGTTTCAAAACAAGAGAGATTTACGCCTCGAATGCGGGTCAACGCGTTATCTAGAGTATATGTACAAACGATTATCGTTGTTTTCTTATTTCGGAAACAACAGCTGTCGGTAGCATACGCGAAAAAACACGCTTTCTGTAAAAGCATAACGTATATTTTATTAGTGCGATTCCGGCTGATTAAGAATTAAGAAGGAGAAAAAAACAGCGCGGCGGGCCTATCTCGTTTACAACGTTAATTAGCCCGCGCGCAAGGCTCTACTCTCTCGTAAAGCCAATTAGAGCGCGGTCATGCAACCACCATCAACACGGTAAACTTGATACACCCAGCGAATTATTTAAGTTTACAGCTATACGTCTTTTCAAAAATTATACACGCGTTTACGCGTATGAAATTCTGAGAACGGAAGAAAAAAAAGAATAGATCCGTTCGATTACGCGTACCGCACAACGACGATTGTACGTAATACAACAGAGTCGTTCTCTTTCGCTCGCTTGGTCTATCAAAAACAAAACGAGGCAAGGGATATATGGTCCCCTTTTGTTTTTGCCCTTGAGAGAGCTTGCGAGGAGCACGCTGTGCTTTCTCGAAAACGAGACAGCTCGCTCAAGGGGCAAAACTCGTAAAAGCAAAAAAGAGCTAACGATTCTTGGGTAAGAGCTGAGCTTTTTTCGGCAGAGCTTTGAATTTTTGCGCGAGTGGTGTGTAGGTTTTGTACGAGAATCCGAGGACTTTACCAGGCCAGTCGCGCGTACGCTTACTGTACGCTTACGCTTAACTTCCGAGCCTTCGTATCCCTCTTGTTGATTGTGTCAAGCCGAAATCGAGGAATTACTCGACAGCTTACCTTTTCTGTACTCTCTGATAGTTAGTATCAGAGTAGACCTTCGGTTGAACTAGCGATTGAGACTTGGTAACGAAAAAGGAGAAAGAAAAACAGTCGCTAAAAGTACCAAATAAGTACCAACCAAACGTATCGCTCTTTGTCAATATTTGCGTATGGTTTCCCAGAGGACGCGTTTATCGGTACGTCGATGTTGAAAGAAGCAAAAGAGGAAGAAAAAAAGCGAGAGTGAAACTTTGCGAGCACGGATAAAAGGTGCGAACGAGGCGTGTACACACGTCGTATACGCGCCCGCGTGTTTCTCTTCTAAAACGACCTTGCCTTTGGCCATGCGTGTAATAATTGCTTAGCTCGCAATTTGCGAGCCAAGCGACGAGTTGCCTTGTTGCATTACAATGCGCGATGTATTACGTAGCGTTACGTGAAAGCTTCGTCAAAACAATGAATGTGCCTCATTGATTTTCTAGCACGTTTTTGACGTACTCGGTACGTCTGCCTGTTTGTCCGGTTGTCGGATTTTCTTTAACAGACGTGCGCGCGTGCGTTGATGCATTTCCTCGGCTATATTAATAATTTCGATACGCACAACTGTTTCGTGGGAAACGTTCGTTTGGATATGCCGTTCGTTCCATTGTCATTATAGTACGAGTCGGTAAATTGCTTAATGCGCGAGCACTCGCGTATCGTAATGCGTTTAATCGATGTGGACGGCCACGCGTGAGATGAATTTTATCGGTGCTCTTAAAACGATTGGGCCCGGAAAAATTAATCCATTCGCGCGACGTGGACTTTGACGTGCTTATACGGTTGTTTGGATACCTAGATGCCGTGTAGTTGGGTCTTTTGAATATAATTATCCAAGTGTGTCGCATCTTTTCAGGGATAGCTTGCTCGCCGTCTTCGTATTACGGCAATTAGTGGAATTTACCGACTAGGCTTTCGCGCGAGTTGGCGTCAACTCTGAATCCTGGCTAGCGTTCACGCAACGAAGGAAACGCACGCGTACCACAGCTCGACGCCATAAAAGGAGAAGTCGCGCAACAATGTACCCGCAGAGAGTTCGGGCTCGCGCCCATCATCTGCCTGTCGAACGGCTATGGATTGTATAGGTCGTTGTTCGAGTGCTGTTGTCGACCGTTTGCTCGGAGATCTATACAGCGTTACATTTCCATACAACGATCTTTTTCTTTCGTTCGCATACCTCGAATGGTTTTCCACTGAGATTCGTTAAACGTGCGACGCTATTGTTGTAATTATCAACGAATGCTTCGTAACCGTTACTTTGCGAATAATCACTCGTAGGAAAGTTGTTGAAATCCAACGAGAAAATAACAAATCAGGCGATCGCGCTTTTTACGAAAACTTTAAAGGCGTAATCGAAAAGACCAAGTTGAAACATGCAGGGGATACGATAATCGTAAGAACAGACAAAAGCCACACGCTATAATCCCACTCGTCGCACGAGGAAATCCATTGGTCTTTGAAACTTTTAACAAGTCGATCGCGCACAAAGATCGACGAGCGAAGCCAAGAAGAAGGAAATAACGTATCCGAAAGACGTATATATATTATACATTATAGCCGAATTCACGTATAGTCCCCGCGTATAAATTTAAGTAGATTATACAACTTCTACTGTTACTTCGGGGCATCTGCTTACGTGTAAAGATGGGTTTTCAACTTAGCCTCTCTTGTCGATGTGCGCGTGTTCCCCCTACTCGGCGTGCACCTCTTTTCTTCTTCCTCTTTTATACCTGCATTATCCTCCCCGCATCTGCTCGGCTGATTTTTCCATTGACGGCTTGTTTTTAAAAGTCGCACCGCGCTTGGCTCTCTTGGGTACAGCCTTCTGTTGCTGCTGCTGCTGATGCTGCCCGTCGTGTCTTTGTCGGTAACACACGACTCGCTTCTACGTAAAATTTTCTTTCGTTATTACAGTCCGATGCTTTCGATATGTATATCTTTTTAATATGAATCTTCGGTCAATGGAAAAATCATCGAGTTCCTTTCGATTCACCATTTTAATCAATTGACTAGATAAACAGATGTTAGACAAATGTACAAACCGTGAATATGAACAAACATCGGAATGGCGGTTAATACAAAAGCTATTAATTGTTGCGCGCGCGGAAAATTGTATTTCCAAAATAACAGGACTCGCCTGCCGACGGTCACGCTTGATTTTCGAGGGACGATCATTGTTTTTAAATCGACTATGCTGGACGTGTTTCTGCTACGCTTGAAAACCCGTAACGAATCTTTCAATGGAAACTTTAAAAAATGTGTCTCTGTTTCTTTTTTAAAATGCGAATAAATTGCAGCAAGCCTATTTAATGCCCGTAACAGTGTTGTATTTGTATTATTTGATATAATTACCGAAGCGTTTCAAAACTCGATCGTACCAAAATATTAACATTCAATCATCCATACTTTTGTTCGGTCAAAACCCCGATAATCCTAACAAGTTTGCTTTTCCCTCCTTCAGAGATCCTGTGAATTGTTCGTTTATCCTTAAAGATCGAAATTAATTTTAAATCGAAACAAAAATTAAGAAAAAGAAAATACAATGGCCTTTTAATTCACGCAAGGGCAGCATAATTCCTGCTGACATCTCTCGAGCGCGAGCGATCTTAAATATTCCCGATAACATCTCTTGATTCCGAGCGATTTTTCACATTCGCGCACAAGTTTGCATGGAAGGGCGAAGTCTGGTGAGCGGTAAAACTAAGCGTGCAGACATCGAGTTCCATGCGCGCGCGCAAATATTGCGTCCCCGATATTACAAAGAAAAAAAAGGACGAAAGAAAAGAACAGTGGCCTCACGATGTGTGCACGCGAGAAAAATTCCTCTCGACGTCTATGGGGCGAGACGACGAAATTGCTGCAGCATACCTATCTGGCACTCGCGATAATCTCTCTCTCTCACCGCAGACAATTGTATATCGCAGTGAACTACCGAGACATACGTATACTCGCTGATGTATGTATAAATGTACTTTATTTGTTTGTCTATTGTCGCAGGAATCGGTGTTGTACTAGTGACAGTAAGCGCAGTTGCTTGGCGAGTAACCAGTCGTGAGAATTGCAGTGGTTTCTTTGGGCTGACGGGTCGAATTCCGGCGGCGAGGCCTATGCATCCTTACGCTGCCATGATTTATCCCGAGTTCCAGTTCAGAACTCCACCTCCGAGTTATCAGGTGAGAAAGCTCTTGGCTTCTATTGGAATTATTGCACGCTGTATATTATTTATGGTCGGCTTTGCGAAAAATCCTTTCTTGGATTACCCTTTGTTGTACATCGTACAAAGTCGTGTCTAATGAGCAAAAGGTTTTATCGAGTGTGCCGTTAGGTTTACGTATGAATATAGTTATATTAAACGCGTCGATTTTCGCTCGGTCCGTGAACTTACGCGCAAGATTTATTTTACCTTTTACTTCTTGAACTTCTTTACGCGAGCGAGCGCTGGCGCCTCGCTTCGTTTCCCTCTCGCCTATTTTTTCGTTGTTCTTTGGATCAAAGTGTTTTACGAGCTAATAACTTCGTTCTATGTTTATCGACTCGTTGGGAGAGCATTACGTTCTAGCAAGGGGCGTTCACTCGGCCTACGATTGATCCTTTTGAAGAAAATAAGTTTTCGAGGCGTTAACAAACAAAAACAACAAACCAACGACAACGGAATATAGCAATAATTCGCTCCCTCAATGCCATTGCCGCGAGTGGCTGCGATAAGTAAAGCTTGTCAACTTCAACGGGATGATTGCGCGTTTACGGAAAAGTAGCCTTTGAAAGTGGAATGAGCGAAACTCGAAACGGTGAAATGTCACCATGAGCAAGTCTCCAAAAAATCTTGCGGCAGCGAACCCTTTGTCGCGGGCTCGCCCAGTTGCTTTTACAAAGCTTTAATAATGTCGTTGAAAAATTATACGTAGCTTCGAAACAAACTGGCGAAAGGAATTTTGCGTTAAAGGAGAACAAACGTTCGAAAGGATTCGCATACACGCATCGAGCAAATTAGCACGAGCAAAAGTCAAACGAGACGCGTAATTGATTTCCGCTGTGATTTTCACATTTCCTTATTTGCCAACTCGTAAACATTAGCTCGCTGCAGCGTTTACAGATCGAGTCGATACGCGTTACAACCGAAGGCAACTCTAATACTTTCGAAGAAAAAAAATCCCTCGAAACCGAACCCACTTGGTACTCAATTTCGCGCGTAAACACTGTAATGCGATTGAATAGATGGGGGATGATATTTCTCAAAAGTCCCTCGTGATAAATACATATTATTAACGGCAGTTTCATCGCATGGGCTCGTACCGCGATATTATTATAAAGGCGATGCGTAGGTTCGTACGTTGCCGCGGCAAAAAGGGAAGAACGTCTATTTATAATTTAATTTATTTTCACACGAGAAATCTGAATTGTCCGTTATTTTAGCTTTTTGTTTTAACAAATAAACAGATGCAAAAATTGATTGGCTTTTGCCGTATCGTTATGCCCAAATCGTTCTTGGGCTTAACGAAAATCAATCCCCACGCTCAACAAGTATTTCTAACGACCGAACAGAATCGCGATGTTCCCCCACAATTCGCGAGATATCAAAGGAGCTAACAACAACGACAAAACCATCGATTTTTCAGGCAAGCATGCAAGAGTACAGGCTACGACTGCTGTTGCTGGATCGTTTGCAACCAACCTCGTCGCCGCCGCCGACGTACAGGTCAAACGCTGGTAGTCTTGTGGCGAATGGACTTGGAGCGATAAACGGGACCCCACCAGCGATAACAGCACCTCACCACACGTCCCACCATCACCATTCAATGGTCGGTACGGTCGGTCGTAACGGCGAGAGTCGGCCACCTAGTTATTGCGGTCATCGTGTAGTTGCACCAACAACGCAAACGACTCATCATGGATTACCAGCGACTTCGAAGAAGGACGCTAATCTGGTGCGCATCGTTCAAACGGAAAGCGAACCTGTAATCCTGAGTGGTGATCAAACACCACCGTGTACCGCTGTCGAAGTCCTCGCTCATCTTTAGTCCCAACAACATTTCTTCTTTCGCTCTTCCCTTCTGTGTTCTTATATATACATACATAATAGCGCTCAAAGCGCACTCGCAGTTGCGTGTATCGAGTATAAGAGGAGCGAAGGATCTTTCGTTGTGCAGCCGATCATTCCAATTTATCGTACAATTGTTTGGCCGACTTATTCTGTATATACACTCAGAGTTGTGCGACAACAACAACGGCAACAGCAACAATAACAAATAACGACAGATATAACATTGAAAAACAAATAAAATAAACAGAAACACGATTTACGATATTTATCTATATGCGTATACTTTAGTTGCACTTTGTAAATACGATACTAGCACGTTTTGTTCATAGGCTTGATGCTACGTGTGTATACTTTTTATTGTAAATAAACGACGAGGGAAGTGGATTTTAACGTGGAAATGTGCAAGGGAATCGTGCTGATGATTAATTCGGTTTTGCGCATAATACAATTCATTACTTGTTTTGTTCGAATGATCCGTTATCTTTTCATTTGGGAATCAGCGTTGTAAAGCTCTCGCGATCATTGTTGTATTTAATGTAAATTGTGCCATAAGACAATTTCCTTTTAAATCTGTTCAAAGTCAATCGAATCGCTTCAAAAACACGTAAGCATGAACCGAACGGTGCTTGTGATGGATCGAGTTGATAGCTGCTAATTTAATACTTCGTGCTTTTAGCCTATTGAAATTAATGTCAAAAGTTACGTCGTAGATCATTTCTTTCACGAGTACAAGTATTTGCCGTCCATTGCAAGTATTTGTCGTTCCGATAGTTAACATTGCGGAACAACTGCTTTGAAACACGTGAAAACATTTGTCAAATCACACTTCTGGCATAGTTACAGTAACGACGTGTAGTATTCTTTTATCCGCGTAAAAGCATAACAACAAAATACAATGACGTACATATGCATAGAAACAATACTGGTTTTCTTTGGTTTCGAAAAAATACAATGCATTCGTACGATACTCAATACATGTACCTAAATAAAGACCTGTATCAAAAACGTTATTATTTTTCTCGTAACGTATAGATTTCAAAGTTCTTACTCCTATAATACATAATTATTCACGATGTAGACATGAAATTAAAGCGCGTACAGGTTCAACCACAACGGAACAAACAGCTAGAGTCTCAACAGCTAGAGTAGTCAGTCGTCTCAGAAACGTGGGCTCTTTCGGAACCATTGACACTTCGCGAAGATACCTACAAATTAACGCAAATAGAACAAACGATAGACACCAGTCGAACCTTTTAAGTCGACAATTGTTCGTTCGGAATGCAGTTCAACGTTACGTTTTAAAACTGGTTCGTTTCGCGAGTCCGAGTGTGAATATTTGTTCGGGTTTTTTATCGTTGGTTCACCCAACCACTTTTGAACCCACAAGTACAACGCCTTATTTTTACACGATTATACATAAATTAAGAAGAAAACTGCCTCTTTCAAGATCTTTTCAGCGATTTATTTGGTTTTTAACTGGAGCTGAAGTTCGGAAAAAACTTGGTGTGTTCCTTTAAAATTTCACCCTAAATAGGTGACAGCTTACGATATAAGTAACCGTTATAAACAAATTATGTAAAAGCTCACGGGTGTTGTGCGACTCAACATATGTATCCGCAATATTTTTTTAACTACGCAGCGAAAATTGAGTAAGCGTAAAATGTATTTTCATGCGAGGTATAACAATAAATGTGCACGCGAGTCTGTTTTGCTCATAGATAAATTTTCTTGCAAAAAAAAAACAAAAAAAACGATGTAATAGAAGTGTTAAAGTGCTTATTATGCTCAAAACCAAACTCGCAATGATTCGTGATATGTGTAAGAGCGATAAGTTAAGTTGTCGGTCGAATTAGTAGTTCCTTAATATATTGTAGGCCAATTTGTATATTGAGAATGAATAAAATATATATTTATCTGACTACTTGTTTTATCAAAGTGATTGCATTCCCAAAGGTACGTCGATTTGTTCCGTGAACAATAATTGCGTCCATATTTTTTTTCAAATTAATTTTCAAAATAGATCGACCAACGTTGTTATGGAACTTACGACTAATATGCTCATGAATTTAATTAATTCACGCGTTGCAAGATATATTTCTATTTCCTCTTCGTTATAAAATATAATTGAACGCGTAGATTCTCTTCTGCTTTTGTTGGGCTGCGCAGTAGCAACTGCGCAACGCAGGCGCGACAGCAACTATAGCTTATTGGCATGGCATATGGCTTTACACGTGTAGCCGCAGAAAATCTACAATTCGAATATCTTTTTGTATAAAAAAGCTGAGTTATTTAACAAAAACATGTGTGGTATATTTTGTACAATTAATTGCAAGCATCGCGATAGAAACTCTTTAAGTAACGGCGAATCTCGCGAGGTAAATCAATGTCGATACTAATGTTTTTACATTTTTACAAATGAAACGAGCGAGTTGAAAGTCAATATTGAAAGTATGTAATTATTTGCAGTGGTCGTTATGCAAAGATGTTATATCGTCAAGAGGGCCCGATAGTTTGAATAATCATTCACGAGGTCTGGCAGAAAACTGGTATGGTCAATTCTACGCAAGTGTATTATGGATGCAAGGTATGAAACCTATTTCGCAACCGCTAGTTGACAATGACTCCAATGTACTTTTATGGAATGGAGACGTGTTTTCTGGTGACTTGGTATGTGCATACTTATTTGTCTAATTACCGACTTGGATTTTATTAGTTGCCATTTTAAAACCTAACAATTTATTCTTTTCCTTTAGTTTAAAGAAGGAACCTGCGACAGCAAATTAGTTTTATCAAGTTTGAATAACGTAGATGATGTTTATTCAGTTATCAAACGTATTAAAGGACCCTTCAGTATAGTTTATTACCAAAGTTCCAAGAAATTATTATATTTTGCAAGAGACCAATACGGTAGGCATAGTTTGTTATCCAAAATAAGCGCAAATTCCCTTCTTTTAACATCCGTTGCTGTTAAGAGTCTAGAAGATATTGTAGAAGTACCAGCAATTGGATTATACGTTGTTGACTTAAATGGAGAACGCTTTAAAATACAATGTCTTCCATGGAATAAGCCGGATGAAAGGTTTTACAGCATATTAAAAAATTTTGAACGCAGAATAAATGTCGATATAACAGTCGACGATTTTCATCCTTTGTTACAAATAGATCAGTTATTTATACATAGTTCATCAACATCTAAATTAGGTTTTTTGAAATATCTAGACTGTTTTGAGGACTCCAAAAGTGTCGATGAAGTTATGGAGTACCTTCTGAAACAAGAAAGTATTAATCAGCTTGTAGATGATTTTTTAAAATTGTTAAATGAGTCCGTAAGAAGAAGGGTGGAGGTTTTACCTGATTTGTGTAGAGATTGTACAAGACTTATTTATCAAAATGTCACTAAGTGCCAACATACAAAAGTCGGTATATTATTTTCTGGAGGTGTGGATTCAGCTATTTTAGCTGCTATTGCACACAATCATGTACCAATTGATGACACCGTAGATTTGATCAATCTAGCATTTGAAATGAAAAACAATAGTTATGATGTCCCAGATAGAAAAACTGGAAGGCAAACTTTCAATGAACTATTAAAGATCTGTCCAAACAGGAAATTCAATTTTATTGAAGTAAGAATGCCTTGAAACCTTAATTTTTATTAATTTTTAAATACAAATGCAATTGTACAACATATTTTTTAGGTCAACGTTCCAAAAGATGAATTAGAAAAATACAGATCCACCAGAATATCCAATTTAGTTTATCCACGTTGTACTATTCTAGATGATAGTTTGGCAACTGCTGTTTGGTTTGCCAGTAGAGCAAAAGGAACAATTACATCAGAAAATCGATCGTACGAATCAACTTGCAGAGTTCTTCTGCTTGGGATGGGAGCTGACGAACAATTAGGTGGTTACATGAGATACAGAACGACCTTAAGGCGTCTTGGCTGGGATGCTGTCCAGCAAGAGTTGCAATGTGATTTTGATAATATTTATGATCGGAATTTAGGAAGAGATGATAGAATGGTTGCCGATCACGGCCGACAATCCAGATTACCCTTTTTGGATGAAGATTTAGTTGAATATGTACAACGGCTTTTACCGTGTGAAAGGCAAGTTAATATAATGTATTATTTCTCCAAATTATTGACACTCTATTGAGATACATAATATTTAACGTTTGAGTATCTAATAAATTCCTTTAAGAATAACAACATGATTAACAAATGTTTTTCAAATATCTGTTAGTACTTCAAAAGATTATTCCACTGCAGGTCTCAATTCTTGTTTTATCTCAACAGGTTTTGTCCAACCGAAAAATTTCCACCTGGTTTAGGTGATAAGCTGATATTGCGCTTAGCAGCTCGAAAAATAAAACTACACGAAGCGGCAAAGTTGCCGAAACGAGCTTTTCAATTTGGATCGCGAATAGCTAACAGTAAAGAAAATGCCAAGGACGTATCCAAACGATTATAATTGATGTTTTTCAACTTATTCTACGAAGAATGTTTTCTCTCGTTATAACGTTGGCTTATCAGCTTTATAAACAGTCACAAACACCACGTTGACTCTTATCTGCAGCAACAGTACTCTACGTTAGTCCAAGTGTTCAAGTATATACATATCGCATGTGTAACGAGAGACGCATTAAAAAAATACGAGTTTGTTTTTAATGGTTATTGCTTAGAAGTCTGAAGAATGTACGAACAAAGAAGTGAGCCTCAAAACATCTACTTGAGCCCTGCTCCACCAGGTCTTGAGCAGGAATTTAAAACCTTGCTCACTCCAGAAGCTATTAGGTTTTTGATTGAGCTTAACCTGCGCTTTCAAAAGAATATCGATGATTTATACACTGCCAGACTTGAAAGGAAATACTTGCAAAAAAGGGATAATAGAATACCAAAATTTGTCAAGTCTCAGTATACCACAGGTGATTGGAAAGTGGCACCAGTCAGTAAGATACTATTTTGAAAAAATATTAAATAAAATATAACTCTTCTAGACTGTACGTTTTTGCATTCTAATTTATTTTTAATTTGTAGATCATAGACTTGAAAATAGACACTTAGACTTAGGAGATGTGAGTCCAAGCAACTACGCTCATTTCATTTCAGCTTTACAAGCTAATGTTCAAGGAATTCAAGTTGACTTTGACGATGGACATTGCCCAACTTGGAAAAATCAGATCTTTGGTTTATGCAATGTCTATAGAGCTGTACATAATCAAATTCCCAACGTTCCTAATATATCCAATGCACCAGTGTTAATGCTACGGCCAAGAGCATGGAACATGATCGAGCATAATATGAGCGTTAATGGCAAGGAAATTCCTGGACCTCTTTTTGATTTTGGATTATTAATGTTTCACAATGCATCTCTTCTATCTCAATGTGATTCTGGACCATTTTTCTACTTATCAAAATTAGAAGGTGCTGCAGAAGCAAGACTCTGGAATGAAATTTTCACTTGGAGTCAATTGAAATTACGTATTCCTTATGGAACAATTAAAGCATGTGTTCTCATTGAAAATATTTTATCTTCTTTTGAAATGGATGCAATTTTATACGAACTAAAAGATCACTCGTTAGGTTTAAACTGTGGTATTTGGGATTATGCTGCATCAATAATTTCTAAATTCGGTGATGACTCTTCCTTTTTACTCCCTGATAGGAATAAATATGTCGATATGCAAAAGCCTTTTTTAAAAAAATACATGGATCTAGTGGTCAAAACATGTCACAAAAGAAACGCTCATGCAACTGGTGGAATGTCTGCTAAACTTCTACCTGACGAACATGCACCAGATTTTAACGACATCATTGACAATATATTGCGAAGTAAATTGACAGAAATACGAGCAGGAGTAGATGGATTTATGGTATACGATTTGAAATTAGTTGAATTTGTGAATGATCTTTGGCAAAATCACGGTGGGCTTTCCTCAAATCAATTCCTATTTTCCGGAATAAAAGAAGAAATAACAGAATCAGATTTATTAACTTTACCCAAAGGCGGAGTCACCGAAGCTGGTTTGAGACATAACATCACAGTTGGTATATTGTTCATATATCATTGGTTGTGTGGCAAAGGTGTGTTTGCATACAAAGGATCTATAGAAGATTCAGCAACAGCTGAAATATCCAGAGCTCAAATCTGGCAATGGATTAGACATGCTGCTCCAATAGAAAATAAACAAGCCGTTGTTACGAGAAGTGTGGTTTTCGTTGAAACTTCTAAAGTTTTTGAAAGACTGACTAAAGATTATGGATTTGATAACTCTGCAAAAATCAAACTCGCTGTTGCATTTAATGTATTTTTAGAGATTGTAAATCATAGAGATTTTCCTGAATTTATCACAACTTACTTAAATGACACCTACATATTTAGAATAACACAAGCCAATTTGTAATTACAAAAATGTTTTTATGATAAAATATATTTTTAATAGACAAATTGTTATGAATTGTCTCGTTGAAATGTATGTGTGTAAAAATAAATTTGTTATTTTATTAAGATAACATATATTATACCAATCATACAAATCCATATCATTTTTCTTTGATAAAAACAAGTTATCGATAAAATAGAACACTATCTTGTCGATTTTACGAATTGACATTTGTATGTATTATTATTATCATAGCAAAGACGAACATAACCTGAGGGGTTGTTATTTCCATACACATTTACTAATTTTGGCCAGGTTTAGCGGAGCATTTGGAAGAATGTAGATATTTATTGATTGTTGTTTTTGTTGAATTTGTGTTTTTAACTTGGAAACTTGAAAATAATTATTATTGTTTATAATTGTATACCACTTCTGAAATGCCAGAAAGAATTGAAATATGTAGGTGTAATGTTTTGACCTTTGAACAATGTTTATCAACAAAAAATGCATTAATTAGTTTTGTTCTATCGATATTTTACTTATAATGTAAATTACAGCTGTGATTCCTCAAGATTTGAGACACGAAGAAACAATTGTACAAATTGCAGAAGTATTAGACGATTTAGATTTTGCAGTTTCACACATTTTTGATTCGATAAATAAACGGATATCAGAAAATGTTGAGCGGTATGTTTTGTTATCAAATACTTGATAGAAATATTGAGAATTGAAACCTAATGAAAATAGTATTTTTAGAATTGGATCCATTCGAACTCGAGCAGCAAAACTCCAAGGACAAATTGATTATTTGCAGACTAATCTAAATTTGAAAGCAGTGAAATTATATTCTGCTGCAAAGTATCCAGCAAGTCATGTTTACAAAGAGTATCAATTAGCCGTACAACCAAAATCAAGGAAAGAAATTCCAGCTAATAGTATTTATAAAAGTCCAGTTCCAATATCGGATAAAGCAGATATACCGCTAACTTCTAGCAGCAAAGTTGAAAATGGACAATATGCCAGTAATTTGAATATGCAAGAAAAGTTACAATTTTATTATGTAAAGTCAAAGCCAAGTAAAAAGGGAAAAATCTTGGAAATTGAAAAAGAATGGATGAATCAAGGTGTATCTGCTATTGGTTCGCTGTTACCTTTCAATACCAAAGATTCTAGGAATACTCTTAATGCGCAGTCCATTCAAAATGAAGATAAAAGTCAAATTCAAGATGCTCCAGATTCGATTTTACAACCATGGCATTCATCTGAAATAGAATCTCCGTCAACTTATTTGTATGCACCAACTTTGGGAGAGGTGAGTATTCAAGTACAGTTGGAAATACAACACGAACAATCGATGATAATTGTCGAAATTGCAGGCACCACAAATGAACGTTCCACTTATATTACCCGATTTACCAGGAATTGTCGACGATGAACGATTCTCTCTTGATCTTAATTATCAAAACCCCATTGCCCCATCTTCGGCAACGGCCACACCAACTGCCCGAAAAGAACCACCTAGTGCTGAGGCTATCGCAGAAAAACCGCAAAAGACGCAAAACCCCCCTAGCACTATGCCAATTCCAGTTCACAGTTCAAGTCCCATTCCAGCACAGTCTAAAGAACAAACTCCGAAAGAGATTGTTACTTCGACTGCACCAGTGACTAGTGAATTGGTAGCGCCTCCTCCGCCTCCACCACCTCCTCCACCACCGCTAAATCCTCCCGAAGAAGAGGAGAAACAACGAGTGAAGCAACCCGTCAAGAAGCCAACTTCGATAAAACCTACTGCGGGTGACGACAGGAGTAACTTGATGGCTGCAATTCGCGACGCTGGTGGTGTAGGCAAAGCAAAACTTCGACACGCTGAGCCCATCGAGAAAAAGAAGGATCGTTGGTCTTCGGCCTCGGTTGGCGGCGATCTCATGGCTGATTTGCACGCAACTCTATCTTTACGACGTAAAGGAATCGCTGGCTCGGCTGTGAATGCACTTGAAAGATTGTCCATTATGATTCCACCTCCGCCTAAGCCTGGCGAATCATCGGATAAAAACTCGGTTACCAGCGAGTCACAAGACGACGATGGATGGGAAGAGTGAGGTTTTTATTGACAACTAATACATTCGATTCGTAAAACAAATTAGTTTTTTTAATTAAAATCAATTTTTTAAATAATTCACAACAAATACTTTACAGGGTTCTTTGACACAGTAGGATTTTTCATAAATTGTGGCAAAGACTTGTGTACATGAATACAATCACACCCGCGCGTTGTTTCAAATTCGATTTAAATTTAGGTATACTGTTAGTCAGTGACGAATGTCCTGTTTTTAATAAGGAACTGCATTTATATAGATTTCACTGTAAAAGCCCTGACTTCCATAAAAATTTGCTTAGCAACTTATGAAATCATTTACCAATGAAAAACAACATAAATATACATATAAATATATAAACCAATCCAATTTAATTGATGATATAAAACAATTGAGCGTTTAATGTTGAATAATATATTCAAAAATACTACAATTATATGTACATGTATATATAACCATTGTCCCTTTTTTTCATGATATGTTTATATTCAAGCGTTATTGTGCCATGGAAAATAGTTGAACATTTTTATATCTTTATATGAAAAATATTTCTAACATGGCACTCTTCTAGCAGTGCAATATAGCTTCTATATGTATGTACACGAATGCACATAAATATTTATACTTAATAATTTTAAACTTGTTTTTACTTTCAAATACTTTCACTTGAGTTCCCTCGGTTCATTGTTTCATCTTTTGTAAGAGGACAATTTTACTTATTATTTATAGCTGAGAATTGGAAAAATATTACTTTTACCAATAGGAAATGTGATAAAAAAATATACATAACTTTCACTGAACACTTTAACAACGACTTTCCTATTAGCAAAACTACAATTCCCGATTACAGTCGTTAACCAATAATATCCACTCTACCAAAAAAATTGTATAAAATTATACGTCGGAAAAATTGCATTGATACCTTTTGATCCTAATGTAGGTAATTGAAAATGCTAACTATACATCATGACCCGATGTAAGACTGCTTTCTCAATAACTCCAATCGCAGAAAGTAAAATATTCTCTGCGAAATGTGAAGCATCAATTGATATAAGAAAAAGAATGTTTAATAATTCGGAGCTATCCAGTCCAAGAAATTTTTCGCTGCTTCAAACCCTAAGAAGCAAGCTGCATTTGCAGGAACAGCTCTAAGCATTACAGGAGTAAACCCTTTATAAAGTGCTGCTGGACCTTCCGTTTTCATCAGATGTACGAAAACTCCTCTTACTCCATTTTTATACGTTCCTTCAGGAGCTATTTAGAAACAAATTAACGATGAATCATTTAAATATTTCCCAATCATGCAATAATTATGATTGACGAATGCATAATGCGAAAGATAGCAATATTTGAATGAATACATGCATGCGTAGAAGGGTAGTTTATTTACCCATACATACCAGTTTGAAGGCGAGATTTTAAAACGTCAGGGGGCATTCCAATAATCCAATTGGCGATTCCAGCACTAGCTCCGGCAGTGAGTGTTGACAATAGACTAATACTTCCATCCTCTTTTGTCAATGTTCTTTTTACAACTTCATACGTAGTAAAATAAAGTCCACTAGCAGGTACATCTAAAAGAAATAAATGATCGTTATTTAATTTTAAGGAACACATAAAATCCACATATTCCAAGCAACACTAGAGGATAATATGTGCGTGTGTGGGTTGAGTAGATAATAGACATCCTGTACGATAGTAACCACAGCAAGCAAACAGATAATATAGGATAGGATTCAGTTCCTCTCGGTCCAACTGGTCGGGCTGAGGTCTCATTTGTGACGAAATTAACATCTTAATTAATTTTACGATGAATTATAAATGTCTTGTCTATATTTTGTTGACTTTGGTATTTTCATAATTTACTTGATTGAATTCAACATATTCTTATTAATTGCTAATACAAAATTATCAAAGTAATAAAAATGACTTTAATCTTTAGGGTCAAAACAGAGCTCAAATAATAGATCTTGGCGCAATTTGGGAAGTACAGTGTCCGCGTGAATGTTCTTGTGAATTTCTCAGGTATGCAGATTTACCTGTACATCAATGGATTAATGCTACTTCTCAAAACGAGGTATAGTTATGAAAGCAGTAGTAATTATTTATAAAAATAATCGAAGCATTTTGACAATTGTTCAGCGGGTTGTAATTTTTCAAATATTTGGTATAACAAATTTTTGTTTTGTATTATAAATATTAACAATTTTTAAATCAATAAAATGATCGTAGGGGAATTCTTATAGTCATATCGTTGAAGACCATCCCCTGGCAAATGAACTTTTGCGAGTGGCAATATGTATAATTACAGAAGATCCAAAAAGATTACTTTCTCAGATCCCAGAAGATGTACAGGTGAATTATTAAATTTCATAACAAGTTATTTAATAAATTCACGTACAACCAGCACATTTATTTTAGATATTTACACTTCTGGAGTCTGGCTCTGGTGATAAAGAAATAGTTTTGCAATCAACTGACCTGCAGCGCTTTACTGATTTGTTATCATTGGATATACAAGGAATGGAAAGGGATCCTTTGAAAACTAATAATATTTCAGGAAATAAAACAGGAATTGTTTTATCAGCTGATACACTTTTTCCACTGGGAACAAATTTGCTCCATTTAAACCTTGAACATGTAACTTTGACTCGTTTAAACACAACTGATAATAGCAAAGCAAATCTAATCATTAAACGAATGAATCTTTTGGAGGATGAACTTGATATTATTAACATCAACCAAACTGGACATAGATTGATTTTCTTGAGTCAACAATCTAACGAAAGTACTAATGATAAAGAAATACTTCCATATGATTTATACAAGCAAGAGATGGAAGGCTATCAAGAATCTATCGGTCTTTTCACTGGGCTAGGTGCACTAACTCATCTTCGGATTCATGATTGTGCTTTAAAAGATATATCTTGGCATATGTTTGATGGGTTGGAAAATTTGCAGTATCTTTCATTACAAAGAAATGACTTAAAGTTTATACCAGAATTCTGTTTTTATGGTACCCCTAATCTGCGAATGTTGTCATTGGCTAACAATCAGTTACTCACTTTAACCAGTGTAGATTTGGCTGGGTTATTGGTACTCGAAAAACTTGATTTGAGTGGTAACAATTTGACTTTTTTATCAGAGCTCTCATTCCCACCATTTCCAGCACTATTAACGGCTGATTTTCGTGATAACCCTTTCGATTCAGTTTTTCCTAGGTATACATGTGCATAATAATTTTATTCTATCGTTATACACAACTTTTAATTCATAAATGTTTTTTCAGTACGTTTGAAATTATGAATAGAACGACTAAATTAGAATTAGGAGGCAGTGGAGCAAAACTTAATTTAGGAAAACATGCATTTCTGGGATTGAAAAATCTAGAAGTCCTATACCTGTATAATATTGAAATACCAGTTCTAGAAAGATATACTCTTCAAGGAATGCCATCGTTACTTGAATTGAAAATGAGAGGGAATGTTACAGCAATTGAATACGATGCATTTGTAGATAATAGTAATATCGTTGATTTGGACTTGAGTTATTGTCATTTATCAAAAATATCAATGGATGCATTTTATGGATTAGAGAATGTCAAAAAAATTGATCTCTCTCATAATGATTTAGAATATATTCCTCCGGGATTATTTTCTATAACACAACAAACCCAACTCATAGAAATTATTTTAACAAAAAATAAATTGTTAAAATTACCGCCAGATTTTTTCAGAAGTCTACGTATATCCAATAAAAAATTTCAAATTCAAAATATAAGATTAGATGGAAATCCTTGGGATTGTACTTGTGATATGACAGCATGGAATCCTCATTTGGTATGGAAATTCAATTCTCATTTGATCGTTGCATTGAATAATAGTAAGAAAGTATCTTTTTCTTTAGATAAATAGAACAAGAGCAACTGCTCCTCGTTGTTTCACACCAAAGTCACTAAGAAATTGGGGTGTCTTTTATGCTCTTCGTAAAGGTGGATTAGATTGTCAATGGCCAAAGCGCAGACTTCGAAGGAAACAATTAAAGATTCAAAATAACGATGTAAATGATGTGAATAGTTAAAATAAGCATTTTGAACTAGTTTTCATTACAAGACTACCTGATAAATTTGTATTGTATCGTATAAGACGGGTAGTCTCATAGAAATATACAGTTTACTTACCTCTTAACAATGTTGCACAAGAGCCTTTGAATATACTTCTTAAACCTCCTTCTGCATACAATTTTTTAACACAATCAACAGGACCATTGTATTTTGGTTTAGCATCTCCCTGCTGTATCTGTAAAAGACATTTTATTCGCTCACCAGGGGCCATAATAGCCGTTGTAAAAATTCCACTAAAAGCTCCAGCATAGAAAATTTGTAGCTCACTAAGTTTTTCATTGGGTTCTGATTGCTGTAATTTTTTTCCTATACCGAAACCTAAAAAGCTCATGGCAAATATTGGGGCAACACCAACAAGTGGAGCTCCCATACCTAGTTGGCAAACAAATAAATCATATTTATGATGATACATTTTGATAGTAAGTTTATTAAAGAAATCAAAGTAAACCTTTGTAGAAACCACGAAACCCTTCTCTCGAAAGGGTTTTTTTTGCACAATCCAATGTGCCAGTGTAAAGTGGAACCTCATTAGGTCCAGGGATAGGCATAGTTTGGAGACGAACCTAAACAATGGAATAATTAAACATTTCTGAATGATTAGTTGATTTATAACGATAATAAAAAAATTAAGATGAGACAAAGAGTTTATTACATAATGCTTGGATGATCCACTGGCAATAAAGCATGCAAATAAAGTGTGATAAACGTGATAAAATTAACTATAAATGACGTGTCATAACCTTACTTTGATTGTATCAAGAGGATGACCGACGAGTATTGTGCATACTCCTCCGAAACCACCGCTCAGGAAATACTTAACAGGACTCACATTTTCTGACATTTTTTTTCGTGTCTTTTATTATTAACGGAGATAACAATAAATATATAAGAACGTCTAATTCACGAACGTTGTATTCGATTAGACAGTCACGGTGACGAGACGATTCGAATGTGCAATGTTATATCTGCTGTTAAAATCGCAGTCAACTCTCGGCTAAATGATCTAGAGGTCAAATTAATATATGCAAATTACTTTCTATTAAGCTTAACAAGTAACATGGTTCGAAGGCTTCACTAGACGATGGAACATTTTAAGAGTTAGATTTAGCATCTATTGAATAATTTACAAGGGTTCGTGTCTTATCTATATATATATATATATATATATAGTGTTTATTTTCTTGCTAAATTCATTATTATGAAATCTATAGAATATTGTGTCGTTTTATAACTAATGTACTTGGAATATAGATAAATATGTATATGTATACGTAATTTAACGATAATATGTTCAACGTATAAAAATATTAGTGGCCCTGAAAAGGGCCGATTTAGTGTTGAGAAAAGGGAAAACATTTAAGCACGTTCGCCACGAATACGCCTAGCCAATTGAATGTCCTTGGGCATAATAGTAACACGCTTAGCGTGAATGGCGCAAAGATTGGTGTCTTCGAAGAGACCAACGAGGTAAGCCTCACTAGCTTCCTGAAGAGCCATTACAGCGGAGCTCTGGAAACGGAGATCAGTTTTGAAATCCTGAGCGATCTCACGCACTAGCCGTTGGAAAGGCAATTTGCGGATGAGAAGTTCAGTGCTCTTTTGATAACGACGGATTTCACGAAGCGCAACGGTTCCTGGCCTGTAACGATGCGGCTTCTTTACTCCTCCAGTAGCTGGGGCGCTCTTACGAGCAGCTTTGGTGGCAAGTTGTTTTCTGGGAGCCTTTCCTCCAGTGGATTTACGAGCGGTTTGTTTAGTACGTGCCATTGCAGCGAGTCAATGTAGCAGTCTAACGTTCGAAGAACTAGACGACAATGAGATATTCGACTGCCTGAAATTTTCTTTTATATTCAGTCTTCTCTTTTATCATTGGACAGATTAAAATGGTAGGAGAATATCGTTGCTGATACGGCACGTGCAAAAAGATTGAGTGAGATGGAAACAAGAATATTTTTATTCTGATTGGTTACAAATTCGCAAGAGGGAGCAGCAATGGAAGTAAACACATAAAAGGAAGTCCAAACCTGATGTGATTTTATTATTTCGCTGTTTTTATCGTAACTCAGTGTTTATTTCCATTCAAAATGACTGGTCGTGGCAAAGGAGGCAAAGGTTTAGGAAAAGGAGGAGCAAAACGTCATCGCAAAGTTTTGCGTGATAATATCCAAGGAATAACCAAGCCTGCCATTCGTCGTCTTGCACGTCGTGGTGGTGTCAAACGTATTTCCGGCTTGATCTACGAAGAGACCCGTGGCGTCCTCAAGGTCTTCCTTGAAAACGTCATCCGTGATGCTGTTACCTATACCGAGCATGCCAAGAGAAAAACTGTCACGGCTATGGATGTTGTCTACGCCCTCAAGCGTCAAGGCCGTACTCTCTATGGCTTTGGTGGTTAAATGATTTAATACCCTCACTTATAAACGGCCCTTTTCAGGGCCACCAAATAATTTAAACGTTGAATAGTCTATTTCTGATAACGCATATGTATAAATGTTTAATACTTGTCGAATACTAATCGTAATACTCGTAATTTTTTTTTCAAAATTATAATTAAAAACGGTTAGCTACACTGTTAACATGTATACTTATAAGCATGAATATTCTAACATGTAAACAAACGTTCAATTTCTTAATGACGCTCCTTCCACTTTGTTTAAATTCAATTGCCCATTTTTTTTAATGTTTCTAAATCGCGTATAGCCATAAACGTAATCTGTATTCTATTCTGCTGGTTTTGCATTCCTCGGTATGCTTCTACTTTCCATTTAAAAATGAGAAATTGTTTTTCTAAATAAATGAGTGAGTTTTTCAATAAATTATTAGATAAATAGTATCGGTAAATCACAAAGAGTTGTTAGAATATTGTTATCGAATGCATGTAAAGTTCCAACAAAATTTGTGATAATTGTTTTCTTTCGTGCTGTTTATTCGCCTGTTTCTGCTCTTTTCCTTTAGCATACGAGTCTGTGCAATTTAACTATTACAAGTATATTAAATAAATTTTGACACATTACAGCTGTGAAAGAATAATATTCTTAGTCCTTAAGACGTTCACAACAATTCTACAAATTGAGATGGTCAATTTAGTTTCATTTAGTTCATAGGTAAACATTCTTAATAGAATAATTTTACCAAATTGAGTTGTTAAGATTCATTGATTTTACAAAAATAGCTAAAATTTTAAAATAGTTTTATCAGATGTATAATATTTATTTATCAAATAAATTAGATGTACCAGTGATAGGATTGTCGCTTTCAAAAAACATCAGCTCGCTTGTCTTGCTATTTTTGTATTGCACCACTCTGAGCAACAAAATATTGTTTTCTTTATTATTATTTTATACAATCTTCAATTGTACTACTATTAGTTATATGACACAAGAAAACTATTAAAATAATGTTAGATGCTAATAAACTAGAAAACAGAAATATGAATTTGTGTTAGACGAAGAACAAAATATATACATTAGAGAACACCAATTACAACGTTTAACTTATCAATACATTGCTTACAATTTTTAGTGCCATTGAAGTTAAATTTATAGTCATTGGTAACTGCTCCATAATTTCTGTCAAAGTACATTGTTCAGATTCTCTCAATTTTACCCAGGCTTTCTAAAAATATGAAGCCATCTCCACTATTTGTTTATTGATTTTTATTCTGAAATTTAATTTAAACAGTCTATTAAAAAAATATATTATTCAATTCTGTCTGTTAACGATTGTCTCATGAATTCAGTCATTGTGTATTGCAATTGAACAGGAAACAAAGAAAATGCAAGGAACTTATTGTTAAGAAATAGCAGCATAGAAAATAAATATATGTATATAGGAAAAATGAGGGATTTTTTCCAACTTATAATTCATAGGTGGGTGTTGAAAGAAATCATCAGTAATTTGTTAAAAGATGAATATTAAAATAAATCTATTAATTTTTAGAGGCATACTTGTCTGGTTTAATTTTATTTTCTTCATGTTTAACATGTACTACTTTTAATTCAGAAAGGGTGTATTGTGATCATTTTCAACATCACTATCTTTCTCTTGAGCAACCAAAAATTACACGTTTCAAATAATAATATTACTCTGAATTCTTTTAGCTCAGAATCAAACTATATATGCATTACCTTTATCTTAGGATTAACTTTATATGATAGTTGTCCTTGTGATACCTTTCAAGCCTTTGCATTTTCTAACTATAAAGTTTTATTTCGCTTTGTTAAAATGCTATCACCTATAAATTGTAATAATTAATTTCTTATGTAAAATGATTGATTTTCAAATATATTAACCCGAATAACACAAAACGTTTTGAAATCGTTTTCAAACCGTTTCGTACCACATCAAAAGACGCTTTGCAACGTTGGTAAAAGAAACGTTTTAAATCGTAAAATGTGTAGGTATATTTTCAGGTTTAAAACCATTTTTTTAATCAACATTGCAAATTGTGATTTAGTGTGACTGAAAAAGTTATGGATACAGAAATGTTAGTGTTATTAGGAACGTCTTAAAAAGTGACTGATGGATTTAATAAAATAAGGATAAGGTATATATATAGTAAACTGAATCAGTGTATAGAAATTATTTATCACCTACTTATTATCATACAAATAATAATTAATGTCAATAAACTGATCGCAAATATTTATGAGAGAGCTAATGTGATTTTGATCGTTCAAACACATTGAGGAACATGGAACGTGGTACTCGATCGAATGTAAATATAACCATGACAATACGACATACCTAGAAACACCAAGAGTTTAAAAGACAAAAGTGGCTGATTGAATTCTCGTCCCTGCCCCCGTTTTAGGCAAACCCGCTACTCTATCTGCCAATTGATGTCCAAGCATATTCAAATTGTAATCGAAACAAGTACGTTTGTGAGTCTCCCGTAAATGGCTTGGATTACAACGAACGTTCTTTAAATAATTTAAACATTAGTTGTTCTAATATGACAATAATTCACTTTTTCTGAGAAATGTCTATTATTTCATTTTAAAATAATATAAATCTGTAATTTAAAATAAAGAAACAATTTGACAATTATATGCATGTATCATTTATTGAAATCGTATGTTTTTTTTATCGAACAAAATGGTCAATTAATAAACTAAATGTTAACAGCACCTTAGCGGAGTCTTATCCATGCGGCTAAGATAGTCAAGCGGTTATAGTTTAAATGTACATCAACGGAACTTAATTCGCGACCTCCGAGATTCAAAATGGCGTTTCATCTCCGTCGATTGAGCATCACTGTCACGTATCGAGCTTAGCTACAAGTTTCTTTCTCGCGAGTTGTGTGGTTAATGCTTGAAGCAAGCGCTGTCACAATTGTATTTAGTTGGCAATGCAATTAAATAGAAAATACAAGGATCATGCACCTTCATCACCTCCTACTGTCAGATAAGTTAATTTCAATTATTTCTTGCTCAATTATCCTTTTACTATAAGTCATTTACTTTGTGTTTTATTTATTTTTAGATTAGGGCTCTTCACTAATGAACTTGTCTAGAATAGTTTATTTATATTTAGACAATTTTGTGTGTACAAGTTGTAAGTCAAAACCAAGGTAAATTTTTTGTGCAGGTAATTCATGATAAGTTTATAATTTAATATAACAATCTATTTTATTTTATTCTATAAATTTGTATATAGGAACCGATTAAATGGATGCTATGAAATCTTTATATGGCTGATGAATCTGATGTTGCTAAAAAATGCAAAGCATTAGAAAAATACATTGAACGTTATCAAGATTCATACGTTTAATGTATTTTTCTATTATAATGTATAAAGGTAAAAAAATTTTACCTTACTTTTGACTGCAACTTGTACACACAAAAACGTCTGAGTATAAATAAACTCTTCGTAATAAGATTATTGTCAGGAGCCTTGATATAAAAATAAATTAAACACAAAGTAAATGCTTACAGTAAAAGAATAATTGAGCAAGAAATAATTGAAATTAACTTATCTGACAGTACGAGGTGATGAAGGTGCATGGTCCTTGTATTTTCTATTTAATTGCATTGCCAACTAAATAAACTTATGACAGCGCTTGCTTCAAGCATTAACCACACAACTCGCGAGGAAGAAACTTGTATCTAAGCTCGATACGTGACAGTGATGCTCAATCGACGGAGACGAAACGCCATTTTGAATCTCGGGGGTCGCGAATTAAGTTCCGTGTACCATGTGTTTATAGGCAACTTCCAGGGCTTAGGTTTGGTATTTGTGATTGATTATTTATTGTGCACCAGAAATTAATGGAATATATACATCGATTAATTGTCAGGATTGAGAATGCTGTAAAAAATATAAATAAGTAATTCATGTTATATCAAAAATAATTAGAAAAAGATTCATACAAATGAAAATTATAGAACTGACAAAAATATTCCAATCGGTTGGGTTGATTATAATTTGAGAAAGACAAAGATTTCCCGCCAGCGAAGCAATTACAACCCAATCATCCACACCAATTTTATTCCTAAACCGTGCCGTTTCTAGATTGCTTCTAGAAACATAAAATATGAAGTGTTTCTAATATATATATTTAGACAAATCAGGAACGACATGGCATGGCTTCGACAACGACGGTAACTAATTCTCCGCCTGTAAAAATCAAATAAAATATATTTATTTGTTCAAGAATTTTAATAATTTAAAAATATCGAATACACCTCACTCGATTTTCAAAGTCGTCCCTCCTCTTTCTCACTGTTTTCAGCCAAGCCGTCGTCGTTTACACACCGCCGCGACCACATCTAAAACGATAAAGTTTATTTAATATAGTATGTAATAATTAAAAAAATATTACGACAATTAGAAGAAATTATCCTACCAATTATAATATAGTAAGTATATAATATTTAAAAGATTTTATAATTCATTGCGCATTCATTAGTTAACACCTGTCGTAAAATGATCCGAACGACGATGTCAACTTTGCCTTCGACGATGTGACCAATGTATGTTTTCTGTAAAAAGAATATAATTATTTCACAATATTTTATATAATGATAATTTGTCGAGCACAAAATAAGGCATACGACCTATCGATATCATTGCAAAAAAATATATAGTTTATTATTATTTAAAATATATTTTTTTTTAATTGAAAAGAATATCTAAAACGTTACTAGGGGACTAACTAAAATTATAAATATCATTAAAAACACTTACGAAAGTTTTTTTTATCCTCCACGCCAGCTGAGAGACGGCTAGCTAGAATAGTAGAATAGTAGGGAAGTTCTCGTCTTAAAGAGCAAAGATTTTGAGGAGATCGACCGAATTTCTACCGCGTTGATTTTATATTGCCGTAGGGCAGTTTGATGTATTAAAAGTTTACAATCTGATAAGCTAGTAATTTTGCCCTCGCATTTCCAAATGTGAAGATCATTGCTCTATGTTTTTTAAATTCGATTTCTAATTTTGATCGTTGATAGATTTTAGTAAATAATTTATTATTTAAAATTATTATCACCTGCTTATTATCGTAAAAATAATTATTTATTTTAATAAACTAATGGACAATATTTATGACAGAGAAAAAGCTAACTTGATTTTGATGATTCAAACACATTGAAACACGTGAAACGTGGAACTGGACGGAATACAAAAATGTCCGATCAGTAGCAAACTTTAGTATACCCCTGTGCCTAGGCACTGCCCATTTATCTTACTTTTTAGTTTATGGCATATCTGAGCTTAATAAGATCGTGTACATATTAGTGCATTCACATTCGTTTAGACGACGTTGACTTGTTGGTTTTCAATTTATTCGTCAAGCAATCCTGGTAGTAAAAAGACGTAAAACTCTCTGATTATCTTTCAATCAGTTATTCGCTAACCTAAAACATCCGAAATCCAGACGTTTTGGTTACTTATTGTGCCTTTTAGCATCCAAACATGTCTCTCACAAGGTAATTACAGTTAATATAAACAGTTTATGTCAAACATAACCTTAATATAATACGTCTTCATGAATTCTTTTATTTTGTCATTTTATAAAGTTTTTCTAATTTTTTTCTTTTTCAGCATTTTGCCACAACCTAGTCAAGTCGTTTGGGATCGAGACGACGAGGCACGCGAGGCAAAACTTCGTCAAAGGCCTGTTTCTGCTTTAGTCAAAGCAGTTGTAAGTGCACCACCTTATGGCCAACGAAAAGGATGGATCCCTAGAACCGAAGAGGATTACGGCGATGGAGGTGCGTTTCCAGAAATTCACGTCGCCCAATACCCTCTTGGTATGGGAGCAAAAGGAAAAGAATCTACCAGCAATGCCTTGGCAGTTCAACTTGATTCACATGGCAAAGTGAAATATGATTTGATCGCTCGTCAGGGTCATTCAAAAGACAAAATAGTCTACAGCAAGTTAACTGACTTGTTACCATCCGAAATTTTGACCGAGGATGATCCAACCTTGCAAAAGCCGTCCATGGAAGTAGCAGAGGAAACTACAGAAAGAACCAAAAAAGCCCTTGAAAAAATTATTGAAAATAAAATTGCAGCTGCTATGCCTGTTAGGCGTGCAGAAAAACAAGCTCCAGCACAATATATAAGGTATACTCCATCACAGCAAGGTCAAAACTTCAATTCAGGTGCAAAGCAAAGGGTAATCCGAATGGTAGAAACACAAGTCGATCCTATGGAGCCACCCAAATTCAAAATCAACAAAAAAATTCCAAGAGGACCGCCGTCACCACCTGCACCAGTCATGCACTCTCCTACGAGAAAAGTAACGGTGAAAGAGCAGAAAGACTGGAAAATTCCTCCTTGCATAAGTAATTGGAAAAATGCAAAAGGTTATACCATTCCTCTCGACAAAAGGTTGGCTGCTGATGGCAGAGGATTGCAACAACTTCATGTCAATGAAAATTTTGCTAAACTGGCTGAAGCTTTATACATTGCTGATCGAAAAGCTCGAGAAGCTGTTGAAATGAGAGCACAAGTAGAGAAGAAATTGGCGCAAAAAGAAAAGGAGAAGAAAGAAGACCATCTTCGACAACTTGCTCAAAAGGCCAGGGAGGAACGTGCAGGACTGAGAACAGCTGCAGCTCTTGGTAAATGTCAATTCAGAATTACTTTTATACTTGTGTTTATCTGTGCTCTCTCTTCCATTTCCCATTTCTTCTATTAACTCAAATTTCTTTAACGCCCTACTGTTATTTATATCAATTAATGGTCCTATTTCTTTTATTACCACTTGTTTCAATTATATCGTTAGTTTTCAAAATTTCTTCATCTATATCAATCTTACAATGTCTATGTCTCTTCTTTTTTCATAGATCGTAAAATTCAAAATGATTATAAATATGAATAACTTTTTTATAACCACAACAGTACCTGCTATAATAATGTTCTCTTGTTGCAGAAAAAAGTGAAGACATACGTGAACGTGAGCAACTGCGTCAGGAAAGACACAAGGATCGCGCTCGTGAACGTAACTTAACGAGAGCTGCCCCAGATAAGAGATCTCGATTACAAAAGGAACGAGAGAGAGACATCAGTGAGCAGATAGCATTGGGCATGCCATCTAAAAATATTAATGTAGCCGGAGATCAAGCATTTGATCAAAGGCTATTTAATACAACCAAAGGTATGGATAGTGGTTATGCCCATGATGATGAATACAATGTCTATGATCAGCCTTGGAGAAACAACAGTTCCATTGGATCCCAAATCTATCGACCAAGTAAGAACATAGATCAAGATACTTATGGTGACGATTTGGAAAAATTGAAAACCACAAGTAGATTTGTACCTCACAAAGAATTCAGTGGTACAGATAGAACTGGAGCAGCTCGTTCAGGTCCTGTTCAATTTGAAAAAGAAGAAGAAGATCCATTTGGTTTGGATCGTTTCTTGAAAGAAGCGAAGACAGCAAGTGGTAGTAATACAACAAAGCGAAAAGAAGAATCTAAAAAAGACGACAAAGATGCAAAACGACGAAAGCACTAAGTTATTTAGAATTATTAAATTTCTGTATGCATTTACAGATTATACAGATTCATAAAAGATAAATTGTTATTCGTAACATACAATATTAGTTAGTGTTACCAATTTAATGGTACCATTTAACTATGAATTCAGTCTTACGTAATTATTCAAAAGTAAATGTGAACTTTACTTTAAAATAATTAAATTGCAATATTGCATTGTAAGATTGAATATATGTATAAAATAATTTACAAAACATACATTTTGTAAAAACTCCTATATTTAGATTTAGACTTAATGCGCTTTTGTTATAAACATAAATAAATTGTAAATTATAGTTTTTTTTCAATAACTTATTTTTTGTAACTTTAATTCCTCTGTATATGCAATATTCAATATAAATAAATTGATGCATTAGTTATATGAGTTACAAACTATTATTAGTAGAATACAATTAGTTAATGTTACCAATTTAATTGTATCATTTTAAGTATGCATTTTGACATAATTACTCAAAAGTAAATTTAAATATCATTTTCAAAAAATAGGGTACCATGTAAAAATGAAAACATGTATAATAAAATATACGAAAAATACATTTTATATAAAAACTTATGTTTACGTTTTAAATTATTGAGCTTTTATTATTATAAACTAAAACAAATCGTCAATACTAATGTATTTTATTATACATGTTTTCAATTTGAGAATAAAATGTACAAAACACATTTTGTATAAAAACTTGTGTTTAGATTGTAAGCCACTACGTTTTTGCTATTTAAACTAAAATAAATTGTAAATTCTAATACATTTTATTATAGATGTTTACAAGTTTACAATGCAATAAAATTTCAATATTGAATTGTAAAAATGTAAACATTTATAATAAAATATATAAAACATAAATTTTGTATAAAAACCTGTGTTTATATTATAACATAATGCACTTTTATAAAAGTAAACAAAAATAAATTGTAATTTTCATCTTTTTTCAATAGATTATTTTCGTAACTTTAATTTCTTTGTATATATAATAGTTATTAATTTAAACCGTTATTTTATACCATTTTTTTAAACAATGGACTTGTCTTCGTCGCCAAATTTAAAATTATTCAAATTATAAAAATATATGACTTATTTTTTCATCAATTATTTAAGAAGTCTTTGTTATAATTTAATTAATATAATAATTGTATTATAATTGGATCGTTTAAATTTCACATTGAAAACAATCTTTTACTGATTTATTTTATGATCTTATAACAAATTAAAGCATTTCAATTAATTAAGTTATAATATTCTGTGGTTTGATTAAACAAAAGTAGCGCAGAAATTCAATAGACGTTATTTTAAGGTTTTGTATTTGAAAAATGTAATTATTTAAAGAAAAGAGACAATAAAATTATATAATAAATCTAAACGTTCAACAAATCAATAGATTATTTTTATCATTATCAAGAGCGATACAACATATATAGGCCAACGTTCTCAGCAACATTACCTATATCTTACCCCGTTGTCAGAATAACATAACCCTAAAACAATAATGAACTTGATTTTGTTGCCAAGCATATATTACTTAGATCTTTTATATTGCTGTATGTTGTAGTAATAAATCCAAAAGAATAAATAGACAAATAAATTTAATCGAATAGTAAGTTGATAGAAAATAACTACTGGGAGTGTTCATGCTAATGAGAAATTAATTTCGGATAAAATATGGCAAATGATAAATATAATTATTGGTGATAGTAAGTCTTTCTGTTGCAGTAGAAAAGTAATTTATTCTATTTACATATAAAATGATATAGTTTATTAAGTAGTGATAGCTCGAATAAGTATCATTAAATAGATGTTAATAGATATGAGATCCAGTTCTTCAACACCAAACAAAATGATAACAACTTGGCATCAACAAGTGTTTGCACTTGATGCCAAATACAATTCACAGCGAGCTGTAAACAGTTCAAGTTTAGGTAGAAACGAGTTTGATGATAATAGTCATATTTAAATTATACTATTTCTAACAATGAATTGATCTTTTATTCATAGGTATGTTGTATATACGTAGAAGAAGTCAACTTTTGCGTGAAAAATCTTGTAAGGATCCAGAATTACAATATCGATACTTGAAATTAAGATCAGAGCTTCTACGTCGTAGGTATGGCAGTTGTCCAGAAACTTCAAGTTTACCTTCAGAAAAAAGTCTGGAAATTAAAGCAAAAGTTAAAGCTGCAAATAAAAAATCTGCTGCCGAAAGTTTTGCTGGAGTTCATCATGTTTTTGATCAGCATTCAAGTGCTATTTCAATGCTTAAATTTGCTAATAATGACAGATCTCGATTTTGCTGTGCTTCATTTGATGGAACAATATCAATATGCGAGGCAACGATTGATCCACCAAAAGTTGTTCAATTACTGCAAGGTCATCAGAAAGGTGTTACAGCAATAGATTGGAGCATGAGTAATGATCTCTTAGTCTCTTCATCTTTGGATGGTACAATTAGATTATGGAGGATACATTCAGATTCTAAATCAGACTGTTTAAGAGTTGTTGGTGATCAATTAAGAGCTGAGACTCTTTGCTGTACATTTGCTCCAACTAATAATAATTTAGTTTTAACTGGGAATTCTCAAGGCCTGCTACAAACTTTAAATGTTTCTACAGGAAAATATACTAGAGGTGGATCAGTTAAAGTTGGGGGCAAGGCATGTATACCTTTAAAATTGGATCTCTTCTATTTTTTTCCATTACTGCAAAGTTATTCCATTGTACTATTGTGGATGACTAATTTTAATAATTGTCTGGCCATGGCATTTCATTGGCCATCATAGTAAATTTATATTATTTCAGATCACAGCCCTCACTTGTGAAGAGAGTGGTGGCTCTTTAGTATGGGCAGGAAATGACAGAGGATTAATTGTGTCATTTCGCTTAGATACTGGCCAAGGACGTTTAATTAAATTGCGCCGAATGGAAAGTACAGGAGGAATGGTGTCTAGTTTATCTTGGCGCCCTTGGTTATCAAAAGAATTTCCATGGCCAACTTTATTAGTCAGCAGTGCATGTAATGCAGCACTATTGTATCACGTGTCAGATGAGCAAGGTAGTCTGGTACTGTGGAAAAAATACCCAATTAAACATAGGTATACTAATGTGCAAAGTATTACAAAATAATTTTTGAGCAATTAAATAGTGTACTAATAAATGTCAAAATAATTTTACCATAGAATACAAATGATATTGATGAATGATCTTATATTTCATATTTTCACAGGCAACATATGATCTGCTCAACGTTTTGTCCTCAAATCAGCACATCGTTAATAGCTACTGGTTCTGAAGATGGTTCAATTCATTTATTGGACTCTGTGAAAAATGGAAAGTCAGCTCAAGTGAACAGATTACTTGGACACTCTGCACCTATTTTATCATTGTGTTTTAATTATGATGAATCTCTTTTGGCTTCTGGAGACCATCAAGGGCTTGTGATTCTATGGCGTAATCAACAAAGTCAATTGTAATTTGATTAATTAGATATACATAATGTAGGAATAATTTTATACTAAGACAAATTTTAATTGTTCACTTATGTTTTATGTATTGATGTATTTGTTAAAAATATATGAACAGTTTATAAAATATTAATATAAGGTATTCGTTAGAATAACGGTAGTTAGTTTGTTTGATAAAGAAATTAACATTTTATGTATAAAAAACAATTAAGATTTATTTATTACAAGAACAATTTGTATAAAATTATTTTATTAAAAATAACCAATGTCATTAAAATGAAATTAGCCTATCTAAATATATCATAGTATTTCAGATAAAATAATAGGGTGTTGGTCTTAGTTTGTAACTATTATAAAATAATCTCATTTATACGAAAGATATCAGTAATACGATAAGGTATTAAATCAATGCTTGATGTACGTTTTGAAATATTGGTGGCCCTAAAAAGGGCCGTTGATGTTGACAGTTAAAGTGTAGCGTTCACTTATTTGGAGCTGGTGTATTTGGTAACAGCTTTAGTACCCTCGGAAACAGCGTGTTTGGCAAGTTCACCAGGGAGGAGAAGTCTGACAGCGGTCTGAATCTCCCGAGATGTGATGGTAGATCTCTTATTGTAATGAGCCAGGCGAGATGATTCGCCGGCGATACGCTCAAAGATGTCATTGACAAAGCTGTTCATTATGTTCATGGCCTTGCTAGAGACACCAGTATCAGGGTGAACCTGCTTCAATACTTTGTAGATATAAATGGCATAGGACTCTCTCCTTTTCTTGCCTCGTTTCTTCTTGTCACCTTTAGCGATGTTTTTCTGGGCTTTACCAGACTTCTTCACGGCTTTTCCAATTGTTTTTGGAGGCATCTTCGAAAATCTGAAGCAGAAACCGATTCAAATACGAGGAAAATTTTGGTGGCACAGATGCATTTTTCTCTTTATTTTTGAAACCACAGTTGCTCCGCACCAATCGCGTTGCTACTTTGAAAATTAGATTGAATATAGCAACCTGAGTGGTGCGGAGCAGCGCTGAAACAAAATACGCTATTTTAAACACGCCCCTGTATGACAGTTCCACGGTATAGTACGTGCCATTCTTTTAATTTCGAATGTAAACTAGTCTATGCATGTATCTTGACGTGCCATAGGTGATTGAAAGATTAAAGAAAAGTCAGACCCGTTCAGCGCTGTAGGACTGGACTTTTAGTTTATAAAGTTTATTGATAAATTTGCGTTCAGGGTCGATTAGCAATACGTTGGCTATTCACATATTCTAAGTATATCTCCGTTATTTAACCAATATATTGCCAATATTAACAATTAAAATTAATACGTTAAATATTGGCAAAATATTGGTAATATCTTCCAGGTCGAGTATGGAGAGATCATTATCTTGTACATTGGCCGTACAATAGCAACGTGATTATCAAGCGTAATTGTCATTAGCACTTACATTACTAGCATTATTCTACCTTACACTCTATACAAGCCACGGTATCTTCGAGTATAAGTTATTTTTCGAACGCATTCCGTCTTTTGGACATTCGCTAAATATTTATTACCACGAAAGATGTGCAAGTCGTCTTGACACTTTTATTGACTTTAACTTCAATCGATACATACATGTCAAATCCACTTTTTTATACTTGTGTCATTCTGACAGCGGATTCACCTCTTTATCTTCGGTTTCCAGATTAAAATCAAATAAAATTTTACATTACGCGATCAATCAAAATAAGGCGTCAACTGGATTAGCATGTGATCCTTTAGTCCGCTCGGTATTGTCTACATTGCGGCCCCGATTGCAGGTTTTTCTGCAGGGTACAGTCCAAGTTTTATACAAAAAAAGGTTATGTTATTTGCAGCAGATACGTACATTTTTTAATACTTTTAAAGTTGAGTAATTAAAGATTTATAGATTGTACATTTTTCAATGATAATTTTTGTACCGTATCTTTATATTTTTATATTAATTGCCTGTTGTATTGTGTTTATTTCGGAAATTGTTGATACTTTGAACCTTATGACGGCGAAGAGAAAATATTTGTCTCGAAAAATAGTCTTATCGTGCAAAAATAAATTTACATATACTTCTATAAGTTAAAATAATGTCTAAGTCGAATCAGATCGCTTAGCATTTGTTTGGATTTTAAATATCTGCAATAGTAAGAGTTCAAATTAATGTACGGATCTATCGGTACTATGACTCGAGGAAGCCGGAGCATACATATTTGTAAATATGTAAACCTATTATTGAATTATACCAAGGAAAAACGTTTCTAGCAATGTTTCTTCGATATTGTCAATTAAAAAAATGGCCGTTGAAATTAATACTAAAACGTCGAAAGAAACAATCACCTTGGCATACGAATAAGTATACCGAGGTAAATGAGAAAAAATTGACCGTTCATTGTAAATTAAACGGATTTGAACTTTTAAGATACATTGGAGCTAAGAAATCGTTCATCAGTGCGAAGTACAAATGGGTGAGATTAGATTTTGTCAAGACGCATGGAAATTTAATTACGTAGGATCGAAAAACGGTTGTTTTTAAATAAAACGAAGATTAATTATCTTGAGAAATAATAAAAGTTGGGATGTTCGACGATCACATAATGTCGGCTATGATTCTAGATATCAAATACGGAGTGTAAACATCGATGTGAGAATCTTTTTCGTGCAAAGATATCGATCTTTTAGTGAAAATGTAGGCGTTGTACAGTCAAGCAAAAAAAATCATTTTAATAAACCACGTGCTTCTTTTCGCGCTTTAAAAAATGCCAAGCGAAAAGATTTTCCGTCGAGATAATCTGGCCGAAACGTAATTTCGGACTCGTTCAATAGATACCTCAAATTTTGTACAACGAACTTATCATCTTAAGCTAGTTCGATTTTTATCGTTCAAGAACGCTTATTAACGTAATTTTAATTAAAAGCAATACTTTGTCAGTGTGAAAATGTAAATTGATAAATAAAAAAATTTATTTATTAGCGCACTGTAAATAAAACTCAGGTATAAAGAATCGCTTGAAAAAGGTCGCAAAGAAATCTTGGAAAAGTCGGTCACCAGCAGAGCGATTTATGTATAACGGCTAAGTAGGCAACCCAAAATTAGCGGAGTTAAACGGAAGAAAGAAAACTCGTACAATATATAGTTTTATTAATCGACGTGTTTGCAAGTGTTACTTCAAACAACTTTTCGTGAGGTTGCGTAATAATTCAAATTACAAAAAAAAATTTAATTTACGTTATAACTAAAAGGACAGTCGTAAAATTTAAGGGTGTCGTTCGGAGCTTCGATCAAATCTCCTAATTCGGTTAACTTATTTTAAAGGTGCCGTGGAATTTGTTAACACTTTCAAATCAATCGGTGCTGGATTTAAATACCGTTAAAAAAAGAATCATCTTACTTTATGGAAATTGACAGTTTTTTTTTTAATTTTTCGTTAATGATTAGTAATATACGTTAAATAGAGCAGTGATCTAGCGCTCAATCGAAGAAAGAAAAAACAAAATTTGTACACATCTCTTCTCGGTCGGACACACGTTCAAGTGCTGTCCGTTAAGAACGCCACCGTCGATACGGCTTTGGAAACCACTCTACCTATCTGTGAATCCACCAATAACAACAGTTATACGAATTTCATACGATTACAAACACACCCTCATATCGAAAAGGCGCTGGCTGATGCAATTCGTTTGGATATGAAGACAGCCTTTCATACTTTAACTCTCCACGTGTTCGCGCTTCATTCTACCGTAGTCGGTATAAGTGAATATCGACGAACCCCCAGTTGTAAAGAAACAATCATTCAGAAAATAACTAAAACGTTGTAAAATTTAGTTAATATAGTTATTCGCTAGTAGCAGTATCCATTTCGCATATTTCGCCAGTGTTAAACATAACAAAGCGTTGGTGTAATATTGAACAGCACGTGTTTTTCCGAAGTAGCAAGTAATTACTGAATTACTTGCAATTATTAAATTATTTAATATTATTGAAAATGGGTGGAGAAGAAAATGTTGGAGTGACGACAGGTCAACCCAATTTATACAAACAAGATCTAACCAAACTAGACGTATCGAAACTCACAGCCCTATCGAAAGAGGTTATAAGTCGACAGGCAACCATTAACATCGGAACCATTGGTCATGTAGCACATGGAAAATCAACCATTGTGAAAGCCATCTCTGGCGTACAGACTGTGCGATTTAAGAATGAATTGGAAAGAAACATTACTATTAAGCTTGGTTACGCGAATGCCAAAATTTACAAATGTGATAACGAACGATGCCCTAGGCCCACATGTTATATCTCGGGTGGTTCAAGTAAAGACGACTCCTTCCCATGTTTCAGGACACAGTGTACAGGACGCTTTCAATTAGTGCGTCATGTATCCTTTGTTGATTGTCCTGGTCACGATATTCTTATGGCCACTATGTTGAACGGAGCAGCTGTAATGGATGCTGCATTATTATTGATAGCTGGTAACGAATCATGTCCACAGCCTCAGACATCAGAACATCTGGCAGCTATTGAAATAATGAAGCTCAAACATATTGTCATTCTACAAAATAAGATAGATCTAGTCAAAGAAGGACAAGCCAAGGAGCAGTATGAACAAATTTTGAAATTTGTACAAGGTACTGTTGCAGAAGGAGCTCCAATCATCCCAATTTCTGCACAATTAAAATACAATATTGAAGTATTGTGCGAGTACATAGTCAAGAAAATTCCAGTTCCCATGCGAGACTTTGAATCAGAACCTCGTCTGATTGTCATTAGATCTTTTGATGTCAATAAGCCTGGATGTGAAGTTGATGACTTGAAAGGTGGTGTTGCAGGTGGAAGTATCCTTAAAGGTGTATTGAAAGTTGGAATGGAAATTGAAGTCCGACCAGGAGTTGTTTCAAAAGACAGCGAAGGACAATTAACGTGTAAACCTATTTTTTCACGAATCGTATCCCTTTTTGCCGAGCAAAATGAACTTCAGTTTGCTGTCCCTGGTGGATTAATTGGAGTAGGTACAAAAATTGAACCAACTTTGTGCAGAGCAGATCGATTGGTGGGTCAGATTTTGGGAGCAGTTGGTGCTTTACCAAAAATATTTATTGAATTGGAAATTTCATATTACCTTTTAAAACGTTTATTGGGAGTAAGAACAGAAGGAGACAAAAAAGGTGCTAAGGTACCCAAACTATCTAAAAACGAGGTGCTATTAGTGAACATTGGATCACTTAGCACTGGTGGACGTGTTATAGCAACAAAAGCTGATCTCGCAAAAATAAGTTTGACTAACCCAGTTTGCACTGAGATTGACGAGAAAATTGCATTGTCAAGAAGAGTAGAGAAACATTGGCGTCTTATTGGATGGGGTCAGATTCGAGGTGGTGAAACGATAGAGCCAGCTGCAAACCATTAAGTTAACAATATATGAACAGACATGGAAGTTATTTAATAGGAAGTGTTTTTAGATAGTTAACCTAGTTTTTAGTTAATTTAAGTACCTTACAGTATAAAAGAACACGTTCATCAGCAAATTTCAACATTTATATCTAGGTGTATTCATTCTAGGTTCCAAAATTATATTATGATATTATAATAAATGTTAAATAATAATAGCCATAACACATTTTTTTTTAACTAATTAAAGCTTATTTAATCTTATAAACAAAAAAATGTATTGTGTACAGTTTAATACGAATAAATCTTTATGCATATTCTTAAGAAATGCTTGTAACTTTTCTTATATTACCTATTAACTCAAATAATTCCAAACAGTTTGATGTAATTAAATAGGATTTTCAATGACATTCAATCAATTGATCTTAATTGTTATAGTTGTCATTTATTATTTTTATATCTCTATAAGCTTTTTGTAATATTTTTAATTCTTTTTTAATTATTAACAAACAAAACTGGAGTAATGTTTCAGCTGTCATTTTTATCGGCTGCATAGTAGAAAAAATAGCGAATGCTCGAGGACAACCGCACAGTAAAGAATAATAGAACGCACATCTTCGTGACGTCAGAGAGGGAATGGCCGTAATGATCGCGATTACTTGATTTTCGCGTAACTTTCAATAACGTAATTGGCGCGATATGAAAAACAAGAGAATAATAAAGAGTGAAGTCGTGAGTTTGAAATTTGAAACGTACAGCATGGACAAAAAATAAAATGTTTAAATCGAAGTATGTAATTCGATTTTTGTAATTAGCACAGCAATTTATTGATATACGTGAGAAATTACAATTACAACCCCTACGAACTACTCTTGTACAATTTGCTAGCCACGTTGCTATTATTAAGAAACATTTCGCATCCTTTTAAAAAATGATACATATTACAGATGAACGATGATCGAATTCACGAATAAAAGTTAGGAATAATTAAAAAATAGGAAAAACTATTGCTAGACGGTGTGAAAGTATTACAGCCATCCTAATTACCCCGAAAACAAAAGAAATTAATAAAATAGCCTTAACGCTTCTTGGGATGTATTTATGATAAGGACGAACGTCGATTGCTCCGTACATACCTATTAATATATTATACGTACTGTACTTCTCACGTGCATCAATTTTTCTACCACACTCTCACTTTTAACAACAAATTTTAGTGGATTTTTACTTGCAATTTTAACCTATTAAGATACTTGTTAATGACTGGAAGTAAATGAAGGATTTACACTATTATTAATCTAATGTTTAAATCTTTTTTCAAAATTTGAATAGGTTACTTGCCTCGCAACCAATTTGTTCAGACGTGCTACCATTACGCTCTAATGGGCAACAAATGGACTGACGCACAGCACGGAGTCCGAGCATTAACAGCGAGAAGATGAAGGACAAAGATCTCGGGGAAATTTCCTTTCACGATCAAGGAGGTTGAGCCTCTTCATAGTAAGTTTATTACAATTTGGCTAACATATAAAATATGTAATACATTTTTATTTAATTTTCATATAAAAAAAATTATTGCGAAAATTATTTGCATTTTTACATTATCCTTTCAGCTATTATTGGTAATTGACATAAGGATGTTAAAGATAAAATCTACTAATGCATTATGAACACAGTTAATGACATAGACCTCTCGTTTAACATAACGAAGGAAGCGGTAATTAACGTCTAAATACTTTGGTTGGTTGACAAAACTTTCACTTTTTCCATAATTAGGTCTGTTTTCGGCTATATAAATGCAGAGCTGCGAAGGCGATTTTCACTAGTGCAGAACAGTTGTCCGTAGCAGTACGACGTGTCTTTCTACAAAATGTTTTCAACTTCAAGCCAGAATCCTCAACCTCAGTCACATAATAGCCAACAGGACATTCGTCTATCACGGAAAAGGAAGGCAGAAACTAAAATTGTACTACCAAGCAAAATCGTAGTATATGGAAACGTCCAGTGTTACCCTGTGAGGACCTACGTAAGATGGGATGACAACAAAAGTGCAGTTGTAAAACAGTAGATCGAAACCATACCAATGGCCCTTTTCAGGGCCACAAATTTTCTAAACGTACAACAAACTGTATTGTTTTATATTATTATTTCAATCGCATTATATAATGTATCTTTGAATTGCAGTATCGTAAAGATCGCTTGGAAAAAAATACGAGCAACGGGCTGTTTGTATAAAGAAACAAAGTTGAATATTAGTGAATAACGATACATGTTTGGGATCACCTACGAACGCACGCATATTTTGTATTATTTTTCAGGCAGGGATTTGAAGATCAGTGCAATAATATTGTCAACTTTACGCTGAGTTTGGGAAAAACATTTCTTTCAAGTTCAAGGTTGATATGAGGCTCATTCCGGACTAATACGATCAGCTCCACAGAGGTAAGTAACCGATTTTTATGAAACTTGGTATAAATATTGCCTAAATAGTAGTAAAGTTCTGTACACATTTATAGATCATTATTATTGCCGGATTAAAAGTTATAAACAATACAAAAATTTTGTTGAAAATTGTTCAAAAATTGATATCTCTGTAACCGTGAGAGTTATCAAACCGAATGTTTTTTTAAATACGGATAAAAATATAAACTATGAAATTAGTGAACCAAGTCATTTTTAACAATTTTTCGAAAAGTTATTAACTTTTGTTTTAAACAAATGACTATATCTCAAAAAGTGTTATTTTTATTTTCGAAATTTTTTTTTATTAGATTCCTTGTCTAATTTTCAATAATTATCAGCAATAAATTTCATAGAGTAGATATTAGTAAATTTCATAGAGCGGACATTAGTAATGATTCAGGGAGTTTGTAGTAATCAATATAACACAACATCTAGGAAAGGAAAAATAAGGAAGAAAAATAACAATTTGACAGATACCATTGATTAAGACAATTGTAATATATAAATCGCTATTAATGTACCCGTAAGGTAATTGTACTGGTCTCAAACCCATTCAATCGCAGACAGAAAGTGCAATTAAGATATTTATAGGCCATCATGTACTAAAAATTTTGGCAAGTTAATCAGTTGATTTTATATTAGATATAAAAAACATGTATACATTAGAAAAAATTGTATGAATTAAGGGGGGATTATGGCGGCGCAACGGCTGAAGAGCCGACTCGCGCAGCTCAAGAGGACGCTGTTTATGACTCCCTGAATCATTACTAATGTTCGCTCTAAGAATTTTATTACTAATCATTATTGAAAAATAGACAAGGAATTCAATGGCAAAAGAATTTTGAAAATTAAAGTAATACTTTTTGAGATATAATCATTTGTTTAAAACAAAAGTTAATAACATTTTGAAAAATTGTTAAAAATGACTTTTGGTTTATTAATTTCATAGATTATATTTTTACCCGTATTTAAAAATAAATTCATTTTGACAACTCTTGCAGTTACAGAGATATCAATTTTTGGACAGTTTTCAACAAAATAAAAATTTTGTTTATAACTTTTAATTCGGCAGTAATAATGATCTAAATATTTGTACAGAGTTCATTACTATATAGGCAATATTTATACCAAATTTCATAAAAATCGGTTACCTACCCCTGTGGAGCTGATCGTAATAGTCTGGAATGAGCCATGAGTTGAAATCAAACGCTTTGAAGAAAAGAAGATGATCAGCAGTTAATAAAAGATTAATTGTCCAAAGTTGACTAAATGGCGTCTTCGACTGATTTTAAAGTAACAGTGTTTAATTAAATCATTTTTTTTCAATTTTTCTTTTAATATTTTTTTAATTTACCAACAGTGTGTTGTAATATTGAAATATCATTCAATTTAAAGGAGAGTGGGGTCTTCAATCGGTCAAAAAAAAAACGTATTTAACGCTGTATATTCAATCGCCGATGACTATACTTTTTTGAGTATTAGTTGCACTTTTTAGGCTTTAATTTTGTATCTTGGCATACCCATCTAATTTATATTTTTTATTGTATTCATTTATAATTCACTTTTTCGTAGACACCACCATCTTCGGTATCGATACTACTGGCAGTTCTAGAACGCTGGCATTATTATGATTCATAAACTACTTTTATTTTATTATTTGTAAGTGTACTAAATATCTATATAGTAAGAGTAATTGCAGATGAAGTACACACACGCACACACGTATGAATTATACTCTTAAGTTTTCGAATTTTACAGCCGTACAAAGAAATACATAAACTAAATGCGAGTGAGGAGTTCAAATGACGCTTGTAACCAATTATATCAGACAATGAACATCAAAGTCATGGATGCACATGTCGAGTCAAATGTAAGGTAGCAATATTTACCGAGTTATTTAGCATTTAACCACGTTTCTTTGATCATATCAGCAGCCTTCTCTCCGATCATGTAAATAACAGCATTGGTGTGACCTGTGGGAATCGTCGGCATAATCGAGGCATCCGCAATTCTCAGTCCCCTTATTCCATGCACTTTTAGTTGTGGGTCTACAACAGCATTTGGATCACCATCGGGTCCCATCTTGGCGGTTCCGATCTCGTGATTCATCATCGCCGGTAGCTGTCTAATAGCACAGCGCCAGTAATTGTCGCTAGCAAATTCAAATCTCTGGCAACCTGGAATTTTTGCTTCGTGCAGACGAGCTCCGTAAGCAGCGAAAGACTCTGTTTTGGATATGTTGATCGCATGTTTAATGCCCTCGAGTATAATTTCGACATCTGACAAATGTTGAAAGAAGTCTGGTTGAATTATGGGCGCTTCCAAGGGATTCTTTGACCTGAGCATAATTCTGCCGACACTTCGGGGATTTTGTACGATAGGCCAGATAGAATATGCATCCTGACTTTCGATAGGTTTGAACACGGTATCGTAGACTTCGTCGGTAATCGACAGACTCCTTTTGAGACTCATCCCACCGTCAGAGTGTAAAGCACCGCTAACGAAAAGCAGTTCAACGTCAGGCCTGGAATCTTGCGCGAATCGAGTACGAAGAAATGCTAATGCTTCAGCACCGCCAGCTATGCTCATTGGACCTCCATTATTGAACATGTACCTCAAGAGTGCTCCCGGGGTCAGAACTCTACTCGATGACAAACTTACACGTTGATTTACCATGAAAGTCAAACCCAGAAAACCTACGTGTTCGCGAAGATTATACCCAACTGGGGCATCTTTAATAACATCGATAGCAAGCTCTTGAAGGTGTTTCTTAGGACCGATACCGGACAACATCAGCAGTTGAGCCGTGTTAACGGTACCGGCTGACAGTATGACTTCTTTGCTTGCTTTCACGACGTGCTTTTTACCGTCCTTAATGTAAGATACTCCGTAAACTTTTCTGTCTCTAATGAGTACTTTCGTGACCTGTGCATTCGTTACAATATGAAGATTCGGGCGATCCATCGTCAAATAAGCTTTTGCAGCGCTACATCGACGTCCGTTATCCATATTCAGCTGAAGGTACGAAAAACCTATTTGATCTTTGGCATTGTAATCAACGATTTTGAAGCCAAGGTCTTTGCCTGCTTGCAGAAAAGCTTCCGACAGTTTTGTGTGGTGTGGTGCATTTTCGACACTCAAATAGCCATTTGTCCCGTGGTAATATGAATTATTAATACCTGAAAAAATCATACATTCTTACACGTTCGTTTCTGCAATCCAAAAATACAATTATTATGAATAAAAAACCGAAATGGTAAGTCACCTAGAAAATTAAATTTTTCGCTTTTCTTAAAGTATGGCAGCACGTTCTCGTAAGACCAGCCTTCGTTACCAAGATCTTGCCAGATATCAAAATCGAGACGATTTCCTCTTGTATGTATCATGTAATTGATCGCACTGGTACCACCGAGTGATTTTCCAGTTGGCCAACGGCATTGGTGGTTATACATACCTAGACAGGCTCGTCGTTGGGGTTCAACTTGATATCCCCAATTGTTATACTCGGTTAGTTGGAAAAAGCTTACCAACATCGGTATCTGGCTCAAATATCCTTCAGGCCCTCCGGCTTCTAATAGTAAAATTCGCCAGCTGGGATTTTCGGAAAGCCGGTTTGCTACCACTGAACCACCAGATCCTGCGCCTACTACGATAAAATCGTACGGATCGTTAGTTACAGGTTCGTTTACGACGTTTCTTTCTAGCGGATTTTGGCCAGTAATGAGGTCATAGATTGACTGTGCATGAGTTAATCTCAAAACGATTGGAAGTATAAATATACTGCAAAGATGTAGCGCCCAGCGTGAATTTACTAACATTGTGTAGATTTTATTTCAGACGGCTAGTGGCAAAAAAAATTTTGTAATTATTATCACAAGTAATTCTATAAATTGATAAATATTTTAACTTTGTTATTGCGCGCACATAATTTTTATACAATGGATCATGTAGTGGGAAAGTAAAAAATGTATAATTGTTAGTAGACCTGGGGTTGTACAATCACTTAATAATGACGTTTAAATCATTTGATTTTATGGTAAAATTTCGGAATTTTTATTCAAATTATATGCAAAAATGAACTATTCTAATAGTATTTTGTAATGATTTCAAGAGCAACAAGTACAATGTAACGGGAATTTTTTTAAGTATAAAACTTACGAAAAATTAAATTGTGCGAAATGTTCAATGGTACACTTTGAACTGGTTTATTGAAGTGAGATGTGAGCGCTAGTGGAAATAAAGTAGTTACCCCACCATTCGAGTGACAATTTTTTATACGTACAAAGCACGTTTCAGTGGATCTTCCGTGATTGCAATCGCGATTACAAGTCATATATTGGTAAAATCAATCAGTTGGCGCGTGATTAATGCTGAATAAGTTCATCTCGAATGCTAATCTACATCTGATTTTATTTTGCTTACTTATAATTCTCAGAAACTTTTATTATTAAACACTTCTCGCATCATTTCACAAACAGTATACGTAAGTAATACATATTATTTTGACGTTTCGTAAATTACTCAAACTAGCTGTTTTACCGTACTATATTATTTTCTGAAGCTAAATTGGAAGTTTTTCCGTTTTTTCGCTATTTTATCTTCTTTCTTCAGTTTGATACGAATTGTACTTTCCACATTTTTGCTGATAGTTAAGAGTAGACTCATTGATAACTTTATTTGCAATTTTTTAATCATTATATTACATATGCTTTATCGTTCCAGTTTCTCATAGCGATTATTGAATAATGGGTTTTTAAATTAAAGCCACATCGTAGTCATGCCTCGTGTCACACTCTCCTTTAATCTCGACGAATTATTGTCAAATATACCATTCCTTACAAGTGTTTATGATGGAGCATATAAGCTATAATTTATTGTCTACGAGTATTTAGGATAGAAGTATAATTATTATGGGATATTACGTTTTCTAGAGTCAGACTCAACTTTAAGAATGTTATCAATGACAACACGATGGTTCTAGTTTTCTTATCAAAGATGTTGTCTTTCGGGACGCAATGCCAATGAATCAGGTTTGAAAATTTCAAAAAATATCTCTAATGTATTCACGAAGGTCAGCTTTCTGGAGCGTTTCGAGTTCAGAAGCAAAACTTGTTGACAACTGCGTATTAAAATTAATACTTTACATCACTTATGTATTAGTATATTAAATTTGAAAAAATTAACTAATTAATTTTCATAAAATTTTCCACTAGAATGTGTATTTATGGCGGTATTAGTGATCCACCAGTCAGGTAGTAAAAGTATCACAAAAGGGCCCACGAAGGTCAATTCCTCGAACGCTTTGAGTTTGACACACAGGTAGTTGCACTGTTAAACACATTTACAATTGATATTTTCACCCAAAAATAACACCAATTTGTTTAACTTAGAACTTAGAAACTCGTTTCAAGATCGCACTTGGAATGTTTCCAATTGTTTATTTCAAGTTATAAGTTTAAATTAGATTTATTTAATTTCCGTAATCCTTTAGTTCACCTCAACAATAAAATAAATAATTGGATATTATTTACTATAATCAAGTAACGTTTTCAAATGAAATCCAAGTAAATTTACAGGTGTTATCTTCAGGGAAAAATATCAAGTAATTTTGCTCAACAGGCTACTACAATTGTACATTTGATTCGATTTTTGAGCTTTAGTTAGTAATTATCCCTGTAATTACTTGTAATTACGAGTAATTGTGCTAGAGACTTAATTCAACTGAAACATGGTCAACATTATGTTGTATTTCTATGTTTTGCAAAATACAAATAATCTAACATGTTTTAATTAATAAAAATGAACACTCAAAATACAATTTGTCCAATATCAATCGTAAAGTTTTTTGTTTTTCGCGCCACCAATAGAGCAATTGGCGCTTGCGCAATTTATTGACCAGTGTAATCAACGTTAGTCTATCTATACGATCGTGTACATAGGAGGAACAAACGTAGCTCCCTCTCTCTCTCGACGCAGTATGTCAAATCGCGACGGACGGCGTCGTCTGCGTGTGTAATGTCAAGCATCGAGAGAGAAATAAGGACAGACCATACTGACGCTTGCGCGCGCGCATATTAGAAAGAGACGGTAAAAACGAAGAGGAGTAGTTATCATCATAGTTGGCGGCGCCGCGCGTGAGTAGTGTTAGCTCGCGCTCGCGGGAGTTACATCAGCTTGTGTGCGTGTGTATGTGTGTGCGTGTGCGGAGAAAAAAAATTGTTCGACCCATAAGTCGAGTCGTCCGCTCGCAGAGCGAGAGAGAATAGCCGTAGGCACTGTTAGTTTGGCCTCGACAATTCAATCTTAACGCAGCGCGTGCTCCCCACCCCTTTTTCATTCTCGCTCGTTCAATTTTGTTTGATTTTTATAAGTTTTATAGACGCAGGCGTTGTGTTATTTGACTAGTCTATCTATCTTTTCTGCCTTATCCCTTATCTCTCTATCTCTCTCTCTCTCTCTCTCTTTTTATCGTGAATTGCGTCAGTGCCGGTTACCACCAACACTTAGTTCTGCATCGTAGTGCCGGCTATCAAATCAGATACAACTTACAACGAGACGATGGGAAACGTTCATACTTGCGGACCTAACGAGGCACTCGTCGTGTCAGGTAAGAGGAGCAAAAGCTTCGAAGAAATTTTTCTAACCTAGAAAAGTGTCCTTTTATATATATCTCCCTCTCTCCTTCTCTGGAAGGCTGTATGATAGGCGTGTACGGAAGTCCCCCTCGTTGTGAGTGGTGTGTATGTACCTACGTCAGAGAACGGCGCGCGCCAGGGAAAACCCGTGAGCGAATGCGCGTATGGAAAAGATATAGAGCGAGGGAGACGGACGCGCCTTTGAGACTCATCCTGGGAATAAACATCCCCACTCGATTTACGAAGGGTGAGCCCTGCGTCTCTCTTGTTTTCCCTTCTCCTTTCTCTCTCTTCTTTGATGCACTTAACATTCTTTCGCGGTTGTATTGACGTATGCAAGGAGAGACACGCGACGTCTTGCTAACGATCTGTGGTTGGTTTTTGTGTCTTGGAGGGGAAAAAATTGTGCACGGGGGTTACGGCTGCAGCAGTCGCAATTCCCGTCACCGTCGATTACAAGAGGCGCGCTCGGAAAGGTCGATTGATCGACGGACTCTTGCTCTGTGCCGAGCTGCTGTTACTGCTGCACGTAGAAAAATCACCGAAAACACTCTACAAACCAGTGATGCATGATGTTTTGTTTTCCTTTCCTGATTATACGTTTGGCTTGATCGTGACTATTATAAGTTTAGTTATTAGAAGACAGCTTAACCTTCGTCAATGCGATTACGAGCTTATAAAGTCACTGTCTCGTATGAGCTCCCATAACATTTCTGCATATATACACGTATACGCTATATGGCTCGGCACGACTTGGGTATTTCCGTAGCTTTCGCGTGACAAACATTCTTTGTTATCGTTAATCCGTTTTTGTCTTTATTGCTCTAGCGCGAAATAATGTAGTTGTATGGTATTTGAAATAGAATTATATAGTGGAAAAAGTAATTTAGTAGAATGATGAAGATGTATAATACAGGTCTTTGGTATTTTTTTCGGAGTGATTGCTGACGGAACGCTCTATTATTGTTATTACTTTATATTCATTTATTGCCTTTTTTATGTAATGTAGCAGTCTTTTACACTTGTTGTAATGTTGAACTAAACTATTTCTACGCTAATTGAAATATCGACTTGATTAACGTTCAATATGTATTCGGTTGAAATCAATTAATTGCAAATTGGCGATTACACATAATATACCGTTCGTGAAAATTGACTATCACGGAATTGATTGCTTTGTCGTACGCTTACGTAAGGATTATTCTAATTTGCTTTTCTCGTATTATAGTTGCTATGTTTAAGGAACTTTTGGATTTAAATCGCATATTGCATCTTTGAGTGAGCTTGTGTATCAAATTCTTGTTAATAAACATTTGTTATATGTTATCGTCGTTTTGTGTTTTGTTATAGTTCACTAGTGTGTTTTACTGGTATAATCACAATATTAGCACCAGAATGCACTGTCGTAGACACATAGGGTATAAACGAATATCTTATTTTCCGTAATTTATTATTTAAAATATACACAAAAAACTTTATGTACAAACGATTTATCTATATATACAGTTATCATGAACAAATCAAACATTTTACTCTCCTATAAAAATGATGGTGTACCTCGTTGATTACTTGACCCATGGATGTACTGAATAAACACTCCGATAAAATTGAATTTGATTCAGGATGAATTGTGTCACTAGAAATTCTAAGTGTTGGTAGTTACACACAGTATACATCATTTAATACAGTACGTTAGAATGCTCCTCTTATTTATTGTGGCTAAGTAGCTGATAAACATATTTTATATGTAATGTCGCTAGAATTCGACTCTAACGGTATTGTTAGAATCTAATTTGTTTTTCTGTAATTGTATTATGTAAAAAGAGATTGATTATTTGCTGTCGACGACAATAATTGTCTCGTGTACACTTTTGTATAATTGCAATAACTATCCTCACGTCGATTTATTTACAATGTTACGTTCAGAGAAGCCTTGCAAATACAGACTCAACACCAAGAGCTCACAACAGTGTAAGTGCACTAGAAATTGGCACAGCGATAAATTGAAAACCTGACTCAGCTTTCTTATCTACATATATTTATATTTGAGTCTTAGTTTAGTTCGTCTACTTGCATACACGTGACGCACTCGTTTATCGGAAACTTCAATCACGCACATTCATCAATGAACTGTTTACGCTGTAGTGAACCTGCCGACGCCTTCCCAAGTTTGTTTAATCATATCAGCGGCTTTTTCACCTATCATGAATATGCCAGCATTAACGTGACCCACCGGTATCGTAGGCATTACCGAAGCGTCGGCAACCCTAAGACCTGCTACCCCGTAAACCCTAAGTTGAGGATCGACAACGGCATTAGGATCAGTCGCAGGACCCATTTTTACAGTTCCAATCTCGTGATTCATCATCGAAGGTAGTTGCCTGATAGCGCAACGCCAGTAGTCGTCAGTGGCGAATTCGTAGCTCCTGCATTGTGGAATCTTTCTACGATTTAATGTGCTACCGTAAGCCGCGAAAGGTTCAGTCTTGGACAACTGAATGGCATGTTTGATACCCTCAAGGATGATTTCTATGTCAGCCGGATGTTCAAAGAAGTTTGGCTGTATTATGGGAGCGTCCAGAGGATTCTTTGACTTGAGAGTGATCCTACCGACGCTACGGGGATGCTGAACGATTGGCCAGATTGACCAGGCGTCTTGATTATGGATTGGTCTGAACACAGCGTCGTAAAGTTCGTCGGTGATACCTAAGGCTCGCCGAACGGTAATACCTCCGTCTGAGTGTAGAGAGCCGCCAACAAAAAGTAACTCGACGTCAGGCCGTGAGTCTTGTGCATACTTTGTTCTGATGAACGCTAATGCTTCAGCCCCACCTGGAATTGTCATCAGACCTTCGTTTCGCAAGGCGTAATCCAAGATGACATCCGGTCTCAATAATTTGTGCTGAAGTAAACTGACGCTTTGGTTGACCATGAACGTCAGCCCCAGGAAGCCCACGTGCTCGTACAAGTTGTAACCAACTTTCAAGTCTTGTACAACGTCTATTCCCAAACTTTCCAAATGTCTTCTTGGACCAATACCCGACAGCATAAGCAACTTGGCTGAGTCGATCGTACCGGCTGATAAAATGACTTCTTTCGTAGCTTTAACTCTATACTTTCTTCCCATTCTTATGTACTCCACTCCGTAGGCCTTGTTATCTTTGATAAGAACCTTAGTGGCTTGAGCATTGGTGAGGATATGCAAGTTTGGTCTATGTACTTTCAAATATGCGGTTGCGGCGCTGCAGCGTTTACCCTTGTTCATGTTCACCTGGATGTAGGAGAAGCCGATCTGTTCCTCACCGTTGTAGTCAAGGATCTTGTAGCCAAGACTTTTGCCCGCCTTTAGGAAAGCCGTTGATATTTCGGTGTGATAAGGCACGTGTTCCACGCAAAGATAGCCGTCAGTGCCGTGGTACGACGAGTTCGTGACTCCTGCAAATACAGGGGGTAAGTCTATTATTAAACGAGGCAAGCGCGGGGGAAATGAAGAAAAAACCTTACGACCCTAATTCTTTACGTACATGGTTCGGTAATTTGTTAATCATAGTTTCGCGTTCCGTACATTAAGTGCGAAGTGTTAACGTGTTGGGGTTTTCTTATTCATTTACCTAAAACGTGGCAATAGCGTATTAACGTCACGCGTCTGTTTGTGTTTAGTTGAATTTACTGTTTCGTGAGAAATGTAAGATTATACATTCAATCCTGTCTGGACCGTATCGATTGCGAGTATCTTTTGAATAAGTAAATAGTGTCGCGTTTGTAAATTGATCAATTCAACGAAAATGAAAGTAGAATCGAAAATTTATGAAAGCTTTCGTTCGAATATTGATATCGACGCTTTGCGAATAGACAACATGTAAATGTCAGCAATCTTTCCGTATTACTCGATACGATCGATGAATAATACAATTTATTCGCGATTTCGTCGACATATATATATATATACGTACATATATAGTTTTTTATCCAGGACGCTTTAATTTCCTTCGACTCGCTCTTTCTAAAAATATTTGCGAGATAATAATTGATTGAATATTTTTACTTTCAGATTTTTTAATGAATTTCAATGAAGCAATACGTTTATTTTGAATAAAATATATAGATTACACTCATGAGCGACAAGATGTAATTAAAGAAAGAATACTACTCTCATCGTCTATTAACAACGCCACTCGACATTCCAGTGTTTACTTTATCGTCGACCTCATCATGACAATATCGCGTGCTACACAGTACTTGGAACACGTTTGACTTAACTGACGTAATGTTGAAGAAATGTCGTCTGAAGAAAATTTCGCAACGAACGGAACGAGTTACCAACTGTTTTGTCACTACGAACGTATTTTTTGTTTAAACAAGGTGATTTCTATGACTTCTAGACTCGAAAAAAGTAACGTCATTTATAGACTGCGCAAAGAAGAGAATCAACGTGTTAATTTATTGGCAAAAAATTGTACGAAAAATTCAAATTGACGCATTGTAGCTGTATCAATGTTAATCAGAAACTTTGTTGATCACGCGATTAATCTAAAAATATCGATCGAATATGTAACGTTTCATTTGTTTGAACGACGATATCATGATCTGTACAATTGAAAGAGTAACAGTAGAAGAATCATACCTGGTACGTTAAAACGTTCGCTCTTTTTAAAGTATGGCAGCACGTCCTCGTACGACCAGCCCTCGTTGCCCAATGCAGCCCATATATCATAGTCAAGTCGGTTGCCCCTTGTATGTATCATGTAGTTGAGCGTACTTGTGCCACCGAGACATTTACCTCTTGGCCAGGGACACTGATGATTCTTCATACCAAGACAAGCTCTTGACTGTGGTTGGACTTTGTAACCCCAATTGAAGTCAGTCAGCTGGAAGATACTCACCAAAATCGGTATCTGATTGAGTACTCCAGTGGGGCCTCCGGCCTCCATTAGCAATACTCTCCACTTGCCGTTCTCCGACAGCCGATTCGCAACTGCAGACCCGCCCGAACCTGCACCCACTACGATGAAATCGTAGGGCTTGTTACTCGGTTCGTGCACGATGTTCATGTTCACTTCTTTGGAATTTCTAAAGATGTCGAATAACATTTGACCACAGCTCCATGATGTCGTGAGAGTAAACACGAGAATGATGCTTAACAGCTTCATTTTTGTTATAATTTTCTATACCTGAAAAAGGAACGATAGAATTAATATTTGCGTGATAGAGTTTAATTAATATTTGTAGCTATATGTATGAAAAAACTTGGAAAATCTATGAAACTACTCTCACTTTTAAACAGGAAAATGCGCCAAATGCATTATTAACAAGCACGTAACGTTTATTACATACATATGTTTTATCGGCGAAGCCATGTATATACGTAACCAACGTAATAACAGGTTGTTTAACGCCAGAATTCAAACAACTTTTGACATTCACGGAAATATTCTGTCCAATAAGTAGACATCGTTTTTTTTTTTTCGTCAAGTCTTTAGAGGGGCTGTCGATAGGAATAGCGTAACCTAATATTCGCGATGTCAGATCCTAAGTGTTACACGTCATTTTTATTTGACTCCAAATTAATTCATTATTTGGACTTAGCGCTTTTTTTTGCCGAATTCGCAAAAAAATTAGATTCTTGTCTTCGATCTGATATTTTATGTATTAACCGCATATTTTTAAGAGGACTGAACCAATTTGAGTGTAAGATAGTGTTATTCGAAAAGATATACTTTATAATGTTTCTGATTAGTTATATTTTATTTGCAAGTGCGTTTGAGTCAATAATTGTCTAATACTTGCAAGAAACTACCAAAATAATGACAACTGGTAATCTTGTGGATTACGAATAAAAGAATTTTTGCCAAAAATTTGTTTTATTAAAAAAGATACAATTTTATGCTTCAATCAATGTAATCCATGATTGTAAATAAACGGCAATAAATTAGTACTTGATGAAAATTAACGAAATGTCAAGAAATAATGTTTACTAATGATATAATAATTCTTATGACTTCATAAATAACAACTTTGAAGAGGAAAAATAATGTCAAGTACTTAAAGTACAATAACCCAACTATTGACCAGTACTTGGGAAAAATATTTTACAGCCTATAATATTTAAAATAATAATTTAAAAAATCAATGCATGTATCTGATGTATTTTTATCAAATAGTTTAAATAATCTACTTTTCGTCTGTGATTACACAAATAGATGAATGGATTTATTTCATGTAATACATAAATTAATTTTTTCAAAACCATTATTTAATACTCTTCAGTTTTATAAAGTCCATTTTCATTTAAAAATTGGCATTGAGTAAAATATTACCTGGTTTCACGAATAATTCAGAAAAGTTACTTTACGAAAGTGTTGATTTGAAGGTAAACTTGTCAATTGGGAACAAAGGTAGACTTGCGAATTTTTAAATCACTAGGTTAATCCGATGGAAGATTACCATCTGTTGTCACACGACTTTCACTTTCGAATTTTAGAAGGATCACAGATATTATTACATGACATTTGGAGTAGTTCTAAAGATTTCGCTACTTTTCTTTTCTATCAGTGATAAATAACTCTTTAATATCCAACGAATGATACTTTCATCTCTCAACACCTTATATCTTTTTGTGTTTACATCATATGGAAACTGTTTTTAAAACTTAAATGATGTTGAAATTGCTACGAATATCTTTAAACGTCTTATGAAGTAAACGGCAGATTTAAATAGAAATTATCGTCGTAAATTTCCATTTTCGAATGAAAATGAAACGTTATAACATCCGAGTCAGGGGAGAATCAAGTGAGAAAAAAAAAACGAGAAATCCTACTCGTCGATGTTCTGATAAGGCGTCGGCAGTGTGCACCTTTGAATGACAACAAGTTGCGCATAGGTCTTCTCTCTGGCGCCTCTTTTTCAAATACGGTCTGTAGCGAAGCCGTCTCCACCCCGGAGTTGACCCTAATTCGAGCAAGCAAGTACTTCCCCATCCATTGATCTAGTTTTCGCGCGCTGTTGCTTTGATATACCATCTCGGTTAGTCCACCACTCAAATTAGGAAAGAGTACATTTTTTTCTCTGTTGGCTTTAGGAGAAATACACCAGTAAGCCGGCTTTTTGTCGCACTTTCATTTTCATTCTCGTTATTTTCCTACAGCCTTAAGCATACAAACGTTAAAAGGCCACTCGCAATTTTCTCCATCGTATTTCTGGTTGTATTTTTTAGTTATTGACGGTTTTACGATTTTACGAATGTTGTTTGTCTCGCGTATAAACTATTGGATATAAGTATCGTCTTGATTCGAGTGAAAAAAGGAATTGATGCAGAATTATTAGGTAGGTGTGTGATCTATGTGAATTAAATAAAGTCACAATTTTTATACACTTCACTGAGAACAACAAATGAGTTGGTATTTAGCCGACACTAGTAGAACCCCCAGTCACAATTGGGACAATATCCATTGAAATATAGCTATCATTAATCGACAAATGAGGTTACACAATATAGATGCAACTACAACGGACTACAACGATAATAAAACAAACGGAACCAAATAAAAATGAATTTACGGCGGTGGTTAACGGAGATGATCGCTTAATCAAATCCGACGAGAACGAATGGCTATTGTATGTCGAGAGAGTGCGATCGCTTACCTGGTCGACGCTACCAAAGGTAGAGGGAGAGCAAAAATTGCCTTCCGTGAGGAAAGGCACGATCCAGTCCCAACGTTTTGGGAACGGGGATTGCCCTCGCTACGTCGCCTCTTGTGAACAATCAGTGGGCAACTATACAAGTTCGAACTCAGACAGAGTACCACGACCACGCAAGAGGACAGAGTCTCGGTACTAGATGAGCCTCACTGTGGAAACGGTTAGGCTATGCACCGTACACGGTGATCTGAAAGAAACTGAACTGTGCACCTAGCTTTCCTGAGAATACTCGCAGAAAACTCCCCACTTTCATTAGGGCCCTTTTCAGGAGAAGGGGATGTCCAGTCAAGAGTTTAGGGGCGCGCTGCTTTAGCGGATACACGTGGACTCGTAACTACCTGAAAGCAGCGCGCTCGTCGTACCTTCATTAATTGTTTTCGGCCTTGAGAGATTGAACACGCTCGACGCGTGCTCAGATGCCAACCATGGAGTGTCTGCCGAACCCTCTGCAAATTTACGATTTCTAATTAAAATTTATGATTAGTAATATAGATTTACGAGAAGTTTTTTTTGCCAAAGGTTCAACTTTCACTTCCCGGGCCCCTTTCTTTTTTTTATTCAAAGATGTTTAAAATGTTCAAAGCAAACATGCAGCGAACAAATATAGTTATAGATGATAGCAGAAAAAAACGTTGAAACGAGTGACCATTGAGCAAAGGTAATAAATATAGAAGGCATTGTGTGCTAGTTTTCGATTTTTTACGATTAAGTGAAAGTGAAAACATTTGAAATAGATTACTCTTCAGGCCTGGGTAAATGTATCCACTGAAATTTAATCGATACATATTCTATATAGATCATTGTAACTCGTTCACAGGTTATTCAAATTAAAAAGATATATCTTAATGATTTTGATACAGCTAATTATCTACGTTGCACATCGATTAATCTATCTAATCATAAAACATAGGTAATAACTTTGATCGTAATATTATTAAGAGGTTCACAGCTGATAAAGTTTTATATAATATTTAATTCGTCGAGCAACATTGTAAAGTTAAAAAATCGATCGAAATTCGAAGTTGCGACAGGTGTAACTCTATCAACTTGCAAGTAAGCACTATCTTTAAATATGTTCTTTGAAAATTATACTTGATGTCAATCAATTTTGACAAGGATAATTTATATTAATATTTTTTTCAAATCCATTTTAAAAAAAGATTCGTTAAAATTTACTTACCAGAGAGTTATCGAAACTGAACCATCAAAATTATTCTCTCTATTTTGCATAAAACGCACAAGTAAGAACGCTAAACGACGACTATAGGCACGAATAAATTTTTTTATTTTGCACAAGAGAACGACCTGAGTGCACCGCGTGCGTGCGGCTAGTACGAATGGTACGCGAATGTGTACAAGACTCGTGCGAGATCCACTTGAGTGGAGAAATGCGCGCTTTCACGAGATGCTCACGTAATATTTCGGTCTCCCTACCAATGCACGTTTCTACTGCGATATTGAGAAGAAGGCTTTTGTTGTGATAGGCCACGCACATCGTCTGATATATATATGGCATAAGATAAACAAATGGCTCAAGTGTGTGAGTCTCGTACTGTCTGAACGAAGAGGTACGTGATTTCGCTAAATGCTCACGTACTGTTTAAGCCCTACCTACCTATACGCACGTTCCTATTGCGATATTCAGAAGAAGACTTTTATCGAGATAGGTCACGTACATTGTGTGACAGGACAATTACGGAAAGAGGGAGAAAGAGAGAGAGAGAGAGAGACGGCCAGCGGAAAGAATAGTTTATTGTTTTTGCCCGCGTTCAACGGAAGGATATGCTATTCGGTATGTTTGATGAATCTTTTGATTAGGATATTTTTTTTAACATCTGATGGATGCGATTTTGCCAAAGTGAAAGTTTACTAAATGAATTTTGATACCTGGAGGTCTGTTTGATATTATATTTCCATTTTCAATCAAAGATACATTCCTTTTTAATTAAATTCAACATTTTCGAGATTTTTAATCTTAAAAGAAACGAAAGAATATTACTATGGAATTATTTTTAATACGTATATTATCAAATAAATAGAACGTTTTAAAATTATTATTGTAAATTGCATTTAATATCGTATTTTTATTTATTCCACACACTTGAACATTATACACACGTAACAACTTTTTTTATAAATTTGAAAGAAAAGGATGAATAAGCAAATATGACTAAATTTGCCTTCTCAATTTTTGTACAATACATCAGCAAAAATTTAGCGTAGATGTTGCATTCATGCAATACTTTGTTTGTTGGATTTATGACTTAGCGTTCGTGAACTTTCTCCAAATAGCTAGCAACCGTTATAAAAAATATTTACAATAATTATACCTCTGTTACGTATTCTGTACTAACAATGTGTATTAAGTTGATTAATTCACACTAAAACATTCTCAATTAATGCAGACAGTTTAACATATACTATTTAACACTAACAATCATAATTTTTTATTTTTCAACTATGTAAATATGAGAACTGTTTATTTTACAACATTACGTGAGTAATTGTGATTGTTGGTGGAAATAATTTCAATGTTTTACAAATGGGTTTGAAAGTTGTGTTATTTACGTTAACTAAATTTTTATTAACGAAAAAACATCTTATAAGCTTTAATTGCAATACACATGCGCGCGAACAGTTTCCAATACGTAGTTACCGACATAATTATTGGGAAGAAATAATACAAAAATCTACAGTCGATGCTAATTAACGTAACGGATTATACTATATATATTTTTTCGGATAGATATTACGTGACGAAATCAATTTTTACTGTTTTTTTTCGTTTGAATATAATTTCCAATCCTCTTTGACCATTTCAGCTAATTTTTCACCAATCATTATTACTGGTATATTCGTATGCCCGGTCATAATCATTGGCATAATAGAAGCGTCTGCAACTCTTAATCCTTTGATTCCCTTTACCTGAAAATAATAAATATGCTCGTATTATTTTGCTCGTATATTGACTGTTAGTTGTAAAAATAGCTCATCCTACTTGCAGTCTTGGATTAACAACGCCGGTAGGATCGCCATTTGGAGCCATTTTACAAGTCCCAGATTGATGATAAATTGTAAAAGTAAAAGTTCTTGCTGCACACTCCCAGTATTCATCAGAGTCATATTCGTATTTCTCACAGCCAGGCACAGTATAGTTATATAATTTTGATTTGAATTGCTGCATAGCGTTAGTCTCACTGACTTGGATAGCAGCTCTTATTCCTTTTACCATAATCCGAATATCTTCAGGATCGACGAAATAATTAGCGAAAATTTTTGGTTTTGAGTTAGGATCATTGTTTCGCAGTAAAATTTGTCCCTGGCTATTAGGTCTCATGAGCATGGGAAAAATGGTCCAAGAATGATTTCCAGATATACTTGCAAACATACCCTCCCAATACTCATCTGAAATGCCAAAACTATGACGAAAAGATGTATCCGATACTATGGAACCACCAATGAATAATAATTCAATATTAGGAAAGCCATTTAATGATTGTGGGTTATCGACATCTATGAAAGCTAAAGCTTCGCATCCACCAGGGATGGTGTAGGGTCCATCTTTTCTATTCAAAAAGTCTCTTAAATATGGCTTCATAGGATTTGACATATCTTCAGTCGTGATACTAACTGGTTGATCGATAAGAAATACTAATCCACCGTATGCAATGTGATCCATTAAATGCTCTCCAACAGGTGCATCTTGAATTACGTCTATCTTCATTTCCTTTAAATGACTAGCTGGCCCGATACCTGATAACATCAAAATTTGAGGAGAATTGATTGCTCCAGCGGATAAAATGATTTCTTTTCTCGCTCTCACGCGAATATTTGTTCCGGATTTTGTAAAATCAACGCCATAAGCTCTCCTAGTTTTAGGATCTATCAATATTTTATTGACGTGACTATGTTTTGTTACAAAAAGATTTTTTCTTTTTTTCACTGGAAATAAGTAAGCTCTATTCGTACTCATTCTTGTGCCATTCTTCAGAGTTGCTTGAATGTAAGAAAATCCAACATGTTGATGAGCGTTATAATCACCAGTTGGATATCCCATTTCAACGCCTGCTTTAAGAAAACTTTCAGCGAGTGGTGTGTGATATGGCGGGTAAGCTATGTGAAGTGGCCCATTTACATGATGCATAACTTTATCTTTTTTTAATTCGTCAATTCCCATATTTTCAAGCTTCTTAAAATATTTTAAAACATCTTTGTAGGACCATCCTTCGTTGCCCATTTCAGCCCAATGATCGTAATCCCGAGGATCACCCCTAGTCGCTATCATGTAATTTAATACGCTACTTCCGCCCATCACCTTACCCCTTGGGAAATTGCACTTTTGGTCGGTCATGCCTAGACAGTAAGTTTCAGATGATTCGGTTTGAAATTTCCAATTCAAGTCATCGCTGAATTGTAAATAATTCACGATCAGCGGGATATCCATCATATAATTCTCATTTTTACCAGCTTCAATCAGAAGAATCGTAACTTCGGATATTTCACTAAGTCTTGATGCAATTGTAGCGCCTGCACTACCGGCACCGATCACTATAAAATCGTATTCTTCATCGATGTTCGGTGTGATATCTTTTAATCCTACATTTACCAATCGCTCATTTTCGCGCATAAATTTTAAAGCACCAACAGTTAAATTTACTAGGGCTTTATTTAATGGCACCGTGTCAGATGTGAATCCATATAAATTACGATAATTCAAATCGCGGTCTGCTACGATTGTAGTAATGATAATACAAAATAAATTAATACTTGAAAAAGCCATAGAAAACTGATCGTAGAATGTTTTAGTAAAGTATCCTTTTATTTTTCATACATTCAAAACTGCTATTATGTTTTTGTAATATTTTTTTATTTATGAATCACAGGCTATCAGTCTTATAAGCGAAATTCCTCTTAATCATTGCGAATCTTTGTTGCAACTGACTGTCAAAAGATAATCCCAGAGGAGCAAGCTTGTAACTAATGACGTTGCGAAATTGTATGCAATATTTTGTCATTTACTTTGGCCGTGAAATTATAACCTTCATTTTTTGCCTTAGTCACTTCCTATTATAATTTTTGTGAAAATTTAATTGATATATTTCTTAATTTTTTTCATTATAGCAAAAATTAACGTTAAATCATCATGTAATAACTGTAAATTAAAAATTGCTACTATTAAAAATGAAGCCTCTGCGTATCTGTTCATTAATTCTTGTAACGTCTGATTTACTTAATAAAATCTTTGATGTTTGTTAGTCGACCCCTTAACCTGCACTACCAGTCGTACGCATATGTATAAATGATGTCCTTCGCAAAGATGAGCTAACAACTAGCTAGCAGTGCATTAGAAAATAGATTAAATGTCTAAGCAAGACTTATTGCTATAATTTAAGGAAATCGATTTTTCCGCTATTACAAACTGTACGTGTTAGGTGTTATCTAAGAGTTGAATTTCGATCATATACTGAATCATAATTTACGGGTGAAAATTACTCTACTTAATATTATTGGAAAGTTTTGGCGCTCAACGAGAGACCGTATCGACTAGATGTATATAATTTTGAAATATCTGAAAGACACGATCCTCGTAGAAAATGTGCAAACGATTAAGATTGAATTGCGCATTCTAAAAAATGACCAATTTATTCCACTATTACAATACGCATGTAACGTCTAAATTTCCAGCATGGTAACAAGCGCAAGTTACGTAATTCTATGGTCATACATTTCAACAATTGTATTCTTCAATACGTCAATATGAAATTGGTTGTATTGAATATGTATTCTGATTCAGCGGATAACTTTATCATAATTTATATTATGTTTTGCTGTTCTCTGGTTATTTGCTTTACATTTAGTGGTTTTGCAAAACATTTAAAATAATTTGTATCTAAATGGTGGGTTGATTAAAAGTCTGTTTTGTAATGTAACAAACTAGAGATTTTATTTTAAAAGACTAATCTAAATTGATAACAATTATTTTGATAAAAAAAATATTAACAATAAGTTTCAGCATCAATGACGATATCTTTGTATGTCATTTACTAGCTATTGAACGTGTTTAATCTGTAACAAATAAACGTTTATGGCACGAGAAGCTTAATTATACATGAGGAAATACACATAAGTTTTGGTTGACGTATTTTAAATGCCTGAAAAGTATCATATCTTAATCGTTTCTTTAATTAGTTCGTAAGAATGTGTCCTATGTCATTAGGTTTCAACGATAACATAATCTATTTTACATTTATTACAGATGTATATAATACATCTTTCGTTGATAGTATTTACATTTGTATTTATATTTACAAATTTCTATCTTACCGATCAATTATTATCATTTTAGAAGATTCGTTTTATCGATATTTTAAGTTAATTATTACCAAGTATGATAATAAAATTGGTTTAATGCAAAATATTTTTCTTGAAAATTAACCTATCGCGTGAATTATTTTTAAACAACTTTGACTGTTGAATTAGTATATTTAGCAACAATTAGATTTCGCATTATCATTCCGCAAAAGTCACTTTCATTAGAAAAAATATTTACAACAGAACATAGTAGAGACCTAGATTTCGGAAAACACATCCGTCACAACATTCCAATCCTGTTTAATCATGTCTGAACCTTTCTCAGCGATCATAATTACAGGCGCATTGGTATTACCACTACTAATAATCGGCATTATCGATGCGTCAATCACTCTCAATCCATCAACACCATAAACTTTGAGTCTTGGATCTACAACGGCATCAGGATCCCAAGCAGGACCCATTTTCGCCGTACCAACGGGGTGATATATCGTCATAGATATATGACGTATCTGACACTCCCAGTACTCATCGCTACCAAATTGCAAGTGTTGGCATCCAGGTAATTTGATCCGATGCACTCTTGAGCCGAATTGCTTGAAGACTTTGGCTTCGCTTATGCGCATTGCTATTTTGGCACCTTCAACAAGAGTCGCAATATCGAGTGGGTCGTCGAAGTAGTTAGCATCTATTATTGGGGCGTGGAAGGGGTTGGAACTTCGAAGTTTGATGGTACCACGAGATCGTGGCCTCAAGAGCAGGGGCATTAGGGTCCAAACATCACGATTAGATATTGGTCGATAAACGGTGTCGTAGACTTCGTCAGTAAGACCGAGCACTCTTCTAATTTGAATGCCGTTATCAGAATTGATAGAAGCGGGAGCCATATGGAATTGAATATCTGGATAGGTACCAGAAGCGTTGGCATATTTGGTATTGACAAAAGCGTAACCTTCGACTCCGCCCAAAGTTGTCATTGGCCCTCTACCATTGGCTACATATTGTAGCGTCATTGGCATAGGCTGAAAACGAGTTTGAACAATCGAAACTGGCTTGTCGACGAGGAATGTTAGTCCACCCATGCCTACGTGGTCCTGCATATTCTCGCCCACTTTGAGATCTTTAAGAGTGGGAATGCCCATCTCTTCGAGGTGTTCCTTTGGCCCTATACCCGATAACATCAGTATCTGGGCACTGTTGATGGCACCAGCCGACAATATAACCTCTTTTCGCGCTCTGACGAATTGTCTTTTTCCGTCGCGTACAAATTCAACACCCGTCGCTCTCATCGTCACTGGATTAATCTTGATCTTCGTTACGTGAGCGTTCAGCGCTGTGTGCAGGTTCTTTCTCAGTCTGACTGGCCTTAGAAAAGCTTTAGCAGTGGAGCATCTGCTACCCCTTCTAATGGTTCCTTGGGCGATCATAAAACCAGTTTGGTTCTCGCCATTGATGTCACGATTCTCATAACCGATCTCTTTGCCCGCTTGAACGAACGCCACAACTAAAGGTGTCCTCCAGGGCGCTTCCTGCGTATTAAGAAGATTCGTACAAATTAGTAATGTTACATGTGCAATAATGGCACTACATTGCAGTTGTATCACGAAACACACTAGAAAAATTAACTGACTTGTTAATCTGCTATCGGAGCAAAAATAATTGCAACGAGGATAACAGCTCTGTTGCATTAACGGCTCGCTCAGAAAAAAAACTCAGATCTAACAATGTAATTGATTAGTTGAACAATGTTTATAATAAAAAGTAAACTAACCTGCACCGTGAGGTATCCACCGGTACCATGGTAAGGACTATTTTTCAAATAAGGATTGCGATTGTCTTCGGACTTTTTGAAGTAATAAAGTGCTTGATCGTAACCCCATCCAGGATTTCCAAGTGCCTCCCAGTGATCGTAATCGTGCCTGTTTCCTCGGACGTATAACATGTAGTTCAATACACTTGAACCACCGAGAATCTTCCCTCTTGGCCAATTACATCGATTACCCTTCATCGCCAGACATGCGCGTCCATTTGGCTCGGTTTTGTATTTCCAATCAATTTTACTAAGTTGAAGATAAGCGGCTAACGAAGGCACATCGGTAATTTCATTCTCGTCAGGACCCGCTTCCAAGAGCAATACTTTCCAATCGGGTATTTCGCTTAATCGGTTTGCCAGAACTGCACCAGCCGAACCGCCACCTATCACAATGAAGTCGTACTCCGCATCCAATGGATAACGGTTGATCGGATGGTTTTCCGGGTCTGCAAATGACACCTTTCATTAAACGCTTTGTTCCGGCTTTTGTGGATTTTTATTGTTACGTAAATCCACGAGGCTTTCCGTGTCGTCGCGACAGCTGTCTCGCAGTTATGTAAAAACCAACACAGATTTACTGTTGCACTTGTTTCTTTCTTTTTTCTTGTCTTTCTCGGGGCTATCAAGGAAATATTATTACGTACTCTGAAATGCCTTACTCAGTCATGATGTCATGGAAAATTATTTTCCGTGCAGGACTTTCTTTCGAATGGATAAATGCACGTTTTACAATTGTTCGATTGGATGGTATGTTTTTAATTGGAAGTCACAACGATTTATTTTCATACTTATGCAAACGATTGCTGTGTTTATACGCGTATATTTCCTGGCCGGTATAAAAATAAAATGTGCAAAAGATATGTGCGTGTTTGACGGATAATTCCCAGTGCGTGGGTCGGGCTGTATAAGCTAAGATTAGAAACTTTCTACGAATAAATTCGTTCGACATTCTACCTGCATTCGATATTTGCACGTGTTTCTAAACTCTCATCGTGTTTATATCCATATCGCTCTTGTTCTCCGTTTCTTGACGATCAAAACTTATTGCGAATGCAATGGATTTTGAGCTCTCTAAACGATTAAATTATATACGTCATTGGTAATACGTTCTTACTACAAATTACGAACGGTCAACGAAAAAATGCGATGAATATTTTATCGTGACTAATAACTAAAAACCTCCGAGATTGACGTGTACATAATAATATTCTCTAGCTTTTTTTCAAACTCGTTGCCGTTTTATTATTTTATTGCAAATGCAATACTTTCCATGGCCATTTGGAATTGAAACTTTGTTCGTTTTATCAAGGATACATTAAGTCTCACACGCGCTCTCGCGAAATTTTCTTTAATCGAGAAGCAACATAAGTTTGTCAAAAACGCAAAGCATATTGCGTTGCATAGATAAGTTTCAAATGAAAAGAAACGTTCGAAATCCTTACCCAGTTGATCGTAGTGATAGTAGGAGAGTCCAGCGAGAAGCAATGGCACAAGCCAAAGTTTCGCACCAACTAAGCCTATCGCACCCTTGAGAGCTGAAGTCACGACAATTGTACCCAGCACCATTTTTCGTGTTTTTTTTTGTTATTTTCGACTGTCAAATATACGTCGGTATATCTGGCGGCTTGGAGGCTCTCCACACTTCCTCTGCAGCGATCTGCCGCCGAGTCGTCTCACGCATGTTACGATCGGTGATGATCCGATAAGTGGTTGGCTTTTTTCTCCATTCTAGAAAAGAGGAAATAAAACAATTCGTTATGTACAGCCATTTCTTCCTTAATTATGTTTCATTGTCAGGCATCGACACGTGTAATTTATTACTTAAATTCCACGATCAATTTTGTTCTTCAACTGTAAATCAAATGGAACTGATCTACGATGTGCAGTCTTGCAAACTTACGCATAATGCGTGTGGCAAAGTGCGTTACGCTAAACCGATATAACGATGGGAAAAGTCATAAAGAACGTAAATTTCTCAGAAAGCGTACCTCGAATTAGCGAGACTTTGAATTGCCACTCATTAACGTAAATGTTTCTTTATCGCGAGTAATATATGACTTCCATTTCTCTAGTAAATTACGAATATGACGGTTAATAAGTAAGTAGCGAGGAAATCAAACAATTTTTCGTAATCATCAGTCTTATATCTAAATGTTTATCAAACAAACTCGGCGATTATGTCTCGAAATCACACGAACGCTCGAATTTCACTCCTTTGTCTTTTCTAATAATAACACCAAGCCATTGCAAGTAAGTTTCTCAAGCACGAATTCCGTGACTCGCATACGCTGTGTACATTAACGATACAGATACATACATACATATACATAAATAAAGAGAAAGAAGAATTTTCGGGGTGCAGCGCAAGATGACGGTTACGTTATATTTGGGTGAGTATTATAGAGAGAGAGAGAGAGAGAGAAAGAGAGAGAAAGCGAGAGCAGCAGAGCACATGTCTTATGAATTTATATGCAGCTCGCGCAAATAGAAAGCACACGTTGAAGCGGGGCTTATTTTGTTTATTTTTTGGTTTTTTCCATATTTTTTTTTATTTTCCTACGGTCGCGGATTTTTGACGGTTATAGTGAAAGGTGCACGATCCGCTATCGAAAATTCGCCAATAGATCGTGTGTATTCCGCACACGTAGCTGTTCCGCTTTTGGCGTCTGTACGTTGAATATGCCGATCGATCGTCTCGATTTTAGCGGTAGCTTTTACATCGCCTGACGAGAGAAAGGTCTAAAGATATCATTATTATAATACTAGTTGACGCGGTAGAAATTTAGGATATTTACGAACTTAGCTGATGAGCTTTTATGATGGTATGCTGTCGAGTGTTCCTGCTTTAATTGTCGAAAGATCGTTCCACTCGACGTAATAAATTAACGTTACGGAGAAAAACAAATGTGATAGCGTCGAAAAAATTACAAAATACTACTCTTCTTCTTTCTTTCGCTCGTTCGATTAGCATTAATCCGAGGAAGTTGTTCTCGAGATTTTCATCTACTGCAAAGAAAAATCACGTCGTGGCAATCGTCAACTTTATGTAAATATCCCAATAAAGTCAGAGATCGCGCGATGATTCACTTCGAACATTCCCACATTAATCTTCTTTTTGCGCGACAGAATCGAGCGTGAACGTTCACGTTAACGCATACACGTACACAGCTTTGAACGATGAACGAAGAGATTAACGTTACCAAGTACATCTTGTCGTCTTGTCAATTGCCGTTTTCCAGTACTGTATACAATGTGTCTGCCGATGTAAATTATAAACTACACCTGCGAATTCGACGTGGATTGATGTTTGCTTATTTGCACGCGAGATTTATACGTCGATGCTCGTATCTCGGTGCGAATAAAGATACAAAGTTTTTCGCGTAAAGTTGTTTTGGATTCGAGAAATGAACAAGGACGTCAAAGGAAAATAATAATTGTAGAGTGAAAATTGAAGGTCGCAAGCTACGTAATAAGTTGGATATTCGACATAACCTTAACCCTTATAACAACACCTTTAAAACCTTTGCCGATTGATTGTAATATGCAAGTTAGAGTATGCAGATATTTAGAATACACAAGCTTAAGTAATATTATCTGGTAGACTAACTCTGTTCTTTTCCACGCAATGACCGAGTAAAAAAACTACGAGATAATTATCGTATTGACGTATTACCATTGAACAATGATAACGTAATGTAACATGTATGGCTCAATCGATTCAATTGATATCTATTGATCTAACTGAAACAAATGAAACCGTTAATAATCGATCAATCGTACTAAACAAACAGTATTCAACGAAAACAATCGACCGTAAAACCTTCTATCGAATGCCTTACGGCGGCGAGCACAATTAATTTCTCCTTTGAGGTATAAAATGCCACCTGTCTGTCGCCTTGATTCGAGAATTTACTAAATGCAAGTGCAAAAAAAAATTTATAAAAAAAGAAGCGATACAACCTATCTGGTCGAGATGATCGTGAATTCCCTCATTGGGATCTTGTTTTGTACGGGTTTGTTGCTCGCGCGCACTTCCTCATAAAGGAGGCGAAAGGAGAAAGTGTTTCGATACACATACACACACACACACACACACACACACACGCGCGCGCGCGCGTTTTGTGTGCAGAAACGAACCTTCCCGATTCTATACGAAAGTCACGGTTACGTTAGCCTTGCCCATTGCTCGCTCTCGTTCCTTTTTATTATATATGTATACAAATCAATGTAGACGTGGAAGAAAAGAAGCTATAGCGTATACGCGATGAATTCACTTTGACTTCCGCAAAGAATATTGTGTATATGTAGCTCTCTATCTCTCGAGCGAGTGAGCAAAACACGTAATCGCGATCGTACGCGCGCGTGCGAGCTGCAGCTTTTGTTCCGTCCGATAGATCCGTTTTCCCTTGGCGAAAGATATTCTTTGGACAACCCACTGGCGAATTTGGTTATTTTTTTTTCTTAAGATTGAGATCGTTGCAGAGTGCGATCGAGTTAACAGATATCCCGTCAAGCTTGGCTATTTTGCCGTCGTGTTTTATTTATTTGATATACCTGTATATGCCGGGTGAGAAACCTATTATGAAGATTTTACGTGTCACTGCTCGTTATTTCTGACTTCTCAAGATTTGTTGAGTTTATTAACGAATTCGCGTAGAGAGCTCATTTTTAATACAAATATTTAGTGATCGATGACTCTCGTTAAACTCATTGATTCAAAAACAAGAGAAAAATTTCACGAACCTCGGTGAAATCAATTCTGAAAAGCCGACGAAAGGAGTTGTAAATCGTTCGCGATTAATCACGCAAGATGAAGATTTTACGCTGCGTGACGAAAAATCTGATGGTGGGCTTCCAACGCTACGTGACCCTTCTCAAAATTACACCTTTTTATGGAGCCCATTGAACGTCATGATTAAGTAGCGTAGCGTGCAAATAAGTCGTAATTATGATATTGCTTCCACGGAAAGAAAAAAATAAGATGAAACGTAAACTACTTACGTGACAATCGCCGTGTAATTATGGATGACCAACGTATTAATTCGCGTGTATGTAAATATATGTCTCCCGCTCGATCATTTTTCACGACAACTAACGACGTAGTAGGCGATTTCTCTAATAGTTACCAGGCTTTCAGCGACGATTTGCGATAGCACGAAAAATAGACGTTCGCTAGCTAATTGGATACTTGTGTCTCGCGACGCTCATATACGCGTATATGTACCATTTTTGGCATTTTTCCTTTTGGAGTACGTACGATTATCCGGTGGTTTCAAGTTCACGTTCGTACAACGAAGAACGTCCACTTGGACACTATGTTATGCTAAAAAAATGTATATGATTTTTTGACGATCTGAGAAGAAAACATGACGCAACGATGGAAAGTGCTACGATTGGCATGTCCACGCTGCATAACGAACAGCTGGTGTTGTACACAAAGAAAAAACAGAACTTTCTTTCGCGAAAAATCAAAGCTTATAATTTTGTTTTTTAATTGTGACATTTCGAATTTTGACAAAAAAAAGACACACGTTGTTGTGAAATGGACTCTTTTTTTAATACATTAACATTAGCATTATATTACTTCTAGACGTAAACTCACAGTTTCTATAGATCGAAAAACACCAATACGCGCGATTTACCAGTTTGACGATGAAAAAAAAGTGAGAAGTTGCATTTGACCATAAACTTTTGCTTGCGTACTACCTTGAGCGCAATCAACCGGCGCGCACTTGAAATTGTTAACGAGAGAGAGAGAGAGAGAGAGAGAGAACTCGTTACGAAACATCAAGGCGACTATTGTCGTTCTCGAACTTTCAAAAATTTTTCTCGAAAAAGAAAAAAAATGACCGTCTCTTCGTCTCGCTTGACAATCGTCTATTAGCTTAGTAGTTACAGAACGTCGCAGGTATAAGTATATACTCGACGTTGGTGTAACCGCCAAAGCGTATTATGCTAAATCCTCGGTATACTTCAAATCGCATTATAGCAAGCGAAGGTGTAAAGTGACGCTCGCTGCTAAAGTAATAACAAATCAACTCGACTTGTATGGGGTAGATAATTCGCCTTTGTTTGAGTTATCGCACAATAATGCTAATTACGGTATTATCGAAGATGTAACACGCAACGAAAAAAAAATGCAACTAGTGATTATCGAGTCGTGGCTTGTAATGACAACATGCGCAACTAGCAACAGCATCCCCGTTATTTTTCACTTTCGCTCATGCGATAAATCAACCACTTGCGATACGCTCTTCTCAAAACCAATTAACAATAACGCGAGCAGTGCGCGATAAAAATTACTTTCTTTTTCTTGCGCATCTTCCACGCGGAGATTGAGAGGGAAAATAAAAATGAAACAACCAGGAAGTTCCGCCTTTCATGAGTGTGTGTGTGTGTGTGTGTGTGTGTGTGTGTGTGTTACGCACCAAGCGCAATTAGAAATGTCGGGCATTTTCTCAAGAGTATCCAGTGGGAGATGCGGTAAGCAATAATCACAATTGCTCAGATATGATTACCTCGCTCTCTTAGTATATCAATTAAATATGAATATTTTTTTTCTATCTCATTTTCATTTCATTTTTGTCGAATATATCTATGGTTTCTTTCTTAATATAAACTTGATTGATTGGTTTATATCGACGCTTTACGTAAACGTCAAAATATAGTTTTCTACCAAATATTTTACCGTACCGCTCTCTCGACTCTTGCGTGATTTGAATTTATATTTAAAAGTTTGTTTCGCGGAATTTTCTTCTCCACTCGCGCATGTAACATTTGAATCGGACGATATTCGGTTATCTTCACGCCGAGTCTTCATTTTGCATGCATGTTATTCATTGCGCGTACCATAGTTTTATATACTCTATCATATTTTTAATAATCCGACAGAAGAAAGTCGATTGTTGGTATTATGAGAAATTTTTTGTTTTATTCCCCCCCAAAAAAAATCTTGGGTTAAAACTTTCTCCTTCGTTTTCTACTGTTTATTCTTTGTTTACAATTTAGACGTAATATTGTTTCTAAACGTTTTTACGTGCAAAATTTCATGCGTTCTACAGAAAAGTATCAGCGTTTAATAAATAGTTTTGGAATCAATTTCAAGTTCATTAGTCATCCGGCAAGCAAAACAAAAATAAAGTGAAATACTTAAATAGCTTTCGACAACAATCAGTTCGCATGATCGAGTATTAATAAGCTCTCGTTGTATAATGAAAAAGTGTTCTTTCATCCGCTCGTGACGTGCTTGGTGCTGTATAAATAAGATGCGAGGGATCCAAAACGATTGACAACTTTGGCGAATAAATCAAATTGATAAAAGTTTAATTTCGCTCGTGCGCTCACCATTACTCAATAAACCGCTTGTTCGAGTGAAAGCATCAGCGACGAAAAAAAAAGGAAAAAGCCGCAAGGAGGGGAAGGGAGTCATCTCTTTATATATCACACGTATATCTGCGACACGAGTTTGCTCTATAGAGTTTGCGACCTTGCCCCGCGCGCTCTTAAAAACGAAAGTCCTTTTTACGCAAGAGAGAGAGAGAGAGAGAAATAGATACATCGCCTATTGTAAGTTTGCAGAGAGGTTGTAGGATGCAACGTCGATTTTATGATAATTACTCACTAGGAGATACAATTATGTAAGCACCTGCGCCTTTTTCAGTGTATGTTTTAGGAAAGTTTAACGGTTATTTACACATTACGTAATCTCCAGATGTCTGTCCGTGTATGCATATGCGTGTGTGCGTTTGCGTCTTTAAACATTATCTCTTTCTCTCGTATATGATTTTGAAATTTGACAGAACCAAGGTGAAAGAGATTAAGCAAGTTTAACGCATTTCCTCAACCCGTCGACAGTTTATTTCTCATACATGGGCTAGGCACGTTACGTGATTTTATCATCAATTAATTGACGCGATACAAATGGAAAAATGACAAGAAGTTAACACCCGTGTTCGGTGGTATTGTCTCTCCTCGTTAGAGAAAATTGTCGTCCGAAAGCCAGCTGCTTTTGCCGAGTTATTCTTAATAAAACAATGACTGTGTGTTCACTTGACAATTTGTAAGACCGGAAACGCGCGTCTCTCGACGCGCGAGCACTGCATTAGGCAAAACCACAAAGTAAACTTAATGACGCTAATTTCGCCGACAAAACCGCAATGTGTTTGACAGTCAGCATAAAAACTTGTCTTTTTTCGTTTGTTTGTTGTATTTTCCTTTGAACCTTTCCTCGCGTCGAGTCGCACGACCAAATCGAACATGATATAAGCGAAAATCTTCGATAATCTTACCTGTCGGTTGTAAAATTTTCACCAAATGACGACACAACGTTGTGGGTGTTACCTCATGACTACATACATGAAAAAAAAAACAACAAATAATCGCGCACCGTTCGCACAATAATTGATCACCGATCGTTGTTACTTTGATTTGATGCTTGTCGAAACACTTACAAGTCGATGAAAGATTATGTTGCGGCCACACTGTTACACCGTAGCGATGTAACTGCTTGGCAGCTCGCGCACGCGGTTTGCCCGAAGTATAAACTCGACTATGGGGAGCTCGCACAGTCCCCCGCGCTGCTTGCTCGCCTGCTCCCAAACAGTGAAAGTATATATTCTCTTCCGTGGCGCGCACAGTCAGTTAAGCCGTCTGTCCTTCCGCCACCGACGATCACTTTGGACATTCAGAGATACACTATAATATTGACTGATCAAAACGCCAGTTTCGCTGCCTTTATACCAAGGTATACGTGACCTTGTTGATGTACGCATGGTTACGAGAGGCGGAAGCAATAACGAACGAGGGCAGGGGAAATCTTCGTTACGGCATTTCATAATTCGGAGAATCGCGGTTGACACGCCTACAAGATTATTTAACAGATTTCCATTGTATTCTATTTGATTAATTTTTGACAGAAGCGTTATAGACGCTTAACAGTCTGACTTTGTAGTTTCTAATTTTACTTGACAATTATTCGATGCCAATGTTGCCGATGCCGATATTTTTATACCTATGTCATCAACCTGTCGAGTATTTACGAATACGGATTAATTCGTTTGATCCCAACGGTTATAGGTCCGTAAAATGCACGTCATCGGGTATCGTCGAGGAATGCGCTCAATACGGTTGAGATACGTATAAACATTGGAAAACCGAATTTTCGCTCACAGAAGCGGGGGCGTTGGTCAACGACGGTCCGTGAACAGCAACCGTTCTCATGTCAGCCTTTTACGTCGGAAGGTAGTGATCTGTAATTCGCTTACATATAGTGCCAGGATCACTGGTGGAGCGAGGGGAGCAACTTGGCAATACCCACGTATTCGGAAGAAGAACAACAACAATCGTTATGATAATTAACATTCGTCGAGTAACGCAAATTCCCAAGCTCTAAGTTATCGATCACCGAACGAAAATTCCAACCTCTCACACCGATAAATCATACGAAAACTTGCCGCTTAATTCGTCCAGCAGTGAGAAATGCAAAGAGTTATTGAGACTGAAAATTATACGCGATCGGCAGGCGTTTCCGTCTGCATAGTCACCGTGTGACTAGGCATTTTACGCGCCTGTCAACTAATTACTCTCGAGATGACTGACGAGAGTGCAAAAGAAAATTGTATAGATAAATTAAAACGATCGATTAAAAGTTGCACTGTTCAACTGTCCGTACGTCGCGTGAATGAACATTATCGCTCGTTATATCTTTTAATATCTTCTTATCTTTCGCCAAGTTTCACTCATACGTTCATGTGCAACAAAGTTCCAATAAAATATCTATGTGCGACGTCGGCTTTCTGCAATTTACTTTCAATTCAAATATACTTAACTAGTCTTATGCTTTTAATGATACTTTGATTCAAGGTACTAACTGTCGTTCGTCAACGCTACGCGAAAGAACGCGTGGAAAAGCTTCCGTTTTAGATCGCGTGCAATACAATTTTGCCATAGCAAATTGTACAATATACTGCGAAAACTTGCGAGGTAGTTCGTTTCTCTCTCTCTCTCTCTCTCTCTTTCTTTCTCTCTTTCTTTCTCTGTCTTTCTATGGTTTTAGTCCGTGCGTAATCTGATAGTTTGAAAATATTTTTTGTTCATTCACGGAAGAAATATTGCGTATCATGATAGACGAAATAAATATATAAAATGGATTCGCTCGCCAGATAATAACATCTAAAATGAGATGGAAGATAAAATTACATTCATTATCAAATCGCGAAACTTTTGCAATTTATTATAGAAAGTGAGTTTAGAGAACTGCAGCATACATGCGCGCGCACCTTTTAGATATAGAGTCAATCTTCTCTTTTTAGATAATACGACTATTTTTGAGAAATTATCGAGGAAACTGAGTACCAATGAGATAAGTCTATACGCGCAGATGTTTGCAATTTGATGTCTTATTTAAGTGACGTTATTTTCCACGGCTATTCAGATATCAATTAACGTTTCTTAACGATGATGATACACGCTATTATTCTAATTGAGAAAAGTGTAATAAAACTTACGTAAACTTGATAAAAAAAGTGAAAAATTTACTTCTTAAATGCATAATTCAGTAGAATCGGGAAAAACGTCGTAAAAAAATTCGTAATTACATGCTTACGTAAGGATCAATAGTCGAGCACATTCTCACCAGAGTGTTATTGCCTTTTGTATCTTTAATTCTTCTTATTTTTATTCCTACAGATTACCCATAGATAATCGCTATAGCAGAGATACGTGACACGCGACACGGCGTTTTTCTTGTGTCTGGAAAGTGTCTCCTTGGATCGGACGCGAATTTCGAATTTTTAAAAGCTACATAATTTGAAGGACACTGCTGCTTTCTTTTTCGTTTGGAGATGGTCTATTTGCCGAAGCGCGTTTTTTGGTGTGTGTGTGGGGGGCTTGAGGGGGGGGGGGATGGAAGTCTAGATTTTGTCGGAAAGTGTTACCTTCGTAAGCACTGCTTCCTCGCGATTTCACGCTATATTTGCTCAGTTTTAGAGAAACATTTGTTGCGGATGATTACTGTTGGTTAAGTTCGAAAATACGATACAAACATCAGTGAAATATTAAAATGCATTAAATTACCCCAAACGATATCGTTTCCAAAGAGTTAAAATGATGGATACCCTAAAATATGAAGGAATTTTTTATTTGTCTTCATTTTCAAAAATCTAGAATTGAAGAGTTTGTAAACCACAAATCCAATTTTCTTTTTTCTCCGTACATGCTCATTAACGAAAAGGATATAAAACTTTTTACTATCTATTATCTAGAATGCTATAGAAATGAATTTTTTTCTTCTTTCGGTCGAACGAAACTTTCAGCTATATCGTCTACGTTTGATCGTTAGCGTTAGTTTTAAACTGCACCAAATAATGGTTTTCACTTCCAATGTCATGATCAGATAAGTGTATGCATTGTTCAAGGTTAGCATCTAGAACGCTATAGTGGGTCTCCTTGATTGCCAACAAACAATGAGTGATTTTTGCGAATCGTTTAATCTATCTATATTTCTTTCGCTCGATGTATATTCGTTAATTCACTTCCCAACTTGTTAATTTTATTTGTAACTTTCTGGGCGTTGTAATAGTTATTTATATGAACGTCATTGGGTCTTCTACTAATTAGTTTTTTTATGTGAGCCTACGTTTTAAAAAGTAGTCATTTCTAAAGTCATAGTTATTAGTATGATTCCGAATATCTTGAAAGTTTAGTGTTGAAGGTTCAAAGTGATTCTCCATTGTATTCTGCTAGTAATATTCGCTTTTTATAGCCTTGGTTGTGACAAAAGACTTCGTAGAAAAAAGCATTTTTACTATGAACGATCAACGATAGTGCTTCATTCTATTTCAAACGTCTACACGTCATGCTCAACTGAAATTATATTTGCGTTGACTTGTCTCTCTCTCTCTCTCTCTTGCAAGTGTATAAGTCTCATGCAAATTAACCTTTCATTCGGTTGATGGACGCATTTTCCTAGATGTTACCTCCTATACTATTAATATTTATTTTTCTATAAAACATCGTTCCGAATGGGATCACTCACGATTCTATGTATTATGTAATATGTAATGCGTACGATCGTGAATGATCGCATTTTACCGACATTATTTTTCGTAGAAACTGAAGCGAAATCTCGGACATGACATTGTTATTCACAAAATCGTAGAACAATGGAGATGTCAGGGAAGGTCCTTTCCCTAGATCTCACGACCTCAAAACCGCAACAAAATTTACGGGTAATTAACTTGGCACATATTGACAACCGCATAAACCAAGCAACGGTGACATTCCACTCTGTAATATTCTCTCTCTCTCTCTCTCTCTCTCTATTTTTAGATATATATATCTTTTCAACCTTGTTTTTTTTGTTTACACGATGACATAGTACGTACACCATTTGAGTGTTCTTTTAGCGGAGGGGTTCACGCTGATGACTTGTCGAGTGTGGGGTAGATGAAAATTTCGTAAATGTGCGATTCAACGGCAATTGATTAAGATGTATACTTTCTCGAGTTCCCGTAGTAAAACAAGACCGATATACGTTACACATTTTGTTGTATGTACGTGTTCTTGTAGTATGTACGTATGTGTGCGAGTGTAATTTTGTTTGAAATGTGTTTTGCATAGGTTTGAAAGCTAATTAATAGATTTCTTTCGATGACTTAGTTTTGTATTCGTCGAGCCTTCCGCAAGCGTGATAGGCATTTGGTAATGCAGTGCCTAATAATGTTATCTCGCGGGTGAATCATTCTTACTTCACACCTTACCTCGTCTGCTTTCTTTACATAGATCTTTGTCAGTCTTACAGATACGGTAAACTTCGATTTCAAATGAGTTGTCTTATCTAAATGAAACAGTTACATGAGTTTTTCGTAGAAAATAATTTTCCACGGGTACGTATGTGTAAGTTGTTTCTTTCGTCACGTACAATTTAACATTCGAGCATATACGCACTTGCGAAAACGTCTTTTTTTCACATGAATACTCGAGGCGATAGTTCGAAAAAAACTATTAAAAAACTGACACTTTTCTCGTCAATCGTGCTAAAGTAAAAAAATATATATATACATCGTCGGTTGCGGTGGCAGCTGCAAGTTGCGCTTTCGCCCGTGCGCAGTAAAATTTGTCCGAGCGTTACGGATCACCGAGCGTAAAGCCGAAAAAAATTACGCTACTTTGCATGATAGAATCTGGAAAAATGTAAATCTGTTCGGATGCATTCATTGACAGTAGTTCGTTTCGGAACGAATATTATTTGTGCTAGGTCATTTATTGAGACGAACGTTCCGCTTTTTACGCAAGACGATACAATGATTTGCCAAAATCATAACGCGTGATTGACGAGGGACGACGAGTACCTATTCTTTTGAGCTGAGTCTTAACGAATAACCGATTGACATCTGTTGGATAATGTTTACACGAGTGATTTATCTTCAAATTATTGTTAATAATCAGTTATCGAACTATTATACGTACGGAATCCAATAAATTGTTCGATAATTAATCCACTGAGAAATTTAGCTCGGGCGTAGCTCATTTTTAAATTAAATAAAGAAAATAGCTGAAAAGATAAAAATATCGAAGCTTAATAACCCGCGAAGGTAATTAAAACCGTATGAGAAACGAGCGTAGTATACAGCAGGCTGAAAACGAAAGTAACTTTAGCACTCGGAAACGAACGTGTTTTTATTATTTTAATCTTACGTGGTAATTTTCACTAACGAGGACGACACTTTCGCACGCAAACGAAGACCCGTCATTTTTGTTTCCTCGTAGGTTGCGCGTGTAATGCCTTACGACGGATAACGCGTGTACGATATTCTCGTGCGGGAACTTTTTTCACGGTTACGTCGTCTGTATAAGCACTTTAAATTATATACACTAATGAACCGATTCACGTACTACGTTGCTGTAGAATTTCTTAAAGGCATATCTATATATACACGCTAACGGACTGGATTCGTTCTTGAGCGAGGTTCGCTTAATTGAAAGTAAAATTCCGTGCGCGCGTGAGTTGTTGGTTGTTGTTTTGGCAGAACACAATAGGCTAGTGCATTGTATAATGCTGCGAGCTCTGGTGCTGAAGTCTCTGAATAATGTGCGTTTATCTAGTTTTTTTTTCGGAAATAAGATTGAGGAGCCGTAATACAGTGGCGTTGTACATTTTTACGAGCTGACTTTGAAATACAAAGTGAAATGAGTTTTTTACGATCGCAATTAGAGTAAACTTGCCGGTTATAACTTTCTTCGCAACGTCATTTTCTTATGTGTTTCTGGTTTTTGTTTCTTTTCTGCTCAACTTACCTCGAGCTTCGAATTCCAGTACGTTCTAACATCTAATTGAATATCAACATTCGATGAGTCGGTCGGTACTCTTACGCCATGAAGAGTTATACGTGACTGGAAGCACATCGAACGCATCCTTTCATTAGCAGTTACGCGCACGTACTAGACGGACCTAAATAATGACTAGTGCGAGTCACGCGTAATTACGCTCTCTCTCTCTCTCTCTCTCTCTCTCTCTCTCTCTCTCTCTCTCTCTCTACGGAGTAAAAATTGTTGTGCGCGATAACTCACGTTGGAAAAAATACTTGAATGGGAACGGTTTTAAATCGTTTATAAATCATTAGAGTCGCAATTTTTTTTTTGCTAACGTTGTTATATTTTTAATCGTATAATAAACATATTAAACATAGGTCAATTTCGTCTAGTTTAATCAAAATCAAGATTGGAAAGTAAAATTATGCATTGGAGACATTTGAATTTTCTCGCTAAAAGTTTATACGTACATAGGTCTAGTGACCGCGAGAAACTGTTTTCCTACCGTTATTTTTATAGGCTTCCTCAAAAACAAACTTCCCTTTCACCTTCAAAAAACTTTCAAACGACCGCTAAGTCCCAGTGCGACAGCGCAAAAAACAGTAGTTGACGGCTGTCCGAGATATTATTATCCTTGTACACTGTAAGGTATTTTCCGTCTTCTTCCCCAACGCGCCTCTCGAAACATTAAAACGTTTCAGGCGAGGTAGACATTGAAATAATCTATGCCTATAACGAACGTAATGGAATTTCATTTAGCAGTTGAGCAAACTAATTTTAATTCGGATAAAATTTGGAAATAAACGAATACGTTAGGGTTGACTAGGCTTTGCTAATTTACCTGTGGATACTAGGTTTCAAAGAAACTTCCTAACTACTTCGATAATCCAATGTATTCATTGATATATTTTATTTTCCAATCTGATGGAAATTCAAATGAGTTTGCCTAACTGTTGAAATTAGATTCCATTACGTTCACTATACATCGATTTTTTTAATGGCTATTCGCATGAAAGATTTTTGCAATTACGCAACAAAATATCTAAGAAGAAACGTACACACGCGCAAGAAAATTTCAGTCATCATAAACTGAGAATCAAGCGCTAATATATCTATACACGTAAACACGGAAACGAGGACGCGAAGCGCGAATTATCGATTAGCGCACGTTTTCTAAACTGTCCTCGTGTACTTATTAGGTCGCTGCACTCTCTCTCTCTCCCTCTCGAGGAAGACTCGTATAGTTAGACTCTCCACACGGAAATTTTACTCGGTTCGAAATTACGTAGGCGTTATATATTCGATGAATATCGCAGCTACAGTTCGTTTGATTGTAATATTTTATTATTTATATCAATGACTTATTGTGACATGCACACAAATAGTAGAAACGCCCGAATATAGTACACCCGAAGAATAGTTATTATCGATACGAGGTGGAGAATGTGTGAAATTTCATATTTTCTATTTACAGACATCTTTAAGTTGACATTCGAAAGCCAATTGGTGATATAAATACGTTGTTCTGTCAGCTTTTCAAAATTTCAAGTTTGAAAAGGACTTTCTCTTGAACAAAGGCTTAAGCGTAAGCACAATATATTATATTGAAATGAAAAATTTTATTACAGGTGAGCTTTGTCTTTTTTTATTAAACGACGCGCGTTGTTTAATGATTCTAAGGTCTTCTTTGTAATAATACACATACGAACAAATTCACTCGACGTACTATAACGCCCTTGAGTTAAATTTCATGTTACACGCATAGAAAAATTAAATTACTAAAAATACATTCTATATCTTAGCACTGCAGGTCACCTACGAGAAAAATATCGAGTGTTGCAAAAATGACGTTCGTCGTCTCTACACGCAAAAAAAATTTATCTATAAAATTACGGTGACGAATTGTAATTTTTACATCTTAGAAAATGTACAAAGAAAAGATTCGTCCTTATTTTTTAGGATGTCGTCTCTGTATTATTTCGATTTCGACTACACATGTTTTGCCTGGACCTTCTCTTATTCGTTTTGTTTTTTAGAGTATTATAATACAATTTGTATATTTTTACAACGTGGATACAAAAATAACCCTCTTTTTCGTACACGATGAGCTAACGAAAACTGTTCTTCATAAATGCTTTTTAAAAATGATTTTTTAGAGTTACAATGACCAACCCAACACGTTACGTTGCTGTAGCGTAAAAATTCGTTAACCTTCCCGTAATATGTACAACCTGGTTACGCTTGTCCCTAGTTTATAATGTGTTATCGTAATTTTTATGGTTGAATCTTCTGCGTGCATAAGGTCAATAAAAACATTTCGTAAATATAACGTTGACGTCGATAATCATTCTTACAAAACAACAAAAATAGAATCTGTATAAATTATATCAGCGTAATAAACATAAAAATTTGACACGAACTCCATCAACCTCGAATAAAATATAAGATTTACAAAACTACAAAAATTACTTATTAACAAATAAATAACAATCTCAGTATTATCGTTAAAAATCATAAAATCAAGATGACTGAGCAAACAAGAAAAGTTAACAACGAAGGTGCAATCACACAAAAGTTGCATTGAAACGTTATCACGTCTGTATTCCAACACGTTGAATATCAGTCTCACTTTTAACGACACAACCCGATGCTACCTACTGGCTTTTCTCCTAAGTATTTTCCAATCCTCTTTAATCAGATCACTAGCTTTCTCACCGATCATAATGATCGGTGCATTTGGATTACCACTGACGATCTCTGGCATGATAGACGCGTCGACAACTCTGAGTCCCTTGACACCATAAACTCGTAACCGTGGATCAACCACAGCAGTAGAATCATTCGTTGGTCCCATTTTACAGGTACCGGTGGGATGATAAATCGTGAAAGTAAAGTGTCTAATAGCACATTCCCAATAGTCGTAAGTATCGAAAGGATATTTTTGGCATCCTGGCATTTTGATAGTCAACGGTCTCGAACCAAATCTTTGGAATGCCGAGGAATTGGAGACTTCCATGGCAATGCGTATACCATCTACGAGTATATCAATGTCCTCTTTGTGAGTAAAATAATTGGGTACGATTTCCGGGTAAATTAAGGGATTTTTGCTCTTCAGTCTGATCCATCCGGAACTCTTAGGCCTGAGTAACAGTGGCAAGATCGACCAAGCCTCGGCATTCTGAATAGGTTTGTACATTGTATTGTAAACGCTGTCTCTCAAGCCAGTGATTTTGCGAATAATATCTCCTGAATCCGAGCTTATGGAACTCGGCGCAAAATGAAACTGCATGTCTGGCCAGTCGGCAGAAGGATCGGCATATCTTGTATTAACAAAAGCAAGTCCCTCGACACCTTGACTACTCATAGGTCCACGTTCGTTCAGAACATACTCGAGAGCAACCGCTGGTGTCTGAAATCTATCCTTCTTGAATGTAATGGGCTCGTTTACGAGAAACGTTAAGCCACCCAGTCCTACGTGGTCTTGCAGATGATCACCAACGCGTAGATCAGCAAGTACTGGAATATCCATTTCCTGAAGGTGCTCTTTTGGGCCAATTCCCGACACCATGAGCAATTGTGGAGAACCAATGGCACCGGCTGACAGAATAACTTCTCGTCTAACCCTCGCGTGTTGCACACGACCGTCTCTCACGAATTCCACACCAGTAGCACGCTTGTCAGCGTTAAAAGTGACTTTGAGCGCTTGGGCTTTCATGGCGATATGCAAATTCGCTCGGTTACGTATTGGACGTAAAAATGCTTTGGCAGTGGAACATCTACTGCCACGTCTAATAGTCGCTTGAGTGAGCATGAAACCCGTTTGATTGGCACCGTTGATATCGCGATTCGCGTAACCCAACTCGGCCCCAGCCTGCAGGAAAGCGATCGATAGCGGTGTTCGCCAGGGAGTCTCTTGTACTGTCAGGTAACCACCAGTGCCGTGATAAGCCGTTCGAGCGAGATACGGATTACGATTGTCCTCGGATTTGATGAAATACGGCAGTACATTTTCGTAACTCCATCCTTGATTACCCAGACGCTCCCAGTTGTCGTAGTCGCGTCTGTAATGTTATATTCAATATTATCATTTATCTAATCGTTACACGCAAACTTTAACTTATGTTTTATTGGTCTTGTACGAAACAAATAGATTGAATGGCTTTTTATTTGTTACAGGTACGTTGTAATTTTGACTATATCGTGTTTTCCAAAATGATTACAACAGGTGGTAAGTTACGGTCAAAAGACAATATTGCATACACTACTGACGAAAATAGTAATTACGTATACGCATTTACCTATTAAATAATAAACAACAAAGATTCGCGAATATTCAATTACAAACTCGTTGGAGCTCTCGTGAAAATCGATTACTATAAACAGTCCCTCTATATAGATAACTTATTACATAAGCCTTTAGTTATCTAAACCATTTAGTTATCTCACGCGCATAGATGTAACAGCTCTCTCACTCCCTCTCCCTCTCCCTCTCTCTCCCTCTCTCGTTTGCACGCAAACGCGCATAAAATTAGTCAAAAGAAGGAGGGGGGGGGGGAAGAGAGAAATATTGAAACGCGTGGTCAGTTCAGTGATCGAATAGTTTCACCGCATACCTGTTTCCACGCACGTAAACCATGGCGTTAAGTACGCTTGAACCACCGAGAACTTTGCCTCGTGGCCAATTGCATCTATCGCCAACCATTGCTAGACAATAAGGTGAATTGGTTGGTGGTGATGTTTGATACATCCAATCGAGTTCGCTCAGTTGTAAGTAACCCGTCAATGCAGGCACGTCCGATACTTCATTTTCGTCACCGCCGGCTTCGATTAGCAATACTTTCCAGTCGGGAATTTCGCTCAAACGATTTGCCACTACTGCGCCTGCTGAACCGCCGCCTACTACGATGAAGTCGTACGTCGATAGTAGCTGTAAAATTATTGGCGAATGTTAAGTTGAAAGTGTACGCTGAACTCCGAATGGAATTTTCATCGTGATCGATTAATCACTCGTTGGAGCGTGAGCGAAAAGTATCGAATGATTTTCAAAGTAAATTTGCAAAGTTTTTTTCGCGAGAGCAAAAAAGAAGAAAAATTTACCAGCATTAAATATATATATATATAATGAAAATTAGTATTTGCAGCCTTAAAATTTGAATATTGGACTACTTTCTCCGGTTTCTACTTGCTTTTTCTCCAAAACAATCAATTAGCAAAAGTGGTAAAAGCTAATAATAATAACGGTAACAACCTCTCGCTGATTAACAGGATGCGATTCGGGATCGACGCTGTTATAACGCATCATAGTGATACCAATTCCAAGTAATGGTATAAGACTCCAACCTATAAAGGCCGATGGTATTGCAAGAACACTCATTGTCGCTTCTTTTTCTTTTTTCTTCGTCTCGTTGGCTGCTGCTGATGCTGCTGCTGCTGTTGCTGCGGCTTTCCACGTGCGACCACCACGCACTCGCGCGCCGCTTCAACAATCATGCGGCCAGACTTGGTTTTCTTTGCCGCTTCTGTAAAAACAACAAACGACAACGAAATGATGTTAATTCAACGTGTCTAGAAAGGACGATGGATTTTAACGAACAATAGAGCGATCGTGGAGAACTGGAAAACTTTCTAGAGTGTGAGAGTTGACCGAGAAGCTTGCTCGCGATCCTCACTTTTGTATAATTAAAAGCTTTCATTACGAGATTTGAAAATGTACAAAGCCTGAGTAGTGTCGAATTTGTTGGGGTTCTGACAAAGTTTATTACTAGAAATCAGCACTCGCTTTGTTTTCTTATTTAAGTTGAGTAATAGGTTTCTCACGTGCTTAAGTCCAGAATATCTGTGGGAACCTTTAGATATAGGCATTGCTACACTTTTCTTTCAGACAACAATCTCGTAATAGCGTATACAAAATTGCGCAATATCCTTTGCAATTATACGTCGCGAATATCGCTTTTACCTATTGTTGATATTGTTCAATTTTAGTAAGAAAGGCCTCGATTAAAATAGATATTTATAATGGAATGAAAGAACTATAAATTTCACGTTAAACCAACATCGCAAAGAAATAAGAGAAGTTCATTTTGAAGGAAAACCACATCGGAAAAAGAGGCTCGTGGAGAGATTGAAACGTAGTATCAATTTGGTAAGCGTGTAATCAACGTCAAACATTATTCTGCAAAGTAGCAGTGGCATCTCACTAGACGTATATAATTCCACGTTATCCTGGTTTAAATCCCATCAATTTTCTTGTCAAATCAGGCAGAAATATCAAATTACTTAGCCATTAGTAGCACCGCGCGAGGAAAAAAACAAATAATAAAACGTCGTTTTTTTGTTGCGAAGATAGCTAGCGATTAATTGAAGTCGTCCACACGCGTTTATTTTCGAGTTGTTACCACACGATGACACCTTCAACAATTTTTTAGTCTGTATAAACAGAACCACGACCAAAGATCTTGCAATTTTTTTTTCATCCGAGGCCCACTTTCCGTTGAGATGAGAGAGTCCGGTCTACTTTCATCTTTACTCGGACGAACGCATTCTTCTGATATGCACGTCACACCACGAGACTGTCGTGTGTCGCATTCGGTTAAGCTTACTTTTCAAATGTCGTTACTTCGTTTGATTTTATTTGTCGTACTTTGGATATAAGTTGAAAATGAAAAATCGCGAAATATAGCAACATCGTTACTTTGGAAAGTTCAATGATTTCAAAAATAGTAGGCTGTTATTGCAGTTTAAACGTCCAAATGGCGATAGAGAACATTCAATTATCGGTGAAAATAATAAGTAGATAGTACGATGCCTGCAATCTCATATGACTATTAAAATATTGATGCTATGTACGACGAGCAGTATTTTTCCACGTGAAGTGTTGGACGCTTTTTTCTTCGTTCATATATCTTGCGCGATGTATGATAATTAACAATATATTAATTTATCGTACACGTGATTTTTTTTAAATTGCCTAAAACTGAATTTTAAAGTGAAAATTCAAAACAACGTCTACCGGTGTTATATTTGCCACATATTGTTAAAACCACGGAGAAAGTGCTTTTCTATCTATTATTTAAAAAAATAAAAATGTATCTTTCACTCTGGAATAGTTAATGAGAAAGTTCAAAAGTAAAAACATTTGCATTTGGCATTTTCGCAGCCGGCAGCTATATAAACCTATGCTTCGGTTGCAAAACATTCACTCTGCACACTGGTTAATTTCATCATCGTTCACAAAACCAACCAACCGCTTGTCATCCGTCTTTCGTTCTTACTCTCTCTCTCTCTCATGACACGGTATTGTTTCACCAATAAAAAAACATTAGAAAACATTAACAACGAAAAAATAGTAACAACACTCACCGGACAAACATACAACAACGGCAATGACAACACAAGTAATTCATAGTGACCTGTACGACATGACGGTAGATAATATTCTTTAAAAGCACCGGCTGCCGCGCGAGCTGGCAAGCGAGCGAGAGTTTTGTCCGCGTAAGCGTGACGGCATGAGAGAGTGCCCGCGAATACTGCGCGCACGGGAAAAAGTCATGAGCAGCGAGAGGTAAGTTAGCCAGCAATAGCAACAACAGTAACGCACACACTCCCTCTTTCGCGAACCGGCAACTTGGCGCAAACAGACCCACGCACACGCGATTTCTTCTTCTTGTTTTTTAACCGTGCGCGATAATATGCGAGATCGTAATCAACTGCACGTAGAACGCGGCAAGCGTCGAGCACTTATAGGTGTAATTTGATTACTTTTGGTTGTTCATCAAGTATACCTTCAATAGTACGTTCGGTAAATGAAAAATCGTTAATCCACCCAGACCTGTATTGTTTGAAAATAAACGCTTTAACTGGATGAAAAAAGTAATTCGATATAAATGGATCGTTCGGCATAAATACGCCCATTTATCAGGTGCGAGCTGCACAATTGATCGACGCGAATTCCCGCTGTAAACGCTTATTGCGCCAGCACGACAGATCGATTGGTCTTTTTGACCAGACGAAATGCAATGTTGTTTTTTCCTCCTCGCGCATACCTCCTCGCCTTTTATCAAATGACTACCAATTGTAAAAGCATTGAGAGTTCCGTTACTATCTAAAGATGTACCCTGCATCGCGTACCGTTGTTTCGTTTTGTTGAAAGATGCTGTAATTCACGAATAAATAACTCGATGATTTCTTTTATATGAATTCTAGAGAAATCTTGAAATTCAAATAAGAAACACTAGTTGAAACGTATTTCGCAAATGCAACGCATATTTCTCTATTCCAACGTGCGTTTCATTTGTAAAAATTTAATTACCAACAGCGTGTCATTAACCAACGAACCGAGGTTAAGGAAAAAAACTTTATGCAACGTATCGCCCGTAGTTTTTTCATCTCTTTATGTACGGTTGCCAACATTCTAATCGAGCGAACGCGAAAAAAAAAATAATCAATGTTCAGCACAACATTAGCAACGACAGCCCGAGAAATCAGAAATAATTACAGCTCTTTTCGCTCGCTAACAGATTTCAGAAATCGCAAGTGCGCGCGATGCCTCGCTAAACTCGCCCGTTTCTATTGGACTACTCTCGCCCGTATCTTGTAAAATTGTAAGCTTTGTACAAATATTCGGCAATGTGACGACAGACACGTAACACAAACAGATCGTCGTTGTTTTCTCGTTATCGAACTTGTAGGTTTGACGTCGTGGACTGTTGATAAAAAAAAAACTTCCCTCGCGAGCGCACGCCCTCTTCAACTTTCAATTTTCACTCTGGTTCTAATGCGCTTCAAGGCCGCAAGTGCAAATCTCGACTGTGAATGTACCAAGGCCGATAGATCGAGAGTAGGTGTACGTAGTACGTCTGACATTTCGGAACCGGCTTTCGAACTTTCTCACTAAAACACATGGGTCGCAAGTGTGGATGGCGTCATGTATACAGGAGACGATTTGATTTTCGGATCCTTGGCTATAGTGAAAGTTCACCGCGACGTGTGCCGGCGGATTTTCACTTTGTTTGTTATTCGCGCGCGTGCGTCAAAGCCACGCGCGAGCTTTGGGTTATTTGTATAATAAAATATCGCTGGCGTATACGTAGAGAATCATTGAGTATGCAACAACTATACTGTTAACGTGGTAATTCGTCCAGAAATCTAATTTATTACTAGAGATATCATTGTATCAAAATTATGCATATTTTGAATGTTGTACGATGCACGAGTATAAACTCAACAAATACCTTAATAGTTAACGTAAAAAACGGTGAATATATATGTATCGTGAATCGTTATCGTGTTCAAAATACGACCTAGCGGTATTAATAACAATTCACTTGGACTGTTTTTTCCTATAGAAACACATCAGGTCTTCGTGCTATGCCGAATTCATCAGCCATTCGGCAAAATGAAAGCGAGGGCGTCTAGACGGAATTTTTCGAAGCGTGATATTTTGTAACGAGTAATAAGGTGTTGTGATTAGTTAGACTGGACGTCGCTAGTTTTATTAATCATTCGAAATTGTAAAGTTCAGAAGCACACTTTTCCGCTTTCTTCGACGCTGGACGCGTAGCATTTAATTGTTTCCTTTCAATTCGATGTCCCCTCGTGTTTATAGTTATCATTCTTACATAACGTCTATAATACTTGTTTATAAAAAAACGAATACTTTTATTTATCAACGTTATCCTTGCCATAGATATTCTTCGATCGTTCGGAATATCCTACGATACACTTTTTTAAAAGGTAACATTTTAATAGGCCAACCAAATCAAGTTCGCTAAAATTCGCTCTAGAGTCGGATTTCATTTTCTGAAACCAGAGCCGCAGTCTGGTAAATTTGATCTGCTTGGGTTGTTGGGTTAGACGATGATTACGAAAAATAACTCAAATTGTTGACAGTTTCAAGAAAATGTTAATTATATTATATTGATTTGATGTTCACCACGTTGTCTGCTACGAGAAGTTTCGCGACTTAAATCGTAAAGTCGTTTATTGTGTAAATTTAATATTTTAAAGTTAACATGACGAACGTTGCTTACGGATTTAGCCGTAAAGAGCGTTGATGCTAATTTGGTGAACCTCAAGAACGAAGAGCGATTCAAACTAATAAAAACGAATAATCAATATCCCAAGAACTTTGAACGACTTCAAAAGATGACGCCTTTAGACTCGTAGTCGTGATATCCGCGATTGGTTCAATCAACAAAGAGACGAGAGTCCACGAGTACGTTGTAGTTACGAGTAGTTACTAGTATATGCGTTCCGTGTACTTTCACCCTCTCTTAATTAGTCTCGTGATACTTTTTTACGACCAACGACCATGAATTTTTCCGAAGATTTTCAAACCATAAGGTCGAGGTTAGGTTCGCAGAATGATTACTGTTGAGTGAAAGTCAAAGAAAAACCAAAGAAAAATATTGTTCAAAAACGAGAATACGGTGTACTTTAGGTCCACCTAGACGCAATTATTTATTTGTCATAAGCTTTTTTTGTGTGCTTCCCGTTGCGTCATTGCGAGTTCTAGTATTATGTGTTATCGACGTCCTTTCTTTGCTAACGGTATACCGTGAACATGTGGAATTACGTAGTGTACTTGTTTGTCGGTGTTTGGATTTCTTGTTTGGATTCATGAATGGTCAACGTTTTTCAAAAGCATTTGTAGGAACAGGTTTAGGTATTCAGATTTTGGCAGCACGAAAAAAACGTCAGTCAATATTGAATAGTGTCAGCCTCATGTTTGCGTTCTACTTCAAATATAGTACGCATTATTCGTTCTTCAAAATACTTTCCGAAGACGTCAAAATAGATGAACTGTTATCGTAAATTTTCTTTCGAAAGTTTTCGAGAATATTGATTGTTAAATAATAGCATCGGATTCATTTATTATCACGCAGCAGGACGTTCGATATTATTGCACATCCATTGGTTAATTTACGGAGATATTTTTTAAAAGGGATGTTAAAAACGTAAAAGGGCGTTAACGCTGGAAAATTGTTCTTTGAATAAAATAACGATCGATGACGCGACTAGAATAACAATGCGTGGTTTATTGCAAAAACGGAACATTTTTCCTTGTTCGTATACACGCAGCGAGCTACTTTACGCATACGAAATCCGACAAGTTTCTGGTACACATAAATGTGAGACCAAATGTGCACGTTATTTTCGATACGCGCTTCCCGGTTTACGACTGTGAATGAAACGACTGTTTAAACTCGATGTGAAATCTGCGTACCTGCTTTTAAACAGCAATTAAGAGTAAGCAAATCTAAAGCGTAGTTGTGCAAAATGAGTTAAGACATGTTGTTTATCATTTAATTTTACTTCAGTTCATTATTGTAAAATTAAACGTGAAGATTAATTGCCACCTTCGTTATGGACATTCCGGGAAATTCCTTGACTATAACAGCACAGAATAATGATTTATTCGATGCTCGAAACACCTTGTCATTTATACAAGTACATTTTAGATTAAATATTGACATCTTTACCTTCACTCTTTTCAAAGTTGTAGCTGACCAAATACCTGTGCCGGTGTATTACCTTCCGAGTGTTCAGACTTACCGATTTTACGTTCGCTTCATAGAGATTCTTTCTTTTATTTCCAGATTGCGCTTGTTTCGCCGACTGATCATTTTTAACGCTAGTGCCCTACTCGAAACTGTTTGCCATAATTAAAATATGTAAAAAAAATGAATATATACTTGTTAATTTAGTCAAAGAAGAAGGAATATTTTATTTTTTAGTTTTTATCCAGAAAACAATATACCTTGGTTTGACAATCTAATACTCCGAAAAGAAGCTATTGTATCTATAAACTGCGTTAGATGGGATCGCAATTCGCTTAACTCAAACTTACGTAGACGTAAAATTGTAACCTCCGATACTCATAAATGCGGAGAACATATTTTTCGGAACTGTAAATTATTTAATTTTAAAAGAAATAGTTTGTTAAAAAAAACAAGACAGGAATATAAAGTAGGCTGTCACTCTATGAAAAATCTTTTAGCTCTAGCCAATGTAAATGTTTTATATGCCATAGGCAAATTTATAGATGAGATGAAATATAATATTTAAGTTTTGTATTTGGCATTCATGTTCAAAGCGTTCATTACGCTCACCAAGAATATGTGTGTGTGTGTGTGTGTGTCAATGTGCATTATGTGACGTCAACCGAATTAATCAATTCATCAATCAATTGTTAACTCGATCGATAATTATGAATGTTTTAGGATGGAAACGTCTACCAATTGGTTAACAACTGTTCATCAATTGTTACTAATGAATTTTATAAAGAGAATTCTTGTAATATTAGAGACTTCAGTTTTACCGTAAATCTTTTTATCGCAATTTAATTTAACGTTTGTCAATTCAATTGTATTATCACATTCACGTGTCAACTTTTAGCGATGATTAAATACGTTAATCATGTATTGTTTAATTATTTAATTGCTTACAACGACTTAGTTATATCGGCATACACGATGAAACTACCTCTTAGATTCGGTTTCAAAATGTAGATTGTATAAAAAGCTTGAAACATTCGACACACTCTGGACAAATGCGTTCAACTGATATTATTGAAATATTTCGCAAAACCGGTAAAACCGGCAACAAACTGATTACTTGCCGATACATTCATCTACAACACAAAAATTTCGCTGTCGTAATGTCTTGGAAATTTTTTTTGTCGTACAAGCGCACCTCTGGATATCTTTTTGTAACAATATACAAATATATACCGTAAAAATTGACCGATAGCTTGGCAGCGTCAGCAAAATCTACTTGCGTTGAAAGTAAACTAGGCAATAATTCTAATATTCTTGAAAAAACCATTATGTGAAAGTTCGTTTCATCTTTTCCTGGTAAACGTTTTTACTAATATTCAATGTGAAACTAACGTATCTTAATATGCGAAAGATAAAACAAGCACCTATCATCAATATTTTACACGATAACAGATTGGAATTTACACACTCTGTTAAATCTGAAAATTCTATTACCTAATTAATTTTTCGACGATAATTGTTTTTACAACGATCGCAAGTGCAACGAACAACAATTTCAAGCACTATTCCCGAGTTTGCAAGTAACTTCCATATATCCATTCTTAAAAGCCGAATATTAGGAGATTTAATTGAAGAACAAGTCTCAAGATTTCTTTGGAATAAAAGCAATCCAATCTGTAACGTTACAAGACTTATCAACGTTTCACAATGCAAATACTTTCAGATTTATATCCTTCAATTTGAATGCTCGAGCGCATGCAAATATCAAAAATTGAACCGTTCATTTCCGCATCACGGATCGCGGCTCTTATGTAGTGCACTTTCAAAATAGAGTAAGATCGTGAGCATATACGCTCGCCTTTTTATCTCGAAATCTGCGCAAGATACCTACCTGCAACTCTTTCAAAACTTTAAGTGACCACAATAAAATCCTTGATAAACTGTAATTTTATGCGACGGAATGTTTTTGTTTTTAGAGAAACTAATTATACAACAACAAACACCTCCTACTTTTACAGAATACACGTGTCTCTATGATTTATGTCGGTTTTTACTCGATGCCCACGCAATTCTAAGAGGAGTAACAAATAACTTATTCTATGAATATTTTAGCGCGTTTATATTCGAATAGGGACGTGTTAATAACAAAGATATTTACAGTTGACAAGCCTTATGTTTTATTTCGTGCAACCGCATGAAAGTACGTAAATATTGGCATCGAGAACGCTAAAAAAGCAAGCCTACGTAAAAACACAAACGGAAGTGAATATTTAACAACCATTCGTATGAATACAATAAAGTACTTGACGGGTATTATATCCTCTCAACCGTTATCTCAACGAGACGTCTGTCGGCTTTGCAATTCCGCACTTATATGTTTCACAGTGACGTCAAGTTCCATATTACGAAATATTCGACAGCTGAAATTACCTTGCGTTCACAACTAGGCTATTCCTGTCGTATACGACTTATTAAAGTGCATATTTAATTACGTATCAAGGACACTCGGTTAGCTATAGACGTGTTATTTTGCTTTTGCCGAATGTCGTGTTGGGTTGGCGCTGTAAAAAAAACAACTGTGACCGCAGGTCAAAGATAAACGTTACGAATAAAGATGAATTTTTCTCATTAAATTGTAATTCTTACAATGTTTCAGTGAAATTTAGTCATGACGGTTCACGACGTAATTACTTTTTTATACAATGGAATTCGGATTTTATCTTGGATTTCTAGATAACAGTTATCTCAATGCTCATCTATTTAGCGATTTGAATGCACAATTCGCCATGGGTATTTTAAAATGCGTAAAAACGAATAAAAATGAATGCATCATATATTAAAAAATTTATTGTTCAAGTTCTAGGATAACTTTCTTTGCCAATAACTCAAGAGTACAAATAAACTTTCGCGTATAAGTATTATCACATACGAATACAAAGTTTGGCATTTAGGTACTGTTTGTATAAAAAATGTCAGTTTGTTTCTACAATCGACATAATTTAACTTTGATTGGTAAGTCAATAAACTAAATTAATTCTATTTCGCTATCTAATATTTACAAATTTTCGTTATAACGAACGTATTTCACATTCTTTCAAAATAAATCTTATACATTGTAAAGAAACATTCTTTCGTTACTTTTACAAATGGCACTGAAAGAAAATGCATCGCTCGTAATCAATGTTACGAGTTAAATTCATTCGAATAATCTAAAAATCAAGTAATTTCATTCATCGATGAACAAATTTTTGATTGGTCAACATTTTGTCTGCGCAACGTCCACATCCTTCCTTTCCACTGATTCATCGTATCGAATGTAGATACTTGGAACGAATGACATCACTTGAATTAGAATTCAATGTTTGTTACTTAAATAGGTCATAGACCGCGTGTCAGGTCATAGTATAAGAATTATTCGTCTTTAAGTTCGTTGAACGACATTGTAAAAATAACAAAATCTAATCTCATTAAGAGGATTGTTTGCACGTGTGCAATAGTAACATTTTCTTTTTAGATTAACTGAATTCTATCTAACTAATGACATCGATTAAGAAAACAGTACTAGTCGCACCATTTAACCCGCACTGGTATTATAAACTAGTCCCGCACAAATTAACGATAAAAAAAAGTTTTGCTACTGGCTTTCAAAAGAACAATATCCATTAAAAGATGCACACTGAGCACAAATTACGCGGCACTAGAATAAGTGGCATTGCTATAACTTCGTCTCCAGTGTTTCATCCACTGCTCCTTGATCATATCGGAGCCTTTCTCGCCAATCATAATTACCGGAGCATTGATATTTCCATTGGTAATCGCGGGCATAATAGAGGCATCGATAACTCGAAGTCCCGATACTCCGTAAACTCGAAGTTGTGGATCAACCACTGCCATAGGATCCGTAGATGGACCCATTTTCGCCGTACAACTCATGTGATAGATGGTCATGGTATATTGCCTAATAGCGCAATTCCAGTACTCGTCTGTAAAGGGAGGTAGATGCTTGCAGTTTGGTAAAAGTTTACTGTGGAATTTTGCACCGAATTTCCTCATTGTCGATGTTTGACCGAATGCTATGGCTGCCTTGACACCTTCTCGTAGAACGTTCACGTCGTCCGGGTGGGTCAAATAATTGTGATACATCAATGGGTAGTCCAACGGATTTTTCGATCTGAGTTTGATGAATCCTTTGGACTTTGGTCGCAGCATCATCGGGAAAACGCCAAAAACGTCGCGATTGTTGATTTCTTTGAAAACCGAGTTATAGAATTCGTCGGTGAGGCCGTGGGCATTTTTGACATGAGTGCCACCGTCGGAACTGGTCGAGGCACTTGTTAACATGAATTCAATGTCCGGCCAATCGTCCGTTTGATTTGCGTACTTTGTCGATATGAAGGCTACTGCTTCCAGACCAACACTCGAGGTTAACGGGCCATCTTCGGTAATGGCGTACCTAAAACCAATTAAAATAGTATGACCAATGTTTTCTGAATAACTAACAATCGATCGTCATTGAGAGGTTACATTTTTACACGCGATTTTCTTTCGTTGCAGGTAAGAAATGCACTAATAGGATAAAAAAAAGAATACGGAAAGGAGTCATTCGATGTCCGTCTGGTGAGTAGTAATCCAATAAAAGTAAGGAGCCAAAAGTAGGTGTTCGTCTTACCTAAGCGCTGAGTTAACGTTGACCAAACGATTCATCACGGTGCTAATGGGATAATCGATTAAGAAAGCCAGACCACCAACGGCAATATGATCTTGCAAATTCTGCCCGACACCAGGTGAATCATAGATTACGGGAATGCCAACTTCTTCGAGATGTTGTCTTGGACCAATACCAGAAAGCATCAGTAATTGTGGTGAATTAATGGCACCAGCCGATAATATCACTTCTTTGCGTGCGAAGACAACTTGGCGTTTACCCTCGCGAATGAATTCGACACCGTAAGCTCGTCTTGTAATTGGATCGATGAGTACTCGAGTGACGTGAGACCATAAAGCTAAATGGAAATTCGGTCGAAGACTAATAGGCCTGACGAAAGCTTTGGCGGTACTGCAGCGAGTCGCACGACGCATTGTATACTGGAACAAGGCGAAACCTGTTTGTTGTGCACCGTTTACGTCCACGATGTCGTAGCCCATTTCCTGACCAGCTTGTAAGAACGCAACACCCAACGGAGTGTTGTACGGAGAGTCTTGCACCGTTTGATAACCACCTGCGCACATTTTTATAACGTTTGAAACGAAAAATATTTATCATTTTTACGACGCTAATTACAGCAGACGAATACGTTATTTTTTATTATATTTCTTTTTTATAACGATCATGAGGCAATACATTGCAAAGAAAGACATAATGTATTCAGTGCGTGAAAGAATTTATCTCGTCGCGCAGTACACACACACGCGCGCGTGCGCGCGCGAGTTTGCTGACATAGTATCGATCTCGTAGATAATTGTTAAGTCAATTTTGTTCCTCCCCAATGCCCATGACAAGTCAATTCCATAGTCTTGCGCGTTGGTAATAAAAAAAAAATGTTTTTCCAATTCTCGTGAGGAAACTGTAATAATGTATCGTTGTGCAAAGCCATCTAAAAACTACGCATAAGTGTAAATAAATACGTTGAGACACTATTAATTTATTCGTTCGCTGCGTTGTTTTGCACAACACGCGTACACCGGATGCACAAACCGAAACATTTAATTAAACGGTGATAAAAGTTTTATAACACGAAAATAATATGCCTCGTTCAATTAACGTTTATCCACGTGTATCAGGAAATAAGTAACTATACATTATCTTAGAGATCGCATGTGAAAGTTTGTACCAAACAACCAACAGAAATCACTCTTAGATTGTCTGTCCAAAATGACAATCATTCGATTTGAAAATGGCGTTCTAGATGGTCGTTAATGAAGCTTTACTCACGTGCAACTCGCACAAGAGACGATATTAATCCGTATGCCAGAGCGATGCGAGAGAGAGAGAGAGAGAGAAAGTGAAAGAAACACGTGTGCAGCGACGTCGAGTAAACCGGTAGATCGGCATTTGTGATTTTTCTCGTAGCATGCTATTTCTGACATAATTTGACCTAGTGAACGTATATATATACAAACACATACGCATTAAAGTAAACTTGCGCCACTGGATGCGTGTATTTGTACCCGACGGGGATTTCTTGCAAAATCATGTCCAACCATGATTTTCAACTATAGCGATGATGACGGAGGGAAAAGAGAGAGAGAGAGAGAGAGAGAGAGAGACAGAACGAAAGTATTAAAATTTCACAACTCAGGGTAAATGCTCGACGAGCATATACGTTGTAAATTTTACACGTCTAGAAAAAGTGCTATGTGCACACGCCCAAATTCACGCTTTATCGATCGCGCCTTTTAACGGTTTACTTCGAATGTAGGTCAAAAGCCGACACTCGTGCTTCTCTACAGAGACAGTCCCTTTTGTTAACGCGAAAATGAACTTCGTTAGCTTGTGCAAGTGAAACGTCGTTAGCTTTTTTTAAGAGAAAAGGTAGTCGCACTTTATTTAAGCTGGTTTCGTTTATATCACGTTTCTTACTTAATTGTAGATTTCGTTATCGAACGGTATACACTACGACCGCGAGTATACCGACGTCACTTTATAGTAGTATCGTCGTGTTTGAAATATTTTCCTACGGATATGCCTTACGCACCGAAAGTTTTGCTCGCACTTTCGCTTTGCAAGCAATATTCTCAAAGTCGGATAATTCCTGGCTCTTGTCGACACACGGGAAATAATAAATAACTTTGATAATCGAGGTGAGAATCTACTTTCAAGAACGCACCTTTATTATTCGACGAATTAATTATTCCGATGGTCTCTATATCTTTCCAAAGATAATTTGAATATCAAACGAGAATTCCGAAAAGGAATTTCATAAAAAAAATTTATCGAAACCTTGAATCGTTTGAAACTTACAGGTGACAATATGACTTTTGGCACGTAGGCAAAATAACCCATTCGTTGGGATAACGATCGTGGCTAACACTTTGCGCGCTCTCCCTCTCAAGTATTTCCGCGAGCGGCGGGTCTCGTTAGCACGCAACGCAAAGAGAGTAGAATCGAGAAGTGTGTTGCAAGCACGCAAGCGCGCACACGCGCCACTTCATTTATCCCAACTTTCTATAGGCATATAGGTGATTTTCGAACGCGCATAGTTCGCCATCCGTTTTATTCCATTGAGGCGACACTTATATTTTGTTTCCAATGTGCACGAGCACGTGTGTTCGTGCTATTACGTAATATCTAACTAACTTTCGATCAATACGAAGTGATTTGGGCGTTTCTTTTTATTTTATGTCTCTATAAGACAAGAGAGTTGTTTACAGAAGTGTTTGCCACGCTACTCCACCAAATTCCATATATTCAAGATGGTTTTTACGAATGTCGTTATAATAATGAGATTCGTTTACACGATAATTTCAGCATTTGACATTGCAATTATCAGAATTCCTATCTCTACTTCAAATTTCTGTGGTCTGATGTAATCGGTTTCATTTGGTTTCAAGGTTAATCGATATTTATCTAATACGACATCTCTCGTACTGTTAAAAAATGGTTTTGAAAAATTAACTTTATAACAATTCATTCGCTAAAAGTCAATGTGGGTTTTAAAAAGTTCAAGCTTACCCGTTCCATGATAGTACCTATTCCGAGCTAAGTAGGGATTTCTTTGATCCTCGGACTTTTTAAAGTAATGGAGCACGTCTTCGTATCCCCAGCCAGGATTACCAAAGCTTTCCCACTGGTCGAAATCTCGTCTGTTGCCACGGATGTAAAGCATCGTGTTCAAAACACTTGAACCACCAAGTACCTATTATGCAAAAGAGACAAATATGGTTAACAAAAGAAGGATCGATGCAACAAACGGAAAATGGTTTTTTATTATTTGCAATGTTGGGAAGTAGATTTGTCAAATTAAACAATAAATCCACGTGTACTTGACTATGTGAACGTTTTACGTTATTACGAAAATACAACAACAGCAACAACAATGACAACAACAACGACAACAACAACGACAACAACAACAACGACAACAAAATAAGAGTACGCGCGCGCGTGTGTACGTGCTATGCTAGACTCGCCCGTAATCGAAGCGTAAAACTTTCTATCTTCGAATCGGTTGCGCCTGTCACGCACATTTACGTTCAAAACTCATTCTCGAGACCAAACTTGACGATTTAGGTTTTTTCTACTTTTATAGAGAATGCAAGCATTAGCTATTTGAGCGTGTGAATAAATTGATGGGTAAAAAAAAAACTTTCTTTATACGCAGCGTGACAATTGTAATGTAGAGAAAGTTAATACGAAAATTAGAATGCTTGAATTGATAGGATGGTATCGTTTTAAAACGAGCTATTAATATTGGATTATGTCTATCGGTGACAGTGATTACATGTACAGCTAGTACAACACGGTGATTTCAATAACGTATTGCCGACAAAATCAATGCTGCCGAACGACTAATTCTCCCAGGCAAAATAACGTCCACATTTTCATCGCACATTCGTTTTGAAAGCAATCGTTTTTTTACCGCGTACATAACGCAATTTAAACGCATTTAAAACGTTGAGAATTAGTTTCTCGGATATGGAAAAAATGTCAAACGAACAAAATAAAATATTAAAAATAACCACCAAGGGAACTACCTAAATTAACTTTCACTCTGACCTGGTTTCGCGTACGTGCGCACTTGACACTCGCCTGCCGATGCACGTATTACCTCTTGCGATTACAATTACGTATTGTACCAACTGGCACTCGCAATTTTATGTTACCTTGGCTTTCGAGATTCTTTTGCACAAACAATCTTTTCTTTATGGTTCATGAAATTGTGAATTTTCGTTGATATTCATGTGCAGTGATTGGTGTATTTGTTGTCAATTACAAAGAAGTATTTTCACGTGTAATTGATAAGAAAATATTTACCGTTGATTGATTTCCTTTTCAATGGGAAGCCAAGAAAGACCTATACAATTAGCTAAATAAGTCTCGGGTAACGTTACGCTATTTCCCAAGATTTATTACACGTTTTGACGATTTGCGGAAAAATATTCGGCACCGCGCTGGGCATTGAATGCTTCGATAAACGTTCCAGTACGAAGCTGGACTATGAGATTTAATGACTCCCATATATAAAGCAAACACCCACGAATTGAATTGAAATTTACCAAGCACTATATAACGCAATGATTTCGGTCGTAAAGATATACATTTAAAAAAACAGAACACGCTCTATGCAAACTATACGAAGACCAAAGATTTTCTCGAACGCAAATTAAACGAGAAAAAATAAAATGGAAAGCGCGCCGCAATTAAAGCCCCAATCACGTGATTTGCGGGGCTAAACATTACATAAACAATCGTAGACGTTCACTATCCGAAAATACACGCGCATGAAGTCCTCTCACTGTTGTGTTTTTCAACAATGTCGTTAATAATAATAAATCCATATTTGGCGTTTTTCTAGTCATCTCGGAGTATGTGTAACAATAGCCGTCGGACAATTCGCAATAGTTTGTCGTACTTTCTTTTCTAATTGCAGCTCGTATCTAACGTTATCCACTCAGGAAGTGGTTTTGACGTGAATTCAGCTGCCGTCGACGCAATCCCACAGATAGATCATGTTTAATTTGACCCCATTGTTCCACGATATAAAGGATAATTTTCCGAAATCATTATGTCAAAATTTGTAATGTAAATAGCACGCACAATTCGGTATAATTTTGCTTTCCGATAGAAAGAAGAGTTACGTGAAGCTCTAGTGGTTGTTCTTCGGTAATAATAGAGTTGTTCGCTTGCAGGTACATACATATTCTTTTGGCACTCTTGAATACACGACAGCGTTGACGATAAATAAGTAATTTGTACTCGAACGTAAAAGATGAAAGACAAAAGTGCTTGAACCGTGGGCAGTAAACAATTTTCAACGAAGAACGGAAGTGCTACGAGTACATGGCCATTTCACACGATAATAATCGATCGTAAAACCAAACTCTAAAAATCCATCATCATTATCATCATCGTCGTCGTCCCGCAGACTCTCTCACGAGCGAGAAATAGAGAGTCAAAGCCAGAACTGGAAAGCAACGCGCCGCTTGTCAAAACAGCCAAATGGCTCAATTGCTCAAATTTACATCTTCTCGCTTTCTTTGCTTCTCCTTCTGGCTCTTGTAACAATAAAATGTACACATTGCTAAGCGCGTATTGTTCGCCTAACAGTATTGTACACACTGCGAGCTCGCAAAGAACAGGGTCGACGTTACGAGTCACTGAAACGAAAGCTCGGATAATTGGCAATTAGGGTTATACGATGCTATTTCGAAGGGAGCATCCATGTAGGATGGATTTAGAGTCGACTGAGCATATCTTTGCAACGCGCTCGCGCGGGACTGCTTTTGTAAACCCCCGAGGCGTAGATTTAAAGAACGAGAGGTTGTTATTTTTTCGCCTCTCTTGAGACGAGCGTTTTAATTCTTTTCGATAAAATTTCACGAGAGAAACGTTTTCACCTCTAATTTGCTTTCGAATTTCAATTTAGATGTCATTCGATTGGACGCTGAATTTCGACGACTACTTACTTTTCCTCTCGTCCAGCAGCATCGTTTATCGACCATAGCTTGACAAGCCGAATCTTGCGGTTGTGATCGATATTTCCAATCGAGTTTGCTCTTGTGCAAGTACAACGATAGAATTGGTACGTCGGTGATTTCGGTCTCGTGTCCACCAGCTTCCAATAAGAGTACCGACCAATCTGGATTTTCCGTCAATCTGTTTACCACGACACTGCCCGCCGAACCACCACCGATCACAATAAAATCGTACTCGCGTCGTAGTTGACGTTGGACTCGCGGATGATTTTCCGGATCGAGTAGATCGTAATGGAAGTAGGCTATCGCGGCTATTAGTGCCGGCACGAATGCCACGAGTTTGCCTACGCCCAGTAAAATCGTTGCGGCTTTGATGGCACCTGCCACCGCTGCCACTACCACTGCCATTTTTCACGCGGCTGTTTGATCTATTTCCAAACTCACACTCTCCTGATCGTTTGTCCGATGTTACACATCGATGAGAACGAAAGCTTCGGTGAAGATTGCCTACAATCTGAAATAATTGAATTATTAAAATTGAGCGATCATTGACTCTTGTTAATTTTCAGTCTTTTTCCACGTGGAAATTGAAGATTTTTCGATTAGTGTGGTTGACGTGTAACTGACTTTAACAACTGATATTTTCCGTCACGCGAACTTTAAAAGTAGTAACACGCTAACGTTACATGGATAATATTAATCAACCAGGTGCTTTAATTTAGTCATCAATGTTGATACTCTTTATTTTGCAATATCTCAATAAACAGCAACGCAATGTTCTTTTTTTAATACTAGAAATAACGTTTCGTAAAAGAATTAATACGAGATGTTCACCTCGTACGTAAAAATTCCCTGTTATATAAGCTTGGTCGTTGCAAAAAAAATGTAATGTTAAAAACTCATTGAAATGCCCCCCGAAACGGTTTGATTCGAACGAAATAAATGAAAGTTTGTTGCAATCGACACCGACCACATTAAGCCGAAAAATTTTCTCATCGAAACACCACCATTTCAAAACTAATTACTTTAGTGCAACGTAGAAGCTATGAGAAATGGTCAAGCGAACTATAGTAAACATAGTATTGCATGTTATTAAAGTTACATAACAAACTCGACTTTGGTAAAGAAAAAAAAGAAGCCTCGATCACGAAAAAAAAAAATAAATTTATGTCGAGGACAAACATTTTTGGTAAGAACTTTCACTCGTAAAATAATAAAAACAACAAAAATTGTTAGTACGTCAACAAGAGATTTCAAACGAAAGTAATTTTTGTTTGAAAAAAGCCGGGAAAGAGAGGCTTGTTGAAAAGCTGTAGTTGAAAACACAAACAAACTCTCACCTCTCTCTCTCCCTCTCTCTCTCTCTCGTTCTCTTTAATGGCACTTCCTTGAGTAGTGCAGCAGCACGTAGAAGTAGCAATTATCAACCCGCGCCTCACTCGGCGCTAACGCAAAGTACCACATAAACGCACTTTTGTTTCTCAGCTGATGGACAATTCACATGCACTTGCAATTTTCTTCAAACTCATCTCTTGCCACTTATCCCGAGCAGTCACTAAATCGAACTGAATGTATTTGACCTTTTTTCCTATCTTCTTGTTCTTCTTCTGCTCTATCTACTACTGTTGCTGATGAAATCCTAACGATATATGAGCCTGTCAACCTGTCGAAAGTGAAAATCAAAAAAGAATATCGTTAATAGGTGCCTCGAGAGGTACAAGATTCCGGTCGGTTGAGCAATTCTCAATTATGTGGATGGGAGAGTCACCGCGGCATTCGCTACCCGACAATGTCCATGAATTCTTATTATACTTTATGGAAATTCCTTTTTCCACGCTATGATCATTGATTCGGCTCTCATACTTTGTGGACAGAGATGCAACTGCTGGTGTCACCGCGATCGATTATACCATCCCTACTCATTTTTTTTCTTCTTCAAGGTACGGAACGTTTCATAAGAGCTGATTTGAAGCCAGAAGCGCAATCTGACTAACACGTGTAACCTCTCTACGTCGCTAACCGAATGCTTTTTTCTATCGTCGTATACGAAAAACTTTCGTTTACGTTGAGATAAAGTTGCAACGCGTACATTAAGTTTAACAAAAAAAAAAAACTAATGATACGGTTTGAATTGTATACAAATGTCAGAAAAGGTTTGATACTTTCATTCGAGCTTAATCAAATACGCGTTTCAAGATATTCAATTTACGTTTAATCCCAAAACGCCGTTCGGTTGGAACGATAAGTAGACCATAAAATGAGAGTGTTGGTATTACGAAGCAAACTTGATAGTTGACTCATTTTTAATTTGGTTATTAAGCGTTTCAGCTAGGAGATATAACTGGTTATTTAATGAAACTCAAAATCAATATTTCGGTAAAAAATATGTCGATGATTGAAGATGCTAATATTATCGAAGAACAAAATGACCATATATCGAACCTAACTCAACCATAACAATGAAAACAAATACCATTTTAAAAGAAAAGTAGCATACGATAAAAAAAATAACAAAATGGCCTTATACGTTAGCGAAGATTACGAATGCAAGAGTCGTCAAACACTATATAAACACTCACACGAAGAAAGACAAGAAGACAAAAAGAAATTAATAAAAATAAATAAAAGTTGCTAACACTCAACTCCACTCTAATGAATGCAAATTTGGCCTAAGCCTCTTAGTCACAAGTCACATACTCTCCCATTTTTGATGCAATAGAAGAAGAAACTTTACCGTTCGAGAGACAGAGAGCAAAAAAAACGCGTGGTCCTCGCGAGCGGCGCACAGAGAAAGCGACTAACAACTGCGACTTCGGACATAAAACGCCGAGCGTATAAAGTGTACGTACAGGTGCCACCACCACCATGGGACCACCTCTGTCGGTCTGCTTCTCTCTCTCTCTTTCTTTTTCTCGTTCTCTCAACATGCCGCAAGTATGCATTTGTCACAGGGTCTTGTATTTCTTACTTACGATCTCGCTTATGGTTGTACTTGCCGAGATTGAAGATCTCGATGATCCTGTTGTAGTTCTATAGTATTTGTTCTATTGAAAGTCAAGTTGGTATTTGTAGTCTAGAACGTTGTGGAACTCGCATGGTGTTTGATATTTATTTCTGTTGAGCTAATTGTCATTTTCAATTTTAAGGAGGATGATTGCGAGTGCAGTCAAACAAACTAAGTACTCGCAAGTATTAGGTAATCATTTTTCCCCTCAAGAAACGAATACCTCCTTATTATTATTTACCTGCATAATTACAGATAATTATTAATTTTTAACGCGATAAGTTATGTTTATTACGAATAGAATTCAACGATGAGTCAATTCAATATAATAAGCATTTATTTATATGATATCAAGAATTTTGTTACGTCTACAGCCTTAGTTTTTACCGCGCTCAGGGAAATATTATTAAAAAGTAATTTTCAAAGCATCAATTGATGTTTTTTTAACGGCGCGTTTTACAACTCGACTGTAATTAAAATAAAAAATATCACATGCTCGTCTCCAAGAAAAGCAGGTGTTTGATGATCGATAGTATCAGAAACTAGTTGCAAGGTCAAGCTAAACTGCTATGATTCCTATCGCTTGCTATAATAGGACTTTCTCGTTCTAATATGCACTATTCCATTTGCCAATGCGCTCTATAGACAGTCGTTCTTTTTTCGTCCGTACGCGCGCGCACGCACGCACGCACGTACATACCAGTATACTTGTGTCTCTCTCATAACTCATTTGCTTACGTTATAACATTTTTCGACTCCGAAAGCACGAGCAATTTTCTCTTATTGAGTTTGCTCCTGTTTGTCACGTATACATATTGCTTCCAATACGAGTTTTTCAATGACAATTTTTTCACGTGTATAGGAGCTAATCTAACTTGTACGACACGCCTACTTCATTATACTCGGTTAACGTACAAATTCTCTAACAGACGATCGATGACTCTTTCGAACGATTTGACTCCAAGATCCGTGTTTGAACTTTCGACGTTTTTCTCGTTATTTGCTTATTTACAGTTTGTTCTAGTTTTTTCGTATTAACTCGCTTTTGAGATGGGCTCTTTCTAATATTTTTTGAACGTTACACCATTATCGATCAAATATTACATAAAAATTAGAGATCACATTTTCAATGATACGGAGACTTTACATAATTTATGCGTCGTAATATTTAAATCCATATTTAATTCTTAACAGTTTTTAAGTGTTTTATTCTTCTCTTTCGTCAATGTAGACGGATGTTTTAATAAACAATATTTTTCTTTAACAACGACTCGTAATAGCTTAACAACATTACGATAAAAAACTTTCGAAATCCTTGCGAATACTTTTGTATATTGAAAATTCAACGTTACCGTTCGAAATAATAGTATTATTATACGGATATTTTATTGCCGTCTTTCCATTTCATTGGATATGTAACGTTTGGTATTGAAATATACATATTAGAGTGTCATTATGCTAATAAAATTCCTTCACATTTCAGGTTAGTAAATAAAAAGTCTCTCTTGTGTGACATAGTGTATCTATCGTAAGTGTGAACAGAACTTTTGTTTTCAAATTACTAATCACCAATAAATAATCTTTTCTGTGTTTGAGTCAATAACATCACAGACAAGTACAAATTATTTCATTGACAAATCTAAGCATAATTAGAATTAGATGGCTTCGGTGATGTACGCGTTTGACATTTCAATAGCACGAATAATCGATTAAACTTCCACGACTATTACCGTTTCACTTTTTTTTCAGTTGATACTGCCGTGGTTTTTAATGAAATTCCTCCGCACGAGGAAAATGTTTGTATATAAAGGACTCTGAACTCTATTACACCTTTGAAAGCTTTAATAAGAGCAAAAAAACTAGGAGCTTAACGGATAAGCATTAAGGTTTTTATACGAAGCTATTGTAACTGATCTTTTTCAGAACTCTGCCGAAGTTTCGAATTAGTAATTTCATCAATGATTCGACTTCTGCAATGGAAAATACGATGCCGATAAAATCATTAATGTGCAATGCAAACGATAATAATCTATGCAGGAAAAGATTTCCGAAGCAACGTATGACTTCCTCGTACTATTATTTTTCTTTCGTAGTTGCCAAAGTCCGTAGTATTCAATCGGCACAAAGAACACCTCCAAATAGGACCCTAATCCAACCCCTCGAAATAATCTAGCTAAAACAACAAAGTCTGTTGACCCAGTAGAGATAGAAAAGGGCATACAAAGGCTACGTAAAGGAAGAAAGCCAGGCCATAGTTTTTGGCAAAGGTGTCGAAAGGCGTTCCGATCTATAGCTACATCCCACAATTCAATTATAATCGGTCAGTCTCTACACTACTATTGTTCTCACCACACTTTTCCTTTCTCTCGCTCTCGGGAAATGTATTAACGCGCGCATGAAAGCGCTAAATGGATCATGTGCGTGAGCAACGAGACGCGCGCCGCAACGTTGCGAAACCGCACCTCGCGATTTAGTACATTATGTTTCCGCGCTAGTGGTTTTTTTATTCGCCATATTTAGCTGCTTGTAAGATTTAGTCTTACTTTTTTATACACGCGCGCGTGTAATTAGCATTTTTTATTCGCTTTTCTTTTTTTCTTTGCGGTTTCAGACGATAATGAACATCGAGGGGATTCGTACTCGTACTCCTCGATGTTCCATCAATGTATGTTTCGCGCGAGAATGACATTTAAATGAAACTAAACACAGCTACGGTTTGATAATGAAGAATAACTTCCGCGTGACGTACCCCACACGTCAATGCGGAAACCGGAAAGAAACATTTATTAGCTAGAGAATGACAATCGCAAATGTCGCGCTTGCAAGTGTTACGACAAATTGTAAAATCGTCAGGATGAAGAAGGCGATATGACTGTTTTTGTCGTTGCAGCCGCTATATCCTTCTTACAACATTCTATATTTTGGTTTCGAGAATGTTTAATGCATAACGGCGCAATTCTTTCGTGATCGTCATTCTAATCAAGTTCGATGTCAGTCAGTTAATCATCGTTTATCTAATCACCGACGAAGATGATAATGATTAGACGGAATTTATGCCGAAAGACGGGTCATACGTTGTGCAATGATCGACAAGTATCATCGCATGAACGTTACGTCACTACTCATCTTACGATAAAAAGTTTTTCTGTAATGATGCTGAAGAAATGAGGTTGACCGCTTTTTCATTTGTCGCATGATTTCTCGCGATGAAAAGAAAAGACGGACTGAAGTTTTGTAAGATCTATTGTGGTGTGCGTTAATTTACGAGCTTACGTTAAGGCCGGGGATTTTCTTTTGAATTGTCGGCTTGAAAGCTATTCATATTTAATCTCAATTTTCTCTGCGACTAACTATACAAAAGATTCGAGTATGATTTTTCTCAATGACCGATTTCGTATAATTTTTTTCTTAATAAATGTCAAGCCACGTCGCATCGCAATGCCATTTCTGAAATAAGAAGGACGAAGTTTCATAACTTTGCTCGTTTTGTACGTGACCCATCAAGTCGAACAAATATCTACCGAGCTTATGACTCATAGGTATTACCACTTTTTGATAATGTTCGACTTCCATCAACTTGTTCGTTTACCGCAGATCGATAAAGTTGGTAAGTTTTCACGTCGATGTTCTTTCGCAACTTTCTGACTGCTCACTCGCACGCAGAAGTATCTGGTTGCAAATATTCAGGCGAGCGAAACTATTTTTTAACTGGTTCTTTTCAGCGCGACTGATAGATCTTACGGATCATTGATTTTCGTTTAAACAAATTCGCTCGTAGATTTTCGAAACGCAGATTTTTTCCACGCGTACGAAGAAAACGACAAGTTTCACTCTTAAATAACGCAAAAGGATATTTGTGTAAGATTACACTTTTTGCGTCGCGTTAATGTTCAAAAATATCCATAAAATTTACGTTTCATTTGACTTTTACCAACGTCTGTAGAGTATTTTTATTTTCCCGACCATTTGTCATTGCTGGCATAGTTTATCTATTGCTGTATCTCAGTCGGCCAGGCGTGGCTATACGTAACAAGGTCCCTTCGAAGTTTGTATACCGCTTACTTTTACTGCATGCAAGTAGAAAAAATAAAAAAGTTGGCATACTCTAAGTCATAGTCGCACTTTGCACAATGGGCGCGCGCGTCGATTTATATTCATGAGAACTTTTTACCGAGCTATTGATAAATAGCTATTGCACGTTAACGTCCAAATATTCACCGCGAATATTCGAATTAACGTTTATGTATGACTTTCGCTTAAAAATAAATGATAATTATATGCTTGAAAAAAGTAAATGGATCGTTCAATGTGAAAAATCATATTATTTATTTACGTAACAAGTATTGAACAATATACAAAGCTCTTTCACTTCAATATCATAAAAATATAAAATCATGTCTTCATACAAATATATTACATTCATTTCGTATAACCAATCAGCAAGTCGTAATAGTACCTATGGTATGTTATTATACATCCAAGTGAGAAAGACTAACTGAAAGACAACTTACGCAAATAGTACACAAACTTATTACTTTTCTACCAAAAATATTTTAAAGTTGAGTTATTCTACGCAATTTGATTACTTTGTGGAATGGTATTTATTAATTACCAATTTTTATTTAATTTTCAACAAGTTTATGCACAAAAGCTAAAGTTCGACCGAACTGAGCCAATCTTCTTTGATCATGTCCGCACCCTTTTCTCCAATCATGATAGTCGGAGCATTGGTATTTCCACGAACAACGACTGGCATTATCGATGCGTCGATCACTCGGAGTCCTTTTACTCCATAAACTTTTAAACTCGGATCAACGACTGCTTCCAGATCGGAGGGGGGTCCCATTTTACAGGTGCCCACTGGATGAAACAACGTATCCGTATACTCCATTACGACGCACCTCCAATAGTCTTGACTATTAAATTTGTATCGTCGACAAGCAGGTAGTGGTACTTCCAACATGCGTAATCCGCGCGCTTGGAAAGCGCTCGTTTGAAAAAGACCCTGTGCTATTCTGATTCCAGCTACCATAGTCTCCAAGTCTGGAAAAGCTTCAAAGTAGTTTGGGTTTATAACGGGTGGCCCCCAGACCGGATCGGTTCGATTTAGTCTAACGAATCCTCGACTTCGAGGATTCAATAGAACGGGTCTCATGTTGAAACCGTCGTAGTATGCCAATGGCATGACCGCCGTTTCTCCAGATTCGCTTGGATCACTGACAAAGTCTTGTACGTTTATACCGTCAAAGGCAAATTGAATGTCAGGTTGGTCGTGACTTGGTTCAAATGGCGTTTGGATGAACGAACTGCAAGCCAACGTGCCCATTTGAGCTAGTTGACCCTTTTGAGTATCCAACCACTGGAATGCATCCTGTTCGATCTGCTCGACTGATTTGGTCGTTGCTGTTTCATTGGTCAGCACTGCGACGAAACCATTAGTCGTCACGTGATCGTGCAAATTACGGCCAACAGGCGCGTCGAAGATAACGTTGATGCCGTGCTCTTGAAGAATCTTCTCCGGTCCTATTCCTGACAATTGCAGTATCTTGGGCGAATTGATACTTCCAGCACTAACAATCACCTCTTTGCGAGCCTTTACGACTTTGGTAAAGCCAGTCTGTGCACTATAATATTCGACGCCCGTAGCCACTTTCGTTTTCGGATCAATGAGAACGCGCGTCACGTGAGCTTCGGTTTCTATTACAAGATTTGGTCGTTTGTTACGTATAGGTCGAATAAAAGCTCCGTTAGTGCTTTGACGTGCGCCGTGTATCGAGGTGAATTGAATGTGAGTCACTCCGATTTGTTGAGCTGCATTGGCGTCCAAGAGATTGTAGCCTATTTCTTGCCAACCTTTCAGCAGAATCTTGGTGTTTTGATCCACATAGTCGAACCATTCGACTGTTTGATAACCACCGGTGCTATGGTAATAGGGATTTTTTTTGACTACCTGCAGAGCATAGAAAATGTAGTGTACGATCGCGACGATATTTGAATAAAAAACGAACAACATACCTCAGGGTCTTCGTTGTCTTCCGACTTTTTAAAGTAGGGTAATACTTCCTCGTAGCTCCAACCGTCGTTACCCATTTGTGCCCAGCCATCGTAATCTTGTTTATTACCTCGTATGTACATCATGTAATTTAATACACTAGATCCACCCATGACCTATCGAAATAAATGCCAAATAGCAATAAAACTGGAAATTCTGGTTGACTGAACGAGCGAATTACTCGTAATACTCACTTTGCCACGCGCCCACCCGCATGTACCATCTCTTCTCGACCGGCAAGCTTTCTTCATTCGTGCGGTTCGATATTGCCAGTCTATATTGCTACCTCGTAAAGCTGGCGCGAAAGCAGGTACGTCGGCAACTAGTGGCTCTTCGATTCCGGCTTCCAGTAATAGTACCTTGAACGTGAACAAAAAAACAATTGGTTCAGCTTTACGTCTTATTACTTGTATTACTACCTTTAAAATGTCTATGCGATATTTCCGTTCTCTCGAGCATTAAGTAATACAAAGTAATACGCGAAAAAACACAGGATTTTAAGAAACCACAAATCATTCACAGAATTAAGAAAAAACTGAAAATAAAAGTCATGGCATCTTTCAAATTTAATCACAGAGCGTGTTTGACAATCTAATGAGATTTACGATATTCTACATCAAGATTATTTCCAAGTATTTCCTTTCACTTTTGATAAACGCAAATAGGTTCTCGGTCTAAACTACAGGACAATCGGAGTCTATTGCGTTAAACGGTGAATTATATAAACGCGGATCGAACATTCGTTTAAACGTCAATCGACCTGCCCTTTTTACACGTATGGCTTGGCATTCCGATTACATCGCCTAAAAAGAATCAACTTTGCAATTTTTTGTACAACTTTGTACAACGATCATTTAGATTGTTATTTACATTATCGTATGTAACTTGCGTGTATCAACAAGTGTTTTCCATCCTTGAACCTCGCAAACTTGCGCTCTTCAATGTCAGTTTTTTTCCTCCCAACATTCTTCAACGAATCATTCGGTTTTGTGCGTGCAATTCTCTTTTCGTGCAGGTACTTTTTAACCCGGTAATGATTCTAATCCAATAGCGCACGAACCTACGGTTGGAATTGCAAATGACTTGTAACACACGTCTGATATCGTGTAGTAAGCAGCTTGTGAAAGTCATAAATAACGTTCGCGTGTATACGTAGGACACGATCCCAGCGTGTAGAAAGGTAATACACTTTTTTTCTAATTGTAGCATATACAAACATTTTCGCGGATTTCATTGTTTCCGTGGCGCTTCTTTTGTATACATTAAGCCACGGAAACGCGAGAGAAAAGCGCTTATCGCCAACGCGTTAGCGCGCAATTTTTTTTTACGCAACCGCGCCTCTCGACAACGATTTCTGGTTATAGCTATTTTTTGCGCCCAACCGAACAGATTTAGTTTGAGCGCGAGCGGACTGTTGTTACAGGATTACGAAGTTTTGGTCGCTCTACTAAGTATAACAAACGTTGGTATCGTGTAAAACTAAGGGCGATTGATAGGAATATCTTTTCTATTTTATCGCTGGACTCAAGGATTCGCTTAGCTATACGCGGGCGTTTCCTCGTCGAAACGTTCGATATCTTTAGCTTGAATCCATGCAAAAGTCTATCGTTGTGAGAAAATTATCGCATGCGAGAGTAAACGGTGTAGAAGGAATTTTAATACTTTTTTTTGTTGCCGTGTACAGTGCACTCATTATCGGTTTAACGCGAACGCGAATGATGCACAAACATTATGTTTATTGTGATTTAACGCTCCTGAGGCGTAATGGAATAGACAATCAATTTTAATTACGATTTTACGGCTATTTTTTCTCATCGTAAAGTGCACTAATACATCGAAGTATTTGTCCACGTCACTTACACGAAAATTAAAGCGTAATATTCCAAGCTCGTTTAATGCTAATAAACTGCAATCCACCTGTTTCATCGTGCGCAGGTTGCGCAGGTTTCTTTGTGTAAAATGTGGCCAACTTTAAAAAATAATCTTTAAAATAAGTGGATGAAATACCTTCCAGTCGGAAATCTCACTGAGTCGATTAGCGACAACACAGCCAGCCGAACCAGCGCCCACGATAACGAAATCGTACTCCTTGGTTAAAAAACCAGTGGGTTCGGGAAAAACGGCTCGTGCCGCCGGTGTAAAATCGTAGTCCTTCCTGTAGTCAAATGCCGGTTGATTTGGTACACTAGGTAGTCCATAGTTTAGATCGTTGAAATAATGCCGCTTAAAGTCGTACAACGGTTGAACACGACGAATTGGCACACCGTGATAGTAATCAATATTACTACTCGATTGTGAAGCGAATTGATAGCCGTTTGGTTTTTTTGATAGATTTGGTTGAAAATGCGGACGATAAGTGGTCACTGGTTGATATCGATACACGTTGCCTGGCAAAGTTGAACGTGCGACGACCGTCGACGGCGAAGACGTGTACGAGATATATTGAGGCTGACCGATAAAACGATCTCGTAGCCTTGGTTTCGTGCGTTTTCCAAAATCCAAATCGTATCGAAGTAGCGGATTGGACTCGAAGTAAGACGACGATGGCGGTGCTCGTTGTTCATTAGCCTACGAGAGTTAATACGCATTCGGACGTGATTCGCGTGACTTTGTTTAGCTTTTCGTCGATAGAACATCAACAATTGGACAAACCTGCGATTTTTCTTCAAAGCTGTAATCTTCGTAATAAGGTAGACTACCAGAGTCGGTACGAGACTTGAAGATACCATTGTAACTGCTCAGATCGTTGTAGATCTCCGCAGAATCAACTATACTTCCAGTTGTGGTGTAATCCGGCAAAAACTCATTGATGAGCTTCGATTTAGCCGCGCCGTATATACTATCCCTCGAGTAGCCGAAATAAATCACGAGAAAATTCATAAACATCATTGCAGCTGGTTGGCATGTCGACACTTGACTGTGAGCGGAACACAGCTCAGCCAAGTTTGGTGGCACCCACGACATTTTTGTCGAGTTTTACGTTACGCGACAAAACAACGTGTCCGCACTGCAGTATCAAGTTCTGGGGAAAATCTAGTAAAATTCGTGTTAATTTGTTGAAAAGAACTTTTACTTTTGTGTCGCCGGATTATAATAATTAATATGTTACGATCGAATTGTAAATTGAAAGCGGAAGCCGATTTATTTATAGCTATTTTTCGTAGGATATTGTTGCGACATTATTCGTGGCAAAAAAACGTGTTTTAGTACTATAGAGAAATTAGAAGTTTCTTCACAAGAACAAAATAACTCGAAACTAGTGGGTTGTAAAAACTTCTTTATAGACTAAAGGTAAATATGAAAATTTCTTGAACGTTTGCGCGCACATTTTTCAGATGCCAAACACCTAACTACGTGCGACTTTACTCAATATTATAATTTGCAACCATGTTTGCAACGTTTAGGAGTTCTAGATTTTTTTCGGACATCGATATCTACGATAACATGTTACCTGTTACGTTTTAATGTTGACACGTAATACTAGTCGATCTGATTTTATTCGTATCTTCAATTATCAACGAGGGTCATAGAAAATCACTCGAATCGAACATTTCAAAACGTACAAGATAAGACAATATTTTATCGGAACGCTTAAAGAGTTACGACAATTATTTAGATCAGAACAAGGTAAGGACAACTACGTTACAATGCGTTGATTTAGTTTTCTGACATTTGCTCGGCAAGTCAGATGCGCACGTTTCTGACAAATAAACAAGGACCTACGCCGATTTAGTTTGTTTAACCAGCTTGTCATTTAAAAGAAAACGTTATCTTAACTTTCGCGTTTCCAAAGATTTGGATTCCGATAAAGTGCGCTCCCAATGACTGCTTGTCTTATACTTTCCTGATGTTCGTTCTCGATGTATTCGTTGACCTAAGATTTACGTCCCGATAAACAGTACGCGCGTACGATATATTTGTTTTCCCTATTTTTACTTTCCCGGATATGTAACTCTCCTATTCAATAAACTCCCGTGTTTCTTTTTATTCGTAAATTTGGATGTCGCTCTTAAAAAAATATCAATAACAAGAGATACACACTTTTCAAAATTGTATCCAAATAGATTTTATAACTGGCACTTGTTATTTTTCTTCGTTTGTTTTAGTCATCACCACTTTGTCGTATAATTAATATACATCACAACACAAAGACACACCGGCGCCAACTCCGCCGAGTCGAACCAACAGCGCGAAAGTTTCGTACGTGAATGGTCGAACTCGCGCGAATGGTTTCGCAAAAGAAGCAGTGATACCGTGAAAAGCTATATAGACAAGCGCGCGGGTGGGAAACACCGTATAACGAATCTCTTTCGTTCGTAGAATTTGAGCGTAACCAAGGTTACCTGTTTTCCGTAACCTGCCTACTTATTATGTTTTATTTCGGGTGACGGAAAACAGCTATTCTCATTTTTATTTTTTTGCTTTACGTAGAAATTTCGTAAGCGGACAATTATGATATGCTTCATATTGAAAAAAAGCATTTTACCTCGGTATTTCATGTTTCGACGCATTAAAATGCTTTGCTTGACTGTATCTCTGTCGATAAAGTCTTGCAAGAAAATTACCTCGCGATAACTCAGTTGTCTCGAATTAAAGTGATCTATGTTGAGCCCAGTTTGAATTGGAATAGTCACATAGGTAGTCGAGTACTATACTATACTATGTACAAAAAAAGCTTTTACTTTTAAAAGCTTCTTTACGATTCGCTCGTATTGCGATCACATTGAAGCTTGATTTTCAACGCTTCATAATTATGCTACGATTTTCTTAAAAACGAGTATTGTGAGATTGAGAATCGAAACCTTTCACTAATTGTGCATAGCGTTAAATGCGCTACGATTGTAGATATTGTAGACAATAAAACGTTATCTATCCAACCAGTCTAACAGCTTAATAGAATAACGTGAGAACAGGTTTGAAAGTAGACTTGAACGGATATCCTTAATTTTGGTATCAATGTTAAAAAGTGTCGATACGCAATTATATTTCTGCCTGTGCAATGTCATTGAACCTAAGAAATAAAGAGCAAAGTGATGTTTGAAAACTACCGATATTTTCAAGTATAAGTAACGTAATTTTCACGTTCTTCGGTGGTAAAACGAGAACATAGAGCGATCGTCGAAAATGAGAGTAAACAAGGTATTATGCCAAACAGCAATGTTTTTGTCGCGCCAACAATAGTACTTCTTGCTCATTAACCGGTTCTACGCGAATAGTTTGATTAATCAAAGCGCACAAAGACAAGCAAACATTTCCGATGCTACTGCATCGACGATAGTACGTTTATTACGCTTTCTATCGATCGCAAACTGCATACTTTTATGTAAACGTAGGAAATTGAATAACAAACGATTTTCCCGCAATTACCTGTTGATTCATATTTTCTCATATCCATGTGACTTTCCGATTCCGATATCTCGTACTACTTATGGCATCGATATTATTGATCATCGAATATTCATGATACTAGCAGCAACTAGATTATTCACGATTGGTAGTAAAGAAGAAAGTACGTAATGAATATTTGAAAATCGATAATTGGCAAGGCCAACTTCTAAATAAAAAATTAACGAGTAAACTTAACTGTCAATTGAAAACATTTCTCAGCGTGACAATTAGTTTACTTACTCTTTTTTACGACTTTATCCATTTCACTTTCAACCTTTTGCTACTACTGCTGCTACGTTGCTGTTTCGTTGTCAAAAGGAAAATTAGGCCAGGGTAAAAAATAAAAAATTAACAATGCTAGGAACTCGTCAACTCGATAAAAATACAACATTGTTTCATGGTCGAATTCCTGCAGAAATGAATTCATCGATATTGTTCTTTATTCACAAGCGTCACGGATCTGCCATAGACAACAAGGAGATTGTAAAAGCGCGGCTTCCTCGCGCGCGTAATTGCACACTTTTACTTGGAGGCTTTAACGCAAAACTACCAAGCAAACGACTGTTAAATAACTGTATGTGTACTTTGAGAGAGTTTACAAAAAATGAGCTCACGCACGCACAATCTGACGTTCAAATACCTCTTGGCTCGCAGCAAACAAAAACTACGCACGACCAAATTGCGAGTCCTCGCTTTTTTATAATGTATCTCCTCGGCGAAATTAAAGGACAACGGTAGATCTGTGCGTTTTCAAGTGGTACAATTGCTCGACTGTCGTGTCCTTTTTACCCTTTACCGCTTGGTAATACCATTTCGTTGTTTCGGCTTTCGATACTTGCGTTTGGAGAAAATAAAAAGATAAACACGATTGATGGTTACGCGTAAACATCAACGAGATGATTTACACAACAATACGGTCCAGTAGTAGGCTCGAACGTTGCGCGCAAGCTGAAAACTGATCCATTCTAAGTTAGCGCTTGCTAGACTTTCAAATTTTACGAGACTGCGGATGCTTGACATGTTTGCGCCACAAATACCGATTGAATTAATTTGGCCCCTTAGACAACTTCCGATACGCCCAATCTCTATGGAGACTCGACGTATTCGAAATTGAGACAAACTGCATGATATAGGGAATAAGATTGAAAATCGTTCGTTTGAAGCTACGAGAGTTTCTCAATTGTTTATTCATTGTCTGTATAATCGAGTACAGCTCGCCAAAGACGCAATAATTTTCAGATTAGCTTACTAAAATTAACCTAAAACTATTACTAAAAATGCAAATCACTTACATTTCGATATTTTCGATACGTAATAATTATTATAATAACTTTCGATAGCTAACATAGCGCAATATATTATTAATCATAGTAATAGCGCAGGCTTTTTTTATCTAGCCAAACAAATGCGCACTCTTCAGTTCGTGAACTGCTATTGCGCGCAAAATATTCATAATTCGTCTTTAACAAGCCATTCTTGTTTGATCATATCTGCTCCTTTTTCTCCTATCATCAACGTGGCAGCGTGAGTGTTTCCACTTGGTATTTTTGGCATGATCGAGGCATCGATAACTCTCAATCCACGAATATCGTGTACTTTCAATGTTGGATCTACTACCGAATCGGCACTACCTGCTGGCCCCATTTTACAAGTACCTACCGGATGATAAATCGTTTGAGCGGTATGTCTCAAATTACACTCCCAGTAATTCTTCGAATCAATTGGATGTTGAACACACGTCGATATCTCTGTAGGACGTAGTTGAGCTCCTAGTTTCTTCATCGTGTTTGTATTAACGAAAGATTTAACAATGTCTATTGATTCTAACATTTGCTCAACGTCTTCGCGGGCATCGAAATAGTTAGCGTGTATTTCGAGGTCATCGTCTGGATTAGCGCTCTTCAATTTCAACTCTCCAAAGCTCTGTGGATTCAACAACGTTGGGCAAAAATAGAGAATTTCGTTTTCTTCGTTGAGCTTTCGCATGACTTGTTTCAATTCTTCCGAAAAGTGGAACGCGTCCGATAGAGCGTCCATTTTGAACGCTTGATTTTGAGACATCTGCGTATGATGAAACTGTATATTGGGATACTTGCTTTTTGGATCTCTAGTATTGACGAATCTATGAAAATCAACCCCACCGATCGAAGATAACTCTCCTGTGCGAGATACAAGGTACTCGTAAGCCCAATCGTGCATGAACGTAGGTGACATTTTTTTCGAAGTAGCGTTGTTGTAAGTTACGTGAATTCCCAGCCAGATTACGTGGTCTTGTAGATTTTTGCCTACCGGAAGATCAGCTACAACATTGATTTGGTGAGTCTCCAATTGATCCCTAGGGCCGATTCCAGAAAGCATGAGAATCTGCGGGGTAGCAATAGATCCAGCCGACACTATAACTTCCTTCGAGGCTTTCAATTCCAACTGTTGTCCGTTTTTTAAGGTAACTTTGACGCCAGTGGCTTTGTTACCATTGATCACTATCGAATCCACTCTTGTTGACTTCATAACGTAAAGATTGCTTCTATCTTTGGCATGCGTAAGATACGTTTTGGCGACGTTTTGCCGAACACCATTGTCGACGAATCCATAAGCCTTGCCGTATCCGATATGTTGCTCTCCATTCAGCATATCCAATAGTGGAATGTTTAACTCTTTGGCCGCATCGGCAAGAATGTCGTGTAAGCCACTTTCCGAATAATTGAAGGGTCTAAGGGTCAAGGGGCCACCGGTGCCAAACAATCGATCGCCGTGTTTTGCCACAATATCGGGATGGTAGTTTTCAGATTTCTTAAAGTACGGCAACAACTCTTCGAAACTCCATCCTTCGTTGCCCATTTTCACCCAGTTGTCGTAGTCTCGATCGTTGCCACGGACGTGCAACATCGCGTTGATTACCGAACTACCGCCCAACGCTTTTCCCTTTGCCCAAATGCACTGTTTATTTTTCATGCCCAAACAGTATCGATCGCTAGGTTCAACTTTGTAAGAGTAATCTTCTTCGGAACCTTGCAATAATAACATCATGGCTGGAATATCACTGTGTGCCGAAGGGTCGGTGCCTCTTTCGATGAGTAATACTCGCCATTGGGGTTGTTCCGAAAGACGCGCGGCCACTGTCGAACCTGCGGTGCCACCTCCAACTACGATGAAATCAAAATCTATGTTGTGCTTCAGTAATTCGTCGGTGCGATCGTTTGGATAAACCTGCTCGCTTTTTAGAGCACATTGTGCCGTAAGCAGTGTGTGGATTAGTCGGGTGAAGATAAAAGCGGATGAACCAGCCGTAGCTACAGCGCAACTTTCCGCTAAACACGTATCCATGGCCTAGAATGTTTTAGAAAATTGTCTTTATTATCTATTAGCCAGACGAAGCACGGTCAATTTTCGAAAACCTGCACAATTTTCAGAAGGCGATTCCCGCGAATAAAATCACCAAATAAAATAGTAGCCGATGTAATAAAACGAAAACTCCGCGTAAACAAGTTTTACTCACGTGTGCGCATTTCAGGCGATTGTTATACGAAATGGAAACGTTTTCTAACAAAGTACAATACGACCGTAAGAGTAAATCAGTGTTACTTACTCGTTCAAAGTACCAGATTATCGGTGGATCGCAAACCAGTTCGGTAAAAGGTGTTGCTCTTCGACGTACGCGCACTCGACTGATGAAGTAGCACGAAAATACAAACCCGTTCTTAACGTAACGACGAGCAGTCTTGTTTATCGGATACGATTGAAAAATGGTGGTATTGTGAATAGTCGTAGCTATCTCCTTTGAACGCTCCCCTCCATCCACTTCAAAATTTTTCAAATCTTAGTTTATCTCCCACACGACCTTCTTTATTCAGCTCGTATTATAGACGAGTCGTGTAAACAAAGATGTCAATCTACTTGAATTTCCACGGCGTAACGTGAAATTTTAAACGACTCGATTTCGCGCAACCAGCAATATTCACAACTATGTTGTTATACACGTTATTCGTTAGCAGTTTGAGATTACTTGTGCTTTCAACTTGTCCATTCTCGTACTGTCTCCAATTATTGACATCGATACAAAGGATTTTGTCAATGTCAAATATCGCACGCACGAACTGCTTTTATTGTATTTTTTTTTCCTTGTTGTTACACCTACTATTTATAGCCGTACTTGGATTTTTAAAGAGGTATACCCCGAATAGGTATTATACCAGGTAAGAGCATTTGAATAACAACGAAATATTTTCAAAAGAGCTGTAGTGATCCGTAGCCATATCGCTACTCGAATCGCTCTAAGACAAACTTATTATATTAATTTAAAGCTACTTCGACTAACAAAACGTACAGTTTGTCAAATTCACGTGCATATTTCGTATCTTTTTTCATTTTACGTCGATTCAATCCTTTACTGTTTCGTTACATGGACATCTTTTTTTGATCGTGACATAAACGTCGGGTCTGAACATCAAAGCGGAGTCTGGTTTCTCAATTTAAAACGTGACGACAATGCTGATGTCATTATCAAAAATTAAATTTTTATCATCTTTGACGCGCGGAAAAGTCACAAATATTTCTTGATGCAACGGTAATAAAATTAATCTTTTCAACGATAATATCCCGAACGAGTAGGCAGAAGCGAGCCTTTTTCCCCTCGTAAAGTGTACTTTTCCAGTTAGAGCGAGGAACATACGTTAATTTTATTATCACGTACATTTTGTCAAAAGTAGTATTAAGTACTTGTAAGAGTTTAACGGATAAACAGTTAATATGATGCTTTCTTATTGCTATTTTTCACAATGTTTCTTTTTGGGTCATTCGTCCAATGCGTGTAAATCATGTCTGCAGCTTTTTCGGCGACCATCACGATAGGTGCAACAGGATTGGCATTGGTGAGTATCGGAAAAATGGAAGCGTCTGCCACTCGTAAATTCTGCACTCCGTGAACCTTTAATTCGTGATCGACAACGCTTTCAGGATCGCGTGCTGGTCCCATACGACAAGTGCCTGACTGGTGATTCTCCGGACCTGTTTCCGTGCGAATCACGCATTTCCAGTAGGCATCCGTACCGAAATGAAACCTTTAAATTTTGAAAATTAACGTTTAAAACAAATTCACAATTTCTATTTCACAATTGTCGTAGCGTTTTAACGTTAAATATTAGTAAACTCGAAAACAGAATGACTCGGATATGAAAAAAAGTAAAACACGGAATAAAAATATTCGGATCTAGGAAGAATATTGCTATAAAATGCTCTGACACTGTCGACCGACCAAGCCGATGTTTCTAATCAATCGTACATCCGATGCTCATAATACGAGTCGAATTAATCAAATATTATTATACGTACATTTCTTTAACGCAGACTATGCAATGCACGTAACAATTGTGGTGTTATCGCGATCAAACAATTTACTCCGTAGAAATAATAACGTTCTACGGGTTTTTACGAGCTTTGTAAGAAACGAAAAAGAGAGAAAAAAACACTTCTGTATCTCGAGTACCAATAGCCCCAATAAACTTACGTGAACCAAGAAATGGAATTGTAACAGTTCTTTTGATCGTTACATAAACGTGATAGATGTGCGGCTATCAAATGAAATATAACGATATTTTGATTGCAATACCATTAAGCGAAATAGTATTTTCATTTTTATGACGCTTTTAATATTTTTATTTCAAGTTTAAGATTGTTCACGACAGAACGATCGTTTGAAACCGCACAAAGAGTGCAATGCCGTAGAGAAGCTTCGAATTGCAGGACTTAAAAAAATCTTAAAATAACAATATGAAGACAAATCGTACGAAAGAAACTTACATCTTACACAAGTGATGCGGTCTCGTATCCAGTTTCATATTCCACTTGCGCATCGACTTTGTCTTCGTCAAATCGATCACCTTTTTAATCCCTTCTACCAAAATCTCAAGATCCTCGTTATTCGTAAAGTAATTCGGATAAATTTTCGGATAATCCAACGGATCCGTTGATCTTAACTTAAGATAGCCTCGACTTCGCGTTACGACAACGGTGGGTCTGGCAACAATTTCACGACGATTGGGACAAGTACCAATGGTGCCGTCGGGACATTCGATGCTAAGGCCAGTGCGCACACAATTCGAGCTAAATCCATCGAAAAACACCTGGACATCGGGCACTCCGGGTATCGCGTAACTACTTTCTACGAATGCCGTCACCTGCGTCAAGCCTGTACTCGCTACTGGACCAGTTCGATTGAACACGTACTCGTTCACTGCATCTAACGAGAGAGTCTCGAAGTAGTCATCCTTTATCGTCATCTTCATCAAAAAAGACATTATGTAAATTACGTCTTGTTGTACTCTATTAAACGCATATTTTTGTTTGCGTATAAGCAATTGATCACCTTAATTCCAACGGATACGTGATTTTGCAAATTCTTGCCGACAGGCAAATTTGTCACCACTGGAATATTAAGTTGCTCGAGGTCTTCTTTAGGTCCAATGCCAGATTGCAAAAGTATCTGTGGTGAGCCGATAGCACCAGCTGTCAAAATGATCTCTTTGTTTGCCATAAATTTGCGCGGCTTGCCTTCCTTGTCGACAAGTTCGACGCCGTAAGCTCGTTTGCTCCATTCGTCCGTCAGCACTTTCGTCACGTGTGCATTCGTTAACACGTAAAGATTTGTTCTGCCTGCCGCAGGTCTCAAGTAATATCTACAAATTTACCAACAAACAAATTAGTCGCACTATTATCGTCGTTGTCGCGCAGCATACGTGTATACATTGATTCGACGTAACGGTATACCTCGAGGTAGTACCACGAAGTCCATTTTGCGTTAGTACAGGTGCCACCATAAATCCGGTCTGTTTGTACTCTCTGAGTCCCGAAGTCCTGTAGCCTAATTCTCCTGCTGCCTGGAGAAGTTCGTCGGCAAAATAAGGTTTATGGGAAAATCGGTCGATGATCATCGGCCCACCGGTATTGATGTTTTGAAATATCTGTTCGTGTTTGAACGTTGGATCGATTGGATTTTCGGCGCGTTCAAAATACTCTTTTACTTCGGCGTACGACCAGCCGTCGTTACCCAGGCGCGACCATTCGTCGTAGATCGATGGATGGCCTCGTACGTACATCATGCCGTACATACCACCTGTGCCCGAGACCATTTTACCACGCGGCCAAGCGCATATTCCTCCGTTTTCTGTGCAATACGTATTCAATGTTTTTTTTAAACGATTCAAACAACGAGATCACGATCGCGATAATCGCAACACGCAAAATTTAATTAGACGTACGAGCGTTCAAGTTGTCAGTTGCTCATTGCGTATTACTTGGTGAAATATGAAAGTAAAAGCGTTGAATGTACAGTAATGAAAGATCGAATGCCGATTAGATATCGAACATATGAAAATAAGTTACAAACAGGAAATTCGTAATGTAGTTGTTACGTGCAAGAATTTAAACGTTAGTTCGTCAAATAAGGAAATATTAACGAAGTAAAAAAAAGCGAAGAAAAGAAATACGCATGACGAAAGAAAACTGAAAAATGAATTACCGAGGCAAGCGGTAGGATGAGGCACCGTTGGCTCGGTGAAATAACGCCAGTCGAGCGACGAGTTGATCGCGTTAAATGCCAATCCTGGAATTGCAGTAAGCGTCGGCTCTTCTGGGCCAGCTTCGATCAGTAAAACACGCCACCAACGTTGGTCACTCAGGCGTTTCGCTATCACTGGTCCCGCGACACCAGCACCCACTATTATGAAGTCGAACCTTTTGAATGGAAATTCAACGTATACAATTTGTAACAAACTTGGTCGTATTATTTCGTAGCAATCTTGAGAAATTGATGGAACTAGAGAGAGAGAGAGAGAGAGAGAATCAATCACCATTCTTGTCTGGGTGGAACGTCGGTGCCGACTCGACGGCAGGGGTCGGATATGTCGCATCTTGCCATCATGAGTGCTTGCAGCATCGTCATAAAAGACGTGAGCCCGCCGCAGGCAACGTTCATGTAGGCTGTGTCGTTGAACTTGCCTCTGCACTGGCAGCAACCCTCGTTTTCCACTGTACCCATCGCACCGTATGGATAATCGCGCGCTGAGTCGCTCTAAAATTCATCGAGAAAGAAAAACAGAAGAAAGGGAGAGGGGGAATTCGCTTTGTACTTTTCGATGACTTTGTAAAGCCAGTTAATTGTCGTGCTTATTATACGCTTTGATTGTTAATACGTATAATGTATATCCTGTCAAGCGTAAAATAAAAATGAACGTTATAATTTTCCAGTGATTCCATATTGATTTACAGCTTGATAAGAGATACGAGGAGAAAGTTTGATAATACTTGAGTTACGTTTGAAGAAAACTTATACAACTTGTGTGAATTGTAAGCGCAGTATTAATTTATAAGGAAAAGAAACATCAAGTGGTCGCGCGGAGTCAACGAGCACCTGAAATTACATCGTTTATTACTTTTCCTTTGTGAAATCGTAAACATCAATTTATCGCTGTAATCGTAAATTTTTTTCGAACAAAAACTTTTGACGTACAACACGTTTCTTGTCGTGAAGATCAAATACTTCAATTAGATATTCGTTAATCCGACAGTGCAAGCTACCTAACATTGCACGGATTTTTCAAACAAATCGCAAATTTTATTTGACTTTGATCCGCGCTTGTATTTCGTAATCGCGGCATCTACCAACCGAAATATTTTATCGATAGACACAGATTCTACGAAAAGCTATATCATTTCTGGAAAATATGATTTCCTTGTAAAATATTTTAAAAGGATTATTCGAATAAAATGTACTTTTACTTACTGCATAACGCACACTCGTTACGGTCACAAATTCAAGTGCTAAGAATACAAAAAAGCTACAGTTTACGAGCTTCATGTTGTCGACAATATCTGAAAGGAAAACAGGAAAAGAGTGTGAAACCTTGTTTTGTAAAAAGTAAGCAGTACGATTAACAAGGAAAGTCAAACCTTGAAATTACTTAATCCAGTGATTGACATCCCTCGCGAGGGCTTATTATATGAGGCTAAGAGCGCAATAAAACGTTGGAAAACCATCTGTAAAAACGTATCTTCTCTAAACAACTCTGGTAAGTCCCGTCCGACTGTTTTTCATACGAGTTATTATTTTTCCTCGTGTACGTTAAAAGACCTATTGTCGTTCGATAACATTATCAAGAAAAAGTGGCAGTCGTATAGTATGTCTGATACTTATATCGAACTTTTTGGCGCAACAGATTATCGATTATCTCCCAAAATGACAAAACTAGTCTCGTATTTATGGGTAGTCGGATTACGTTGTCTTATTTGTATAAGTTTCGTGTAATTCTCGAACGATTTTATCGTCTGAATTTCAATCGCATTCACAGTGAAACAAGTCATCATTGATACCGTGCCTGATCTTTAAAATATTTGAACGACAATTATTCTGGAAATGACGATGCATTTAAATAATAGTTTCAAGTTAACGCGCTTGGCTAACAAACGACATTGTTTACCGCACACCAAAATTGCATTTGGCGCAAATGCTTCGACTAAATCCAAATTTACCGATCCACGCTTTACGATTTTGTCGTATGCCAATTTGAAAAGGTACGCAGTGAAATCGCATTGGACAAGATTGTATTCAATTGAATTTATTTTAATTCGATTCATCAAATAGAATTAGTGCAAAAATATCATTGGGCTGAATCAATTTTATGGCATAATTAATAGTTTAAATCGTAATACATACCAAGCAACGATATTAGTGTCGCTTCAAACCATATCTTTTGCGGAATGAAGATACGGAAAAGAAAAGAAATTTTAGCAAAAAGCAGATATGACAGAAAGTAACTACGCGAAGCACTGAAATGTAACTGTATCGCCAAAGAGGATTCAGCCGAATATATCGTCAACCCAGTGACATGGCTTCCATGAAAGGCCACGATAAAAAGCTCCCCCTCTTCCTCCCTACCGTCATATACCGAATATGCATACATACCGTTTTTTCAATATACTTTTCAGTGCTGTTCAACGAAAAGTGAAGTTATCTTCAATTATGATTTACAAAAAATTCTGCAATACAGCTATTATATACTTTTGGAGAAGTCGTGCGCGACAAACTTGAGTTTTCGACGCAAACGAAAACTATTTATTTTACTCTAGTCGTGTATGGTATATTTCGTTGTCGAAACATTCGTCGAATATATTTACAACTATTCAGTAGTGGACATATAAAAATTGTTCCTAGACCATGAAATGACGTATCGACGTACAAAAGCGAGCACATGAAATCTTTCGTAAAATGCGAGATTATGGAAATGTGAAAAACGACCGATGAATTTTTGCGTGTGTCCAACATAACCGATTGTCACTGAATTTGTTCGTTCAACGCAAAGGTTTTCTTGTCAGGAAACTTTAAAGTCTTGGCGATGTGTATTAATTTGCCATGTCGATTTCAATCTCAATCTCTTAACGTCCACTCTTCTTTCGTATCGATTCAAATTGTCCTGCCAATCTTCTTTGATCATGTCAGCTCCTTTTTCAGCAATCATGATTGTCGGAGCATTGGTGTTGCCGCTCACAATATTAGGCATGACGGATGCGTCGATTACTCGTAGACCTGTGATGCCGTGGACTCGTAGTCTCGAATCCACTACCTACAATTGTTTTAATCTCATAAAATTACATTTTCAATTGGATATACGATATGCATCGTTATTAATTGTATTTATTTCGTATGTTGCAGGTGAGCTCACGCCCAATACACTACAAAACAAAAACAAAGAATTCGTAAGCTGAAAAAACTCTGAATTAACTCGAAATCCATTGTTATTGCACAAGTAAGTTATCGATTAGTCAGTATTCGTAAAATATAAGCTAGAGTGCGATACCAACAGCCATAAAATCGTGCACGGGTCCCATTTTGCAAGTGCCTGTTGGATGGTAAATAGTCATTGTGTAATGTCGAGCTTGGCATCGCCAGTAATCGTCCGAGTGAAACTCGTGTAACTCAGCGCATTCCCTAATAATATTTTCATTTGGTCGGGCATTGAGAGATCTCATGGTCGGGCTGTCGCTCAGTCGGTGTACTATTTTAGCCGCCGCTACCTATTGTAAAACATAATTCTTTAAACCTATTTCCTATGTTGATACACATCGTATACTTCATTGCCATGCGTAATTTTATCGAGAGCAAATAATCAAACGTTACATCCAAATTACACACTTGCATTATTTCGGAATATTTTTCAAAGCGTTCAACTATCGATTATTATTTTTACAAAGGAATTACTACTCACGAGAACTTCAAGATCGTGGGGATCATGAAAGTAGTTGGGCACGATAATGGGTGAGCGTTTGGGGTCAGCACTTCTCAATTTTACGTAACCGCGACTGCGTGGCCTCAGCAACAATGGCACCATAGAGTAACTGTCCTTGTAGAGAATATTTTCAAAGAGCCCAGCAAAGAAATCGTCTCCGAGACCACAGCTACGTTTCACAAAGTAACCACCGTCCGCGTTATCAGCACCGGAAGCCAAGAACAATTGCACGTCGGGGTAGTCTTCAAACGTGGCGTTGTTCAATCTGCGTAAAGCGAGTAAATATATTCATAAAGTAAACGATAGTTGTTACAGAGGGACGCGGGTTTGTTCGATAACGAACCTAGTATTGACAAAAGCCATGGCTTCGCATTCGGGTATCATGTACAACGGGCCCTTTGCATTTCTCACAAAGTCGCGGATGGAATTATAGGTCAAACTCTTGGGCAGTATGAATGAAAATTCTCGTTGGTCTTCGTACAATTTCGGTCGGTCGATTAGATAACACAAGCCACCCATAGCCACGTGATCCTGTAGATTCTGGCCGACACCCGGTAAATCGTGTACCAATGGTATGCCTATTTCTTGAAGATGCTCTCGAGGTCCGATTCCCGAAAGCATCAGTAGTTGAGGCGATTGTATAGAGCCCGCGGCAAGGATCACCTCGCAATTGGCATACACAGAGTACACGTTACGACCACTTCGAAATTTCACGCCGTAAGCCATTTTCGAAGTTTCCCCAACAAGAATCTCTTCTGCGTAACTGTGAGTTGATATGTGCAGATTTTTACGAGTACTGCATGGTCTTAAAAAGGCTTTGGAAGTACTGCATCTCAAGCCATCCCGTAGAGTACCGTGGGAGTAAGCAAAACCAGTTTGCGTTTCACCGTTGACGTCTATTGTTTCATAACCCAGGTCGCGACCAGCCTTTAAAAAGTACTCGGCCAATGGGGTTTGATACCTGCATGCGGATAACACGTCATTGTCACACAATTGTAATTCGCCCAAGTAGAATAGCAATGACCGTACCTGAACCTTTCGATGGTTAGAGGACCACCTTGACCGTGATACTTCGAGTCTGCAAGCTCTTCTATTCTAATATCCTCGGACTTGATAAAGTAAGGTAGTACACTTTCGTAATCCCAACCTTCGTTTCCCAACTCACTCCAAGTGTCGTAATCTTTTCTATTACCGCGCACATAAAGCATAGCGTTCAACACGGAGCTACCTCCGAGCACTTTACCTCGGGGCCAATTACATCGATGATCCTTCATTCCTAGGCAATACGTCGAGGATGGTTCGGTTTTGAATTGCCAATCCATCGGAGATAGTTGAAGAGTGGGAAAAATCATTGGCACGTCCGACAGTAGAGTTTCGTCTCCGCCAGCCTCCAATAGTAACACCGACCAATTGGCATTCTCGGATAATCGATTAGCCAATACCGAACCAGCTGATCCACCGCCGATAATTATAAAGTCGTACCGCTCTTGAAGTTCCGATGGCGATCGTGGCTTGATTCGATGCTCAGTATCGACGATATCGCGACGTTGTAACAGGATTAAGTATCGTAAGAATAAAAGGAAGGCTGCTTCTGGCCCATAGGATAATGCGATCCGTGCGGCTGAGAATGAACCGACCAGCGACATTGCCTGTCGTTAGTTTAATTCGCAGCTTCGATAAACAAACGAAAATTGTTCTAATGCCGCACCACAACTACATGTTCTGTTCTTCTTTGAATTCAGATTGAACTATTCAAAATGCACGAAAAGCAATTGTCGGTACAACATAAGTCATATCAATTGGACACTGTCAACAGATAGAAGTTATACACGTAGATTAACAATAATTTCACAACAATTGCGCTTTTCACGCAACAACAATTCTTCGATATGAGACAATCCGTAATGTGAATAACCTATATGCAGTGCTGAACAATCACTAAATTGTTTTACTCGTTCGAGGTGTATCGGAAGCAAAAGTGCGTGACGCAGATATTGCGAATGCAGCGTTGTTTCTTTTTTTACTCGATTTGTTTTAATGACATAAGTGCCGGAAAGCCGGGATGAACGAACGCTCGTACCCTAATATTGATGAAATCCGCGGAGTATGTTGAATTACTTCTAGATCTGATCACGGCTTATTCACGGTTGATTCACGGTTCGATTCATCAAACACTTCGCACGAAAAACAAGATCAAAATTTCTTATTCAATTTTTTGTTCTTTCGTGACAAAATATTTGAGTAAAAAAATTAAATTTACTTTTTAGAAACTTGTCATTGTGCGTTCAATAAAAATGAACGAAATAATTATTCTTTATTAAAAGCTAATGATCAAATATTTTTGACTATTATCTATCACTTGCCTATTGATTCGGACTGATCGAGCGGCAGTTATGATTGTATATTTAAACGAACCCGGCAGTGTAGTATGCAATTCCATTTTCTCGTATCAAATAAACAATAACGTATATTTATAAACAAGTACACTTTATTATTTACAAACAGAAAATCTTCGTATACATCGTTCAATTTGTTTTCAATATTGCTTACGATATAATCTGATCGATCATTTACACTTCATAAGGAAATTCAAGATTTTACATTGATTGTTCTATGTACAATTTAAAAATTAAACATGACAAAGTGTTAATTTTGGGAATACTCTGTGACGTGTCGACGTGAAAGTCTTTGAGGCGTCGCCTCAAAACGGGTTATACCGACAACAAAACGACATCAGCAAATATGTACAGTTTTGTTCGGTACAGAACATTTTCGACCTACATCTACTTCCTCGACAATGCCGTCGCGTCGCGTACGCTCAATGTACACACACACACACACACACACAAACACGTACAAAGGGAATAATTGAAAATTCTGTTTTACGCCTGGTCCACACAAACATATTACAAACCCTTGAAATTGAAAAAAAGGAAACTAGATTTTCTTGTCTTTTTTTTGCACTATCACACGTCATGGCTGTAACTATTATTAATGTTATAAAATCACAATGATATACGTTTACAAGCTAATTTGATATTACTAATACTGAGATATGCAAACTTATAATTAATACGTTATAACTGTTTGTCGTATTAAAGATTAGATGACGTTTTGTACGACTACAATTTCTGCTTTGACAGGAAATGATTATCCACTCGAATACGAGTAAATATTTTCAATGAATACTGAAATGCATGTATAAATATTTACCCACACGTGAGGTAAAAGTGATAAATGAAATGAATTTTTGAATGCAAAACATAGATTCAAAAATAAAGCATAACGAAAAGCTTGAGCTTGTTCGATTTTGCGTATATCCACTAACCGCAAACATCGAATCGACTTATACCTCGCGCAACACTGACACTTAAAGTCCAACTGTTCACAGTGGCTGTAGCTCAAAATAGGTAACAAGTTATCCTCTGTTCCTTTTCTTGAGCCAAAACTCCTTGATCATATCGGCACCCTTTTCGCCGACCATAATCGTGGGCGCATTGGTATTGCCACTGATTTGATTAGGCATAATCGATGCATCGATAACCCTAAGACCCGACAGTCCATAGACCTTCAACTGAGGATCTACAACAGCTTGTGAGTCCCAATAAGGACCCATCTTGCAAGTTCCAACTGGATGGTAAACCGTAGCCGAGTAGTGTCTGATCATACACTCCCAGTATGGATCGGTATATAGTTGCAGGTGCATACAACCGGGCCATGGAACTGGATTCAACTCGCTACCGAACTTTTTAAATGCAGCCGTTCTACTCAATGCGATGGCAATTTTTACGCCTTCCACTAGTACAGCCAAGTCTTGAGGATCTTTAAAGTAATTGGGATAGATACGTGGATGATCGAAAGGATTTTTGCTACGTAGTTTGATGTGTCCTTTGCTCTTGGGTCGCAAAAGCATGGGAAGTACACTCCATACGTCCTTGTTGTTGATGTGTCCAAAGACAGCGTCGTAGAAACGTTTCGTCAAACCGTGGATCTTGCGCAATTGACGCCCGCCGTCAGAGTTGGTTGAACCCGAAATAAAGTGAAGCTCAATGTCTGGAAAATCAGCGCTTGCGTTGGCGAATTTGGTGTTGACAAATGCCAAACCTTCGACACCGCCGAGAACGGTTAATGGACCGGTGCCAAAAACTGCGTACTGCAATACAGCGTTCACGCTATGAAGACGATTTTCGACCATCGATACTTCTTGATTGACCATGAACGTGAGTCCGCCCACGCCAACGTGATCTTGCAAGTTCTCGCCGACCGGCAGATCTTGAACGACAGGGATACCTGTAATTCGAGAATGCATTAGTCGTATTTCATTAAAAGAGAACCTTTTTATCCCCAGTATTACTTTTTCATTTTGCGAATATTATCGTTTCGTGCGTGGTTAAAACAAGTTCATTGCGAGACTGAAGAGATTATCAAAACAATACTATAACTTTTATTTACCGCGACTGTTACCGTCGGTCAAACAAATAACTCGAAACAAATAACGAACGAGCTTCGTCATTCCTTTGGTTTTTTATCTGAATCCTAATAAACGATACTCGTTCGTTTAAGACAATTACCTAATTGCGACAGATGATCCTTTGGGCCAACACCCGACAACATCAGAATTTGAGGAGAATTAATAGCTCCGCCGGACAAGATAATTTCCTTCTTGGCGCGAATGCGATAGATCTTATCGTCGCGTATGAATTCAATGCCGTAAGCGCGTTTACTCGCTGGATCGATGAGCACCTACGAGGAGAAATAATACAGGATAATAATAACGAATCGACGAAAAAATGTGTTCCAAGATTGACTGCGCATACTTTGGTGACGTGAGAATTCATGGCGACGTGAAGATTTTTTCTCAATCTGGCAGGTCTCAAGAAAGCTTTAGCTGTCGAGCATCGACTACCTCGTCTAATTGTTCCTTGAGCGATCATAAAACCAGTTTGATGTTCTCCGTTAATGTCACGATTCTCGTAGCCCATTTGTTGGCCTCCCTGTACGAAAGCTGTTGCCAATGGTGTATGCCATGGTGCTTCTTGCACGGTCAAATAACCACCAGTTCCATGATACGGTGTTCGTGTCAAGTATGGATTTTGATTATCTTCGGATTTTTTAAAGTATCGCAATACCTCAGTCGAACCCCAACCGGCGTTACCTTCCTGCTCCCAGATGTCGTAATCGCGCTTGTTACCACGAAGATACAACATGTAATTGAGCACGCTCGAGCCGCCAATGACTTTGCCTCGAGGCCAGTTGCACCGGCTGTTCTCCATTGCTACGTACGTAATATTTGAATTGTTATTCGTAAATCTTTTGACAATTTTTCGGTGCTACGAAGACAATAAAAATAATCTTTAGAAAAAGAGAGCACGAGCTTGTATTTACTTTGTTATCCTTTTTTATAAAGGGATTTTAGGAGTTGCGATAGTGCGAAAAAAAACTGTTGATAATGCTTACCCAAGCATGAATCGCCCTGCGGCTCGGTCTTGTACATCCAATCTAGTTTACTCAGTTGTAAATATCCAGCGAGAAGCGGCACATCCGAAATTTCAGTTTCGTCGCCTCCAGCCTCCAGAAGGAGTACGTTCCAATTTTCTACCTCGCTCAAACGACTCGCCACCACAGCCCCTGCAATCACCAAATATCAGCGCTATAATTCTACGTGTTTCGTACATCGTTCTTTTATTGAAATAAATTTCGATAAACGGCACATTGTCAATCGAAGGGAAAGACAGCGCTGACAAGTCAACAGCACGAGGAAATTGCCAGACACGTGCTACAGGCTTGCCGTTATTCTTGTTGACTAGAGCGCTCAAAACGCGCGTTATGAAATCCGACACTAGGCTTTACGTCTTCTACGTGAATAAAAATCTAACGATCTACAGGATGATTACGCGGATAAAAAAAAAGTTTCGGTAAAAACTCACCTGCCGAGCCCGCCCCTACCACTATAAAATCATACGTAGGAAATAGTAATTCAGAAGGCACGTCGATTGGCCGAGATTCAGGATCCATGACCTCGTATTGAAAGTATACGATAGCCGCAGCCAAGGTCGGGAAGAACCAGGACAGACTGCCGGTCGCCGAACTCGCTGCCGACGTAAATATGTTCTGTATATCCATCCTGATATTGTTTTGTAAATGCAGCGAGTGTTCCTCCTTACTGCTTCGCGATTTTGTGTTTTTTAATCGCTATATGTTATGTTTGCGACTGAAACCGTAAAATCAACTCTATTATCTATCACGTAAACGTTAGCCAAGCAAGTAAGAATTGTAGTTTCGCGTTATAAAAAGCATTCCTGGAGGTAGATTCAGCGTATGTTAATTATGTCAACGGTATTTCAAATGATGGCTATAATGATTCGTAGCTAACTGTTGAAGCGTCAATTAACTGTATCGTTCCATCGTTCGAGTTAGCCAACAATCATTATTCTCGGAATTTTTGTCACAACTTGTCGTTATTTTTCAAAAACCTTTTAATGCACATTTGATTTTTACCGTTTCTATCGGCTCGAATTAACATTCTCGTCAGCTAGTTAAATCTGTATTACCGGAAACACTAATCACTCGAATAATGACAAAAGATAAATAAACAATTCACACACCGTCGTCATCCAAACCTCGGAAGCACACTTTTATCGTTTGTTTGTTTGTTTAACAACGGCAAAACTCCTTGTAGCAAGGTTGGTACAGAGAGACAGTACAGCGTTGGAGATATCGTACGCAATCGCGGACGAGTATCGGTACATTCGATCGTCGCTGGTACCGTGAACAGACTGAGCGGATCCTCGTGACTTTTACCGAAGTCGTCTTCCCCTTGATGAAACGAAGACTTCACAAAGGTGGGAGAGACAGCTTTCTTCGATTTATATTCCAAATGCATCGATCACGGGTAACTTATCGCGTCATCAACGTCCTGACAAGGTCAATTTCGATGGAAAACTTGTTTGCTTTAATGGAACTTTTTGTTCCGTGTTATAGGGTGAGATAGGCCGTCGTCGCCGCCCCCCAACTTACAAGCGATTTCGTTACGTTTTTGTTTCCTCGATTATTAACCGATGCAGTTTTCTTATAAATCGAGGTAATATGATTGTACACGTAAACGACTGATAAAAAGTCATCTTAATTCTTGACACCTTCGTCGTGTTCGAATCGTAATTAAAAATTATACTAATCAAAAGAGTGAATTAACGAACTTTGCAGCAAGATATATTTAAAAACTTTGTGAAATCAATTATTACAATTGTTAATCTTTTAAATTACAAAATTGACTTCAGCTATCGCGTGAGCCAATGAGAAACGGTATTCAAGTAAAACTGATGATTATTAGCATAAACTAAGAAAAGTCATAATAACCGAATGTTAAAAGTAAATGTTAAATAGGCGAGGATTCTAAGAAAATGTTTTCAGTAAGTTAAATACGCGTAAAACAATCGTAAATTTGGCGCAAGAAAGTCTCCCTAAAAAACAAAAAAATCTCAATAAGAAATTGGTAGCCACGTGGAATAAGCTTATCGCACGTGTTTCGAAAAAGACGATTCTTTTTTCTCTGTTGAAACGGCTCTTACTTAATCGATCGAATTTCACGTTCTTTTTTTTCTCCTGTCGTTGTTCTCGCGAATGCGGGACACGTAGTCCGCGGTCGCGACGATACCGGACGCGTGTACCGGCGCACGTATGCGCTCCCCAAAATTGAATTTCATCGATTGGGTAATCAATTTGTTCATTATTGTGCGCGATAGCGTTTTCCTGTAATGTGTCTGGAAAATGTTCTTAAAAATTTGAATATTTTCTCGTGTTCGGCCAGTTTCAAAACGATCGTTTAACGTCGCCTTATAACTGAGTATTTCAAAAACATTACAATCTATCCGTTATATAAATTACCCGACTTATCCGAGTTGACTTACGAATAAATCGAGAAGTGCAATATAATTTAAAAAATAATATTTTAAGTTGTGCAAATCGTTCGTAAATCGTTTAATACTTTGATTCAATTACGCTATACCACAACACTGAACTTCTGGTAAACACGATTATCTCGTTGTGTGCATCGCGCATGTTGTAGCAAATTTACCGCAAGGATCTCGATCGCTTTGGCAACAACGATTGCTTGAACCATCAATTCAAACCAATTAATTTCGAGAAATCATTGAGACCAAATCCCCACGCGTGGTAGCACACAACAAACAATCGTTGACTTACGTACGTCGAGGCTGGATGACCGAGGCTATTCGTTCAATTGTCATGCATCGGTTGTTTGAGGACTTCTTCGATCACGATAATCCGAATCACTTTTGGAACGTCATTCGTACACAAATTTATCTAGTCCAAGGCTTCGATATGGATGACTATTTATCGTTGAATTATTAATTGCATTATAACTATACGTGAGGAATTTGCGAATTCGGTGAATCGCACTAAGAAAAAAGTCTAGAAAGAACAAAACAATCACGCTTGTCTACGAGACACATTTCAACGAAGAACATAATACGCAATTGGTAAAAATAACAAGTTGTAAACGATTCAAGGTTTCTATGTCAGAAGTCAGCCACAATCGCTGTTCAATTTCTCCATCATTGAATGAGCCTGAATCGAATTTACAACTTTTAACTTGTCACTTGAATAAACACTCAACACTCGATACACCACCGCAACCCACATCTAACATACGTACGAATTAATAATCTTGTCGATGATTTGTATTTATCGTAAAACATTAAATAATAGAGAAAAATAAAAAGAGAGAGAGAGAGAGAGAGACAGAGCCGACCGTGACCTTGCTCTTTGACGAACACAACGACACGATATGCTCAGAGGAGAGGGGTCCCCGGTCAACGGACCACAAAAGAACAGGTTATACAGTCGCACTTTCCACGCCGAGAAACATAACGGTGTTCCACCTTTGAGTCTCTACGCTCCCTCTCTCTCGAGTGCGGCAATAGTCTTTTCCTTAGCGTGCGATGATGTACATACGGATTTGTTGAATGTTCGGGTAAAAATCGGAATTTTGGTTTTTCCTAAATTACGAATAGAAGATTGTGCTGGAAAAACAGAAATGTCAGTAACTTGTTAGAATAAACTTGGATTATGACTTTTTTTATACAAATTCCATTTGAATATTTCTAATAGAAATTTAAATTCATGCGCTACGTACCCATTGCTGATTAGAGAAATCTTAAACGGTGTAAAAAGCTAAACTCGTCGTCAGGTTGATTTTGTGAAAAAGTGTTGTTTGTCACCTTTACTAATAAATATGCATGCACGCGACGTACGTGTGAAAGTGTTGACGAACGACTCGTTAGACGTCTTTTGATACTAATAACCGTACGGATTCTTTTATGAATCGGTAAAATTGTATTTTATACGATCAAGTGATTGCCCGAATTCAACTTTAAACATCACTTACATGTACAGATATAGACGCGAGACAACTATAATAGACTCTCTCTCTCTTTCTGTGACTCCTCTGACAGCGACCTATGCAACTTTCGACGTCGAACACTCTAGAGAATCGATGCACTTAACGATGCAGCGGATTGCCAGAATTGTCGAGAGAAACGCCACTCTTCGTTTTATTCTCGCAATGACAAAGTTGTTACGATTCTCATAAAGGTTTTCTCTCGATTTCAATGTTAAACAAAAGAAAAAATCCATAAATTTCAATAAATTTCAACACCAACAAGGTATAGCGTTCAATCGGGCGAAAGTGTACGCGTGTGCAAAAAGTTGAAGCAAACATTGACAATCTCATAGGTGTCAAGCAAAAAAGAAAGAAAGGAAGCATTTCACCCGTCTCGCGTATTCGGAATGTCAATGTGGTAAAAGTATGTGCAGCCGATTACGCAAGCCCTCCTCCCCCCTCCCAAAAAAAGAAAAAAAAACAAATATTTAAGCGTATTAAAATTCTGACCTGGCGAGGAACCTCTCTCTTTTCCACGCGAGAGGATACGGTCTACTGACGTGACTCGCGTGCGCACATCGAATCCACGGACATGTACGTTCTCCCTTTAATAAACTTTACCGAAATCACGATTACCGTGTGATATGTCACGGATTCGATTTTATGTCATTCGTTTCGTTGTTACGCGATTGCGCACACTCTCGCACGCTTGATAAAGCGGGTTATCCCGCGAGAGATTACAATTTTGGAACATACGGTGATGTCGTTGATTTATAAAAGGATTACGTGCTCTGGTTTATTGCGATTACGCGAAGATGGATTGTTTTTGTCATTTTTATAATAATAATAAAGCGATCGAGCCTGGAATGCTATTATGCTAAGAGCTTGTTTTGAAAATTAGTTATATGTGTCTTGTTTGGTTACGCGTTAAGTAATTGTAGGCAGTGCGTCGTTAATCTTTTGCAGGACGATCCAATGAAGAGGCACGATAACGGACGTATTTTCAACGAATTTTTACAGATATTTGTTACTGATTATTTCGAACGTTGTGTTTGGGTATCAATCCATCCGAAACCATCGTCGTACAAATGTACACCTTGAGAATGCCATCGAATACGACTCCTCGCGGTAGAAATCAATAACGGGCTGCTATACTCACCCAAACCTATGTTCATCTGTAGGACGTATATTATGCATATATTTCCGAGCGTGACTAACGCGAATTTATGAAGAAGGGACCACGTTCGTTGTTGCTAGTAAAAGCCACTAAAAAGGAACTTCGAAATAGGTAATATTTTTAGTAATCGAGTTTGTATATCGTGCCGGCATGGCAAGAACTTACGGTATTGTATCGACCTACTTGCTGCCAGGATACGTTAAAGTAAATAGCGTCCTCGCGAATTTCATTTCGAGCGCGTGTATTGCAGAATGCGAATAATTTTTATTTTCGTAGCAAGAGTTATTTGATACTGAACTGATTTTTTTACACGAGTAATTTGTAAACGAATTTTACCGACAATGGATCACTGAAACAATGTTCACCAATATCGTCGTTTTAAAAATATTAATTACATCTGCTAATCGGGGTATTGAGCAGAAAAATGCTCACCGAAAATATATTACCAAACGAAACAATGAAGCCTTCGGTTCTTTAAAATCTCAACAATTATTCGCAAAAAAAATGTCGAGCGCCTAACGATGAAATAGAAAATCAAGCTGCATATCGGCGTTATAATCGAGTAACTATCGTCGTCGATTTCTTCTTTGACGAGTGGCGTTGAACGATGCCCGCATCGCGTGCAGAACTGCTCGTTTCTAATTATTTTTTCCACCCGTTCCTCCCTGCAGTTCATCACGGTGTTCGCTGAAAATGTAAGTAATACTTGCGGGAGTTTGACCTACTCTCCCCTCGGCTAAATCGTACGTGCATGTACGTATGTGTACCTGTTGCTCGTCACGTACGCCTCGCACCTTTTCACGATTCACGGGCAATTCTGTCTTTCCTTCATTTTCGATTGTCTCCGCGTTGATTGATTTTTATTTCGTACAAATATCTACGCCACGCCCGTGATTAGTTGTTAATACTCACCTACGATAGATCCATGTCGTTGGGTTTTCCATTAAATCCATTTTAAAATAGGAAAAGAGCGTTCGAAACATTTGAAAACGACTCACAAAACACCTTATTCAGTCGACTGTGAAAAATACCAAATTATAACGAGTATCGAACCTAATGGTTTTTCAGGAGGATGTTGCGGCTCGATGAAGAAGCGTACGATCGTCGGTGGTTACGCGTTCACCTGGTGGTTCGTGACGGACGTGCAGCGATTGTCACTCGAAGTGATGACCTTAAATCCCGTGTGCGAGAGCGTGGAGACAGCCCAGGGTGTACCGCTCACCGTAACTGGTGTAGCTCAATGTAAGATTATGAAAGCCGACGAGTTGTTGTGCACCGCGAGCGAACAGTTCCTCGGCAAAAATGTCCACGAGATCAAGTCCACCATATTGTCAACACTCGAGGGTCACCTACGAGCTATACTAGGTGAGTTTTATACAGCAAACTTTAGACCTTTACATCGTTTGTAAGTGCGAGTATTCAAAATTGATCCAGAGGCAATCTTGTCTAAATTTGAAGAATCGAACTGCCATTTGAACGCAAAGCTTTCCTCGTAGGATGCATTAACAAACGATATCAATGCATTTCCAATAAAGACATTGGTCACTGCTATTTTTAACCCTACGCTCTCAGCAGTCCGACGTGTCTGTACCATTCTTCTTCTTCTTCTTCTTCCTCCTCCTCCTCCTCTTCTCTCTAAGCGTCGACCCAGTTAAAAGAACCGAAAATCATTTCAAAAATAGAGACGTATCTACTAAAAATTTAAAACGCATTTCTACAGGTACTCTTTCGGTGGAGGAAGTGTACAAGGACAGAGATCAGTTTGCCGCACTTGTACGCGAAGTAGCCGCGCCGGACGTTGGCCGCATGGGTATCGAAATTCTGTCGTTCACCATTAAGGATGTCTACGACGACGTGCAGTACTTGGCATCGCTTGGTAAAGCCCAAACGGCCGCCGTCAAGAGGGACGCTGACGTTGGTGTTGCCGAGGCCAACAGGGATGCCGGAATTAGGGTAAAATTTCAATCTCGTTTCCATCGATGTATACAATCTGCGACTTTGACGTTTATTGTTCTAACGACAGGAAGCCGAGTGCGAGAAAGCCGCGATGGACATTAAGTACAACACCGATACGAAAATCGAAGACAACGCGCGATTGTATCAGCTGCAGAAGGCTAATTTCGACCAGGAAGTCAACACGGCGGTGAGTTTTTATTTTTCGTAAGTCACGGCGTGTTTCATCAGCACTGCGTTCGAACGCTAATTCCAGTAGTTTTAACTTTCAAATCGATAACCTTACGTAGAGTCGTTTCCAAATCGAAGAGAGCTTTTTGCCTTTTCTCCAAATAAATCGCTATACTGTAATCGTTGTAGAAAGCAGAATCACAGCTGGCTTACGAGCTTCAAGCAGCCAAGATACGTCAACGAATACGAAACGAAGAAATTCAGATCGAGGTTGTGGAAAGACGCAAGCAAATCGAAGTCGAGGAGCAAGAGGTCCGAAGGAAGGAGCACGAGCTTCAGAGTACCGTCAGACTGCCCACCGAAGCTGAAAGTTACAAGATCAGCAAAGTATCCGAAGGAAAGAGGTACGTGTCGCATCGTTAAATAGCCTGACAGCTTTCTCGTTAGGCGGATTGTCGATTCGATCGCTTTGTCGTTCCAGAGCGCAAACTGTGGAAGGTGCAAAGGCTGACGCTGAGCGCATCCGACTTATAGGAGAAGCCGAGGCTCAGGCACTCGAACAGATCGGTATTGCCGAGGCCAATCGCATGACGATGAAAGCCGCCGTCTACAAAAAGTACGGAGAGGCCGCCATACTCAATCTCGTCCTCAATGCGATGCCAAAGGTCCGTTTCTCAAAATGCTTTCGCTTATGAAAATAACAAAACGAGTGGAAAATCAAAACTAATACGCTTTGATCGATTATTTTACAGATCGCAGCAGAGGTAGCGGCGCCTCTGGCAAGGACGGAGGAAATCGTGTTGTTGGGTGGCAACGACGTGACAAGTGGTGAGATAACGCGTCTCGTAGGCCAGGTGCCACCAGCCGTGCAAGCCCTCACCGGTGTCGATCTCTCCAAAGTAAGGCTCAAGCAAAAAAAGCCCGAGCCCCTTAAGAAATAAGGCTACGCTCAAAAAATAAAACAATTCTCTTAAACCGTTCACGCCCGTAGAACTTGGCAACGCGCGCATTCACGCATTTGAGCTTCAAAGCACGCAGTTGGAAACGATCTACTTTTAACGTTGGACTCTTTATCCGTCAATTTTTCATGGACTGTCGACGGACGTTTTTTTTTCGTATCAAAGAAGCTTAGGGTTCGTACCGATCGTACCGATACCAATTCGATGGGGATTCTTGTGATTACATCGATGCAATAAGTCTATAGAGCTTTGGCTTTTTATAACAAATCTGTAACTGTACAACTTACTAGGTGATTTGAACAATTGTTTCCGACTGCGTGACTAGTTGACATTGCACTGAGCACGGTTTGCTTGAACTAACATACACATCAACACAATAACAATTCACAAACGCTTTGCACTAGCAGAACTAGCCAACAACGCTTGACAAAGACGAATCGATTGATTTATTCAAAGAATCCGTTGACTAATACAATGTAAATTGTGCAACTAATTGAATGCGTCCATTGAACTTGGTCGGATAAACGTTAAGATTAAATCTGTGTTTGCATTGTCAAAGCTAACATATATCATATACTATTACGTACTCTTTATCAGTATTATAATTTGTATGATTAGCTACCATTAGAACTAAGCCATTATGCCTCTAGATTAACGAATGATTTAAAACAAGCATCTATTTTTATAAATCTCTAGTCAACATTGATACACGAGAATTTGGTAACATCCAATCAGAGAGATATTCCTTGATTACTAAGTTTGTCAAAGTACACAGTCCATACAGCATGAATGTTCAAAGTTGTGGATTGTTCAAAACTAGTAACGAAAGTATAATTATCGTAAAAACAATCAGTGCTTGAATCGTTCTCGCTTGGCAGTGTTGGAAAATAGAGGCATCCTTCGTAGTTTTCATCCGTCTATTTCTATCAATAAAATACTCTATCAAAGCAATATCTTAAACACGTCGATGTTTGTAGGTGCTTGGAAAGATTCCGGGCGCCAAGTAATTACAGTGAGAGCAGACAGCCACGGGCGAATCGTCGCATTGGGGGAGAGAACTAGCTGACGATTAAAACGACTTTTTAGGACTACGGACTATCAATCTCTCTCACTCGCTATGTAAACGTCTCTCATATTCGCGTGTTCTGCCAGTGCAGCGCGACGCCCAGTGTGTCGTCGCGATTTTCGCAAGAGAAAGAGACACACGATTACACGCGCTCAGCGCAATGTTTTCTCCGACAAAGGTAACGCTGAATTAAAAAGTCAATCAACAAGACGCTGACAATGGGAATTACGCTTGGATTGTGGATTTGGCCGTTTGCTCGTTTCAATTGATTGGCGTCGATTACGTTTTATTTTCGAGTCTTTGTGAAGCATCATTGAACGTTTCATAATCAGCGTCTTGAGGGTATGACAAATATACGATTGTAATAATATACATGCTCGTCTATTTTTTCCTCGTCAAAAAAATCCAATAAATCAATAAAAAGAAAAGAAATAACATCAGAAGTGTGCACCTGTTACCTCTGTATACCACGTGATCTTCGAATTTTCAGTTTATTGGCACTTGTCTTGTTTTCGATCTTTCAAACTGTGAATGCGCTAATATGTAAATTGACCGTTGCCGAATATCTTAAATCGTCGCTACGAAACGCGTTTGAATTCAATTTGTTTTATCAGAACATAGTAATTACACTTGGAAATAATTTACTATACGCCGTAACAAACAACAATTGACGTACTAATCATTGAGCTTTAGTACACTTTGAAAAGTGATGAAACTTGAGTACAAATTTTGAAAAGTATCGCGAATTGATCGTAGATATACGTAGACATTGATTTACACGTTTGTAGCGTCGTTTACGCATGTACCAACGTTTACAATTGAATCACTGCCCTCGAACAATTTCCAATTCATACACTGCCTTCGTAGTGGACGATTTAAAAGCAACTCGACAACGGCACCGGCCGATACCTATGTGTAGTTGAGACATGCGAATCAAAGCGACGAATAAACTGTGTTATTGTAATAACGGAAAAAATAGAGAGTGCGTTGAAATTGTTAGGATTCGTTACGTGATCAGATGAGTCTGTCTATTTTTGCGATCAGAAAATCGTATTTTTCTCGATCAGACTTGTGTTCATCGTAAATAGCAAATTTTCATTAAAAAAAACTAATAATAATAAATAAAGTTGCCCTCGAATACAAATATGTATATACCAGAGTGGAGTGGCAGTTGATTTACGTTCAAGCATAACTTTGGTAAGTTTCCCATTGAGTCATGAGTCATGTAACTTTTCAAAAGAATACTTAAAAATACCAATCAATAATAGATATGTATAAAGTCGAGGAAAAGAACATATTTTCTTCTTAATCAAGGTGAAATGACAAACAAGTATAAAGCGAGATACGCAAGTCAATGAAACAACGTTTCCAAAGCGTATGCACACATCTACGAAATGGAAAAAAAAACAAATGCATGGCAATGTTAAGTCGCTTCAAACAGCATTTCTAAATAAGTTTCTCAATAATCTTTGACTATGCTACTTTTAAGAATGTTCATGGTGTTGCTTTTAACGAAAATTCACCTCCTTGTCGCCTGTGCATTTCGGTAAATAATAATAAAAACAGTTGTGCATTTCAAGCGTCGTCTCTGTACGTATACATTTACCGACAAGCTATTTTTTCCAACGATATTATTGGTAGTTTTGTCGAATCCGCGCGTCCCTGTGAAATATTCCGAGAGATCAAGATAAAATCTGGTTCTCGCTTGGTCATCGTGCTTGCCCGATGAAAAAATACGGAGAAAAAATCTCGAAGGAACAAAATAGCGAGATTCTAGGGATATCGACAAGTAGATACTGCAAAAATGGATACTCTTTGCCTTATGGTTTCAACGGTACGCGCCAAACGTTTAGCAGCATTGTATCGCTTTTGCCGCTCGTTTTAGCTTGCTTGGACGCCCTTCTAAAAGATTGGAAAGTGCCGGATAAAGTGTGCGCTGCGATTTTAAAATCGATTGATTACTATTCGATGGATTCAATTTTGTAAGATTTACAGATTCACACCAATAGATTAATCGGAACAATCGAAGAGCCTAATCGATCAAAGGCTGACTTTGCTTTCGGACTATGAATATTTGCAAAGCGTGTCCATTTTATACGCGAAACTATGATTGTATAGACAAATTACAGATTTCCGCCCGTAAAATTGATTGTATCGTAAATGGATTTGCACCGTACGAATAATTTTAACGTAGATGTATTTGTTTGTTATCGGTAGAGAAAGAACAACTATGTGCGATTCAGTGTTCCTGCAGCGTGCGAGTTTCATTATTATTCGATAGTTTGCTCAACAATCGTCCTTATTTTATACTCTTGTAAATAAACGACCAGCCTCACTTTCGTGGACATGTGTGTTAAACCAAGCACGAAACAATACGTAGTTATATGTCCGATGATGTTCTATAAACTTTTTCATGACTACGAATAAAACTCGTACTAATATCTTCATTTTATAATTAAATCAGAAGTAAAGACATTCAAAGTACGTATCGAACTAAGAGATTAACGTTTCATTTTGCCGATTTCATCCAAGGCATTTTTTCGTATTTGTCAATCATAAATCTTGCTGAATTCTAGAGGGTTGTTTTTTGTACATTTCGAAAATATATATTTGCTGTATGAATGTTCTCTAAAAGAGTATAAACAATTTTAAGAGTAATTTTTGAAATAGTGCAACGAACAAAAATACAGCCAGTTATTTGTGCCAATGCAATATCATTTTGACATAGCGTAACAAGTATCGTTCTATCCCAAAATTTTACGTATATTTGGCAATTTGGCAGCATTGCGTATTAATAATTTTGACGTTTTCTTCAAAAATGACACCTGCAACATTTATTCAATTAATTAAGTCGTGCTAATTTGTAACGTGCATTAGCGTCTTATAGCGTCTGTTTTCTCACAAGGCATCATTTTATTGCAAAACATAATAAGATATATCTCAACTCTGATGTGTTTGTAGCATTCAAACTTAAGGACTCTCGGCGCGAGAAAACTTCAGATGACGTGAAAATCTACGACTTACAAAATGTTGTCCGTTGGCAAGATATTACATATTGTCAACAAATAAATATGATATTTAGACGTTGATGGAGTATCTGAGATATTATTTTTATCGAAATGGATATTCGCCCTTTTGTTGAATAATTCTGCTGAGATTTCATGTATTAACAAGTCGTTAAAAAAAATTATATTTTTTGCAATTATGCGAAACACTGTCGAGTAACGATGTATAGTTTCAAAGTATATTGCGGTCATTTGAAAATTCATTTTAAAAAATCTCATACTATTCAGCCTGACCAAAAAAAATGCTTGATATGTATACAAAAATCTATGATGACGTAGTTAGCTATATGCAAGATAATTAGAAAAAAATTTAATCTTTTGTAAACGACACGAAGGAAAACTATGCAGAAATATAATATATATTTTGAAAGTCGTGTAAACTGCAAAATATTCTGAGATTGGTTGAATGGCATTAAAAAGTACTATCTGTGTCATAACTATACTCTCAAACTGAAAGTTATGGAATACACGATTCTGAATTAGTGCATATTTTTAATAAATGGAGCCTCAAATCATAAAGATTAGTATGAACTTTCTTTCAACGCCCTTTGTCCTTTCCCTTTCCATGTTCGTGTTAAACATTTTCTAGAATATTGAAAAATGATTGAGAAAAATGAACGATTCGCATCGTATTCAATAGTAAACGATAGCGGTGAAAAACGTCGATGAATTGTTCGAGCGCGACTTGGCTACTTCGAAACGAAATTAAGAACAAAATTCAAACTTTACTATAACTGGCGAGATGTTTACTTACAGTATCGAAAAAATACAATTAGCAGTGAAAGTGATAAAGATTTCATGGAAAACGATATAATTTTTATAAACACCGAACTTGCATGAAAAGTGTATACACATGGCTAATAAATTATTAAGATAAGGGAAAAATAATACGAATTTATAGACGCTCAATAACATTTATTCATTTAGCATCATTCGCTCCTTAAGTGTGTTCTACAATCGGTTGTCACTCGGGATATACACGCTAGCATGGTAAAAATTTTAGCGTAGTTTCGTTTCATCGCTTTCTTCCAATCATTTCTCACACTTTTTCGCCTCTCTCATATTCAATATAATATATATGTATATGTATATGTATATATATACATATATATATATATATATATATATATATATTTATATATATATACATATATAGTTCATCCATGATCTCATTCTGCTTTGTATACTATTTACAATTAGGTAATCGCAGTTTTTTAAGGTGTCATATTTTTTATTATTAGTAAATAGTTATCAGCAGCGGACGCTCATACTGGAAATAGCTCACGTAATTTCCTTGTTACGCGCTACGATGTATATTATAATAATTACTTATATCACATTGTTCGTGTACACATCACCTCCAACGCATTGCGATTATTTTTATTTATTTTTTTTATCTTTTCACTATAATACGTTTCATGTTTTCTGTAACATCTAACTCGTTCTTTTTTTTTATTTACAACAGTTTCTTTTATGCTTTTTTATTTCACATTTTTCATATCTATTTTTCATCTCTTCTACACAGGCATTCAGTGACTACGCTTTATGACATTCGTTCCGCAATCTATCACTCCTTCACTTCCACTCGTATCATTCATACAATTAAAGTCTTGTATAATCGCAAGGATTTTACAATATCAATCACCCGTTCTACAGTCTATCAGTCCCCAAATTCTTACTCCTCGACTTTTATTATGCTTCATTTTTCTAAGTTTCTCTTCGATAAGTGAACTACACACTACAACACGAGTCGAACAACGACTCGATACATTGATTGAGACAAGTTTGAAGGATAAGATTATTTTAGAAGGGACATGAATTTCACTCTATTCTGCTTAAGAAAAGCTTTGTATCTCTGTAATTTTTCTTCTTGCACTCTTGATCAATATTTCATTAAAAAAAGTCGTTTACCCATCGTGTTTAATACTCTTACAAGATAATTTATATCATTCTCATTTTATGTAGAATGTACGCGCATTGAAGTTTACGAAAAAATGATAATTTATAAAGTCGACGCATAAATAGAAGTTTCGATGACAAAGAGGGTTTATTTGATCATACGATCACAGTGTAAACGTGCACGTATGATTTGATAATAATACTAGTTTACTAAAGGTGACATAGTAGACTACAAATCAACAACTATGTCATGCTTCATATACGGACGTAAACGCTTTTACAAGTGAGTGTATATGTGTAATTACGAGTGTATGTGTGTACAAAAATAATAGAAAAAGTATTCCGCCACTGCCCCGTCTTATGCCGTTCATCTCATTTCTATTTCATCTTTGATTCGTTCAACCAAGACAAATGCTTCGTTCCCGAATTTTTTCTTCGTTTTTAACGTGGAAATCAGGGTAGAAAAGCTTGATACATCTCGGATCGATACGGTCGAATCAACAATGTTATCTGTTTGCTTATCCTTACACTTTACTATCTTTCGATTTCGCAAGACGTAAAATTAACGATAACAACTACAAATTTTTATTAAAAAAAAACAGAAGAATGCATCGTGATCAGAAAGAGTTATTAAAAACAATTCAGGTTTGACATTAATTTCCGGTAATTTTTGTTTTAAAATAAGGCACATCGTTCTTAGTTGAAGATGCCTAGATTCATCGTACACATTTTGATTTTAAAAGATTAGAATAAAAGAAAATTGAGACGCGATTTAAATTAAAAAGAAAAAAGAATTAGAATCACTTTACAATAACATTAACATGTTCATGTTGTTCATGAAATAATAAAATATACTGTTTATATTTGCAAGACACTTTCTAACCAAGATACATATTTATATACTGTTTAAATGCCCTATCTACTTAGAAGAATGATTTTGGGTTCACCATAGTTGTTTACATTTAGACATTTATGATTCCATATAACTATGAATGAAAACGATATTTTAATATCGAATATTCATCAAGCGACAAATACTTGGGCTAACATTATATTGTTATCAACTTCAGTTCGTTGTCGCTTATTGTATATAATCGGCGTTCCCCATATTATTGATCATTCTCCATAATAGATTAGGATAATCCACGTGCAAAAATGTTTTTTGATAATTTCTATGATTTTGCATCTATTTTTATCTTTTTTATTCACCATAGAGATATATATATATATATATATGCATATATATTGTTTCACATCGATTGAAGTAGTCCTTCTGATAACAGATAAGATATATATATATATATATATATTTATATCTTTCATTCTGGTTTTAAACAGAGTGCGGGTCAGCAGCAGTAGTAGCAGCAGCTACGTTATTATACTTAAAATTGTTCTTTCGTGTAATAAATAGATACCGACGGTGATAAATAAAACTCCTTTTCGAAAAGGAACATTATTTTTTCGGACAAAAACTTTTTATGTTGTCGGTAAATTGAACATCGAAGTAGACCTTTTTCTGACGAAAAAAAAAACTACTACCCCGTTAGTACAAATCATCATGATTACTGTGAATACCTCTTCCAAAAATTATTTACACAATAAAACTATCTTATCGAATACTCAGAACATAACTTTTTAATCAGATTTAAAAAATTCCAAGAAGTCTAGAAAATTTCGTTTTACGAGAACAATATAGCTGCAATACTAGTTTGCTGAAGACTCAACGGTGTTAAAATAAAGAACTTCAGAAGAGTACATTTGGCGTTACAAAGCCCTCAAGTATAGAGTTTGAAAAGATGTCTCTGCGCATAGAGAAGTTTATACATCGTTTTTCAAATTTCAAAATGCATCTTCGACCTAATCGCACTAGACAATTTTCTTTTATCACGAGCCATTTGTTCAAAGCGTTGCTCGTATCTGGTTTTGACGCATTCACTACATTGCCAAATCTGGTCAATTGTCGTCGACGTGGCTTGGTCGCTGCTCTCTTTCTTTCTCTCTCTCTCTCTCTCTCTCTCTCTCTCTCTTTGTTTTCTTTAGACAGTTTCGAGTTGTCGAGAGTTCACCTGTCAAACTGCTGATTGAGAGCTTGCGGCCGCGGTGCTGCTGTTGGCGGCGCCCGCCGTTTGGGGTTGCTGCGGGCTTTGCTGATGGTTGGTACTGACAACCATTACGGGTTTCACGAGATTATTTAGGTACTGGGCATTTACGGTGATCGGAGCGACATTTTTGAGTAAGTTCGTACTGATCATTTTGCCGGCAAGGGAAGGAGACGCAATAATCATCGTCTGGCCTTGAGTGTTGCCTTGCGATACTACCGCCGCCATTGGGCCGACAATTGACGTCAGCTCGGCAAGGGATTGATGACCTGGAGCTACGAGATGACAACTCGCGGCTATGCCTTCGTGCTGGCCTAAGGACGGAGTGGTGCCATTACTCCCACTTTGCTGTTGCTGCTGTTGAGCACTAGTTGCCTGAGCAGTTCCGCCTGGTTTGGTGGCCGCTTGAATAGAGACACCTGCGTGACTCAAAGTGAGGCCTGAAATTGAAGAAGCAATCGTTAGCATCGTGCTTATCCACGCAAAGGCAACTCACGAACGACAGCTATTATCGGCTTTGTAAAAATTTCAAAAAAGCACACTTACAGAATAGATTATTACTCGATACAAAGAAATGTATCTTGCACTCAAAGTAAATCGATTATTTAAACGTCGACTCACTCTGCGTACAAGCAAATTGATTTAGCACCACTATGTTACCAGTACGCAAATTAACGACTAGCCTTTGGTGTATGGTGCGATACAAGATAAGAACAAAGTACGAATTCAAATGAAACGAAATCGGACCTTCGACCGTGATCAGTATTTAATGGGTTTCTCATAAAAAAGGTGATCAATGTGTTATCTAATCACCTCCTTGGACAGCGATTGGAGCTTTGACAGATCGGAAAATCTGCCCGTTGGCCGGGAGAATGTTTAGCTCGGCGCCGCCCGGAAGCCGCGCCAGCTCGCAACCAGGGCTCCCGACTGGAGCAATACCACCGATCATTTTATGAGTGGTTTGCGCCGCATCGCCGGTTCTTATTCTGCTTGTAGCAGCTGTAGGCAATAATCATGTTCGATTGAATTTGCCACGAGGATTCGGGTAACGCGAAGCGACGAATGTAGCGAATGAAATACTCACTAGTGACGTTGAGGGCAGGAGTCGTAAGGACAATTGGCCTAACCTCGTTACCCGCCGACTGAACTGCCAGGGCAAGTTGTCGGTTGTCGGCACCGGCCGAATGCACAAAGGTAACGCGATTGTCGCTGTTAGCTTCGGTCGAATGTACAACAAGGGCTACCGGCCTGGCCTCTCCATTGGCACCCGTAGTGACGGTGCCGTTCGACTGTACCGCTATCAACTGTCGGCCGTCACCCGGGATCACCCTGAGACCTTGACCGAGGTGCTGCAACGCCGGCATTATTGTCGCCAAACCCTGACTCGTGTTCAGCATCTGTGCGCTTATTGGCAGATGCAACTGTGTTGTATGTTGCTGCTGACTTTGAGGGGCGCTTTGCGGTTGCGACTGTTGTACCAACGTAGGCGTTATAGTGACTTTTTCCTAAAGGAAACAGTAATAGATTAACGTTATCATCGAGTTCCGGGCTATTTTCAGGAGACCCTCGATCCATAAGGGGTCGATCGATACCTGAGCGGGCGTGGGAATGCTTGGCGTGGATGCGCCAGGGCTGGAGCTCGTTGGCGGGCTGTCCCTGGAGCTGTGGGCGAGATTGAGACCTTGGGTTTGACAGACTACGGCTGCCGTGGCCAGTTGGCTCTGAATGTTAGTGTTCGTCCCATTTGAGTTGGAGCTGTGGTTGCCATTGGAGTTCTGGTTTTGATGATTTTGTGGCGAGCTTGCCGTTGCCGCGCTGCTCAGACTGCTCGTGCTACTGTAGCGAGTACCGTTGCGAGCCAGACCTCCGTTCGATGGGTCCACCTCCATGTTTTCTGAAACTACAGTTTACATCGTCAGTTTGACCTGTGTATTTGTCTGTTCAATTTAAAATTTAAGCGTTCATTCGAGTCTTTGGGGTATTCGGAACAAAGATGCCGAGTCAAATAAACGATCGAACAATGGCAAAGCTGTAATTGAAATCGGATGTCGGGAGGCTTACCGCTTTTGGGTTGGTTGATCTCCAACGTGGAATTGTGATCCGGGATCAGAGTGTTAAAGTCGATGTGATCCCAAGTGGCTGCGAGCTCCTTCTTGAGAGACACTAGCCTCTGCTGAGCAATTATCTTCTCCCTGGCTAGTCTCTCCATTTCGTGCTCGTAATCCCGCTCTTTCCTCCTCAATGCCTGTAACATTAACCAACCCCCGTAACATTTATTTATTTTATCCTCCTACAAATACCAATCATTTGCAATTCCCTTCATCTTTTTCGAGTGCAAATAAAAAAGAAATAAAAAAAAGCTTATTATTGTTGCGTACATTCAAAGCGATCGTAGACAAGTTTAATCTGAAAACCGCTCTGCATGTAGGCATATTTTCGCTCTGGCACCCCTTTATTACAAGAGTCGTGATTGAGCCGTGCGACCTTGCCTTGGAAATGGGTGCCTCAAAGTAAGAGAGAGAAAATTTTGCCCGAGGGGAGAATCGAACCGGAGGACCGAATGACGCGAGCTTCGAGTTCAACCGACCGAGCTACGCTCGACATTCTCGTAAAGCGCTTTTATAACACACATATACACACACACACTCTTACGTACTCTTCCGCTCCCTCTTGGTCGATTTGCTAAGACGAAAAAGTTTGGTCACGTGCAGATTAAACAAATATCTAAATAAAAGGTTGTACACGTATGAACGCAACCCGCAGTTTCGTCGAGTTTTTAGCCAGGTAACTGAAGTTTTTTACGCGTAAATTATAAAGGGCTCCTCTTGCTTCGAGTGTACGTGTGCGTGCGCGCGCATGCATCTGAATTTTCAAGCGAGAGAGTGAGCGAGGTTGAATTTGACGGGAACTTCTTGTTGGTTCAAGAGGTATAATTTATAGGGGACAGTGCGAGAGATAAATGGTTCCGTAATTCCCCATATACATTTGCCATTTATACTTGTTCTTTTACAGCTTTGTACATTACACGACGAATCGATATTTATAGTTAGAGCTACGCATGAATTACAACTTGCGCAGACACATACATAGATGTATGTCGTTGATGGGTAATTATCGTGCACCGGCGAGCAATTACGCCAACGTAGTTTTTCATGCCACACGTTTGCAATTATCGCGTGACGCGCAAATGGTAGCGTATTTTTCTCATTGGACACTTACGAGTGGATACTCACGGGGCTTTGTCGTCCTCTTGCTTATCGTGCGAATTCGCATCGCCTCGCTCGTGTGTATGAAATGTTTCGGTAGATCTTTAAATAGCGCGATATTGGTGCGTGTCGCAAAGGCTTATCGCACATGCGTGGATCGTCGTTGCGTCGATGCTTCGAAAGGAAAAATAAAGAAAAATAATAACTTTCCAAAGCGATCGACATTCAACGCGAGTACGGATTATAAATCTCATTGCATACAAAGATCGCGAGCGTGTGGACATTCGTGGCATTCGCATTCAACGGCAACGCGACGAACCGACTATTTGTAAACGAGGAGAAAAGAGAAAGCTCGACAAAGTGGGGAAAACGAAAATTAATCGTCGCCGCGTATATTTTGTATTCGTGACAAGTACGATCGTTTAACGCCGTGAAATACATCATCAGCTTTATTGGCTGTACAGCAGTACGAAGAAAAAAATTATCGGTCTGCCACGTCGTTAACGAGCGTCTTTCAAAACGATCGCGCGTGAACGTCGATTGGAAAAATCTCGCTAGTCGTACGATGTACGATCCAGAAAAAAAACCAACGTCGTAATCCAATCGGAAGTTGTACAGCCGTGTGCGGCACCCATATTCGCACACCGCTTCGCAGGCTCGGCCATCGTTGCGAGCAAGCGAGGAGACGCAGCGTCGCGAGGGGAAAGAGGAGAGCGTAAGCACGTGGTATGGATCGGCGAGTGTAGCAGCAGCAGTATCAGCAGCAGCGGCGGCGGCGAGTGTCAGTGCAGACGGTAGCTGAATAATTTCCGTTTGGTGGGGGGCGATAGAAAGGTCGCTCAGGGCGCACGCGCAACGCGCAGCACGTGCTCGCTCGCTCGCAATTTCCCCTCCCTTCTTCGACTACTAGTAGCCCACCTATCGCATTGTGAAAGTGGTGGGAGACGTAGCGGCGGCGGCTACGAGGTTTTCCTTGTTGTGTTATGTTTTGGAGTCGTGTCTATCGTGCATTTCGCCGAGGAATCCGTTTCTCGAGGTTTCGGAGCGTTAAAACTCATTTTTTCCGGATCAAAGCGACGAAACACCCGTCGACGCACAAAAAATGTGACGGATGTGCACAAATCGATTCCGTAGACGGTGAATAACGAAACGTACACCACAGCCGTCTATAGACGCTCGTTCGTACGACTCCGTTTGCTGTCTAGAACCAAGATTCCCATCCACACCCTCGATACAAAAGTTCGATCGTCGTCGTGGATACGTGACAGAAGGCACGACTACGATGGCTGCTCTTTCTCGTACACGTACGCGTGTGTACGGCTCGGTCACGTGGCAGCGCACCGGTTATAATATGCACACCCACGCTTCTTTATTGCACGAATGTGACGGAGAAGACGCTCGCTCGCAGCTTTGTGGGAAGACATTTTGACGAATAAAGACAACCGCCCGAGTTCCGATTATCGAGTGCTTCTTCTTTCTCGTGATCGTTCTTTTCTTTGCGCTTAGTCTAAACAAACAACTGCAATGTCGCTCGAGCTTGCACTCGCAGCTAGAAATAGAAAGGCGAGTATTACACGCTCGTCCCGCGTCTAGCCTACTGCTTATTTATTTTGTATTAGTTGCCGATAGAATCGACGTGGCGTTAACTCGAGAAATACGAGTAAACCGTACTTGGTCAAACAGCGATGAATCGCGCGTTACCCTCGCGTCCTTATTTTTCGACGAGATGTTGTTGAGCTTCGCCCGCGTTTTTCACGGAATCCCATTGAAAATTGTAAAAAGACCCCAAGTAACGATAAGTTGTTCAAAGTTCAAAATTACAGCTTCGACGGCGTGGAAAAAAATACGATGATTTGCATTCCTTTCGTGTCGCATCCTTAAGCACGATACTACTTTCCCCCCTTTTTTGCGTTCTCTTTCTCAACTCGAAATCTCAACGCCACGTCGCAAAAAAAACGCGTGCGTTATCTCGATGCTCGTATACTCATCGAAGGAAAGTAGTCCACGTCGAGATACATGTATAAAAAAGGAGACAAAGGAGCGGCGAGTATTCCTCGCTTGTATATAGCTGACGACGCGGTCACTCTCCTTTTACGTAATTTGCATAACCAATAGCGGCTGCTCGTTGCACGAGAGAGAGAGAGAACGACGCGAGGCAATGTTTTGCGAGAGAAAAAATAAAGAGATCGGGAACTCTGTATTGTTATTTTTCTTGGCGACTTTATCTTAAGCGCGCACGCGCTCTCGTGTACGTCGTTTAACGTGAAAACAGATGCGCGTACAACGGTCTGCGGCTTTGATAATTGCCTTAGAACGGCCGCGTTACGTAAGTTGCTGTTACACACTTGTCCGACTGTTTTGTCGGTAACTACTGGCTTCTCGAGTGTGCATCAAGTGTAGTTACGATCGCGCACGAATGTTTTTGCAAAGATTCCTGCACTGGCTTGTTTCAGGTATAATAGCTGTATAATCTATATACCTACGTACCATTACTACAAATATGACTGTTCGAGGAATTTATAGCGGATACGGCATTCAAATCAGACTACCGTTGAGAAAGATCGCATTAAGTAATTCTCTGTGTGTTTTTCTCATTGCTTTACAGCGATTATAACGCGTAAAAAGTGAGTATTCTTTGCAACGATACCCATTCCCTGTCGATCCAATTGAGACTTGGAACTCGGTAATAATACGCACGAATGTTTGGAAAACACGAAAGAACCATTCATAAATCAAGAGATAAGTCAACGAAACAATGATACAAGGAAGAACAAAAAGGAAAGAAGGAACGAGGCAAATCTACCGAAAGAGAACATAAGCATGGAAGACAGGTCTCTCTGTCTCTCGATAAGGCGGTATCTCTGTGTGCTTGCGTGTGGATGGCACTGTGCATAAGAGCACGCCGAGCGCACGTGGTGTCTCGCGTGGCAAATACAACGACGAGAAACGACGAGGATTTGGAGCGGTAGAAGAGGGAGGAGGGGCAACGACGACGACGACGACGACGACAACGACACGGAAAGGAGGGGGAGCAAGAGACGGGCAAAGCTGCGCGTGCGCGCACACGTGGACGCTACTGCCAGTGAGTGTGCGAAAGGTCAGGGTACTCGCCGGCGGCGGGGTCATATCGTGCCGAAGCTCCCTATGAATTTCCACTTGACAGCGTCGTTTATTTTTTACTTTTTCATCTCTTCCGAGATGTTCGTAATTTTTGTTTTAATTTCAATTGAAAACTTGATCGGCGTTACTTGTAAACGCGATCATCCGTAAACGTGCAACTTCTCGTTTCACACTGCAAGTTCGCTCGTGAATGCAACAAGAAAGTACAGCTGCACAAAACTCAATATCGCAAAAGAAACTTATCGAAGGTGTAGTCGGTTTCTATTATAGACGAAGCAGCGGCTTGGCAAGTCGAGAAATAACAATGAAAACAGCAAGAAACAAGCTCTTTGTACGCGAGGTTTGCGAGAGCAAGCAAAGGTCGCAAGTTTGTTACATGTTATATAGAGAAAGCCAAAGTGGCGAAAAAGAGAATGAGCCTTTAAAAGGCGGAACTGACCTGTATGTGTCGAATGGCCGCGTGGAGTATGGACAGGTTAGACGACTTCTTCTCATCTTGCGATGGCAGTTGCTTCTTTAACAACTCGAAGCATTCCTTGAGGTGTGCCCGCCGGTTTTTTTCCAGCTTGTTGTGCACTTCCCTCGTGCCCGAACGTATCACGCACGGCCTGCGCAAAAACATTTACGTACATTTCACAAAATGTATAAATTCATCAACGCGTTCTTTTCCTCGACTCTCAATCAGACGTAATAATCGCGGTAACTCTTGCGTACGCCGACGCTCGTGTACGGCTAAACCGAAACGATGCGTTTGACGGATACAACAACACGTGACCGTTAGTTTTCAACAAAGTCGCGCAGACCTGCAAATCTGTGTTGTTCGTCACCTACGATGATATTTCTTTGACGAGTAGCTTTTTATCTTGCAAGCAAAATAACTAAGCCGTGGCTATTGTAACACGATAAACGACCGAGAATATTATCGGTATGTCAAACTTATCGACAAAACTTGGAACAATCGCGATCACGATCGACGCAACAACGTTCAAGCGAATTAATTGAACTCTTACCCATTGCGAGGCTTCTTACTGTCGTGCACGCTCTCGACGTCGACGATAAGAGTGCCGGGTACAACGGCTTTGTGATTATCAAGATAATGATTATTGAGTTGTGTCTCTTGTGATACTTGCTGCTGCTGCTGTTGCTGTTGCTGCTGTTGGTGCTGTGTCGTTGAGGCAACTACAAAGTTGGCCGACGGTGGCGAACCGATTGTAGGACTTACTCGCACTAGCGTCTGCTGTTGCTGTAGGTGATGCAGATTACCGTTCACCCGGTGGTTCGTTTCGAGTGGCTCTTCTTCTGCAGAACAGAACAGAACAAAATCAATGAATCGATTATTTCCAGCGGTTCCATCGTCGCGTGCGACGACTCTTGACGTGCGTCGATGATTCGACGGTGAAATTCAAGGTCACTGCTGCTGTAGAGTGAAACGAACAAAGTTCAAAGCGCTCACTGGCAAAACGTACGCGTCAATTCTCGTCGCTCGAAGCAACGCGCTGTTACACCTATATCGCATTGCGTATGTATTATTAGACGAAACATTTTACACGGTTGGTATAATACGCGTGGTGCCCCAACAATATCTATCCTGAAGGGTTGTTCGAAACAACCCCGTTGTCGCATTTTTCTTTCCCCCATCGCTGTTTCTCATTCCCGGACGAATGGTCTGAATGGCCACGTCTAAGATTAGCCCTGTTCGCGTCTGCTATATAGGTAGGGGCAACACGCTCGAATTACAGCAGCCCGAATGAGCGAGAGAAAAAGCGAGTCAGCCTTTGCGCGATTGAAAGGGAGGAAACGAGAGGGGAAACAAGAGGAGCTCACAACGGACGACAGGAATGCGGCTACGGAGACTTTTAACGTACCTGCGCGCCTCAAGGTGCGACGTTCGCTTCTATTCGCTCTTTTACAACTTTGCTTTCTCCTAACGATGTTTCAACAAACGTTCAAGGCATCGACTTTTCCATTCTTTCTCGTTTGATAAAACGCTCGCGTGGATTTTTGATCGCAAAGAACTCGACAAAGTAAATTTGGAAAATGGCGATATTTTTATACGGAACCATCAGAGAGAGAGAGAGAGAGAGAGAGAGAGAGAGGAGAGAGGAGGGGCAGCGTGCTCGAAGTTAAATCAACGTGCAGCACGTGCTCGCAGAGAGAAAAAGAGAGCGAGAGAGAGAAAGAGAGAGCTCATTCATGCCGCTACTGTAGTCTTTGGCACACAGACGTACACGCGTGCATTGCGAGTGCTTCCTAAATCTATTTTCAGCGTGTGCAGCGTCCAGAATGGGCGTACGTGTGTGCCACTGACTCGGCTCCCATCAAATTCCTTCCCGAACATTGCGTTGATGCGATTGTTCTCCTTGTACAAGCTCAATGGCGCTATAAGATCTATGGCGGGCTATCGAAGAAGACAACAACAACAAAAGTAGAACGCATTTAACTGTAGATGTGAAAGAATGTACATACAAGTACGAATGCACACGGAACAAAATTTAAAAAAATACACGAGAATTTATAGATATAAGGCTTGGCATAGGTGTGCGATCGTATTGCGTGCATGCGCGCCGCGTCTTTCGCTCGATTTAGCTCTCGTCAAACGTGAGCTGCGCCTGACTCTGCTCGCCTCCTGGTCGCTGTTACTAGTAGAGAAAGTTTTTTTTTTCGCCATCGATAAATGAGTATTTTGTAATGCAAAATACAACGTCTATTTCTTCCTCTTGCCGTTGAGTGAAAAAGAAAATGATAGGCGATCGAGTTTGCGTTTGTTTACGAGAAAAAAAACTTTGGCGCGTCTCTTGTCTGAAATCTAAATCCATCCGTGCACAGTGTTCGCGGCACACTAAATTATAAAAAGAAAGCAAGTCGATCGCGCGGGCGCGCGTACAGACACTTTCGAGTCAATCTGTGTCAACAGCCAAGCCAGCAGCGATAAATTACATGCGGGGGCGTGCAAATGCACGATGATACCGAGCGATAACAACGTCAAAGAAAAAAACACAACATTTTGTTTTGTCTTTTTCATAGAAAGTAAGAGAGAGAAAAAACGATGCTAATTAACATTGCCAATGCTCGCGCGGACAAAAAAAAGCACTGACCTCTCGTCGCCTTGCGTTTATTGGCTGAATCGCATTCTTTCGATGCACCGCACGTGGTGAGCATTTTTCACGCGATCTCCTTTTCACGTCGAGCGTCGGTGAGTGAACTGTTTTATAATAAAAGCAACGTTTTTAGATTTTTTTTCGTTTCGTGTCAAATGATTATCTCGTGTCGAATCGCGAAGTGTATAATAAGAAAAAAAGAGACACGTAGAATTTTCTTGTGCTTGCGAATCGTACCGAAACGACGATGACCTTGCGAAATTCTCCGACTGATTATATTATTATGCCACACGACTCGTTCGAAACGACGAATAGGCGAGTTGAACATTTTTTTAGAGCTGCCATTGCAGATACACGTCGATATTTGTCCACTAGGTGATATAGTCGGAAATGGGGTTTTACGTAGCTTTTTTTGTTTTACAATCATTTCTCAAGATCAAACGATCGGGCATCTATCAACAAATTGAAAATAGCAATAGAGAGTTTTAGGAATTTTAAATTGATCACAATATCTATAATAATGTTCAAGGCTGTAAAGACGAAAAAATAGGAGATGTGTTTTTGTTTTACAAAATTTGTCAAGCACTCGACTATTCAAGTTGGTCTTATTGATGAATCTTTTCAATGTATATATAGTACTGTATCATCAGAGCGAAATAACTGCGCAGAATGTTACATTTTATCTCTCCTCGTGAATTTCGTCACGAGATAGTCTGGAATCATTTTTATTTGCAAATCTGTTTCAAAACGATTTTTAGTTCTTTTACACTTGGTTCATGGTTTCCTACGTCGTCTATATAGTTAGTATTTAAAAGTGACCTTACACATATTTTTAGAAGGTACATGATTCTTACGAGTGATTCTGATTGATGAGAATGAAAGTGATCGAAAAGAAAAAAATATACGTACGAAAATAACCTATAGGAAAAATGAATATGACAATCGCGACGCGAAGCAAGTGGCTTTTTCGGCTGCACGTGAAAGTAATCGTTTATCGGATGATCTTAAGCGATACGGTAAGATTAGCCTACAACACTCGACGGGAAATGATCCTTGAGAGAAAAAGAGAGAAAGAAAGAGAGAGAGAGAGAGAGAGAGAGAGAGAGAGAGAGAAGATGACCCACTTTGATCGTGTGCAAAAAAAAGAATTTACAAAATAAGCATGTTCACGCATCAAAAGATCATCTCGTGGGCGCAAAATTGCTCTTTTTAGCAGCAGACGTAACGAGTTATATCAGTCGTTAGTTGTAAGCGAACAATAGCAATCTAAAAATGAGAGAGAGAGAGAGAGAGAGAGAGAGAGAGAGAGAGAGAGAGTCTGCAATCGTAAATCGAAAATTAAAATAAGAGAGAAGCACGCAGAGTGTTGAGTTTGAAGCGCATGTAAATAAATCTAAGAAGCGCGAGGAAGATGAAATTTATGTGAAGGAGAAAAATCCTCGAAAGAGAGAGTAGCCAAGGCGGTGGTGTGGTGGCTTTAGGCGAATCATGTTGGTCGGGCGCCAAGCGAAATAACGTTAAAATTAGCCTGGACCTGGTCTCGTTTATCGACACTCTCGTACGCTCACCGGATTGTTACTTACACGCGCTCAACCATATGCGTGTGTGTCAATGTGTTACTAGGCCCTTTTCGCTTGTTTTTTCTCCACTATTGTCAGACTTTGCGCTCATGGGGGGAAAGGAGGAGGAGGAGGAGACCTTATTTGAAGGACAAAAAAACATTCGAATAAGAGGCAAAACCAAATATTCGCTTGATGGAACGTTATTGATCGATATTATCAGCGAGCGACAACTCTCTGTTTTGATCGCGCGTGTTCTCTTTTTCTTTCGTTCTCTCACGATTAAACAATTTGAATATTAGAACGAGGTGTGCTATCTGTGATGTAAAACACGAAGTAGTTACGATAAAGATTACGAAGGCTACGAGAGAAAGAGTTATTCAGAAGGACACGAGAAGAGGGCGAGATATCCTTAAGAATAGACTACTGGAATCATTGGCTTTTTTGATCGAATTGCAAAATAAACCGGGTAGCACTCTCTCTCTCTCTCTCTCTCTCTCTCTCTCTCTCTCTCTCTATCGTTTCAAATTCTTTTGCGACGATAGCCTTGTTCATTGTCATGCTAATTTGGAATCAATTTTATCGGAGAATTTTCGTTTCTTTCTTTTTAAGTCTAAGGTCGCTCGCTGATAGCAACAACTCACTTTCGTGTGGAATTTGTCAAATAGAAAATACGTATGTGTTCGTTCTTTGCCGAGTTTATTAAGGCCAATGGCTGATACGCACCCGATAAATTATTTTACAGCACGCGAGCGAGTGGGTCTCGTGAAAATTCGTGAGCCAATATTTAAATACCAAATATTTTGCTCTTTTTAAAGCCATGCAGTCGCGCGATCGAATGAAAGAGCTAGGAGGAGGAGGAGGAGGAGGAGGAGGGGGGGGCGAGAATGTCAGTACGTGAAACTATATAACATTTAAAAAAAGTCACCTTGAAATTATACATCAGCTGCAAGGAATATTCAATTGCAAAATGAAAGCACGCACACGTTAATGCGCGTTCAAATATAGGCACACGCACGCACGCAATAGTTCTTTCTTTCTTTTCTTCCTTCTCTTTTATTCGCTCTATTTTTTCTTCTATTCTCCGAGAGTTTTACATATGTAGCGTGTAAGTTCAGTGTCGACTCTCGTTCTATATACACGGCTGTAGAATTTCCGAGGTGCCGGGTATATCTTTAACGCCAATATATACATCACCCTAATATTACACGCTTACACCGTTTCTTCTCTCTCTCTCTCTCTCTTTATCTCTTTGGACACGTCCGCAAAAGTTTTATTGTGTGAATTAATAACCCGAGTATTTATTAAACAATCAGTGTGTTGGACGGCCATTTTTTTTCAATGTCTCGGGGTAGTAGACTAATAAAAAAATATTTCTCTCTCTCTCTCTCTCTCTCTCTCGCTCACTGTCTCGAAAATAACGTACAAACGAATGACAATATCAGCAGCTTTATTGACGCCTACGCCTATATAGGTGGGTCATCAATATAGCTTGAGTTTGCGGTGACGAATGTCAACCACCTTGAAAAGCCATCCTTGGAAGGATCGATGGTCCTCTTTTTTTGTCGTTACTTTCGGCAAGGTCGATCGATAAAAAGATAAGGAACGTTGTTCCAAAAAAAGAAAAAAGGGAAACAGCGACGAGAGCGTTTGACTGCTCGTACGTAGACGAAGATAAGAGGAATATAAGAAGGCGTCGAATAAGCGTGTTATGCACGTGAGTGCGTGTATACAATGTTCCATCAGTGGTTTTCTCTCTATCTCTCACCAAGTAGGTAATGTCGAATCCACTTCTTCTTAGGCGGAGGTGGCCGAGTCCAGCAAGCAGTTCCTGCAGCGGCGTCCGAGTGTAGAGTAGCGTCGGCCATCAGGAGCACACCCATCGTCCAGTGCTTGAACTTGAATGAAACGTCGCGTGCGAGAGAGCTTTTTAGACGTCTCCGTCTCTTGAGAGTGTCAGAGTGTATGTGTGTATATGTATTTCAATGTGTGTGCATGTGCGCACGCGTGTACGTCTACGTGTGAATGAAAGGAACGCGCGAACGCGTAAGCGGCGGCGGCAACTCGCCGACTAAAGTGCCAACTACTACGAGCGCAGTTTCCAACCTGAGGATGATGACGCGTTTGTTGCTCGCTCGCTCACTGTCGCCTTCCCCACCTCCTCGACCACGTTTCTCTCTCTCTCTTTTTCTCTTTCTATCTCTCTCCCTTCTCTCTCTCTCTCTCTCTCTCTCTCTCTCTCTCTCTCTCTCTCTCTCTCCACTCACTCACTCACTCACTCAGTTTAACCGCGACACTTTTCCGTCCGCCGCCACGCTTCCGATATCAGCTCGCTCTCGGCTATGTCGTCGTAGTTGTTCGCTCGCTCTCTCGTTCTTTTTTCTTTATCTAACCAACACATCCACACACTCGGGTTCGATATTATACGTATGTGACTACTTGCTATCGAAAGAAAGACAGCGATGCTTATTCAGACGCGTTTGAGTGCTTTTCACTGTATTATGGACGCTGAATTGGCCAAAGCCTTCGTCGTATACACGGACAGTCCATGCTCCAACGCTTATTGACGCGTTTAACGGAAAAACGGAAAATAAACCCTTTCTCGCTTCAAACAACGGAGCTTTCGATAGATATATTGCTTTAGAAAATGCATTGTACGTACTAATTACGTCGATTATTCATTCGAGCGATACAACCATTAATGTACGAACTAAGCGAAAGTTTTTTTAAAGCGTTATCGGTGCGCGATAACGCGTCTCGCCAACAGCTGACAAGTAAAACGCGCATGTTTATTATTATTGTAAGGTTATTGAATCCAAGCAAGTATCAATCATGCGTATGCAATTTTTTGCCTCTTTCTTCAACAAACAAATAAACGTGACTAAAAACGTCGCTTTGCTGCAAAACGAAAGATCGCACGGGAACAAAAAGAAAGCTAACAGTAAAGTACGTACAAAGCCAAACGCACTCGGATAAACTGCGCAAGCTCGCCATTTAGCTCAGAGGAAAAGCGTACACGAGCAAAAAAAAGTTATCCAGTAAAAGTGGCTCGTGCAGGTCCGGACAGGCGTAAAAATAACGTCACCCAGCTCTCTTCCTCACACGCATACACACGCACACACCCGCAAGCGCGCACACAACAATGGATCACTAAGCTCCCACTTTTTTTCGTCCCTCTCTCTTTCCTCTCTATCGCTTTCTTTTATCCTCCCTTGGTGGATTACGCAAGCTCGAGGGCTTCTTTTCGTCCGCGAAACGCGTAAAAATAAAGCTGACATTATTCGCGCGCAACGAACGGTGCACTCGCATCTCTCTCGATACATATATATATATAGATATACATCCACTTACGCACACAAGCAGACGCGCGATTTGCGCATGGGGGAAAGGCCACGCGTTCGTTTTTTCCCGGTGCTTTATTATGCAAAGCAGCTTTTTAAATTGGAATAGAGGAGAGTCTGTATGCGTTACACCGCCGATATCGAGCACTCCGTTGGGGGAGACTCCACGAGAAATTCACCATACGCATAGGTGAATTATACTCGCGCTCTCTGAGCAGCTACTTTGTTTCTATTATAGGAAATTGCGTCATTCGCGAGAGTTCCGATGGTAATACATAATTTTCGCTTGCAATCGAATTCAGGAAATTGGAACAAACTCTGATTTGAACGTCGACAATGAAGAAGAAAATGCGAGACGTACCGTCAATAATCAGCATCTTCTCCTCGCAAAAGAGATCGTCTTGTTCCGCGCGTTCTCTTTTCAATTTGGCGCCTGTAATCAGATAAACAAAAACAGTTGCATGAATAAGAGTTAACACGCGATGAAAATCGCTGTTCTATCAAAGTAGGTCCGCTGTGTAGAATTCAAAACGATAGTAACACGTCCTTACGTTAAAGCCGCAATCGTTCGGCGCAAAATTAGCAGCGATCGCCCTCCCGCCCCTCCATCCCCGTAGCCTCACTCGTGGAGCTCAAAATCTGAGCCGCCTACAAAGTTGCGATCAACCAAAAATCGATAACTCTCTATCACGCGCATACGACCATGTAAAATCCTACAAATCGTTACAAAATGTTTAAAAGTTCGATGCCTCTGGCAACAAATGATTCATCGGTATTTTTGCAATCCGATCCAAAGGATTGGTAGACCTTTAAAAAAAAACACGAAGCGAATGTGCCTGCGTGTCTTTCCCCACGTGGGTATAACTCGAGTAGAACGCCAACGACGGGGAAGAGGAAAGAGAGAGAGAGGGGGGAGGGGGCGGGGAGGCGGAGGAAAAAAAGAGGCTTGGTAAAGAGAGAAGGAGAAAGAGAAAGAAGAGTTGGCAACACCGGTGAGATTGATCAGAACGCCACGCGGCCGGGGACGTGGCGCAGGCGCAGTGGTAAAGTTAACCGGGCGGATCGCATGTGCACACCCGCTCGCCGCCACTGCCGACGTTCTCTCCTTCTCTCTCTCTCTCTCTGTCTCTCCTTTGTGTACAAAAGCTTCTCTGGCTGAACTGTTTGCTGCTGCAGCGGCCGATCTCTGCGTCGCCACAGCCAGCGAGTCTCTATCTCTCTCTCTCTCTCTCTCTCTCTCTCTCACACACACACACCTTTCACGTGTGTCTGCGTGCACTACTACTACTAGCAGCACCACCACCGCCAGCACCACTACCACCACCACCTCCTCCTCCTTCTTCTCCTCCTCTTTCAGAGCAGCAGCAGCAGCAGCAGCAGCAGCGTCGTTGTCTATTTTCGGACACGCAAGAAAGAGAGTTTGTTCCGATTGACGGCTATAATTCTCTGCTCGCTGCGCCTCTTGGAATTTCGCAAGCGCTACTATCGCCAATGTAGCTAAAGTCTCGGATGTGCAAACGTTGTAAAAATTTGAGGCATTCCTTTCTCTTGTTCTACCCCCACCTCGTTAATACAAAATGGAAATCTTCCAAGTAGTTAAAGCCAAGTATGGTCAGACTTGGTTCGCGGCGTACAATACCAAATATGACTTGTTCCCGTGTACAAATATACTTGGCGTAAACAGAATTGTGGATGCCTCGGTATCGGCTCTTACACCTTGTGTATATGGCTCTACCTATATAGCTGTGCTGCTTGCTACCGGAGCGTCCTAAAACAACAACTAACAAAAAGAAGATATTGTTCTCGGCGCAGCAAGGGGAGAATGCATAATGAAAAGGCTCGTTTATCCTTATCTTCTCCGTTTCTTTCCTTCCTCCAAGTTCGTTCGTTCGTCCCTCGGTAAAAGTGAGAAAAAAAGCATATATATACACGTATACACGTATACGCACATCTGTATACTGGCAGTGGTCTGCACGTGCGTGCGTGTACACGTATATAGTGTCTCGGTGCGGCAGCAGTGACGGAGCGTCTTTTCATTGAAAGTCCTTGCTCATGCGCGCTTGTAGACGTAGCCAATGAAAGAGGCGACGAAGGAAGGGCTGTTTTAGCTTTAAAGAGAACCCGGATGCCTGGGAGCGTCTCTCTCTCTCTCTCTCTCTCTCTCTCTCTCTGTCTCTCGCGAGACTTAAAGTACGTGTTGGATATTTCACGATCCAGTATTAGATGACGTTTAATCCGAAATATCCACGCGATTATTAAATCAAAAAAAGCTGGCAAACGGATCTTCCAATTAAGCGTTCAATCTCCGCTTATCGAGCATGAAAATTTTTGTAGCGATGTCAAGTTGCCCCTCGCTCCCGTAATAGTTTGGACGATTGACGTATGAAGTATACTGCGTCGCGTAAAAACAAACAATACAAAGGCGGAAAGGAGAGGGGAGACTTGATTAGATTAAACACACAGTGTTGTATACGCTACCACGCGCGCGAGAGAGAACTCAAGGTCGGCCAAGGTCGCGCACTGATGCAACAGGTCGCGCACGATGTGTCGTCGTCGTCGTCGTCGTCGTCGTCGTCGTCGTCGTCGTCGTCGCCGGTGGTTCTGTTATCATTTTTTGCTCTCGAGTCGTAGCAACGGCTTATTTTTCAATGACGAATAATAACTCGTCGTTCTTTTAATTAGAGCTCAGTCTATTGGCGACGAAGGTCGCTGATTTTTACCGGTCCGCTTTTCTCTGCGCGCACAGACGCGCGAGTTGGCTATTTAACGGTATATATACGTCAGCATTTGCCAACGACGAAAACAACAATCGAGCAGCCAACCGGCAGCAACAGCAATAGCGCGTGATTACGCAGCTCGCTAAAATTCAACGAGTATATACCGTTTTGCGCTTTCGGCTAACTGTGTTGGAAAGTAACGATCGCAACAGTAGCAACAGCGACTAACAAAGCGCAAAGCAAACGATAATGTTTGCATGTATATACATATGTATGAATAGTGGTTGTGCTGTAGGTGGCGGCGCCAGTGAATGAGAGAAAACTCTCCACCAGCTTGCTCTCTTGAAGGCGAGTATAGCTAGTGTGTTTTCTGAAGTGCCGCGCGCGCGCTCTCTCTCTCTCTCTCTCTCTCTCACACACACACACACACTTGGCGTTGCACAGCTCAGCAGTATGTACGCGAAGTCACTGACCGAGTCGTCGTCGCCATCAGCTACGCCCTAAATTCTTTTTCATCGCTCGCCTAAACCTTTCTTTTTTTCGTTTCACCCCAACGCCATTATCCATTTTTGGCGTAGGGTTACGCGACACGCGATATTGGATAAAAAAAACACGTTTGCTTGCGAGTGGTACAAAAATAAAAAAAAAAGAAAAGAAACAACGACAATGTACGTCGCAGGTTAACGTTACGACAAAAGAATTAGGATTATATAGATATATAATACACTGTTCTCTTCAAACGATATCACGAGCATCGATCTTTCGCTCAACTCTCTGCGGTGCTGTCCCTAGGCGTTCGTCGCTTGTGCGCAGGCTGAACGCTTGTGCACCGGTGAGACACGTCGACGTTGTATCTCTTTCTCTCTCACTCTGTTGCTAACTCCCCCACCAACAGCAGCAACGCAAATCTTCGTTCGTGACTCCGTTGCCGCAACTCGCTCTAGCGATTATCTCAGCTGTTTCGTTTAGCTAAAAGAAGAAAAAAACTTGCTTTTTTTCATCTCTTTCTCTTCCTCTTCTTGCACGCTACTCGCGGTTTTCCGGGTCCTCTTGTTCTTCCATCAGATTGTCGCCCCCCCCCCTCGTCTCTCTCTCTCTCTCTCTCTCTTTGGCAGAGGGAACAGTTGTCTCGTGGAAGATTTGCGAAACTTGTATATTTTTGCGTGTAACCAAACGCTTTGTGCGAGTTGCTAAAGTTTTGACGACTATTTTTAGGAGATATATCCGAAGAGAAGGATAACGTGAAAAATGGACGACAAGGAGGAAGAGATAGAGAGGGAGGCACGTGGATTATTTGATTGAAATATAGCTTCTTTAATTAAGACGAGACAAAGGCCACGTAAACTTGTTATTAGTAACAATCACCGCATAGCCATTGGTATTCGTTATTTGTTGTTCTTTGATCGATATTTCTTGAATGAATCTCGATTAGGGGATAACGATGGATTCTCGTCGATTCAACATTGTTACGCAACAGTGTCACGTGTAGCCGGTTAACATAACAATAAAAATAACTACACGTATAAAGCCCAAGTTAATCAATGCTACGCGAAACAAGGAGATTCCCAAAACAATGCCTATCGACACGTGTAATAAATCATTTATTCGGCCGTAATCGATTGCTTTGAAACGAATATTACATTTTGTTTCATCGAATTCAAGCTTGATGAAAGGATTCGAGAGTATTCGTTAGCAAAGAAAAAAGGACACGTCTTCCGTTCAATCGTTAATTACATCGTTATCCGCAGTGTAAAAGAAATTTTTCTTTTTTTTTTACGAATAGACTACGAAAAAAGAGGTGTGCTCAAGATACGTTTGCGATCGAGGAAAAAAACCCGTCGATACGTTGAAACTGTCGACGACGTTTATTAGCTACAAAACAGGTGATGGAATCGTTGAAAAATATCTTAGGTCTTTACATTTGTGCGTATTGTGCTTTGCCGTATTATCGTTCGCGTTTTTTCTCGAATTTGGCAAAGCTTGGGCAATGAAACGTGCTGCAAGGGAGAACACGCCACGTGAGAGCCACTGGTCAAATGAAAGTCGCGCCTAATTTGACGGTTGGCTCGCGATAGTTCGCATGAGAAGTGCAGTGACTGTCAGCGCGAGTCTCGTTGCGTGCCAACCGCAAGTAATACTTACTGGACTATCACGTGCATTGTTGAATCGGCGACCTCGCGAGTCTGTACCGTCAACTTTCACTTTTATTGGAAGCTTCCGACTGGCCGCAGGGTACTATTTTTTTCGCCGTTTTAATCGTTAGCACGTTGGCATAGAAAATAACCAAATGAAAAACTAATCACAGCGATAAGCTTGTTTCAAAATCCACGTTTTTCACTGCACGAACACGAACGCTAACGATTGTTTGTCCTCGTACCTTCGTTAATCACTCGATAGCCGGTCAAACGATTTTTTTCCACAGCCTTTGAATCAATCGATCGATGACAAAATCAACGGCAAAAAAAGAAACGAGCACGAAACAAGAGAAAAAACGATATCACTTGCGTAAGGTAACGACATCACGCGTTTCTCAAAAGAGCGTCCCGATAATTCGTTTGAAACAAAGTGCTAGCCTCGTTAACGGTGTATTAAGGTCAAATCGTACAAAAGGCTGTCTTGGCAAAAGGTAAAAGGCAAAAAAATGAAAAGAAACGTGCATTTTGGCAGGAAAAAGATGCCGACAGAGGTTCCCTCTGTTGTCACGTGTATTTGACGCGTCAAGCTCTCGTGGCCTCTTCGTATTCTCTTTCTTTCATAGAATCAGCACACGTGCTCGCACCAACTCGTCGTTTGTCTCGTTAATTTACAAAGGGACGAGCGAGCGGGGAATGGCCGAGTAACGTTGTATTTCGTATCGTTACACGGGAAAACGATACGACGATACCACACGTACAGATATATTTTCGTTCCGTGTCGACGAGAGGGCAATTGTCTAATTCATTACGGGGGGAACGATGCATGGAGGAGACCGTTACTTTGATTAAAGACGTTTTGTGAGCGATGACGAATGCTTATTTAAAAAAGAAGTCTACTTGCGATTACGGTTAATCTCGGTAAACTTGACACGAATAATCAAGCTAAAAGCAGTAGAGTACGAACGGGCAGTGCAGATCCGAAGACAATGTCCGTTAGAAAACGTATTCGTAGTTTTATTGGTTGCCTAAAAACGAAGGCGAGGTGCGATACGAAAAAGCCAGTGAAACGTTTGAAACGGCTTGGGCTATTTGCACCATCGGTAAAAACGCTCAAAGCCCTTACGTACATCCGTACATTCAACGGCGAAGAGTAATTCTGGCCTCGATCTCTAAAGAGACGCGTGCGTTTACTCAGAGTCGCGCTAAACATCGAAGATCCTCTTTCAGACTCTCGCGTAGCTCGAGTAAACAGCTATCCCCTCGTACGCCGACTCCTGCTTTTTCCCATCGTACACGAATAAACGTATCCCCGCGTATTTTGTACATTTTCGTTCCATTGCCACACGACGTTTCTCGTCGTCTCTGAAAAGCGCGGCTCGCCAAGTGAAACGTTTGGCCAATCGCGTCGTTGATCGAGTTAACATTGAAACCGTTGCAGTCGGGGGAATTTCAACGTATTGGCCGAATCACGGGCTTTTGTGGTACTTTTCAATCAAGACGGCGCAGCCAACGATACGTGCCTTTCCACATCGGGCTGCCCATCGGCGTTGCTAGCGGTCCACGGAACGACCGGCTGCGTAATAGTCTTGGCACAGGGGGAAGACCGAAAGACGACGCGGGGAGAAAGGTGCCCACGAAAGGGAGCCAAATAAAGTAAAAAGGAAAGCGCGCAAGGGGCACTTACCACGTGGCTCGCTGGAGTTGACGTGGTTTTGATGTATTTGAGAATTGTTGATATTGGAGAGGTCGGCATGATCGGCGGTGGCGGGCACCGTAGCAGTCGGTTGCGCTGCTAGTGCTGCCGCAGCGGCAGCTTGAGCGGCTTGCGAAGCTGCGGCGGCGGCTTGGGCGGCTTGAGCAGCCTGCTGCTTGGCCTTTTTCTTCTCCTGGAGCTCGACATAGCGAGCGGCCTCGAGCAACGTCTCCAGGCTCATTACACAGAAACGGTAAACTGCCCGCGGCCAAAGGCGGCGTCACCACCGCCGCCACCACCACCAGCCCTGCCGTTGATCGCAGCCGCCGCCGTCGCCACGGATGCACGATGATTTTCTCCTCTACCTCCTCCTCCTCCTCCTCCTCCTCTGCTTCTTCCTCCACCACCACCGTCTTCTCCTCCTTGCCGCTTACAAAGCAAATGCAGCCTCCCCTTCGTCTTCGACGACTTCCTCGACAGCAGCAGCAGCAGCCAGCGTCACCTCCACCGCCACCAACACCGCCACCGCTTCTTCCTCCTCCTCGTCCTCCTCCTCCACCGCCGCCACCCCCTGCTGCTCCGGCCCCGAACAGCCTGCTGCTACTGCTGCCACGAGCCACCTCCACCTCCACCGCCGCCTCCGCCGCCGCCTCCTCCTCCTCCTCCTCCCTGGCCCTTCTCCTTCTTTTGACGATTATCTGCAAAACGTCAAACAAACAACTGTCAGTCACGTTCTCGTCGGCGTCTTTATATCACTTTGTAGTTTTCATTATTATATTATTTCCGCCGCACTCCGAGCTTTCGTTTCAAAGTTGGAAGCGTTATACGCGCAAATTTTTCCGCGAGTATCACGGGCAAAACTTTGTTAATGAATCTCGGTATAAAAAAAGAGTCGAGTGGCGAGTTTGCGCTCCCAACTATCCTCCCAACTAGTATAAACTACCTCCTCGTAGCGAATTGTTTCGAAGCTTTTGTTTCGAAATGATTTTTCGCTCTCGACTCTCTTCGCAAACAGATTTTGCGAAACTTTCGACCGATATTGCGCGAAAAGTCCTTTGAAGATCCGACAAACATTGACGTTGCGCGCGAGAACTAGATTCAATCGAGTTATATCGGGCAACAATTAGACTCGTGTATTTTGAAAGCGAGCAAAGCTCTCGGTTGAATAACAACAAACGGAATAGTTGTATATTAAGCTGAAAATGTATCGTGCAATTACAATCTACATACATCTCGCGAGTACCATGGAATTTTCTCGTCCGCTGAACGCACGCACACAACTTGACACGGTATTACTTCTGGCGAACGAGTTGCGCGTGCAAAATGCATTTTCCACGCTTATCAATTTTAAAATACCGCGCGCGAACTACGGCGTGTAAGGACTGCGCGCGTGCGCTCGGTGCACACAGCGTACGCGATTGACCACGTGTATATATATCATTGTACGACTATTTTTGAATTTCGCAATTTCTCAGCACGCAAAGTGCTTCGTTGCGAATGCACGAACGCTCGGGCGCAGCGATAAGAGATATACGCAGCGGAACACTGCGGAAACATTATCGAAATGCCTGGACTAGGCGAAACTGCATCCTCGTGCATATCAATAAACGATTCGGGTTTTTTTTCTCCACCCCTCCAGAAGCGAAACAAAGTAACAGCATCAAAAGAGTTTCAAATAAAAAGCGCCCCTTTAATCCGCTCGCGCGTTCGTATCTCATTAATGGTCAATTGCAAATTTATCTATACATCCATCTCTCTTGCGTTGCGCCAAAGGGGGAATTATATACGCGAGCAACACCTTCGCGCGGCCTTGGCAGATCCATAGCAGCGACACGCACGTATACACGCTCCTATATACGCGTGCAGTCGAAGGCCTTTAATTCGCTGCTCACCGGCCTCCTCCTCCTCCTCCTCCTCCTCCTCCTCCTCTTCCATCATCGCGTGTGTTTTATGTTTTTATTTATTTTCTTTTACGTACATGGCACTTTGCGAGATCGCATGAAACATTGTTGCAAGTTTACGATAAAACTTGAAGTTCGTTTTTGTTCTTTTCGTAGGTACGTTGTGCACGTATATACTCGAAAGTTAATCAAACAGAAATCATGCGTAATTACAGTACTCGCTCGATCGGTCGTTCATCGTTGCCGTTTCTTGCGATGGCTCGAGAAACAAGTTTACGCGCGCGCGCGCGCGCTCGTTTACGCTGTTTTGCTAGCCTTGAATTTCACGACTCTGTCTTACGATCCTTCTTTTTCCTTCTTTTTTTTGGTTATTTCTTATGAAACACTTTCACTTTACACCAAGCATGAACAATGCACGGCTGGTTGTGCTATAAAGAAGGAAGGGAGGACTTGCTCAACGAGAATTTTACATAAGCACGAAAAATCTGATGGCGGGAAGGAGGAGTGAAGGGGGGGGGGAGACACCTCGTGATTATATATCGTATCGTAGAGGAGGAAAACTCGGTGCGCGTCGAATGCAACGGACGCAATTGCAGCTGCGCTTTTGTTCAACGGCGCGAACCAGCCAGCGGCGGCGACTACCCTGAAGTGAGAGAGAGAGAGAGAGAGAGAGAGAGAGAGAGACGGAGAAGGTAATTGGCGGGAGCGGCGCACGGATGGCTACGGCTGGATCGCATTAACACTGTGACTGTATGTGTTTGTACACGTATACTTTGTTGCGCTCTCGACTAAACGATATACTTTGCCATTGCAGATAACACACACACGCGTACTCGACTCGCTGTAATCTTGTTCGTTAAAGTCGGCGACGACAACGATTGCACTTGTATATATACATACATACAAACACGCAAAGCACAGAGCAAAGTATTGCAACAAAACATTGTACGTAGTTGTATTCGTTAGGAGAAAACAACACATTTCCCTTCTCTTCGAGAGAGCGTGGCTTTTGTAAGCGGTGATTACTTCTACTTTGTCGATCAATCTACACTACATATATTCATTAGATGAAAGATACGTGAATCATATCGTGCTGCTGTTGCTTTTTTTACTTATTTGCTTAAATACGTGTACTCGTTAAGAAGAAGATAATTGCCGCTCGTTTCGATCTTTCGGAATTCAACGAAGGTTTGTCCGATTCTGTGGCATCGTCTTATTCCAACTCGTTCTCCAAACGCTTTCTTCGTTTGAACAACTTTCGTTCGATCGCCCCGATATCGATGTTGAGATCGTGCGTGCATCTGTTCACCCCGTACAATACCAATTTCGAGGTAATAAAGTCACCTCGACGAGATGCGGAAATTGGCATCGAAATACGCAAAAATTCCAATGGAAAATCCATCTGGCAACAACGAAGCCCGCGCTCCGAAAAATCGACCTATCTATAGAAAAAAAGACGATAAAAAAGGCGCGCGCGGTCGCGATCGTCGAACGACGAATAATCAATGAAAAGCCGGGAGAGAGTGGCGCGGGCGCAAAAGGAAGGGACGAGAGAAGAGAGAAAGAGGGTGGAGGGGGGGGGGACGCCGCCCGGGAATATATAACGTAACGGCACGAGCAAGGGCAGTGGAAACGCGTAGGAAGGGAGGGTTGTCTGCTTCGTTCTCCACGTGGAAACTGAAAACTGCACTGTCTTGCGACTGGCGCGCCACATAGCGTTGCGCGGCTCTCTGTTCTCTACTGCTGTATACGTGTATACGTTGTGTGAAAACGCGGTAGGGGTGGTAATAGACGCACGTAGACGTGACGTGAGAACGGACTCTCGGTATTTTTTTTAGCGACGACGCGCCTCACTGGCTTTTACGAGTTTTCATTGTGAAAGAGATATTTTTTCCAGGAGGGAGAGGAGAAAACGTTTCAACGAAAAACTCTAGAGCGAAGAGCACGAATGCACGAAAGAGGAAAAATCGTTGGAAAAAGCACAGATTTTTGTTGCACGAGCACGCACACCTACACGCACACCTACACGCACACCCACACACACGCGCGGTTTATTAAAAGCTGTGCAAGAGAACGAGCGCAAAAGCAGCGAGGCTATTGAGTAAAACGTCGCATGATGTAAAACGAGGGATCGAGTTCGCGCTCAATGAAACAAAGTGAAAAAGATAATGCTTTGTATAAATTTAATTGAGCAGAGTGCATCCATCAGACGTGTAGTCAAAGAGGGAGGGTGATAAGCGACTAACGAGCGCGACGGAGTAAAGAGTTCGTTGCGAAATCTACCGACACACGAGTCTACTCGAAACAATGATATTTCCTCAACTTTTCATCGTCCTTCTCTCTCTCTCTCTCTCTCTCGGATTGGTCAAATTCAGTACCGACGAAAATTTCGCGTAGCCGCGAGTGACAGGTACATGCGTAGGAGCGCCAAGTTGATGGAAGCAGCGAGCTAGCGAGAGAGAGAGAGATGAGAGACGGATGCACCGGGTGGCATGGCGGCTGGTAACACGCCGCCACTTTTGCCGTATAGATAGATGGTGGGGAGGAAGAACGTGCGCAAGCGAGACCGAGACGGCACAGGAGAGATAATGCCGTTGGCGTGCGAGCGAAAAGGAGATAGATGCTCTGTCTCTCTTTAGCCGAGCAATTTCCTAGGGAGAGTCGTGGCTTTTTAGCTCTCTTTGTTTCCGCGACTTGATTTTTTTTATCCTCGATGTGCCAACTACGACAAACCTGAGATTTCACACGTTCGCGCGGGTATACGATGACGCGAATTATTGCTCGCGCGAGTGGGGATGACGGGCAGGTAAACATGTTCACTTGCTGACCTCCACAAAAGAGAGCGAAAGAGTGGCAGTCGAATAAATTTCAGACTCCAGACACCGGATATTCGACAAAAATGACCAACAGATAGAGAGAGAAAGAGAGCGAAAGAGAGAGGTGTATCAAGTGCGGACGCGTTGTCTCTCGCTATATATGCCTCGAAAACCACCGAGTATCCGGTATTCAAACTAAAAAACTATTACGTATTGCCGGCGATGGTGTCTTTTTGATAAACAACGCGAGAATCGCTGGTTGTTCACGTTTTCGTTTGCATCAGCAACAAATCGGAGCAACGACTCCAAAATAAAAATGACACGATTGGCTGCGCGCGGTACGCAACCACTTCGCAACGCTAATACTCCCGAAAGGAAGAAAATATAAGAAAAAAAGATTTGCAAGTCCAGCTTGGTTGAACACTTTGCTTATCAAGTCCGAGATATAGACAAAGAAAGGAAGCGAGATAATCATAGATTTCGTCAGTCGGGCGTTTTTCAAATGAAAAGAAAAGAGAGATGCCCGCGAGATAGACCAACGCAATGTCTCGCGTTTTACGTACAGGTACACGCGTCCTATAAAACGGAAGAGGAAACAGCTCTCTCTCTCTCTCCCCTCGGGGCTGCTCGCGAGAGTTCTATACATGTGTGTCGTCGCCACTGACGCCGGTTGAAATTGATTCGCGCGTGTGTGGCAGTGGTGGTGGTGCTGGTGGTGGCGGCGTCGGTTGAAAGACGCTAATTGTCGTTGGCAGTGCTCTGGCGCGCATGCGAAATCCACGACTGGTAATACATTTCTCCCTCGACACATGTGCGAGAGAGAGAGAGAGAGAGAGAGAGAGAAAGAGCAAAGAAAAAAGAAGCAACGTCGTCTGACAGGAGGTGCGGGTGCGGCTGCGGACGATCGAACTTTGAACGCTTATATTCTTAAACGTGCCACGGCGTTATTTTTTTCCCAGTCGTGCATTTTTCCCTGGAGGACTTTCTATACGATGGTCGAGGAACCGCCCCGCACACTGCTATACATGCACTTTATTTGCAACGCGACCTATATTCAAATGCCAGACGTGTGCGTGTAAAGGAAACGAAAATAATTGGCAAGTAGGTAGGTAAGTTACCCCTACTGTGTATAGATGCATACGTATACGTGTAAGAGAGAGAGAGAGAGAGAGAGAGAGAGAGAGAGAGAGAGAGAGAAAGCCGACAGCTTGGCTACATCGCAACGAACGCGCGCACGATGCACTTTTCACGGTAGCGGTCGAGCGCGAGAATCGATGCGCCAGCAGCAACAGCAGCAACCGGAGGATAGAAAGAGAGATAAAAGTGCAAGAGGTAACTGCAGCTACTGCTGATCGATGCGCGCTCTAACCTCAAAAATATATACGTCGAGAAGCCAAAGCAGCCAGGCAGCCAGGGAAGTACGGTGTGCTGCTATCGTTACACGACTCGCGTGCGTAAAAAAGTAGCAAACAGCAGCCGGGTAGCAATTCACGTGTCCGGGCAGCGAAGCTTCGGCCAATCAACAACGCGTCACGAGGCTCTATCGACCAATGGCACAGACCCATGTGACGCAGCGAGCCGCCGCCACCGCTGGCTGCCTCGACGGTGTATATGTACGTGTATGCGTGTGTGCAGACAAGTGCGCTGTTGCTGGCTGCCTATACATTCTCGCGATTCGCCAACTTCTTCCTTCCTCGGCGACGTACGAACGCTCTGCATGCACTTTTCACCAAGCCATCTTTTCTCTCTCTCTCTCTCTCTCTCGTTCCCTCTCTCCACCACCTTCCCGCCTCAAAGACTCGCGTTTACGAGCAATGCGAACCTGCTCCTTTTTTTCTTTCTAGGTTAGACGATCCTCTTTCTCTCTCGCTCGCTCGCGGCGAAATCGAGGTTACACGCTGGCACGCACACACAGCGACAAGCAGAAGAAATAAAATAAATTGCACATTCGCACAGTGTACCTTGGCAATAAGTCTTCGGTTTTCGTCCGCAGCAACACGCCTGCGCGCCCGGTTATGCGTCCTATAGCTTTGCTGCTGATAGACAGAACACTAAGTACACTCGCGAACACGTCGGCAAAGTCGAAATGTGCGAGGATAGAATGAGAAAAAAAACAACCAACACCAAGAGAGCTTGCCGCGCGGACGACGACTTGCGTCTGCTCGCGCGCGCGTTCACGTACACACTTGCGGCCGCAGCCCGTCTTTCTCTCTCTATCTCTCTCTTTCAGTTGGAGCTCTCGCGCGCGTGCTTTGCCCCCCTCCCCCCTCCTCGCCGGTTTGCTGCTGGACCTGCTTGCGCCTGTTTGTTAGTAAAGGGGGGCGATGATGGCTGGGCGGCGAGCTCTTTTTCTCTCTCTCTCTCTCTCTCTTGCACGTTCGCTCGCGTTCTCCTCTGTGAATCAGCGCAACGACGATGTGTAGCTGAGCGCGTGACGTGACGCCGAGAGAGAGAGAGAGAACGAGAAAACATATATGCCACAACAACTATACGCCCGGATTCTCGTAATCCGCAACGTAGCGAGATTACACCAAGAGATTCCCGCACTACCTCTTTGTTTACCACGCGCACTTATAGAGTCGGCGAACGTTATCGTGTACGTATAGCGACATATAATAACACCTACGCGCGAATAAGCGGCGGGCAGCGCCCGCTCTCTCTCTCTCTCTCTCTCTTTCTCTCTTTCAGTCGGAGCTCGCACTTGGAACAAAGAAAGCACACTTACGGCGGTGCAGTAGCAGCAGCGTCCTCGGGGTGCAGCAGCTGCGATAGCGAGGTATTAACGATCCGAGTGTACCAAGTATAGGCTGATCCTGGTGCAAAAATATCACATACGCACACAGGTCGGTCCGTTGTATGTAGCGGATCGAGAGCACCTTTTGTCCGCCGCGCTCAGTGCCTCTCTCGAGCGCTCGTGCTCCGTGTCTGTCACATGGATGACCGCGGGGGCGCGGCGTTGCCACGTCGCCCGGCCAAGTACATGTGGGCTCCGGCCTACACGTGTGTACGTGCAAAAAGTGGGGGTGCGCGCGCATCTATCTTTCTCGCTCTTGCCCACGTGCTCATTCGGGACCCAAGCACCCCCACTGCCGTTGAGTTTCGCGCTCACGCGGTTTCACTCCCCGTCTCGCGTATATACCTATCATATACCTATATACACCTCTTCGCTCACCGACTCTTTTTACACAAAGTTCATATGCGTGCAGCCGTCGACGTTCGCTCTCTCGCGCCCGCCCCGACTATGCTAGTATATGCTCCGATCCAGAATCTTCCTCCGCCGCTCGTTGTTCGTAAACTGCGGAATATATATATATATATATATACACATACACACACACATATATATATGTATGTGTACATAAAGTATATTGGCACGTATATGCGTCTAGTACGCGCTGGCTTTGTGACAAGATGCTCTACATGCTTTTATCAGCGAGTTTCCCGCCATAGGTTTTCACTTTTTGGAGTCGGTGGTCACCATTCCTTTTTCCGAGGATACGAAAGGAAATATAGCGTAAGATTACTCACGTTACGTGATACGATGCGACATATGCCCTCCCACTTACTCCAGTGCTCTCGGTGTTTACGTCCTCTCGTCACTCTCGCGGAATTGTGATTATTTGTTTTCTTTTTTCGAATATTTCTGGCGGGAACTGTCCGAAACGACACGTTTTCCAAGAGTCACAGGTTTACAATGGTTCTTGAGATATTTTTTTGGAGTCGGCTCTAAACGCCGTCATTCGTGCATGTGTGCAAGAGTCCTTCTTTCTCTCTTTTTCCTATCCCCTTCACCTTTCTCCTCTCTTGCAGTTTCGCTTGGTGTTGTTTACGTTCACGCGCGCGCCAAAAATATGAGGTGAACCGCGCGTATACCGTGCGTTATAGACATATAGACAAGGATAGAGCACAAGAACGAGAAAGAGAAACGCCAGAGGCGGAGAGTATCGTCGCATGAAGTTGGTAATGGGAACTGAACTATAAAACTATCTTCTGTTACAGCCTTTTGCCGACGGAACATTTGTGAGCTCGGTTAATTTGACTGCCGAGGTTTCGCCAATGAATGCTACCGTATTGTTTAATAAATTTGAAAAATATTTTATTTTACAAATTTACATTTTGCGCGTCAACAACATTCGTAACAATATTCAATGTATACATAAAGTAACTGATAAAAATTATGCTTCGTCCGTTACGGCCTTATACAATTTTTTTAGATATTGTTTACAACGTATTTTATAAAATATTTGGTAAAAGCAACGTTACTTCTTTCTCTTGATCTTTTGAAAAACTTTATGGTTGTTTCAAATGTCTTGATGCGCTATTGGACAGTTTCGAATATTAATTATTTCTAATCTTTATTTTCAAACATACTACTTAATCGTATCTGTAAATTTGTATCAAGAATACTCTCAATACTAATCTAAATGTATTACTCACTTCTTGCAGGTATCACACAAATTTGTTTGAAGTATTACAACTTTATACTAACGAATAAATAACGAAATAACTCAAATTTAGTACTAAGAATTTTTAACAATGTTGCTGTTCATTCAACTAAATTAAAAACTCACTAAACAGTTTCTCTCACCTTTGTTGTAACGTAAATTGAATTGTTGTGTCAAAATGTCATTTGCAAAACTGTCGTACTCGTATAACGTTAACAATCGATACAATATTGTATGTGTCCTTTTTTTTGTAATAACTAAGTCTATACGATCGTTACGCGACAAATTGTTTGTAGGCTGTTATTCACAGTTAGTCTTTCTTTTTAATTTTAAACCTGAACCTTTCAAATGGATACTGCTATAAACGTTACTACTTTTGTGTATCGATACACACAAAATTTAAAAAGAAATATTCATAACAAACAGAAAATAACACGAAATCGTTATAATTTTTACGACCAATCAATAATTAGCGTAAAAATGTCTAAATGAAGCGTTCTATTGTAATTTTGCGTGGAAGTAAGTACCAGTAACATTTCAATATTGAAATCGATACTGAGACAAACTGAATAAGGCGTTTCCACAATCATTTTTCATCGCAATGCATATTATCGCTCGAAGCTGGGACCGTTTTATTTGTATTAGTACGGTGTTTTTTTGAAAATACGTCTCAATAGAAGCTTTATATTTACGTAAATGATACTTTGTATGCTTTGATACATATTCAGACAAATTATAAAATTGTATTTCTACGAAAATCTTTATCTCAAAACAGATTTAAAATAATTTCCGTATTAAAAGTTATTGGAACATAACGTTAACCAACATTTGTCTGAAATCAGAGTAAAGAATTTTAGAAAATTTTTCGCAAAAGTATGAGCCTGTTAGTGAGTTTTTTTCTTGTGTATCAACTAAAAATTTGTTTCTAGGAGCGTTTAAAAAAAATTTATAAAAAAGCACGCTCTTCAGTTTAGCTTTGCTATCTGCTTAAATTACTAACATAAAGATGTTTTAATTCCGTTTTAGGCATATTTTCGAAAAGAGCGGCTCTGTTTTGTCCTTCTCCTTTTTTGACCCAGTGACCATAAACGCGGAAGGCGCATCCATCGATGACCTACAAATATTACAAAATATAGAATTTGTAAACGATGAATATTTTGGTTTAAAATACTTTATAGTAAACGTACGTTCAATGAATTAGTTTTAATTTGATTGAATTGTAAACAATGCCAGACATACTTACTTTTCTAAGAACCTTTAGTCTATAGGGATCTGTACAAGCCACGTTTATAGATAGTGGTTCCGGAGTAATGTGCAGTCTTTTAATTCTTATAACTGCCCGCACACAAAGAACGGCAAGCATAAATTTCTTCCTTGCATTGAATGACTTTGCTTTTAATTCCTAAAAAGTATTAATAAAACGGTTAATCTGTCTAAGCATAATAAATAGTTTATCGTTTTCAATCATGACAATTGCAACAGCACAATGTTTTTTTTAAATAACATGTTACTTGTTAATATTTCAACTTTTAGTCAATAGCATATATCGCGCTTACAGTGGTATGTAAGTTTATTAATACTTATGTCTTAGCCAAAAAATTTATTTTTAAACAAATCAAAAACTGAATTCCATACATCGCTTTATTTGTTATTATCACACTGAAACAAATTTCATAACAAGAAATCTATAACAACAGTTAATCAATATCGAAATTTTTTATTTGGTCATAGTAAAAAATACGACGCGCCAAATATATTTTAATTAATTTTTACTTTAATGCTACTAATAAAATCAAGATTTTAATCGTATCTAAGCATTAGATCGTTTTATATTGAAAAAAAATTAACACTGTTCATTTCCGTTCAATCAACTTCTATCCTCCTTCATCCAATACAATAAACTGAGCTTAAAAGTTTTGTAACTTTTTAATAAATTATTGCAGCTTCAAAATATTGACGCCTTTTGAAAACCAATTGAATAGTACACTATACATTACAACATACATTTATTTTCAATTATAACACTCTTAAGCTCAGCTAATTTTCACGAGAGAGACGAAAAAATGATTGAACGGAAGCGTATGTATCTTATACGTATTACATAATGAAGAATCTGTAATAAAAAGACATACAGAATATTATATAATTATATGCATAAAAATTATACATATTATATAAATATATTATAAGCGTAAAAAATCGACAATTCATAGAAAAGCACGTGTTAAGAAAAAAAATGCAATACAATAAAGCACATACTTTAGCCATGCAAATAAAACTTTTTAGGAATAGATGCTTGCAGAAAATAGAGTAGTTATAAATTAGACCATGAGCGAATGGTTTATTTGCGTAGTAATTGTATTTGTTAATGAGTTATTTCTAAATTCCGAATGTTAATAAAACGTTTTAATTAAAATACGCTATTGTGTAAATAACATCAATTCATAATTTCTTTTTATGAAATTGAGAAAGTGGCAGGTTACCAAAGCTAATTGAGATATCCGACTGAGTCGTCGTGAATTAGTGGACAGTGAGCGTTTTAAGGGAGCGATATCTTGATCCCATAGCTGCAATGTTAAACGTAATGTAGGTTTTAAAATTAAATATTTCAAATAACTTTGTATCACGTTTGAGTTGCTCTGTGAATAGGTAAAATAGTTCTAATCAGTTGAAATATACAAAAAGTAAGATGAATCTAATAATAATTAACGTTTGGGGTAAACGTTCAAGCAAGATAGAATGTAGCAGCAACATTAACAATGCACTGTATTTTTAACGTATTAAAACTAATATAATCAAGACGGCATACTTGTTGTGTGCTAGCTACTTCTTTATATTTTTACAAGTAATAATAATTTAAGCTATACGAAAAATGTACTACACTATTTGGAAAAATCAAACCACCTGTGATGGCTAAAAAGCACAATAATTGCAGTAAATAACAAAGTGTTCTGCTACTTACCACTGTATGGAAGAACGAATGTTCTAAAGCTTCTTTTATGCCAATTCTTTTTGTAGGGTCAATTACCAATAGTTTACTAATTAAATCTTTTGGTGCATCTATAATAGCAATAAATTAAATAAAAAACACATTTACTCAAATTATATTTTAGATGCAATGAGTTACATATGTATTTAATTATCTAGCATTAACATACCAGTAATGTCAGCCCATTCTGGTGAAGTAAACGAGTATTTACCTTCCATAATATTTCTCAGCATAACCATCTGTTTGCGATGCCAAAAAGGTGGGCATCCAACTAACAAAGTAAACATAATCACGCCACAAGCCCATCTAAAAAATTAAATAAACCATATGAATACAACTGCATTGATTGAAAACTACGAAAATATTTTTATAGCTTAAGTACATATCAACTTCAAAGCTGTATCCATCTGATTTTTCAAACATGTTGCACTTTAAAACTTCAGGTGCTAAGTAACCAGGAGTACCACAAAGATCTAAAAACGAATACAATTTAAATTATTTACGGCACTTGTCATTTAAACGATATTTAAAAGAATGATAAATTAGGTGAAAACTCACCATAAAGCCTTTCTCCTTCTTTCAATATCCTAGCAAAACCAAAATCAGTGATTTTGACATTGAGATTGTTATCGAGTAAAATATTTTCTGGTTTCAAATCTCTATGTACAATTCCTTGATTATGCACATGTTGTACCCCCTCAAAAACTTGTCTCATAATATAACGAGTTTTTTTTTCAGATAGCGTAACAACAGATGTTAAGTAATCAAAGAGTTCTCCATTTTTACACAATTCAAATATGAGAAAGATGAATGTGCTCGATTCAAAAACATCGTGTAGCTCAACTGTTGACAAAAAAGTATGTATTATATAGTTATTATAATATTTTATTGAAAAAATTATTTGTAGAAATGACTCACTTATATAAGGATGACCAGCAACCCTACGAAGAATTTGCACCTCTTGCATAGTAGCATCTTTCATTGTATGAGAATCAATACCATCGTGTGGTTCACAACTTATATCTATGATCTTTGCTGCATATTCTATGCCAGTTTCTTTCTCTATACATCTTCGAACAGTTGATGAAATACCTCTGAAATTAAACAACAAAGTCACCGTTTTTACTAATCAATTTAATTATTATAATTACCAATATTTGTAACAGCTGCATTATGCATAAGTATGTTGTTTTAAATTTATTCAAATAAAAATCAAATAAACAAGATTTAGTTTTGACTTCTATACAAAATAGTCCGAACAGAATAAGGAAAAAATGCTACAGATCCAATAAAATTGTGATATATAGAAGACCTATAGAATGATCATTGAGCAAGATCTATTAGGAAATCAATTGAAAGAAGTTGACTTATCTGATGATCTTCAAAAAACTATAAATAGACAACTCTTCCCAATACTTTTAATGTAAGTGTAAGAATAAAATTCCAAATAGATAATTGAGTGCGGTTAATAGTGTTGTACAAATTGAAGAAGATATAATCTGACTGTGTAAATTAACTCAGCTAAATCGCGACGGGCGAGAGATAATGGAATTTGACTCTTGATAAACGCGACTTATTTACTGCATTTTATTAAACACAGTGGGATAGACGAACAAACGGAATAATTGTTTGCCGTTGAAAAATAAATGTTCCCGTTGTGTGTTAATTGACATTGAATTTAAAGCAGCAAATCCTTCGTTGCATAAATTATATAAGTTATAGGTTAGCTCGTGAATATTTTATGCTCAATAATAAAACCACATGCTTTCGTTTGTTTTACTTCTAAACAATCACTCGCAGCATACGCTAATAGATACAAATTTAGGAATTGAGTCCAAGAGAAGTGCGTTATATCGAGACAATGGCTGTAGACAAAAAAAAATGCGCGAGTCTCTATGATTTTCCATACCTGCCGAGGATTTCTTTAGGCTCATACTTGGCGTAAAAGCCCTTGGCAGCATCTTTGTCGGGCAGCAAATCGTCGGTCTCATCTTTGGCTATCTCCTTCTTTGTCATCCTTGCGAAATAATATTCCCCGCTTTCGCGAAACAAGCCACGGAGAGATAAAAATTGGTTGCAGGACTTTATCAACGAAGATCGCGAAGGTCAGCGGTCATCTTTCTCTTTCTCTCCGTGTCTGTCTCTCTCCTTCTATATGGAGAGTCTTTGTTTGTCAAGAAAAATAGAAGAGAGAGGTTCCAAGGCACACCAAGAGGAAGTCGCGAGCACACTGTCACTTTGTGTTGCATCTGTCACACAGCTCGCGCACCACTGAATAAAAAGCGCCACACAGCTACAGCTGCACATCACGACTCAGCTGCGCAGCAGACGCATATTTTCGTGTTAGTCAGCTGGCAGTCGACACAAACGAACATAGTCAAACCTCTCTATTTATTGTATATATATACCATACCATACTAAATACATCTAATATACATATATCTATACCATACCATACCATGTGTATATATAGTGCCTATTGACGAATTAAATTTGAATAACTCATTAGCACGTTTTAAATATTAAAAATAGATACTACGTCAACAATAAATTATAACAAAGTTCAACAATTTATATCACTGATTATTCGAGATTATTGATTTAATGAAATTTGTGCTTTTTCCCGAGATGCATGCATGCGCCACATCGTACAGTTTATTATTATAAAATTTTCACTGCAATATCTATTCCAACATTTATAAACGTGAATCGCATATTTATAGAAGCTATGGAGGCTAAACCAACTTAGTTTATAGTCGATCTCTATGACAATAACGCTCCCTCGCCATATTTTTATGTTTAAATTTCATTAGATAATCAGCCTGAACGCATCTGATAAGTTATTGTGAGAGCGAGAGTTGTGCGATAAAAATTGAGCTAACTTCACCTTACTGCGCCTCAACATGGCCGGTGACTAGCCGGAGATTTTTCAACAACTTTTCTTAAATAAAGTTGTTTTCATTTTCGAATATGGAGCTGTCACGTGTTGTTTTCGGTAACAATTTCAGAAAATCACTACTTGACGTGACCTGCAAAATTTTTAGTGTACGAGTGGCTAAATATATAAGGTAACATTGCAATTACGTAAATCAAGGATACATAACCTTGGTAGTTTTTGAAACGCAATCAATTATCACGTAAGTTTATTTTTAATTTGTACTCCACGATGTTGTCTTAGATTGGCAGAAGTAGGAAAATTGGAAGCTCCAAAACTATCGGGAAAATACAGAACTGGACAATTAATACTACACAGAGTTTTTGGCTACAGAGGAGTTATTCTTTTTCCATGGCTTGCAAGAGTTTACGACAGAGATCTTCCTCATAGACGAGAAGGGTAAGCGATAGAATGTTTATTTTAAAATGTTACCCTATTGATACACATTAGAATGGACTTTAACCATCAATGTTAAAGTTGTATTTGCCAAAATGTATTTTACATGTTATTTATTTACTGCTTTAGTTCTGAAGAAGGTAATTTTAATGGAGTGGGCAAAGAAGTAAAGGGGAGAACACATATTTTTTATCAAGTACTAATTGATCAAAGAGATTGTCCATTTATCGTAAGTATTTTGATAGTGTGATAGTTTAACTATAAACAGAATGTTTTCAATTTTATTTTATCTTAATTAGTGGCATGAAAAAATGTATCAAACTTCAAAACCATGTAGTGACAATTTGTCCATATGTAACAATATTGATTTTCTACTATATATACTGAATATATAATAAGGATTGCTTTATAAAGCCATTCTAATGGATTATTGTTATAAACATTATAGAGGGCACAAACAGAAGCTGTAACTTTTCTTGGAAATCATGAAAGCAGTAGGAGTCTCTATGCTATTCCTGGATTGGATTATGTTGCTCATGAAGACATTTTGCCATACACAACAAATGAAAAGCCAGCTCTACAACATGAACTTTTTGATAAATTTTTATCCTACCATCCAGATAAAGATCCGCCGTTTGCCGCGCAAGAAACCTTACGTGCATGGCAGAAGAAAAATCATCCATGGTTAGAACTCTCCGATGTACACAAAGAAACAACAGAAAATATTAGAGTTACAGTTATCCCGTTTTATATGGGTTGTAGGGAGAGTCAGACGACGTCGGTGTATTGGGTATGTTGCACCAAACGTAATATTTTAGTCATTTCGAATTGTATTTACAATTTCGATTATTACGTGAATTTGAATACATTGATTTTTGCAATATGTAAAGCAATATGGAAATTATTCACAAATCACAATATTACACGCGTAAAAGCGCGTTCGATAAATGTTAGAACTTTGTACCAAGGATGAATGTTAAGTAATACATTTTATTTTATTTCAGTGGCGTTATTGTATAAGATTAGAAAATCTAGGAGATTTGAGCGTACAATTGAGAGAACGTCATTGGAGAATATTCAGTTTATCCGGTACGTTAGAAACCGTAAGAGGGCGAGGTGTTGTAGGACAAGAACCAGTACTTTCAAAGAATTTACCGGCTTTTCAATATAGTAGTCACGTTAGTCTGCAAGCTCCAAGTGGTCACATGTGGTAAGTTTTCCTTTTCATTTGCATAAGAGCAATGTTTGTGCATTAAGAATCGATTCACCATATAGATACGTTTTCAGGGGAACTTTTAGAATGGAAAGAGAAGATGGGTATGCCTTTGATTGCAGAATTCCGCCCTTTTCTCTGGAATCAAAAACAGATGAACCAGCAACTCCTAATGAAAATACATGAAATATATTGAGTGATTGATAAAGATCATGTTAAGTTAAGACGCAAGCTGTAAAAAGATGATTTTTATTTTAATTGCGATACTCTAAGAAATTACGTCTGCCTCGGTATAATAAAATAGGCTCTATCACTAAATTAAATTTGTATATACACATGTAGATAGTGAATTTTAAGAAAATAGATGATAATGTAAGTTAAATAACTTTGTAAACTTGATAAATATGGTTTGCAAAAATCTAATACGCGCTGTTCATGATATTTCGTTGGGAAAGAAAGTAATAATGAACACCGTAGTATTTAGATTTGAAATAATAATTATAAACCCGTTAATAAATTATATGTTCATTATGAATAACTACATATGAATGCAATTAATGACCATTAGACGTTGTAGCTAATAGATCAAAAGCAGATTCGTCGTCGATAAGCGCGAAAAACTATTGTTTACTCAGTAAAACGTGCACGAATTAGAGATACATAAACGTTGTCAAACAAATTTAACTTGCAACTCCATTTCATCAGTAACCTTACTACTTGTTCAACTGGACTCGAGTGAAAAGCTCTGCAAAGAAAATAATTGCAGTGAATATTTGAATTCGATAAGAGCATTTCGAGAAGCCGTCACGAGGTGCCGCTGTGGGTTTGGAAACCGGCATCTTTGTTGTCCTACAGCGACTAGTGACTTGGCTCTTTCTTCGTGTTTCCGCATCCGCAGAGCTGCATTCGTCCCGGCTCCAGCAGTGCTTGTGTGTCGGTGCGCTTGACAATCCTGGTTTTTTGCGAACTTGAATATTATTTTGTTTTTTTCACGTCGTCTATCTAACCAACTGTGTTATCAACAAAACACCATGGCAGCCAGTAAGTAATGAAATTTATTTTTCAAACTTATAAATCGGTATTATTCAGCATCGAAAGTATCTCTTTTCGTGTTGCTCCATTTTCTCCGCGGGCTTTGAGAGCCTAACGGTACTTCGCGTGAAAACAACAACAAAAAGTAGGTAGCGTTATGCCGCCATGTAACACGCGACTTCTGTCACTTTGAATTATTCTTTATCGCGTACGATATTTTCTTGTTAGTAGCTCGACATTTTCGAAGTGAAATTCGACTAATTTCCTTTCTCTCGCGCGATGAATTTGGAAAGGCCCTTTGCCAATATATACACCTTATATATGTATGTATATGTGTGCGTATGTGTATGTATGGTATGTGCATACACATATATATGTATGTGTATAAGTCGGGCCCCGTTTTTTCAGCTGGGTGTATATAGGCAAAGCTTTCACTTGCGTGGCGGCGTTGCCATTTTCGAGGGATGTCGAGCCAACAGCCGCCCTCGTATTACACATATATAAATCGCGGGGGCGAACACTCGCGGTATACGCTTAAGCTAAAATCAAAACCTCGGTGTTCTTGACATGGCTATATGCGTGTACATTATTTGCTGTGCCGTATGATATAGGCGTCTCTGCCACTCTTTACAACGCCAACTGCATATTTCGTTTACTTTACTCTCTCCGCTTTATTTACACACGTACATACACACACACACACACATACACACACTCGCGCGCTATCCTTTCTCTCTCTCTCTCTCTTTGTCTCACACACCTTATTCGCGCTGCCACTTTCTTCGTCATCATCATCACGCTCGTGTGTTCCATAAGATCAAAAAGATGTTTTTTTGCGACTTTTTCCTTTAGATTCCGCGATATTCTATCTAGAAGTACTCGCGACTCTTAACTAATCGCTATCAAGTCAATAAATTGACAATCGTATATTCTCCATTTTGAACGCAACCAACGTTATTTTTATCCAAAAAGCAATTATATTTTGACAATATTCCTGGGAAATAAATTGGTCAAATATTTTGCTGGAGAAGTTTGCGCGCATTCTTTAGAAATTAGAATAAAGCGTGGAATTTAAAGGCGTGAGAAAATGGGACGGATATTTATTGAAAGTTAACAAAAGAAGGTTTCGTGAAGAAAGAGTGCAACACAAAGGTGGATTTCGTCAAAAAGCTCGCTTTTTTCAACGTCAATTTTGTACAAGATTAATAGGAGATGTATATTTTTGGATAAACGAGTTTCAACAAAATTTACAATTTATAAAGCGATTTCGCGGGGAAATGAAGCTATTTGTATTTATACTCGTCTATTCTGACGTGAAAAATTAACAGACGATAGTGGTGGTTTAACGTGTACAACGAGCGCAAGCTTTGAATATATTTCTTGGCATATCAATTGAAAATTCAATTGCACTTTGCGTAGCAATAATACTCGCACTGTAATGTAACGCGATTGGCTTGTAAATAAAAGAAAGCGAGTGTCTCAATCCCTTTGTGCAACTCTTAAACGGCAATCTAAAACCACTCGTGTAAAATGATAAAAAAAGAGTGACTCAAGTGAAGATAAGTCGTTGAATGTATACATTGTGGCAGTGTTCGCATTCCGTTCGCACTTGAATAGCGAAAAATAATTTCGCGAACAAAAACGTCTTCTTTTTGCGAATCGGGCAAAACAAATATACGGCGATAGATGCTGTTTCTAGAGCAAATATCCGCCTGACTTTTGAAAAATGACTTTCAATTCATCTTTCTAAAATATCTAAAATAAAAAATCTGTCGTCAATGAAACTTATTAGCGACGAGGTTATTTGTTTGGCTTGCGTGCCGACGACACCAATGTTGTTCGAAAGTATCCTTCGCGGCAAGGAAGTCGATTGATTGCAAAACGAAGTTACGTTCGTGAAAGCGATTGAGTTTATTGCCGACGACACGTACGTACTAACGTTTATATTACGACGGCTCGTTGCACTCGGAGTATTTCCATGCGAATTGTCAGTGGAGGTTGCAAGACCGCCGAGAAAAGTTTTGTTCTCCATTGTTCACGCTACAATAACGTCGAACGAATGCTATAAAGGAATCTTGGAGGTTATGGAAAAGTTTCCCGACGATTGTCGATGGAACAAGAATTTCCGAACTCTAGCGCGTTCGTTCAAAAAACACACACGAGTTAAATCTCCTATTACCATAATGCCTCTCACGCACGGGTTCGTCCGCGATGTTCTCGGAAACGCTGTACAGCAGTTTCAAAGCTTCGCGTGATTGAATGGCAGGTAGTAGATTAACGAACGATCCTGTGTCACCAGGTGTGCGTAATCGCATCAACGGATACCGTCAGGTTTGGCTTTGACGGTTCGTTGACGGCGATCGTTCGGAATTGTCGTACACGGAGACAAGAAAAACTAAACGAAAGATTGTTCGCAAAAAGTGGGATCAAAACCAACTAATATCTCGTTAAATTTAATCGGAGCAGCAGGCGTATTGACGAAGGAGGTGCTGAGCCAGATGCGAAGCAAGTTCTACGCGGAGCCACGAAATCTACAGGCGCAGAACGTTTGCTCGCGAGTCGACCCATTAGAAGCTTGCATCTCGCGTAGTACCGCTCAAGCGACCAACCACGTGTTTCAGCACAAGATCGAGACCGAAGGCAAGCCCGTTACCAATCAGAAGCACAGTGGACGTTGCTGGTTATTCGCCGCTCTCAATGTCATTCGCGTACCATTCATCAAGCAACATAATCTCGAAGAGTTCGAGTTCAGTCAGAATTATCTGTTTTTCTGGGATAAGGTACATCCGTTGTTCGTTGAAAGCTCAAAGATCAGCGCTCGTCTCCTTGACATTTTCTTTGTTAAAATAATTGATTTTAATCGACAGATCGAGCGAAGCAACTACTTTCTGCACAACATCGTGAAGACTGCAAAACGCGATGACGCGCTCGAGAGCCGAATCGTGAATTTCCTTCTGCAGGATCCGATTAACGATGGTGGCCAATGGGACATGGTAACAAATCTTATCAATCGTTATGGTCTCATGCCTAAAGCTTGCTTCCCTGAAAGCTACTGTTGCGAGAACTCCGTTCGACTTAATATCATCCTCAAGAGCAAGTTGCGCGAGTACGCTCATGCGTTGCGTACGCTCGTTGACTCTGGTGCCTCTGACGAGCAGGTATGTACTTTTCACCTGTGATATCAAGTTTTTAAGCAATATTTGTGGATTTATCGCGAGATAACATTTTGCAAGATAGTCATTATTGAAATTGATGAAATTTAGAGTGCGATAATCGCTATCGTTTACCAATTGATTAAGCGTAACCAACTTATTACTGTCGTACTATTTGATTCTAATCGCTACGTCTATCCGGTAGATCCAGCAACGTATCAACGAGCAGATGACGGTAGTTTACCGAATAGTCGGTATTTGTTTGGGAATCCCACCAGAGACTTTCAACTGGGAATACTATGACAAGTCAAAGAATTACAATAACGTGGGTCCAATCACGGGTCTGGATTTCTATGAAAAGTACGTGAAGCCATACTTCGACGTGAACGAGAAGGTCTGCCTGGTGACAGATCCAAGATCGACGAACCCTTATGGCAAAGTCTACACGGTCGATTGCCTAGGCAACGTGGTTGGTGGTCGAGCTACCATCTACAACAATCAGCCACCTGAACTTCTCATGAAACTCTGTGCTGAGAGCATCAAGAATAACGAACCAGTGTGGTTCGGTTGCGAAGTGTCCAAGCGATTCAGTGGTAAGGCTGGCATTCAGGATCTCAAAGCCCACGACTTTGAATTGATGTTTGGAACCGATGTACAAGTCACCCTCTCCAAAGCTGACAGACTGCTCTATGGAGAGTCGTCCATGTCACATGCCATGGCATTCACCGCTGTGTCCTATAATGTGAGCGACAATTTTTAACGTGACTACTACTTTCGAGCCAACAATGGTTTTTCATCTACTCGCTATTTTACGTAACTTCCATTCTCAATTGACGACGCGTTCAATTTGAGCTCGAACAGTTTTAAACAAAAGACCCGAGTGAATGCGAAAAAAAATCTTTTTTGCTTAATCTTTGTCGATTATACGAAGTTAAAAATTCTAGAAATTCTTTTATACCTTCTGTATTTTTGCGTGTAAGCATAAAAACGAAGTAGGAATATTTAACTCCCAAATTACCAATATTAACATTTAACTTTAAGTACGATTCACCAATTAATTAATAATTATTTTACACTAATAAATTGCACTAATTTCTACTTTCAGAAGGATGGATCGATCTCAAAGTTCCGCGTAGAAAATTCATGGGGAGATGACCGCGGAGACAAAGGATATTTAGTTCTTACTGCTAACTGGTTCCATGAATTTGTCTTTGAAGCAGTTATCGATAAGAAACATGTACCCGCTGATGTGCTAGCAGCATTTGAACAAGAGCCAATTGTCTTGCCTGCATGGGATCCAATGGGCACTCTTGCTCAGTGATAAATTTTAATACTTGTCATTGTATATGTACTCATTTGTTTTTGATTATTAAAGATCCAAAATTTGAATAAGATTGATCAAAAAGTAGATTTTTACACGATTAATACATTAAACAGTAAAGCAGATTTTGATCAAAATAATGCTCTAAGGAAATATAGCTTTTGAAAAATTTTTTTCTACTTATGCTACAGACTGGAAAAACAAATGCAAATTTTAAATTATGCATGATGTTGATCACGGCTTGAATGTTACTATAATCTATCGCGGTACATTTTCAATTTGTGAAATGAATTTTAATACACACTTTTTATGCCAATATTTCTAATAATGCAAGAATACAAAAATGTTTTTCTATAAGTTGTAAAAGTGTTATAGAACTATAATACTCTTTCAAAGTTCAGACGTATGCGTCTACATTGGTTGCTATGGATGAATAAAAAGACTATACTTTAGAAAAATGTAATTGCTTTATTTGTTCAGTATCTATAAAACAACCTTTAAAAAATTCCTTGGAAAATAAATCGACGATAAATCATCTTATCCCATTATGTAACTTTTTTCTTTTTTGGTGATAAAGGTACTGTAGTTTAGCCCAAACACCTTGGCACATTCTTTGTAATCTCACATCTTTATCGTTAATAGCAAATTGAAAAATCTCTTTGATCATACGCTTACTGACTTTGAAATAATTCTGCTGTAATAGACTTAGAGCTGCATACAACTTGCAGCGAGCAACTAATTGAGGATCGCCTAATCTGATAGACAATTTAAATTGTTCGATCGATATTTGTCCAGCAACTTTAGCCTGTTAATAAAATAGTATTTACTTATTGAAACAAATACCATTATTAAATAACTTACACAATGATCAGAATAATCTCCTAAGGCTGAAAAAGCTCCTCCTAGTGTTGATAACCATGACATTGCATGATCTATTTCTTGTCGTTCCATTACCATTTGAGTTATCTTTTCATTCCTATTTAAAATACAGTCTGTATATACGTTCATTCAAAATAAAATATATTTACGGTAAAATTTAATCTATAACAAACCAGATATGATCCAGAAATTGATAGTTTGGACTACGAAGCTTGATAAAAATAACGACATTTTTAGCTCTTGTTTGTTTGACTGTTACACTAACAAAGTTTCTTAAAACATCAAGGGCTAATTTTCTATATGTATTAGAGTCATGCATAATGTAAAAATATATCGATATTAAATATGCATTAAAACCTCTTTTGCGCAGAAGTAATGGGTAAAAGTTTGTTTTATTAGACAAATCATTGCTGTTATTTGAAGTATTTATATATTCACAAATTAATTCTGGTGAAACTATTACATCATCATAAACATATTTTCTTTTGTAAACTACTAATCTGAGCTTATCGTTCATGATTAAGCTATATCTTTCATGTGAAAATCAAGAAACATATTTTAAGGTTAATTTGATTTTGACCGGTTTTGATAAGATTATTTTGAATAACACTTTTCAAAATCTCAAAATAACACGTCGTAACATAGTATCAGCAAACTTGAGTAAATATCTATGAAAATCCGTCATTCATAAACCTTCAAATTTAAAATTACGTAAAAAACACCGTTTACTAATCGATTTCATCAAATGGACAATGCAGCTTTCAATCTCCGACTACTACTAACCTAGTAAACAGAGTATCGACCAATACACACACGTACACAATTGGTTTAGCGGAGACAGTATACGCACATTTATTGCGTATCTACTACAAACATAATATGCACATCATTCCATTGTATGAAAAATAGTAAATAAAATAATGAATCTCCGAGTACGATGACGAATAATTTATATAATTATTATTGTTATACTTATCTAAAAAATTATTTTGATGAAAATTTGAGCCATATACAATATTATACAATTAGAATATCGTAATATTAATAAGCACGTACGTAGGCTGGAGAGATTTTAATAGACAGGTAGAGGAGATCACATTCTCGTAAAAATAAATTAAATTTTAATTCTTCAGTTGAATCATATTTATTAATTTTCTTTATAATATACATTGTTGACAACCGTTGGTCAGTATAGATTGAATTTCCATCGTATTTTGAACAAAAAAGTCACATTTTTTATAATTTGCACAATAAATAAAGCAAATACTATAAATGCATATTTCAACCAACATATATTCGTTGCTTCTTTGTTCAAAATTCACATAAAAACTTTTAGAATGGTTTTTCGATGTAGTCGATTACAAGGATTCTCGCAAATACATTCACCATAATTAATAACCACTACTCTATTAGAACTCTTTTAATGATTTTAAGTATTTATTTAACCCAATTAAAAATGGGAAAATTAGCATAGAATTTAAATAATAAATGTCTCTTTTGGAATCTGCTTGTGAGCTAAATTTTATATTCAATTTAGTATAATATAATTAAAGAATTTTGTATGTTGGGCATAACCTGAGATTCGCAGCGTTTTATCGATTTAAACATTTTTTATGTTGGGCATAACCTGAGATTCGCAGCGTTTTATCGATTTAAGCATTTTTTATGTTGGGCATAACCTGAGATTCGCAGCGTTTTATCGATTTAAGCATTTTTTATGTTGGGCATAACCTGAGATTCGCAGCGTTTTATCGATTTAAGCATTTTTTATGTTGGGCATAACCTGAGATTCGCAGCGTTTTATCGATTTAAACATTCTTTATGTTGGGCATAACCTGAGATTCGCAGCGTTTTATCGATTTAAACATTCTTTATGTTGGGCATAACCTGAGATTCGCAGCGTTTTATCAATTTAAGAATGTATTTTTTTGGGTTAAACTGAGATGCATAACATTTTATTTTATGATATTTATTCGTTAGAATTATATCTAACGATATTTAAAAGTTTAAGGATTCTTTGGAATCTTATGTGAGCTAATTTTTAAGTTAAAACATTCATAATCCTTAATGAATGATCATTGGTTCTTTTGGAATCTGCTTGTGAGCTAAGCTTTATGCTCATACAAATAATCATTTTAATGATTCGTTTGAAACCTATAGTGAGCTATATTTTAAGATTGAAACAGTAATAACAATAAATGTCGATAATTTTAAAGATGTTGATCGTTATTATTTAATTATGTTGTGTAATTTAATTGAAAATCACATAAAATTAGCATTATTAATATTTAGTCTAGTAAGCTACAATTATTTTTACTACAGCGAGATCTCGCATATCCGAAATATAACGTTTTAATCGTGTTAGCTAAGAATATCTTAGATTCCGATTGGCGATACGGTTTTTTTAGTTAGGACACTTAGTGGTCGGAAAGTACACTATTCCGATATAAAATTTTGAATTAAAAAAATTAGGTTAAGTTAGTCGAGACATAACTTTTAATCTGTTCCAACTATTTTAATATTAATTTTGCGATAATATCTCAGCTTGTCCGAAAACAAGGACAATTGGTAACGTGTCATTAATAAAGACCGAGTGTATCCCGAAATGTCAGAAAAAGATGTGGCCACCAATACTCACAGCTGTAGAAGCATTCTGACGTAGTTTCTCGATGTTCATTGTCTGAAAAAACAATTATCCGAATTAAGATTAAACTGGATTATTGATTGATGTCCACGTTAATACAAAACTTAAATTGCAATGGTACAAAACATTGAACGTGATACAATTTTGCTTGATTTCCAAATTTTCGATGTTAAATAAATGGTAACGTGAGATGCCTAATGACCTTAAATCTATAAAACAAACGTAATATTATGCAAATACCCAAATGCTTACTTTCGCAGAAAATGACAAAGTGCCAATATATTCAAAATTAAACACGTAAAACTGAGTAGGGCATTCTAATCTAAGATTACTCTAATATAAAGCATATCTATGAGAGGTTACAGCGTTATAGAAAGATTCAAATATCACATAATATGAAAACTAATATAACGACAAACATTTGAATAAAATATGGGCTATTAAAAGATATTCCAGTATCGAATAGGGAAATGATAATTTTTTTACGAAAAATGGACAATAATAATTAAACGTCTGTAGAGAGGTTATGTTGAGATTATTTTCATCAAAACACGGTCTGGGGGAGTACAAATATTTGCAAATATTTGAAAATTGTCTCGATTGTTTTAGTAAAATACGAGTCTCCAAAAAAATAGTTAATTATGAGACGGGGAAATGAACATTATTGAAAACAATAAAACAATAAAAGTAGTTTCAAAGCTAAACATACCTTCAAAACGACAAGAAGATTTATTTGCGACACATTGGAATAGCTATTGCAACGGGAAACGTGTTCGGTGAAATAACGTAGAATGTTCTAGACACATTGTAACTTGAGAGTAAATGTGCCACCATTGTCAATGGAACTTTTTTAGCATGGCTGACATCACTGCAGTAGACAGTTGACCAGCAGTCCAGCAGATGCTCAACAACTTTGTTACAAATAAAAGTTGATCGCCAGGAAATTCGGCGCGGAGCTGGAAAACCGACTTATGGACGATCGTTTTCGACGACGGCGTCTGTGTTTCTCCATGTCGACGGCTGGCAATTACATTTGCTACGAAGGCTTGAATTCAAATGAACACACGTGAAATAGCACATTGAGACTGTTGGGTCAACTGCGCCCAAAGTATGTACACCTCTGTTGCGTTAATATTCTCTCTCCCTCCTGCTCTTTTCTATACCTCTCCTCTTTTTTCCATCCAGCTAGAAACACGATGTAGATGCAGCTTGTATAGGTGGACGTTCCATTGGCTGCCTATGTGGAATCAGAACTCGGTAGGCCAATCATCGATCGGCTTTCTCCTGAAGAATGCTGACGCCTATCGCCGCCCAACAGACAGATGGTGTAGGTTATATTTCAAATTTGAAAGAAGAAACGTTCCGAAAATCCACGTCCTTCCCTTTTTTGCCCTTTCAAAAAATTCATCAACGGACTTGAGCTGGCACAGCCGTTGTGCGCCAACTATCCGTCGTGTTCTTTCTCGCAATAGAGTCCATCGAGAAACTGTCCGTCTCTGGCACGTCGGTAATCGCAACAGCAACCACGTGCTCTTGCTGACCATTCCGATGATTCATTCCGAGGATATGGAATGGCAATGGAAGCGTCGTCTATTTCAATGAATCTGATCACGACGAGCCTCAAAAGCATTCGCGGATTTTGTTAAAAAAATATTTCCAGCGTATCCGAGTCTCTTTGACTATGCTCGCGTAAGTGAGGATACGACGAGGATCAACGGATCCCCATAGCTCTCGGTAGTTTTCTACGTCGCGCGGTAAATTGTAAATTTGTGTCTTTCTCGCTCAGCGCGGCACTACATTCGCTCACTTCCATTAGAATATTACTCGAAATGCAAATCTACGTTATTTTCCGCAAAAGAACTTTTTGCCTGCGGCTCTGTGTCGTCCAAGCGAATTATTGGTCTTATTACGTAGGGAGGTGGTGATAAAAGGGCAGCGAGCGGCGTTGATCTATTTTTACGATTGACCATCGAAATTCGTAGCGAGTATCCAGCGAGTATATATTTGAAATGAAAAGGTGGGATCGGGTCGTATATTGTCTCGTAAACCGTTTCCGTTTGAGTTTTCAATGCCGTGCGCCTTGAAGCACGCGACAGAAACCCAGAACGAAAAACCACGCTGACCGAGGCTATTGCTTACTAATTCGTTCGTTAACGGAATTAGGAAATTACGTAAAGGTCGCACACTTGCCATTTTCTTCTTCGTACTATTCTGTCTCTGTAGCGAGCTTATATTTGAGTTTATCGATGCAAAGTCTCGCCTCTACACGCGTGCATTGTCCGATCGAACAAAATTTGGCGTTTGATCCACGATCAATTTGAACGACCAAGTCGGACGTTCGAGAATCCATGTTGAAATTCAATGCTTTCCGCGTTATCGGAATTCACGCGTGAACGCGCACTTCACGTGCGAAAGTTATCAAAATTAATGACGAACGTTTCGTAAAAACCCGTAACGAGATGGATCGTGTTGTAACGCGACAAGTTTTATCACGACTATACGATCAACCGATTCGACTTTGTTCCCAACGTGACGTATTATTTTAAGGCTGATCAATAATTGCAAGCTGGATTGAATCGACATAGCTTCGTAGTCAAAATCATCGTCGAGAGCGACAATCTTCGATCGTCCAAATATTCTTCAATTCACTGTTATGCATTCACGTCGTTTCTAGTTTGAAAAAACTATATAAAACGATGTTAAAATTCAACATAGTCGACGATTACGGGTTTCTGGAATTGTAATTGTGTTTAATCATATTACAGTCGTTGTATATTTATTCGTCAGTGCGCTGCAAACGCGAATGTTACCGTATTAATCAAGTCTGATTTGTCGGGCAATTATAGAGCGCACATTTTCACAATGAAGCGTAGCATAAGCACGCGCGCGTGTGCCTGACCCTCGTGAAAGCAGCTTTCGCTTGAATGGAAAAAAAGAAGAAGAGGAGAAAAATGATTCCGGCATTCACGTGTGCGGTGGGCTCGAGCGGTAAGCGACCAATGGGCTTACTCGGCTTCTCTATATATAGTACATATACTATCCAGGCCAAAAGAGCCGGCTCGCTTCCTTCCTCTCTTTTTTTACGTATTCTCCCACTTGCTTGATTTGACGTTCAATTTAATCCCGTGTGTGTGCGTGCGCGTGTGCGAGCGCTGTGCGATCTTTCAAAAATTGGAACGAATCAAGAACGCGATGGATCGGTTGGTTTTTTGAATAAACGCGCGAATGCAAGCGCGTTGAGGGTTTATAGAAAGAGAGGGAGAAAGCACGAGGTGGTGAAGGGCGAAAATCGATAAGGCTACGTTAAGTTGCAAGAGAGAGAGAGAGAGAGAGAGAGAGAGAGAAAGCGCGTGGAGGGTGTGCAGTTACATTAGTGGCGCGGCTGGCATTCAGAGACAGTCGTTTTACTCGCGTACGGGTACACACGTACGTATTAAAACACGCGGTCTCTCTCTCTCTCTCTTTCTCTCTCTCTCTTATTCTCGACAAAGAAGCCGAGTGTGTAATACGTGGAGGAAAGTAGAGTCGTCGCCGCCGCGCCGCACGTATAATAGTTGGCACGTCGGAGATCGTATCGTTCGCGCACACGGGCGTACGCATCCCCCACCTTGGTTGAGAAAGAGACGTTCGCGATATAGAATATCGTACCGAGCAGCAGTAGCTAGCAGCAGCACGAGCGAACGAAAAAGCGGACGCGCGCGACGGCGGTGTTTTAGAAGCTCGTCGATCGTCGCGAGTGGCCGTGGAATACGTATATATAGAGAGATATATATATATTCAAACGTACTAGTTGTTAGCAACAATCGAATAAACCTCGTCTACTTTGCCTTTCTCTTTCTCTCAAAGTTGTGGATTTGATTTTTTGGTAAAAAAGTATTTGATTGGAATGGCATTCCTGAGGAGGCTGCCCCAGGCTGCCAAGCAGGTGGTGCGCGAGCGTACGAGTACTGCCACCGTCGCTTCTACGGCCAGCCAACAGCAACATACCGAAGCGAGGCCAGCTCAGGTCCAGCAGCATGCGGTCAACAGACAAATTGATCCTCTGGACCTTAAGTTCAACGATCCCGTGGCCTCCTTCAAGAGCAAGACGACAACCGAACTCGTTAGAGCTTATTTCGTCTACCAACTCTGCTCTATCGAGTTCCTCGTCGAGAACAATATGAAGGTAAAAGAAAGGCGAGGCCCTATGTTTTCACTTGGAAATTTTTATTTCTTTACCATCGGGCCTTTTTCCTTATTGTTACGTATTGCGCGAAATTGAGACACCTACATAGTTAACAAACGTCTATTCCTTTGCGAACGAGAATTTATAATTAAACAAAAAAGAAAAGCAGAAGTGGTGGAAGCAATCGAAAATTGGTCTGGACCGCACAAGTTAACGGCCTGTCTGTGTGGGTGGACAGAATTCTGGTTACAAGCGTGATTGTTTGAAGGGGAAGCGTCCGTTGTGCGTTAATTTATTGCACCTGCCAGAAATGGTATTCATTTTGTCGCGCGCGGAACGTTCTAGTTTCCCTCTCTCTCTCTCTCTCTCTCTCTCTCTCTCTCATAAGTATAGGAGAAAATTAGCCGACTCTCGTGATGCGTAATGCGAGAATCTCGACTTGACACGTGCGTAAAAGCTTTAGCGCGCGTCGACTCGGGCTTGCCACGCGCGTTTGCTACTGGCGCAGCTGCGTGAGCTTTCTTTTCTGGCGGGCGTTGTGGATTCTGCGAAGTGTGTATACGTTATTTAGCAGTCTTATTTTTAATTGATTCTAACGCAATGCCGTTTGAAAAGGCTATTAAGCATTATATTATTTATTGTTGTGGTGAACAAATAATTTTTTCGCGTTCGAAATTTACTTTGCGGTTTTAAACATGCTTGATAAACACCGTCGTAACTACGAATATTTTGCCGATGTTACACTTTCGACTGTGTTCCATCGTTAAAGTAAACTCAACTTTTTCCAGATTTCGGAAGACACTTAATTGGTCTAATCGAGCAGATAAATTTAGCAGACTGTATTACGTTGCTTTGGAAACTTGTGTAGTTAAAATACGCTGTCTTTGTTATAGACGTCAATTAGCAAACTTTCTGTGTGCGTTGAAAGAATATTGCACCACAAGTAATGGTTTGAATAATTAAATAACAGGTAAAACGTCGTCATTTTATCGACAAGTTTCATTCGGTTAGCGTTAAATTTTAAAAATCACACTTTCAACGATGCCAATTTGACGTCACGACAAATCGTGACGTGATTTAAACCAGCTGCGAAAATCAATGATATTTTTTATAGAAGTACGCGAGTAGCGTTGCGACAAAGAAACCGTAAAAAATAAGTAAAACTTGAAAGGTACATTTTAAATTTAGACAGAATATCGCGATGAGTGCTACGAAAAATATTCCAAAATGCTAAACACTGTTTTTTTTTAGCTGCTTGGAAATATGTAAGATTCAACGTCCGTGACACGGTCAACTTGAATTTTTATAGAATGCAGGTTGATGCAGTTGAAGTTAACAATATTTTACCACTATGATTTGAAAAATAGAAATATTTTTTCAAATTTCAGCAATGGTAAACGACAATCGTGACATCGTATATTTTTACCTTCAAAGCTTTGCGTTGTAAACCACATGACTACCGTCACAATTCGCAAAATAACGCGTACTAGCAAACATTTTGTTGTTACCTATGAATTTTAAGCTCTGATAAGTTGATACTAATTAGGTCAACAAGAACATGCTTATTTCGTAATAGAACGTTTGAGAGCAATTAAAATTTTGCATTCTAAACAATAATTTCCGGGAGATAATATTATTATTCGGTACGATTTTGTCGAAAACGCCTGGTCGATGTATATTTTTCAGACGTTACACGACGCTGAAACAGCGTCTGGTCTAAGTTTGCATTTTGTACAGCATAAAAAAATGTTAAGTTTTGCAAAGAAGAAAAGAAAAAAGAAAAAAAGAAAAAAAAACTCCAAACAGTATTTGATTAAAAAGAACACAGCGACACTTGGCTTAAAACGAAACTTGACAAAAAATGAGTTTTTCAAAGCACATCAGTGTGTCGCATTGGCGGTATAACATAATCATACCGATTGTGGCGGGAACGACCGGATTCTCGTCATCACCATCATCATCATTGTCTCGTAATCGTTACGTGTATGTTTGTGAGACCGGCAAAATCGCGAACCCACAGTTCAGTGAACCTGCTAAATCTGGATATTTGCCACGCAGATGCATCTTCGACGAATAAAACAATACGTCGAGTTTGCGTGGATCGATAATTACTATTCCATTTGTCCCGAATCGACAGTTATTCAAACGAATCATTCTACTACGAGATATCAGTTTGTCATGGAAATGTGGAGTATCGTCTTTTTAACGTTTGACAATATTATACCTATAATTCGCTTAGCAAGACCACATTGTATTCAAAGAATATTGTTCACTGATAAATTGCAAAGTCATTTTGTTTGTTCTCTTCTACGGTTCAAAAATAGTAATGACATTTCATAAAATTACCCTATTACCATTGTACATTGGGTGATGTCGAAATATCTAATCAAAGCAGCCCTCGAAATCGTTGCGAAATTACGTTTACTTGCGCTTTAAAAAAGCTCGAGGCCTGGGCATATTCGGCGTGCTTGCGAACGGTTTGGTAGGAAACGCGAGACTCAACTTACACGCCCACTTAGTTTTTTGCCTTTTTCGCGACAACGAGCTTCCCTGTAATTTTCTATAAATTAACCAAGTACCTCGACACGCAAATTGCTCTTATCTTTCTTCTTATCATTTCTTCTAATGGCATTATAGACGAAAGTTTAACCTTATAGAAACATTTTTATTTATTCATGAATGATTTTATGATAAACGTAAACGTTTTAATATTGAAACAGCGCAGATAACAAAATAATTCCTAATTGAATATCGATTCCAATCAGTCGACTGGTTTTTGTTATTTCAGTATCTGTGTCAACCCGGTTTTCCCACGAATTCACGTAAAAAATTCGATCTTGTTGGCAAGGTTTCTCTCAACGCGATAAAAGTTAGCCTTTAATTTCTCTTTTCAGCTTACAAGGCAAATTTGAGACTTGAATTTTCAAATGAGAATAATGTCACTTTCGTGATAAGGTCCGAAACAATCGGCTGTAATAGAAATATTGCAATCGAAGAGCATGTTTGGCATTTTAATAGCTTACGAAACTTGATTACTTGTATTAATATCGATTCCAACTTAGCTGTAGTCGTTATACGCATTCGGTCGTATTTAATTGAATGCATTAATTGTTGTTTTCGTCAAGGAGATTTTAAACGTTAAACGAGTTATAATTATTCTCGCACAAGATTCCTCTATGCGTTACGATAACAGCAAAGCATTTTTTGTACAGCAAGTAATTAGGGATTCGAAACTCGGCTTTTGTTTTTTCAACAGTGCATCGTTGTTGCCTGCAAATCTTACATTCCAAACAAACAACGACGCGGTGTACTCCTTCGTTTTCAATTAAAAAATACATATATGTATTTGTTCAACTTCTATTGTAGTTTTTTTTAATTCGATTGTTGCTGCGTAATCGGAACGGCGTGTTTAATTTCAATATCAAATCACGTTCAATAACGTTACGTCTCTATTGCAATTACAAGCAATACCATTGCTGAGTACTAATCGTGAAATTATGTCAATTGCAAAATTGACGTTTGTTATTTAAGCGTTTAGCAAGTTCAAGTTCAATGCATGTGTAGTGCAATCATTAACTAATAAAAACAGTGCTCTGCTGTGATAGCTCACACTTCCGCCGAGAGAGAATTTTTATATTCTAACACGAGAGAGGGAGAGAAAGAGCGCGCCAAGGAGACACTATAATTGGTTTACGGAAACAACGCTACGGAAATCTAGTCGTTTTCATCTTGTTTCTTTTTATACGCACACACACACACACACACACACACACACACACACACACACACACACACACACACACCAGAGAACGAAGATCCTCCTGCAGTGCGGTTGCACGCAATTAAATCTCTGGTCCAGCTTGAGAATCACGTGCTATAGGGTCATTGGCTGTATGCTTCGCCTTTTTCCTTTTTTCTTCTCTCTTTAATAGCGATCGATTGTTTACTCAACAGTCAGTTGTTGATTCACGTGCTCGCACGACAAATTGGAATTGCTATTTCTGCCACGCGAAGATATATACAAAATTGGCGTTCAATTAAGCCGAGACGTTGTTGGACATCTCGGTGTGGATTTCGTTGGGTTGTCGCATTATAATATCGCAGATCGCGACGTTATTAGTATTGCCACTAGATTTTTACGAGTTTGCTTGCGTGAATATAACGTATTAAGTGAATTTTCACGATCAAAAGCGAGCAAACCGAATAGCGATTGCTTTGATTTGCTTGTGTAACAATTTTTATAATAAAATTTTTTTTTACGTAAAAAAAAGAAAAATTGGCGAGAAAAAATATCGTTCTTTAGCCAAACTACGAATAAACAAATACACGAGAGAGAAAAATCGAAGCTTAAATCTAACTTGTTAGATCAATAGAGCTACCATCATAAGTATACAGATCTGGAATAAGACGGACGATTACACGAGAAATGAAGCATTCGAAAGACGCGAATCGTCAGACTTCACCTGCATAAAAGTCAAGGCAATCCAATTGCAAATCAAGTTCAGCGTTCTTGAGTCAACGGTGTCCCGGATGAGATAAACAATCTGTTGCCCCTCTCTATCTGACTTTCGCCGTCGACAAGGCCGTCTAGTCTATAGTTCGGTTATAGTTCGGTGTGTAACGCCGAAAAATCGCATGGATACGTGGACGACCTCGGTTTGATATTCCAAGTCTGTGCGCCGGGTATTATTTCTTTCCATTGAACTTTGAGCTTAAAGAGGTACGTGACGATAGAGACTTGGAGGGAGGGGCGGGGGGAAGTTACGCCAATACTCGAAAGTACAGTTTTTTCTTTGCATGTTTCCAGACAATCTCGAGTGACCAGACAGCGATAATCCTTCACGGAACAAACGTTTTTCAAGTGCGAGTTCACTCGACGATAATACACGCGTTTTAAAGTAATCGGAAACACATCGATCGATCTAATCGAAGCGATATGTCATGCCTCGAGACAATAATATTTATATATTAGCTTTATCTATTTTCCTGACGGCAGGCAGACTTATAGACGTGTAATAAATGTGAAATTCCAAACGTTCAAAGATTTGTTAATACGTCGCTCGTAAATGTCACGTCAGCGTCGAGGGTCGTAGATATTGTATCTGGTAAAATTGAAAAGCTCGATCAAAATATTGTGAGAAGGCGGTCGTTCTCAAGTCAACTCTAAAGTCTTGTTTCGTATCTTTTGACGTGTCATTGTAAAATTACCTCTGTAATTTTTTGTTAATCCGTCTGCAAATTTTTCGTTGCTTAAGCTCACGATATGTTTATCAGTCTCGGCCAGTGTCCTCCGAGGTGATTGCTTATTGCTATGATGTAATTGTCCGTCTGCAATTTTTTTCGAATACGTTTGTAATTTTGTTTGTTCGGACATCGTGGTCTTTCGTTTATCGGTAGGGGCCATAGTCCTCTGAGCATTAGTCACCTTAATCAAGTCTGCTCTCATTTTGCAACATACGTCTGTATCTTTTTTTTTAGAAGGTCGCAACGTTCTTTCTTGTCGGTCACGGCCAATGTCCTCCGTGTTGGAGTTACATAAGAACGTGTGTGCGATCTCGAGGTACACAAGGCGTTCGTCGTCTACAATTGGAACATTTGAATTTTTCCCAAAGTCTCTTTCTGAAATCGAGTTCTTAATTCTTTGACATTTACGATGCGTCTAGACGAATATTTGATTTTCATGTCGTACACGTTCCTTCTTGAGGCTGTCTCTCACGTACGTTAACTTATAGCTAATAACTTGTTGAGTCTACATTGACGTTTACGTGCAAACGATCGTCAATTTATATCGCCACTTGAAAACATTTCTTTACATTGAATGATGCATAAACGAGCGTCTTCCCGTAAATGAATATTGTAGTTGTACCGATTAATACTTAAAATATTGTATTAATCGGTACAATACGGAATTTTGAATGAAAGTATTGAAATTGAGAGTTATTATTCGTGTTAAGCAAACAAGTCGTAAAAACTGTTCAATATTCAACGCTCTTATATTTCCATATGTTGCATACGTTATTCTCTTACTAATTAAAAATCAGTGATTCTTGATATTAAAAAAATATTTGGGGATTTTTGAAGCTCATTCCGCGTTTTGATTTTCGTATCAAATTATATCGCAAATTAACGTATTTTTCGGTAACAAACAGCATTTTGCAGGAATGACAGCGAAGAAAAAAAATGATTCACGTATTTTATACATGTTACGTAGAGTTTTATCATTTATGACTACTACACACCACCAGTACTTTCGATATATCTGTGTAAATTTACCTTTAGATAGCAATCATCACACAAATAATCTCAAATCCGACTTTCGTGTATTTATGCGGGACGTATAAAGGCAAAGCGCACGTGCGAAAATGTTTCCCCAAATCATCAATGCTTTAATACATATCTTATATGCAATTGGTAAAAACGTCATAATAAAGGTGGTCTGATTTCGAAATATGCTTATCTGGAGACATTACAAGGTCGAGTTAACAAAACGCGTTTATGTTCGTTAATGAATTTCGGAATAAAAATCGTTGATTATCTCGATATTGGTGAAAAATTTGTCCAAATATCGTATTCTCTAACGCGATTTCAAGCTTGTGTCATTGAACCGTAAAGGACCTTGAACTATAAAGGCATATGCCGATAGTTATAGAAATCAAATACTCACCATGTCGCTTGAGACAATTTCGCCTGTGTAGATAAGTGGCGAAGAGAGAAAGCAGATGTTTAACGTAATTTTAATAAAGCATTAGAGGCACCACATCTGTTTTCCTATTGCGCTTTGTTTGTCAACTCTGCAATGTATTTTTACCCGTTATTCGTTGGTCTTACTGGGTTTATTATAACTTGAAAATATTTCAAAATGTTCAACATTTATAAATAAACTGAGTACGCGCGCCTGGCCCAAGGCTTGCCAAAAATGCCAATGACGACTGGATCTGTAAAATCTAAAAACTTTCGAAAGCCATTAAAGTCCTTGTCGGGTAGAAATTCAAACTGAAAAATGAGCGTCTTTAGTTATTCGCGGATTCGTTATAAAACTGTCACTTGGCCATTTCTGAGAAAGAAAAACAGAGTTTCTTATTTATATTTCCAATTGCGTATCGACCTATCGGTAAAAACGTCGCGTGAAATACAACGAATGTAACGAATGCAAGCCACTGGATATTTCTCGCTGGCCAAGCGATTTTTTTGCACGTACGCGCACCTTGGATTGTTAGCTCCATCGTAACGTTAGCCTCGCGTGCGTTATATTTATCTAACTGGGTATACTATGTGGGGTTTTGCATCGAATCGGCTGCAACCGTAAAACCTGGTCCGAGTGAAAAAATACGCGACATTTCGCAGGAGCTTTGCTTCTACTCGAAAGCTTATTTTTCGGAAAATATCGCAAATTTCATGCAAGCAAGAAAATTCCAACACATTCCAGTGGACGGACGTTACGTAATGAGAATAAATAGATCATCCGCATTTACTTTACAATCGAACTCGTGTGTAATGACACGAATGCTCGATAATAAAAATAGATGAGATAGTTAATACGAACGTTTGTTGAAACGAAAGGAGACAAATAAGAGAAAAAAAGGAAAATAATGAAAATAATGAAAACAGCCGATACCGAGCGAGCACAAAAGCCGAGAGTTGTTGAGATAAAACGTTATTTGTATGTCTTTTGAACACTGAACAGTTTATTTGACCTTGAGTATTGTCTCTTTTCACGGTTATCCAGCATTCTACGGAATACATAGTGTATGAATTGAGAGTACAGTTTGTTCACTGCTGGTGTATTACGTCATAAAATGTACCTATTTGCTCTTAGCGTACACACAGAGGCGCGTTCATCGCGTTATTTAGGATGGTCGAGCTCGTTTATTATTAGGCGGGCCAGCAACTTTTTGAAGGTTACATTTGCGCGCAACGTCGCCGTTTTCAATTTGCGATTATACGATGACCAGTAGAGTGTCGTCGTCCCCGTTCAAGGGTCTTAAAAAGCACGTGTGCTGCGGTATACTTAAATACTTACCGTTGCCTCGCGACTGAAATGTTGCCCGACTGAACTTATTTTGACGGAATTCGACTGGATTTACATTTTCCGATTCTATCTATATCGGATATTACCTTATTTTAGACTAAAATCTCGAACGAAATGCCAAATGTTTTGAATGCTAGTTCAATGCCAACAAACATGTGTCTTGATTAAGACTCCCCGACGTAAAACGTACACTTTGTATCGACAATACGTGCTAGCATACGAATGAAAAACGAGATTGCACTTAAATCTAACTCGCCCTCTATTTGATTGATGTTACAGTTAATGAAGGTTTGTCAAAAAGTTTTGGGAGAAAAGCTTTTCACGTACATGATGAAGTCTACTTTTTATGGTCATTTCGTCGCCGGAGAAGACGAAATAAAAATTGCACCCGTTCTCGATAGATTGCGACAGTTTGGTGTCAAGCCGATTCTTGATTACTCGGTAGAAGAGGACATTTCACAAGAAGAAGCCGAAAGACGAGAAGTCACGTGAGTTGGCGTCTATGAATTCTTTAAAATTCATAATTTCACTGACAGTCGTGTTTTCTTTGACAAAGTTCGCGCTCGATATGTATAGTTTAATCTTGTTTTCAGAGCCTCAGTTTCCGAAGCCGGTGATGAAAAGAGCTCGGGTACGATAAAGAAATATCACGTGGAAAAATCTTTCGCCGACAGACGATACAAAGTGTCATCCGCGAGGACGTATTTTTATCTCAACGAAGCCAATTGCGAACGGAATATGGATATTTTCATCAGATGTCTCGAGGCGGTAGCAAGTAATTATTTTCTTCTTTTCCTTTTCACCGTTACGTAACGATGTGTTGCCAATCAATAGCAAATTGACGTACATTTTTGCAGATCAATCTCACGGAACGGGCATTACGGCAATCAAATTAACAGCGCTCGGAAGACCGCAGCTTTTGGTATGTAAAGGAGTATAAAGTCTATCAGATCGAGATAAGATACATGTAGCTATTAAACTTGTTTAAAAATAGCCATATTATGCATGATTCCAAGTTGGACGTATCTCATGCATATCTTGTTTTCATTTTTTTAACCAGCTTCAGTTGTCCGAAGTGATCATGCGAGCTCGTCAGTACGTGAACGATGTAGTCGGCGGCGAGGGTGCAGTGCTAGCACACCACGCAAAACCTGAACTATTTGAAAAAAAGTTCGAGGAGGCACATATACGAGAGACGGCTCCCGTTAAGAAATTCTTGGAAAAGATTCAGTCGGACGAAGACGGGTACGCAAAAATATCAATGTTCTATTCTCTATTGTTGAGCTTAATTTCCTGCAATGCCGTCGCTAGTTAGAATGAGAAAGATCGTTCAATTTTAGTAGACGCTTCATTGAGATAAGTCCCGCTTATCGGTTGTGCTAATCGATTATATTCTTTATGATTACATGGATGCTGTCTTCGGATATGCAGAAAGTAAGAGAACACTCATATAATCCAGACATGGATTTTGTTTATGTGAATTTTACCGTAGCGTCCATTTTCTTTGGCGTGTTACCTGAATGTACAGAGCTTCCGAAACCTGCACGTTGATTTGTAGACTCTCGCGATGGAACACTTGGTGTTTATCTTATTGCTATTTACGACAACGACACGTTTTACTAGTTTTCCATGCATTTGTCGCTATGGACAATGTTAGTCAAACAGTCGCTATTTACCCTTAAATCGAACGCTTCCACTTTGATCCAATGATGGTTTATTAGCGTTTGGCAATTGCATCGAAACTCGCTTTAACTAACATTGTCGTACGTTTGATAACGCAGTCCATGAACGATTAGCGAATGATTACAGAGGTATACGCAATTACCTTTCCACGACGTAGGCCTTTTTATTACAGTTTACCCGGCTATTTATTTTGTTATTCTCCGATTATTGGTCGTACATTTAAACCTTCAACTGATTCTTTGTGTTTAGTGTGATTCATTTGTTCCCATGGAGTGGGATTTTGGATGAAAATTACGAGTTGAGTAAAACATTCATGGTACCGGACATCAAGACGGGAAAAATGGTGAACCTGATGACCCAGCTAACAAGGAGAGAAGAAGAAATGTTCCGAAACATGATTAGAAGACTCAATACCATCGTATTGGTAAATTATACGCTAAGACTCAACTGTCATTTTTATTGCGCCAAAAGTATTGCAATTCAACGTACATTCGATTTGAGGGTTTAGTTTACCGTTCAGATATCGCTTCGAGCTAAAAAACATAGTTTGGGTGTGAAAGTAATGCGAAGTGAAAGAATCGACGAACGTACAATAAGCAAAGGGTACAATTAACATCGAAAATTGTCGTCTGCTTAGGTGGCTGACAAGCTGGAATTGCGTATAATGATCGACGCGGAGCAGACGTATTTCCAGCCGGCGATTTCACGACTGACACTGGAGATGATGCGCAAGTACAATACAAAAAGGGTAATAACTCGGTGTCCATGAGAATAGTTCCATTGAATGTGTATATTTACAGAGGTTATTCGTGAATGAACGCTCTCAAATCTCAATGTGTGGTCTCACCCCCTCCTAGGCCGTAGTATTCAACACGTACCAGACCTATCTGCAGGATGCCTTCACCGAAGTTAAGACCGATCTTGAGCAGGCTGAGAGACAGAACTTCTACTTTGGCGCCAAAATCGTGCGAGGCGCTTACATCGAGCAGGTGAGGTCGAGCGTTCTTTCAGGTCATCGCTTCGTCATCTCGTCAGACCGAACGTTACATTTTCATTGCAGGTTCTTTGCGTATTTTCAGAGTAGTTTTAGACAAATGTACGTCCATCGTGTTGTTTCAATTTTATACTAATAACGTTTCATCTAGCAATACCCCTGACAATTTTCATATGGAAAGCATAGCCAGTAGACGTCGATCGTGTGCCCTCGTGTGCCCTCGTGTGCCCTCATCAGCCGATCATTCTTTATATAAAATGCTATGTAACGCGTTTATCGAAATTTTATTAAATGTAAACGTAAAATCAAGGAAAGGGCACGAGCAGCTGCGATGGGATATCCTGATCCAACGTGTCCCACCTATGAAGCAACCACAGAGTCATACCACAGGACCCTCATGGAGTGCCTGCGCAAAATGAAGCAGTACAAGGACAAAGGACAGGACCCCAAGAAAATTGGAATCATGGTAGCTTCGCACAATGAAAATACCGTACGGTTCGCCATTGAAAAGTAAGCTCCAACTAGGTTTATCGAACGAACAATTCGAAAGCTTTTCGCTCGTGTTAACGTGTTAACAATACGTCTCGTTTCAGGATGAAAGAAATTGGTGTTTCCCCTGAGGACAAAGTTATCTGCTTTGGTCAATTGTTCGGCATGTGCGACTATTTGACATTCCCGCTTGGTATGTAACAAAACGCGTAAAGCAAGTGCGGATTTTCAATAATTACACACGATTCGTTAATTGCACGAATTGGATTACAGGTCAATCTGGATACTCGGCATACAAGTACATCCCGTACGGGCCCGTCAAGGAAGTGCTGCCGTATTTGTCTCGCAGAGCACAGGAAAATCGCGGAGTACTTAAAAAGATCAAGAAGGAAAAATCTCTACTGCTTTCAGAGATCACGAGGCGTCTTCTCAAGGGTCAAATCTTTTATAAGCCTAAGGGCAACTACGTCCCGGTGTGAAGTGCCTAGCACTGTATCGCAATCGATTCTACTGTTTTACAAAATCGAAAATGATGCTAAGGAATATCAGTTTCGCGTTACTCGAACAAAACACGATGACGATTAGGATACAAAAAAAGACTTGCTGACAGAACGACTGGATTAAGTATAAAGTTGCTGCTTTCTATTGAAGCAGTTTTATAAACGGTCAATAGATTTTTTTTTAGTCACACCCTGCGTCTATGTCACATACTGCATCGTTATGGAATTTTTATTTGTACTTTCACGTCCCTCGTTTCGGCATACCCACTTTACTTCCAGCTGTGCGGTCGTATTAATTTATTTATAAATGCCAAATATACATGGAGCGTTCAACTAACAGTTTATTCTCTTAATTTCTCTTGCAGCCTTCGTCAAACTACTTGTGAATGTGTTCTTGTTATCTATTTATTCTTGGAGAGACAATTTTGTTGTGACAAATCCATGTAATGTCTAGGAAATTACTTGTGTTTAATTTAATGCTACGAAAGGGTATCCAATGGATAGATTTCGATGGGACTAAAAAAAGTGTATTCACAAGCGAAAGTGAAAAGTATGGTAATTGTTTCAGACTGTGATTAAAACAGATTTTTCACGAGAAGCCATTAATGGTTGTAGTGATGCTGTCATTGACATGCGGGCATGATTTTCAGAAATGTTTAATATACGAACGACTATATTTTAGACATTCGAACGGTATCGATCATCTTCACTGGCCAGGCTTGGTTTACTGATAATCTAAGTGTGTATTGACAAACAATTTGTCAATTCGAGTAAGTGTTAAAATTGTCGTTATTTTGTAAGTACTGTTGATTTACAAGTCAACGATGTCAAATATTGAGGTGAATAGAATCGATACTGTGTACATTTGAGCATTTGATTGTCGTGGCTTGTTGTAGAATCACGAATTGATTTCAGTGCCAGTTTAATGTTTTTCTTTTTCTTAGACAGAAACTAATCGACTTTATGACTGTGAAACTCAATAAGTACAATGCTTTATCAAAGTTATGATATTATTTTAGAAATATTATCAATTTTCAAGATAGCTTGTGTTTTACCATGAAAAAATCCGCCCCAGTATCTCACGTGTACGTTCGCTTCCTTGGGAACTTTGTGAATTAACCATTATTGCTTGTAATATCATCGGAAATTAACACGAAAACTAGACTTGTGCGAAAAATATTCTTTTATAGTTTGTAGAAAAAAAGTCGTAGTGCTGATTTATGTCAAAAAGGCGACGATGCACCTACATTCGTTACAACTGTGAATTTTGTTGATCATTTGTACCGTACCACCAATTAAAAAAAATAATCATGTGAAAATTTAAAATAACCTTAGTGAATTGAATTTCAATTGAATAAAGGGGCATTGTTAAAGTTATCCAAAATTGACTGTTAAGTACTTATTTTGAGATGGTGTGACAGTTGAGTGTGAATGAAACGCATTATAAAACTATGGAGTTGCATCTAAAATATAATATTGGTTTAAGGGGTGCTGACAATAATAGTTTACGGTCAACTGTAAACTCATACACTACCAAAAATTTATGAGCTAAGCTCGCCTAAATTTATTTATAAAAAGTTATAATTATGTAAGTAGAATTACATTTTAAGGGTGCATACTTAAATGAATTGTTCAAGTACGATGTATCGTACGTTATTATTATTTTACTTGTAAATGTTCAATTACTTATGGGCATGGCACGTATAAAGAAATTCTTTTTGTCCTTGCCATATGTGAAATATAGCTAGAAGAACGAAGAGAATCTATTGGTAAATAATCAAGAAAGTAACGAAGGTTGAAATATTACCTCATAATAACTATGAAATAAGTAATTATCTGTGATTACTTATTTTGTAAACTGTTGGAAATATATAAAATACATTTGAGTTTTACTTTTATTTCATATCAAATGACACGAAAGTCAAAACGAAACCTTGGATTTATTGATTTACTGGGTTATTTTTATAAAAGTGTATGCTACTTTTGTTGTTTTATTAACGATAGATGCATTTAAAAAGGAATATTAAGGTCAAATGAAAGCCGTTTAGATACAAAATAAGTGAATATTTATTATTAATTGTTTTGTGAATTACAGTTAACATGTTCGACACTGTTGAACAATATTTATTTCGTCTGCTGGGACAAAAACATCATCTTCAGTATAATTAGGTATAAGCTTATAAATCTATTCGTATCCATTAGAAAAGTAAAAAAATTAATTTTCAGTACCTTTTTTGCATTTTAATTCAACATCGTCAAATTTATACTAAAATTATAAAAAAGACTTTATTTAGAATATCAGAAAGACATTTGCGTATACCCTAACACCACACACACATATATATGTATCAGTACATTAACATTATTGGAAAAAAAATCAAATAATAGTTTGGATAATTTCAACGGAATTACCCCATCTTTGTATACTCACTTACAAATACCAAATGATTGTATTATACCGTAATTACGCAACTATATAGTAAATAACTTCGTCCCAGCAGCAACGACGAACGATATAGAAATCGAGGCAAACGAACGTACATCCTCGGAAAAGGTTACACCCTAACAATACTAAAATCATTTATCATCTAGTACCATTGTTTAGTTTTCATTGCCGAATTTACGCTTTCATTGCTATAATCAATAGGTGTAATAACGCAAAACATCAGCGAAAAATGTCGTATTGGTCGAACAACAAGTTGATTTTCACTATTTGACAGGTTACCTAAGCTTCTAAATGTTCTTTAGCAAATGTTTTGATGTGCGAACACGATTGTTGAACAATTTTTTTAAAATATCGAACAACAAATGTTGACATTTACGTTCGCGTTTCTCTTTGAAATGCATTATACGCCATAAAAAAAAACAATTTTTACAGTGGTTTCAGTAAATTGATGTATTATCAAAGATACTGTTACTTGTTAAATTTCTGCAGGCCCTCTACATATCGGATTATCTTTGGAATTTGGAACCTTTATAATGTATGTACATACATTTACTTGAACGTTAGCTATAGAGCACGAATCAGGCATTAATACTCGTCATTTGCTGAGTCAAGTTTCATTTCCTACATTCCATTCAAAGATCGTAAAAAAATAAAGGCCCACATTTATAAATTCCTAGACAACCAGCTCTTTGAACGCTTCTACGTTGCAGTGAACTTAGAACTCGATTGTTAAATGGTAGTGAAACCGCTGTGCAAGTGATTAAAAATTAATACTTTTTGGCAGGAAAACAGGGAATAGTTCCCTTTACATTTATATTATACATTGTCGGCATTGTAATAATATATAACCTTTCATTTTTACCTATCATTTTTATGGGTTTTTCACGTGTTTTTTTCAATTGTTTTTCATGTTAAAGTTCGAATTTGACTATAGGCACGGGATCTAAGCTATTTCGCTAATCTTAAAATCGATAGCATTTTTGCTTAATTGTCAAATAGCTTTGGTATTTCTATTTTCTTTCATCGTATGTACACGTGGCTAATAATTCGAGGTTTTAAGTTTGTCAATTTTGGTATTTCTTTAGGCACACCAAAGAAAAAGTTTGTCTATATTGTTTTTACGATAATGATTTGTCTTTCAAACATTATACAGATTTCGAAAGTCGTCACTTTTTTCCTTGTTGAACCCAAACGAAAGCTTTTATCTACGGTTCATGTTTTATTAGATCGTTCGCTAAAATATCACCTGTACAAAATAGTTCAAGCTCGTAACAATCGCTACATCTTTTGTCATTCTACAACTCATGCGTAAATTAATGTTATATTTAACGAATTATTTCAAACTTAGTTACGCCTACGAAGGAAACATACAAAAATTACATCTAGCACCGGATTTTTTCCACAGCATGTTCGCATTTAGAATGATTATGTTACGGCATCCACCGATCGTGTCTTTTTTACGTATTACTGTTACGCGTACACAGTCATAAGGAGTTACGTATTGATCATTGATCACTGGTCTAACTTTTTGTTCACCGATGTAAACGCTCTTTACGTCAGGTATGGCGTTCCATCCAGCGTTAAAATTGAAACTGGAAGAATAACGCAGCCCGATCCATTTGAAGTGTATCTTAGATAAAACGTTGAGTACACAAGTGGATAGTTTAAGGATGTTGATTAGTGAGTAAATAGGAATAAATAGCGTACCCCAACAAACGAGACAGTCTAACCGAACGGTAAGAGTTGGTCAAAATATACGACGAGTGAAAAAGAGCACACGTCACTGTTTTTTTTATCGCGAGCTTTCAAATTAATTCATAGATTGTATTAAATCTGAAAAAGCTGTTGCATAAGTTTCTTCGGGACAAAAGCATGTCAACGTTTAAGGCTCGCGGTAAAAATAGTTGAAAGAAAACAATAACGTGGTATTTTAAAAACGTTTTCAAGCAACTTGTATACTACCTTTGACTGCAATTATCGGCAGATATCTAATAGTCGCCACTTTGTATGAGTTTTCATACAATTGGCTTTGAACGTTTGTTTGTCTGTTTGTTTACAAAACATTATTTTAAACACGAGTTTTCTTCAAACGAATAATTGTTACAAGATTGTACAGTGAAAAGTTCACTTAGCGAGATATTTCACAGCCACTTGATGAATGAAACGAATATTTCTTTTGTCAACTTACGGTGAACAAATGGCGTATGATAGTTGTACGAATCAAGATAGCAATTAATTATCTCTTTCGTCAAGGTTATCACTGAAATATCTGGAAATTGAAACAAAGTATAACAAAGACAGTCATACGCTATCGGAAAAGCATTATTAGAAAGGGACGTTGGTGGTTCTTGCGAGGAAAAGCGTAATGATGAAAATGTACAGGAAAATCATGTAGAAGCCTTTGCAGCCTTGACATCAACGTTGTCAGCAGCAATTTTAGGCTGCTGCTGTTGCTGCTCGGCAGCGACAGTGGGATTCGTCGTATGGCAAACGAAAACGTTGACGTTACCAAGGCTCAGACTAACGTGTCTTCGCGAGACAGGGGCGCAAAGGCTATTGGATCGGGTGCTTCGTTTTCTCCAGGAACCAGATGGAACGAGCCTGACTCAGTCGGCGTGCGAGTTTTTTCTTCGGAACGAGCTCTGTTGCTGCTGTTGTTGTTGCGGCTGTTGTTGTTGCTGCTGTTGTTGTTGTTGTTGTTGTTGTTGCGACTGCTGCGGTTGTTTGAACGATCGACGCGGTCACAAAGGTGCGAGACTTTTACCTCTCTTGGCAAGTCTTATCTCGAGCCAAGAGTAAGGGAGCACCGAGAGTACAAGCATCGCGGCAAGTCCGAGAACTCGTAGACGCGTGCAAACGAGGCCGTGGAGGCCAAGTGCCAATGCTAATCCTAGCCAACGCCAAAATAACGAGGTTGCTAGAGGTCCATGCCACGAGCTACCGTGCAGACCCAGCAGCAGCGCTGTGAACAAGTATTGATTTTGTTTTCTTTATTCACAGCAAACGTATCTGTCGTTCGTAAGTCACTTTACTGGGTGCAGCTCTGGCTCGCTAATCAATCAACGAACTATCGTTAAAGTCGTCATCTCGTGCTTCGGAAAATCACACGAAATAATGCCCAAGGATAAAAAATATGAATGTAAATAAGGTTCTTACTATAAATTAGAGTTTCCCAAATGGCATTGCACACGCCCCAGGCGGCAGATATGACGTGGAACAGTGCGGGGTCATCGCCCGCTGGCCTCCAAGTGACCAGGACTAGTAAGAGGCAGGCGTGGAAGGCGAAACCCACGGCTAAAAAAATAACAATATATTCGTTACTTCGAAATCCGACTCGTGATTTCGAAGGACAACGAACAAACGAACAGTTGTTATCGTTAACGTAAAAGCTCACCGATGACGAAGTATCTCCTTATATGTCTCAGTAGCATCGATAAAGTAGCGCCGGCGAGAGCTTGCAACAGTCCCAAGCTCAAAAAGCTCAATGCCACCGTGTTAGCACCACCTAGTGCACATACGACGTAAGCCTGCACGCGAAAAAGTTAAGTTTTCGTCAACAACAGTTTGTCTCGTGAAAAGAAAAAGCTCGCAAGGGCGACGACGTATACGATACGAACTTCGGTAAAGTCGGCGAATATGAAGCCCTGCTCGAGGCCGATGAACAACGTGAGTGGCGCAGCGAGCTGTAACTTGGGATCCTGAAAGGCGTTTTTCACAGCCTTGAACATGGCTTCGCTACCTAGTCGTTGTTCGTTCATGTTTTGAGGCTCCTTCATACGCGCATCGAGGAAGGCGCACGAGATGCCAAAGGCAAGAGTAGCTAAACCCAACCACACGCTCACTACCATTTTTGAAGTGTTGAGTGCTATCGGTGGCATCAGTAAGCTCGCGTTGTAAAATAAAGTCTCTTCTGGGCAAAACTCGGCGCCGCATGTATCCTCGATTTCTCCTTCCGTCATTGTCGGTGGCAGAAGCAACGACTTGTCCGTTAGCTTTATCAGGATCCATCCTATCAGGCAGCCTGCGCAATAACCAGACGTACGTCTTATTTACGAGCTCTATCTGCGCTCTGTTTTATGACTGTCTTGATCTTATTACGGTACCCTTACGAAAGGCGCTTTTTTTTCTAATCATGTTTTATCGACGTAAATCACGTTATATACTGATACGTTATCTTTATACCTATCGATTAGACTGGAAACGCATTAACATTTATTTCAGTGTGGCAGCCTATCGTTTGTTCGCGTCTTAACCATCGTATCTAATTAAAGTTATCTAACTAAGGTTACTCAATTGGGAACATTTGTCCGTCGGTTATTCTAAAGTCTCAAACGCGCCGGCTGCGTCAAAGAAGCATCGATGCATTCAAATACATTGAAACGACAATGGGAATACAATAAGGCTGTACTAACCAAAGGCAAGTCCCACATCTTCGGCGAGCTTGACACCACGATTAAGCCTCCTTAGTATACATTCCCGCCTAGTCTCGTCAGAATCCTCAGGATCAGCGCACACAAGTCCCAGACTCGTTGCAGAGACGTTTACATGGGAGATGCGCGCCAAAAAGCTTGGACTCATCCAGATGCCCATCAACGCGTAACTTGGCAACAGTACGTACCACCTGATATTACAGTGCAGCTTATATTGAGTGGATGTAAATAAATTTAGCCTTCGTGGTAAAAATGAAAACACGCAGCTTTTAACGAGGTAAAGTAAAATGTTCGATATTGCGCGCGTGCTCTTGTGCATTTACAGCTTTCGTTCGCGAAAAATGCGCACGCGCTTGTAATTTTTTAAGTGCCGTTATAAAAGTCTTTTTTTCTTCTCTTCTCTTTTTTATCGTTCCCCGCTCGGCAATCGTGTCTTCCTTCGATGCTTTTTCGCGCGCTTGCACCACCTATACTTTGCGTTTTTATAGAGCAAGAGCCACTGGAAATTGCTCTTTTATTGCTAAGCATTTTAAGAAGCGAATTAACGACTGGAATTTATGACTTCTTTATTATTTTATTTAGCAAAGCTATTATTGTTGAAAACAAACAAAAAATACGCCAACTTTAGCTGTTATTTTTTCGCTGATCTCATTACGTTTTTTAGTTCAAGTTGCTGTCGACGTTTCGAAATTTAATCCCGAAAAAACTTTACGATCCTACTTAGATATTTTTAAAACCGACAATATTTATCTTGAAAATGAATTTTCGCTACAAAAGCGAAAACAAAGACCAAGACTTTACTGGTAGTTACTAAACGTTACATTGTGTAACTTCTTTTTCCTTTTCTGAAATTTATTGCTCGTAAAACTTGAGTTATTTCAACGAGTACAATTTATTCGCGATTCACGCACTTCATCTATTCGGGTTAAATAAATCGTATGCATCTAAACGATCGCGTTTGATCGCGTGGAAATAATAGCAAATCACTTACTTGGGATACAAATGAACGCCAACGAAAATTATGGTAATAAGATGGCCAATGCAAATCGTCAAGTTGGTTCCAAGTTTTTGCGTAAAAATCGGCGAGAAACAGCTAGTAAGAGTAGCCGTGGCAAAGAGTAGAGCCAATAGTACAGGACCGAGTTGTGGATCAAAAGCACCAAGGCCTGCTTGCAGAGGAAACATGGGCAAGGTTGCAGCTGACCAACTCGCGTGACCCAATAACACAGCAGCGCAATGTCTTAAAACTGCTTTCTTTGGTGGCCTTGGTCCTGACGGTGCTGTACGTACCGCTGCGATGAGTCGTCGAACCGACGACGCACCAGCAGACGACGACATTGAATCTCGACGGCGCCACGATAATGCTGAGGCACGTGCTGAACGACACGAGATCGGCGAGTAAGTTGCCATATGCTGTAATGCACGGTTTTTTAATGATTGGCCTGTGTGGGATTTTGTTGACATTGATCGCTAAATCTTCAACGAACAGATAATAAAATAACTACATAATGAATAGTGTACCAACATTTAATTTTCTTTAAAAGCGTAGTAAAAGATCACAGGAGCAAATTGAATTTGATCTCGTGATGTATGCGCGGCTGTTTTCGATAAAAATATTTCTGGCAAAAATCAATATCGTTGTCAGAGGATACACTTTCTAGATTAAGGTAGTGCTCTTATCGTTAACTGGAATGTTCATTCCATTGGTTTCTGTCTACCTGGTAATCTATGTGTTGATCGACTACTTGATTCATTGTACAATTCTTATAACATTCGCATTTTTATTTTTACTAAACCGAACAAAATAACCGAATCTCGAAAAATACGGATATTTTAAGAGAACCTGTTTCTTCATTAGAAGGATGCGAATCTTTTTGCAGTGCCTATTTTCAGCAAAAACCAATCGAATAGGCATTTTACACGACAATTTTGAATTTGACACTAGAAATTTAATCATTTTTTTGACAAGTTCTACGGATATATAATTACTCGTACGGAGACATACATCAATTCAATCTTCGCGACCTCGAACTACCTTGATTGATAAAATGTTATATTTTCGTTACGAAAAAAAAAAATGTCACGATCCGCTTATTATAATGCGACAATGAAAAAAAATTGCCAAGTGACGCATTATCCGTACATTGCGCGTAAGAGACATATTATATATTTTTTGCTCCATCGTGCTGCGTGCACGCGATCGATTTCTTACCAATACGTTATGTACGAACAGCGTCTGATCTCGCATGGGAAAAAAAGTGCCTCGCTAAAAGTAGCGAAGTAACGGCAACGAACCGCCTTGCAGTGTCGCGCTTTATTATTAGGTATGGGTAAACGTCGTGTTGAAGCAACTTGCTATTATAAAACCAGTTTTGCAATCTTCCAAATGAATTGTTAATAGTTTTTTATTCGATAGGAGCAATTTGCTCGGGAAACTTTTTAAAGTCGAATACAGAGATCATTTTTGTCGTTCAATGATATTACGTTAAAGTGTTTAGTTTTTAATTATTCACTTTTATCGTGCGAAAGCTTTCGACTGTACCTAAAGTATCCTTAAAAACTACTCTCTATTGTTTAGGTCCAATAATTACATTATCCTTGTACAATTCTTTTGAAAATAGAGAGTAGTTTTTCAATATTTTTATCATCGTGAGCTCTAATGATTATGACTAACAATATGGCATATATTTTTAAAAGTTGGACGAACAAGCTTGCAAGTAGAAAAAAATCTTAAAAGTAAAACTAGAACGGAAGGAGCAATACCTCAAATATAGCATCGTTGTCCCAGTGTTGAGTGGCATGATGATGATGGCTGCCGCTGCTGCGTGCACGTTTATGCGTGTGGGCGAGGGGCGGCGGTTGAGGTGGTAATCTCACGGGACCCAAACCACCGATTGGCGCTGGTCTGTGCACCGGCGACGAGAGCTTCTCTCGCGAGAGCTCGTGTAAATTCGGCAGTGAGCCCATTCCTTTAGAAGAATTCCTTCTGAGCGCTCCCTCACCAATTCAGGTACACCTGCTATATATATACATATATACTGATGATATACACTATAGCTTTCGTTACTTATCAAAGAACTAAATTGACTTCTGTTAAAGTGGAAAGAGAGAGGGAGAGAGAGAGAGCTTTTCTCGATTCAATTATGTATATTATTGGTTTTGGTAATTTTGCGGTTTTTATCTTTCATTTCTATCTGATTGAAAGTTAATTGAATTGTGCGACGTATTTTTCTTGTTAATTTCCGACTTTTTATATATAGATAGAAGTGTTCCCACGCCACCTACATACTCGATTATTAATTGGATAGAGCGACAATGGAATGGGGAAAAGTTGGCACATGCCTGAACGTTTGAATTTGACATTACGCTTGGGACACTTGCAAACAATGTAATACAATGCAACATAATGAAGCCGCGCCTTCGCAACCTGCTCACCTCGCTCAAGTTTTGCGCGTGGAAATTTGCACTCGTAATGGGATTTGATCTTCGCCAATGTGTTGTTATGAAGAGCAAATGAGATTCGCTCAGCTGGAAAATTGTATTCCAATTTGATTCTGTTGGATCGATCTTTATTTCAGCTTTCTCATGTTTTCGAGAGTAGGATACTGACGAGGTACACAGTGGAAATAAGCCCTGATTTAGTACGCGTCCCTCGATCCAGTTAAATCAAAATAATATGCAAACTTAGATTACACTCGACCACTTCCTTCCCGTGCACTCTAGCATAATTCTTTTCCAGATATTCCCAGGAATAGCTTAGCTTTTGTCCTTCGAAACGAGTGTTTTCAACTATTTATTGTACTTCTGGATGAGAAATCACGTATAACGAGCGTCGCCCGAAAACTTATTCATCGAAAAATAACGAATTCATCTTGAGTGATCACAGGACAAATAACGTTGAAACAACGATACTATTTGCCACTGTTTCATTACGGCAAATCGTGCAAAAAACAAGTTAACGGGAAGCTCGAAGGGTGCTACTTTTTCAGTTGGCAAACACAAACGAAAAATAAATAAATAAATAAAAAACAATTTCCCGAGAAATAAATTCTGTTTGGAATCCGTGACCCGTTCGTCAGGCGTGCACCTTTCTCTGTGAGAGGGAGTAAGCGAAGGTCAGAAATCCAGTAAGGGTATAGATCCACGAGCTTGCGCTTGCGACGACCTCCTTTTCCCTCGTACCCAATAACAAAGGAAAAAGCTCTCAAGCTTTCTCTCTCGCTCTCACCTACGTTTGTCGTGTTCTCCCTCCGAGACTGACGCTATTGCTGCTAACATAATGAATTTACGTTGACGCGACAAAAAAAACATTAAGAATAAGAAAAATTCGCCAAGTCCTTCAGTCAATAATTCACGTAGATACAGCTCAGTGTATTATTTGGAGATGAACTCGAGCTTCTCGTCTGATTTATACAAGGGCGACATTTGTCCAGTATTATATAGAGAAGCTCGTATGTAATACGCCTCGTTTGTGCGCAAGCTCGTGCTCGTTCTCTCGTGGGTGTTCGAGATTTTCGGCCGGAAAATTATGCGTCACTCTTCACGCAAATAATACCACGAGCGCTTATTTTATTGACTTGTTATTTTACGTTTAATTACAAGAGTTGCTCTCGGCTATATATTTTACCACGAGCCCTCCCCCTATCCTCCTCCCCAATGCACAATTACGAGCAATGAAACGAGAGTCAGCTGAAGTTAATTAACTTTTAATGAACTTCATTTCTACGCTATTAATGCACTTAATTAGCTTTCATCGTGCGAACCGATCAATTTATGAATTATAACTTGACTTTTCGGAACAACTACAATATTGCAACTGTGAACGTAAATAGCCACAACTAATCTGATTGATCAGTCGAGTAAGATTCTTTTTTTTATCGACGGAGAATACGATTTAGTAAATAAAAATTGATCTTGATGAATCGGTAATTGTTTGTACAAAAGATCGATCTTTAAGTAATGAGTTTCATAACTCATCGCGTGAGTCCAAATGCCTTACGTAAACACGTGCGACCTTATAACGCCTTCTTTTTTTGCCTTCTTCCATATTATTGCCGTCTCTTCATTGTTATGTGCCTTTTTCTCTCTCTTCCTCAGTCTTGGGCGTTGTTCCAAGTCACTGAAGTATGCAAACGACAAAAAAAGGTTTTTGCATTGTCACATACAGAGCGCACGGCTACGTCGTTATTATAGAGCATAGATTGATGCTGCGCGAGCGCAACGCGATAAGCTTACGCAACGAGCAACATAGCAGCAATATTGTATTATACCCGGAAGAAGAAAAATTGATTACTCCGTATCATTTTATGTTTTCCTTTTTTTTCGGCTTCGCTTCAGTCATCAATCGTCGTGGTGTTTTTTTAACGAATGCTCTGCGGTTCGTTCGGTCACGTGTCAAACTTAGGTTTTCGAACTTCACGCTCGCGTTTGCACGCGAATAATATTCGTTGTTTACAGCTCGTTATAAAACAGTCGAGATCGCTTAACGAATAATTGACTATTTTGCTCGAGCGTTTGTAACGTTTAAAAATATTGCTTAGAGTTTCAATAATAATAAAACGCGAATTAACGAGGAGTCTGCAAAACGTGAGCTTGTAACAATTATTCGAGTCGTTTTACATCGGTTGATTTATGTTTGGAACATCCGAAAGAAGATTGAGCCTACGGTTAGAACGTTGGAGTGTGAATCAAGTTTTGCGGCAGGCTCAAGACGTATACTACACTCGCGGTGCTGTTGGCAAAACCCAGATTAAACGACAATCTCCCAATGAATTTTTCATTTTATAGCCTCCGGCTGAGACGTTTTCCACGTACTTTTTTCTCCAATTTTCGTATGGAGTTTGCTTTTCGTTATCTAGGTTGGGTGAGAAAAATCGTACAGGCAAAAAAGCTTAATCATATCGACAACTAAAAGAACAACACAACCGTCATATGCGTATTAGTCGTTTCCTCTTTAACCATTTATAATTCCTTATATCTCGTATTAAATTGAGAGTTGTTCCGATCATGCTTACGTCTTTAAAAATATAAACAAAAGATGAGTTTTACTTGAAAATTAGTAGATGAAACAACGTAGTATTCTCCTGAGAAAATGTACTTGGAATATTTTCTTTATATATCGCGTAAAAAAAGCGTTGTAAAGTCGATTGAAAAATTTAAATTTCATTAAATTCAAATGCAAATACCGAGGTGAACGGTATACGTCATCCACACTGACAAAGTACTGGGTAAATTTGCAAGCGTTCTCTTTTCATCGATACAAACCAACGTTTAGCTAGTCTAATCTTACGCAAACAGCAAGTTAAACAATTTTGACATTTGGGTTATACGCATCGTGTTAGCATGTTTGGGTGGCTTCGATAAAGATAAAAAAATGAGGCGTGGATCCACGTTGCAATACTAGCCATTAAACGTTAGATAATACCAATAATATAATAATAAACGCGCTCGCGACTGTTTTGCAAATATTACACTTATTCCTAAGCGTCCTTGATCGAGAACTTGACTGCTGCTACCGCTGCTACTTTAAGATAATTGCAGAGAAAAAAAAAATGATTGCTCTTTTTTTTTAATCTTCATCTCGAGGCACTACATTGTTGCTGTGCACCACTTTGTTTTTTTTTCGTTTAGTAGTTGGTACGAGCGTTTCGGCTGGATAAATGTCACGCGTGATTCATGGCACAATTTACTTTAGGTGAGTGCGATACTACAACGTTGAAACAATGGGCGTAAAGCTCAAAAGATTTTTAATTTCAACGAAACATAATCAGTGTTAGTATTATGTACACTTTTTGAATTTAAATCATGCGTGAATTATATTGCGTTGTTATATTTATATGAAATTCAACATGTTATTCGAACAACAAGCTTCTGCTTAATATACGGTTTTCATTTTCTCTTTCGGTTAAATGCTCAGAGCGAGCTTTCATCTAATAAAATGACATAATTGTATTGTAAAAGCATTACGTTAAGGACGCTAATTGTATATAATATCCAATACATCCAATCACTCTCCTCCTCACCCTAAAATCCACTTTAATCACTCGTGTATGCGTTTGTGGCCAATTAATACAATATTGATAGTAGACGTTTTCTTTTGCTCGTTGTTCGTATCGTAAATTGAACATCCACGAGTGAAATACGTTTAACGTTGATGTCGCTGTCTCGTGCAAAGCAGCCTAACGTCAGGTAACGAAAAGGGTGTTCTTGGCAATACAAAACGCAATCCCAACAATAACAATGCGGGAGAAATACGCTTGTCGAAGATGTGGCAGCAGATGCACGACGTGCAATCCGTGTATACGTATTTCACGCAGAACGACTGGCACACCCCTGTGTCAACGATTGCGCAAAACTATAACGCCTTATTAGCGAGTCGATCGCGTGACAACCAGCGTTTATTGCAATAAAGCGTGTAGCCAAGCACCTTTTTTCCGTTATCCTCTCTTTCGACGTCAAATGATTTAATTGCATGTTTCAGCGAGACGATACGTGTGCGCGATTAAAGTGCTTCCTTTTCATTTGCACTTGATCTGCTGCAGTTGCCGCTGCAGTAGTATCGAGTGCTTTTTGACGTTTTTTCTCTCGTTTGTCTGGAAGATGAATTAATTGGAGAATCACAGGAGGTCGAGAGCATCTTCAAAAATGTTGGTTTGTTTCGTATTGCGCAGTGCATAACATTGAGTTTACAAATATGCAGTCCGGGGCGCTATCATGCTTTCGGTAAATAAAACGTACGATGATTAAATTTTACGTAGACTATCGATCGATCATCGTGAATTTGTAAAACCGAATTCTAACAGCTGAATTAAATTTGCTTTTAAGTCTGAAACATTCAATTTGTAAGTGGATTACATTCAAATTTTACTCTTTTTCACTGTTGGGTTCAAAATTCATTTTCGTAATCCATCGAAGTGTTTTTGAAACGGATTATCCCCGATCGACTGTATTGTTATTCGAAAATGAAAATAAATTTATTAGTCCAATGTTCACCAGAATATATGGTCGTTGTCGATCGTTTCTACAAAGCAATTTCGATAATTTATTAAAAAACAAACAACTGACCTACATTGATAAATAAATATCGACAGTTTTTGCGTTCAAGATCGACAACATATCAATTTCATTTATTTCAATCGTGATGTCAATATCATCAGTAAACGCCACCGATTATTGTTAGAGAATGAATAACGATCGCTAAACGCCTTGACGCATTATACAAACGTTTCGCGAGGTCGATGTTTGCGAGGGTTGTAATATGATTGATGCTGTCTGCCACAAGCGTGTACGCGTAGCTGTACTCCGAGTGTGCATCAAGCCAAATTCATCCGTCTCGACATGATTGGATATAATTTCCGTCGGTTGCTAACTTGCGTCCATTGTGCACGTTCGTTATTTTTACGTTGCGGTTGGTCTTGGCTCTTCATGGAAAATTAACTGGGACGTCCGCGTAACGACTTTATTCAGTTGAACTCCATCTAAAACGTTTTTTAAAAGCATTTTTCCAAAGTAGCTAACGGCCAAATTTATTGGCATAATTTACGCAGCCTTAACTTTCCGACTGTGCAGTAGCGACAAGTTTTCGTAGTAATAGAGCTTTTCACAAGTTGGACGCAGTGGACTGCATTCGAATCATTTCAACTGCATAAACGTAAGTTGGCATGCGCCTCAACTTGCCCATTCAACAGCTATATATGCATACAAAGTCTTTTGTTGACACCTTCATTCGCCGAAATGCCAATTTGACTATTCGCACTTTAATGAGAATTTGTCGCTGGGTATACGCATAGTACATAACCCGCGTAAAGTTAAACAGAAATTCGAACAAACGAAAGGGAATCCTAATTTGTTTCCCATTCGTCCTGGAGTTTATTTCGTTGTGTATTGTGCGAACGTTGTTACACATGAGCTAAAAATAAACGTAGCATACAAACAGGGGATAGGAATAATGTATCGCTCAATTAATCAATCGACGTTGATACGTATTTGTTCGCGTAGCGTTGGACCCTCGGGCAGGAAAAAAAGTCCTTTTTATATATGCGACTTCCGTGTTTTCGTCGTCGTCGTGAAGTACTAAAACGAAATCGCACACATCGCGTGCAGGTGTCGATAGCGATGACTCCTGAAACGTTCTGTATACACACACACGTGCGAGTAAGTGCAATCGCCCGAAGACAAGCAAGGCTTTTCGTTTTCTTTATCCCCCAACAGTTTAACGATCGATAATACATTTGAAAGCTCCATTTGTTCGTGCAAGTAGGGAGAGGGATCTGTCATACGTATACCTATAAGTTGACGAGGTCAACGTGTGCTGTATAAATGACTTTTCCTTCAACGCTAGATAATTAATAATCGCTTTACATGGAAAAACTTGAAGTAATTTGCTTTGATACCCATCAGCCGATTTTTCCCCAAAAACGGTTTGTTTGGATTAGTCGCTGCTGGGGTGACGAGTTGATAAATCAGCGTGACAATGGGTTTGTCTGTCTTTTTTCTTCCCTCCGATCATCGCTTTCTTTTCGAATGTAACACTAGCGTGCCCCGAGAAAATTCGATCGGCTCATTTCTCTTCTACTTTGCATTTTTTATCCGCGAGCGAAACGAGGTCGGCATTTTCATGGGATTGGTTTGCGAGCTGAGATTAGATGTATGCTCATCGCATCGAGCGCGCACGGACCCACTTGGTGCGGTTTTCAGTTAAGTGAATTATTGACGAGCGCGCTAATAACGATCTTGCAGCTATCATATATCGATGCAACAAATGTCTCATTTTCAATAAATAATTCCTTCCATGACGCACAGGTTTTTATCGAAAGTTCCCATAAACAACAGGTTGTATGTATGATTCGTTTCATGAATTTCGACAATACTAGTAATGCGTGGATTTTTATACGAAACAAAGTCGAGATCAATTCCTACGCTTGAAAGTATGATTCCGGTTCGGTAGTCTCTCTTGTCCTGGATTTTCACTTAATGCTCGTCTTTACCCTCTATGAATAGAACTATTATATCATGGGCATTACAAGTAAAGCTCCAAAAAGAAAAAAAACACAAAGAAACCAGCATTTGTTGAGTGAAATAAATAACTCTGGTATTCTATCCACGCTTTTTACCATTGTCATCGCATTTTAAAGAACAAAGAATTTTCCGAGCAATTGACTGAATTAATCGAATGAAGTGGCATAAAAAAACCTCAAAAGAATGCCATTCGCACATGCGTGATCTATTTCCTCGATCGCGAACATAGTGTCTAAATTGAAGAGAGATAGAGATAGAAAGAGGGAGAGAGACAGAGAGAACACACAGAGCGATAAAAACTAGTTATCCTTTTAATCTGTAGTTTGAAGGTTCTCTCTCTCGCTCTCTCTCTCTCTCGACTCCTTAATCGGCTTCGGAACTCGTGCTATGACTATCTTATTTCGTATTATTGCGAGGCTTTGTACGCGACGTTGCTCTCGCGCAAGTTCAAAGTTTTAATAATTATACCAGGATAGTACTTTAAAAATTGCATGGATTTTCGAATTGCTTTATACGTACTTACATCGTTTCACAATTATTGACTAAAATTGTTAATTTTGCACGAGTTGTTAGCTAAAGAAAAACCAAAATTTTCGCGTGTAGGCGAATTATATAATGAAATTCAGAAATATACCAATATACATCACTCCATTGTCGAGTGCGTGGGTGTTACGTTCGGCTCGTTTTATTCGAATTGAATTGAGTGACTATGCGTATAAAAGCGCGTATAAGATATTTCCGCGAAATTCGTGCGTGGGATGGATACATACGTGCTTATTTTTTTACTCCGAGCGAAATGTTTTGAAGATTACTTTGTGCGTTTCTTTTTTTCTTCATTCACTATAGCTGGGTTTGCGCGATAAGAGAGTATTTTTTCTATGTGTATATGTCTCTTTTGACTTGTTTATGCCTGTTGAGTTGACACTTGTCATTCACGTATTCAAGCGTAATATTGTAACTGTCTCTCTCTCTCTCTCTCTTTCTCTTTCTCTCTTTCTTTTTTTCTATTCAGCTGCTTTGAGTGTATTAATTTCAAAATATTTAAACGATTGTTTAAACAATTTTTTGTCGTCTCTCGTTGAATTTAAATCGTCAAATTGTGTGTGACGAAGCGAAAATATTCAAGCAATTACCTCACTGAGAAGATATGCTGTTCAAAGCTAGTTCAAATTCGAGTATGCTCAACTGTTTAATATTTTAGATTTAAATGATGACCTACTCTCTTATGCTTTGACACAAGAGATTGCATAGACATTTCTTTCGTATAATTCCAAGCATTTCTTTCATGCACTGTAAAAACGTGCTCATGACCTATTTACTGTTTTTAATCTGCAAAGTTTGAACAAAAGCGAATTGTAGTTGGTTATAATGATACGCGTATTTGTTTGATCAGTCTTATAACGAAAAATATAAAAATTATTACTTTCGATCAAAGTGCCGTTACCGAAGTAAATGTATGTAATACTCGATGAGAAATACTTTAAGGAATATAACATAGAAAGATAACTACCAAACTTTTGGATTTATAGACGGTTAGCTTGGAATCAAGCAAATACGCACTTGCTTATCCGCTACACATCATGTGTCGATTCGAGGACATCAAAAGAGAGAGTAAATCCATTTTTAAAATTTAATAGGATGTCTGCGGATTATTTAATTTCTGAAAGTATTTGAGAATCGTGATTTATCGAAACGTGTATCATTTGAAAAAAACAAAGGCAAAAGAGGAAAGGAAAGAAATGTAGAGTAAATCTTTGGTTTTTTCTTGCTGCCAATCCACCCCCCCCCCCCTCTCTCTCTCTCTAGTCCCAAAGGGAATTGCGATGTTGACGTACCACATATATCGTCTACTACGTTGAATGCGCAGATGTGATTTTGCGCCAGACACTACTGCAGCTACAACTATTTAATGCCCTCTTTCTTTTCACAACACAAGTGTTGTTTGTAAACAACTCACGTAAAACTTTGTGGAGGGTAATGCCATTATATTTTATGCTTATCGCGAGCTATCCTCGTATGTTGTATATAGGATTCTATGCCATGCACCATTTAGCTTAAAACAGTTCATTGAGTTTAGCTCAATGAACTGGTATTTATAAAAAACAATCAAATTACATATTTATTCTATTTTTACGGAATATACGTTGTAAAAAGGGCAAAACAAAAACCATACGAAATTTGTCATGCGTTATATAAAAATGAGGTTGCGCCAATAACGGAAACTTCTTCGCGACAGCGTATAGCCTCGGACGCTTTATGAAAATCAACTTTTTCTACATTTGCGAATCGCACACACTTCATGGACGTGCGAGCCAATAATACGACCAACCAAGCCTTTGCGCAAAAAAAATCCGTCTCGCGGGAGGTTTTTTTTTCTTACAATAACGTTGCTCGTTTGATTAAAGTAGGTCTTTGACTAATCATGCTCGCACCCATGGAACAGCAGAATTACCATCAGAATTTTCCAAGCTAGGTTTTGCTCAACTATACGATTTCTTCTTCACGGATCATGATTGAATTCACGAATCATTAAAAGTTCATCGTATCAACGAAATTTCAAAAGAGAAAACTTGAATTACCTCTAATTAATAATTAATTGTCTCGAAAGGAAAGTGGCCAATTATACAAGGTGTATTCTGGCTTAATTTACACGAAGAACAATAACCGACGTCTCTACACCTTTGGCGCGTTTAAATATCAAGGTGATTGTTACGTTTACTCTGGTGTTGTTATCTGCTTTATCCTATACATGTGTCTCAAAGATCGGTTCGTAAAACAATATTTCATTTTGGAAAGTTCTTGATGCATTGACACCGCTGCTTCCACAGTCCGATATTTGAAACATACTTATACAACTCGAGATCAAATCAACCACGGGTACAAGACTTATGAATACGTCTCTCGGACTATTAATAATGAAAAGCCAAGACCACAGAACGAAGATAGCTCTGACCAAATAGAAAAAAAACTGTTTAAAGGAAATTTGAATTCGTAGAAAATCCTTGGACCATTATAAAGCTTACAAACGAACTTACGGCACGATCATACAGCGTAGGCTAAAGTTGGAAGTTGCTGTGGCACCTCTGCCACTTGGCTTCTCGCCGGGCGTATCCTTCTATTGTAGTTTCCATCCACGCTGACTTCAGGGTGATAGTTGAATTGCCAATGTTGACGAATATGCCACGAGCGATAAGGAGAAAGAAAAAAATGAGAAGATCGTAGAGTATGGTGTGCGAGAAAGAGGAAGAGAGAGCCCGCGGGGGTTGATTCTGTCTGCGGCTGCAGCAGCACAGCTACTGTCGTGCGGCCGCGTTCTCTCATCTGGGACGGCAGCAGGATGAGATGCTACACATACATAAGGGGAGGACTGCTACCCTAACTCCCCACCACTAACCACTACCACCTCTCTCTCTCTCTCTCTCTCTCTCTTCTCGTTCGTATACATATATATAAGGCTAGCGCAAGCGCGCTAAAGCTCTCCCTTTTACTTTCGCCACCGCGTATATGTTCACCACCTCTCGCTTTCGTTGTCGCATTTTCACATGCAACGCTATATGACGTATACGTCCTGTACTTGTTTATTTGTTTTTTTTTCCTAGATGGGACTTTTTTCACCTCATTATGCATTCCCAACTCGGCTCTGAATTATACGTCCTTATGTTTTTGTCGACCGCAGATTCTTCGTGTTTTTTTTTTTGCAGGGATTTCAAAGTTGATCTTTTGAAATAATCGCGCTTGAAATCTAAAAGGCCTTAACTGTGTGTGTGTGTGTGTGTGTGTATTTGCTCCTTTAAATCGGCTTCTCACAATTTCTATAGGTGTTGTTTATGTATTGTCATTGTATCAATTTCTGTAATGGTATATGAGAGCTATAGCCGCCATATAGCCGGCAGGCGCAAACTCCGGTCGATAAAAGGGCGATTGCGTAGTCGAGCTTGTATACAACTAGCTCACGCGATCCACGAGCTTTTTGGAAATTCATCGAGAGGCTAACCCCACCTCTACCAGTGTAGGTGGACTGAAAGCGAAAGCGTCTCTCTCTCTCTCTCTCTGCCCCCCCCCCCCCCTTTCTGCGTATGTACCTGTTGATAGTAACTGTCGTGTATACGTACATGTGTGAGAATCAAGGCTTGTGGTACATGACAAAAGTTGCCTACGTGCGCGAAGAATCGAGGCAATTTTTTGTTGTTGGCCTAAAGTTACGTGATTCATGGACCGAAGTTTTATCCCTTGTTCGAGGTGTCCAATCGGAAACTTCTGTTTTTGTGTATCATTCGTTTTTTCGTCTTAGAGAGTTTGATCAATTGTTTGACGCGCGAATTTCCTTGATACTTTTGGTTTTTATTTAATTATTAATTAGCTCGGTTAATCGGTGAAAGTTGCTGCTTGCTCTTATTGCAAAGATAATCTGGAATTCTCGTTAGTAACATTAATTATAGGAGTTTGAGAACTAATTTTCAGATGATTTTCTACTACTATGACGACAATACCCAATGTAATTAAGCTCAGCTCAAAATTAATTGACTATCGAAGCAAGAGAGTGACTCTAATTTCAAAGGGTGAAGTCTTGACACAATTAAAACTTAGAATTGCCACTCACTTGCAAGCGCAAGTAGATTTAAATTCTTGAGTGAGTAACTTTCTAAGAGAATCAGAAACGACATAATGCCAGAGAAAGAAAAAAACAGTGATACACGATATTCAATTATACATCTTGAGCGGATCGGGTAGTTTCCTTTCGCCTTAAGCAGAGGCGTAGCATCTCGCTTGATTTGATCGTTGAAGCGTACGCGAGCCTTGTTCCTGATTGTGGTGTCTACATTTATTGTGTGTACCCGCTCTGGTGGAGACAAATCTCTTTCTTTCTTTTTTCACTTTCTAGACTTTAAAAGGGTGTACAACCGTAACAAAACGAAGATAAACGGAAAAAGAGGTTTACGATGTGATTCGAAGGATTTTCTTGAAAGAGAAAGAGAGAGAGAGAGAGACAGCAATTTTTTTCAGGTGATGGACGGCTTCATTTTTTACTTGTGGTTATGACGATGAAGCGTTTAAATCTATTGGATGATCGCCGATAAAAGCCTGGGCGTTTGTTGTTCGAGCGTATGATTTTGGGGATGCAATCAATTTGCTTTGTTGATATACTAAGCTTCGGTTTGACGTAGTGACCCGTTAACGTTAGATTGATTAATAATCGGGGTGAATTCAGCTTTCAATTAACATGATGGAGAGGCGCAGAGAGAGAGAGAGAGAGAGAGAGAGAGAGAGAGAAAGGGAGAGTGGTGTATTGAAAGCGGAACTGACGTTAATTGAATTATGTAACTATTCGAGCTTTTCACGATACAAAGCTACTTGTCAGTAAAATACATTACTATCTGTCCATATCGTTTCATTAATTGAATTTTATGAATGACTACGACACTTTCGCCACAACTGTCGAAACCCACGTACTGGCTTTAAATGTTTGAACAAAAGCTTTGATAAAGCTCCGCGGGTTTTTTGCAACTCTTTCACTCGTTATTCGATGGCCGACAAAGGTTTGCTCGAGTTCTTAACTTTTTCTTCTTTCAATTGTTTTTTCTATCTTTCAACAGCATGAATTGAGATAAAAATGTGAGACTATATAGTTTAACGCTTTTTTTTAAATTTCATTAAGTACACAATTTGGAAGCATACTTTTTTATTTTGATCGAATTAGTTTGAGATAACGATGTTTGAAAACTATATGAATTTTAGCGATATTCCATTGCAGAGCTCTCTACAAAAAGAATCAAAATAATTTAATTAAAGAATCGAAAAGCGCTTTCACTATTGTGTAATTCTACGCTTCATAGCTACTTTTCATTTGCACTGTATGTTACACGTTTTATATCGTATTTACATATCCATGACCTATTATTAAATTAACATTGTAACTTGGTATCTGAATATTCGCAGTCTAATATTAAATACAATCTTCATAAGTAACGTACGCCGTTGTTCTACGTTAATTTAGCATGACAACGCGATGATTTATCCCTGTTGTAATATTTTGTCAAGTGTCAAGAACATTTGCAACGACCCACAGTCGATATTCCAGTAATATAGCATTATAAAATGACAATAAATAAGTACGATTGAAGACATTCATAATACGACTTTCTCGCGCGGAAGTTCGTTTGATGTTCAATCGAGTATTGAGAATGAGTTCTTTCAGAGAAAAACTCATTTCATGCTCACTCGAACTTTTCAATCGAGAACATCAAAAGTGCATTCCGCCCGTGGGCGCGCACGCGCTTGCAATATGTACAAGGACAATATCGGCATTCGACACATCAAATATGTTCGCACTTTCAAAGATGTGCGCACATAGACCAATATACTTATATGCATATAAATACGTACACGTAAACATTCGTATACATATACAAGCAGACACGTTTGTTTGTAGCTCTCGACTAGATTGAAAGTTAAATCCACAGGCACGTGGAATACCGAATGTACCAGTAGCGTTGCCGCTGCTGGTGCTGCGAATTGCCTTTCATGTTTGCGAATAAGCAGAGAAGGTAGCAATCAGCAATTCACGCGACCTCGTCTCGGGTGGGAATCAGAAATGACTCATTTGATGATCGGTGAGCTTTCGAGTAGACGACGACTACAACGACAACGGTTGAACCTTTGAGAGATGCTTATTACGTTGTATCGCATTATTTCTTTGTATACAGAGTTTGGCGTGTCATCGAGACGTTACTGAAGGCGCTTTCAATGTGCATGCGACTATGTTTTTAGAGGCAATTTCGTTTACGTGGTGCGTTCGTTGATGACAAGATATTTTTCAAAACCAATTGATACTCTTTTGTTTATTAACTACACGCTATTCGAATCAGTAATCAATTTTCATCTGTTCGTTTAGTTACTGTGCTGGTTTAGCGACATTCCTAAAAGTAGGCAAACGTAATTTATCGACTAGCATTTTATCGTCGTCTAGATTCTTTATAACTATTGAAAGATGCGAGCGTCAAATAGTATAGAATGTAGCAAAATCACTTAATGACACATCTGATCTCCTATATTTGCATACCAAAAGAAATCTCACGTCGTCTTCTATAAAAGCTTCACGATAAGAAATCACACGAAATGGCATCGTTGCAATGATAAAAAATGTACTAAGCGCGCACAGTTAGACCTCGTTCTGTAGTGTATAGTTCAAGGGCGCACGCGCTTCAGTAGGGAGAGAGAGAGAGAGAGAGAGAGAGAGAGAGAGAGAGTTGCCCCTCTCTCGAACCTCCCGCTATTCAAGGCCCAGGTGGGATGAGCACATGTACGTGGTACGTGTTCCATATAGTCCTACGGAAAATTCTTTGGCGAGGCCACGAGCTACGTTTTCCTGCGATGCGAAGCAGACGTCTCGGGATATTATATATATATTTTATTTTTTTTAAATGGCCTTTTGTTTATGACACCTGCACATTTGACCTTCGATCCATAACCATTTTCATTTCAAACGTTAAATAATTCTATTGCTTGACCATATTTGCAGTTCAAGTACTACGAATGAACAACGACTGGTGAATTCTTTTTTTATTTTTTATTGTTATTATGCATTTTAAGTTGTGTCGTTGTGCAAGTATTAACTGTAATGGGAGCGCACTCGAGAGAATAAAAATTGAATTAATTCTGTGAAATTTCGTGCCAAATATCTATTTTGCACATGTTACAATTGACAATCATAAAATAATTCATAAAATAAAAAATAAATAAATATTCTTTGATGAAATAAAATTACCAAGATTAATTAGCTCCATGGAAGACCAACAGCATGATAAAACTTATTTCGTTTATTTTCTGGTACGAGTAAATGTAGCGACCTAAATAGAGTTGTAAGAACTACGCTCAAAGGGCTTTTAATCGACAAACAACTTCAACCTCGCAGATATTGTGCTTTATAGTAGAACCTACATAATTAAATTGTGAAATGTAGTATTTCGAATATTACAAACGACAAGAAAATAGTTTCTAGGATATAGGTAGTTTTACTTTTTTATACGAGGCATAGTCGTGTCATTAAATGTGCATCTACGCATTGATGCATCTTATACCGGGAGTGCAGTTTTTCTATTATGGTGGTCATAATTTTGTACGCAAATATGCACTTTACTGTACTTTATTTAACGATTAGCTCGTTTTTCTAAACTGATACGTCGCGTGACGATCCTGAATGTTCGCCATTTTTTACACCTTTGACTCGTATACTTTCAGCCGTGAACATTGTTATCTCGGATGTACATAAAGTCAAATGTCCTGCTAGCGATCAGTGCTCTTATACTGTCTCCTTCGCTTCTTTTCAAATGGAGCGTAAAACGAACAAAGACAACACTTTGTTTTAAGGATTACATAAATGATTGTGCTGGGTTTGCGGCACGACGACGATTTGGTGCGACAAGATTTACGCTTTTATTAAATCGAACGCGTGTAAATGTTACGTAAGGCTTGAGATTTTTATTTCAACAGATATCGAGTGTTGGGAAATAAAATTATTATTAAACAACCTATCTTTGAAATACTTGTTTAAGTTTTATTTAAGAGTAACATGGGCGTTAAAAAAGCAGAAAAGAGAACGTGTCATTTGAAGAAGTGAATTGCTGACATTCAAAGTTATTATTGATTTAAGTATTTCAGCTCAGGGCTAAAAGGAGATTTTATTTGGTTAAAAGACCATAATATTACGTAATAAAAGTGGTCTATAACGACAAAAAATACTATGTGGCTAATACGCTTAAAATGGCGAATGATTTGGTATACGACGTGGTATATTTTGTCGTTACGCGAATCATCGGGAAACGTCAATGGTAGATTTCAATTTCACGATACCTCTATATCAAGTACGTTTAAACTGATATCTGTTTCTCGAGTTCATCGCACATCCTCCCAAGCAGAGGCTGATCTCGAAATAAAAACACATATTTGCAGTCGTTGTTTCTCCAAAATGACAATACAATATAAAAGTGAAGATGTGAAATGTTAACAGGAGCGCGACGAGAATTGCGCCGGCGAGCAGCTAATTAGCGGCCTTGAAAGTCAAAGATCGAGTGTTATATAGGCTCCCACTATTAATGCTGTTGAGGCTTAGAGTCGCGCAGCACATGTGTCGTCTCCCCTTCCCTCTTGTCTCGAACCAAGAAGAGCGAAGGATCAATCCTCCGCTAGCGTTGCCGCTGTCGTTGCCGCTTTTCTTATATAAATCGCTTGGCTTGTGGACGTTGAGTTCCACTTGAGTCTCCAACCCCTCGAGTTGCCGAGGGTCAGAGCGCGTGGTGTACGTATATATAGACATCGGTGAGAAAGACGGTGAAAGCGCTCGGATGAGTTTAACTTTCTTGTCCGTACAAAGTGCCCTTCAGTGAAATTTCTCTTGTCAGTTTTCGACACTAGCCATTGTTGTTCTTGTTGTTGTTCTTGTTGTTGTCGCTCTTATTCTACAAACTCTAAAGGAAAAGTTCAGTGGACCGGTGAGTTATATTTTGCAGTAGCTTGGAGAGTTATAAGTTTTGCGAGGTGCCCGCGCGTTCATGCGATCACTGACGCGAGAATTTCAGTGTCATTAACGAAGTCGTTACGAAACTCGATCGTGCTATCTATACTCGGTTAATGTGTGAATGATTAACGACTGAAAATATTTTTGTAGTTTCGTATAATTAAGGTAAAAATGTACAATTGTTTAAATTCCGCTTTTTGCGCTGTTTGATTACGTTCAAATGATTTACTGAATTTTTTACTATTTAACAATAAAAATAGATATATTTCATCTAATTTTCTTTACTATGTCATATTTTATAACGATTGGAAAATGTTGACCGACTATCAGTTGTTAACTTGTACGCGTAATAATAGCAGTTTCATAGAAGAAAGAAGGTTTTTTGTCAGTTGTCACGATACATGGCGACAATCGCTGCTGAGATACAAGTTGATGTAATCCTTTGTCCATCATGCAAAATTACTTTCCTTCGGATTATTTCAACGCATCCGTACGAGATCATTATAAAGAATGTAAGGACGTTCGAGCACGTCATAATTTTCTTTTCTATTTTTGAAGTTACCCGATAATTACAAAATTAGCTTGCTTTTTATATCAGCATTCCGAGAAATAACAAGAATTTCGACCTACTTTTTTTTATACATTATTGTAATGTTTTACTAAGCCATTCTTCCAAGCTTATACAAGGGAATATTAAGTGATATCAGGAAATACACATCCGAAAGTATAATTCAATAGATCGATTCAGTAAACAACTTTTTTTCTAGTTTTATTGATGACTCAACGCGAAACAATAAATCACTCAGGTAAGTAGCAAGTATCGACACTTTAGCTCGGGTACTGAAAAAAGTAATTGCCGACAAAAAAACTGACGATTGATTCTCTCCAGGTGCGCGTGAAAAGCCGTCAATGATAGTTATTAGTAAGTCTAAGGATTCGATTACGAATCGAAAGAAAAAAAGCGGCACGCGAATACAATGTTTACGAATGAACGAACAATATATTCTATACGTCTTAGACACGGGCTACATACCAAGAAAAGCCGTCTACCTTGTCTGATTATACGATTGCGCCAATCTAACGGTGCTTGTGCATTCCATCTATGTGTGTGAGTGCGTATGCGGGTGTAACAAATGACACAAGAAAAACAAATACTCATGTCTATAAATTATCTGATTTATCATTCCGTAATGTTCGATATAATGAGTTTATGAGAAAAATTCTTGTTTCCTCGATTGAAATCTCTTGCGTATCAGATTCCACATAAACAAAAGGAAAATTTTACAAGAATAGATACTAATTGAAAGTCATTGAGTAAATATAACATACAATCAATGACAAAGTATTATCAGAAAAAAACAGTTATAATTCATGCAGATGACTATTGAATAACGCATGATACTTTTATCTCTACGCGAGACATCAAGTGCGTTTAAGAATTTGTACGTATGGGCAGGATGTGGGAAACTTCAAGTTTGCTCAATACATTACATAAAAAAGCTTGTTAACATATTTCGCATGAACTAGAAAAATTAAAATTTTTTTAAGGAAAAAGAATGATTTTTAATTGTTTAATTATTAATAGTTTATTTATAAATTGATATAATCACCATACCTTTACCTTTTTTCTAATTTATTTCACGCGTTATTGGTCAAGCATTAGTTTATAATTTCAATATACGTCAACGTATGTGTCTTGCAACCGTCATATTTGTTTACGTCGATCTGCTGATTATTATTTATTGCAATTCATAATTACGTATTCTAGAAAATATTTCACATCCAAGAAATTATCGAACTATATATTTATTCAAATGCAATGTTTCAAATTCTTAGAAAGTTATTTAGAAATAGCTATTTCTCTATGCTAATGTCCCTAAGTCGACGATGAAAAACAAGTAGTACGAGTCAATAACAAACGCGTACAAGAATATTCGGCAAGATTAAGCTTACAAATAATCATCTCCAAGTAATTAGACGTTGATTAGCAAAAGAACATCAAAATTCTTTGTTCGCGCATTGGCATTGATGAACAGAGCGAGTTAAACGGACAACAATTCGCATTTGTCATCGTTAGTTTAACGTCACACTAAGTTCACAGGAAATTATGTCAATTAATCAAACTCTCGGGTAGCTAAAGAATTGCGATAATCGCCACTTTATAAGTGACACTTCTTGGTATAAAATTCATAAAAAAGATCCTCGATTATCATTGTTGAAAAATGCGTTAAAAAGGTGAGTCAATGCCATGCAGCGGTGATAATAATCGGGTGACAGGTGTAACGTTCTAGTAGAAGGACACGTTACTCTGTATTATAACGAGCGACCTATGTAGGCGTTGCATGTGTATAGTGGTTATGATTATGCGCAATGGATTTCGCTCCGGTTTTGTAGGTCACTAAAATACTCTTGACTAGATAAATCCTTGGGCCAAATGGGGTGTTATGTGCGAGATACCAGAGAAGGGATGAACGGTGATGTAATGTTTTTGTCTCCGTTGTTTTCGTTGTTGTTGCATCACGTATTTAGCTCGTTCGAATGAAACGAATGTCACCTCGGAGGCAATTGCTTTGGCGGCGCAAATTAAAAAGCTCCGCGGATTAATTTTGTTAATTGAAGAGCGTTTGATATAGCAAGACTTTTTTTCTTCAACGTAGCCGGGGAATACGATGATAAAAAAATAACAGTAATTTTCAATGTCGTTATTAGTGATCAAATAACTGCTTCTGTGGTAATTGGTGACAAAGTCAATACGCGTATTTTGTCTTCGAGAGCGTGAAATTATTAAATTCTGAAACGATCGAATCTACGTTACTCGATATCCTGTCATAACAACGGTATCGTTAAATGACCAATGACATTCATTATTGATTATGCGTTTTGATATATCTTGAATCAAATTATTTGTTTCAGTTATGTTCGCTTTATTCGAGAAACTCGTTGTTGATTTATTTTATTGACGCTTGACAAAGTTATGAAAGTTGTGCGTTACGTAAAACAATGGGAGTTTTATTAATTAGGTACTGTTCGTGACCAGTTTACAAGATTAAATTGATGCCGTTTGAATCAGTTAAAGGAAAGTCGAGCAATGCATGGATGAACTGATTATTATCGAGGTCGTTTTCCCTTGATAACATCGTTAATTGATTTTAAGTTTATTCACGATGAAAAATTATTTTCGAGACAAAATGCTTTAGTTTGTTTGCGAGAATACGACATCGAGAATTCACTTGAGCGAAATAATTTGAACGATGGTTTGATCGTCGACCATTTATTGAGTGCTAGAAATCTCTATGTAGCGTTAAGTGATGTAAGAGAATTATTAATGACGTTCGATTAAAATTCGAATTATACAAACTTGGCAGACGAAAATCTAATGAAAAAAACGTAAGCTTTGCACGCAATTTTTAAAATGGTATATTATGTGGGTGATTTTACAATTTTCACATCTTTCAATAGCTGTCAAAATATCAAAAGACACTTAAAACTTTGTTAAAACCGCTTATTTGAAACGCAGCTTTAAACTATCATCTTTAAAAATTTTAATGCAGTCAATGTTCGTTTAAGGAAAGGCTAATTATGCGCATTTGTAGTTAAAACAGATTTTTATCGATGCGTTCGCTTAGTTGACTGTTAAATTGCCCAATAAAAAACGTCAAATTTTGAACGATGGTTTTTAATTTCTTTAGCGGTACATTGTTGTCGCAACCTTTGGAAAACCTAGCGAATTTTAACTCTACTGAATATCTCGATGTATTTTATTTAAATCTGCGTATACCGTGCGATCTAGTAGAGTAGAACATTACCGAGATATTGAGTTTTCTTATTGGTATAATTTACGTTTATTTACTTATTTGTTGTTTTATACTTGAAACGTTGCACGTGTAATTCTTCTTTTCTGCAGTTCAAATCTATGAACATTTTTTCACCGTCAAGTTTAAGTGCTCGTAAAAATAATTGCTGATTATAATGGATCTTTTAAAATGCAAACCATTATTGTGTTATTGGAAATCATGATCAAATGTACACGCTACAACTGTAGATTTATTTTATAAGTTCTCCATATATACACTACAATGAAAGATCTAATTAAAAATTGCATCATTGTAACTTGCAAAAAGTTAAGTCGCGAGTTTGATTGTCATAATTTTTATTGGATTAATGATTTTTATATGATTTTTATCGCTCAAACTGTTAATAACATAACTCATTGAATTTTATGGAAAAACTAAAATACGTAACTGTTGGGATCATTGCAAACACGGCATTCTCAAATCTACCCTAAACTGTGTGTTGAGTAGGTGAACCCGTATGTGACAGTCTGAGAGCGACTAGAGTGAGCGTATGACTAAATATTTAGTTTATCTAGGATAACTATGTAGCCGAAACGCGCTCTCACAAAATGTTCAAAGTAATATTCTAAGTAAATTAATAAATAACTAAACATGCATCCTTAATTATTTTAACATTTCTGCGACACTTTACCATTCGTTATTTCAACAGTAATATGCCCAATAATTAATTATTAACGAATACGTTATTAGTAATTAATTAATTAATAACGTAGTTTATATTAACTGAAAATCAAATTTCCTTGTTAGGTGTTCGGTATTTGTCCATTGTATAATACATGCGTATCTCCTAGGCGATTTACGTAAAAAAGTCATCAGCGAACAATATTTGATAAATTCACATTTTCTGGATACGTGAAAAGTGAATTGTAACCGTTCTACGACGTTAAAAAAATCAATTATAAATTGACCTGAATTACCCCATCGCAATAGTTCAAGTCGTTTTTAAAAATGATACTATCTATTATCGTCTGCAATACGACTATCAAGCTTGCGGGATTGCGAGTTACGTATAAAATTGAATTTACTAAGGTTGCGGTGCAATCACCCAAGTACTTTTGTGTAGCCATTATCAGCTTGTATACGTATAGCGCGAGCTCCGATACAATTCACAAAAGCCTCTTGTTCGCCGAACCGTGAACGCTCGAGAAAGAGAACGTATTTGTACTTTTATTTTCGATTATCTGACAATTTGTCGTTTGTAAGTTGTACCTCGATCACTAACACAACGAAAGAAATGTGTTTTATTTTTATACGTAAAGCATGCCAGCAGGTCTACGTATATACGCTGTAATTTCGTATTCCATTTGCCAAGCGTTGTTCGCTTTGACGTAGCAATGTGATAACGTTAGCCGGTGTAATTGATTACCGCGCGTGTGCTGCAACTCACTGATTGCCGTGTAATCGAGCGTGCTGAAGGGTTGGCTTTTGATTGTAAATGAGATTTTACCTAGCGAAAGTGAACTAATTAGTATTATTGCTCTTTTTAACGATTGTAACGACGGTATTTGGAATTTAGAATAGTCAGTCCGAGAACATAATTATGAATTACATTCAGCAAGTGCCAAAACAAATGTATTGTTATATTACCAACGGTCATTTAATACTTTGCCTTCGAACTATTTGTTTATCTTTAATCGGTTGATAATTTTATCAGCATATTTACATATATTGAATTGTGGATATAGCGATACGAGTGAATTATCCGTAACGTCTATCATCGGCTCTGTATTAATTGAGAATCCTTGTGTACAACTGAGATTCAGTTTTGTTCATTGTATAATTTTGTAATTTGCTTTTGCATGAGCATCATATCACGGAATCTATTAAACAGCGTAATAGATCTGTAAAGGAACAATGAGTTCTTCACGGCATATTAATAGTAATCGTTAAAAATCGCGAGAAGGAAGGATAAATAATCGTTCACGCCCATTGCATCAGAAATTGTATTGTATTATTTTGAGATTGAACGTCTTTTCTCAACTTGTATTTTATTTGCAATCTATTTAACAAATGGATTATCGCGAATACAAAGTGTTGAAGGTAAAAAAAGCCGTTCGAGGTGTTTGCATTTCTCATCGGAAGTTCCACTACGGTGTTGATAGGCGTATTGGAAGTACGTCATAATTGTTATTTGTATTTTAAATCTGCAGATTTTTGTACGTTGTTGTAGATGGCCTTTGCCAGTTGAATGTAACGTAACGAAAGAAAACATTTTCAAAATTATCACACAAGGAAATGAAACGCTATATATCGTTTTAATTCTTCTTGAGATATCGATGTCTCTCTCTCTCTCTTTCTCTCTCTCTCTCTTGCTCTCTTGTTTACGTAGCTAGGGAATGCGAGTATATACGAGGTACTCAGATCGAATAGGCCAATCGGCGTAAATGTCAAGGAGACGCAAGTACAGCCCTCGTGCGCGCATGTAGATTCTGTTGTTCGACTCTCCCTCCCATTCACGAGCTGAATAATGCCAAGCGTTGTCGTGCGCTACGTTTCCTTCGATTAGACATAGACAATGCAACGACAAGAGTCCAATTTAAGCTATGCGATCGATTCTTACAATGGTAGCGAGGATGTACATCGGTGTAATTTGCTTTTCGAGTGGCTGTGTTACATTCGCTTTATTTCCAAGAATGAAAAAGCGACCAAACGGAGTCTTTGGTTCATGAACTACAAACGAAATAACTATCTTTGACAAATTGAAAATACTTTATCGCTTTCGTTACCGTACTTAAATGAATTCGACAATTCGAGACTAAAGTCATATGCGTATAGTCCAACGTATATGTAGTAATCGTCAAAAATACGATAGATATATTACACGCATTCGAGCGAGTTTCCCCTTTTCTCTTGCTTACATCCTGCACTAACTCGAAAACTCAGAATGACTCGGCGTGTACAAAATTTACGTAAGTACCAGTGTGTAAATTCGATAACTCGATTTTAGGGTTGTCGCGTAATCAACGTGATTTTACGAAACGAATATTAATTTTTTTAATTAAAAACGACGTTTAAACGTCTGTTTGTACAATTACAATTCTATACCTAAAATTTACGTATTTCTTTTACTCTCTTTATTATAGCCGTACTTGTGATTTTGATGCATTTTATGCAGAAATATGGGTTTGTGATCTTGAATCAAATTTAAAACACAGACACACACACACACACACATGTACATATATATACATATTTTACATCAACGTAATCTTGCAGTCTTCCGGTTTTTAATTGATATTACGCGAGCGTCGAGTTCCGTGTTTTTATTTTTAATTGAGAAGATTACTTATTGACGGTTTTATTATACCTTGCGTGGTTTTAAAAGTAATGATGGGCAAACGCGCATTTATTTTTAAATACTTCCAGTCGTAAAAGAGATTTAACTGGTTTCGTATAAACAAAAGCTTATCCAAGGTATACTAATTAGTGGTTGGACTAAGCTACCACGGCAAATAATTGCCTGTATATTTTAGCACTTTTGCTAAATAGTACTCTTAAAGCACTAATTCTGAATTAATTCCACTGTATAGTGCGCACCGCGAGTCGTGATAATAAACTTCTTCATCGAAGTACGATCAATTTGAGATTTCTCAAAGTATATAAATGAAAATTCCATTTACATAGGAAATTGATCGTGCAAGGCGAGGGAAAGAATTAAAATGTCATTTAATAGCGATTTCACGATAACCCCTAACTCGTTCAAGTCATTGATGCCTGCATTGGAGCTTCGTTATCCATCGTATTAGTTAATTGCGGAGTGATCTACAAGAGCCGAGTAATATCCTGCAAGAATTTAAAAAAAGGGAAGATGGCAAACGTCGGACAAGTGAGTTTAACCTTCTTTCGAGCATGAGATAGGATTTGCTCTTTTTGCTTGTACACTGTCTCGACATAAAAATGACCTTGATCCTTTTCTCTATTGCCCTTAATTTCAATGTTCTTATTGCGTATCATGCCTGTCCGTTTATGTCAGTTGCACGTTTACGTTGCTGTACGTGTAACGTTTTTATTTAATAATTTCTTATTAACTGTATGGTAAAACCTTTAAATGCGTTTATCAAATCGTTATCATCGGTAGATTGACGTGTTTAATTATTCTATAAATTAGAATCGGATATTTATTAAATCGTCGGAGGAATATTTTTCTTGAGTAAGTCAAATCGAAATAACGACAGGATGCTCGAAGTTATGAGAACGTCATTAATACAAGAAAAAAAACAGCGTTGTAATATAATGCATACAAAGTTGTAAAGCCATGCAGGTGTTACATACATTTTCCGCTTTTTACGGGGTCAAGCAACGAATCATTGACACGCGATCGGAGTCCGTGTAACGCATCTCAAATGTCTTTCCAACGTGAATTCACGTTACGCAATCCTTCACAAGCGCGCACGCGCACACCTGTGCCGTTTTATTGAAAATTCCAAGATTGTCCGTAGTATAGTGCACATGTTTTTATTAGATTCCTCGATTTGGATTATTAATATGTACAATGTGACTCGCACGATTTGGTTCGTACGTTAAAGTCCAAGTTTGTATTTTGGATTTGTCTTTCTTCTAAGCGCGACCCCAATTAAAGTCGTTAAGCTAGCTCGCGTTCAATACGCATTTATATACAGAATCGATCGATCGAACATTCTTAAGCTTTGTCGCCAATTCATGCACAAACAAAGCGGTTTTTAGTGCTTCATTAACGTACGTTTTTATTTACAAAGAAGAACTTGATTTGTAAACTGGATCGATGAACATAATTATTTGGCGTATTAATTTTAAACCATCAATATCTAAAGCGTTTTTGTCGGGTGGATGTTTCAGCAATAATTACTTTGAGCATCCTACGTTGTCATCATACGTTGAAATTTGACGATACCATCAAATATTGTGACACATTTTAAGATACAAGCAATAGTACGAGTCACGCGTCATAATCGTGACCTAAATACAATGTTAACGATAATTATTAGCGCTTGAATCGTTATCGTTCAATGTTAATTTTAAAAAGTGTCAGACCATTCGTTCAATATTTATTAATATTGATACGACAATCGTGACTAATCTTGCGGCTTGCTTTCTTTGAAGACAGGATAAAGATGTATACAACGATCGACATGGTGCTCTTATCAATTACAAGGTCGAACATGCGCTTTGCAAAAGTAGGCAAATCACGATATTAAATAATCGACAAACTGCGACATTTCGCTTTCTACATAGCGTATTCGTTCATTCCGCTTCTAATATGCTCGTTCACTGTTTTATGTATAAGCATTCTCCTTGCGGCGAGCTGAAAATTAACTTACTCTAATAAAGGAAAATACGAAAAAGAAATAAAGAAAGAGAAAAAAGAAGCAAGCAAGAAGGAATATAAAGTTCTAGTCATTAGAGATACGTCGCGTCGGGTTCGAGGATGGAGTCTCATCGTTTTTCAGCGGTGTCTCAAGCGCGCTCAAGGCAATTTTTAATAAGCACTTTTACACGGAGACGGTTTCTCCTCTCTCTCTCTCTCTCTCTCTCTTTCTTGCTCTTGCCTTGAAAGTGTAAGTAATTGGTCCAGCGCCTCGTGTCTATTCGATTACACTCGATGAAAGCAATCCTTTTTACGTTTTCTTCTATATCTGTGTACCCATCTGCGCGCCGTAGCTGCTCTCTAACTCTTGTACGACCTCGCTACCTCCCTCTCACCTTCGTACTATTTGGCGACCGTGAACTTACAGTATAGCAGCACACGTATACACCAGGTGTATTATACTTATATAGACGAGTCATCCTTTACAACGTTTCTCTAGTCTTTCTCGCTCTTTCTCTTTCTCTACGCGCAAAAGCTTCGTCTACCTTGCGAATAATTGTGTTGGGTTTTTAGTCGTTATTTAAAGAGGTCCACCTTTATGCGATGTGTACGATATTTGCATTCTTTATCAAGGCCGCTACGCTTGGAAAGTGCTTGGAAAGTCATCTTGGAAACTACAACTTTTACGCTACCTGCTCCACGTGTAAAATATTTGAGCCTTTTTACGGTTATCTGCATGCAACTAACACGTGTTTTCGCTTGATAATGCTATCGTCGTATAGAAAAGCATTTTAATTATTAGTGTCAATTAGTAACGATTGGTAATTACTGTTTATCAAATGATAAGATATATTTTTAAAAGACGTATCACAGTGCGTATACACTTTTACACACTCCAATTAAAACATTGTCATAAAACTCCTCGTTCAACTTTTTTTCGTTACTTTTTTCCCGAAAGCTCGTAATCAACATTGGATGACTTATGCAGATAGATGCTATATATGTTAATTTCGTCTGACTGGGAAGCTATAATTATAATTGTAACAATAACGAGTCATTTTTACATAAAAAACTAATATATAGTATTTTTTGGACGTAACGAGTACTCTAGATTATGCAAGGAATGCAAGTCACTATTATCAATGACTAAAACAAGAAATTTTTTCGGAGCATCACTCTACGAATCTACCAGAAATCCCGCAAAAAGTTCAATAATCTTTAATCGCGATCTATCTAATGATAACCTATCTTGCGATGATCGAAACAGTCCATCAACCATTCAAAGTCACATCGACGGAGTAAGCGAGATTGGATTGACGCTTTAACCGCTGAAAAAGCAGTCAGGATAGAAACCCGATGTGTTTATGCGCGCGATCCCTTGTTCTCCTTACATCTGATTACCTCAAAAGCACTTGATCTCGACAATCGACACGGGTGGCCCGATGCGCCAAGTCACTTGGAAAGACAATGTGAAGTACATGGTCTATCGAAGTATTTTGTAGAGGCTGCGCTTATATTGCAATGATATTCTTTTTTTTCGTTCCGTTTCAGCGATTCTGGCTCAAGGTAGCCACGCATCTATTTTACCGACTTGGCACGAGATTATATCCAAACAAGCATTGATGAATTCATATGCAATTAATGACGTCCCCCATAGGAATGCATACTCAGATGGATGGTTAATCTGTCGAGTGTCTGTTAATTGTCGATGATTATGATATTCGCTTAACTCTTTTTTTCTCGAGCTCTTTACAAGCTATATAAATGACTATCGCGCGATAAGTTTCAAGTGAGTGCTGCTTTTGATATGCAATTAGTCACGCTCGTATGTTTTCATCAATTACATAAAAATAACTTTCAGGCATTTAAGATTACGGTAGATGCTAGTCGCGTCTTGCGAATAAACATGTTTACCGTAAAAAAAAATAGAATGTAATTTAGTAAACAGCTATTATTTATTTGTAATTCAATCGTAGTTAATCAGAAGCACCGAACGGCGCAAAATTATAAGTTTGCTCAAAGAAAATCGAATTAGATATACAATAATCACGACTACTAATTAGATCCGCCTTATACTTATTGAAAGGCATATTTACTCAAGCACATATCACGTATTCATGAGATTCAATTGAACTTGCAAATTCGCGAAACTCATATGCACAATAATATCTCCATAAGGATTCACGCGATGAATCTATAATACAGAACGTTGCAGTTAATTGAGCGAGCCTAGAATTCGATTGCGTTTCCTGCAATAGGCCTTGGAAAACAGCGACTCGCCGCGGAAAAAGACCAATCGTTGGATCCCGTAACGAGAAATGCCGTTGCATGCGCTTCTCCTCATGAATATTGAGAATTGGACAATTTTATAGTTTCTATTTTTTTTCGCATCGTCGAACCTCCAGCGTTTGCCCGTCCTTTGGTTTTTTTCTACTTATTTTGTATTCATATAGAACTACGTTTGCGATAGTTATTCTTAAATTGAAAGTAATTTTCTGAAGTTCCAGGCTCCAGTATGATGTCAAAATGGAAGGAACAATTGAAACTCTTTTACAAACCCTACGCACTGGGCATCGTATCACTGGGATACGTCCTTGGAGAACTGGGACACTATCTGATAGGTATAATACGTTCTATATTCTATTTAATCAGCCTCCTATATCATAAATCATATTGTAATATTAACGAACCGCATAATCAATAAATGCATAATTTATTTACTTGTTTTTTATAAAGGTGTCACGAGTAAGGAGACGGCTATTGATTTGCACTATGGCGACATAACTTGTCAATTTAATTCCACAACTTTAGCTCTTGTTGATCTACCAGTTCAATGCGAAACCGCAAATACATTAGAAGTGTGAGTGTTGTATGGTTTTTGAAATTTACTTCATAGATATTTGTCCCTGCTTATATCTATTCGTTTTTCTTTTCTCGTGATTTTGCAACAAGTCAATTATTCTTGTTGATTTACAAAGTTTATCGAACAAAAGTGATTTCTGACGTTTTTCAAACTCACTGTTACATCAGACAAACGTAGTATCAAAATACGCGAGTATAATTTTTTTTGCGTCTAAATCAGAATTATCTGTTTTTCGTCTCTGAATACAATGTGCATAGTTTTTAACGCAGATTATAACAAAAAATACAAATAAAGCGCAATTAAAAAATGCTAATCGGTGATCAGTTCTTCGGGCAATTATATAATAATTTGTATAACGAAGTGTTCGTGAAGATAGCTTTAACAGATTGTGCAATAATATTCCCATCTCCTCGATATCTTGTTCGACATACAATTCAATCAAAGAAATTACGCAATAAATGGTAGATCGATATGTCGGGTCTATTGGATGAGTTTGGCGAAGTGTCAAACGCAAAAAAAACACGAGAAGCAGCGTAAAGGGTGAATCAAAGGCGTGCATTCGCAATATAACTATATTACAATGGTGTACAGGCTTCTCAATGCTTGTCAAAGTTCACAAAGCCTTTTTAAAATTCGATTGGTTAGACAATGTTTTTTCTATTGAAGCAAGCCATAGTTTCATGCAATATTTCACAATTATCTAGCAGTAAAGTTTTCATTATTGGCATAAATTTACATCTCAATTTTTCTAAAAGTCGTAAAAGTTCCTTGGAAGTGTTTAGTCATCAAAAAAGCTAAAAATGTATCGTTTGAAAAATTCATTCGAACAACCGGTTTCACGCATCTTATTAATTATTTTAATATTAAAGAATATACTCCCGTAAGAATATACACGTTGCGAATACAATAGTTAGGTTAGACGTGTAACAACAAATAATACCAATCCAATTCTCTTATCACGCCAGTTGCGAAAGCTTGGAGTTGAATGGTACGCGCTATTGCGAGTGGAACTACAATGGCTTGGGACTGGACTATCAGATATTGGCGGGGCCAAGTTTCATCGCAGTATTCACGGTGTTCGGCATCATCCTCGGCATCGCTGCCGATAGATTCAACAGGTGAGAACTCAAATCCGAAAAACACCAAACGATCGATAGAGCGATCTAACGATGCAAAAGGAAATGTGCCGCTGCCTATATATAAACCTCTATCGTTAGCTGACACTTGTGGAGACTACAATTAGCAATCATTCATCGTATATACACTCGTTTCACAAATTATTAACACTGCCGACAAATTACCAAATGGAGTGGAGAATAATTCGGATTAGCTTTTCAAAGAATGACAAATTAATGTTAACAACTTGAATCGTTTAACCGATTCAACGTATGACTAGCAAAGCAATACTTAAAGTTAATTGGCCGTGGTTTTTAAGCTTACCTGCGTTTGAGAAAGGGGGCATCTCTTTTAACAAGGTGCTAGTTTTAGATAAACTTTTCGAGAACAATGATTATTTACCAACTTTAATTTGCAACTCCGCGGAATGATGTTCAGAAATATTCCAACTAAAATAATTTGGCATGCGCTCTTCTTTTGGTAGCGCGAGAAAGAAGAGGCGACGATGAAACTTGTTTCTCTAAATTTCGTTGCATGACAATAAGTAACGCTTATTTTTAGATGCTCTTCAAAGTTATTCAATGTTCACACCCTAAGAATTCTAAATAGAAATTACTTTGTTACTCGTGAGATGTTGTATAACGGTCTTTAAAAAATAGCCAATTACGTCATGTAATAACGAGTGTTAACTGGATAAAGAGTTTAGTAATATATAAGTCACGATCGAGTAACCAATGAAGGTGCAATCTTTTGAATAACAAATCTGTATAATGTACAGCAAGTGTACGTACGTTGTAATTTGGTATTTGTGCATATTACGCTAGACTAAACTCTTATGTTTTTCCTTACGCGTACAAAACGTAGTGTAAATCTATGTTGCTATTTATATAAATAACAGATTTTGAAAACGCTTTGATCGCCGAGTAACTAATAATTCTTTATTACAGAGTCCGAATGCTGGCCGTTTGTACACTTGTGTTCAGCATTGCAATTATTTTGATGGGTGCTGTCAAAGAATACTGGCAACTCGTCCTTCTTCGGATGCTTGCAGCAGCTGGGTGAGTAATCCCTAGAAATTGATGCAATTGAAAAGATATTTTTATACGTCGAGTTAGTGAATAAGAAAGTGCAAATTACAAAGTATTCGGTAAACATTAGATTCTAAGATTGTAGCATCGCGACCAGGTATCGTTAAAATACAACAGTCCATTGTCATTTTGAAAATGATTAATGTTCTTCAGGTAATTTTTAGAACGTAAAATTCCAACAAATAATTACTACAAAAAATAAAAACATTATTTTTACACTTCAATCGTCATTCCTGGCAATCTTAGCTCTCGCGCAAACGTCTTTATTTATTTTTTTTAAGCTCATCCAAATTTCTACCAAGGACATAATATTTCTGCGCGTAAGTGCCTGTGACGTACCTTCGAACCTAATGGTTCTTTGATGACAAATGGCTTATCCACTAAGTGCACGTGCGCCGCGATCGTAAATTTGTCGTTATCACAGCTTTGTTGAGAAAATGCATATGCACGTGCGAGAGTGATAATCAGTGTATTGGGAAAAGTATACGATTATCTTTCAATATATATATATCGTTTATTCTGATCGATCGCGTGTATAACAAAGCGCTGCGTGAGATGAAAAATAATACGGTTATTGAATTCTTACGGTTTCTTTGTTGTATTGTTAGGTACTAAAACGCACGCTGGATGCGTTTAAAAATAGAGACGAGTAGTCATTTGTTGTTTCAGCATTTCGTGTGAAGGGGCTTACTGTTGTTAAGTGTAATTTATTTTCTATTTTTCTAAATTCTAATCTAACGGGATTTGGAAAACAAGTCTTTACTTTAATAAGATAGTAGTAATAGAATACGTTTTGATAAGCAATTCATTTTTTAATTTTACAGCGAAGCTGGTTGCAATCCTTTATCTACTGGTCTTTTGTCCGACTGGTTTTCAGAGGAAAAACGTGGTCTAGTCATGTCAATTTTCAATTGGGGTATCTATGGCGGCTATGGTATCGCTTTTCCTGTTGGACGATACGTTCCTAAACTAAATGCATGGGATTTGGTAAGTCGAGGATAATTTTTCTACACAAATGAATCATCTTAATGAAAATTGTAAACCGCATCTTTAACGCTTAGGGATGGAGAGTGTGCTACTATGGCGCTGGGATTATTGGTATAATTATCGCTATTCTAACTGGTTTCACGCTTAAGGAGCCAGTGAGAACGACCATCGGTGAAGAAAATAAGAATGACGGGAAAACGCTGAAATTGTGGTCGGTGATATTTCAACCACGCATTGTTCTGCTGTGTCTTGCAGCTAGTATCAGGCACTGTGGTATGTAAAATAAAATCACGTTTTAAAAAGACATCTCTGGAAATTCATGGACGAATTTGAAAGGTTATATAAATTACAGGTGGCATGTGTTTTGCGTACAACTGTGACCTCTTTTATCGCGAGTACTTTCCCGATTACGATCTTGGTTGGTGGTTGTTTGCCGTAACGATCGTCATCGGCAGTATCGGCGTCGTTGTTGGCGGTATCATCAGTGATAAGTTTGTTGCGAAAATGGGAATTAGATCTCGTGTCGCTGTTCTTGCCATTAGCCAGCTAATTGCCACGCCTTTCGCCTTTGGATCCGTGTACTTTAGGCCTACGGGAGCTATGATTACACTTGGCATCTCTTACTTCTTTGGTGAGACTTGAATAGTTTTGAGAGTTGATTGAAACGTTGATGCAAGTACATATTTTTTACATTAATTTCCTCAACGGGAGTTTAACTTATTCGTATCGGTATATCCACTAGATGATTGTAAGTTGACACTTGACTTATGTTAAACTCATACATCGACGATTCATGTCTGCTATTGAGAATCGAAGTAGTAAACAAATAATCATTGGAAATTTGTACGCACATAGATATCTTGGTGTTATAACTATATTTCGAGCAAACGACAGCTTATATTGCATGTTTTTCTTTGTAAAGTTTGCAAGTAGAAATCAACCAATGACGTATAAATGATATTGTTACAGCGGAAATGTGGTTTGGTATTGTATTTGCGATACTCGTGGAGATCGTCCCACTGGCAATGAGATCGACAACCGTCGGTATTTTCCTCTTTGTCATGAACAACATCGGCGGTAATTTGCCTATACTCGTTGAGCCTACAAGCAAGGCTATTGGTTACCGAGAATCTCTATACATCTACTACGCTGGATTCTATGCAATCAGTGAGTTTGATTAACGAGGAAAAATTATCATTGCCTTTTTTTATTTTAACGTACGCACGTGCGATGGAATCTTTTAATTAAACGTGAATTGCACTTTAGGTTCGATTATGTTCCTATTCACAATGTTCCTGATGCCGGGGGGGCCAGCAAACGATCCTGATAGTTCGAAAAATGTAGAGGGACACGATAATAGAAATTATATCGACGACGAAGGTAAAACCTCGACTCTTGAGCTACCTAGGCTACCTGCCAGAACATCTCTTGGATATGATAATTCTCGTTTATAAGGATATTTATTCAGTGAGTTTTTCAAGTTTGAACAAATTGCATATTTCATGCTTCGCAAGAAGTATAAGATACAACGTTCAATGTTACCGAATAGCGTTAAATCTTTCGTCAATTAAATTTTTCAACGATCGCAGATTATATTTTGTAAAGAAAGTAGGGCATAAACTTTCATAAGATTGGAATTATAACATCTGTTGTTTCGGGTAAGTTTATAGCTCCAAGCGATCAAAAGTAATTCACTTCAGAGAACTGTGATGAATATATATTTGTAAGCTAAACGTTTTCACTAAATATGTCGTTTTTGTCATAAAGTGCCTGTTTCTAGTACTAAATAATTTAACTAGTTGTATCATTATTTCAAATTGTAACGCCAATCGATTGTACCAAGCATTTCTTCACGAAGTTGAACTCTCTAATGCGTCTAATTGGCTCAATGTCTAATTTTTACGAATACCCATGTTTAACGGATTAGCAATGTGACAGATTATTCTAGGTTTTAGTAGGAAAACTATTTTTACATTTTTTGATGAAATGTATTTAATGAATTGGATAATTCTCAAGTATTGTACAATGCAATACAATAATTTTTATATACTTTACCTTATTAAGAGAAATATGATTAGTAAAGTTTAGGATAGTAGTAAACTTTTGATTAAAATATGTTTGTATAGACAGGAGGCTTGTCAATTTTAAAGTCTTGTATAATAATATTGAGTCTATTGCATGGAATGGTAGAATTCGGTGCAGTATTATCATTTAATAATGGAGTAATGGAAAGATATCGTGTTTAAAAAGTGATTCCATCAATTTAGTTACGCTATTGCACGTCTAATGAAAATTGATTTTTGATCAAAATATACGATGTACGTCATTAAAATTGGACACCAAATTCAAAAAGTAGTACTGAACTTGACTTGTAAAGAAAAGGTCATCTGTAGTTCGTACATATATTCAAATTCATTTAATAATATTTTACGATAGAATATAATAAAAACTTTATTATTTAGTGATTAATCGTAAAAATGAACATTGTTCGGTCGTATGTCGCGCGTAACTTTCATTTTTTTAAAAGCCAACTGACAATATAACGAGAAAATTAATTGTATCTGTAATGGATTTGGAATCATTCTGCATAAAGTTGAACATTTGTGTAATATGGGAAAGGTCACGGTGTAGGATTAATTTTAAAAGAGAGAAATGCAAAATAAAATATCACTACAACAGATCAATTGATTTTCTCTGTACATACATACTTTTTAGACTATAAAATACGTTTGTAAGTTACCGTAATAAAAGCATTACTTGTAAATATGTTTTATGTTGATTATTCATGTTGAATAGTTTTATGCGTAAAAGCGAATCATTTATACTATATTTAGTTATTGCGCCAATAAACACGTATGAATTGTATTCATTCGAATATTAATTTATCTTACTTTGTTTCTATTATCAATTTACATAATAATTGTTTGTGCACCATTAAGCCGATTTTTCAACATTAACTTATCAAGTCTAGACTGCAAAAATAAAAGCTCACAAAACAACGTAAATACACGTATTTCCGATAAAGTAGTTGCATCATTGAATTGATCTTTGATATTCGTTTTTTTGCTCCCTTGAAGAATTGTCAAATACATATAACATTACTATTTGAGCCATTTAAGTTGAACAACTTGAAACGTTCTTTTACGTGAACGTCCATATTAGAGGGACAAACAAGATTCTTACGAATAACCAATCATTCTCGGTCGCAAACATAAGCACGAAGTGGATAATAAAAAAAGATCTACTTAAAAATGCAACCGCACTTGCCATAAAGCCGGAACCAGAGAAGCATCTTTCACGAATCTTGGACGATGGCCAATACGTCTTTCAGGCGGCTCCAATGCGCTTCGCCTTACTCATGTGGATCTTTCGACTAACTTTTGGCGTGATTCCAGCTGACTCTGTTCTGTTAAACCGTTTTTTCCCACCCTCATTTATGAAATATATAAGACGATCAATTCCCGACTGTCCGCAATTCTTTGGCCATACGGAGATGCCAAATTGCTCGGAATAGTGCTCTGCGTTATTTGGACTGCGGCACGAGCTCTACTTGCACGACGCTGCTCAAATTTGTCTCGTACATTTGATCAATTATACTCTGATTCAGAATTTAAATTGGTGCTTTATTTTTCTTTAATCATTTGACTGATATGTTTTGATTCTCTATTCGCCAAATTTTTAATGCAATCGTCAATCAGAATAAGATCTAATTACTCGAGAGTTAAATAAAATTAAGTATATGGTCTTGATCTAAATTCGATCAGACTTCAGGGAAATTTCAGGAAAAGGCATAGAGGATGTGCATATGATATGCTTTTTTGCTCAAATGAGAATACTAATATAATTTTTCGGAAGATATAATTTATTATTTAAGTCGTATAAGTTAAGGACTTCTTAATTAATACAAATGAAGGCTGACTCGTTATTCATAATTGGCTGACGTATAAAGATATATCACAAGATGTAAGAAACTGTCCGACGAGTCGCGACGCTCCTTTTAGAAATCTGCAGCGCATCTCGTTGTTTCCATACATTTACAAACCGCTGTTGCTTCCGCAAACAATTCCAAACAAAATCTTCGCCTCCAGTGACATGTATATTTTTTGTTGCGGTTCACCGGCATTGATATTCAATTGTTGATTATCGCGCCGAGCGCATATTTGAGACAGTTTATTGCTTTTTCTTCCAATATATGCCACGAGAATTCCAAGTTGGAGAATTTGACAAATTTTGTCTATAAGTGCATTCGAGTCAACATGCGCAAAACTATTGCCAATGCTCGCGTCTAACGATCGTTCGTACAGTTCATTGAATATAAATAATGATAATGGGCTAATGTACAAAAAATACAGTCTAAAATAAATGAGAAGTTTGATATCTTATACAAAAATACTTAAGGACGCAAGCATAAAAAAATATCTACAAAGAACGTCGAGAGAGGGAGAACAAGAAAACAAAAACATTTCACCTCATGATTGGTTCTACACACATCCATTGATTCTACGACGAAAATACGCAAAATGGTTGTCCATGTATCAATAACAAGTTTCATTGTCTCATAGTTCCTCATTGATCTAACCGCTTAGACGTTTATTCTATTTACAATATGATTCTTTGTTTCTCTACTGGAAAAGTCGAAGCTTTGACTTTTAGAATCCCTATTGACTAAAGTGTTTCAAATCTTTTCATTTTTCTCTGATATTTCAGTCAATAAACAGTTTCCACTTCTTTACTTGTTCTGTCAATCTATATTTCAACATCGTCATCTTAAATGTACTTCTAAATTTATTTATCGCGTCGTCAGTTGAACCAACGTTTACTTTGGCAGTTTTACTGCTGACGTTTGCCTATGATTTTAATTGTTCGTGCAACTACGACCTTTTACATGTATTATTTCATTTTATCATTCATGTATCTTTGTTCGTCTGACAATATATTCAATGATCGAGTTCTCATACTTTGTTAGAAAACGGTAGTTCATTCCAAAGTTTCGACTTTTGCTTAGCCAGATTTATGATCGTACATAGTCGATTGCCAAGGGAAGTAAGCCCGTGTTTGAGCTCGTGCGAATTCAAACGACAGAAACGTTACATATTCAGTTTTGAGTGTTTGAAAAATCACAAAATCACTTACAGCTGTAAAATGATATTCACAACGAGAAAGACCCTAGAAAATGTCAAATGAAAAAGAAAAATCTTGTGTAAAAAGTATACTTTAAAATAAATTGGATTTTCCTAGTATTGAACGCATTATCTAATTTAAGTACTCGACTTTTGGCTTTATTCCTCCAACTAACGAGTGACTAGCACGCGATCATTTACCAGACTGCTTAAAGTAATTTAGTACATAATAAAATCCGAAATGACAGGCGTTTCTACAAATTTAAACCGCAGCTAGTCGCGTGGCGAAGCTTACTTCCCGAATTTTCGCGTCATCTCACGCAATCATACACACGTGCACTGTATGTACAAAATGTCTAAACATTCATCCGCAACTTATCGCTAAGAATACTAAAAAACAAGAACTTCAGCAGAATGCTCTGTTACAAATTATATACACTATTGTCGTACATGCCTCTATTTGATTAAAAACGAAAGAAAAGAAAAAAATCGGCCTCCCTATACAGATACATAGAAGAATATCAGAATATCGCGCGGGAACTGTCATGGAATCCATCTTGAAATTTTCAAGACGATGCTAATACTAGTACGGACGACGACGCCACACGTGTTGCACATGCCGAGTGGGAGAGAGAGAGAGAGAACTTTATTTTTGTCTTGTGAACAATGTCGCACCAATCACGAATCGTCTAAGCAAGTTGCTTGCCAAACTTTTTCTCTCGGCGTTTCTAATGAGCGTCGTCGCGAAAGATGTCGTGATTACACAAAAACAAATTTTTTTATTTATTTGTTTTTTTTTTAAAGAATTATACGCGCGTACGCTCGCTTCATTTTCTCTTTGCGCTTAACGAAGAGAAAGAAAGGACGTTACGCCACAAACAAACACGCACACATACCGGTTGACTTTTGTTTCTTTCTAAATGCAAAGCTCAAGTCGAACGCATGAATCACTTTAATAATGCGATAGTTCAAACACAATGAAACATTTTACTAGAGTTTTCACGACAAATATCGTGAGCACTGCAGAAATATTTCGAATTGATTACATTATCGTCACGTACGAGCCAGATATATAACAAACTTTAGCTGATCGCATTATCAAAACTCTCTTTATAGTTTACATAATTTTCCAATTTGATGTTCGAACACTGGGTGACTTCGTACGTCAGAAAAAGTTTATTCTCCTACTCGGAGAAAGAAACCATACATTATTCAAACTTAGAACAATGACTCGTGTCATACATCCGTGGACAGTACGTACGAACATACGTCGGCATTCATTCACATACACACACACACACACACACATACACAAAGAGATCGGCGTCGTGCTTAAGTATAAGTGAACGGAAGTACTCGTCAGCACTCGTCGGTGGAGGTACTCGAGATCTGCGTGCTGGCACCGCTGCTGAAACTACTTCGACACGTCTCAACAGCCAATGCAGTCTCAGGTACTTGAACGAACTGCACCTTCTCTTTGGGCCATCTGCCTTTGCCGTATACGCAGTTGAAGATGTTGTACTTGGAGGTTTCGATTCCCGATTCGCTGGCCAATTGTCCGAGTATCGTTACTCCACTGTGTCGTCTACGTAGGACTTTTTTGGCCATCAAACTACGGTTGTTTTTGTAGGAAAGTTCGCGCTTGAAGCAGAAGAACTTGCGTAGTTCACGCTTCACACGCCTCGAACGATAGCCAAATAGCATTGGACTGATGTAGGTTCCCAGCACGAGGAAACCAAGTGACAAAGCGTCAAAATTATCCGATCGGATCGTCTGGGATTGCATGTTCCGCCACAGTAATACGTACACGTAGGGTGTCCAGCAAACGAAACCCATGACGATGACCAAAACACTGATACGAGCCGCTCGAGTCTCCTCGCGATATTTGAACAATGATCCGTTACTTATGCGATGTTTGATGTTGGTAATGTAACTGTGACCGCTTTTTCCGCTGGACACGCGTTGTACGGCTGCCTTTTGTTGTCCTGGTGGAGTGATCGTGACGATTGGCGGTGGCAGAATAGGACTGTGAACCACTGGCGGAGAGCTAAGCATCCTCGACTGTTCGGTTTCTCCAAGATCGAAGTTGACGCTCACCGAGCCTTGAGCTGGTATATCACCCGACGATAAAGGCTCGAATTCTTGATGGTGAAGGTGATGATGATCCTCCTCTTCCTCGTCGTCGCTTGAGCGTTCCAAATCATCGTCTTCGTACTCGTAGGGATGCTTACAGCCGAGCATCATCTCTTCGTAAGTGAGATCTTGCGAGTTCTTACGCGAATCGTCACCGTTGTCGACAACAACTACGGTGATGGTTTGTTGATGGTTAGGAACTTTGGCGTCTTGGCTACCGACGGTAAAGACAACCGGCGGCTCCGTCTGACTAGGACTCGCTTCGCTGTTCTCGTCTATAGACGATAACGACGAGATTTTGGGTATACGGCGTACGTCCTCGAGCGACGCGTCGGGACGTTGTCCACCCTCTTCGCTAAAGCTACCCGAGGTGAGTACTGGCCTCGAGCCGGTGCGTCTCGTACGTTCAGAGTTGTTGCGTGCCGCCATGTAGATGCACACGTAGATCCAGCACATGGAGACGAACGGAATGAGGTAGCCGAGTAAGGTGTACACCAAAGAGTACATCATACCGTAGGTGAGCTTGATGGAATTACTAGATTCGACTTCGACTCCAGCTCCAAAGCCATTGGCTGTTCTGTTTATTGACTGTCTGATCTTGTCTTGGATTTCAAACTCGCTGGTATCCTCTCGGGATTGTGTTTCATCGAGGGTACCCGGTGAACACAATTTCCATAGACCTCGTGGCTGAGGATTCAAGCTGGCCAAGGCTCCGAAAGCCAAAGCGACTAACCAAACGCCTAGAATAAGTAAGCCAGACTTGAGCTTATCGACACGAATGTGATAACGTAGAGGATCCACCACGGCTAGGTACTGATCAACTCCGATGAGAAGAACCGAGAGGATAGACGAAGTGGTGACCAAGGCAGTGGCACCTTCGGATAAGGCGCAAATACTTGGAGTCCAGCTGTACGTAACAAGTTCGCAGGTGTTGGTGATCAGCAAACTCGTCAGCACGAATATCGTAAGCAAGTTGGAGACAACCAGGTTCATCACGAATCTGCGGAATATAAAAAACTCATAATTAGTCTTGCGCTTGAAAAGTTTTGTTGTTCAAAAATAGATTTGAAAAATTCACGTCACTACCGTCTAAAAGCTGTTTAATTATAGTTTCCTTCTGGGAGAGACGTCATTTGTTTACGTGAAAAAACGGACAATCTATTCTGTCTGACTAAATATTCAAATTACCGATTATAACACGAAATCCGAGTGCGTCTTGTTGTTTAGACTACTTTAAGTGCATCATCGTCACGAGTTTTGCCCCGATACAAGATCTACGTCTGAAGAATTGTTGCGCTAATGCGGAAACAACTGTTTTTTTCTTTGAGAAAACTAGAGTCCGCTGATAGTGACGATGAAAAATTGGCCTATTATTGACCGGAAGTCTCTTTCGTTGACTTTTTTTTGGTTTATTTCTTTTCTTTCAATTTGTCTTTTTGAAAAAAACGTGAGACGCAGAAAACGGAGGTCAGGTACATCATATTTTTAGCGAAAACGACAAACACGTATTTATAAAGTTTCTGTCTACTTATCTTCGAGTAAAAGGGTACGTGAGAGCCTACACATAGCCTTTTAGTTGTATCTAACTTTAGCATGGCTAACCGTTAAACGGCGTACCGGACATTTTTGATCTTTTGTCAATTCCCAATGTTTTACGTCAAAGCTCCGCGAGAACTCGTAGAAAAATTGCCGTTCCAAAAAAAGAAAAATGGGTACGTGATTTTAGTCACGGTTCGAGGGAAAGCGAGAAAATTGCGCAGCCTATTATTATTACTGCCTCGCAGCACCGTGGTGAGCTTATTTTCATTGGCCACGACGATGTAATATGCCATACGGAAACGCAAGCCGTAAACTCGATTCGAGTGCTTTTGTCGCAGCTAAAGCTGGAACTCGCTTGACCTACTTTTGACACACACACACACACACACACACACACGCACACAGAGCCAAAAGTACATCGTAAACACAATAATCTTGACGATAATTTACTTTTATCTTTCTTTCTTATTTGGCTGTAAGTTGATGCATTATACAGATTATCCGAAGACAATGCAAAACAGGACCAGTTCGCGCGGACAAACTTAAGATTTCGTGTTGTGCGCGCGCGTGCGCGCGTGTGTGTGACTTGTATAGCGCACATACGAGCGCATGCTAGTTTGAAAATAGAACTCGTTCCAGATACAACTTGGATGATAAGCTCGTACACGATATTTTGACGAGTTTATTTTATCGATTAGATTTTAATTATTTTGAGAGTGTCTATTTCGATTTATTGTCTTCAATTTAGATAAAGAACAAGCCTAACTATATACGTCTGACAACTTACAGATTCAACAGAGGCTGATATGTAATCGGATTTAATACGACTATCGTTGTAATTGATATGACCATTGACTTTACAGTTTTACTCAAGGAGAACAAAAAATTCATTGCACTTTAAATTAACGCAAACGAAGGAAAAAAGTATACGAGTCGGATTTATGAATGCATCTCTAGAAATTCTTTTGAATATGCAATTTACTTTATATCGTATTTACGATAAATATTGTCATTTTTATATTTAGTTGTTAATACTTTATAGTCATGACATACTTAGCGATTACTATATCGGAAAATATTGTTATACTACAGCTAATGTTGAATAATCATATAAAATCAATGACTAGCTATAATAGTGTAACCTCTACCCTAGATACAAAGTTTATTGGAGCTTGGAAAAAACTTCAAAGCGGTCTCAATTATTGTAAGCTTTTTTTATTGTAATTCTTAATTGGAAAAATCGTGAGCTCGAAAAGGTGATATGAAAAAAAAAATCAATAAAAAATGCCGTAAATACAACCTGTCACCTATTTTTCTTTGACATCTGACTTTGATTGTCAATATGACTTAGAATTAAAGTAGTTTTTGTTTATCACCGTTGTTTTCCATGCTATTTAGAAACAGAACCGTATCGGCGGTATTCTTATATATTGTTCAATGGAACGTCATTTTTTAAATAGAAATATCAAGGTGTTCAAATTGCCAATTTCGAATAATAAATAAAAAATCTACGACAGTGAATCAACTCTGTTTTCCAAACACTGAACAAATAAGTACGAGTAAAAACCACGCCGATACGCTGAAGAAGTAAAAAAAGCGAATTAAAAGGCAAATGAAAAATAAACAAAAAAGACAAAAAAGCTCGTCAGAGATATAAAATATCCGATATACAACGTCCACGTCTGCTTAGTCTTTTAGCTACAACACTCGTAGACAACGGGAACAAAAAAATAGAGAGGAATTAAGCGCTTTCTTATGCGCGTCTTGATTGCGATCTATTCTCACTCTAAGTGGTGATACCCTTCGAGCAAATACGGCTCAATAACGAAAGATAATTATATTTCTATGAAGGTGCTCAAACAATTATGCAAATAAGAACAAAATGTCATCAATGAAGCTAACTTCAACGTGGAATAACCCGTGTGAATTTACGAAAAAAGAAGTTGAAAGTCACGCGTGAGAATCGTTTCGAAACTAGCCAGCATTCAAATGTTTTCCCAGAGTTGAAATTATAATTCGCGCCTTTTACTCTCGTGGTGCAGACACGTGTAAATATAAAATATCTCCAATTATATAACAGTGTAATTCGCGGCCTTCTGTTGTTACACTCTCGTACTATATACTTAGGTTCGTACATATCGTATACACAGCTTTCACGTTTGGTCATAAAATCATTTTATATACATATCGTTTGTACCGCAAACGAAAACCGCGTTTCCTGGTGAACCCGTTAGTACTAGTATACAGACACAGTAGTAGTTGCGGATATCCTCGGTGCCAGTCACAGCAAGAGTTACGCAAGCAAGAAGCGCGATATTTCCAATACACAAGGGCAGCACAATTTCGTAATAAGTGCGCGATCGAGTACAAAGGCGTGCCTACGCACTGGGCAAAGAAAATAAACGAAAAAGACATTGGCTCGTCGCAAGTCTATTATTATCATGGTTTACCAACCTGTTGGAGATGCTTCGTAAGCCTGCTCGATGTATGAAGGTGATGAGGAGAATAGCATTGAGTAAAACCGAGAAAAAGAGGACCAAACTCCAGGCTGCAATTGTTGTATCGGTCTCCCATCTTTCCATACCTCCCATATCCTTAGACGATCCATCTCCCGTGTTCTCCGTCGAACCGCCATCCATTCATAAATTATTAGACGCTCCTGTAAAAATAGTGGACAAGGCATTCATCATCGGCAGGTCGCACTTCGTTTGTTTTTTTATTTGACAGGAAAATGTGACGTTCTCGATTTTCTTTGACGTACATTGTATTAATGGTACACGACGCTATTAGCGTATCGAAAATTAGCCGGTGCGGCAATAAAATATGTTTCCAGCCGATTCAGTGTTCTCGATAAATATAAAAGTCCACTACCGAAATACTTTGATCTAAGGCATTTTGTCTTCTCTCCCACTCGCTTTCTCTTTCTCTTTCTCTTTCTCTTTCCAAATAACGTTTATCGTTGAAAACGCGTAAAAATAACGACAACGCTGTAGCTTGTGCGGTTATTCGAGTTATACGATATTAAAATTGCGCATAAATTTGTCCGAGCAAAATTAAAGACGCTGCTTACAACCGACTTTTACTCACTTGCAATGAAGCGTCAGAAGGAAAAATACATGTCTTCTTAGCAATATGACAGTTGACGATCTTATGGATATTCATTCGCGCGCACAACCATTTATATACGATTGCAAAAGCATAGCTGCAAGACGTTATCGATCGAATACCTGAGCGCGTGCGAGATAACGTACGCGAAAGAATCGGCAAAAAAAATAAAAAAACAGATGAGATTTCGTTCGAGTGGCAAACAATTGAGATCGAAGGCTAACTATACAGCCATGGGCAGATTTTGATTATCGATAAAGAATAATAATAAGCGGGTGACACGATATACACCGATCGACGAATGTGAAGCGTTTGAGCTGCGATATATACTGCGGCTGTATATACATATGTATACACGTACGACTAAACGCTGCACTAGACTTTGTTATATGAATGTCATATTTCAAGGCGAGCAAACAATGAGATAGTTTGCTATTGTGATTTTGAAACGTTAAAAAACTTGACATTGATAACCTATAGTGTCGTGGCGAGAGCATCATCAAGAGTGCATTTACATATGAATCTTGTACGCAAGTGTATACCAAACCTACTACGATCTTTAAAGTTCACGCGTGTACATGTTCAATGGCTCGTTAAGCTTTGAAGAATGCCACAGCTTACGCAACGATTCATTTCGTAAGATCTTAGTAATCCCTTTTATCCAAAGGAAAATATTTCAATAGCGAGCAATAATGCAACAACATATATCACGTGGACAAGAAAAGAGCTTTATGTTTTTCTCGGTCGAAATGAGTTCGAGAAGCAATAAATCGGGCATCGCTCGAAAAACGGGAGCAACGCCCACGCACAGACCTGTGAGAGAGCGAGAGATAAGGTCAAGCTCCGCGAGTTCTCATCACAGACAGCGTGACGCGAGCCTTCGGGGAAAATCAGAGGTGTGCGCGATGAGAAAACGGCAAAGCAATTATAGTTTGCGCTACTGTTGCCGCTGGTCAGCGAAGCGTAGGATGAGAGTATGCGCGTGTAACAAACGTCTAATTATTATTTGTCAATCCCAGGAGAAATGTTTTTTTTTCCAATTGACTTGTTTTTATTTTTATTTGTTGCTGTTGTCATGATACTATTTATAGTGTAGTTATTGAATATGAACAGTGCGTGTCCCGCATACGATATATATATACCTATATATTATCGAAAAACGGGATTTTTCATAACTAGTTTAAATTTATAAGACCCACATATAGTAACGCGCTTAAATATTTTTAAAATATCGCGTGCATTGATGTACGCACGAGGTAACAGTGAATAAAACTATGCATGTTGTATAATGGCCACATGGTTCGCTAGTTCGTTGCTCAACGTTCGTATATACAAATATGAAAGAAAGATGCGCGCTATCCTTTCGATCAGGTGTACGTATACATATACTTTTGCGTAAAGCGATACTCGGTTTTCTATTTAACTATGCGGTATTTTGTAAGATGTTTGACGATGCTTATTGTACGCCTCTGTAGAATCTTGCCGTTATTGCTGGAATTCGATGAGGCGATCGAATAATTGTTTTTCATCAATACTATTGGAACGTGACGATTATTGAAATAATAAGTAAAAAAAGAGCTACTTATATACGTTTCTTTCTTTCTTTCTGTAATAAAAATCGTTGCGTTATTCAATAGCTCATAAATTTAATTAAAGACGATCATTGAAGAATCTAAAAAATGCAACGGTAATTAGGGTCTTGGGAAAATTAAACAGTCTTGAATTTGATGCAGAATCGAGATGATTCTTAATTTTTTCCGGTAAATCATTTATTTCCTGATCGATTATTTATGGAAATTTGTAATTGTGCAATAATTCAATTGCGACAGGAAAACCATGCATCTTTTTTTCTATACGTATAACAAGTGCGAACTTATTTCTTTTGGTTGAAAGTAACTTTTACTCGAGTCTAGTTGAAATTCTAATCGGTAGTTTCGTCAAGAACAGTAGTGGACTTTGAAAGAGTGAAAACAATAAGTGCAGTTTTGCTGCGCACTTTACTGTTGAGTTTTAGAAAGTATATTTCCTAGCTACCATGACAGAGCCATTAATAATGCTTCGAAAGTTGTTGATTTGATTGATACAAATTTTTTTGTGTTTCGTTTCCACTGGACAATGTTAGGTTGGATAACGCGAATTTTCGTGACAAAAACACACGTGTATAATCTGTTTATTTACGAAAGATTGTCGAAAAAAAAATCACAATATTTTCCACATCGCGTCCATTCATTTCGCGCTACTTACGCTACGTAACTAAAGGGGGATAAATGAACTCTTATCAATCGACGTTGCAAACAAATACGCAACGTATAGATGCCGCAGTCGGTATATATCGCGTCAGACGATTGGGTTACGGAATTAAAAAAAACGCCCAAAGATTAATCGACTTGTAGGAGTGCAAACAAAACCCCTTTATCTGCGACATCATCATTATACTTCCGTGCGGGTCACACCTCCTTTACTCGAGAACAAAGCCGCCAGAGTGTACGTATCTATATACGTGTGTATGTATTCGAAACCAAAGAAAGAAACAAGTTAATGGATTTCGTGAAAAAAACATTGAGTTTGTTGTTTTCATCGACGAGTAATTGCACGACAAAAAATAAGGATCGTACGTCACGCCAATTAAGAAAGGTCCTAATCTCGGCTATGGTCGCGATTTATTTCGAGATAGAAGAGTTATACGCGTAACCTTGTTGCAGGCAAGCCTAAAATTATACACCGCGTGAGAGAAAAGAAGAAAGGGGTGTGTAGAAGCGAGAGTTAAATGGGGGCAAGGATACGCGTGGCCATCGATGGTGTATTGGTATCAAGGTGCACGTGCCCCGAGCAAGCGTTCTCGTTTTTATTTTTTTTCTCTTTGATGGAAAGCTTTCAAACCATGCGCGCCAGTAAGTATATTATTAGATTTGTACACCCGTGGGTGTGCATGTACACTGCGGTTTATTGTGCGAAAGAGGAAAGAGCTCTTTCCCTCACTCGCGCACTCTCTCCCTAGCTCTGCTTTTGTTGAGTGGTGAGCTTTTACGGTGGTTATAGCAGCAGTTGAGTGCGTTTTTAGTATTATACACCGATGTCTGCAATATAAAAAGGTCAAGTGAGCATTTCTCTTTGGAATTGTGAATAATATTTTTTGTTATGGTATGCACAGCGCTAAGGGAATGTAGAAAGCAGCACAAATTTTCACGTAGATGATATATATGTATATATAGCGTGTGCGTAACACTAGAATTTCGCATATTATGCAATCCGCAACAAAGTTGCAATCGCAGCAGCAACAGCAAAAAAACGAACTATTTAAAAATTATACACGATGTAAATCAGAAACGTCCGCTATTCAACTGCAACTCGTATTATTATCCCGATCTAGCTCTTGTTTATATATTTATATATAATACGAAGTCCGACACCATCAAGTCGATTCGCATTTCGCCGAGCTTATGTAAAAAGCCCATGTCAGATTTTCAAGCGCTTGTGCCAAGGTCTTCTTTTTATCTTTTCTTTTGTTCTTTCAGCGAATTCGACCGTTAGGCGCGCGTGTACGGAACACGGAATGATTTTTTGTTCTGTTCGCGTAACGCCACCATTGCACGATTCAACCGAGAACGTTTCTTTTTTTTTTTTTAGATCGAACAAAGGCGAGGGCATTAACTCTATTTTGCTATTGTCAATTACGCATCGATATAATTTTTTTTACTTTGTTTTCACTTTCACGGAATTTCCTGATTCGTAATTGGCTGTCAAATACAATCAACAGGCGCAATTTAGTTGGTGTTATAATCGTAATCACACATCTCTTCACCGAAACATCGAACTCTCGCTCTCTGGCTTTCTCTCTCTTTGAGATTGATAGCTGATGCTGTTCGTGCAGCTGCTGCAGAGTGGATAAAACAATCCGTTCCACGCGGCGCCAGCTACGTAGATTCACGTGGATGACACGCGCGAATAGCGACGTGACAGACGCACGACGTCTGCGTACTTGCTAATTGTCGAAAGCTCGCGGCTGATAAGTTTTGCTATTATCATTTTACAGAAGTGATATTGCGACGATTCCGCTAATTCTTTTTGTAGCTCTCTCTTTTTTTAAATATTTTTATCAAATTTTTAAATATCGAACACGTAAATTGAATAATGCACAAAAATGTGATTTTAACTTGATGGTCGATCAATAGTGTCGACTTTATTTTTCTAGAGCGCCGATGAAAAAAAGTGACGTACTTAGTTACCGACTATGTTTTCGACCTGCGAACTTCATAATGTAACTTGTGTGCAAATATAAAAAAACTATATATTCAAATACGTGTAAATGCTTCGGGTGCATTTTCTTCCTCGCATCATCAGTTTCAAAATACTAATTTGTTTCTTTTCGGTGACTATATGATAAACAGGTTACCTAAATATATAATAATGAAGCTCGCGTGTGACGATTGTATTTAAAAATTTTTTTAAACTCCTCGTGCTACGCATTTGCGCCGTTGAGTTCCTGTTTTTCATGCGACATAAATTCTGTTTTCGTAAACAACCCAACAGAAAAAAATAATAACCAAAAAATTTCCTTAAATTTTCTCAATGTTCCGTTTAGCCGATTAAAAATTCATAATCCGGGAGTGTATATACCTCCGCGACCTTATGCATCGAGAACCTAAACATAGCTTTCCGCGCTTGATTTTTTTCTTCCGCAACTCCCCCGCATATTTGCTGGTCAACTATGCAATGAGAAATCCCATCGCTCGTTTATTCTGTCGCAACTTTGGCTCGAGCGCCCGAAGGATTTTCGTAGCTGGCGGAAAAGCCAGAGTAAGAGCAGCTCGATGCGAAGGCCATATTCGCTAACGAGCTTTCTACGTATCTACACGCGAGTCTTTTTGTTGTGGGTGTGAAATTTCGAAGCGTCAACAGTTAACATATTGTCGATTAGTTGCGAGGTCGTATTTTTGAGTGAAAGATCCGAACCTTGTACTTGAGATAAGATTAGCAATTTTATTAAGATTTTTTTTCTTAAGAGTCATTTCAAAAGTTGTGAATTGATCCTTTTATAAACTAATTAATTGTATTGAGACGATTAATAAAATTTTTTATTCGTCATACGGTCATTTTTGCCGAGAGTAAATCGAATAATAAAGAGTCACTATAAAAAAAAAATTATTTTCTAGAGCACGACGGGGAAGAAATGATATATAACGCTCGTATCTCTATCAAGTTCATTAACAAGGCGAACATGTTTATGTTGAAGTGTTGCAAATTGACTATTTTACTGGATGTATCCGAATGGTTTTTTTTTGCAAATACTACAAATGAATATTTACGTTAGCTTAGGCACACTTGAGACTCAGTATTGTTTAAACAGTTAACGATCAAAGTATGGCGAATGATTTTTCCTCACTGATTATAGAGAAAAATCTGATAACAGTTTCTTTAGGTATTTAACGGCATTGAGATCAGCCAACTAGTTGTATTTGTGAAACAAAATTGTTGAACAGCTCAAATGGGAAGCGAGTAGCTGTTATCAATGTAGCAAAATAATTCAAAAATACTTGCGGCACTCCCAGTTTAAATCTACAAACGCAAGGAATAATTTTGAAATAAATAACTCATCAGAGTTGTTCCGTTACACAATTGTATAATTGTCCAACGTTTAAATAAAAATGTATTCTGATATAGGGTTGATCATTTCAAAATGATTCGAAAATGAACTGTCTTGAAACTAAAAATATTGGCCGTGCACACGAGATTCGAAAAAATGTTTCAAATTCAAAATTATAAATAAATATGAAACAGCTTGCGAGTTGAGTGTGTAAAAAACGTGAAAATTCGATTATTCAGATCTAATTTTAACGTCACTTGTGCATTTTTTCAGACCATTATAAATCTGAAATCTCAGCTGCTACGTAAAAAAAATATAAATAAAAAATTCCTGAAAGTAGGACATGGAATGGTCTGTGCCACAAGTCCAAAGATTATTACAATCTGAAAAAAAATCGAGCCGTCAATAACACGATTATCTTTCTAAGTCCAAAGGCTCAGCATGAGTTGCCACTTTAACGAAGCTCTCGTACTGTCAAAACTCCTCAACGCGTTATCAATCGGTGTGTAAAATTAGAAAACGCAAGCTCACGAAAGCTCACGCAAAAGAGGGTTGACAGGAAAAGCCCATATGAATCACGTCACACTTTCAACTCCTAATTACCTTTTAACAGTTTTTAATAGCACAGCGATACATGGGTGTGTACGTAGGCACAGAGCATCAGTTTATTTCGTGAAATAAATTAAGAACAACAACAAAACACCATGTACTTCTTCACAATGTAGAGAAATGAAAATTCGTCCAGCACACACCGAACCCAATCATAACAATCACTGTGAGAAAGTCTTGTCGTGCGAGAAGACTGTAAATACGAAGATCCATGCACGTTAAGAGCTCGCTTAATAGAAAACGACCAACAAAAAAGATATAAAGTCGCGCTGAGGTTCTCTGTGGCAGCACGTCTACACGGACACTGAACTCGAAACTCTGTCTGTCGACTGTGGCCGGCGCGGCGGCATCGTTACAATAAAATCGCTTGGCGCGCGCTCTTATCCACCCCCACTACTCGGACTCAACTTGACTTGCTCGTTCGCTTGCTTGCGGCGCCGCCGCGTGATGAGATAAAGTTCCCGAGTTCTTCTCCAATTTCTCGTTCTTATCTCTCTCTTTCTCTCTTCTGTCCATTTCTTATAGGGCTTTCATTTGCGTGTGCTATATACTCGATGATTACGCACGCCGCTTCCGCGGAATTTTGAATGTTGTCGCTGTCGCTGCCGATGTCACTATACTGCACTGCTAATTTGCACATGGGAAAGGATGCTGCAGATACGCTATAACTTGTTTATCGGACGTCGATGGGGAAATTTTCTGACTTTACTATAAACGGATTAATTTCATCGCGATGACGTTCTCGTTAGATAATATAGGGCGTTTCTTATCGCCTACTTAATATACAGTTGCGGTAGATGAGTGTACGCACGTTTGTCGCGTTAATCGTTGGCGTATGCAGAAAAACTGCGTATTTTGACTTTTTTAAATTTTAATTGTCACTCACAATACCGTAGACACGCGTAAAAACGACAAATCTCGAGGGTTCTTTACCTTCTGTTGTAAGTTTTTCATTCTTGTACCTGGACGGACATTTTTAACTTCGACCGACTGGACTTTCCGCCGATTGTCAAGAACGGGATTATTGGTCTTTTTTCTTAGTAATCAAAATATTTCAAGGCAATTAGATTTTCATTTTTTGTCGTAGTCGAGCAGTTGGTACAAATTATTTTCAACGTCGCAGCTATAGCGATGACAATCAAAGTATCATAAACTAGGCATTTAGACAACAGTTTCAAAGTGTTTTTGCTTTGTTTTCGTGCGGGACAAGTCGATTTGCCATTCAATTAAATTCAATAAGTTGTCTGGAAGTTGGTCGATTCATGAAATTCAGATTATTTACCGACAGTGCCTAGACGTTAAAGTTACTTTCATCAGAAATAGAATATTTTTATTTCCAGGGCAGACGACGAAAACACTTTTTGACGTTAATAATAATACACCGCGACATGGACTCGATTCGATCTCGCTACGCAAACACGTTCGTCAAGGTAATTATTTAGACTGGCCGTGTAAGATCGATCTTATAATTCATATTTTATTCACCTGATGTAATTACAGGTCATGTCGCCGCGACGCCGGCAAGTCGACATGGCGCAATAAATAATAAATATCCATCTGGAGTTAAATCTATATAGGTAAACCGTAAAACCTACATTACGTACCTACGTAGACTACGCGAAAAGAAGTCGCGTTAAAATAAGCGCACGAAAAACTTACGATAAACCAAGACGTGCAATATTTATAATTTTTCTTAATCATGCAGTCGCTTAACTTGAATCGTAGAAAAAAAATTGTTTATTTTCCTTTGGCAAATCCATCGCATCTAGCACTGACTTAGCCAATACGCGGGTGCAACAACGGGGAATTTTCCAGGTTACAAACAAAAAAAACGAACGAATTCTTTGTGTAGTATACGACTTACGCACGCAGCTACGACTGCATACTTAATCGCTCATTAGTCGATCGATAAGTTGCCTGTTAGATATACGCTCGGAATTTTCCTAGGATTCGAGTCTGGCCTTTTAACGAGCGTTTGTATTCAATCTTCAAAAATGAACAAATTCACTCGCCACGCATACAAGTGTGGTTGTGTGGGTTCGTTTTTAGATATTTTTTATTTTGTTGGTCGCGAAGATGATGAACTTGACTTTTTTTCTGTCGAAAGTCACTATGTATAGCCTGAGTGCTTAACGAGGCTAAGGAAATGGCCATTTTCAAAGTTTCGTTCAGCGTTGCGCAATGTTTATTTTAATATTGATTTTGGCGTGTTATCTCGTTTACATATTTTAGCGCGCTCGAGACTTTTGTCTAGCTGACTGTACAATGTCTCGTGACACTTACAAGTCAAAGGTAAGATCAAGTTTTGACGAAGCTGCAAAGATCTTTTTCAGTAGTAACAGTCCGTGTATGTCAGACAACAACGTTAACTCTTATCGATGAGCTATTTTCGTTATCGCTTATGCGCAAATCGACGAAATAACGCGAGTAAGATGTATGTGTAGCCTTGGTTAAAAGCAAGCGAAGGTTGTTGGTAAAAAAACAAAAAGAAAGTGTTTGTCTGAGGGATCTACGTGACTTTTGATCGACACTCATCAAATATATTTGGCGCCGAGTTGGACTCGCTGATAGAGTACGATGCCCGAAAAACTCACTGAAACAGGCGTTTGCTCATAGATGATCGAATTAAATTGGCTGGCGATATTTCGTTAAAAGAGAAAGAGAGGAAAAATACAGTTGCGAGATTTTTTGTTTTTCTGTAAATGTAGATGAAACGTTGTCCAAGATTTTTCATGAACGCGTTAATTGGCCGTTCTTCAGTCAAATTGATAATCGTATTTTCATGTAAATTATTGTCGTTTAAAGAATTAAAGTCTTTCGTGTTATTGCGCTAGACTGTAAATTAAATGTTATTCGGGTCAAATACTTATAATTCCAAATGAAGAGAGTTCAAAATTGGATAGCAGAAAAAAGTAAACTTTTCAGTCAACAGGAAAATAGCGACGGAAAAATAAAGCTATAAATGACTTTCTAAATAAAACTTTACATCATCACACCACTGACTTACGTGGCATAATTACCCACCTATCATGCATCGATCGAAATACAGAGTTTATCATAGATTCATTTCAATATGACATTGTATGACAAAAAATTCTAATCTTCTTTCATACTTAATAAAAAACTATAAATTATCACCCGTACACACGGTAAACAATGGTAATTCTCTAATGGATTTTTTCGATCTTTAGCCTTTGCGAATTAGTTACGTCTCGTAATTTTATTTTAATCGAAGACCGCTGTTTTCACTCGAATATCACGTCTAGCGTACAATGTAACGTAGAGTCGCGAGCACGTGTATGTGACGGAAACGTGTAATGGAATAAATTGGACTTGAAACAAGTTTGAGGAACTTGTAACAACAAAAAAAAGATCATTTTGAGTCTCAAAGTATCTATTATAGTCTTAATAGTAGGATGCACTCTTGTAATACAACTGATTGTTGGATTCAGCTTGTGATTAGTTACTTCATCTAACAGCTTATAGCATAAGCTTTGCGGACTGAAGAAATTCTATGATATGTATTCTTTCTTTAATACGCAGGTGCGCATATTTCATTTTCTGTAAGGTATTCGAAAAAAAAGAGACTGTCTCGAGCAGTGAAGTGAGATAAGATTAACTCGGCAGATATGGAAAAAATGATAAAGCGCGTCGACCTTTTGATTGTAATACAGAAAAAAAATACGAATACAAGCACGAGCGGCACGGATTTTTTTTATTTTACAAACATTGACGACGAGAACAATAATACTCGAGCATATTTTATTGAAATATCGTTTGTAACGGCACGTTATTCCTGAATTTTTCATTTTATAATAAATATAATAAATGTTCGTTCTAGCCTGGTACCTATCGTACCATTCGTGCAGGCGGTTACAAGGCTTGTCAGTTTATCCACACGTCGACTATGAAAGATAAATGATAAGTTGGCGCGACTATAATGAACGTATCATTGGTTTTCGCTAAAACTTTGCAAATCATCAATCCTATTTTGCAGTTAGCGTATGTCACGAAGTTGAACTATTTTCGTAGATTTGCACGAGATCGTATCCTAATTGCTCTGTTGTCATTTTTTCGAAGAAATAATTATAATTTTTAACGATCTTGACGAGTACTTCGTGACTACAGATCTTGTAGTTGTTTTCCAAGACGATTTTACAACCAAGCGATTATGTGCCTTTTTCGCTGAAAAATATTCAAAAATCATCTCGAACTACGAAGTATAAAGACTTTCGCGCATTACGTCGGCATTATATACCTTAATACGCCGTTTACATACTACATTGCATGGCATCGTTCGAATACAAATCATCGAAATTACCGGAACAGTTTCCCTTTCCCCAAACGCTAAAAGCTTTTCCACTCGAATGCGTCAAACGTTCTTGCAGTTCGTAACAACAAGTTAAAACGTAACAAATCGTGTGTTATACGAGAGCGAGAAAACATAAGTATGCATATACAACTGTCTTTGCGAAAAGAAAAAAAAGTAAAAAAAATCTCCATCGCGGACTAACCTCCTCACGTCATCGTCTACCAGCGGTGTGCGATGTTTATGTCGGTGTCTTGACGGCCACACGCGCGCGCACTTACACATACGCACACAAACATATTTCACATTTACAAAGAGACATTGAGTAAAGGTTCTCTAATAAAACGCTCAAGGCACTTTTTCGGTTGTCAAATCGACAGTTCTCGTGGAACACGACGACGTCTGTAGAAGCGTAAACTCGTGGGTGGTTATATCCGTTCTACGGTCAATTTGCCAACGGATCTTTCCAACACTCACGGATGTTTCCTTACGCTTAGTGAATCGGCGAGGTTGCGGTTGTAAAAATATATATCACTGCACGTAGGACATAAGAGCATTGGCAATTGGTTTTCAGGTAACTTTCCGGAATAGTTTAGACTGTCGTTTTAATTATTTTGAACGAAGACATTGCGTCGCGAAAGCTCAATTTATCCTGTTTTGAGTAAACACATTTAATCCACGTGTTCGATTCAAGACGGATTTTCGTTGGCTATACCTATATAAGGTAAGGGAGATAGCGAATACGTAGATAAAATCTCTCATCGTACATGCTAGACACATCTTTCCGTAGCATAGTTGACATTCCGCGCGTCATCGAACAATTAACGTTTCTTAGGCATCTCGTGAATTCAGGGTCGGAACGATTTATATATACGTATATATCGGCAAATGAATTTTACTTCTAGTTTATTCAAAACGTGCGATGTGCTGCGTTCAACTGTTTTTTCAAGGGTCATTGCTACTGGCAGGCCAGCCGTTTTTGTATGTTGATAAGGCTCAGTGGAGTTCAAAGTCAATAGCAGCCGGAAGATTAATCGAGCTATGTACGCTATACGTACCAATTTGCTCTAATAAAGATTACGATGGGAAAAGTTTTAATGTTCCTCTCCCGTGCGAGATGTGAATGCTGCTGCTTATTGATCGTGTGGTCTTGCGCGTTGTCTTACTTTCGTTATTTGGACTTGTGCCGTAATTTTATACTAATTTATTTTGTAGACTCTGACGAATGTATTTCAACGATGCTGAGGACACATTTTGGACAAAATAAATGTCTACGCGAACTTTTATCAGATTCTAAACTGCTCCAAATTGCAAGTCTAAAAGACAATAATTTCGAAAAGTGTAGCAGTGCCACTAGGTTTGCCATTTCGGTTGAATATTCACGTGCGCTCTCTCTCTCTCTCTTCCAACGCACAAAGCAAAACCGCTTGCACTGCATGCAAAGTGTTCTCGAGCAAAGCAACGGCGCAGCGTTTATTTCCGTCTCCGCAGAGAGAAAGTAAAGCGCTCGACGACGCGGTAGTTTGTTATGTGGGTCGAAGTTTGTGACACTTGCACAACCCTCCTGTTATACGAACTCGTTTGTCTACATAGCCAAGAGATAATGAAATTTCGGTAACTTCCGCGGTAACTTTATGATTGGCCAACGTCAGTTGCATCAATCCACAATGACAACGACGATGAGTTTGTTGTTTGTTGTTGGAAAAATTACGAGACTGAATCAACGTCTTCCAGTGGGGTCCCTTATGTTCCTCTTGAAATCGAACATAGATATTACACATATTCGTTAGTATCGGTTGCAAAAATACGTATGATACGAAGCGCTCAATAAACAGAGATGAGTCAATACTATACGAGAGAAGCCATTGACACAATTTCTCATTCGTTGAGTGTTTTTATAGGCGCCTTCTTTCGCACCGGGCCGATACGAAGACGTGGTGGATTCGCTAGAGATATGGATAGAAATAACTTGTTAAGATTCGACAGTCATGAGAGTTGAAATATCTTTCGGTCGTAAAGGTCTTTGCGCGCACACTCAGAAGCCCTATGTTGGAGATAGAAATTGAAGTGGAAATCGAAGGGAGCTTTTTTCATCCACCCCTAACTCTAGTTCGAGGCACACATAAATAAAAAGAAATTCGGTCAATGACTCCAGGGTTTATTTGCTTATTGCTACTGTTCGTTCGACTGTGAATGCTCTACGAGATTATCGGATCATCATCTCGTCCAATTTATTCTTCGACACCAATATATACCGTTACTCTTTATTTTGATGTATATAAATCCACGCACAAGGTGTACTATGGATTCATAATCTCGATTGCACATTTCATCATTGCGTGAACATATCACTAATAAACTCATCGTTTTCAAAAGATGGCAACTCGATTCCAGCAATTACTATTGTAATTGAACGATTTATTTTGATAATGAACCTTCTAGAAATTTGAACCAGTTAAGATTTCACAACTTTCCAGATCAAACCACTTCGAACATAACAGTAATCAAATGATTCTCCAGAGCTACCTTAATATAAGCCCGTATGAACGATATCTACTAAAGCGTGTATCAAAATTGGCATTGGTAAAGTTCCACGAGTTTGATTCCCGAGACAATGCTTAATATATCTCGCAAAAATAGAACTTCCGGCGCTACAAACGCGTAGCCGAAAATGCATGCGTGTGCCGCAAGCAACAATAAATATGCGGGTAGCAGGTGTATATGTATATAATATACACATATATAACTCGCGCACGCACACAAATGGCTCGAGAGTTCGATTGGTATCGTTTGGCTATTGTGTGTTGATGATGCGACAGGAAAATTTTTATATTGTTCCCGGACGCACCGATAAATGCCACGTTTCCTGTTTTCGTTTGATTTTTTTATATAATAATAGCTAGAAAATTAAAAAGATACGTCGCTGTTGATTTTTTTTCACGAACTCGTGTGAATTACAAGCGTTTTTTAACGATGGAAAGCAACGAAATGTCGAAGAAAAAAGGAAAAAGAGGAAGCAAAGTTGTCCTGCTAATATTCCGTTCACGTTTCGCGTGTGGCTTGTGCGCACGAGAGAGAAAAGAAACACACGCAAAAAATGGCACCGAGAGGTATGATCGTACGCGCGAAAGAATACAAATGGTTTGCTCGTCGTTAACCTACACATCGCTAGCGATGACGAAGCTCCCGTATCCCGAAAAATCGGCCTTGCTGCGAATACTTTACAACCTTTTGTTCGTGATTCGCCTACGCTTTTACTGTACTTGCTGTAATGGCGCGCTTTACTGTTTTCTGATCGGATGTTTCTACGTTCGCTTTTTTTTCAAGATCCGGTTTGTTTCTTTTTTTTCTGTCGTTTGCTTGTGTAGCCTACTTTTAGACATGCAATTTTTTTTAATGTTTTTGTAATGAAAATACATTTAACTGTATCTGAGCTCGTAATTTTCATTGAAAATTATTTGATGAAATAAGTATGTTAATTTGCTTGTGTAAATGTAAGATATTCGTTGATACAATGGAAATCAATTATTTACTGTATCATTTTTAAAGCGTACCATGATTCGATGAAGTAACTCTGTTATTATGCATTACCAAAATAATATTCATTTTTTTTATTCGAGCACAATCGAGATGCAAATTATTTAACTCTAATTACAGTTATGACACAATATAAATGTTTTGAGTCCCAAAAAAGGCTAATCATTATGTATGAATGTCCAAGCATTAAAATAAAAATAAATATGACGAAAAACGTTGGTATGTTCCTCTAGCCTCTTCTTACTCGATTTTAATTAGTCGTGAGATCACACAAGACGCAAGTTATTCGATAATTTGGACTGATTTTTCACATAAAAAAGAAGCACGCTGAGTCACAAAGGTAAAAAGCTGAAGGAATCATTGGAAATTTGTACGCGAGACAGCCGAAAATTTCGCGCGAGCTGTTATCGGTTATTCACGCGATACAGAATATGTGTGCTCTTACGTAAATTGTATTAATAAATTGCAAAACGAACAGAACGAAAAAAATAAAGAAACACATACACCAGTGATTCACCCGAAAATATGTTATCGTCAAGGCCTTTATATGCACGCGCGACAATGTTTTATGTTGGTGACAGTTCCACCAAAAAATATAATGGTCACTTATTAGAGGTAAGACGCAATTCTCTCTGATGTGCGCGTGTAAAACGAGGATTATCTTTTTGTATACGAACACCAGAAAGAAGCTCGTTATAAATTCATACGAAAATAGCCTGTCAAATTGACGCAGCTATCTTTAGAAGTAGAAAGCCAGTGGGGGGTACAGATAAAAATGATGTTACCATATTGCATCATAGACAGAAGACAATGATATCGTTCGGCCTTGATTTAATCAATTGTTAAATGTCTTAGAGCATTTGTTTAGTTGAGCTTATGGCGATAGATACAATCGTTATCGCTTTTCCAAAGTCACGCTTTGTTTCAGTGACGATAAGCTTATTTTTATTTCAAACACTCTATGCCATCTTGTCCTTTTGTATATTACGTCTGATATAGCTTATTTGCGCGTTCAGAATCCACGGTTGTTTGTTCGAGGCTCGTTCGTCTCGAGATTCATTTATTACGTGAACGACCCGTTGTTTGTTCAGCCGATTGACTATTGAAGCGATTATCATTTGCTCGATAAAGTAAACTACTTGTTGTTACAACTTTGCTAAACTTACGACTGATAGTTAATCAAATTCGACGACCGGAGAACGTGATGTTGATGGTAAAGCTTACACGAAGAAAGCCGAATCACACTTACCTGTAACAAAACGATAACGCAATAAATTAAAACGTATGGAGATATGTGATACACTTATTCATCCTTAAGATGCAATGAAGGCTTAAAAGAGGTATCAAACGTTCATTAGCCTACTTTAGTGCACAGACAACATTCGGGAACGGTGTAAGGCTTTACGAGCTTTACAGTTTCAAAGCGTACAACGGGAACGGTCAGTCTCGTAAAATCGTTTGACAATCCATTAACGAACAACTAATAGCTTCCCGATTTTTCTCCGCTAAAGTCTCATTTGTGTACGACTCTCCTCGAAAAAAAATAGTTCGATCACATCTCGATCTTATCTGCAAAGGTATTCCAAAGTGCATTTACACGGTTGGTACGGAAGAATGATGTCACACGAGACTGTTTGGCCGTTGGCCAGCCAAAGCGATAAAGGAGCCGAGCTTCTGCAATTACACGGCGATAAGTGTACGATCGTTTCCTGTTTTTACCTAGCACCTGCATTGCAATGATTTTTTTTCGCACCGGTCAATTCTTCGGGGAACTACCTTGTGCGTGCGCACGCGCGTTTGTATGTGTAGGTATATCACCTCTCGGTGGAGTACAATTGAGAAGTCATTGTTCTTATCTGAGATTGCACTGAAAAATTATTTGAAGATAATCGAAAGAGCTCGTTGTTTTTTTCCTTCACCAACAAACGAAAATATTGATTAAAACAAATTTCATGAATGCTTCGTGCACTCTGTTATTTCATTTTATTGTTGACTGCGATAATTAAGAAAACGACGAGAGAGCGCGCGAGAGAGAGACCGGGACACCGAGGGTGAGAGAAGATTCACTCGGGTTGTCTCGCTCTTACGAGATGAATGATTGTGGCGCGTCGCCAAGCAACTTGCGTCTCGTTCGTTTGGTACTAACAGGTATATTGTGACGGGACGAAGAAAGAACTGATCTAATGTGATGATGTGCAATAGGCATGCAAGTCGTTAATAACTTTTGGAAATAAACGATTTTATAACGTTGAAACAACATTGTTTTTTTCCAGTCTAGATTACGTTCGAATCTATTTAAGGTATCGATAAAGTAATATTGCTTGAAATTAAACATTCCTGACAAGTCATACATATTGTTGATGCGAAAAATATCAAATTTTTATGTTAATGGAAAAATAAATATCACGTGATACGCAAGATAACGAATGGAGAGAGCTCGAAAGAAAGAGAAAGAAAAAGTTGAGAAAGAGACGACATAATATATCACGTGAATGCACGTGAGTTTGTGCTAACTGAAGATGAATGCGGACTGTATGAATACACTAATTGTTCTAAACACTCGGATTGTGCGAGCGTCGCAGAAAAAGTATTCCGTACTAAGTTACTTGACCAAGAATGCCATGAGATTTACATACGTACAAATGTTGAAGATGGTACGCAACTCGTGTTTCTTGAAAATAACCAAGCTTGTAAAAGTTTGCTCAATCATTTGGAACTTCAATTTTTTGCAAAACGAATCTTTCACCGTGGAAACGGCAAACTGTATTTTCCTATCAATTTCGGGATCTCCGCGTACTGCGTGGCAATGAGTAATCTGCGAGACTTCAATTATCCTTTAGCAGAATGACTGGACGAGAAACGTTAATAACAATCTCCCGCCATGCTTATTTTTTTCTTTTGATTTAGATTCACCACACAGGACTCAATGTACTGACGCATTGCAGATGAATAAATTTAAAACGATGCCTGGATTTTTTCGCTAGTCACGATAGTATAAATAATGTAGTGTCACCTGTTATGGAGAAATCACTAGAAATTGATGCTAATTATCCGACTATTTAACAAGTTGTCACACATACCGATCGAACTCCGAGCTCACTATAAACCAATGATTCACTTATTACTGTTTTTTCATTTATTCATTACTTTTGTTGAATTACGCAAAGCAGGTGTAGAACGGAACATATTGCCATTTGAAAATTAAGTTACTGCGTATTTTACGTTGGGGCGGGCTCGAATGAAAGCGTGATAAATGGTAAGTCTGATTTACATTAAAAAAAACATGAACGCAATAAGCGAGGTCATTCTATAACATCGAAAAATGCCTTCGTGTCACGTCAGCGTTGTAGAGTATTTAATTAATACCGCTTATTGCAGAACGTGGAAAAGCCCCAGAAAAAAACGAAGGTGACCATAAAACATATGTTGAAACGCGAAGTGGTAGGTATATAATACGAGGCTCGCTCATCATTATCATCATCATCAGCATTTCGTCAGATAAATGTATAATTATGCATCATTGACTACCACACGGATGCAAAGTGTGTACGAACGAGGCGGTTATACCGTTTCTTTCTTACGAAAATCTCATAGTACAATGTATTTTTGTGTGCGATATGGGCATGTATACGGCACGTACCCGGAAAAAATAAGTGCGAATGCTTCTTCTTCATTTTTTTACATTTTTACAACGCTTGAATTATCAATGGACATTTATCGCCGTAGCCGTCACGCGACTATCATAACGCGAGCTAATTATTTTCTGGAATATATTATCACTGTGTACGGTCGTTAATGAATATATTTTAGCGATTATACAATATCTAACTACTTTTTGAGTTTATCGCTAAAAAAGAACTGTATTAGATGTCGAAGGCGTTTTATTCCAACTCGTGAAAATTTGTCGATTTGAGCGTTTTTTTCTTTTTCTCCGCTCCGATGTATTCTATAGTATACGCCACTATTGCGAACGCCAAGAACTAATAAAGTTGTATAAAAATTATAATAATAAAGATTACATCAACATTTACTTCGTTCGTTCGATATCTACTATTCGGGCTGTCCAAAGATACATCTTTTTTCCTTCTGTTGATACTTTGTAGCCGGCTATATAAGTACGTACCGCAATCCCACGCAAAAGGAACAAAAAAAAAACAGAGTGACCGACACTTGATCATGTATCCGTGTCGTTATCGATCTTCCTAATTTTACGGCTCTCTCTTTTTTTCAGAGCTAACGAGCGATCGGCAATTGACCCCTTTCTCTTCGATCTTTGATGTGGCTACGACGACAACGACGCTTGACACGAATTTTTTTCGAGGACAAGAAAAGAAATATATCCAACACATTGTCGCTGCTACGTAGGTGTTAACGAACCGAAAAAAGGACGAGCGTAAATCAGTTGTAGTTTTACGATTGAAAAGTAAGAAGAGAAAAGCAGCCTTGGGCGATGAGGTAGTCGTATATAATTTGTGCTTACGTGCAGAGTGAACCTCGATTTGCGTAATGGGAAATGAACGTGTGCGCGCGGAAATTCGATAATTAATGAACTGTAAAAGCATAGTAATGCGTAAATATGAGTGTTGTTATACGTTATGTCCCATTGCCACTGACAATAACCATATATCCTTTGAAAATAAAAAAAACGACTAACAGTGAGCGAGCTTGCAAGCCGCGTGGCTCATTGACATACTTTTAATGCTACGTTGAACAAATATAATGGACGCAGCCGCCGTCGCCGCCGTCGCCGCCGCCGCCGCTATGAATGTAACAAGAAACTCTCTATCTACGAAGGAAACTTTATTAGCAAAGATTACGCGTGCGAAAGAGGTCACTTTTAAGGGGCCATCAAGAATTCTATATTCAACCGAAAGAGAGTTATAAATAATCGGATTCGAGATCACCTTAACTTTGGCTCGAGCATCTAATCGTGTTTACACTGCGGGTTTTATTCATTCTTATTTTTCATTGACTAGCTATTTGTCGGAAATGAGATTTTACTTAACGATAAAGATAAGAGATCACTATACTGAGTTAGAGGCTTTTCCGCAAAATCATTCTCTTGTTACTATATATATATATTTTTTTTTTCACGTATGAATTTTAATAAATGGTTCTATCCGAATATAAACCAGGACTTTTATTTGCCGACGTTGTGCTTTTTTCAATTCCCAGCTTTAATAGATAGTAATTTCAATTTGTATAAATAGATGAATTATCTATCGAGTTAATCGAAAGAAATTTATCGACATTAAATTCTCCGCATATTGACAAGATTAAATGGGTAAATGATTTATAAGTGTATAGAATTAAATCACGTTGATTACTGTAAAACATTGCGTGTCTCTCTCTCTCTCTCTCTCTCTCAAAACCCATATGAAATGTACGTTATTATTCATTCCACAAATCAAGTGAATCAATTTCATCTGGAGCTTTAAATATTATCCATCTAAACGCTTTGGATTTTCACGATAAAATTTAGTTGCAGATAAGACACCGTAAATGACTGAATGTGTTCTCGTGTACAAACGTTACCTCTCTCTCTTTTCCTTTCTATCTCGGGCATATAGCGTCGAACAATCAAAATCATTGGCACTCGCACGCGAACTGACAATTGAAGAGCACTTGCAGCAATTGCGAAATTCCAACACGATTTTTCGCGTTAACCACTCAATCGTCACCGCGGACATGGGATCTTTTTTAATAGTCGTTATCGCCTACTGCGGCAAATTGGTCCAATATAAACCGCAAGTGTGTATGTGTGTGTGTGAGAGAGAGAGAGAGAGCGCGTTACGTAACTTTAACGAGTGTATCGTCTGATATTGTCTCGACTTCATTTTCTGACGCGAATCCCCCGCAAAGATATTTACTGCAATCCCATTTGTTCAGTATTGTTTTTCAGCTAGGATAAGCAAAGGCTCCTTGTGATTTTTCACAATCGACGTTGATTTATGATATTTTTCGATTTTAGATATTTCACACGGGAAAATAGTACATGTACATATTGATTATTCAGCGAAAACAATAGGGGTATAAATCATTTATACAATAATATATTTTACCAGTTTTCAATTTAATGTTTGCATGACGAATGGAGCGACGTGTGTATATGGATTTTTTTAACGTATTAAGGAAATTTCGAATTCCTTTTAAATTAGTCGCGTCAAAAACCGTGTCGAAAGGTACGTGTAAATATTTTTTTCGGTTCGCTTCACCTGGGAAATAATGAGCGTTCAAAGTAAACTTGCGACCATGTGTTATAGCAGTCAATGTTTCGACCATGAGAAACAAATTTAATATTTGTTCGTATAATTACTTCAAGTTCAGCCAGTTTTGTTCACTGTTAACTGTAAAAAAATTATAGATGTTGATGTTTATACACCCGAAGGTATAGTAACTTCGAACCGAGTTCCTGCTATTAGTTTTATTTTTAATAACAATGACAAGCAGAGTTAGTAAGCGCTTAATCGCGTGATAAAAGGAATGTATAGTCACATTAACGAGTGCATTCCTTTCACCTTCTTCGTAATAGTGCCCGATAAAACTTGTGATAATACAAATTTCATTGGCCAATGAGCTTATACGCGCGTGCAATTGTTCAATACTGCTGTATGCAGCTCCGCGACAGTAGAAAAATAAGAAATGAAAAGAAAAAACATTCCTGAGACTTGACTACTCATCACGTGGAATTAAGATGCACCATGGAATCGTTTAACGAATGTATGCATCACCACGCGAAGCATGATATTATAACTTGAGTAATATGTGCCATATCGTAAAATTTGATGTTCAAAGCGATCGAGACGAAAGTAGTGTAGTATTATGAGCGATATAAATCCAGGTTAGTTTATATAGACACACCGAACAAGGGTGAATAGCGTCATCGTCATTGGGATATTGCATCAGTCGTCAATTTTCGTCGGCGCCTTATATATCGAGACGTCGTCAGTGGTAACCTGCTGCGTTTTAACTAGATCGGCTGATGGGATGGTCGGCGCGCGGCTAATGGAACAAACTCACGTACACGCCATAAGTGTGTCTGTGTCTGTTTTTCTTATCTGCTCGACAGTTTATTTCCCTCTTCTTGCTCGCGGAGAATATTATCGTGCTTTTCGCAGACTCGACAAGTGTAAATACAAAACCTAACGTAGAAAATAGAGATGCACTCATGCATGCTCGACGACACTATTTTCTTTAGAAATTTCGAATAGTCTTTCTTTTCCTTTTTCTATTTTTGTTCTTATTCATGGGCTACCGTAGTTTCACTTGCTAATGCCCATTAGTATAGCGACGAGATTACGTCACGTAATTGTTTTACATTAAACGCTATATTCCATTTTCTAGTTTGATAAATAATGGTTCACGCGACGAGGCGAACTCGTAATTGGGTTAGTACAGACTTTAATCAGAATCTAATTAGAGGCGCATTAGTGAGCTCGATCTATTTTTGCCTAAGACTTGCCGGCACTGCTGCGCTTCGCCTTCTTCTGTAATACGTAATTTTACGTTTAAACAATTTTCGTTTTTAAAACTTTCCACTCTCTCTCGCTCCTCTTTCTCTCTGCTTGTACTAATAAGTAATCTCTAGTTTTCTCTTACGTTCTTAATTCTTACATATCCACACGCGGAATTTTTTTATTTTCATCTCTACAATAACAAAACGTTCGATTAGGCAGCTGTTATGATGAGACGTTATTTGAGGGGAGCACGTGCCTCCACTGATAATTGTTAAATGTCTTTGTACAAGTGTGATTGATCAGTGGTGTATCTTTTATTTATCGATATGCAATAGCTTTAATTTTTTTTTTTTTTAAACTCAGCGATTATTATTGTGTCGAAAGGACAAAATGTCGTTGTGGTAAGAGAAGAAAACATTTGTATCAGACGAATGAAATTTCGTCGACTCAACGAACTTTAATCAGCGACTCCTAATTGCTCGTCGAACGTGCACTTCGAGCTGACTTGTTTAATCAGCGCAAAGCTCATGACTGATTGTCCCTCAACGAGTTTGACCAACGCGACCGTCGACAAAAGAAAAGAAATAAAAGAAAGAAAACAAATAAAACAGCTATTTTTCATTGTCGTTTTTCGTTGTCAGCGATCACTTGAAATACGTATCGCGATTGCCGAGTTGATTACTAATCTACGAGTTGATAATCGTGTCGCGTCGCTATCTGGCAAATAGTTGGCGATTACTTTATTTTTTTTAAGGATTTCAACTATGACGATATCACAAGGTTTGATCGGAAATTTTTAGCAAAATAGTAATCTTGGATTGATAAACGGGGAATTACAAATGCTTTATAGTGTTATAAGTTTTATAAAAGGATAGAAACGGTTTGAAAAATGGTTTCGTTTCGATAGAATTATTTACTTCTTCTTCTTTTCGGAACACCATTTATCTCCATCAAAAATATTATGCTGAAAATGTTTAAAGTCAGTTTTTGTTGGGCCATCAATATAACTGTTCAAGTAACAATCAAAACTCCCATAGATAACCAAACGGCATCACCGCAATTCAAGGATCCCGCGAATCAGCCTTGTATATCGCGTATCGCGTACTAAAAAGAAAAAAAAAGAAAAGAAAGAAAATAACACGATTCGAATTCAATTTTCAACTGGATCCTACGAAGCGTATACTTCCGCGCTCGTGCATTGACGTAATTCGATTGTGTATAACTCGTGCAATGTTGAACGTTGCTATACCAACTGTCTTACCGCGGGTATACTAAAAGCGATGTGGCATAATCTGTTGTTCGATATATATACATGTACGTGCATTATAATACTTTCTCTCCGAACCATCGCGAGGTTGAATACATGTGTATATATAACAGTTTAGCATTTGGATATATGTACGCAAGTCTTATCGCGCGCACCGGAATTCGCGATTAACTTCCCGGATGATGGTCTCTTGTGCGAACGCGTACACTACGAATATTCGTACTGCTGACGTGACGATTGGTTACTCTCGTTGCGAGAGAAATATTGTTCTACGTTTTTTTGTATTTTTAAATATCGTTTTGTGTGGCGATCAACGTTGTATTCTATGATTATATAAGAAATGACAAATCAGCGTGTTATAAAAAAATGTTCGTGTATTTTGATAACAAGATTTAATATTAAAGCTCGTTCTATTGATAAATCTTCAAACAGATTTTTAGCAAAAGTTGCATCATATGATATATCAAAAGCAACTCTTCCTCACGACCGAAAAATGATCAGAGATCTACTCAATCAATTGTGAATCAGTGTCAAACTCGTTTTACGACTTTGTGCGTGATGTCGCCGCGTGTGGTTGAAAAAATATTTTGCTGTTGACACTCAAGTTCGATATATCAATGGTTAATGGAGGAGAAAGAGAGAGAGAGCGACGCTTGCATAACGTTATAGCAGACAACCGATCATATAGGTTGGGCAACGCCTCGGCTACAAACAACGGACCTTGACCTGAAAATATCCGTTATGGTTTTTTGATACGGCCAAGACTCTTGTAAACGGTCGTGCGTTATTTTTAGAAGACGATGAATCGTCCTGACTTTGCACATTGTTATTTTTCCTTTATTTTTTCGTGCATTTAATGGCGATGTTGGGTGATTGTGTCTGCATATTACTCTTGATACTTCCTCGAGTTTTACGAAAGCTTAGGTATACAAACTTTATGCATATTTTCTGACCGGTAGAATAACAAATGGAAAATAGTTCACCACTTATACATTTTGATTCGTTGATGAAAGATTTTTTACGAAATTTCAGAATAATTGCGTTTCGATAGAATTTCTTTCGATATTCAATATTTATACATCTTTAAAAATTAAGTAAAATGAAAATTATTTACTTGGGACATAAATTAGAGGATAGAGTAAAAGTGAAATTAATTAAGTATGCAAAGTTTATCCTGAAGTATAAGTTTAAAATGTTATGTCATTGGTTAAAGTAAGATAATTAACTAAAAAATAGAAGTCAATTACATAAAAAGTATTGTACGTATTAAAATCGTCTAAACGATCGCTGTTAAAATTGAAGGTATTTTTAAAAAGCTTTTTGTCCGTCGACCTTCCATGCGTTTTCATTTTGATAATAACATTACCAACACAAAAGTATTGAACGAATGTTACACGAGTCCTTATTTTTAGCGTTCCGCTTTATCACCGAATGATTGAGTTTACATCTTCAGGAAAAAAATCTTTTCACTTGACATTAAGTATCGATGAACTGTCCATGCATTCGTTGAGCAAGAGAGAGAGAGAGAGAGAGAGAGAGAGAGAGAGAGAGAGAGAGAGAGAAGCGAAAACATGGGTCATCTAAAAAAAACCAACTGCATTCTACTCGATGGAGGAAACGCAAATCGTTTGTTTACAATAAGTTCAGCGTTGGGAAGAAAACTTTTCCATCGTAGTCAAACGAGAATTGTTTACCTACTGCCAAAGGAGTATTACCTAAACACGCTTTTTTAATCGCCACCCGTGCGGTATAAGACTAAAACGTTTCCGCGCCGCAGGAATTCCCCTTTATGCACATACATGTGTCGAGAGCGTGTGTAAATTATGCGATGATCGTCGCATGACGCGGCGTATAATTCAATGAAGATGAACCAAGCGATTCCGACTAGACCGCAATGGAAAGTTAGAGGTTTATTTGCAATACGTGCCGTTTGATAACAGCGAATTATTAGCCAATGCTATGTATAGGAAAAATTGTTTCATCGAACGGTATGCAAATCTAACTGCTGTTGACGTTTAAATGAGTAGTGAGAATTAATAGCGACATTGAAGAGGCCGTTAGAATGCATGTAGAGCGAGTTTTTTCTATGCGGGCAACGTTTAAGCTCATAAATTGCATAAAATTCTCATGGCGCAGTGCTATAGATAATTATCAAGTAATAAAACGTACAACCAAATCTTTCGAGTAATCCAAAGAATATAAAAAAGTGTCTCCGATCGTCGCTCATTATTTTAATAGATGGTTTTATGGTCCGTGAAAATCAAACCGAACATGAACCGAAACAAGAAAAAAAGAAGCGAAAGGAGATATTTTCATCGCACGCGCATGGAAAATATCAGTCGTTAGTTCGTTAAAAAGTCACGTTCGAAACAACTTGATTGGTGCATCGACGATCTGCGTCGCTTACTTCAGAATTTCCAAAACAATTAACGGATTAAAACCCAAGCGCGTGACGGATTCAATTAGTTGGCGCGTCGATTGAACCCTGCTTTTATTTTTGGTCCATGTATCATTAGACGAGACGATATTTTTCGTTTTTAAAGAGACGAACAAGAAAAGTCGATTACTAATGATCAAATTTATATGGCATTGTGAAGCAGCAGATCGATTAATCACGTCGTATGGGATAAGAATATACAACATCTCGATAAGGTGATCATTTGTATTATCAAAAAATGTATGCTGTGGAATAAGACCAACGGTAAGGTAATCTCCTCAAGAAATAAGAGCTGTGTGTATAGTGTAGCTTAGACTTAACGTCTGCCACAGATGGAGATTAGCGTTGAAACTTCATGTACAGTAATTGCTCTTTACGATAAAAGTCTGTTTGACCAAGTACATAAGATTAAAATTAACGTGCAACGTATAGCAGAGTACATCTTAATCAATTGTAATTGTAAAGATTTCTTCTAACTAAAATCAAATAGATCAATGACGATCTCATGTATCCAAAAAAGACCGAGATCAATTGGAATCGAATGGCAAATGAAAAAAAAACAAAAAATGTGTTCCAAGAAATCGCAGCCGAATAGATTAGAACATACGAGTAGCAATTGCATAATAAGCTGTGGAATCGATAACGTACGACTTATTACAATTCGACGTAAAAATCCGATGTATTCTATCGGTATGCTAATTATATGTCAGCATGGAAGGGAATAATCGTTGTAAAATGACCTGTTTATCGGGAAGATCGTTGGGAATGTACATGTGAAAAAAATTCGTGAGAAAATATAGAGCATTCCAAAATGATGGACGTCTTTCTTTTTGTTTGCGTGCGCTCATTTTGATATTTACAGTTTATGCTCTCGTGATAACTCAAACAGGTGGTATATCTCAAACGTAAAAGTGAAAAATGATCAATTGATCGTTACCTTTTAAGAAGTATGTCTGTGATATTTTCACCTGATTCTTTATGGAAACTACTTCGGAGGACGCAGTTTTGTAATTAAGAAAAAAATTAACTAAGTCTGCTTCACGTGAACTTGATGAATGTCCACTTACAGGAATCGGAATTGCGTATGTTCTTTCGTTTTATTTACTCGGTACTTTGTTGAAATAATTTCGTAAAGTGGAGTAAAGAATTCAAATCTATTTGTAGAAATCCATGCTTTTATTTATGGTCTCCGACACAATACAATAGAAATTGAACCGAATTATACAGCGCAAAAAAAGGCAAAATAACAAAACGGTGTCATGTAGAAAAACAGAGCTCGTAAAGGCGTAGCAGAATAAAGACGTTTAATAAATCGGTGATTTCTCTTGTCCGAACAATATGACGAAAGTAGGTTCCCGAACAGCTGTTGGGCTAGATATTCCTCAATCGTTCTCTCTTTCTTTTCCTTGGCGTCGCTGACCGAACAAGAGCCACAGTCTCAATCTTTACGTAATATAAAAAAAACACTGCAAGATTCAACGCCGACTCGTTATATTATGAAATGTGTCCCTCGGAAATTATGCTAACGCATAGGCCGTACTCAATAACTAAATTAGTTAACAGTGTCCCCCCATGCAGCAGGCGACGAACACGTGTACAAGCTATTCTCATGCGCAAAAGAATAATCAATTTTTATAATTCCGAGCGTTCAGAAAAAAAAATTGCGTCAAGTGTACAAGAGCTCTGATATGAATTGTGTATTAGCGCTTAAGCGAAGAAGAAGAAAAAGAAAAAAAAACGAACGCTACTGTTACGAACGAACTCATGCATATTATACTCATGCATAGTTTTCACTAGCACACGTGCCATCGGCAAGGTACCGCTAGCGACTTGCACATTTGGACTGACGTTATTCGGTGTATTCGGACATCTTTCCGACACGATCAAACAAGGCGCTCCTGGGACTTTTGCCTGAATACTTGCGCTGGTATTTTTGTTACTGTTTATTGCCTCAAAATATACGTGGTAATTGTTTTGTATTATCATCTAACTATTTGAATATATCGTGAAAATACTAGAAATCTTTGACGAGTCTCATGGACAGCCATAACCTTGAGATCATGTCAAATGTTCGCTCGGGTAATTAATCAAGTTTAGCGTACCAATTCTGTTGTTTGATGTTGCTGAGACGAGCTTATTCATTTAACGAGTTAAATCAATACATAGACTCTTTTTTCGCGTAGTATTTGCTCTATACAATTATTACTGACAAACAATACAAATTTCAATCTCTATATAATCATGTCAATAGTACGTTCGTCACTGAATTCTTCAATTTTTTAACGAGAAAGAAGCTTTATTTTCAGAGAGCTATAAAAAGTAATTGCTATAGACGCGATAAATAAAGAGTATAAAAATCACCTCGAAGGACTCTAAATAAGTGACGCTCTCTCTCTCGACCTATCTCTTTCAGTGAAAAATCGTTCTAATTAAAAAAGAGAGCAGCGCATCCATCTCTATTATTAAGTCTTTGGCATATAACAGAGTAGTCCTGCAAACAAAGTGGCGTTACACACACACAAACACACATACGAAGGACTATTGAAGATTTTTATCAGCGTGAAGAAAGTTGCGGGCACGCGCGCGCAAACCTAGCGGTTATGCGGCACAGCGGAGTTTGCCCACTGCATTATCTATCTGCGCGTGTACAAAGCACACACACACACACACAAATATACATACACAAAATGACCCAGAAAATCTTTAATAGTGTAGTCCCTATTACTTTTTAGGTAGCTCATGTACTATAACACCTGCTACGATGATTGCATGCACATTTTGCCTATTATGCATCATGCGATACTACGTGTGAGATAACGATTCGGCCTTGGGCAATTTTATACACGATGATCTTGCGCTGCACCGCGCGCTATGTGTTACAGCATTTTCTGTACCTTGCGATTATGAAATTTACAGAAAGTGGATTAAACTTATATAGCTATACAGTTGGTTGTCCGGTGAGTTGGCAAGTTTTTTTCTTTTATTTTCAGTTTTTTTCTTTGTTCCAAGCCTTACTTATTTCAACTGCATTAACGGGAGTTATGCAAATAGAAAAGGAATGCTTAAAGGGAAAAAAACTTACGCAAACGTTATATTACTTTCGTAATTCAAATTTTTGTTTTTCATACCACGCGTGGGTATATCGCGCAAAGCAAGTACAATGATTTAATTAGACTAGAATTACTTGCGTTACCGACGTTTAATTACACGAGCTGCCCAAATGCGGCGAGTAGTCTAATGTAATTACAAGAAAAAAGCACTGGTTGTTTTCGTTATTATACATTGGTGTATTATATATCGCAGACTAAGTTGTACCGTTTTAATCAGGAAATTCATATCTCTATATAGTCTTGCGCGAGAGACGCATACTAATGCGTATACACACAAAAGAAGAGTGAAGTGTAATGATGGCATTGAGCTGAGTTCATAAGCCTACGGAATAACAATCGGCTTGATGAAAGCGGGACCGTAAATACTTGCCGATTATATGGTGTTTTTCGTTTTCGTCCATTTTACCTTCTGCGTTTATTGACCTGTTCTTTTCTTTTTTTTCCTTTTTTTTCAACGAGTTGATCGCCGGTAAACTTTCAATTTCACTGGCTGATTTTATACTTTTCACATTAAAAAGTGAATTTTTTGCCTCCTTGATTTCTCTCTCACGGTTTTGAAGGAATTTAATTTGATTTCTAAAAATCAGTGAAATTCGATTGTGACAGGCGAATAATTCATGAAGTATTGTAAATAAATATTCATTAGGTTCGTGCGACATTCCAAATCTATTATTTGTTCAAGTTGCAGAATGACAACATGTATGTAAGAAGATACCTCGCCAATTTAAAAATATATTTATATGCAATCTCTCTCCATCCACGAATAATCAAACTTAGCCAAAAATGCATCAGAGTTCGAAAATTTCCGCGCACGCGGCGAAAGGGAGAGCATGTTGTATAGACATACAAACAGAGAGAGTGAGAGAGACCGAGTCGCGACAGGCCAAAGAAGGGAGGTGCGCGCCGCGGGGCTCGCACAGACAAAGCGCAGCGTTTCGCGCACACACACACACACACTCACTCACATGCACACACGCACACACACGTGCACACACACACACTCTCTCACTCACACGCAATATAACTACTCTCGTGCTGCTAGGCGAACGACCGTTCGTTTATACATTGAAATCGAAACTCCAAAAATATAAGAAAAAAAAGTTGTCTTTCAAACAGATATCGTTTTATTTGTAGCTTGCATTGGTCATTTTACAACGCTCATATATAAATATAATCATCGTAACGAGACTCACCGGCTGAGACAGAAGCCACCCCTTCTAATATGACATGTAATCACTCAGTCATTTTGATACGATGCTGTAGCAGCAGCAGCTGCACATACACAACATAAACTCGAGGTGTCTGCTTATCTCGCTCCGTCTTAAGATTGTAACACCTTCACACAGATATCACAAGAAGAAAGAGGGATAGAGATACACTGACGTTTAAAATTGGAGCTCTGTGCGTGTATGTGATAATGTATGTGTCGGCGCTATCGAGTTGTGCTGCTGACTGAGTGTCTACACCAAGCGACACGGAGTCGTTGCACAGCAGCTCTTTCTCTCTCTCTCTCACGCTCGCACACATACACGTTTAAAAACAGACTGCCACATGATCGGCTGTACTCGGTAAAACTCGGCCCCTAACTTCGGCTTTCTTTCGCTTCTATAGCTCAAGTCTTAGCGTGATTTCGCGATGGTAAAAGCGCGATGCCCGATTTTCTTCGTGCTATCAATTCATATTTGGAGGTTCTCAATCATTTGACAGAGTCTTGATCAATTGACTGGAAATTGATTTGCCAATATGGCATGTATGCCCGAGTCATTTGGTCAATGAATTTCCAATGTGTATAAAAACACACAAATCCCGAATAATTGTTTGGTTCGTAAAGAATTAAATGGTTTTCCCACAAAACATACGCACTGAACTGTTTATTCAAATGTTTCGTTTAAATATTTTGCTAATAAGGCAAAATAATATTTACACTTTTAAAAGAATCAGTTATAGATTGTACGAAATTGTTCTTTGACTGTAAAATCGTTGGAGTAATAATAGTCGATTTGATGTCTCGACTTATTATTATGTAATCGATTGCAAAATCAAACGTAACAAATATGATGTCAATGCACATTTGAAAGTATACAGCAGTAAAATATTTGGCCGCTTTGAACGGTATATATTTGGCACGCAATAGCAGGTAATACTGATAGTAATGGACGTAATCATTTCATAAAAGCAATTTATAGTGACACCAATATCCGAGTCGAAAGCGGTGTGTATTTCTATCTTAACTGTCAAAGGGAGAATGTTATATTTAGAATGAATTCGGACATAAAGTTTTACAAATTTAGTGGAAATAACGAATAGTCTTTTACCCGAAAGACAACGTGAAGACAATTGGATCAGTAGGTAGCCAGCAGGTATAACACAATAGTCTGTATTTATTCCGAATTTTGACTCCCAAAATGACTTCTGCTGAATCTTTAACGAACTTATACACTGTCCACTTTGATATTATACAACTGCTAACGCTGTTAACATTCACTCGTCCTTGGTACACGTTAATTATCTTATAATAAAATACGATTCTATTGTCGGAGTCGAAGAGTACTATTAACGTTTGATAAGGAATTTTAGACGTTTGAATTCTTATCTTACATAACGTGTAACAAGTTACCTTGACAGTGGCCAGAGTACCGAGTAAGGGAAAGGACTATGCGTATTATATGGCCACGAGAAAAAATATTACGCAAAACTGGTTTTACCCAAAAAGAATGTGTTTTTGTTGATTTCAATTGGGATGTGATTTTTCTTTATTTTCGTTTTACATAATTCACTTTTAACGCGACTTATGAACCCAATGTAACGTAATGTTGTCCTTCGACGGTAGTTTTTTCTTCTGCTGAAGGTTGAACAAGAGTCCGAAGTACATCATGTGAAAGATACATTGAGCTCGAAACAAAAATCTTTCTTTTCAACAAGCGAAAAAGAAGAGGAAAGTTGTTGGCATGAAAAGATAAAAACGACAGACCAGGCAACGCAGCTAAAGAGTCCTCCCAAGAAAGAGGAGCAGGCAGAATCGTGTGAAAGAAGGACCGAAAAAGAAAGCCGTGAGAGCGTCGTTGAGAAGGAAGAAGAGAAAAAAAAGAAGAAGAGCTCAAGTGCGTATATACGAACGACTGATGACGGAGAAGGGAATATAACGGCCGCAACTCCTTTACTTCTCGTTGCATGTTTGGCTGACACCAAACGGAACTTTCCGTTTCGAACTTTCCTCTTTTCTGTTTTTATGATGTTTTTTTAATAATTTTTTTTCATTTTTGGTGCTATAACAATATATAAAAACCCTCTATAAGACGGCTAATTCGCAGAATTTTTACGATTGAAGATTTCGGTTGGTTTCGCCTGCGCAGCTTTACAACGATGAAGTCTTGTGGTTTCTCTACGCGCCTGTGGATTTTCCCTACAGATACACGCGCAGTTGCTTTTAGTTTTTATTTCATTTTACCTTTTGGCTATTTACGACTGCAACGGTAAACGTATTTTTTAATTAATAAAGTTTTCAGTTGACGAATGTTGCGCTGCAATTCAGCTACGGTTTGGAAACTTTGATGATTCCATATTATACGACGGTGTGGATTGCGTTATTTTGGGCGGAAGAGGAAGAGAGATAGTTTAAAACCGGATGCGGAAATATTATTAAATGCTTCAAGTTTTCAACAAGGATTAAAAACATCAAGTTGATACTCTAAGGGGAAAAGAGCGTAAATCTATTTCACGCGTGGATATCAAAACCTCCAGACAAAATTTCAAGTTCAAACGAAATCGTGTAGACAAGAGCATATTGTTTTGCTTCATAAGAAAGTTGGCGTAAGGATAGTGACATCCTAAAAATTGTACGAGGGTTATAAATGCCTTCCGAAGGACGTTAATATTGCGAACAAAGGAAAATTAAGACTGTACAAGCCATAGTTTCGCAATCGCAGAAATCAATCATCTATCTCCGGCAAGTAAAATTGTACAATAGAATCCAGCGATTTACATCCCGTTTTCGATTGAATAATTTAGCGAATATTAACTCACGGAAGCGGGCGGACTTTTAAGTTGGCAAAGTGACAATGGCAGACCGATAAAGCGACGAAAAAATCGTCTATAAATAACGCAGACCACTACTGAGAAATTGAAAGAAAAAAAGATAGTACGTTAGTCATCTACAGCGAGGAATGTCTTTATAATATCTTTCGACAAGCTTTCCTTTAAAATCCGCTACTTGCGGTTGACTCAATCCGATTGTTTGGAAATTCATCCAATCATAAAGTTTATTAATCTAGTATAATAAAATAAGTAACATAATAACAATTGAGAAAAAGAGTATAGTAAGATTGTCGATGAAAAAAGCTCGTCAATATGGCCTTGTCTGATGGCAAGGTAGAAGACTATACAAAAAGAAACAAGAAATGAACTTAAGACAAAGCACGTGTCTTCCCATCCTGAGATTCCTATGCATCGCGACCTATCAACCTATGAAATTCAGCAATCGCAAAGGAGAAACGCAAAGAAAATATAGTAATAATTTGTTTGGGAGGAGTGAATGAGTCAGCGATCGTGTACGCACGCCTGTCCATACGATAGTCATCACCTTATGTTTATGGAAATTAATCAAGGATACATGTATATGGAGTCCTCGAGCGTGTAATCAGCCGTAAGCATGCGTGAGGTTCGACGTTAAAATGTGCGCAACATGCAGCTCTTCTTTCGATTACACGAGAACTATTAGACGCTTTGAACGCCGTATAATCGCCGATTAACCAGTCGATTAAGGTTTTCTATTGATTACATTGATGACAATCAAACAGATATTTGCGGTTCAATCGATAATTAATTCGAATCGTGTAGTAGGTATAAAAAAGATAATACGCTCCATTTGCCGAGCGTGGATGCTTTGCAAGCTTGAACTTTAGCCAGCTGTATTTAAGATAATCGTCGTGAATAAATGAACAGTATAAAGAGTCTATTGGCAGAAGATTGATTGAGTAATCGAAGACACGTCAAAGACATATTTTTTACACAGAGTCAGCGGATGGCAGCGATATTGTATAAGAGTTGAAACTATTCAATATAGTTGATGAATATGCAAGTAGTATATGATTGACGCTTTACATGATTATTTATTATCATTGGTATAAAACTTGCTTTAAGTATGATTAATGTACTTTTCATGCGACATTAGCACCATAAGCTTCACCTATACAATAACTTCAAAGTTGATTTTTTTTTCTCGATAGTACTAAATTCGTTAACGGTCTCAACTTTAAAGCCTAAGAAAAGAAATAAAAAAATGTGAGAATACGTGCACGTTGAAATGACTAGGCGTTAATAAGGGAAATTAGCATAAACTGTACTAATCTCGTAATAATTAGTCACATTGAGTGGAATAAAGAAGTTGGCGTTTACCGTTTGATTACAAGCTCAAAAGAGTCAAAGCAGGCCAAATTAAGTTTGACACGTCAATCGATCAAAATTTTATAATCTGATTGAACACAAGAACAGGCTAATGACTCGTAAAAAAAATACAAGAAATGGCAAATAAAATCATTCCACTGTGAATCACCGAGTATCAGCTGCCTACGAGAATGGAAAACGTTTGAACAGGACAATTGCATCACTTGTAGTGTACGGCAATAAGTCCAAATTTATTTTTAGTATCTGTTATCGGTAATGTGAATAATTGCTTCCCGATACGGCGATAAAAGTTTTTTTTCACGCTTTGACTTTCGTGCTTGAAAGTGAAAGTAACATTGATAAACCACGATGATCGCTCAAACTTTGAAAATTCTCGAAGGTTATTCTAGACCAATGGCCGGGGGAGTTTGACCTCAGTTGGAACAATGTATCATTTTTCTCATTTGCATAAAACTAAAATAAAAATAAAAGGAGGTAAGTAGATCCGGATCTTGCCGCTTATAAGAAGAGAATAAAAGGGCCTCGGGAAACGAGGGAAAAGATATTGAAATATGGATTGATCGATAAAGGGATCGTTCACGTTGTATAGGAAGTAAATTTACAAGAGGTCAGTGTCGATGTACGCGTAAGTGAGGAAGCATTAAGGGAGCTTGCCAGCAAGTGGACATCACAGAAGAATACGACGTTTCGAGGAGGGGGATCAATGGCAACGTCCGTTCAATCGAGTCGCATTACACGCCAAGCTCTCTCGTATATCGTTGGCTTTATAGATGATCCTCTCGTTTCCATTTGCTGAGTTACGACATTGTTGTTGTATTAGATGATCAAACTTTTACCCGTAAATCATTGACTTTTACAAACATTGACCTTGGCCATATAACCAACAAGTTCGTTTGCCAAATTGACTGTGATTTTTGTAGACACAAGAGGATTTACTCAAGGAAGGCTTGCTTTATCAGATTCTATCAATATTAGTTAAGTTATTCGGATTTGTTCAAATTAAGGGAAATTTTGTTATAATTGTGACTATTCCTCAAGGTTTATCGTACCGACTAAGTGTGCAGATGCTAAGTAATTAAGTATACAAAAATACATTTTTATCGTCAAATTTGATACTCGATGCAAAGCAACATTTTCAGCTGTATTTGCAATACAATGCACCTCTTGAAAAATCGCAGTAATATATTCATCTATAATCAAGTATTGATTTTTATCGAATATCGAATGCTTCATTTTATACTCAAAGTTCATATTAAAGCTTTCGTTCGTGTTACGATGGCATTAGCATATTTTTTATGTTGCTTACTTCATTCATTTAATCGATCGATCCGAGTTATGTACGTTAATTCGTAATCATGCTTTGAGATGAGCACTCAAATTTGATTAACAGAATCCCACTGCCCTTGAATTTAGTTACCATTAAAATCACGCTTTATTGCTTGATGCATACTCTACATCGAAAACACCAACATGGATTTCTTTCGTATATTAGTGATGATGCAGCGACAAAAAATAAAAACTCGATAGTTTCATGTTTTTTTTAATATAATGTATGCGAGGTATGCATTCGCGAGGAACGCCAAGTCTGCACCGTTCATATTAGCTCATTACAGCGTTTTTTAATTTGACATATTACTTTATTCCTGCTTGAATTTCAAATTACAATATTTGTGGCGTGCTAATTAATTTGAATACGTTTATAAAATTATGATGACTTTTTTCTCGTCACCCACAATAGCTTTTCGCGATACTTTCCTGACAATGCGAGATTTTCATTGCGGCTAAACAATGCCTTCTTACAATTAACGCACTCAAAGTGCTTTATACTTGCATTGCTAGAAACTAATTGGTTATCCGTCGTCACATTTACTTTATGAAGTTTATGATGAATGGCGTTGTAAGATAATGCACTACTTTGTTTGCGACGAATAGGAAGAGAAAAGAACTTTACAACTTTGAACTTGAGGTTGAAAAAAAACCAGACGAAGACCATGACAAAAAAAATAATTGTTTGTCGCTGTTTTTATGTCATTTCAAATTTGACTCGATAATAGCTTTTGAAAACTACAATGAGTACTTTACGTATATTAATACAGATAAAGATCGCGGATCTAATAATATATCGAAATTCTTCTATTAATATTCGAAATAAATCTTTATGCTCTGTTATTAAGTTTGTGCAATATTTGTAATTGTATCACACAATCGAAATCATCAGCACCATTTTCACGATTCTATTTGAGGAACCAGAAAAAAATAAACTGAAAAATATTTTTTTTCTTGTTTACTTTAGGAGTGCTTATACAGCGATTTTGATCAAATAAAAATATGACTGATACATTAATCACGTGAGTCTTAAAAAAATAATAACGAAGGGTTTCAGTCGGAGATAACATTGCAAATAAAAATTTAATTAACTGCATTTTAAAAAACGTTATAACATTGATATCGTCGTAAAGCATTTTTATCTTGAAACATTGTTCATGTAACGCCATATTTATTGAAATATTAGTCTGAAGGATCGTAATTATTTTCAGATTTTATTTGAATTTTACACAGCAGTAAAGATAAATTTTATTTTTCAGCATTTAACCCAGGCCAGGTATTTTTAATAGCTAATTGAAAAAATATTACAGCTTCTAAAATATTCTCCTCTGAGGTATCACGGTGATATATATGAATGAACGAGGAAATGAATCTTAGTAAATAAAAATAACGTTCTTAATTATTTCTGTAGCATGTTTCTTTAATGCTAATTTTTGTTCGAAGTTTTGTTTAGTTTTCGAAAATGTGTAGTGCGGTTTGATTTATTCTCAAACTCAAGTTATACGGGCGCGTTTGAAACATGCTTTGTTCTGAAATGTAATTCTTGAAATCGACATTTTTGGATTTCCTATATTGTGACAGCGTCACGTGTGGAATACTTAAAGTACACGTGCCCATCGTAAAAACGCAGCGTGGTAAATCGTCGTCGGGTCATGTAATAGGGGCCGATGCTCCCGAATGGTGCGTACGATGCTCGAAATGATAGAAGTGCGATGAACCTACGCGCGTCCTTTATTCATGTGCGAGTACGAGGTACATTTCCGTAAATAATTGGAAATCAATAACCACAGTAAAGGTTTGCATGGTAATGTTATAAGGATCTATTAATTATTGCCAACTAATTCTGATGGTTTTTACGGGTTTGACGATTTATTTTTAGAAAGACCCATTTGTTTGCACTGTCATTTTGTTGTTTATGCATGTTCTTTTAAATGTTTGGATTTTCATCTTTAAATTTAGTTTCGCAAAGAAATTTAGCAATCCTGAAGCAAATGCTAAAAGACGTTCTGTATAAATTAGACGGCTAATTATAGAAACTAGGTTTCATGTGTTTTTAAATTTTGAACAAAAGCATAGATATTATTTCGTGTCTTATCCGATGATTTATTCGTTTAATAATGTTGATATTTTCTTTAAAATAACACGATTATAAATAATCTGCAATAGATCGTATCGAATGTGTTTTCCAAATGGAAAAAAGTCCCGATTCACAACAGGCAAGAATTATATATATATATACAAGCACTTCTATTTCGATAACTGTTGGCCAAAAAAATAGACATTTACTAGAGCATGAGATATGTAAGATATAAGTAAGCCAGTTGGTCCGTCCATAACTTATCTCCGATTTTAATAAATAGTCTCGTATCACACAAACCAGAATCAGCGATTTCTTTTTCGCAGTGGAGAATATTCTTAAAACCCATTCACGCGACTGCTGACTCTCGAATATTTATATTTTTCACACAGTCGTCCGGGGGAAAAAAAGAAATATTTGCCATTTCTGCTGCTGCTGCCAGGCAGTCTCACACCGCACACGACAAATAATATAATATTTCTTTTATTCCTTTGTCGATTATCGTGTGAACGGCAAAGAATACAAGCGTGTAACTCCCACGTATAAGTAGCGTTTACCTAACATACATTTATTCATATGTAATCGATTGTAACGACAAATAATAAGTAAGAGCCACGCTTATATTACCGAGCGTTAGACAACCGTACGAACAAATAATTACAACACTCAATTACGTATAATAACATTGGTAAATTCTCGTGTTTCGTTCCAGATAAGAAACCGTGGTGACAGGTGGCTTATACTTAAATGCAGGAAAACATTATGTGTAACTACATCAAATACCAAACATATTTAACTAAAGAAAAAGATACATTTGCTTGATTATGCGTGTGACTAATATAGGTAGGAAACAATTGCGAAGTTATTATCATCATTTTAACGCTATTTGCTGAACAATGTATTGGGAATAGCATGGAAAGCTCACGTGATACATGGCCAAGGTACGATGACACGAAGCGTGGACCTTGTGAGGTGTGTGGCGCGCGTGACTATTGTCACAGTGCCTATAAGCAAACTACGTGAGTCTGATAGCGTATTTTTTTCCTTTATTTTGAGAATTCGTAAGTTCGGTATTATTGTCTGTCGTCCCGTTACGACCGATCGATTTGCGTGAAATGAAGCAAAATTATTAATTTTTTTAAGAATGCGGAAAACGAGTACAAGAACGTGCATATTTACTTGTTGCAGTTGTGATTAATTAATACTATACGATGGCATATTCTTTTTTTGTCTTGATGGTCTTTGTTTCACTGCCGGATCCTCTCGCAAAATTATGCCGCTTTCCTTCTAGAGTAAACCGGTTTTAATGCAAGAGACAATGCAATTGTATACTTCATACTCGTTTATTCGTGGCTAGTGTAGCCGAGCAGCTTGGATCGCGTGAATAAGTAAGCTCTGAGTCATGCAATTTTCTGTATGCGAAAGTCGCGTGAATTTCTGCTGCAGATTGACAAGATTTTCATTTTTTTTTCGTCGATAAGTTCTTGTTCAGAATGAATGATTCGATGATAGGATATTTTGCAACATCAAAAAGTACGTTTTTGAGATAGGGGCGAGGGGTGAATCTCGTTGCGTTTCAAAGGACACGAAAATCATTCAAAATTGACGTGATTCGATGCCATGTTCAAGTCGTCGTTTTCACAATGCAAGTCGAGATGAATCATGTCCAGTTTGTTTTCATTGTCTATCAAAGTTTATTGTTTTGATTCGGCAAGTATCTCCGCCAGTGCCTTTATTCTCGATTGCAATAATTATGCAATCAGCATGAAGTATTTGTTCATCTTTGTAGTTCAAATTCTTTCAAAGTATTCAATACAATAATATTTGCACGAGTTCAAAATAATTTTATTGTATTATTTATGAAATTTGATAAAAAAAGCAGGCAAAAAATATATCAGTTTATTATCGCTTAAAAACATTTTTAATTGAAAATACTGCTCACTCAATTTTGTTTTACTAAACAATTTGGCATTTCACGTTGAACATTTGAGTGTTGCTATCTTTCGTGTTATACAAGTAATTTGTTTCCTTAATTTTATGATACGTAACTCGTTGGGTTGACTATCAAATTAGCTGGAAAGAGAGTCACATGCTTGCTGAAATTTAAAGGAAAAATTAGCATTCGGAAGTTGATAATTGAAATACAAACGACGAATGTACGTCCTCGAAGTAAACACAAAAAGCAAGTCAATTGCGTCAATGAGTGCATTTTTGTTATAGATAATATACGCATGCGTGCTTTTCATCAATTTTTTGTTCTTTCTTTTTTTTTTAATTTCCTCATTTTCTTACGTGTATCAATATCCAACCGGTTTTAGTACAAGTATAGATATATTATTTTTATTATTTTTTTTGGAATGCGCTTATAAATGAAAATTAGCAGATGATAAAATATGTATAAAAAGTGAAAACTTTTCTAGCAGTTTATGTATTAATTATACCGCGGGTATCTATCGAAATTCGTTAATTAAGTATATTACCGAAAATAGCCACGATACAATAGCTCTCGTTTATAAGATAAATCAATAAAACCACGTACGTGGCTTGATCATTCATCCTCTTATAAACTCCTCGCTTCCTCTGAGTAAATTTCCTTCATTTTCCACCAGACGACCAGAGATATAAAGAGGGAGAGAGAGAGCCAGGCAAAATACAGATGATCGCTCTAGCCAGTATATATAGTTTACGATGTTTGCTCGTCTCTCGCGCAGTGCACTCATTGTGAAAATGTCGAGCGCGTGCCAGGAAAAAGCCCACGTGTCGGTATAAGTCACACGTGCCTATATTATGTATCTACTTGGAAAATGGGGATTGGATGGACACGACGGCTCCTCAGATTACGCGCAGTGACGAGACACAATCAATAAGAGTTACCACTTTTGTGGAGAGGAATTGCAGATACACACACGTGTTGCTAAAGAAAATTGCCTCGGGTCTTTAAGTGCAATCAACTTTTGCTTTTTCTATTTTCTTGTTTTCTCACGTATACATATGGAGGTATAACGACGATATTGGCGTCATTAAACTTGAATGGCAAATTTGCGGGCGGCATTGACGTGAACAGGTGCGGAAGATAGGGTCGATTACATGAAAATCTTTTACACGCGTTACATGCATTATACGAAAGGAATTGAGGAAACCCCAACGTAATAAATGATAAATTCATGAGCTTACTTGCGTAAGGCGATATTTGTCCGGTTGACATCTTTATCTGGGGATGATATCTGATTTTCCTCTTCATTTTACTTCTACTTGATTGTTCCAAAACAACAGGCTTTCTTTTTTACTTAACTCGATTATTCCTGGACTATTGTTTATCCATGAAGTATCGAATTATTTTTTGGAAAATAGATGGGGCAAGATTTTGATTAAACAAGCGTGATAATCAATCCGTATTTTACTTAGCAACTGTTGTCAATTAATTCTGTTGACAATTTTATAAACAAAATTTTTCATTAAAAAATCCTGTTTCAAATTGATAAAAGACGTAATCAATTAAAAGAAACTCGACGAAACAACCGCAAAACTTTTTTTTGAATACTAGCTTTAAATCACGATTTTTCAATGTCATTGCGTAATAGTCTCGTACTTGATAGTTCGTATATTGCTACAATTAATGGCTAATCTTGAACGTTTTTGTGAGAAAAATGAAAAAAAAAACAGCTTATCTCGACTGGTGATTCATGATTTATGCCGTTAATCTCCATGTCGTTCAATTAATGCAGAGAAACTCTAGAGCGCCGTCTTTGATGATTTCCTCGTTACAATTGCCGTTTTCCAATCGTTGCCAGTATTGTTCATTATTCATTATTGTATTTTTCGCTGTGGATTCTTTCTATTCCTTTATTGTATTTTCTTTGGACTCTTTCGCCTCTTTGTTGATAATCTCGTATCAATTTCTCTTGTTGTTTCAGCACTCTAATTTTCAATTTTATTCCGAGATTTCATTGTATAGTTTCAATACTTTAACTTTCAAATAATACTTTATGATATTGAACTTATTCCTAGATTTCGTTTGTATGAAATTAAAAAATCAGTCAAGTTCTTCTCATTGACACAATCGTGATTGTCGCCGCAGGAATATTGTTGTATAGTATTGATGTTACGGAAAAGAAAAAGCGATGCCAACTGTCATCAGTTCTATTCATCAATGCAGGGACACGTGCGTATGCGTCGATCGGCACGTTTCACAGGAAGTCCTTTGATCCGACCTATCTTACTCGAACCAGACAGTAAGCGCTCTTATTCAACATTGATTGCATTGGCTTTGTGTATTGCGGCTATAAAAAATGAAACGGCTGCATCAAAGGTTTATCTTATGGGTTTTGTAAAACTGACCTTTGTTTATCTTGTTTTAGTCATACAATTATATTTATTATAATTAATAGAACTTCTTAAAGTTTTTCACGATGTTTAAGTGGTAATCAAGTTTTGACGTAGCAAATGTTCCCATTTGAAAGTATCTTTTGAACTTTTCATATTAATTCTTCAATTCAGATAAAAAAAATGCAGACATATGATACTGAGCTAAGAAATGATTCATAAGAACGTCATAGAGATGCTATTAAGGCTGCAATTACTGGATAAACGAAAAAAATAGTCTCAGTCTACTAAACGTTTTCTAGAACCACTTTTTCAATACAACGAAAAATCGATGATTTTAAATACTACCTTTTTACAAAAATGGGAGAGTATAAATTATATCGTTGCTTGAAACACTGTAGATTCAAGTATAATACTATATTAAAACGTCTCGTACAAATATAGTGTAAAGTGTACGTTTGAATATAAATTTGAAAATTGCCGTCAGTCGTTAAATGATAACATACATAATTCGTTTCAATGAAAATTTGAAAATACTAACGAACCAACGTGAAAACGAAAAAAAAGACGCATAAATTCGATTATGCAAATAATGAATCTTGCAAATTAATGTGCTAGACAAAAACGATAAAAAAGAAGTCATTCAATCATAAAGTTGAGGCTTAGACGTCGCTACTGTTAATGTTTGCTGTACTTGTGAAAAAAAGTTCAAACAGGCGATAAAAACGGAGGTAAAAAAGATCCTCAAATAATCGATACCCAAACAAATGTTCTAAGAATACTCGAACAAAAAGCTAAGAGCGACATAAAGCATCGTAAAGTTTATTAAGTACCATAACACGTGGTAGCACATGCTTCCAAGTGTCATTTTTTTTATTGTAAAATATGAATTATAGAGTCGTATAAGACAGTTAATGATATTTTTATACGACGATTTTTTGACCAGCAAGACTGAAAAAAAGACTTGCTATTCTATGGTAAGTAAGCTAATTAAATTTTTCGATAGAACGTAGTTTAGATTTTTTTAGCTCTGTTATGTTGCTTATTCCTCTGTCTTTGTAAGAAATAATTTTGAACGCTATGATCAGTACGGGTACATTATTTCAAATAATGGACATCTGTTAAAGAACAATGATTGCAATTCAAGGAGATGGGTTGCTTACGAAGACAAAGATCTCGCGGAGAGGACACGTTACAAACACAACAAACTTTCATCCAACGAAATCTTTTCCAGGCAGCTAAACCGGATCACGAACAAAGAGAGGGACGAAAGGCCTAGACGATCTTCAAGGTCTCTTTCTCAGTCTCATGCAGGTATAGTTGTAATGCTTGTTGGAGACGATATGGAAAGACATTTCGTGGAAAATTCTGAACAAATAACGACTTTTTGTCCAAACAAAGAGGAAATGATGTGTACTTCAATTTGCATTAGGTGATGGAGCTCTGCTCCTTCCCCCTCTCTCATAAGATTTTCATTACTCGAGATGAAACGTTTTTTAGGGAAGTAGCTTTGATAGATTGCAATGCAAAAAAGGATAGAGCGAACAACTTTTTAAGACTTTGGAAAATATCAATGGGATAGATACAGTGATTAAGAGACATATTGTGAGTTCCTTTTATTTTTTTTTTGTTAAAATAACATGTTTACAAGATTGTTATAATCAAACTATCACAAAAAAGTGAAAAATGAATATTTTATACGTTTCTTTCCATTTGGTTTGATAAGATAGGTTATTACGTCAATTGTTAGTACATATTTTAAAAAGTTGCGTACTTGGAGCAAACTATGTTTGCGTTTATAAAACAAGTAATACGAAGCCACTATTGGAATTCTATCAAAATCTACTAAAAATGTCAATGAAAATAGCAAGTAGTAAATCATAAATCTCATACTATTAACAATATTTTAAGTATTTTAGGTAATAAATCAACACATTCAATCCAATTAAAATAAACGTTGTATATAATAAATTGTAGATTTATGGACAATACTCTGTGGCCAATATCTAATCAATGTTATGCAAGTTTAACTATCCAAATAAGATCAAATAATCACTCACGGTATTCGTATTATCAATCTGATTTGAAGTTCAATCTCTTACAATTTTTCTAACTTGACGTCGACAACAATCTGAATCATGATCTCTTTTATCTCAATTTTCACCCGTAGTATTGCGTAGGTGTGTTTTAGCCAGACGCGGATTCAGCCAGACTACTTAACTTTCTGGTTCAGGAAAAGTGCGGCCGATCTTGACTGGTGCATTGGTACAACGAGTAGTCAACGAAAAATAATAACAAATTAATTATATCGTGATCTAGAATGCATGATCAATGAATCACCGGCTGTAACCACTTATAACCGATAGAATGTCACTTTCCGTCAGTGAGAAAGTCCGATACAAATATTTTTTCATCCTTTTCCCATACCATTTATCTTTTGACTTGCGTGATCAATTATTCATTCGCATATTTTCATAAGAAATACTATATTTTATTGATAAATTCAAATATAAACGTTTTCATTTTCATGTTTTCTTACGGTTTCATTTCAACTCAATACAAATCCATCGACGCAATAAAATGCACAGATTTACAACTATTGATTCCATCTAAAAATATAGTCCAATTTTAAAAATATCTAAATTAATTAGGTTGGACAATGAAGCTTGAGTGTACAAACGATTTTTCGTTTGGACGGTTGCATATCTACAGGCTTTCGTCACTCAAATGTAAGAATTGTTGAAGTAAACAAGGAACTTTACAAAAATATATTTTTTACATCATCTCCACTTTTGTTTCTCAGTCCATTAAAAGATCACATGCTTCGTTGTTTGACATCATTACGAATTGTATTTTTAAAAGTGAGAACCTTTCTGATAAACAAAAAACTTTGTTCCTTGTTTGTATTACAAATGTACGTTATTTTCTTGCTCCTTTATTGTACGTAGTGAGTCTACAGCAAGTGTACATAGACGATAAATGAGATAGTAATAGGTACATAAAGATTAATCTCAAATCAAACTCTTCTCAAAAACAGAGTATTTTATGGTCATTGAATTATAAAAAAAATATTAAAAGTAATGCTTTCTTCAGTTGTTGGCTTTTTACTAACATATCTAATTTTCTGTATTTTTAACGAAGATTTATTTATTACACCTATTCTATTCTCGGTTACGGTAACAAAAATAGACAAAAGTTGAGAGACAACGCACTAGCAAGAAGTAAATCATAATTAAAGTAGAATACAAAAAATTGATCAGTTATACTAATAAATTACATAAAAACAAGCTCCAAAAGGAATCTATAGACATTGTTATTAATGTATTATCTACTGACGTAAAACCTTACTGATCTATCTTGTACGATTAATCTCAAATGTTTTAACTAAGGAGTAGGGGGTTTCGATTTTCCTATCGGCAGTTGACTATATATTCCAAATGTTTTTAAGAAAAGTAAATGATTTTCAAAAATTCAACAATTATAATAAAATTATATTTTTTTATCGATTCCGGGATTCTTTCAATAATATGGGCACAAGTATCGTGTCAAATGATACTTATACGCGGTTATTACTTAATCTATTTGTGAAAACGCTGTTTTCGTTGTCTAAAGTTCAAAACACAAGAAACCAGCACTTTTCAATTGCGATTTCAAGACAACAATACGCACATTTCTACGACAAACAGTGGAATTTGTTTATAGAATATTGCACTCTTTGTATCTACAACTTCTCATTATTTTGCGTACGAACCACAATCTATCACGACAAGCATCGACAACTTTTAAGACTCTAAGTTAACGTCTCAGCGGATTTGATAATTTAGCTTCGTTGAGCGTTCGTCACAAATGCTCGATCACACGACTTCACGCGTCAATCCTCGACTCTTTCATCTGGAAACAACATCTGGAAATGGTTTTTCTCACATGCATTACGCACTAATGAGACGCGGCACAGATGCTGAGCATTATTGCAGTGCAAATAGAACGAGAGCGTATGCGCGAAACGTTGACGACGATAATCACAAACGAACTCAAATCTAAAAATACGTATATCCGCGAGTCGACGAACGTTTTACGTAATACCTATACGATCGTAATTTTTGATCGTAAATTATTTGATTTAATGATTAACGTAACGGGGAAAGACTTTTACATGGATATAATGTCAAACATAATCGGGAGCTACCAATTATTGTACTTTTTTATGTTTCGATGTAATTAGAAATGGGAATTTATTGTGATGTTCTTACATTTTACAGGTATTCCCATTCTTCGTCTATTATCAACATCTTGTAAGTTATTTAAATTTCGTCTTTATTTACAATCGCTAGAACGCTCTACGTTTTGAAGGCTTGCATTGTATTTCTACTTGTTGCAAGAGCGTACTGTTTATTGATATTGCTATCAATAATAATACGATTTTAAATGTATTTATACTTTTTATTAATTCCTGCCTTTGTGCAAGGAACAATTCTTTTCGTTGCCTTTGATAAATATTGGTCTATTTGCTTGAATCAATCGAATAAATTCAATAAAAAAAGTTGTCTTATTTTTGGAATAATCATAAAATTACTGTCATATCGAGTATATGAATTTAATGCATAATCGTTGTGATATTATTTAGCAACAAATTTTTAAGATAATAGTGATGGAAATCAAATAGTGTTTGTTATTTATGTACTCATGAATTCGGAAACGAATACAAGATTCCAGTTGTATCTCAATTCTTATCTTAGTAATACTGTCTATAGATAACTTCATAAAAGAATGTGATTCATTTATCAATTTTTCAAGTACGCAAATGAGTAAGTACAATGAAAAAAAAGTTAAATTAAAATGTTTACGCGACCTTCCGATATAAATAGATATAAAGATGTATACACGTTACATTGGGTTTCTTAAAAAATTCCTATTGTCAAATTTAAGCATTCGAGGTCAAACGAAGCATTCATTGTTTCGGTATGAAGTTTTATAGAATATCAAATCATGTCAATATCAATTATTATTATTAATATAAATGTTATTAAGTATCGTTATTAGATTCAGATAAATAGGCGTATTTAATACACTTTTTTAATGTTATCTTCATTTGCAGTTCGTCAAGAAACTGAAAAATAAAAATAATTGAATCAATATATTAACAATTATAGTTTACAGGCTTTTTTAAAAAAAAGAAAGTTAATCACTACCTTTAGTCCAGATGACAAACGGATGATCTCATAGAACTTTTCTTTGAAGTGGGTGGCGCTCGATAAGACGAAAAAGAAGAGTCATGAGGAATTTACCTGCATGGAGTGCGATAAGTGACTAATAAACACGGCCACTCTCACGTGCGACCGTCACCCACAATGACCGAGTGAATAACCGTCCGTAGCTTTTCTCCTCGGTTGTGCAAACTCATACTACCTAGCTTTATCACAAAATCACAAACGTGTCACAATATTTTTAAAGCGCGTGAGTTTTTAGCATTGAAAAAACTCAAGAACTCATACGGTTCAAAAGACTGTTCAAGTGCATTTTGTGTTTCACCCAATAATTATACCAGTGTTTGTTATTTTCAATATTTTTTTATTTCATCAGCCAGCTGATGAAGATAGACTGCCTATTGAAGATCTGAGAATTTCAACGATTCTAAAGTGAGAAGTCTTCTTGCGAACAAATTAACAACCATAAAAATTACGTGCAAACAAGTTTTCGAGATCATTCCTCCAATTAGCCAGATAATTTTTAAAGTCGACAACTATATAGTTATTCCATAGGGTTATTTGCATAAGTAATTTCAACAGATTTATCAAATATAATTTCGTGATAAATCGCGTTTTCATTTATAAAAAGGTCTCTGTAAATCCTTGCATTAAATAATATCCTTCCTTGAAGTCATTTATCCTTAAAGAGTTCGATGACACGATGGAAACTGATACGTATTGTTGGAAATAGCTATTCATTAATGTAATAATCGAGATGAAATAGCGTCATGACAAAATACAATTTGCTTTGGTGCACGTGCATAGTAATCATGAACAAAGATATTTCGGGCGATCGCTTATCAATAATCTTTTCTCTCTCTCTATCTATCTCTTAGCTTGAAGAAAGGCAAACAACCTCACGCGAGAAGTAATCCCAAGGACTTTTAAATGACACCTGCGATATTCTTTAAATAACTTGAGGGTAAAAGTTCGAGGTAAGTTTAGCGTGTGCAAGTACTTATGGGCCGTGTCGTTGTTTAGACGGCGGCTATGTGAAAACATGATGTATAACAAGAAGACGAAACTTAAATATTTTGCACGCGTCCATTATTGAAATGTTATTAAATGTGTTAGTCGAACAGTGACTCTATCGGCTCGAGTTCAAATGCTACGAATTTGCATGTATAGGAGGCAAGACGCAAAGGTAATCAACTGGCATCTGTTATGTTTCATTTGATGATCACGTGAATTCTCGACTTAATTACGGATAGCATGATGTGCACTCCAGATATTTTAGGATAATTTATTACCATGATGCTCAAAACATGTAACAAAAGTTATGAACACTGATGTATCTTCTTGGTTCAAGGCGTACTCAACGTCAACATTGTGAATTTATCACTTTTTATCATTTGACATAATCATAAAATGATTTGCTATTTTACCAGGCATTATCCAAGTTTGAATCAAGGTATTGTTTACTTTTATTTTTCATTACGCTTACATAGGCTGTATAAATCATTTCTAACTTTCAATTTTTTTTGTAATAATTAGAAATTGAATACTCGTTTCTGAAAGTAAACATTAAACGTGTATTCTGCATTAAAAGTGTATTGTTAAATTAAGTAATTATTTCTTTTATACATTGGATAATTTTCTGGAATGTTTTAATACACTGTGCAAGTATTGGACATGTGAGCTACCAATGCTTACGAAACCTCTGTAAGTATTTTTATCAAGTCAGCATACGACTTTTTCTGACAACGAACTCTTTATGAATGGCAGAAGCAGGAAATCGTCAGTATGAAATGACAGATCTAAATGTCAATGAATTTTACGGTCGCTCGTAGTGAATAAAGTGTTTTTTGTTAAATTATGTCATTTATTTTAAAAGAATTTAACTAAAGTATTATTAAAATACACTCGTTATAATTTTGGTTTTTTGTGAAGTGACCATATGATTAAAAGCTCTTATAACTATAACAGTTAAACAGAAAAGTCATTGTGTTACACAAAATTCGTGTTAATCATATGGTTAATATTTATTTTGATACTGCGATCAAGATAATTTTTCTAAGTTATACTTGATTTTAAGTGGATCATGGATGGAAATCGTCGACGTTCGATATTATTTTACATCTCGGTGTTGGTGGTCGTAAGTCAAACTTATAGACAGAGTGGTTTGGTCTATCGCAATCTTTATGGTTTCACTGATGACAATACTACTGTAGCCGATGGTTTACAAAGACTATCCGAAGGATTAGGACTTTTCTTTGAAGAAAGTAAACATTTTTTGGGTAATCAACTTAACGATTCCACGCCAAAATTTAATCAAGTGTATGATTATATTGTCATTGGAGCTGGTACTGCTGGTGCAACAGTCGCTGGTAGACTCAGTGAAATGAAAAATGCGACTGTTCTTTTGATCGAAGCAGGACCACACGAGAATCTTTTAATGGACATACCTTTAATTGTGAACCTTCTCCAATTCAATAAACAGCTTAATTGGAACTACAAAACCGAAAGATCAACAACATACTGTCGTGGAATGATCAATCAGCAGTGTAATTGGCCTAGAGGCAAGGTAATGGGAGGAAGCAGCGTTCTCAACTACATGATAGCAACTCGAGGCAATCCTTTAGACTATGACAATTGGGCTAAGATGGGAAATGAAGGATGGTCGTACGATGAGTTATTAAAATATTTCAAAAAACTTGAAGCTATGGGTATAGATGAGTTGAAGTATGATAGAGAAGTACACAATACAGATGGACCAGTTAACATTGAGTATCCACCTTACCATACACCATTGGCCGAGAGTTTTCTTGAAGCAGGACTTGAAATGGGATATCCTATCATAGATTATAATGCGAAACAGGACCTTGGATTCTCTTATATCCAAGCTACTATTAAAAATGGAACAAGAATAAGCACAAATAGAGCTTATTTGTATTCTGCAAAGAATAGATCAAATTTATTTTTATCAAGACTTAGCCACGTAAATAAAGTTTTAATCGATCCACTCACTAGACAAGCCTATGGCGTTGAGTTTTCAAAACTAGGTCTTTTAATTCACGTTAAAGCAAGAAGAGAAATCATTTTATGCGCGGGCACAATTGGTTCCGCTCAAATTTTAATGCTATCAGGTGTTGGTCCAGCCGAGCATTTAAAAGAAATGAATATACCGATTATTCAAGATGCACCTGTAGGCGATAACATGATGGATCATATTGCTTATGGTGGTCTAGCATTTTTGGTTGATCATCCAATAAGTCTTAAAACAAGTGTAATATTAGATCCTACCAAGCCATACTTGAGAGACTACTTGAATAGAAGAACTGGACCATTCACTGTGCCTGGAGGCTGCGAAGCTTTGGCATTTATAGATGTTGACCACTTAGATTCTGAAGTTTCATTTCCCAACGTAGAATTACTGTTCGCTGGCGCTTCTGTAGTTTCTGATCCATCGTTTCACAGCACTGTAGGAATATCCAAAGAATATTGGAGTAAAATGTTTGCTAGAGTTGGTGGTCATGAATCCTGGACAATTTTTCCCATGCTAATGAGACCTAAAAGTAGAGGTCGAATTTTACTTCGTAATAAAGATCCTATGTCGAAGCCGAGAATTTATGCTAATTATTTGAACGATCGAGAAGATGTCAGAATAATGATTAAAGGAATTAGGGCGGCAATCGAAGTGAGCAGGACGAAAGCAATGCGGAGATTTAATTCCCAATTGTATGATTGTTTGGTACCAGGATGCGAAAATTATGAATATGATTCCGATGAGTATTGGGAATGCGCTTTAAGAACTTTTACGTTTACAATTTACCATCATTCAGGAACTTGTAAAATGGCACCCGAAGATGACACAACTGGCGTTGTGAATCCTAGATTACAAGTAAATTGTTAATCTATTATAACCGTCAAGTATTCGTTTAATAATTTATTATATTTAGACAAGAAAGTATTTTGTGTGAATTATGATTTGACAGGTCAAAGGAATTCACGGATTACGCGTTGCAGATGCGTCGATAATGCCAATGATAATGACCGGACATACCAATGTACCAGTGATAATGATAGGAGAGAAGTTAGCTGATATGGTGAAAGAAGACTGGGGTTACGCTACGGAAGATTAAATTAATTTATTAAACTATTGAAAATATTCTTGTAGCGGCAAATGATACCATTGGATATCATTCATTGTTATTAATTTTTAAATAAATCAAATCGTCATTATTATGCACATCTGTTAACAATATTGGAATTATTCCAACTAAAAAATTATTAAATTGTTAGTTTTAATATGAAAAATGCATTTACGTATACTGAAACGAGTAACAATGGTTAGTTTGACAGTAAATAAAATCGAGAAAATTAATTATCGTTAATTGATATTGTTGATTAGCAAATAACGGTTAAATTGTGATATATTCGAGAGTCCAGTGATTTGAAATTCAAGCCGTTTCCATTTTATTCACGATCAATTGTGTGGACTCAAGCTCGAATACAAGTACTTCTATCGCGTCAATAAGATCATTTATGTGCGTGCATAAGTGATGCATCGGGTTAACACAACGTTACTCGACACTGTGTAGCGGAAAAGAACAATACTATTGACCTGTATGGCTAAATTTCTTTAACTAATAAAGCGCAGAGTGCATTCTAACATTTACGTGGTATAGATTTACGTAGCATGCACACTCATTTTAGATTCGAAATATTATGGTAATAATTCTCAGTAGAAATTGCATTAAGTATAATCTATTTATTAAAATTTTTGAATGTTATTTTGATTCGAATAAATCGCTAGTGTATAAATCAAAATTCAATATAAACCATGAATATCGGCCTTCAATATTTAAACGTGATATATTTTTCATCGATCTCTCACTCAATCGACATAAAAGCTTTAGCGTGCACACGCCTTTCCCCCCTCTTTTCTTCTTAGTCTTTAAAGTAGAATTTCGCCGTGACCTCGTTAATGCAATTTCCCTCTCAATTTTTCTTGCTACGCGGATTCTATCTCTCGAAGGATAAGTCAAAGTGACAAGTGACAGTAGAGTCGTATAGGTGTGACTGCTGTCGTATAACGATCGCTCGAGAGAAACCAGACTGCCGGAAAAGCTTCTCTTTTCGTTCACCTCTTACGACGTCTGACTCGTTGCTCCATTTTCCGCTCGTTATACTGCAAAAGCTCTACTTTAACCGTCCTTGCACGTGTTTAGTACGCGCGACGTGAAAAATCTGTATATTATACTCTACGTTATACTCTTCGTTTTTCGATGTACAATATACTCTACAGATATACAAGCTCTGTCCTGTTTAACGTGGTGTTTATTAACTGTATTTTTTTTAAGTTTAGGAAACATGGATAAAAAGTAAATGGATTTTTCTGTAAACTTTTCAAGCATGTATAACTTACAAGTTTCTCTCTCGATTAAACTCCCTATAAAGATGGATAATTTTGTTCGTTATAATTTAAGTTATTTCAATATTTCTCAATGTTTACTTTCAAAAATTAAAACAACCGTAAAAGGGAAATGGCGTTCATTAAATTTAAAAGCAATCGAAATATATGACATAGTGACTGCAGATAATTTTCCGACAGATTTACGTTGTTCACATTACAACAAAATCAAAGTTGAAATCGTCGCCATCGAGTGTACGAGACGTGAGAAAAAGGGAAGCTTTATATCGATGTCGGCGCATCGGCAGCGCGAAGCGTCGAGCTTGCGCATATTGTCATACCAATATGGATTCCGTGCAGGCAATCCCCTCTCTTTTCCACTCTTTCAACCCTTGTGACTACTCTCTCTCTCTCTCTCTCTCTCTCTCTCCCTCTCGTTCTCTCACACAGTCTCTGCGAAGCGCAAGCTCGTTGTCGGGGGCGGCAGTCGTGAAAAAAGCTGCGCGCCGCGACCAACGTAAACATTATAGTAATATACCTGCGGTGTTGTACACGCGCGTCGTTATTATGACTTGGCTGTGAGACTTTACAACGAGAAGAGCCAAAAATTTGTAGTTGAATCAAAGAGACAGATAGATATACGTAGGTAGTCGAAAGAATCGAAAGCGAGATGGGTGACGAAGGAAACGCAAGTGGTGGTCCGCCTTCCCAGGGTTATTTATATGCCTGTCAGAGGGCAGAGTTGCTGGGGCTACCAACGCTCACGGAACAGGAATGGCTTGCGAGCGAAGAATGCGCCAGGCTCAGGGAGGAACAGGAGCAGGAAGCTCACACCGACGCCGTCGCTCAGGTGATTCTTGCACACACGCGCATCGCTTCTCTCGTTGTTTTCTTTTTTTTCCCGAACGATCATCGCTTGAAGATTAGAGTGGATTACGAATTACTGCCGCGAGAGAAAGAGAGAGCGAGTTTAACCTTGAATGCTTGCAACTGGATTGAGAGCGCAAGCTTACGCTAGCAATTATGTATCCGTGTGGGATTACCTTGATCTAGGCAAAATTGACGAATTACTTTTTCACGCTCGTTAAACCGTTTTAATTACCGTCAAATCAGTGTGGAGGATTTAAAATAGAGTAAGCTTCACACATTTTTACACTCATTTTAATAGTATTTAAATTAAAGCCTATGGATATGTATATAACGTCTGCGCAATTAAGAGAAAGATTTTCCTGGTAAAGTTAATAAAAAAACAATGAAAGGTAGCTCTCGTGTTGTTTTCACGTTTAAAAAGCTCACGCGAAATCACAAGGTCGTTTTTCATGAATTTAAAAAAAAAACGTTTAAATACTAACGAGTTTTAAGAATGCACATGTACTTATTTTAGTCATTGTTCTTGCCATACGTACACAGCTGTGACCAATTAGTAGGTAAAACTTTTGTCAGTATTAAAAAGAAAACTTCGAGAAAAATCATATTGCAATAACAATTAATACATTCACGTCTATTTTCCAGGAATTGGATGAAAATGAAGAAGGTATGAAGCGTATTGGCGGAGGTCTGGATGAACTCAACACTATACTAAATGCAACCCAAAAAAAGATCAACAAGTTTAAAGTGAGTTTTCCTTTACTTATTACCATTAAAATGACTTTTATTTGCGTAATTTTAAGTTCGTGCCCACTTAACGTTAAACTCTTAATTAAAACAAAACTATCAGTCAGTACTCATCTAGTTTTTAATTAAATTTGAAAATATTCAATTAAAATTTGAACTGGTAATGATAATTTCCTTCGATAACTGTCTCTCATTTCTTTCGTCAATTCTTGTAGTGCAGATTACAATAAAATTGTTTTCTCGTGAATATGTATCTTATGAATTGGATGTCATTTTTATCTCCCTTGAGGAGTATTTTACGACAAAGGGCAAAATTACAAAGTGTAACAAACGAGGGAAGGGAGAAGTTGTTTAATACGCTTGATATATCAGAATAAAATTAGACTGAGAAATTTTTTTGTTTCTATCTTGGAAGACAAGCGGCTCATAAAATTGAACTATTAAGATATCATGATAAGTGAACATTAAATATATACAAGATATAAGATGAATACAAAAACAGCTAGCCACGCACGGGTGATAAAGTTTTCCGCGACATTTCAAACACTACCCAATCGACGATCTCTGATATCCCACTAGGTAAAGGCTTTTATTCTCTCGACGTTCTATTTAAACATGAATAAAATCTAACTTTGAAATGCTTCGTACATATATAAGACTTAAAAAGAGATGTAATCTTATCATAATCGCTTTGACAAAAAAAAATTTTTTTATTTTACAGAACGTATGCGGAAGCCTCGGAACATTATTGAAAGCTCGAGTATCTACAGCCTCGCAACCTGGTACTCCTGAGCATAAATCACGCTCAGGATCTACGTCCGATCCTCAGCCATCAACGAGTGCTGACGAACAGTCCGAAGAAGTGCAGGCAAATGAGGAAGAAGTCACGGAGGAAGGTAGCGAGCAGCCACGTGTGGCTACAAATAGAAAAGCCGATATCAACACCAAGATGACTTCGCACCTTGACAAACTTGACTCGCTCATATCCAAGGCCGAGAACGCTCAATACAGCATGAAACATCAGACAAAGCAGATGAAGGCTTTTATGAAGTGAACACCTTCGTTGACGTTTGAGAGGGGATTTGACGAGTGTGTCATTGTTTCTGTTGCTTTCGCATTGAAGGAATGAAAAGAGAATGTTGATTTGCAATAAAAATTTATATTTTATTGGATATTTATTTTATGATATTTTTTTTTGAGCGAATACATCGAGATAAGAATTGTATTGGCGAAGTTTTGTATAGACGATAATACAACGTAACGACTCTATGAAGAATATTTCGTGACATAATTATTCGACAAATAAAATGGAAGCATAACTAACACGTTTTCAAGAGTTGATGTTAAATGTTTCAGAAATGTTTACAGTCGAACGAATACTCATCTGTGCAGGTAACTTAATGTATCTGTTTAAACAACGAATTGATTTTTGTTGTTGACTTCTAATAGTTATGCAAACAAAACTTTCGTATATTTTTGATTAAATTGTAGAAAAGACCGAAAAATTAATCTTGTTTTGAACTCTAAAATAATCCTATACATAACGGTCCCAACAGTATTACAATAATCAACTACTTTTTAATAACTGTTTATGGACCATTTGATAAAAAAGAATGTTGATATTTTGACAGTGTCAAAAAACCGATGTATTTTTCTGATACGGATGTTAAAAATTTGTTATGTATTTGCATTTAGAAAACGTCTTCCTCCATTTTATTTCGAAAGGTATAGGAAATGATTTTCTAGCCAATTTTACGTAGGGTTAACAAGGAATTCAATATAAAATATAATTCATTATCGAAGCAAATCTCATGGTAATTTTCAAGTTTGGCATGGTATGGTATACATATCAATATAAAAAATAGTAAAAATATAGCTTTTTGCAGTGCACTTACATATATAACAGCAAATAACCATTAAGAAAGGATTCATGATGAATTTACATTACTGGAAAATTTGAATCGTTGTGTACGGTTTTTTCGCGTAAATTTACAAAAAAGCGTCGGTTCTTCTGTTGTTACAGTAGTTAATACAATTTTTGTATTTTTTGCGAAATTATAAATTTGACAAGACTAAGAAAATGTTACAAGCAATATAAATAAAGGTAATTAGCCCTTTTTGAGATTACTTACTGTATTTCAAATTCTACGAATGCTCTACTGAAGACTTCAAATGGCATAATATATACGTTACCACATCCAATTTTGTGACTATCTCTCAAAAATATATATTCGAACAGCGCCTAAGAATAGCGAGGTTATTCTTATTATAACATAGAATACTTCAATTCCGCGATATAAAAGTAAAACTAGTAAGAAGTGCGCTAGCAGATTACTATTTTTACTGTATGCTGTTGAATTGGACAGAATTTAACTTTTAATAAAACAAACAAGTACGAGATGAAAAAATTTGCATATTTTTTTAAGGGTGTACCATGTGCAAATACTAATTGTTCATTGTCTGTTCGAATAGTATTGTTATAGCGTTATAATTAAATTAACTTCTTTAGAGTCTCTGTATCGACGATAGTTTGCCTAATATATTTGGTCTGTCTAACACCTTTCTCTTTCTATCTGTCTCTTAACGTATCACAAGTTGACTCATGAAACGTACAGTGTAATCACCTTTCGTACAAAATTGTGATACTCTATTGGAATATACAACTTGTCTACTTTGCAACTGTAATCACATTTTTTCAACCGAATCTATTCTAAAGGAATTAAGTTTGAAAATAGGGATAATCTTCACGATGATCTCGATGACTAGACCTATTTTAGATCCATTGAATAATAGAATTGTTTGAACTTTGTACACGATGTATTTATTTTACGATTTTTTGACGATGACGATCTCATCGTTCAACAGTAATTTATTGGAAAGTCATAATGGCGTTTTTGCGCGTTATACTTATATATTAAAACATGTGCATATATTATATACCGAAATACGCTTATGCATACAATTCAATATACAATTATTCATAAATATATGAAGTTACATAAATAACAAATGAACAAAAAAATAAATGTCGTCCACGTATATCACGAATGAGTGAAATAATCTAAACGATACCAACGAATTGTCTGCCGTAATGTATATCAAGCTTGTTGATGCTGGAAGAAAAAATAAAAATAACGTTTGAAAAATTAAACACTGCAACTTTTACACATCCTTATTTCATGTTTCAAATTTTCCCTCTCAAAGTCGCTTTAGTCTTGGACTCGGGCATCAGATAGCTCTAGTCTGCAGTATACAACTCGAGCGTGCCTGTAGTGGTCGCGCTGCAATCTACAGTACGTGACGTAGCAAAGCAGGCGAACCATGGCTGCGTCCAGGTTGCGGTGGGTACACACTGCTGAGTGTTCGCCGATGCATTCTTAGCATTTGGCCAGTTACCGATGAATCGCCGAGGAGGTAGGATGCAGAACACTCCGCCGGTTTCGGCGCGAGTTTTTGCGGCCATTCAGAATGTCGATACCCGTGAGCTAGCTCAGTGCACTGAGCGCGAGGTTCGACCTATCCTACCTTGTTTGGTTAGGATGAGCCTCATTGCACCTTTGGATACTACCAATGAGTGTATTGAGACTAGGAAAGAGATTCTTACTATACTATCAGGAATTGAGTCGGTTAATTCTATGGTGGCCTTGCTCTCCATTGATTTTCATAGTTTGGAAACTGACGTGCGACGGGAACAGCAGCTTCGGTTAGTTTCATGTGTAACATAGTTCTGTCTAAAGATATTGTTTTGCAAACTTTATTGTGCGAATCTCTGTATATTATATTACTTATTAATATTAATATTTTTCAGACAAAAGAAAGGCAATGTACAAGGAGACAGTATATTGGCCCAATCATTGCCAAGTGCACTTATTTTAGACTTTGAGCGTAGTGATGCGAACCGACGTATTCGTCTAGTCCTGAGCGAAATCTTATTCATAGCATCACAAATTGAAGAGTTGCAGAAAAATCAGGAGTTTCAAATTAAACAATCTGACTTATTTGATAGCGTTGTGTACATGGAGGAAATCAGTTATATTATTTGTATTGCTCTAGCCGAATTACCTGACTTATTGTCAATTCCAACTATTTGCGAGACGCTTCTTCACATAAAACATGGACCTGAGATTATTTGCTGGATCGTTGCTAATAATCCTGATAGTTTTATGGAAGTTTGCTCTCATTTAATAGCCAATGGTGAACGCCAGGAAGAATCAGCTCTCAGTAGTATAAGAACACAAACACTGACAATGTTGTGTCAAATGAATCCCAGTCAAGGGCTTGTGGTCCGTGCCAAATGTGTTGAACTGTGCAGAATGCCAGCTTTGGCTATAACATTGAGTTTAGAAAATTCTAGTATTAGTAGTTCAGTATCGGAAAGTGATATAGTTGCTTTTGTTTCTGGTCTTCTGTTGGGTAGCGACATTCAGGTAAATTGATATTTTTATTTGCAACACAATTATATACAAAATTATGGCCAACTAGAAATTAATTATTTTGTTTTTTTTTAGGTAAGATCATGGTTTGCCATGTTCATAAGAAATGGACAAAAGAGAAAATGGGAATCACATACAGCTTTGCAAGCCCTTAGAGATGAGCTTCTAAGAAGGTTGCAGGTGATAACTTCCTACAGCGCAGACGGTCAGTTGGCTGAATGCAGAGTGGTACAAGCAAGCACTTTATTAAGGTTGTACTGTGCTCTCCGAGGAATCGGTGGTATTAAATTCCAGGACGAGGAAATCGTTATGATTGTTAAACTTTTGACATCTCATCCACCTCCTTCACCTGCAGGAGTACGATTTGTCTCTCTGGGATTGTGCATGCTTATAGCTTGTCCATCTTTAATTGGTCACCACAACCTTGAGAAGCCTTGTATCGAGTGGGTGCAATGGCTTGTTCGTGAAGAAGCATACTTCGAAAATGCTAGCGGCGTTTCGGCTAGTTTTGGTGAAATGCTACTGCTCATGGCTATTCATTTTCACAGTAACCAACTTTCGGCCATTTGTGAGCTGGTTTGCGCAACTCTTGGCATGAAAATTCCCATAAGACCGAATAATTTGACGCGGATGAAGCAAATCTTTATGCAAGATATCTTTACTGAACAAGTCGTGACCTCGCATGCTGTAAAAGTACCTGTGACCGCTAACCTGAACGCCAACATCGCTGGTTTTCTACCTGTTCATTGTATTCATCAATTACTGAAATCGCGAGCTTTCGCTAAACACAAGGTACCCATAAAAAATTGGATCTATAGACAGATATGTGCCAGTGTACCACCATTACATCCAGTATTGCCAGCTTTGGTTGAAGTCTACGTTAATTCTATTCTCGTAACGAACAATAAAGTAGTGGAGCATACGAATAAACCACTCACGGAAGAGGATGTAAGACGAGTGTTTCAAAAGAGCGTATTTGGCGCGAACTTTGACAGTAAGAGGAAAACGATGCACATCACAGAACCCGAGCCTGAAAGCATAGAGATTATCGACATCGTTAAACCATCTCTCACTTCGCAACTTTTGCTATTGTACTATTTACTGTTGTACGAGGACGTGAGATTAGCGAACATGCACAATTTCATATCGCAGGGGCGTAAGGTCAAAGCATATTCCACCGAATTTCTCTCTGAGCTTCCAATCAAATATTTACTACAACAAGTACAAAGAGATCAGATGAGTTACGCAGGCCTGTTCTCGCCTTTACTTAGGTTGCTGGCGACGCATTTTCCACATTTATCGCTCGTCGACGACTGGCTGGATGACGAAACTATAAACTTTGATATAAGCAACAAAAATCAAGAGACTGTCATCATTAACGATTCGACTATCAGAGAAGCCTTTGATCACATTGAAAGTTGCCCTTCTAGAACAGGTATGCTTCTCAGGCAATTGATGTCCATGAAGCCAACTGATATCTGGCCTCATGTAAAAACTATTGTACATTACTTCAAAAAAATTTTGGATACAAGAGTGCCTAGATACATTCAAGGTATGTTTTGTTCCTGCAACTGCTAGTAGTGAATCGTACATGTTCGTTATTCGTAACAAACAATTCAAATCCTTTTTCTCTTTTACAGAACTCTATCAACAAGTCTGGCTGAGACTCAATACGGTGCTACCTCGTTGTTTATGGGTGCTTTCGATAAATGCATTATTTTTAGAAAGTTCGGCGGTCGCAACTGTATTTCTTACGCAAGAAAACATTGTTTTGGACCCACTTCAAGTTTTACGATGTGACATGAGAGTTTTTCGCTGCGCACCAGTTTTATCTGTGATACTTAGGTATGCATGTCAATTAAGAATTGCACATATTTATCGATTATGATTGAGTAGTTTGTAAAATTAAGTATGCATTCTTTTATATTTCAGAATTTTGCAAGCTACCCTGGCAGCATCTCGATCACAGTTAACGAGGCATATGCAAGATAGACCTTTAACGGAAAAAGCTGGACAACTGACTAGCGAAGCTGAAAGAGAAGAACTCAAAACTGCACTTATTGCTGGACAAGAAAGTGCTGCCGTACAGATACTGTTAGAGGCGTGTCTCGAGACGGATGATGACCGAACGGTCGCTGGCCAAATGTGGGCTTTGAGGGAAATTAGAAGTGTTATTTGCTCTTATCTTCATCAAGTATTTATTGCCGACCCATCTTTGGCCAAGCTTGTTCATTTTCAGGTAATTAGATTTTTCTGATTGAGTTGTCTTAAAATTGAAAATCGTTGTTAATGACTTGCATGTTTTGTTGATGAAGGGCTATCCTAGAGAATTGATACCGGTCACAGTGGCAGGAATACCATCGATGCACATCTGTCTCGATTGGATTCCCGAGCTTATGCAGCAGCCCGAGTTGGACAAACAAGTGTTTGCCGTAGACCTTGTCTCTCATTTAGCAGTTCAATATGCATTACCCAAAGCCTTAAGCGTCTGTCGACTCGCAATCAATACTTTGGGTACACTGTTGGGGGCTCTTCCATCGAGAGATCGCGTCTGTTTGTTCATGCCAATATTACCAGCTCTGACGAGAATCAGTTTTGCTTTTCCACCGCTGGTCGACGGCGCCGTTGATCTACTTATTCAACTAGGTAGAGTGAGCTCAGCCCAGGCGGCTCTTGGTGACGAGTCAGCTGAAATTCTTTGTCAAGAAGTTAATGCGACTTTCTCGTCTTTGTTGCAAAAAGCTGTTCTTCAGTCCAGTGTTTATTAAGTTAGCCTAAATTGCATACTTTAAATGGTGTTCTTAATTTTTCATCAAAATTACATCTAAAAAATGAATTTAAGTTTTTTGTAGATACTTTATAATCTGATTTAGTAAGAGCTATTCTTCAATTTTTTTTTTAATTAATCAGTTGTCCAAAGATGTTATTTTAAATCTCTACAATGCTCTGTGGAAACTATTGGAATTGAAATGGAAAAAATTATTTTTTTTTGTGAAATCGTAAAATTTAGAAGATAAATGACGAAATCATGTAAATATACAGATTAGATATAAAGAAACTGTATTTTATTGTGTATAAATTTTTAAGATATAAGTGTTTGTAATAAAGATACATTTGTAAATTAGATCTAACTGTTTATACATTACTTAGTAGTACAATACTTCGGCTATCAAATATGATACTATTTACAATTTTAAAAAATGCCTATACAATTTTACTCGAGTCAATACGTTATACTAATATTGGTGAGTATACGTTTAGTTGCAAAATTATAACCACATTTACTTTCGTAGGCAATATTTGTTATATGAACTTATCATCTTTAATAAGAAAATGATGGATTTATCTTTTAATTTGTTTCATTGTTAACATCTCTAGAGTTTTTCTTATTTCACCTCTGTGATGATCTAATATATCATACATTCCAGTAAACAACGTTTTTGCAGATTCCTTGAGATGTGCATTTTTTCGAAGGACAGCTTCTCTTTTATCAGTTGCATCTGCTAAATACTGACTTATGATATCTATCTCGCTTGAAGATTTTGTAACAATTTCATTCAACTCTATAATACTATTCTGTAATTTTTTTATTTCTTCGCGTTTTTTATTTTCTTTCGTTTTCAAATCTTGCTTGCGTTTTTCTTCCATAGCCTTTTTCTTTTCCACTGTTTCACATAACGTATCTCTTTTCGTTTGCATTGCTTCTTTCTCTCTGTTATGAGATTCCAATTGAGTTATTTTTTTATTTAATTCTTTTGACTTTTCTATTATGAAAGTATTCATCATATTTTTCTTTTCTTCCAATCTTATCATAAAATTAGATTCACAAACTCCAGTTTCTGGCATCTGAAATTCTTTATAATCTACATTGGCATCTGAAAGTTGCATGAATAGTGCCTTATTATAAGCAAATATGGTTTTTTCAAGACTTGTTTTCGATGAGACTAAACGCATATCTAAGGCATAAGCTTCTTTTTTAATTTCCTCTAAATGAGCATCAAAATTTTGTATATACGTTTGTTGTTCAGTACAGGTTTTAATTATTTGATCTCTTTCCATAATAGACATTGGTTGCTTTTTAATAGTAATGCTTAATTCTTCTTTTTGTTTTTCTAATTTCTCAATATCTCTTGAGAACATAATTGATTCTTTATTTAATTGTTCAATTTCTCTTTGTGTTTTTTCTATATATTTTTGTTGTTCACTTATATGTTCCTCTTGTTTAATTCTATCTCTCTTAATACTGTTTAAAACTTCTTGAAGTTCTATCACTTCATCGTTAATTTTATTATACTTAATTTGCTCACTTTCTAAATTATGCCTAACTTTTTCAAACTCTGAACGGACCTCATCGTGTCTTTCATCACTGATACCTCGCCTTAATGCCTCTTCTCTGAAAAACTCTTGCATTATCATTTCTTCATCTTCTGGTTTTTCATCGTTCCATGCTTTGTAACATTGAATCATGACAAGGAAAGTTTTACGATGTTTTTCTTTTTCTTCGTCGTCATCTCCAATTATTGGTAATCTCTCAAGAGTAAATATTTCACTAGCTAAGTCTTTAACTTCACATAGTTCAACCAGCCAGCAAATCCAACCTAAAGCATGATGCAACGTATGAGGAGTATTGGCAGTTTTGAGCCAAGATTTATTTGTTAAGCCTGGATAATGAAGCTTTTTGGCAATTTTAGGAATTTCTTCGGTATAATTAGCTGCTGTTAGTGATTGCTTCATATCTAAAAGTGCTATTAATAAATTTGTTGCATCAACAAATATTTTTATGGTCAATGGTTTGATACTGCCATTATTATTCAAAATTGTACTTTGTCCAATAGAAGAAAAATAGTTATCAATCTTATGTAACATTTCATTTTGATAATTTTTGTCACTGAGCGGTCGGATATCCTTTTTGGTACCTTTCGGAGCAAGAGCATTTGCCCTTTCAGCCGAGGATGCTCTAACATTTCTTCCATCACTCGCCGATCCTGTATGACGAGATCCACCAGGTGTAATGTATCCTTTTGAAGCTAAAGTAGCTTGATCAACACAGGATGCTCTACTCCTTATATTTTGGTCAATAGATGGACGTGTGGACTTTTCTATGACATGCGTGTAGCGAGGATTAATAGGCATTGGAGAAATAGCGGACGATGCTGTAGCATATTGACCAATAGATGTTTTGGGACCTGAAAATATATCATTGTGTAGTATGTATTTTCAATTTGAATATCATAATATACAAAGAATATATTATATGACATTGCAATAATAATGCTTTAATGAATATAATAATATTGTGATGTACCTGTTGTTGGTCTTAGATTTGATTTTCTCATGCCACTAAGTCTGTCAGATGAAGAGCTCCGCATTTTAGGCTTAGGAATCATTGAATCTTGATTACCAAAATTTGCATCCTTTGCTTTTACATTTTGTGGTCTTCGAGGATCCATTTTGAACGAATTTCGATCTTGATCCTGCTGCGAAAACCTACCAGGGTTTGACGAGGATCGTCGTCTAGTTGTTGTTGAGCTTTTACGCATTTCGACGATATCATTTGCACACACTTTTTACTAATAAAATAATTCTTCGTTTGTCTTCAACGAGTTATTGTGTCAATTTCGAGAATCAGCATCAGCTTATTTTGATGGTTGACGGTTTGATAATTTCAAATAACCGATGTCGCCACATAGCTGCTCAGTACTACCAACACCCACACTAATTTTTCAAAATCTAACGTAACTACACTAAAGCTTAAGGTTGTCTACCATGAAAAACTAGAACTAGTGACTCGTTCATTTTGTTCCAAAGCAAGGAACGAAGATCATTTAACTTTAGCGGTCTAAAGACGTGTTCGCGCTCTTAAGAGACTTAAAGTAAGTAAAAATTGAAAAGTTTAAAAAAATATCTTGCAAACAACTTGAATTACTAAATAAACTAATAGATTTAATTGATATAAACATTGATTGCTACAACAAAATTGTGATTACAGTGGATATTGTTCGCATCTCATTGTACATTCCACGTTGTACTGCCGGTGTTATTTTGTTGATAACAGTGTTTCAAATAATAATTTAAAATTTAATGATGATTTTAATTATCACTATCTTTCGACTGAGTCGTTGTGAAGATTATTTTTTAACTGATTGATTTACTCCTATTTTAATTCCAATATTTAAGCAAATTTGTGAGAAGATAACCTTAATACTTTATTATTTACAGAATGCGTTACGTCGCCGCTTACCTTCTTGCCCTTTTGGGTAACAAAGAAAACCCCGGCCAAACTGACCTCGAGAAGATCCTTTCCTCTGTTGGTGTTGAGGTTGATGGAGAGAAACTGAAAAAGGTGATCTCTGAACTCAATGGCAAGAATGTTGAAGAAGTGATTGCTCAAGGTATTAACACATTTTGTTGATGGAATAAGTTTATAATTAAGTAAATTATGATATTTCATTATTGTATTTCTTCTTAAAGGAAAAGAGAAGCTGAGCTCCATGCCAGTTGGTGGTGCTGCTGCTCCTGACGCAGCTGCTGCTGCTGGTGGTGCTGCTGCTGCCGCTGAAGAGAAGAAAGGTGAGCATAGTATTAATTCCTCCTTAAGAAGTAGATTTGTTTTTGAAAAGATTTATAAATCTACAAAGTAATATTTGTAGTAAACTTGTATTGCATTATGAGGTGTAATATATTTCATGTCGGGTAACTCTTAGACACGTTACAAATGACATGTGTTTTTATATCTTTAATTTAATTATCAAAAAATATATTTGTATCATGGAATTGTATTCCAATCGATTAATTTTATTATTTTATTAAAATTAAGTCATAGAAAATATGAAATAACTATTAAAAAGTGTTATTGGAACTAACTCTGTATAACTACTGTATATGTATGCTTATAATATGAACAGTATTTAATATTTTATTATTTTAACTTCTAATATAATTTATAGCAATTGAAATAAGATATGAAATGATGGTAATTTATAACTATCTTTCGACTGAATCGTTGTGCTGCAAACTTTCATACTGATCGATATATGTTGCCCTCAAAAAATTATTTAACTTTATAACCAGTTTGCTAACGACTATTTGATTTATTTTTACAGAGGAGAAGAAGCCAGCTAAGGAAGAATCTGAAGACGAAGACGAGGACATGGGTTTCGGTCTTTTCGACTAAATTCAAAACTCAGGACTGGATTTTATTCATCAGCGGATGACCAACATGGACTTTAGAGTTAGCAATTTTTTTATTAACTGTTGATGGCTGTTGTACCTGCTGCTGAAGAATAAATATCTTCCATGAAAAAAATCATTGTCTTTTCTTTTATTATATTTATTATGATTTGATGATTCCTGTAAAAACGTATTCAATGATAAATAATAAATAAGCGAGGGATTTGTCTAAATTCAAAGTTTTATCTTGAAAAGTTTATTACATGACACTTTAATACTTTTGTATTTATTTTTACACTTCAACATTAAATATGTAAGAAGGAAGTATCTTTCAAGTAATTCAGTAGAGAAAATAACGAACGATTATGCAACAATATTTTGACATATCCATGTTCATTGTCGCAAAATTATTTGCGTTCATAAATGAATGTAGCAATGGAAACAAACATCAATTATAAATAGTCAGTAAATTCTTGAGGAAATATCACGTTAATCTCAACTGGAAATGACGCGCTCATATATGGGAACGTATCTCAAATTAATCAATATCTATTAAAATAGAAAAGTAGGTAAATCATTTTATCGATGATCAATGTTTTCTTGTAGTTTTCTAGATTCCTTGTGTAAATTATTCGTTGGGAATAGCTAAACATTTGATCAGTTTGCCAGAAAGATATTTATGCGAAGTGCATGCGAAGTGGATACGCTCCAATTTTAGTCAGACATTGGTGAAACAAGCAGAGAGTAATTAAAGTAATTAACCTGGTTGTTATAAGTTACTCTGCATAAACTTAAGATTCCGATTTATCAAGAATCATAATACTACATAAAATTAGTAACGCTACATTTTTAAATAAGCATTTTTAATGGTTTTCAAGAAAAAATACTCCAGAAATATTAACATTTATAATTATACGAACTCTAAAATAAAATAGAAAAACGTCGACGAAATGTAGACTGTGCAAAGTATCGCTAGAAAGAAGAAAAAAAGAGAAGCGGATTAACGGACTCGTAAATAGATTTTTTGTAAGCGCGACATAGGGAGAGACGTATAGGTATGTCTCAAGTGTCCTTTTTTTCACCTCTATAGCAGTCGCAAGGGCCACATCCAACAGCTACAACGAGAAACAAGAATAAAACGGAAAGATAGACACATACAGAGTGGGAGTGCTCTTTCTCTGAAAGTGTACTCAAAGTTTGATAGAAAAATAAATTAGTCAGTAGTTCGGGCAAGGGTTTTCCAGGGCGGTAGTGCGCGCGCGTTTCGCATGCAAAAGGACTTTCGTTATGCAGCGCGACGGTGAGTCTCGAGCCAAAAGTGTACGAGGCACGCATAACGAAAGCCGTTCATTTGTACGACAAAGAACGAGAGAAAGAGCGTCGTCGTCGGTAGTAAGGGTCGGCCAGTGCTCGCTTAAAAATTGATAGGGAGCCTTTTTTTCTTCCTCTTACTCAGGATCGCGCGTCCCTGAATATTAGCAAGTCCGCCCGTTGAAAAGAAAGTTGGTCGCGGCATCGTGTGTCGTGCTGCTAGGACGGTATTGGACAAACAAGCTTTAACGGAGAGTGTTCTCCCTGTGTCTGTGTCCTTTTTACACAGCTTTATAAGGTGGACGCTTTTGAATGTTTGATTTTCATTTTTCTAGGCACGACTTTCCACGCGCACGCTACTTTTCCTTGCTATATGTCGCTCCGAATGCGTGTCGACGTAAATATTTGACATCGGCCCACCCGTTCGCGTAAGCACACGTACGTATATATATATCTATGTATGTGTATATTGGACGACTCTATATATCTCGTAAAACCTCTTTTTACCCTTCAAGTGTCTATACGTGCGTTTGTGTGTATGCTACTCTTTGCGAGCGTATGAGACGATATAAGTGATTTAAGGGTTGTATGAAGGTATTACGAGATTATACTTGGCTTCTTTCATCTTTTATTGCAATGCGTAAAATCGCTTACTCCCAGCATCTTTTTATTATTGTTTTTATTTGGATGAAAAATATTGACGAGTACGTGAAATTATTTATGACTTTCAGCCGCTTTGACGGTATTATTTTTATTGTCTTTTTGATCGTAAATTGTACTTTCAATTTAATGATTGCTATCGTTACGTTTTGTACGTCTCCCCTATATTTTTTTACACGTTTCAGAGTAAACAATTGTAAATTTGATAAATAAAACATGTTAATCTTTTACTCCACTGTCTGGTATGTCACGTGAAACATCATGAAAATGTCAATGTTTTTAGAGTAAAGAAAAATATACGTCTTCAATCTTTTCATTTTAGAGAGCTACAAATTAAATAAATTCACTTTGTTTTAAGTGGTAGAAACGTCGATTCACTGTAAGCCTTTTTTGCATATTCAATGCACACAGAGAATTTCAAACACACACTCTGTACCTGATTCTAGAGTGTATATCGAGCAACATTCTCTCTCTGCAGTTAGTGGAGACAAAGGGATTATCGAATTTTAGTGTTGTCCAACTTTCTAAAATTAACAAAGCACTACTTTAATAGTAAAGAATAAATGTCAACTTCAGTTGAGTATTATTTGATTTCTGTCGATGGATGAACAAATTTAGACGTTCATTGAATTACCATAAAAATATATTTTTTTAATTTGAATTATCTTTTAATTTCAATAAATGATTTTATAAAGTAATTGTTTATACAAAACGGTTTATTTTTTAAAACCCTGTTGTAAAATTGAAAATATAATACAAGCTGAGCCAGAATAACATGCGTTTGTTGCCGATTATTCATAGATACGTATTAAAAACGTGCAATTTCCTGTTACTTCAAATGAAATTTTCATTTCGATTTGAAAGTTCTGTATAATTCAGACATTTATGAATATGGTCCCGTACAATTATTTTTTATAATTCAAATAAGTATTTATGTATATATATATTAATATAATGTATAAATCCTGCAATCTTGCGTTGTTTGTGAGGTAAACATATAACGCAAAAGTTGTATCCATTATTCATCATGTCAGGTCAACACAAAGCCACCATTAATAATAAATACAGCATTTGAATGCAAATTTATGATTCGCTGACCTAATTTATTTTATGATATATTTTAAAAATAAATACATTAATAATTCTTCATGTTTGGTCATAAAAAGAACTGCTCCATCTTTAAAATAGTAGAAACATTACATTTCAAAATAAATAACATGTTACGGTCGATCGAGCGAACATCCTTGAGATAATGAATAATTCATTGATTCTCAACAGCGCCACCCAAACAAAGAAAAGAAAAAAAGAAAAGGAACAAAAAGAAGAAAGAAAGTCATTTGCCGATAACGCTTTTCCCTCCAATAACGTTCGTTTCGGACAAGCAAACAGAGATGCAAAAGCGATCGACGGAAGAATGTCGTTGGAGCGCCACTACTGTGGCTACGTTCTCTCTCTCTCTCTCTATCTTTCTCCCTTGGTGGCATCCCAATTCATCAGCTTGGGTGCTCGAATGCTCCACTTCATTATACCATCGTCTGCATAATTGCGAAGTCGCGCGCGCTCGTCGAAAATAAGAAGAGAAGAAAGCACACAACGACGGAGGAGCAAGAAAAACAGGAGAGGACGTCGCGCATGTCACGAGTCGTGAGAGTAAAGAGGAAAGTGTATAAGAGAGATGAGAGAGGAAGAGAGAGAAAGAGAGAGAGAGAGAGAGAGAGCGAGAGGGAGAAAGGACTAGTGGCTCCTAGAGGATTTGCATAACTGGAAAAATCGTGCACACTGTATGCGCCCGCTCGTCCGACCGCTTTTTTTTCGAGTGTAAAGGGGAGGCGAACGGCCGAAAGGGATGCGAAAACAGGAAAAAGGCACAAAAAAATTATAACCAGAGTGGTCAAACTGCCTAGGACGAGACTACCAGTCAGTGTGGCCTGACTAAAACCCCCCGACAAAAAAAAAGTCATGTAAAATTTATAAAGGCTCTCGCAGAGAGAAAGCTCACTATTTTCGACTGTCCAAATATTTTTTCGCATCTGTTAATTATGGCTGCGTTTAATTTCGTCATTATTGCCGACGCGACCCCTTTTGTAATTGCGTTTGCACAGTGTAGAATGAGGTGTCGGAGTGTTAAACGTACAAATAAGCGACACAAATTAGTCAAGTAATACGAAAAAACAAATTTCTCAGTTAGTTTTTTTATCCCCTTCGACTATAACGTATCTATGTGTCAAGTTTTTTGTCGAACCAATCGTTTTAACAACGTATAAGATAAATGGCGTTTGAAATGTCATTTGGTACGGTAACCATTTTCATTTAATGTTCATTATAGTCTTTATAAAGTACGGTGTTTTGTAAAATGTAAAACTAATTCAACAATCCTGTAGCTTCTTTACAGTGAACTTGAATCGATCCACATTTCTACTGTAGATGCACACTGGGTACCATTTCATTTACACGATACAAATAATATTTTCGTAAATGTCAACAGCATTATCTATTAGTTTAAATAATTCAAAAATTTTAACTACAGCCGATCGGCGCTACACAAACATCCAGAACAGCTCCAAAATTGACACGTACAATTTCCAAACGGAAAAAAAATTAGTAACTCGTTCATCCGCGAAAATCAAAAAGGCGTGAAACACAGTGGCATAGGTATATATAGCGCGCGAACGATCGAATAATAAGCAACCCCCTCCTCTCAATTGTAATTCTCACTTTCCGGTCATGCACCTGCGCGAAAATCCGCGCACGTAGAAAGAGATACGCAACTGCGAGATGCAGCTACGAGCACCGGTAGCAGTATTAGCAGCAGCAGCAGCAGCAACAGCAGCCCTTGGTGGTGACGTTGGAATAGGTAGTGGTACAGTAGTGGGGAGAGTTTGTTCGAAGCGGGATGCCTACTAGCGTCTCTCACCCTCTGCGCGCGCCAGTCACTCGCGGCGCGCCGCCTCGCCGACTCGCTTGTTCCTTTACGCTTGTAGTCGTCAGTCAGTCTCGCGCTGTCTGCCAAGCGGCCACTACGCGTTTTACAAAGCTATCGTTTCATATTTGATCAGTTTATATATACTTAGAGTTGTCAATAGATACAAAGTAGAGTATATGGAAAGAGTGCGCGTATGGAACATTCAGCGGCATTACGTTTTTTTCTCTCCTGAATGCGATATTTAATTCATGGGAGAGACAACGAGATGAAAGCGGCAATTCATCGATAGAGCGTTAAATAAATAATAAATAGCAAATATACCAAAAGAGTCGTGCACCGATGCGTAGCGTAGGGGAGAACGGCGAAGCCGAGCGGAGACTGTTCCGCCGGCTGTCCATCATCAGCAGCACCAGTAGCGGCGCCGGACGTGATCGTAATTTCGCGGGGGACAGAAGAGGGATTGCAGCTGCCGCCACGTTGTTGCTGTAGCCTCTTTTTCTCTCGACGCAATTTTTCCTCTTCTCTTTCACTCTTTGGCTTTCTCTATCGTTCGTACCTCTCGACACTACCATTATCGCGGAGTACGCTTTCCGCGCTTTCGGGGGAAATCGTGATGGACGTCGCAAGCTCGAAAGCGCATTGAAACTGTTTCTCTTGCCAAGTAATTATCGACTGGAAATAGCCATCGAAGATGAATCGTTTAACGATCCTGCCGTTGCTATTGGCTCTTGTCGTCAGTCACGTGGCGTCGATGATGTCGAGCAGCAATATCGAAGCGACAAGCTTAAAAGTGCCGCGGCATTGCGAGTGGGATTCGCCGAGCGAGGGTAGTCTCGTTTGTTTGCAAAAGGAACCGGCATCAATGCCAAACAGTCGCGTCAATCTCAGTGAAATATCCAGCGAGTCGTTGTCCTCGCTGACGCTCCATTGCCTCGAGAGTGAAGAACTCGACGATGATTTTGATTTGCCGTCGACTCGACGAGACAAACGCGTTACCTTGAACACCGAGGAGCTTTCACACTTGTGGCGTATGCGCTCTCTCCGTATAATCGGCTGTCGAGTTGGCAGACTCGTTTTGAGTGGACTGCGCGATTTACGAAATCTCACGATAAAAACGGAGGCTGCAGGCGAAAGACGTGGTTCGTTAGAACTCGAACCGGGAACATTCGAAGCAGCGAACCAACTGGAGAAGGTCGACCTTTCGAGTAACAACATTTGGCAGGTACCTGCTCAGAGTTTCTGCCCGCTGGCAAATCTCGTCAACTTGAACTTGTCGTACAATCTTTTGGAGGAGCTAACTGAGCTGGACTTTGGTTTTCGCGACGGCAGCGGCGGTGGTGGTGGCGGTGAGAGAAAGCCACGCAGACTTGAGCAATTGATGAGTGCACCCACGGCACCGAGTTGTGCACTCGATATCCGTAGCCTTGACGTATCTCACAATAGGGTTTCGGTTTTGTCGGCTCGGGTATTCTCGTCGCTACGTCGTCTGAGCGCGTTGAATCTAGCCGGTAATGGTATTGCCGTAGTCGAGGACGAAGCTTTCCATGCTCTAAGGTCGCTCAAGAGTATCGATTTGTCGGACAACAGAATCGTCGCTTTGCCACCGGAACTGTTTCGCGAAGCGGCCAACTCGCTCAAAGAGCTCAAATTGCAAAATAATTCGATTGGCGTGCTTGCACCGGGCCTCGTGGCGAATATGAATCAGTTGGTATCGCTTGATCTCTCGAAAAATGTCCTCACGAGCTCTTGGATGAACTCGGCTACGTTCGCCGGATTGATTCGACTGGTGCTTCTTGATCTGTCGTTCAATCGTATCGATAACTTGGATCCGGCGATGTTCAAGGATCTTTACACTCTGCAAATTCTCAATCTCAAGTATAACGAGATCGAGACCATACCTGCCGACACCTTTGCACCTATGAGCAATCTGCACACTTTGGAAATCTCTCACAATCGACTCAGGTATCTCGACGGCCAATCGCTTAATGGCCTATTCGCTTTGTCCTTGCTTTCGATGAATTATAATCTATTAGAGGGCATTCACCCGGACGCTTTCAAAAATTGCTCGAGTATCCAGGACGTGCAGCTGTCGGGTAACAATTTAGACAGCATCCCGAGCGCCTTGAAAGACATGGGAATTTTGAAGATGCTCGATCTCGGCGAGAATCGTATCGAGACGTTGGAACGATTTAATTTCGAAGGTATGACTGGCCTCTACGGCCTCAGACTGATGAATAATTACATAAGTAACGTAACGCGCGACGTGTTCGCTGAACTACCGGCTTTGCAAATTTTGAATCTCGCGCGCAACAAAATCGAGCACGTCGACGGGGAAGCGTTCCGAGGCAATCCCACGTTGCAAGCGATACGATTGGATTCGAATATACTGGAGGACATGTCGAGTTCGTTCGTCAATGTGTCGAGCTTGCTCTGGTTAAACGTCTCGGACAACATGATCGAACGATTCGACTTTAGTTATTTACCCAGCCACCTGCAATGGATGGACGTGCACAAGAACGCGATCATCGATTTGGGCAGGGCGCATCCCAATTTACGACTGCAAACACTCGACGCCTCGTTCAATCGGCTCGCAAGAATAACCTCGCAGTCGATACCCGAATCGATTGAGCTTCTGTTTCTCAACGACAACGAGATACACACCGTCGATCCGCAGAGTTTCGTCGGCAAGCGAAATCTCACGCGAGTCGATCTCTACGCAAATCAAATTGTCCGTATGGAGTTGTCGTCGTTTCAATTGTCTCAGGTAGCAGCCGACAGGCCACTGCCGGAATTCTACATCGGTGGTAATCCGTTCGTCTGCGATTGCACCACCGAGTGGCTACAGCGAATTAATTATCTGACTCTACGTCAACACCCGCGAGTAATGGATCTCGAGTCGGTGTATTGCAGATTACCGTACGACCGACGTCGCTCGTTCATACCGCTACTTGACGCAAAACCGTCGCAGTTCCTCTGCGGTTACACGGCACACTGCTTCGCGTTGTGCCACTGCTGTGACTTTGACGCCTGCGATTGCGAGATGACTTGTCCAGCGAACTGCACTTGCTACCACGATCAATCGTGGGCTGCCAACGTCGTCGACTGCTCTAACTCTGGATACAAAAGGCTCCCTGGTCGACTACCCATGGACGCCACCGAAGTCTATCTAGATGGCAACGATCTAGGCGAGCTCACCTCGCACTCGTTCATCGGTCGTAAGAATCTCGAGATCTTGTACGCGAACGACAGCAACATCGTGTCCATTCGCAATTTCACGTTCAGCGGCCTGAAGAAGCTGTCGGTGTTGCATCTGGAGAACAATCACATAGCTGCGCTATACGGCGTAGAGTTGGCGCCGATGGAGTCGCTCAAGGAACTCTACCTTCAGAACAATCAACTAGCTTACATCGACAATAGCACATTTTTACCGTTGAGAAATCTGGAGATACTACGCCTGGACAACAACCGTCTCGGCAGTTTTGCACTTTGGCTGCTGGCACGTAACCCGTATCTCGTGGACGTCAGTTTATCGGCCAATCCATGGCACTGCGACTGCGCCTACGTGGACCGTGTGCGCGAGTGGATGGCCGCGAACAAGGAGAAGATATCCGACTGGCGGCGCGTCACCTGTAGCCTTGGCATGCCTCTGTTGGCCCAAGTCAACGGTTCCATCGTAAATTGCGCCGCATTAAGTAGCGTCACCTCTAGCGTGCGCGATCATTCGCTCGAGACGTATCTGCCACTGTTACTCGCCACTGGTCTACTGCTGTGCGTCATTCTAGCGCTGCTGTGCGGCGCGCTAAGACATCGTCGTGCGCTGCGAGCTTGGGCTGCAAGTCGTTGCGGTCTACGAGCCTGCTACAAGACGGCCGCTTTCGAGGATCGAGAGAAACCTTTCGACGCTTACATCTCGTACTCGGCGGTCGACGAAGCTTTCGTATCTCGTGTTCTCGTACCCGGCCTGGAAACGAATTACCGACTCTGCTTGCATTATCGCGATCTTGGTGCTGGCTCAAACGTGGCCGATGCCGTTGCCGAGGCAGCCGACTCGTCGAGACGTACGATTCTCGTGTTGTCGCGCAATTTTCTTCACGGCGAGTGGTCGCGATTCGAGTTCAAGGCCGCCCTCAGAGAAGCACTCAAAGGTCGTGGTCGTAGCGTCATACTACTGCTCGTCGGTGGCGTTTGTCCGCGTGATCTCGATAGCGATTTGAGGAAACGACTCTCGTCGCACACACTCCTCGTTTGGGGTGACAAACTGTTCTGGCAAAAACTTAGGTTCGCTATGCCTGAGGTGTCGCCGGTCCCACTCGAACGCCCACCATCGCTGCCTACACCACCACCACCACCGCAACATCTGTGGGCGTGAGACAGGTGCCATTGCACTAGGTGAGATAACTCGTTGCATTCTCCAATTTCTTTATACAATATACGGACCTTATATTTGGCTACATAGAATTTTGAGTATTAATGTGGAATAATTCAAGCATATGTAAATGAAAATTCATTCTCGACACGTTTCTTTGCAGCGCGTTAACGAGAACCGAGTGTGATTAGCAAGGAGTGCGAATGACGTTTAATTATTTTTGCTTTGAAAGTTAAAGCTCAAAGTTATAATTACTGTGCTTTCTCATTGTTTTATTCTCTGTAAAATGTACTTTGTAGAGAGAAATAGAGAGAGAGAGAGAGAGAGAGAGAGAGAGAGAGACAAAAGGGGAGAAGAGAAATCATGATTTATTTCAGTTCTCTTGCGTGACATTCCTTAAAACTATCTGGGGAAAACGTCGAGAAAGTGTATATGATGCACAGTTTTGCATGAAAAATAGCTGATAAAACTATAGCATTATATTATGTTGGCTACTTTCGTAATATAATGCAGCCTGTAGTACGTGTAAACAAAACTTGCAATGTTCATGCGATATTAATGTTGGAATACTAATATTCTAATGGTGCCGCTTATATTAGCCGAGGGCGTGCATTATTAAATGGATTCTCAGGATTTGTCTCATAAGCAGAGGGGCTCGTGTAGAAAGAGAGACAAATATAAAACACATCCACAATATACATATTTAGTGCTTGAAGCTCGCGGGGAAATATTCCTTTGATGCGATTACATGCGAGACAGGGAAAAATTTATGAGAACTGCGTAGGTGCTCGTGTATCTATATATACGAACACGCGCGAGCGCTCTCTCTCTCTCTCTCTCTCTCTCTCTCTCTATTTCTCTTGAAGAGTAAAAAGGATACGCAAGACAGAGTTGGAATTGAATGACGTTAAAAGCGTCCCTTTTTCTCGTCGTCGTCGTCGTCGACCGACTGAAAGCACACTCGGCAACTGCTTAGATCGTTCTCTTTTCTACGCTACTTCGACAACTGTTGACTAAATTTTTTTTTCCTCAAACTCGTATCAACCTTAATCAGGTCTAAGTAAGGAATTTGTCGAGAAGCACGTATGTGTATATACGTCGAGGAGAGAAAAAAAGAAGCGAAAGAGAAACGACTCAAAGCGAGCGGAGAGCAAAAGTTAATAGAGAACTGTACGTAGGTACAAAGCGAGTTGCTGGAACAAAAGAGCGCAACAAAAAAAATCGTATAGGTCGTGAGGGTGTGCGCGCAATTGCATACTGGCGCCGAGCGCTTCATTAGCGCGCGAGCCTCCAACAATCGAAATATGAGACAATCGAATAAGCGCCCCGAGGCAGCCACCGCCGAGCGCTCGCATGAATTTCTACGCGACAATCAAATAGTCACGGGCGTGTGCGAGCTTCATTACCGCATTCTTCGCCGCGTTAGTCACATTTCTCTGGCGAAAGCTCGTCCTCGTCGCTGTTGATACTTGCCAACTCTTCGCCTTCTATCTCTCTGTCCTTCTCTTACTCTCTATTAAAACGACGATATTGTCTTGATAACGTTTTTCAAAATACTTTTTCTTTTATTTTATTTGATATCAAAAGAAGAGTTTTGTTCGTTAATTGAACGCGACAGTGAATTTGGTTCAATGATAATGACGCGAATTTAATAAGCTCGGTTAATGGAACTCGATTAAATGGGACGCATTAATGAACGAAATATCAACTTTGTATTAAAAGGCACACACCAAGTCTCGCTCATCAGATTGATATCGAGCGCGCGCATAAATATGGATTAAAACGGGTGCGCCTGTTTCTCCAATAGGTTTTCCGAATAAATTCATTTTCGCATTCGGGTGTACTACGCTCGCACCACTCGTAATAAATGGGATGTGTCGAAAATAATTGATAAACGTCAAAAGTAATGTTACGTACCGGGTTATAGACATCTGCTTTTCGTTATCGATGTAATTAATATTGAATTTCTGCAAAAAAGGGAAAATAATTTACTATGCGTTTCGTTTAAGTGTGAAAAATACATTTATTTTTTTAATTTTTACGATAAAAGAAAGAAAAAGTTCATTATCGCGCTTTAGCCCGTCGATGTCTGCATGCACTCTCGGAATTTGAGAAAAATAATCAGGCGCCTGGTATATAGTGTGCGATGAAAGCTCTCTCTCTCTCTCTCTTTCGGAAAACTCGTTAGGCGAACGTCGTCGTCTCGTTCAAGTTCTTTTTCTTTTGCTGTTTCAACGCGCACCAATGCCTTCCTCTCCGCTCTCACTCGAAAGATCTTTTTTATTATTATCCTTTTAACGTGGCTGCGGATTATCACAGGGAAAATCGTTTCTTAAGTGGTCGAGCGGTATACTTTACTGCCTTACCTCAAAGAGTCGCTTACGCTCGTATTCTCTTCTTTTTTTGTCGCACTATATGCCAGTCATTTAGCGAAACGGTATCTTATTCATTAAAAAAAAACCTTCGTACACGTCTGTCCGACTGCACTCTGCGCTTACTACTTGATGCGCTCAGTAAAGACGCTACGCTTCCATTAACACACGCCACGGCGAACTCTTAAGTTTTAATGGCCTATCTTTTGTTTTCTGTTCAAAGTGGAATTTACTTTGAATAAGCTTGATTTCCCCCAAGAATCTAATGGATTTACGATGCCTAATGAGTTAAACATTTCAAAATGAAAAAATGGCACTTGAGAAATTAGATTAATTTTAACTATTCTTTGAAGTAGTCCTTTAACATTTTATGAGCGAAATTTCACAGATAACTTTCAGTTTATACAACTGACTAATACGGACGAAGCGAACGCATAATTTTATCATTGTTACGTCCAAACAATCAATCGCAGTAAAAAGTAGTAAAACCGAACACAAGCTCGAATTAAAATCGATACTAAAGCAATAGAGCATCCGTTTATAGACCAGTCAACAAGTTTAAATCGACTTTTATGAAAGGGAAAAAATAAAAAAAAAATAAAAATTGCTCTTGGATGCCATAGCACTGAAACGGCGCGAGTCGAGCAGCTGCCACCCACAAGCTTATCTCGAGCAAAGTGCTCTCTTATTAATCTCGGTTTCCGGAGATAGCCACTTTAATAATAGTCCAAGATTCTAACAGATAGATAGCGAAAGAATGACTTTTGGATTGTGATGGTGTCATCAAACTGCTAAGCTCGCGAAAGCAATGAAATACACAGACACACGCACGCATACGAAGACATATATATATATATATATATATATATATGTATGTATCATGAGAATATAAGGAGGGAGGCTGGAAGGGCACAAGCGAATGAAGCGAGAATTCCTATGATCGATCCGTGCCGGATGAGCCTCTATGCTGCGGAGGGAAAAACTGAGGGAAAAGGCTCACGCTTGATTTGATTCCCTTGAGCGCGCGCGCGTGTGTGTGCGCGCGAGTGTAAGAGGGAGTTACGTCGACCGGAATATAAACCATGTTGCTGGTGAGTGGAATATTATTGAGTAATTAATGGGTGGATTTTTTCTATCCCTTTCCGTGATAAAAAAAAAAAGACTTGAGATAGAATGCGAGGTTATTAGACGGAAGACAGCGAGAAAACGCAATTAAGAGATTGCACAGATTGAAATGCCAGGAGAAATTGCTTCTAATTAAAAAAGTAATCTGATTAATTATGCCATCGCAACGATTGCTCTCCCAAATGCACTCTTATAATTCTCTATTACGGAGAATTTTTATACAAACATTTGGACTCATTGCGTATGTGGCGCAGAACATTGGATAGGCACAAAAAAGAAGCGAAGTACACCTCTTATGTTTTCATACTACGTAATCGAATAACAAAAATTCAATGTTATTTTTCCAAATATTCAAGACAGATTGTGAAATTGTCATTATCGCAAATTTAGCGAATATAATGAAATCATTAATCAATAAATGTGTTACAATAGGTCATTTGAATAAATACCGAGTACCGAGGATACAATTACAACGATGATGCTTGTACTGCGTGGGTTACCATCAAAGTATATCGAGATCTGAAATCAAATCAAAACCAAAACCTTTATAAGCAGTATCTTATTCAGGGATAACTCGGTCGTGTTAAGAAAAGCTGATTTTGAATCTTATCGCTAAATATAGCTAGATTCGTAAAAAACCAAAGCTCCCGCAGTGAAACTTTCACATCGACAGAATTCCATTTTGACCTCGTCGAAAAAAGTCAAAGTCACAGAAACTTCAAAGTATACCATAGCAATTCGAAAACTTGGCGATCCATTAGGTGCGTGCCAATATTATATATACAGTTTGGCGAAGGAAAAATCGGTATATAGTAAGCGACGTGTGAAAATTAAAGTGAGAAAGAGGAGGGTATAGCAGGTTTTATTTTTTGATTGACGCCAGGATATCCTGGCAATATTAACTGGTGCGGAAACAAGAGTGGCGTAAGCGTAAAGAGAGATTGGCTCTCTTTCCGTTTCACGCTTTATTCCGACGTGCACGTTCTCACTCTCTCTCTCTCTCTCTCTCTCGTAGATACTAGCCTCAAAAGCTTTTCCGCACTTGCAAGCTTGCAAGCTACCCTTCATCATCCAGATGGAGCGCATTCTCTCTTTCTTTCTTTCTCTCTCTTCGAGCTTTTCGAATTATTAGATTTTCGTGATTCTCTAGCATGGAATACTCGTTAACCACGCGCACGCGCTTCTTCTTCTTTCCTCGGTATTATGCGCGGAAAAGAGGTCATGCACCTCGTAAAAACTTTTCTTTATTTTCTGTCGCGCGCCAGTAGTCGGCTCTGCTAATTCTCCCAAGATAACGATGATCTAACTGACGCTTTGCCAACACAATCGCACGTTTATTTTTTGTCTTTTTCTCGGCGAATTAGCTACGCTAAAACGTTTTATTTCGCCGTGCTTTTTCCACACAAGAGCAGAGATTATAACGCGCGAGTTGGCTGCATTATGTAACGCGTTAATTATGACGAACACATGGAGATCATTGTACGACCCGAGAAAGTCACTTTCACGCTTGCAGAATCACTGAAAAAAGAAGTTATAGCGCTATATTGGTTTGTTTTTTATACTTTTTGCCTAGCAAGGTACACTATTGCCTCTTGTATTTTCTTTTTTTCATATTTGGCAGCTTGATGACATTGTGAACGATATAAATCAATGCTGTTTTTTACGCTGACGTCATGTTCTAGTCCTTTTAACTATTTAATAGTTCAATACTCTTGAAAAATATCTATAGATAGGTATGTTTTATATACAGTTTTATTTAATTTTAATTTTATTTTTTTTATTTTGATGACGCTTTTATTGAAGTTGCAATTTGTGTATTTAACTTATGTTGATGCAACTCAATAGCTTCAATGCAACTTATCAAACAACTTTGGTGACGTACTATTTTCATATTATAATTCAATTAACAATAACCAATCGTTCATAAATGGAAAACGTCATTTTGTAATTTTCGCAATAAACATCATAAATAATTGAGCGAAACAAGTATATACAGCGGCAGGCAGGGTTATATTTTCGAAATTACCAGCATAGAAAGCTAAAATATTCAATCAGCTTTTTGTCATTTCGTTTCGGAGCTTTGACAATCGCATGGCTCGTGCAACTCATACATAAAGCATTGCTCAGTGTGCGCATTAAAACGATGAACGCAACATTGGAAGGGGGGAGAGAAAAAGAGAGGGAGAGAGAGAGAGAGAGAGAGAGCTTTTGGCGTGCAAAGTTGGCGAATGATTTTCTCCCAGCGGCGACTGCAGCACATTAAAATTAACCGAAGGAATTAATTTGTCCGTACGCGCGCGGGCGGCAAAGTTTAGCACGCTAGCACGCTCGTGATTAAACGTCGCTACCTGACTCCATTGTCGTCGTCGTCACCTCTTCACCTCCTCCGTAAAAAAGTAATGAAGAGTACCGCTGAGAGCTTTAAAAATTGCACGTTCGCCGTATTAATCCCAAAATTATCTTCAGGAGGAGAAGAAAGAAAGTCGAGATTGCCATTCGTGATTCGTTTTAATATTCGTTTGACGCGTTCAACGTACTTTGCTTTGCAACGAGGAGTAATCGTATATACTGTTACAGTCGCTACACGTGTGGGAGAGATGATTCAGTCTATTGTTTACGAGCTGACTGTGAATTTCCAGGTAATAGATGAGAGGGGGAGAGGAATGGAGAGGAAGGGAGAGGAGAAAGCGAACAATGCGGGTCTGCTAATTGCGCCGGTGAATAGCAGAATTTAGATGGGAATTATGTTGTAGTAGTGCAACGCGATGTGTTTCTCAAAAAACTACAAAAACTGATTAAAAGTACTTTGTCAAAAGTTACTCGACGGGAATAAGTTGGCCAAACTTACGGCAAAGCATTTATCCCTGGAATAAACGAGGAGTATTATCAAACTGCTACAAAGTCTAATTAAACTTGGGGGTGGGTTTATCTGACAAGATATCTAATCAGCGCGGAGCTGCAAATTCACAGCCGACGTTCCTCTCTCTCCCCCCCCCCCCCCTCACCCTCACTCTTTCTCTCTCTCTCTCGCGCGCGCGCGCGCGCGTTGGTGCGGCTACATTCAGGAATCCCAAGGAATTGTCTTCTCACGTGAGCCATTTACTCAACAATCAGACTGATCGTCGCTCCATTACGCGAAACCTGCTTGCTCGTTGCAACTTTAATCAGAGTTAAGTTGAAAAGTAAAAACTTAGCTTAGTTGCGTAACATGTCAGTGTGTAACAAACTCGTACAAGCTTGCAATGATCGTTACGAAAGACCTCGTAACCATGGCAGAGTAAATCGCGCAAATAAAAAGAAGGTGATGAAACACATATACACACGCTGTAGAGTTTCTTCGTCGCCGTTGTCACGTGGCAAACGAGAGGTGGAGAAACGTATATATCTATAGAAGACGCGCGCTGAGACACGTTTATTGGAAAACTACCGAGTACGACTTTAATCTCATTAACTCTCAACGGCAATTCTCGATAAGGGGCTACAATGCTTCGTCGTCTTCGTGAGAATCAACGGAAAAAAAGTCAATGAAATCGGCATTTAATATCCTTTTAACGGCGTCTATCAGCACCTTTCTTGGGCTACTACTACGAAAATAACTACATCTTTTCTTTCACAAGTTTCAGCTTTTCATTAGTTGAATTCGGGTTAATCTTAGATCGTCAACGTTTTTTAAACTAAGATTACAAGTTACACTAAATGAAATTTAAGGAGCACATTGTCGCTAAAATTGGCGTATGTTTACAACGGTAGCACTTGTTTTGAATGTTTTGTCTTAGATTTTCTAAGGTTCGCTATTTAATGATACATTATTTTTCAGTGGGAATCTTGTTATTTATCCAAATATGCAGTTTGTACGAATTGATTTCACGAAACATTTGAATCATGCTATTGGTATGTAAAAGGATAAAAATACCGATGGCATTCTACGCGGGAATTGTTGGAATACATGCATACATTTTTTGCGTGCAAATTAGATAAATAAAATACAGTGATACTTTAGTTTACATAGACTGAATACAACTGAACAATATGATTTATGCATTTAATTTAAATATGTACCAATTTCCAGGTATGTTTTTCACGGAAAAGAACAAGTATTTCAAACAATTTACGCTTGAATGATTAATTCCATTAAATCACTTGAAAAAGCCGTTCAAAAAGTCACCGAGAACGACGAAAAGGAAGGCGACGGTGGAAACGAACGAATAGACCTCGTGAAAATTCAATATTTGCAACAACAAACCGAGCTCGTTCAATCAACGAGCGCGAGAAGCAAAAGTACTACGGGCGTAATTACAGAAATCAAGCAACTACCCGTTCAATTCGCCTCTTGCTCGTTTTTTTCTATCTTTGGTAATGAGTTGTAAAAATTATTGTGATTATTATTAATTATCGTTGACACATTACTCGATTTTACCTCAGCGCAGACGAGATTGCCATCGATTTTATTCAGGTTAATGCACAAGTAAGGGGAAAAAATGTTCCTACTCTGAGCGAGGGGGAAATGTAACTTGGTATTTTCGATACGTTATTTGCGGAACGCTCGAAACCGTTCGTTAAAAGATCACAGATTTCTTCAAGAAAAAATTACGTTCCTACATGTAAAAATACGGATACTTGTATATATTCCAATAAAAATAGTACTAATTTACAAAAATAACACATTTCGAATTGAAGATAATAAAAATAAAAATTTGCTCTAAATATTCCAAATTTAGTTTAATTGTATATATTTTCGAAGCGAACGAAACGTATAAATTCATTCCTCCCCATGAATAGCCAAGAGAAACATATTTCAAGCGAAGTCTTGGAGCAAAGTTCGTTTATTACCGCAGCAACTCCGCCCGCAATCAAGCCGCCGATACTTACAGTAATGAGCGAAGCAGCACGCGGCAAGTGAACTATGCAAAAGTTGAGAGCGCGCGTTCAACTCCGCGATGGTATGGCTCTTGAGTTAGTTCGAGTTGCAGTGCCATTTCTCTCTCTTTCTATCTCTTTCTCCCCTCCCCCTATCTATCTCTCTCTCTCTCTCTCTCTCTCCTTCTGCCTCTTTCATTTCGTAGCATTTAAAATCAAAATATCCTTGCAGCGTTAATTGCCCTGAAAGCTACGCATTCGATCGCGTAGTAAAAGCGAACAGAGCCGCTGTGGCCTTTCAATTTGCCATCCGTCATCGTGTCGTCTAACTCAGAAATGCTCGTTTGTTCGAATTTAGTAGTTTTGTTTTGGTAGATTCCGCATTGTTCAGCGGTAGCATTGTGACATTGAAAACAAGCTGCCGTCAAATAGTAGCCAAGTTACATCGGCCAACTTTGTTAATTAGAGTAAGTTGTGTGCAAATAGTCGGTCGAATATCGAATTTATGTGATGGAGCGAAAAATGGATGTGTATGTGTGAATGAGAGTCATTAAAAAGAGGAGAACGCGATAATTCGACGTATTAGTCGTACGTAGGGGAGAGGAGGTGTAAGAAAAATAAAAAGGGAAAATTTCTCACGTGTTCTTGGTGTTTTTTTGTTAGACGAAAAATCGACAAAGCGAGCGTGAAATAGTCGAAATTGTTGGTTATCGATTTACCGCGAGTTGCACGCGTATAAATCTATTAGTCATAGTTTCGTAGTCAACTTTGTGTGCGGCTTGCCTCAGTTTCGAGTAGCGATTGGGTTTTGATTCAATTAGCATTTTTACCCGATTCTCTTTCCAACTCGACAGTTGTCCAACGAATTCGAATTGAGTCTGGCCAAGCCGACTTGTTCTATTTATTGTATCGATCCACGCATTTCATCGGCAGATTAAACGATTGGATTCGACAGCAAAGTTGACTGGTGAAAAATTACGTGCTTAAGAAAAATTTCGTACACGTTCATCCGTTAACAAATCTCGCATTACATCGACAAACTCGTTTCAACAAATAAATTCGTCGCACTGTTTCTTTCATTCAAAGTTTCGTATCCGATCGACAATCTCGTTTATACATTTTTTTTTTCAAAGACGAGTCTCGTCTCGGCAATTGACCGAGAACAAACTTTCTTTTCTATCTCGATATCTCAGTTGTAGTTTCCTTTCTTTTTCAAAGTTTATATATAAGCCGCCAAATTTTCGACAAGAACAACTTCGGAAATCGAACTCGCGTGAGCGAGAACGAGAGAGAGGGAGAGAGAGAGACAAACATACACACAGAGTACAGACCACAGTTTTTGTTTGCCAGCTAGTTTTTCGCGGCGTTTATCGTCTTTGTGGCCGCGCCGAGCGTGATTTAGCTCCCTTTTTATTTCGCGGCCAACCGCAATCGTGCTAAAAGTGAAGACCTTGAAACTTTCGCAGGCTTTTATGAATAATACAACGTGTAGAAGAAACACAATCTCAACCTCCCCAAAATACACATCAGTAAACTCTAGGTTTCCGGTAACATTTACAGTTACATAACTTCATGTACCACATCGTAATTTATTCGAAAAGCAAATCCAACGAACGTTGAAATACGAAAAAGTATAACTGCTTGATTTCTACAAGCAATTTCAATAAAGTCTTTTCAAATTCCGCAAACTCCGAGCAGACACTGTCGTAAATGCATTGAATGTCTCCATAGATTTCCGAAAACGATACACTTAAGGATTAAATTTGCATACGAGACATGAATAAACAGGGGAAATTTCTTTGAAAGCCCAGATCGACCCCTAAGACATTAGCAATTGACCCTCTGGACAATTGTCATCCATAATTTATACGAACGAGACGCATGTCGGGCGGTGCATACAGCCTGGTATTTCCATTTTTTAGCGTTGGCGACTCGCGGTGAAATGTCCCGAACGAATTGCGAGTACACACACACACATACACACACACATATGTATATTGTCCCTTTTTCTCTTCCTATCGTAGTCTAGCTTCTATACGGTAGAAGCAGAGATTCGAATCGAAGCTTAATATATCTTCCAGGAGAAGAGCGAGCCACCGCGTTAAACTTTTACAACCCAGAAGAATCTTTTCGCTGGGCACAGAAGCCACAGGGGAATTCGACAAGTGTGTATGCGCATGTGAGTCTATGTGTTACGATCGTTCGATCTCCAAGAAAATAGAGGGTATAGTAACGCAATGCTGTGTCGCCAGCGGGAAAAGAAAATTATTGCTCGTGACGGCCGGAAAGTTGGTGTGCTTGATTGACTTTACGGGAATTTGTTACTTCTGACTTATTCGCCAGTAAATTGAACTTCTTTTAGAGAAAAACTCGCGAACCTAGCAGTACTCCAATTAACTTAATTTTTGCGTTGCAAATCCGTTTCACAACAATTATAAATGAGATTATATGTATAACAGAATAAAAGAAAAACTTACGTAGAATAAAGAATTCGATTAGAGCGTTAAAAGCCTAAAATCTGTTGGTAGTTGCGAAACAAATTTCATATCGATAGAAATATTCGGAAAAGCATGCAGATTATATTATCACATAAAACAAGTTTTAGGAGACAACAAGGTTTGCGCATCAGAATTTTTTTTCCTCGGGTATATTCACATCTGGTGTCTGAAAGTACAGTAAATTTAGCCAACAAGTTACTATTGGAGGGTCGGTGACATACACACACGCATATACACATATACACATATGCACTCACGCAAGCGGCCACCTGGACTTTAATAAAAGTTGAAGGGATGTTTTTATACGTGCAGTAATGAAATTGTATAGCATCCCCAAATAGATTCCACTTTTTGCCGGTCGTCTCCGTATAAGTTGGAAAGAGTACTTTTTTTTATGCGGACCTAATGAATTTTCACGACGACGTTCTGCTCTTTATTGAAAACGAACAATAATAACAGTACAATTGATGGGAAAAATTGTCAATATCGTGAAGAAAAAAGCCACTATATTGATTGTTGAAGGAAATTGAAAATTGCAATCGGAAACGAAAAAGAGTGGAGTCGGTGCAGCGAGTAGATTAATTAACAACCCTCGAAACGTCAGGTCTGAACAGTAATCTCATGCTCTCTCTCTCTCCCTCTCTCTTTCGGTGCAGCATCTGCAAAATCACTTGTTCAAACAGAACGCTCGGCAGACTCGCCCATTTAATTTCACGCGCACCCTCTCTTCGCTCTTTCGATACACAACACCGGAAAGTCGTACACGCATTGGCGCGCCAGTCCGGAAAGCAGCGCGTGTGTACACAAAGAGAACGAAGGGGTTCTAGTGTCCAGAGAAAAATATCCATTAATCGATTATGTGGCTGCGTTTTTCACGCGCCGGAAATTGCGGGGGGATTTGCACTCGCAATAGAAAAAAAGAACAAGCGAGAGAGAGCAAAAGCAAGGGAGGATGCAATATGCTACTTTAAAAAGAAAATCACTCGATAGAAGAACCAAGTCTCTAAAGCTGAAATTTACTCGAGTATATAATGTGCGTGTGTGTATGCGTGATGCGCCCGGCAAATTTACTGTAGCTTCCACTCAATCTCTTGCTCTCGACTCGCTCGCTTGCTCGCTTGCTCGCTCGCTTGCACTTTTTCTCATCCTTTCCTTCGACGTCATTTTTTTTGTTATTGCTATCTATTTGCACGCTACTCGATCTCCGTCTCTCCGACGCAATCTCTCTCTCTCTCTCTCTCTCTCTTTCTCTCGCTCCCATGTGAGCTCGACTCATTTTACAACGGGGACAGATGCTGCAGTGAAGAAAGAGTACGTCGTTAAAAATAATAAGTTTCCCTCAGCCAGCAGACGCTCTTTTTCCAAAACGGATATTGACAAAATGCGCTCGAATGGCTTATATAGGAAATCGGCTAGAGCTTTTTTGCTTTTTATCCATTTGGACGTATGGGCCTGTCATTGCTTATTCAAGGTTTAGTTTGTTGGGCAGTTCGAAGTAAAATACTGCTAGTGAAATAATAACAAAAATTAAAATGTACTTCTGTGTAAATCGGGTCGGTAGAATAAAAAGGAGTTACTGATTCTATTTGACAAGTTAAAATTTGATGTTTGATTTATTCAATATTAAATAACATGGAATATTTGATCAGACATCAAATATAATGTATTCAAAAGCTTCATCGATCTTGTCGCATCAGTATAATCTGAAGCAGAAATGCTGACAATTAATCACATAGTACTGAACAAGAGTCGAGAAGCTGCGAATTCGATGATTCGATTGAACAGCTTTCTCACAATAAATCACTCGGAATATCCGCATTTGCGTGATAGAGAAAGTAAGAATTCTCCAGTACTTTTCTTCTACTCTCTCTCTCTCTCTCATCACCATTTACACAAGCTCAGCATGGGATTATTGCCTAGTCAAAAGAGAGCTTCATATAGCGTGGATATATCCCGCGCTCGGTGAATGTGCACTGAGTTCAACTTTCCAAACAGTCGTCGCCGTCCTTGGCGCGTTGGGACCTCAGCTCGTGCGAGCGCGAATCTCCGCTGAGAAATCGAGAACGCTTACGGCACCAAATGCGGGATGCACCCGAAGAATAGAGGCACTGGAGAATAGACCGATTAAGCTTATCTCTTTGGCTGTCTGTATTTGGCTGATTTGCAGCCCCCAAGTGCGGCTTTTTAGCAACCGAATTTGTAGTTCTGCTCGCTTTCTTTCTCTCTTGCTTTTTTTATTCTGTCTCGCTTTAGTCGATCATCTACATAATACAAGTTCCATGCTAATGGTTTTTTGTTTCGTACGTACAATAATTTTACCGGTACTCCAAGTAAAATAAAGGTGGTTTTATATAGATTATTTACTGATTAACGTCATAATTTTAGTATACTCATGTCAATCGTCGCTCAACATAATACTGCAATTGTGTTCATAATATTGTATATTAAACGATACCGAGTTACATAAAATTTTATGTAAATATGCATCCAATATATTATTCTGCGTTATCGGAGTACCTGTTAAAATTGAATCGCATGAAATAAAATGTTACCGATCCGCGTTTGCGGACATAAAATTTAACTGTGAAGTTTTTGTTTATACAAACAATGCTTCGTTTTTTAACGTGCAAGTTACATGTTAAATATTTCGACGTTTGAAACAAAGTTTAAAACTGATGTAAGACGCAAAATAATTAAACGAAAAAACCGTGTTTAATTCAACAACGTCTTTGCTTTTTCCCTTTTTCTTTCTTCCTCTGTAGTAACCGCGTTAGGTGACATGCCGACCGCGATTTTCCTGGTTATTGGGCATAAGGACCATTTGGTCGTATATGCATGCTCATACGTTTGGGGAACTAGATTACTGGAAATTTCGAATTCCAGGTACGCGTCCCAACATACAGGCATCTGACGAATTTCCCGTAGAGGGGTTTGCACTTAATGAGTTTTGTGCCTTTGTATCCGGGACTCGTCAATTAGGGCAAATTAGTTGTCGCCGACGCTATGTGTACGTGTATGCTTATGTGTTAGAAGGACTTCGATTCCACAGCTAGAACGCCCCTCATTTATGTGCGATGATGTATACACCCCCCTCCCCCTTACTACCATTTACTACCAAGCAAGCGGTGCTACATATGCGATATTCGGGAGCGCGAACTCACGAAAATTCAGTGAGTTTCCTATCAACCATCCTACTGTTTGCGCCTTCGATTTCTCTTTTCGAGAAAATTGGCAATGCCAGAAGGGAGAATTCCTTTCTGGGGCACGAATTTTCAACGTATTCAATTGCGATTTCGAGCTAGCACTCAAGTTTGCCAATAAGGAAGTGCCTCGTAAGGCATTCTATATTTCCGTAAAAAAACGAACGTTGTATAGTTTCAAAAAACATCTTTCACCGTATATTTTCGACGAAAATAAATCGCTGATTTCGCAAGCGACTGTGTACGTGTAGCGAGAAATGAGAGCTTTCCCGTGGAAATAAATATGCGGCGTTATCTACATATAAATATATTGGCCAATTCAAATAGGTAATTTTCCGCGTCATTTTATTGAGATACACTATGGGGAGGGCGTGAATGCGCCCTTATCTAACCCCACCCTGCAGCTGAAAATTAACCCTAGTATTATTATTGTACGGACCAGTGCGACAATCAGAAGGGACAGAATGGTTTCTCCTCCCCCGACCCCTCTTCAAAAGATTTACGATGCAAATTCATAAATTGCAAGCTTTTCTGCGTTAATTGTTGCGATATTACACAAGTCTCGGGCGGGCTACAGCCCTTGTTGTGTTTGTCGAATTAATTTGGTAATTATTAGAATTGAAAATTAACCCAACCGAAGTCAAAACTAAATCCATTTTTTTTTATATTAACGAATTTATTTTACAATTCGCTTTGTAATTCAGGTGGTAAATCACATTTAACGTATCCAAGTTTGTTTTCACTTGAACATAATATTGTGCATCAACTTGGCAATGTTGCCGAACAATTCTAACGACTCGAGACAGAGCGAGAGACCATTGAACTTAAAGCTTGCAGTGGCGAGGAAATCGTGAACATTAGCGAGGACGCCGAGTCATGCTAGATATACGTATGAGTGTGTGTATGCATGGATATGTGTGTGTTATAGGCGTGCATAATGTCGCGCACTTTCACGCTACTAACGCGCAATGTGCTTCATAAAGCTTTTACCGAGTGTCGAGGCCTGAGCCAAATAGTAGGCAATATCAAGCAAGCTAGTCGTATATGCGTTTTCATTTCGACTGTTATGTCGCCCGACGCGCACGACATACTGCATTAAACGCTGACTCGATCATTGTATGAACGCAGCACTTTTTTCTGTTTTTTTTTCCTTTTTTTAAATTTAATACAACTTGTATAATATGAAAGTGCCTTTTTTTCTAACTCTGCGATATTTGCATGCTTTATAAGTGCATTTTTTACGCTCAGCTAGATTAAAACACTGTTTTTATGTAAAATTTTTATGTTACAGGTGAGTAGTAAAAATGCGGCTCCTACTTTCATATCCAGGCGTTACACAGTGCGTAAGTTGGATGTAAAAAAATTATTAAAAAAAGTATGCGCATTGAGAGATTATAAACAGAAAAAAATGTTCTTTCTCGTGAAAATCGGATACTTGATGGAACCTACCACTCAAACTCGCCAAGTGGAAGCCTGTGTGACACATTTACGTTGGAGCATTATTGTATAAACGTGTGTGCGCTTCCAGCCGAATGCAGTTTTTCCTCGCACATGCTCTCTTACCTATACGATATATACATACATAACTGGTAGTAGTATACGCGTGCCGGGCGTTCCTCTCTCTCTCTCTCTCTCTCTCTCTTTCGTTTTCTCTGTCGTAGTCGGGCTTACACACATGCTCTCGATCTTTAAAAGCGACAAAGCCTTTGTGCCATTTATATTCAAAGTCCCCAAAGTGCTGAATAATGTCCCCACAGCGTTATGAAAAGCAGAGGGCGCTTGTCGAAAAGTGGCGTCGGGTTTCCTGTTCCGCATTATAATGAAATATCGTCGTCTTAACTTGCACGTAGCCTAATAGGAGCCGCGTTCTTATTCCTTTTTTTTTGCTACCCTTCGAGTGCGACAAACCCACCGATATTGAGTTTTATTCGATAATGCAAGGTTTTCGTCCTTTTCGTGTACCTCTCTTTCTTTTTCAATGGCTTCCATTGAATCAGATGATTGCATGGCTTTTTAGAGATTAAGGTTTTATTTTTTTTTGTTCAGGCACCTTTTTTTTGGGTTATCGGTCGGACGTATAAATCTTTGTCATCAGTTCTTTTCTGTAAAATACAGCGGCAATTTCATTTGAATCAATTCAGTCAGCACTGAGCTACACTAATTGAAAGGTTGAATCTATTCTATTTCAATACAAATTGCTCGCTTTGTGACAAAATTGGGATTTGATTGGTTTTTTTTTATTTGATAAAAACAAGATGGAATTCGTGCGAGTATTGTCTGTTTCTCGTACTATTCAGAAATGTTTTAAAATAAATAATTTGTTCGAAATTGACGAGTGTAAATATATATTCAGAATCAAAGGTTATTTACGCTCATATTAAGTGAAATATTTCGTTCAACGCACACCGAACAAGAGAGCCGGCATCACGCGCTAGGAAAGGGTGCAACAAAAGGAATATGAAGCATTGTTGAAATTGAATGTCGCTTTTGTATGGCGATTAAGAGTGTCAAAATAGTCATAAGGCAGCGAATTAAGTTCCAGGTGTTAGTTAGTCATTCCCAACCATATACAATTATCTATTTACGACACTTTAGAAAATAGCAAATATCCTTTCGATTCGCGCGAATTAGACGTTATGAATATCATAAGGAAAATCTGTTTTTCTTCAGGGAAAAAGAAAGCAACGTAATAGGATGGAAAAAGTTAGTACAACTAATAATAGCATTTTTCAAGTCCATAATACACGTAGACATTTATTAGAATCAAAGCGATGTAGACGTGGTATGTTTCACGGGAAAATAAGGGAAAAAAGTAGAAAAAAACAGGCCAATAGCGTAGAGACGGGCGTTACACTTTATCAAGCCAACGAGTCTCTCCCCGGAAGGCGAGAGCAGAAGTAAGTCTGATGTTCTGCCTGCGAGGAGAAGAAAGAAGCCTCTCCTACTTAATAAGCCTCAGCAGCGGGCTGTAAACGAAATAAAGGCACCCCGAAAATCCACTTTACCCTTAGGAACTTTTTCTCTCTTTCTTTCTCTCTCACGAGTGCATGTAGGCCATTAAGAAAAATCCAATCGTGTGCGAGAGCAGAAAAATAAGAAATCCGATATTCAAAAGACCCGTACGTGTATATATTGCACAGCAAAAAGACCTCGCTTTGGATTTGTCATTCGTTTGTGACGAAGTGCGCGTGTATATGGGTTCTCGTTTGCGTGGCCGAGAGCGGCTTATATGGGAAAAGTACCGTATAAACTGTATCACATGAAACGCGCAATCCGGTTTCTCTTTTTTTCCCTTTGCTTCGGTTTTCAGCCGTTGGCACTTTTCTTCTCTTATTCAATTACCCAACGTCAAAGTTGAAGTGAACTCTCTTTTTTATTTTTTTTTTATTTGAACAATCAATCGAATGTTTTCTAAATGCCATCGCGCTCGAAAAATCTTTGATACTCGATATACCGGTACGTCAATGTTCAATGGAAGTCCATAGGGTATTTCAATCGAGCATGAAAAACGGAATTGAAAGTTAAATTTATTCGGACGGCATGTTTTGATTTTGATTTTATTTGATGTGCGTCAAACAATTATTTGTGCAAGGCATGTATATTTTTTATTTTTTCTGTTTACGTTTACAATCTGTACAATAATTAGTACATTTTATTAAATAGAATAAAGAAAGAGAAGGAAAAAACAAAAAGATAGTAGCTTCGAGATATATGAGTTTCCTATTGAAAGATCCAGTAGATTTAAGTTGGTTGTTTAGCCGGTGTATTAAGAATACATTATTACAGTTTTTTGCATTTTTTCTAGTCTTGAGTATCTTATGTATTTTGCTGATTAATTTTGCACGTCGTGTAAAATGTTGTAATTTTATCTTTGATCATTGACCTGTTAAATCCTTGTTTATGATACAATTCGAAACGAAACAGGGTGTGTTTATTATATTTTTCTGAACTTTGGACTGTAACCCCTCTAGAATATCTATGATAAATTAGAAGCCGTTCCCCATAGTTGGATACCGCATGAACAAACTGGTTTACGTATAGATTTGTCGCCAAGAAATTTATTTGCGTTCTTTTTGTCCGAATGTGCTCTCTCTAGTTTAGTCGGTGATCAAAGTAGATTACCAGGTATTATGTATGATTGGTTTGAGGGGTGGTCTTACCACGTAAAGTGACCGATGGCCAGGGACGCTTTCTGAGTGTGAATGTCGCGCAATTACATCTAGTTTCATTTACTTTTATTCTTCCCGATGTTAGTTAGTATTGAGTCTCTTTAACTATTTCTGTAGGTTAGAAGAAGTGCCATGTGCGTATGTACCTGTTATGATATTATACATAGTAGGTATGTCAGCTGTAAACAATATGTAGGGGAGTTACATATATAATGCAGATTTAGCTTTTTTGAATACCGTAAATTGGTAGCAATAAACTACGTGACGCTTTGCATAATTGGAAATGTTTGATGCATTAGGTACAAAGTGCATAATCAGCTTAGTAGCAAATCTTCAAAAATATTTTGGCAGTGACAAAAGCTTCTTCCTCGAAATCATGGCCTCAAGAAGTAGAAAAAAATGAGCTTAAAAGCTGCCGCGAGAGAGAAAGTGAAAAGAGAGAGAGAGAGAGAGAGAGAGAGAGAGAGAAAGAAGGCCCATTCACCACACTAGAGCCGACGCATTAAAGCTTAAAGTGCAAAGTGACGATCGCCTCGCTTTTGTGTCTCGTCTATGCTCTTCAAGGAGTATAAACATATATATACGTATGTACGCATGGCGAGGGTGTGTTGCAGTAGGTAATGCGCGTTTCTGTAACGACGTCGGCTTCGCTTTTTTTTATTTTTTTTTTTATTTTGAGAGAGGGGCGGCTTAGTAACGACCTTAACGGCATCGCGTTACTTAAAGGATCTTGGCCCCCACGAGGGACTGTAGCTAGTATTTTGCACCCAGCCAATGAACGCAACCCCTACCATCATTCTCTTCGTCTTTGTCGTCTTCGTTATAGTCGGTTCTTTGACGTACTCGTATATAGGGAGGCTGCGAAATTTTATGGAGAGAAAGGAATGAAACGAGCAACTCTGCTGCTCCGCTGTTTTTTTCTTCGTCTTCGTCTTCTTTTTCTTCTTCTTCTTTACTGTTTAATGGCTGGATTAACCGGCGCGCGAGGGCTGATTCTTTGAAAGATTTTATTTGAAAATGTAATTACGTGACTGAATTTTCAATGGAATTTCATTATTTATGTAATGCGCTATTTGCTTTATCTTTATGCTTGGGACTCAGAAACCTATTTTAATACGATTCATTTTTTTCTCAAAGGTTAATCACGTACAGTCATTAGATGACGAATTTTTAATGAAATGCGTTGCTATGATTTTCATATTTTAATGAAATATACATGTTCGTTTGACATTAGCGGAAATCCAGCAATTTTCGCAGGTAAAATTTTCATCCTGTAATTAAATTTTCATTATGATGTGAACTCATTTACATTAAGGGCATAATTTAATTAATATTTACGTTATTTGAATTGGAGTACACGAGTAATGTAAAAAAATATACAGTTTTCGCTTAAGCTTTTCGTTGAATTATAAATTTAGTACATGTAGTAACGTTAATATTTTACTAAATAAATTATTAAATAATTCTCGAAATGAAAATAAAAAAGGAGCACGTGTTATGATAAGAAGTTAAACTAAAAAACAAACACGATTCTACGAAGATAATTTTCCCGACGAAGTACGTATCTGCAAGTCAGTCTGCTTTATGATGCCTCAAAAGATTCCCCAAGTGCAAGTGATTAGAATAATTGCGTTCACCCTTGGGTTTGCGTAGCCCTCGTCGTCATCATCATTGAAATTCCCTTTTATTTTCCGTTGCTAAGTAAGATTTCTCTAGGCTGTTTGCATCACTATAGCATATAAACGAACTTCTTTCTATCTCTACCTCTCTCTCTCTCTCTCTCTCTCTCTCTCTCTGTTCGCCACTGACAGACGGAAAAGGGATGATTCGCTCATGTATTCCCCTCCTTTAGTACACACAAGTATGCCCCCTTCTTTCACTCTCTCTCTCTCTCTCTCTCTCTCTCTCTTTCGAAAAATCCATGCTTCGAGCTTTGTGGAATAGCTCATACCTGGTCTCTTTGTGTCTGCACGAACAGAGTGTAGTAGCCGTTGCCGGCAGGATTCCCACATCAATGCTTTGCGCCGTCGGTGAGGATTACGCGAAAAACACATTTACGACGTACAATGTCCAGCTCGAGTGCAGCGCTAGGTTGTGCATGTGCGAGCACGCGCGTCTGTGTAGGTGTGTAGGTGTATGTGTGTGTGTGTGTGTGTGTGTGTGTGTGTGTGTGTGTATGGTCCTGGCGACCTACTGCCAGCTATAGTCGGGAATTCATCTTTTTCCATGACGCGCGCTTCGCGACGTGCACTCCACGCTAAATAAATACAACGCGCGCTAGGAGATTATCGCGGAGTCTGAGAGAGAGAAAGAGAGAACGTGAGTGCTTTTCATTGTATAGTAGTTGAGCTCGATATGCTGCGCAAACGCATTAATACTTCGAGCTAGTTGCCTTTTCGTGGTTTCTTTTGTAATGTACACGAGTGATTGTACTCTTTTGTAGGTCTACAATTTAGATGCTCAAGACGATAACAATAACAACTCGATAGAGTATTGGCGTGTGGTCAGAGTATGAATAACGGGAAAAATTGCAATATTTAATATGAATAAACATTGGTGGGTGAAAGTTTGCAAACTTTATTTTTCTTGTTATACTTACTCGTTTGTCGGGTGTAAGGTTTTTTTTTTACTTATTTGAAGTGAGTGCGAATTCCACGCTTGTTTATACTCGACTTCCCGCAATTGCCAACCACATACAAAGCACTAAAACGGCTTTCTTCTTGCACACCACGCTCGCGCTTCCCTTACTTCTTCCTCTTCTCCTTGTAAGCTTCGTTGAAGTGCAAGCGCGGCGTTTTTCTCTTGTGCAACCCCATTTTTCTTCTCGCTCCTTACATTTTCGATAGATTCGTGCGATGCAATTGCATTCGAAACTGGCTAGCATTCAATGAAGTTAAGTGGCGTGTGCATGTGTGTGTATACTCTTGAAGGCATTGTTCTCGTGGTGCTGTGAACATTCTTTGAGTTGAAAAAAAAAACATTGTTATTTTGTGGTGCATTTGGGTTCGGAACACGCACGATAATATTATTAAATCAATACAGTAACTAATAATATAAGTCTCATTTGACGATACATTAATGTTTTTTATAAATTTTGGATTACTAGGACAGAAATTGTAAGGGGAAGTATTAGTTGTACGGAGATATCCTGATTTCACCTTACGATTTTTGTTTTTAGTAATCCCGCACTTATGAACTCGACTGTACTTTAAATATTACCTAATATTTACGGCAATCCACATACTTGCAAACTGCAAATTTTATACAATCTTGCTGAAATTTGATTTTCTATAAAGTAATATTGAATACTAATGAACCAATATTGCATTGTAGGAAATGAATCTGTCAAATGCATTATAGAATACGAAGTGATTCCACAGCATGTAATCTGTTTAGCCAAATTTAATTTCAAAGAATTCATCGAGCAACATCGTATTTTTTCTATTCTATCACGGTCATTCTGCATTTATTCACAAAGTTTCTACAAACAAAAATTCAGATTTCAATGGAAAAAAAAATTGTAAATCAAAGTGATAGAAGTTTCAGTAATGGCTGTTATTCGAGGTATCAATGTTCGTAATCCAGTTGTAATTGAACTGCTCTTGTTATTCGATTTCAAGTTACAAAAGCGCATCAGTATAATACCCCGACTCATCTCCTTGCAAATGAACTTTTTTTCGCTCGAATATTTAAATTGATTGGTTGTTGATAAATGAGATTGGATCTTTTTCTATCAAGTTCCCAGAACCATGTACCAGTTCCCTTTTTTCCCTCATAATACAAGCTTCAATGAAACGGAAATCAATTTAAAAAAATAAAAAAAAAGAAATCACGCGACAATTCCGTCGCATATACGAAGGGCAGTTGAAAATGGGAGAAAGAGAGAGTCGTTCAAACGGTCGTTAAAAATTTTACCGCCCGACATTTCGACTCGTTTCAAGCTTTTCGCCCAGACTTTAACAATGTCACCCTTTCAACGATTTAGTCGTTATTTCATTTTAATGCGCACTCAATTTTGTTTTCCGAAAATAGTAACTCCTTTATCGATTCCAATGACGCTCGCTAAAATGTTTCTCCGAAATTTCCAGCAATCTGCCACATAAATTCGAGCGATCTCGTAAAATTTTTCGTATCATTTAGCGTCTTTTTATGATTTTTATTAGATTTTCTTGCAAATTAAAGTGCCTCATTACAGTCCATCGACGCAACTACCGCAACCAATTCAAATCGCTGACTTCAACAAATTTTTCCAAATGGAATTGAATGGCTGGCTACTGTCGATGCGCTCTTGTGTGTGTGTGTATGTGTGTGTGCCTTCGCGGAAGAATTAATTTAGTTAGTTGATCCATTTATAAAGGAAGATTGGAGATATTTTAATAGACATATACTAGAAAACATTTCTGATTCCTCGTTTCTTTTTTAAATATCTTCCTTTTGCATCGTTATAATCTTTTTTTGTTTATAACAATTTACATGAAATGACGACTGAAAGTGTATTATATTCGAACAGAAAAACTCTGCATTTAAAAAGTTCGGCAGTTAGTTATGCAGCATCAAAATCCCATTCTCTTGCTCAAAACATCACAACTATACATTTTAACGTGGCATATGTCAACGCTTTTTCTCAATAAAGAAATGTTAATAATCGATCACTCGTCGATTTTTATGATTTCCCTTGTACGTATTTGGGTTAGAAAGAGAATTTAATAATAATAAACATTAGTTTTGCCTCAGTTTTATTCGTAGACTAGGTGTAGAAAAACAAATATTAGAGACGAATTCGCGCTGGTGGTAGACAATAACATAAAGATGGAGCAAGAATGCCACGCGCGATTGAAGAAGATTAGAAATGGTATAACCCAAGCTGAAATTGTTTTGCTGCGTACACTGACTCAGCATAAACATTAAGCCCGTTTATTTTTCTTTTATGCTCTAGTTATATTTACGGAATGTTCTACTTTTATCTTTAAAAAAATGGATACTTTCGGTGATAAAATATGCAGAAAAAAACGAAATTTCAAACGAGATAAACCTTGGATCGACTATTATATATTGTTATATTACGTGGTAAGCTATAAAATAAAAAGACGTTTTTATGTAACTTTTCAAACTTTTATTGATAAGACACCCGTTTCGAACGTGATTTCGTTCAAAAACCTTATCTTACGCTCTTCAGATCGGCCATCTTTCACTATTTCTTGCGTTTACTCTCGTTCTCGCGGAATCGTTATTACTTTCTTGTAAGAAGCTTCGCGCTGATAAGGCATAACTTTCACGATAACGCTGGCTATCAAAAAATCGAGAGGAAACACTACACGGCTAAAGTGCATCTTTATTTTTGCTCAATTTTATTGAGTCAACGACGTGTATGGCACAAGAATATCAAATCATTATTTCGTACGCAATACAGCAAATATTCCTTGTCTTCCTGTACATGACGTGTGTTATTCTATATAGGTGTAGTATTACATCTAAATATCTTGTACATATACGTATTTCGAAGGAAACACAATGGTTTTACTTTAATAAGCGCTTTACGCGTCCATTTCTTGAAGTTATCACAGTGACTACTCGTATAGTTGAACTTGGAATTCGGACATTTTTTACGAGGCGTATAAAACATGGAGTCTGCATCGTACGTACTGCCAAGTGAAATCAAGACAAGGATTCATTTCATTTTGATATTTATTGGCGCATATCGAAATCAAACAGGGAAAGAAAAATTCCCGGCTTTATACATGTATATATACTGCGTGGGTGGAAGCTCGCGTAAATCCAAAAAATTGGAAGCCAGGCGCGCAAGCTCTGCAATGCTGTGACATCTGCGCGTGGGTTTTTATTGTTATTATTATTATTTTTTCATTCAAATTTCTTTTGGTGGGATAAAAATTCGACGATGCTTCTGGGATGATTGATGCCGAAGTTACGCTGCCGTACTGCCTCGTCATCGTCCTCGTTTCCGGCACGCGGATTTCTCTCGAACACTTTTGGGATTCTCTGGAAATTCTTGAGTCGAGTATGAAAATGCCGTGGTATTGGGAATTCAAGCAGATCATTTGGCGAATATCGAGGGATTGGCTAAATTTAACAGACGGCATTTCTTAGAATTTAGATGGACGTGTAGGCTGAATTAATAGGACTGACTATATAATGGTGTTCTCTCGCGCTAATCCATAAAACATAAATTTTGTCTTTCTTGAAGAGCGAACGTCTGTATCGAGTAAAACTGACTACCGGAGTACCTGTGAATCCTGATATAGTTTTTTTTTCTATTCGTAATACTTTAATAACGAGAGTGAATATTTTTATATAATACTCCTAAAGTACAAAATAAATATATCATTTATCACAGTAGATTTTTTTTAAACTTTACGTTTTATAGAAGCAGAGCATGCAGACGATATTCTGAAAGCTTCATGAGTTATTTTTTATATCTCCTTGTAATAGAATACGAATGAAATATGATATTTTATTTAAATGTATATTTTCATTCATATTGTCATCGGTTTCAATTACTTATCCATGAAAATTTAATAAGACTTTCCTCAATAAAGAAAATAAGAGGCTTTTCCAGTCTATTGTCGCCGCTGCTGCTGCAGTTCCCTTTTTCTCAAGAGATTCTCCTTTCAAGAATTTTCTCCATTATTCCATCGGAGCATCTTGACTTTGCTGCAAGGATAAAGTAGGGCAGAGAGCACGTAGCGAGAAAACAGCATCCAATAACGTATGCACGTTACTTAGCGACATAAACTAGAACTCCGACAGCAAAAAATAAGAGAAAACTCACGAGAGAGAAAGGGAGGGAGAGAGAGAGAGAGAGAGAGCGCCAAGATACGAAGATATAGAGAATATCCAAAGGAACGTCGTCGCACAATATGCTAGAGCCGCAGTGGCGCGCGAGAAACTCTTAAAAATCGGGGCCGCGAAAGATTTGCGAGCGATGTCGACGCTTCTCCTCTCATTCACGCGTTTGGCTCCCACCTCGAGTGTTTTTCCGCTTTTTGGCTATGTGCTTGCACTTTTTAAAACAGCCTAGCTTCAATAGACAAACACACATACATATATAGACTTCTACGTTTATTTATTATTCGCTGAATGGACTCCGTCGTCTCTTTTTTTTTGTTTGTTGCGCGTTCAAAGCCCACATCACGAGATTAATCACCACATGCACCAGAGCTTTACCCCTTTTTTTGTCAATGGAGAGTTTAATTTTCCGGGCTGCGCTGAACTATTTTCTCTTATTTTTGATTAAATTGTCTGTGCTCTCGATGTAAAAAGTGGCGTATTGGTTTGGAGCTTTGGGAACAACAACAACAATAAAAAAAGAGGTTGCATAGCAAACGTATACTCCAAAAAAAAATTTTTTTTTTCGTTTGTAGGTGGGTTTATTTAGTTTTCGTATACCGTTTGCTGAATTCTTTCAATCAAACTGCACGTAATAAAACACGTGCAAAGTCTCGCAGAAACTGTACTAAACCAGTTTTTCATGGATAGACATAAAAGGAAGAAAAAATGTTACGGCTGATCTTTGTTTCCACATGGAAATCGCGCGAATGAGAAACAAACGCAGTTTTCAAACGAGATTTGTATACGAAATTTATCGAGATTCGGTATAAATATCGATATATACAAACGGCATAAAAGTGCGCGTAAAATTTCACGGGCAAATTGCATTTCGATGTACACAGAAGCATATTCCTCACGCATCGTCGCATCATAATGCGCGCCGATAAATTCGAGCTCGCGCAAATAATGATATTTATATGTATAACGAGGAAAATGAAAATTCTCTTGTTTATAGCCTGGAGCTTCGTAGAATGAAAGACAAAAAAAATATATATAATGCTATGCAATTTGTTGTTACCCCACAGTAGCGGCTGTTTCCTCACTTGCAGTTTTGCATAACCGCACATTGTGGACTACATTTAAACGGCACGAAACCACGAGCGAGTTTACAATTACAGCTGCCGCTGTGGCGTTGGCGGCGGCGTGGCGTCGGCTGCACCAACGGTAATTCTTTTCCGCGTCGTAAATCGCCTCTTGCGGAATAAAAATTCTCGTAAACATTAACACATGCATCACACGCTTAATACATTTCACGTGGGACGTAGCAGTAGCAGTTGTAGCGCAATGTTGTTTCGTCCCGTACTATGCCGCGCGATATCTGCCCTTCTGATGTTACTCGCCTAACGCGATACCTACTGGCGAATAAAGCTTAATTTCATTTGCGTCATTAACTTGCAATGGCTTTCTGAAGTTATGTCCACTGTTAAAGCGCTCAAGTAAATTCCCATCTCGTGGCTCGCATCTCTTTCACTCGTAATCTTTTTTTCATATTATGTTAGCCGCAGATGTGGAAAGTGCTATCAATTATAAGAATGAACATTGCTTTTATAATTCGAAATTCAACGTGCAATTCTGTGCTTTCATACTTGAGAAACATGTATCGGATAACCAAACGAGATTGGGGTAGTTTTTTTAACCTTTGATACGGAACTGGAATTAGTACACGTCTTACTAACTCAGCATTAAGACCAATATTGAACTGGATAATTTACCGTGTTGTCATGGGGAAGAAGTACATATTGGTAGAGAGCACGATCCTATGGCAATCCCTAAAAAATCTAATCATTTTCCTACCATCAATTTCAAAGCGTTCGCTTTCGGACAGCTTATTTGTGTAACCCCATAGCCAGCTCGCTCCAATTACGTCGGTGCGCGTAAATTAAAAGTATTCCGGTTTTCATCTCTACTGGCTAGGGTCGCTAACTCATAGTACGTATGGTCTTTCTCACCCTAAAAAACAGGAAAAAAGCGCGTCCAGCACCCCCATGTCGCTTCACATATTAAATCTGCCGCGATTTCAATATCTCTTAATGAAAGAGAGCTGAGCCGAGGCCAAAAATTACACGCAAACCCAGGAGCAGAAGTGGATTATCCACAGCCGTGCGAGCGGGCGCGCACCTCATGATACAAAAAGGAGGAGCTAATTTTTTCTCTTGCCAACAACACCCCTCCCTGCTCCCCCTACTTCTTGCGCTCACCCTTGACAGCGTTTCTCTCTTTATGTAGGTGTAAAGGCTAATTCAAAGTACGTAGGCGCGACAAATTGCGAGCACATGAGATTTGAATAAAACTTACCGTAGTGTACTGCTGCCACTGTCGCCACGTGCGTACCTAGCAAACCGTCGTACATGTGTCTAAAAGACGAGGAAGGGGCTGGGAGAGAGCGAGAATGGGAAAAGGGACTCGAGCGAGGGACGTATATACGTATATATGAAATATATTTCGCGTTTAATGGTATAGCCGGACGAATTTAGAAGCGCTGAACGCTGGAAAATTTAATCGCTTAATGGGCGTCGTTCTTTTAATTTTTTTTTGGAATTGCATTTTATTTCAAAGTCGAATGACAAGTCAGACTAGAATTATTTATGTGGTGCATACCCGAATGCGAATGTTCCAATATGAATCCAGAGAGCACTTTGTTGTAATACAATATTTACGAATAATACGATTATTCCTGTTTATTTCATAGCAACATTATTTTTAATACGAATACTTTATGAAATATATGAACTTTTGTATACTTTCGTTCTATAAGTAATACATTTGAGACTTCTTCTGCTACGTAATCCTTGTAAATTTGGCAACGTTCATTTTACTAGCAACGATATAAATAAATTTCCGAAGATATTCGTGTAAGTAGCTTGATCAATATTCTATTCCATATAAAATATAATATTCCAAGGATGATGTTGACGATTCACTCGCGAGAGGATGTGTCCGATAATATCGATAATTAAAAAATAAAAAAGTAAGCACCTGATGGTTATGTATATCAAACAGCGACATCGCGTTCATTCAATAAATTCCCTAGCATTTCCCAATTTTCACAATAGAGCTGCTCTCTCGTTCGGTGTACTGTAAGCAGAAAATAGGCTGCGCGAGCGTTGCGCGTTCACGCAGTGATACAGATAAACGAAGGAAGCGACTACTGCTCGGGAAGGCGGCGGCGTCGGCGGCGTCGGCAGATAGAGAAAAGGGATATACATCATAAATCAGGGGCTCTAGCTCGGCGCGGCGTGCCGGCGTCGCTGCTCGGAACTGATTACGCTACTGGTCCGTTAAAGCGAGCGAGGAAAAGTGGCTGTGCAGCTGCGGGGGAGAGATTTGCAACGGTGAGTCACGCTCTCTCTCCTACTAGATCCGCAATTCGCCACGGATTTCTATGATCTCTTGCTTCCCCCTCCCCCACATTTTACCCCTTCCATCTTATTACGAACTTTCTTTTACCTACCCCCTTATAACATCTCAGTTTTCACGTCTTTCTTTTTTTTATTTTCATTATCCTCGTAAAAAAGAAAGAAACTATTCAACGGTTAGAGTGCTTTTTTTTTGTCGCTATAGAGTTATAGATTTTTTTACGACTCTCGTGTTTTCGTAAATTTTCGAAAGTGCCATCATTTCGCATGTGGGATAAATGCGTTGCTCGCAGATTAAAAAATAAAAGGGCGAAATTGTTGGTAGCGAGCTTTTTAGAATGACAAAAGCTTCGGTTAATATCGTACGTATACACGTATCGAGCGATAAAAATTTTAGTTGCGATATTGCCTCGTATAAATTGTATAATTATTAAAAATAAAAGAATAGCTCTTTGTGAACGTCACTTGCCAACGGGAGCCCACAAAGGATTATTCGTTGGGAAAATCACATTAACGTAAAGACAAACTGACAACACTCGCCGGCATTTTGGTTCAATTTTAACAGCTCTCGCTGCTGCTGCTACTCTCGAGCTAACATGAGAAATCCCCCGAAAAGCCATCCACGCGGGTTAACAAATACCATTACAATAATCGATCGGCTACAGCTCTTCTGCGCCCGAGTAATCTACTAATTCATTGAACGCCTAGTTTCCTCCCCTTCACATTTTCACATCTCTCTCTCTCTCTCTCTCTCTCTCTCTCTCTTTCTCTTTCTCTCCCTCTATTCAAGCACGTCATTTTCGGATTTAACATAGCCCCGTTGATCCCTTATGTCGTGTGAATCGCCCTTTTTTTTATTCCACAGTCGAACTTATACGTACGACTCGCCCACGAAAAATTGTGCGCCGAAAAATGGCGTCCAGCATTAGGTGAATCCAGGCTTTGAGAACTTAATTAAGCCAGTGGCTTAAGAAAAATTACTTTTGCCTCGACTGGGACGCGCCAACATGCTTTCTCGTATACCCCCTTCCTTTTCCCTTTTTATTTTTTCTCTCGCAGCTGGCTGTATAGCTGTATGGAGCCACCTCTTTTAGTTTGAAATTACGTGTAGCGGAAAAGCGTTTCAAGTCTGCGAGGGAGGAAGAGCTCTGCTTGCTGAGCTAAAGCCTTGATAATCAGGTACCTTTTTCCCTTATTTAAGAGCGTAAGCATAAGGATCTCGGGATAATAATTTCACTAATGATTATTCTACAGCTCATTCGGAATTTTAACGAGTGGAATAATTACTATTTCAAACTAGAAACTTTATTTCCGGCCTGTTCGTTGAAAATATAATACAACCGTGTGCATAACGGTGTATTTTATTAGCCTAGTACCGGACACGTACAATCTTAGTTCAGAAAACGTGGAAAAGCCTCGTTATCACGGCCACAGCGCAATGAATGAAGAGCAACTTGATAGCTTGGGCAAATTTACTTTTGACATAAAATGCCTCTTTGAGCTTGTTTGCGCGAAAGAGAGAGAGAGAGAGAGAGAGGGAGAGAGACAGACAGATAGAGAGGGAAAATCACACGGGGGTTAAAAAAAATACAGACACACACACACACACACACACACAGACATACACAGCACGGGATGGTAGCTGGCCATGGTTCTGGGCACACACGTCTCGTTAAACTCGTTAGTTTAACGTCAGTCGCTTGATTTTCCATGTTTGCTCAGGAGCTACTGTTACTACTATTACTACCACTACTACTACTATACTACTACTACTTGAAAGCTTAATGAAAATTAATTGAAGGCGCTAGTCGGATTCCTAATTTTTCACGTCCCAAGGACACGTGGTAGTGTAAGCACAAGGGAGCAAAAAGAGATTATACCGCCTGCTGCGCGCCCTCTGGAATAAAATTAAGCCCGCAGAGAAGCTGCTGTTGCTGCTGCCACCCGTCGTTGCTACGTTTGGCTAATTTTATGCTTAATGTACACGTCACTCGCGCTATATAGCTCTTCCAAAAGAGCTTTTTATGAACGTATCAATTTGTTCTTTGGAAACTCGTATGTTGCTCCATATTTTAAAATAAAATTAATAAAATTGACATTTCCACATTAGAATACGCTCGCGGCATAATTATTTTATTTTGGATGCGAAGGTTATTTCAAGAGTATTATTACAAACAAACCGAAAGATTTATCTTCAGCATTTGAAATACGCTAGTCAGTAAGAAAAGATGAAAAGTCGATAATTACTGCGACTGTTTTATTTTTAACTATTGACAGCGCAACGAGTTGTAAAAATCGGTAGATATGAACTTTTTAACTTTCTCAAGTATCCTGTAAATTAGTTGGACGACTTTATTACGGAGAGAGATATTGAAATAACTGGCGTAGCACGATAATAAAAAGAAACAGTCGTTTTGAAAGTAAACAATGAAATATCAGTAAAACGTCAGATACCTACATCCCATTTCGAACTTGCAACCGACCCAAATTGTGCACTAATGCCGCTTTAAAGTTTGCAAACGTTAACTCGAACAAGTTGAATTCCCGTGCGCGATATCGCATGAAAAGCCAACTCGAAAGAGTGCCAAAAATACGTACTTCGCACTTGTACATCGCTAATATTTTGATCTCCACTCGAAGCAAACTAAAAATTGGCTATCTCGTTGAGCTTGCGCAAGTATTTAGCTTGAAGTTATATACCTGATAATCGAAAATTTTCGAAAGACACTTAAAGCGAGTGTATAGCGGCTATGGGGCGCGGCACGGCAGTAATCCAAAGTCTTAAGAGGCAAAAGTTCAGTGCGATGGCGGCGGGCAATGAAGATCTCGAGCTTTCCCTCTCACTCACTCTCTCTCTCTCTCTCTCTCTCTCTCTCTCTCTCTCTTGCCGGGAAAACGTAGTAAAACTCGCAAGTAGCGCTCGCGGAAGTAAAGGCCGTTGCGCCCGGTTCTCTCTCTCTCTCCCTCTCTTTCGGGTTGACACAGCGCATACTAATTTGTTCGCGCAAGTTCTAAACACACAAAACTGTGCCGAGACGCGTCGCCGCCGCCCGCCGTTGACGTCGGATTCGCCCTTCGGGCTCTTTGCACGCCAGAGCAGCAAACGAGCGAGCTCTCTCGCTTTTGAGTTTCGCTAAATCGCTCCGAGCAACTTTGACGTGTATACATGCGTGTGTGTGTATGAATGTGTGTATGTGTGTGTGTGTGTTTAATTATTTTTCCAGAGATTTTCTTAGGTACTAATAAGAAGCTTATTTCAGGTCGTATGGTGTTTTAGTTGCGATAAGTGATTGAATAACATATAGGACGAGAACTTTGTTATTACCGCGATCTTCAATAACTTGGCGCTCTGTAGAGTTAGTATAGAATTAGAATTTTCGAAGTACCTTCATCAAAATTTCATACTAATTAAACTTATTTGAGCTTGTACTCCTTGAAAACATGTAACTTTCACTATGATGTACGGAATTAAATCACTCGTTGAGTTGCAAACTTGTTGAAGAGATACGTTGTAAACCATACACAGATGAAAGGAAACCCATATCAGTGAATCGTTAGGTACAATATGCAACAAAATATTACGCTGATATAGCTTGTCAATTTGATTGATAAAGAACTGTCATGAGAAAAAGAGTCAATTGAACGCGTGTCATTATCGGCTGTCACGTCATATGCAGAAGCATTCATTTTTAAATTCCCGCATGTGTACAAGCAGAACATTAGTAGCAACAGCCACGAGGTGAAAGAAGAAGAGAGATAGAGAGAGTCGAAATAAAAAGTGTCGCAGCCCCCGAATATTCAGGGAGTGAAGGATGACGGTGACGACGGCCCTTGTAATTAGCAGCATCAGCGTCGACCCTAAACCTTGCTATCTCTCTGTCTCTAGCCCTCTCTCTCTCTCTCTCTCTCTCTCTCTCTAGTATAGCGCTATATACTACTATGTCTGGTGTGCGGTGTGGCCCACTTGGAGATTAGGCACGCGTTGCGTATCGTCGAGCCCTTATCGTCCTGTACGCGCTATATTGTGGTCTAGAGTTGGCTCCTCCTATCGTTGGGAAAATCTCAGCAGAGCTGCCACGTCACGTAACTACTCGAGCTCGCGCGCGCGCAAGTGTGTCTGTTGCTTTTTTCAAGTGTTCTTTTTTTTTGCTCTGGCTTTTCCACAGAATTGCGTTTACTGGCGCTCCATCTCAGCGCGCACGCTCGCGCAGGCGCGCTGATCTTACCGCAAGATTAATACAACCCCAGAAGAGAACTGCAAGCGCTATTATGTACGCTGGACTGTTCCTCGGAGATTTGAAACGAGAGCTTTGTTAATTAGAGTGAGGGAGGCGGACTCTCATTCGAGAGACTTGGTTGCGAGAGAGAGAGAGAGAGAGAGAGAGAGAGAGAGATATGTATTAAATAAAATTCAATGAAGAAATAAAGTGACAAGATGATCAAATACAGATTCTGGCTTCTAAGTGATTCGTCAAATTATAGATCTGCAGCATTTCTACTTAACTCTTTTACTCTTTTATTTTAGCTATAAAAATATTATTCCTACTTTGTGATCTGAACATTCTATTAATTGTATGTAATCCGTTTTTAAATTTATTTGAACATTATTGAAATTTTTGAAGAACAAATTTTTTTTTGTCCTATATAAGCATATAATGTTGTTTTTTGAACTAGAACCACATCAATATGTGAGTTTAAATTCATAAAACAAATCAATGATATATTTTCAGTTTTTAATTTTTATATATAATACATTCCAGTATAATTTAATGAAACGTTAAACCGTGAGGTTATTGTATAAAAACTAAATTTTTTCTAAATTATATTTGTGGGATTGGTGTTGGGATTCGTGTTTGTCATAACGAATAAACTAGGATATTATTATGTGGAAGTTACATTGGACTATAAACCTTGTTGCAATATTAACAGGCATGCATGTGTATTATGGAAAGGATGTTTAACATCAAACTGTTTAACATCCCTTTTCGTGGAGGGTTTTACTTTTGCTAAGATATATTTCTCTCTGGTTCACTTTTTTTATATTATTTACCAAAGTCCTGTTGAAACTCATTGTCCACATACGGAACAATTGTTGATCAAATGCATCAGCTTTCTATCTTTACTTTAAAGATTTACGCGCACGTAATGTCATTCGACACATATTTTCAATTACTCAATGCTCCTGTTTTTTCTACTCGATAATATTTGACTCTTATGCTCTCTTTACACTCACATTTAAAACAGCCATTAAATAGTCTAATCTATGAAGTTATTGTTATTATATCAAATACAACCATGAATATTATAACCATATTTCCCTAGTGATTTTCGAGCAACTAGATTATAAATTGGCAGCAGCCGTTCACTTTCCGCAGCCTCAGCGTGCAAGTCGAGTTTTGGTCGTTAAAGTAACAATTATCAGAGATTAACAGTCGAGCAGTGGCAGCGGCTGGCCAAGCCCTCCATTGAAATTGGCGTGGTGCACCTGTTCCGTACATATACTATATCGAGAGCTAACGGCAGCCAATACCTAATGACCACTGGCCCGAGAGTGAGAGAGTGAGAGAGAGAGAGACCCCCTTCGAACGTGCGTGCACACGTAAACCATACGCGCGCGCACGCACACACACACACACACACACACACACAATTTCGATGTGAAGGGACCAAGCACGAAAGATATATGCTATCGCCTATTCGAAGGGTTCTTCGGCTTAATGCTTCATTTACATTGGCAGGCCTTGCAAAGGATTGAACATTGTTTATTGCAAGCTAGAGATTATTCGTATTGAATTGTCCAGCAGGTTAAGAGAAATTGTTTGATTTTGTTTGATTTCTTTTCGTTTTGATATTCGCACTCGAGAGTCGCTGTTCCAGGGTCTCCTCTCGTAATAATTCCACTCGGACAAGTTTGAATTTCGGCTGGCAAGCTCTCGTGCATAAAGTGTCCGCTGCCCCCCCCCCCCCTCTCTATACGAGCTGCACTTAACACTGTACTGCACACTCCCATTGTTACTGCGTTTCAGCTGGAAATTATGCATTTCGTAATGCCTGATTATTTTATGATTTTCACGAGTGTTAATTGAAATTGCTTTGTAGAGCGAACGAACGGCTTGTGAAATAATGTTTTGCCTGTAATATTGTAAATTTCAAAATCGTTCATATTGTAGAGAGTTGACAATACGATTAAATTTATTTGATAACTCTGTTTTCAAAGTGATAGTTAATCTGATGCAGTAATTGTAATAGAGCGATCCATTTAAATATTGTCGAAGCATTATTCCATTGTATTTGCTTGTATAATTGACGACGAATACATTTGAATATGAAATTCATCCTTAATATTGTGGATTCTATTGTAAAAATCATTATATGGAAATAGCTGTGGCAAAGAATGTCATTAATGATTGTTCCATGTTTATAGTAACATTATTGCGATTAATATTATTATATTTATTGATTTGAAAAGCAAAATAGTATATATGCGATAAGTGAGGAAAATATTTTGTTCATTATTGTGAATACTCTATCTACTTTTCCATTCTTCAATATAATCACCCCAACGAAATACGCGAAAGAATGGTTAAATCCCGAAAGGATTCGTTGGAAACGCAGTTACGCCTCAACATCAAAAGGCACTGTTCATCATTACTCGGGGTATCACCATTTGATTTCGATGTACTTTCGAGAGAGGGAGAGAGAGAGAGAGAGACAAATATGGAAAGAAGGAGAAAAAAAATGCTTCCAAGCGTAGGAACAACGCCAGGCGAAATAGCAACGGACAAAGGTCTGGGCAAAGGCAAAATAGAGAGATAGAGCCAAGCAAAAAAGACGCATCCGAGCGTTTTATGAAAGAGAAGCTGGACCGACATTGGTCACGAGAGAGAGAAAGCGATATAAAGGCCACGGATGCGGTCGTGTGCGTGACGCGTCGGGGGATTTTGGAACGCGGCCATTGCGCCTCGACTACACCTATATACTATCCCGTTGCCATTGGCTACAGAATACAAGCGCCACCGAAAATGAAAATTATCATTTTAAATAAGCGTTGCCTCGAGGCCACACGCGAAATTTTCTACGTACCTGTTATCATTACCTGCTTTGACTCTTTGTGCCGGTCAGCAGATATGTCAATTACTGTGCTCGATATTTTTCCATTTTATGGTACAACGTCATTTACCACTTATGACCATATACTAACAGTTTGAGAGCGAAAACGAAATTATAAGATAGCTTCCGTCATTATGAAAATGTTAGTTATCATCGCCGCTTTTCATAGATCATTTTCTGAAATAATTCAAAATGTTAAATGGGGAAAAAGATATAAATATTTTAAAATACAATGGAAAATGAAACGATTAATTAAAGAAAGTTCTGTGGACAATATGGAATAAATCTGGAGGACTTACTATAATTCTTTTCTAAATCATGAGTGGGATAGCTTTATAAGGTTTCAACTTTTGGAAAAAATAGACTAGAGCGTCCGTAATTCAAACTTTAAGAATCTTTGCTCGAGTAAGGGACGACCTGGAAAACTCTTAGTTGACATTTGATATACTTGGAATGATATTAAAAAAAGATACGAGAAAGTTTGTTCTCCACTTTTTTCGCGCAATTCCGACCGATTTCACTAATCTTATTTTATTATTTCTGTTTTGTTTGAAAAGCCGCTTTTACGTGAATTCCATTGTTTAAAATTGTTCATATCATATAGAAAAATGTCTGCATTTCGGTTTGATGAAGCTCCAAAAAATGTAAAATAATGTACCAATAGAGGTTTATGTTATAAATAGTGTATTTGTTAATTATTTTGCTTTAGGCAGCTACAGTGAAATGTTTTCAAACGTTCGCTTTGGTAGAAACTGTTGAATTCAATTAATTAGTTTGCCCACGCTTGATACAACGTATACGAGTATTTCGGCACACAATGTTATGTAAACTGCTTACACGTGCGCCGGTAATTGACACTGATTCGTTGATAACAATGACCATGGTATTCGTTACCCTGGAGAAAATACGCATATATAACGATCGATTGATTTGTGAGTGTAATCTACGTAAAATAAAAGTTATCGCGAACATGTAATTATGAGTACCATAAGTGGGCGCCATTATGTCTTGCGAAGGGATACCTGTACATAGACAGACTAATTACACCTTTTCGGCATTCTTCCCATTAAACGATTTAACGAGAACCCGGGTCCGTACGGACGCTGGTTGAATTCGTATCGGTTTCGGCAAGGAACAGCGGAAAGCTTGACGGAAAAACGTCGAGCGCACGCGACGACGAAACAGACGTGCTGTATAACCGCGCGCGAGGGGATGCAGGATCAATGAGAGTGGAAGTCCCGCACGCGCGCGCGCGCGAAAGAGAAAGAGAGGCAAAGTAATTAGTGGCGCGCAAAGTTTAAAGCTCGAGCGGCCAAAAAGAGCGTGTGTGTCAAAGGGCGTATCCCAGTTAATTAGGAACGTTGGCTACTACGACAGCCCTCGAATTATGATTCGTGCTACCACGGTGGTATTGCTGCTGCTGCTGCTGCTGCTGCTGGGATTAGTCGTTGGAACATGTTTTTTCCGCGATCGTTATGTGTACATACGCCCCTATCCGATACGCTTCGTTTTGGAGCCAATTTGCGCGCGAGCGTATGTGGACGTATGGGAGGGGGGCAAGCGCGCCTATTGCCTCAACACGTTGCTGCTGCCTCGCTTTTGCTTTCCACTCTCGCTGTTTCTGTATGTAATTGGAAGATCTTTCGCGTATTGGTCGTGTATTTTTCGACGAATGCATTGCGCTGCTGGCATAAAATCATTCAGGCATATTGACACGCTGGTTATATACCAAAATGGACAATAGTCGTGACAGTAAAAAGAATATGTTTTGGTTGTTATTTCGAAACAACGTTTACCCGCGAAAAAAGGTAATTGAAACTACCATATACACGATAAATCAGTGTCGTCGTGCGTCGCTGAACTTGGCTACAGTGTCGACTAATGAATAAACTATTGGAGCGCTACGACCTTCACCGCAATCCATAAATTCGTCTGATATCCTGAATCCTACCGCAGCAACCCTCCTACCAGAGTCATGCAACTTTAAGCGTCGACTATATTCGTCTTAATCGCTTTATCGAGGTACACACAAGATAGAGAGCAGGGTGAGCGAGTGTCCGAAAGTATGGGAGGCCCTCTTCCGTTGGTAATTCGCTGTATAATTTGAGAGGTTATACGTTACGCGTTTGATCGCCTTTCGTTGGTTGGGGTGCGGGTTGCAAGTGTAATGGGCTCGTTCGTTGAGAGATGTATCTCGGTGTGTGTGCGAGCGTGCGTACGTGCGTGCGTACGTGCGTACGTGCGTGCCTGCGTGCGTTCGCTCGCGTGTGTGTGTGTGCGTGTGCGGGCGAGGCTAATGTTTTTAAATGACCAGACGTTAGAGCGCAGCGTGTCGTATCTGCAGCAGGACACATTTGCATATAAAAGCCGACCCCTCCGCACTCTGTGTACCTGTTACGGCTGCTGCATCCACATGTATATACGTACACGTCAACTTGATTTTCTTCTTTTAACCGCCCCCCCCCCGTTGCCACCCTTGCCGTATTTATTTTGTGTCTATAAATAAGTGGTCGCCCATAACGTAAGAGATATACATGGACGCTAGTGCGACGCATTCGATCATTCTGCTGATGGTTTAATGCCGAACGCATTATCGGAAAAGACTTTGATGGCCAAGTCGTTTTACAATACTTTAGCATGGTTGTACGGCAGACTGGTCAGCTTGCCGACGGAGGAAAAATGACGAGACCATATTGCCTTCTGTGATATTTCGCTTTGTAATGCCCTACATAGTAAAAATTACCGACTTTATATGACCTCTCGCGCGTTTTCCTAGATCGTTCGCTTTCCCTACATATAACGGTCGCTATGTCAACGTCGTCGTTGTTTTCTTTTATTTTTCTTTGTTGTTGTTTTTTGTTGTTATGTAAAAGTGCTACAGGTGAACCATAAAAAAATACGTAAAGTGATTGAAAAAAGGGACGAGTTTGATGATTTTTTTCATGTTCGTCGTTTTTTTTTTTTGTTACACTTACATCTATATATGTAGAATTGCAACGCGCGTACTTTTGAGTTCGCATCAGAATCGATAGCAATCGTTACATCTTTTTTGCAATAAAATATGTCAGTTCTTTAGTTGTAAATTCTAGAAAGTAGTGACATTTTTATGATGGAAAATTCAACAACTAAGATGCATTTTACTTTGAAAACTCACGGAATATTCTTTATGGAATTCGAGTTACTGAATAGGTTTTCCGTTTACACACAAACGAATGAATGAATTGCAAATGAAAATGCCCGTAGCTACGCATCTCTGTTAGTGTGGTCAGGATTATCAATTGATAAATATACTATTTGCCGTGTATATAGAGAGCGAGAGTATTGAATGTTTACGATGTGAGAGAACGAAAGTGTCCAATGTTTACGAGCTTGGCGGCGCGTAGGTTTTTGATGAGACAATGGAGCATGCTGCATTTGGTCAGCATTTGGTACGCATGTTTTTGACGAGTGCGAACAGAACGTGTTGGTTACCAAAGGAATGTTATAAAAAAAGGAAAGTGTGGGAGCACTGAGTATAAATACGAGAGAGTGACAGGCCAACGGGCAAGGACAATACCAAGTGCGATTTTCAGTTGTTTTGGAGCCTCTGCATAATATAACACGCATGTTTTGGGTTTTTTATTTCAATTTTTTATTTCAATATGTAATCTTACCAGTACTTCTTCATTTATCTAGCCTAACACTATAATCAACTCGGTACACCAATCCAACATATTTAAAGTGACATGCAAATGAATTCGTACAAATGAATTTCAAGGATACGAGCGCAGTTTCTCCGTAAATTATTCGAGAATAATATACGTCTCGCAATGAATAAATAATTCTGTCCATTACCGTAACATAATGCTTCGCGGGGTTGAAAGATTGAAAAATTATGAGTCGACCACCATCGAGGTGCATCATTACCGGGGTAAAAGGGCTCGAATTGTCCTCATCCGAGCGACAGCACGATCCGCATATCGGCAAAGCCAGACAGAGAAAGGATAGGCAAACCGCAACGTAGTAGTAGTGTCCTTTTTTCTCTCTCACGGGGGGAGGGGGAAGTAAAAAAAGGAAATTACAGGCGGTGGCGAGGGCGTCCACCCGTAAGTCGAACACACTACGAAAGAGAGTCAGAGAGAAGAAACGCGAAATACATGATGAGATGGGTGTGGATAGCTCTTGCGCAAGCGACACGTACGACAAAGAGAAAAAAAAGAGAGAAAGAGGAGGTCGACGATGGTAAAGGGCATCGAATTCTCGACTCGCGCTGAAGCCATCGGTCACGTATACACCACGACGACGACCAAGCGCTCTCCGAAGGAAACTCGTTTCGAGAACGATGGATTCGTTCTGCGAGACACGTACTCTCTCTCTGTCTCTCTGTCTCCGTCTCTCTCGTCCAAATTCCTCGCATCAAGACAAAAGCCTCCCCCGCGATCTTCGAATTTTAGCCTGCAGCAGCAACATAGACCTCTTTGATCTGTTACGTGTGCGCGTATATATAAAAGGGACCAACTTTTCTTTTTTTTTTATCGCTAAAATGTCCACGAACAAATGGCTTCGTAGAGGGAGAGAATCTCTCAAGTTTTACTGTTATTCTTCGACGGGTAGTACCTGTATTTTCATTGTCTTTTTTTCTTTTTGCCTATTATTTTGCACTGAAGATTCTTCGAGGGAGCGATAGACATTTTATTTCTCCTGCCCGCGCGCGCACAGGGAAATACGAGACAGAGACTTTTACTGGCGTTTATACGCGAGTTTCCTCATATGAGAGTGCGTACCTTTTACGTTAGAAACTTTACTCTTGATATAACTAGGAAAGTGTAACGTTTTTTCTTCTTCTCTTTTTCTTCTTCTTTCGAATATAGAGGAACAAGTAAGAAATTTATAGAAAGTTCGGTGTCTTGGCATTGATTGTTTTGTCACGTCAAAGTTTATAGAGGAAAACTTTCAGAGTATTGTCTTTGATTTGAAAGTAGTTTAACGACTTGAAACCACGCAACGACAATTAAATTAAAAAGCTTCCATTTAAATTATTTTTATAAAAATGTATTCGGGTTATTGCATTTATGTTTTAACGATGACCAGCTAATTTCTGCATGGTATTTATTGAGGAGTCCATAACTCTTTTTCAACGCTCTCATTTAGTATTCATCGAGCACTAGGCAATCGTAAAGTGAGAAATAATGAATTTCAACGCATGAAACTATACGACCTTAGCGAGATTTATAGGACGTCTATAAGTTATATAGTATAACGGGGTTGAGGGCTATACGTAGGATACAGGCTGGACAGAATATGTTATGAAATGAAAATAGCATACTGTTAGTATCAGAGAAAATTTGTTGGGTCAACGTTTCTGATCAAGCTTCTACTCAATACCAACTGAATGTCCTTTTTGTAATATATAAATCTCGAAAGCCCAATAAATACGTCAAATCACGCTACGACAAGAATAAAATATGTACGAGACATTATTTTACGCGCTGCCTGTACTTCTTTCTCTCCCATTCAAATTTATTTTGTTTAAATTGAGTTAAATTATTCAGTGGCATGATTGACGTAGAGATTTGTAGCTGCATTGATTTAACGTGCTTGCATCGCTAATGAACACGGAAACTTGTGTTAAAGCCTTTGGTATATTACGCACATGTTTCGATAATCCGATGAACTCTAATTCTCGCAAATGTAACTTTGTCGTATGCATAATATATATACATAGTATCGTTAGATTTCTTATCAAAATATTGCTCACGTTCACTGTGACAAAAACCAATCTATCAAACCATCAAAAGTTGATTGGATAGGTTTCCACGCGATAAAACTTTGAGCCTTCCGAACGCAAACTTGTATATCGTTAGATCCAAAGGCTCAACATAGATACACTAGTATATACATATACATATACATGATAGTTCGTCTAGCGAATTTGTAGTACAAAAAGAGTCAACTCGGCGCGAAGATGATATGTGAGTCCTACGGCGTAATGCGAAATCGAATCGATATTCCCCTTCTTGTGGGGCTTGAGTTCGGGGCGAAGCGATGGGAATTCGCAATGAGACGCGTGATTGATGACCCGATACGTCCACTCGCTCACGAAATTCGTTCCTCTCTCTCTCTCTCTCTCTCTCTCTTTCGCTTAGCCGTACGCTTGCACATACGCATACGCGTAATTACCCTGTCGTTGCTCTCCTCAAAAACATGATTTATTCAAGTAAGGCCCAGCTATACGTATATTATTACACTGCGTGTGTAATCGTTTGTCAATATATTGCAAAACAGCAAGTGTGCTGAGCGGTGAGGTTTTTTCTTTTCTCTCCATTCCTTTAGCTTCTACGACTTGCTACGAGTGTTCCGCGTCATAAATTGACGTATTAGACGTTTTGTTCGTTTTATTTTATTAAATATATCGTAGCTACGAATGTGCGAAGTGTAGAGTAAAAAAAGGCGAACCTTGTCCCCGCGTAACATATCACGCGATATTAACTTCCCTCGACGAAAAGAGTGTGAAATAGTACGGACCTTTTAAAAGTTTCTTTTTTCTCGCTTTTTCCATTCTCTTTGGACTTATTTACCGTTAATAATGGCAAAGTCGTCACAAAAGATTTTCCGAGGAGATCTTGATTTATAAACGTTTATTAGGGTGGAGGGGGGAGGGGGAGAAGAGCTACCTTGTAGCCGAGGGAGCATAGCCAACTTCGGTTCTACACCTGAGTAGTCCGGATTCTACTAAATCACCGTGTAGACGCTAGTAGGTAGTATAAAAGTCGCATACAGGGTCCATTCCGCGGCAAAATGGTAGCGTAAATTTATGCGCTTGTTATTGATTCTTTTTTTTGCCTTTTGTTCCACCCTGCCGCAATGCTGTGAGCAATTGAAAAGTATCGATTGAACGCTGTAGCGACATCAGATATTCTAGTTCATTATAAAATAAAGCAATACAGCATTTTTTTTCATTACGAATGTTCAAACTAAATATACGTTACGTTTATCATTGAACTCAAGTATAACTAGCCTTGAATTAGAAGTATTGTGTTTTTAGATTAAAAAGGTGATCTACTTAACACGGCTATATAAAATACTCGCAGTTATCTAGCACAAGTCAAAAGAATTTCGTAACTCAAAGCGACTCAAAGTGCTTTTTACTGCTCTGAAAGAGCGAAAGATGAGAGAGAAAAAAAAATAACTCCACAAACTTAATAACTCCAGACTACTTTTGCAGAGGCTTTAAAAGTTCATCCGACCTTATTTACAGTTAATAACGGCTAAGACCCAGCGCTGAGGATTTTAGAAGCGAAGATCTTGATTTACAGATTCGTTCGTTACATATACTACATAGTCGTAAAAAAAAACTAGCCACTCGAGTTCATATACAACGCACACAAAAGAACATCCCCTCCCATTGAGCTCTCACACAGATAGTGACACATACACTTGAAAAACGTATCCATTATACAACCACAACAAATACTGTTGGTGAATAGAAAGCTAAATAATTCGGTACGTAGCGAGGGCATATAAAGCATCGAGAGTTTTGTCGGCTGGGCCAAAAATCCCACCTCCCCTATGTGTGATAGTGCGGCGAACCCTAACTCGGTCTGACTGATCTACCACCAGTCAACGAGATAGAAAAAAGAAATATATAAGAGTAAGAAAAAAAGAGGGGAGAGAGAAGCTCGCCATATACAATACATAAATACACATAAATCGCGTAATAAGTCACGTAAAATCCCATTCTTCGAGGGGGTAGACGACGAGACCAAGCCGCCCAATCTCTCATATAAGTATATACGCTCGTGCGCGTGGAATAACCCCGTAATGGCCCATGAAATGCCTCGACATGAAGCCGAAAATAAAAATCTTCGTTCTCACTCGCGCCTTTTTATTTCTTCACCATACTTTTTTTCGTTCTCAGCTAGATCAACCGTTCGAGGGCTGCTTGTCACGTTCTTTCTCATTTTTTTGGTTTGGCTTTACCGCGCTTTTCTTAATCTGCACCGCAAGTATGACTTTATCTGGATAATTGGATATATTTTTCTAATTTCTTTCAACATTTTTTTCTTTTGTTATAGCTTTTTTCCTGTACGCGTGCAGGAGGTGCTTTTGACAAGTTGACAAAACCATAATGATGAAAGAATATTGAAGAATTGCTTTACTTTTTCAATCACTACAGTAGTAAATAAACTTGTTTAAGAATAAACGAAACGTCGTATAATTAAATGTAAGCTCTATAGTTGTCGACTGATTTTTTGGTAATGTGTTAAACGTACAATTTTAATTATACAGAAATGTCGTTTCAATAAATACGTGCATAATTCAATGAGAATTAATACGTCAGCTTTCTATTTTTTTTGACGTAGAATTATGTAAATTATAATTTATGGAGTGAATACTTATTAAAGGTCACGTTATCATATATGGGTATGTTTAATATAATTATTTTATGCATTTTAATATTAATATATGTCTGTCTTACTTACCCATGAGAAAAAGAACGTAAACATCAAATGCGTTAAGAAAATATAGACAGATTAAATTAGGAAAACCTTATTTAGGAAAACCGTACGCTTACGTCTACAATGTACAATACATGGGTATAAAAAATTACGTTATACACTAAAACTCAGTTAACCGAATATTAACTTGTATACGTAATAATTTGCCTTTTGTTAATTTAACCTTCACCATGAGTATCGGAACTTCATTAGATAACACATAGTCTTATTTCTGAAGGAATGCAGAAAATCATTATCTACAACACACACAAAATATGCATCTATGAATTAAGAAACGCGAGAAAAACCCAATAACCCAAATATTTATTAACATTACGAAGACAAAAAATTTTTTTGTTTTGCTAAAACATTTGTATGGTAAAAGCTTTTTACATTTCTTTACTGTACAATAAAAACGCTGCGTTGTTATTTTTGTTTCAGTCATGCGGACCGAAAGGTGACGTACAGAGTCGATGAATTGGCGAATGGATCAACGTTCGACTCGCCAGGAATTTCGTGATATATACATACATAGAAATCGGTGAGTCGATATGGAAATTTCAACTTTTTGTTCGTACAATTTTTGACGAACGACTTTATTAAAATTTTGATTCAAATTTTTTTATTTCGATCTCTATCATTTTCTATGTATTTGTCTTGTTTACTTCATTTATAATAATAAAAATCATATCGAGTTTTTGTTTTATTTGTATTTTTAATTTATTTCCGCATTTCGTTTGAATGTTCTGTTCGTTGTTGTTTTCGATACAAATAGCAATCATATATCTCTTTCTATCGTAGCAGATCAATCAGTAACTACTGTTATAAACATAATTGTGACATTATTTTTTAGATTGATTTCTCTTTGTTCTGCATTCAAAATCATTTTATGTTTAGCACAAAAAATATCTTTTGTGTTTTGTGGTATCATATAACAAAAAATAGATCAATGAAAATAAACATTGTAAAAAAAATCTCAACGTTTACTTTTACATTTCAGAAAAATCATCGGGCCTCTTTTTTTTCGTAGGCCATCATTTCCGTATCATCGAAGTAGTCCCATCGAGTGAGAAATCAGCAATTATTCACTTCCACATCGTTTTTAATCTTCAACATTCGTGATAGCTTCGTAGTATTCGCGCGCCAGTGAGTCATTAGAGCCAACCTCAACGTTAATGCAGCAGCCTGTGTAATATTATTGTGTGCAACGAAATACGTAAAGATTTTTCTCTCTAACCTATCTCATCTTTAAACTCGAAAAAACTAAATGAAGTTTAATATTTTGCTCGAATATATATAATATGAAATGTATAAGAAAAATTGAACCGAAGGAAAGTTAACGTTAATTCGAGCGTTATTGTGAATGTAAATAAAAATTTTGTATATTTGTAATATAGATAGTTTAATGAATTATGTAATAAACTCATTCATGCATATATATGCGGTTTCTCGTATATATATTTTAAAGAATAAGAGCAATTCACTTTTACGTTTATTTTTTCCTATCCTAATTAATAATTAAAATATGGATCTTTTAAGGACCTCTTCCAGTGTATCATATTGCTAGATTTTGAACGACTGTTTAAAAGATTAATCACACGTTTGATTGATAATGGAATTTATTATCAGTACTTCAATCCATATTTTTGTATGTGCATATGCCTCCTATGGATCAATTGTTAATTGAAGCGTATATTTGGATAAAACTTGAACAATACGGGTATCGAGAAAATTGGCCGTTATTTATTTATAAAACAGACATTTGTTGCGAATAGAAATCGTAATTTATTCATATATTTGTGTATGAATACTTTTATTTATTTATACCTTCAATTATTCTAAATAACTTTTCAGTTCAGCGTTTCACTACTTTTACTTTGTTCAGTTGATTTATGTAAAAAAAAATAGATAGTTTTTCTAATATAAACTTGATATGAAATTCATGTGGTTATATTTCAGTTAATCATGCATTCTTAGTGTATAAGATATTTTGTTATTGATTATGTGCCGTTGTGTAACAATTAGTCACTAACGATCGATTGTGCCACCGTGAAAGCAGTTTTAAATAAATATAATAACAATAATGAAATAATATAGAAAAAAGGTACTTAACAAAGCATTGCAAATTCTTGACACCCTGGACAACGTCTGCGGCCTGGCGTTTGTTCACGGCGGACACAAAACAAAACAAAAAGATCTTTTGGAGTGAAAATGCATTTCGTTCACATCTACGTAATCGTCGCCGGAAAATTCTTTGACCTCCCATTACGGACTCCATTAGCATTCGTAATTTCGCGGCTCGTTCAGTTCCAGAAGACGCATACGGATAAAAGCTAGACAAAGAGAGAGAGAGAGAGAGAGAGAGAGGGTGTGTGTGAGAGAGAGAGAGAGATAGAAAGAGCGTTGCACGAGGGTTAAAAAGAGGGGAATATTCATCAGGTATGCGAAGCTTTAAAACCACCTCCGGTCTTTACTCACCGTGCACCCTCGAAACACTAGCGACAAAAGTGGCGCGCGCGCAAAAAAAAAACGAAATGCTTCGATTTGGAGATAGAGGTGCTCGTGTACGCTTTTAGGAGCCTTTTACGCGACTTTTCTTAGCTGGGAATCCCGTGACGTGCAAACGCAAAACAAAGAAGAAAAAAAGAAGGTCTCGAGCGAGTGCATGCAAGCGGTAATGGGAAGATAAGCTCCCGTAAAAGCTGCCGTGTTCAGAACGAACGTGCGTACATACAACTCTTTTTTTACGAACAAAGAGTGAGATGTATTATTACTATTGGGAAAAAGAGAAGAAAAATGTATGCGCCCACACGAATGCGTCGGTCAAAGTGCCATGAAAACGCAAGAGATGAGTGCGTGGATGCGACGCTTTTTTAAGAGCTTTTTACTGTTGGTAAAAATACTCCAGCCAAGTTCAACGTGAACATCTTGTATACTTTTGTCGGGGTATTTAACTTGAAAAAAGGATGTAAAAAGATGAGCATAAAAAAGTTGAGTGCAGACACACATTCAGTGGTGTGAACTGTAAAATCAGTGAAATCTGGCCTTTTCACATCGACAGATTTCAGAGTTTGATTACGCTAATAACCCTTATAAATCTAAAAGTACTGCCATGAACGTGATGTTTATGAATATGTTAAGTATACAACATGAAGGATATGTTTAAGTAGTCAAATTTTTGTACGCAAAAGTTGCTTCATCTTGGCAACAACAATCTCTTGTTATAACTCTCTTGTTTGCTCGAGCATGAATCGAATGTCAAGGAAATTCATACTATATATTTATCCAACACTGCCGGCCAATCGAAAAGCCAGTTTCTCGTGATCTCCATAAATTTCCATCTAAAACATTTGAGTTTCCAATTTCCCAGTAAAAGTCCATCCCGATAATAAAACTGTCTCATACTCGAATTCGAGAAATAACGCTGCAGCTTGTTCCTTTTGCATTACTACGGCAGCAGCAGCAGCAGTAGTAGCAGCGCGCGAGGAATTGGAAAGAAGCAAAAAAAGCTTTGGTTGCTCGCGAGAGAGCTAGAGAAGACAAGGGAAATTGAAAACGAGAAAGCGCGCAACGTACGCGGGTAAGGAGGAGAGAACAAGGGAGGGAGGGTGGCAAGGATGAAAATGGAAAAATAAGATAAGAGATGAGAATGTAGTACATATAAAAGCGGTATGGGCGCGTATGCGACAGAATGCCCAGTACATATAGCCATGGGAGGAATGGAGGAAAGGAGCATCGGCATCACTTATGTTCAGGAGAGAACAGCGAGAGCGAACGGGGCAAATGTATTTACAGGGCTCTCTTGGAGCTGCTGCACAGCGGCAAAACAGCTGAAATACGGCTCTATATTGTGCGACACAAAGAGAGAGAGAGAGAGAGGAAGGCAGAGAGAACTGCAGAGTCACTCGCTAGCACCCGGAAATATTTCAAAAACTTTTCTAATATTTCGCGCTCGCCCGCGATTTGTACCGCACGTCCGCTTACTCTATGTGGCATTCTTCTGGAATGAACTGCCGCTCTCTCTCTCTCTCTCTCTGGCAACTCAACTCTGCAGCTCAACTTATTTCTTTCTTTTTTTCTGTCTTTCTTTAATTTTGTTTTTTTACTTTTTTGTGCGAGGCTTTGACATTTCTGGAATAGTAAGCATTATCCGCTTCGCATTAAAGACGAGATAATTGTAAGGTTGCGCTTAAATTCTTAATTCCTAACTTTTCGTAGTTCTACTGTGCGTAAGCAGATTTTCTTCATTGTAAATTATTATGAGGCAAGTGCACTTTGTGTCGTACACAGAAGCTATCCAAAGGCTTTTTGTTCAAAGAAATTTTTTTCTACTCGTGCGTTCTACACATGCAATTGTTTGGACATTTTAATTACTTTTGTTGTAGGTACGCTTGGTTCAAAGCTCCAAAAAAAGTTTAGCAAATACGTCGGAGCACTATTCAACATTCTATTCTTTACCGGGCTGCATTATTTTGCTGAATTACAACCAATAACTTTTTAATTGAATTTGAAATGAATTCTTTTGCAGGGTCTCAAAGCTTAAAAAGTAACGAATTTGTATTTGTGAATAGAACATTTTATTTGGTTGAAAACGAAAGATCTTTGTATTACATGATAAAAAACACGCACATTCTTGATGTGGTATGTCGCTCACGTAGACAAAATCAGCGAGTATTATTTAAGATTTGTTATAAATAATGAATAGAAGTCAAGACTGTTTTTCAGTCTATTATATGAAAGATATTGTAGTCTGCTCAAGAATATTTCGGTAATTCAATCTTATCCTGATATTAACGGTTATTTATATATGCAAATAATTTCATTATTTCTATCTGAAATTCGTATAAACTCAATTCTAGTTGATTTTACATGAATGAAAATTATCTAAAGTCATTATTGAAGAATAGTGCATAATCTATCATTTTTGTATAATAATGATATTTGATTATTCGCGCACAGAATAACCAAACCGTCCATTTGTTACCCTGACATCAGACCAATCCAAAAAACATTCGTTAAAATTAGAGACAATTTGACTATCGTACGTTGTTACAATGTAGTTGTGATATAAATAAATTTGCTAAACAGTTATTAGGTTCTTTGAATTTTAACCATAAAACATAAATCAAGTGAATACGAAAATTCACTACAAGTTTTGTCAAGTGTATATCAATAGCAAACGATAGTGGCCAGTTATTCTTTTAATAAACGTCGTCAGAAAATATATTACAAAGAATGCCAATGTTATGGAAAAATCATAAGATTAAAGAAGCAAAATGCACCTGGCAAATAGCGTAGCGAATATAAAAATAAGGTGCGCGCGTTCTCTCTTCCCTTGGCATCGCGAGAAATCAGACGAAGCAAGTCCAAATAAAGGGCTCGATCGCTAGTGGAAAAATTCCGCTCTCATATGAAATTTCCCCAGTGAGTCTGGCTTCGTGCATAGACAAAGAGCGTCGACGGCGTAATAACGAAACGAAGAGAAGAGAGAGAGAGAGAGAGAGACAGAGAGAGAAAAGTGTGCGAGAGGCAACGCTCGTCATTATTTTTACTGCAAATGAACTGGTTTCGACAGCAGCGGCAAGCGTGTAATCAGCCATGTGCCATGCTGGTATTGCTCTTTTTGGCTCTCGCCTGAAAACTGTATCTATAATTCAGTCGACTCTCGAGCGTAGCAAAATGCACTGAGGATATGGCGCGTTGTTCTGCCATTGCAACATTTCAAGGAAAGTTCAGCCGCATCTCTCTTTTCTACGACTGCACTTCGCTCGCTTGCTTGCTCGTTTTCTTATATTCCTATGCGTAAATGGCCTGCGGATTTCGCGCAAGATAGTATGTTCTCAAAGTTATACTTTTTACATAGATGCATTGATCTTATTCTTATAAAACCCAACGTGTTGTCTTCTTTTTCCCCTTTTCTTATCTCGATCTTTGACCCCGTTCCGGACGAACTCTTTCACCTTTTTTGGCATACCTTCGTTTAATTATTTCTCGCTCTCTCTCTCTCTCTCTCTTCTCCGTCTTGGACTCGCCACTTGTCCAATTTCTTTTTTAATCTCGTTCTCCTCGAGTCGACGTTTCTCTTGCTTTGTTCTTATTTCGCACTCGATGTATTTCGAAAGCTTTTGTAATTTTCCTGTCGGACTTGATGAAATTTTTATGGAGAATCCGCCAGGCTTTGCAAAGGAACACGCTAAGTAAGTATCTTATCAGCTTTTTTTCTTCTCTGATAATTATAAATTGTTCCATCAAGCTTCTCATCTCTTGCTCTCGATCAAAGGGCAATCTTCTTCGCTCGTAAAGCTATCGCTGTTTTTACATTTATATATATATAATAAAAATAAGAAAAGGCAAAAACGTGATGCCTAAATAATTGCGAGGTATATTGATGACGAGTTCGAGTTTGATGAAATATTACATTATAGCATTGGTATTGCATATTCATAGGCACGCAGATAGCCGAGCACTTGCTAATCGTAGTTGAGTACACACAACGTACGCGAGTGCTCGCCTTGTATAAACCTTACTGATGTACCGCTATATACGCCGCGCCTCCCCTGATGACTTATGGAATTGCAGTGGCAATCAAATAAACTGTTATTACTTCTACTCCAGTTGTCATTACCCTTTCTTTGTGACACTATTTTCGAAAATGTTCTCCTTTTTCTTGAAATATATCAAGTTTACAGCAATCAAGAAAATATCAAATAGAAATGTTTATATTCTTCTAACTACATAATAATCAAAGAGTTTCCTTCTTCTTTTTATTTTGCAATGCTTTTGACAACCAATTTTCAACTTTTTTTTTATGACCAAGATTATCAAATTTTATGATTGTCACTCTTTACTGTCACATATCGTTTCCTTTAAAGTATATTGAAATATGCGTATAAATTTGTAAAAAGAAAACACCATTACTTCCAGGTCGATATACTTTTTTTAACGAATGATAAACGCATATTTTATAATTTGCTCTTATGCTATTTCATAGCAAATTAAGGACTTAATATAAGGAAAGCATCTACTCTTCTCGTAATAGTTTAAAAAAGAAGATTCTTATTTTGAAATTTGCATCTGTTGACTCAGTCAAAGTGAAATTCATTCAAAGTTTGTGATTTACTTATCTTTACAAACTATCTCATATTTTTGAGTTCAAAGGCTCTCAAGACGCCTCATTTAGCATTAGTATTCCCAATGAATAGACAGTAAAAAATAGAAAGGATATCTTACAAGCACTAATTGAAAAGCAACTGAAATGAAAGCTTATCTCGACTGTCGGCATCACGAGTCTCTTACATTTTCAAGAGTCAACTCAAGTCTAATAAAACATCGCTTCCGCAGCAAGCATCGTTGCAACGATAATAAAATGTAAGTGAAAAAATCCTTCTCCCTCCTCGCCATCTCTCTCTCAAAGCTATTTTCCGGAGCTGATTGTCGAGTGTAAGAGCGTACGTCAAGGCACATCATTGCTTCCATTCTCTCGGTTCGCTATTCTTTTAATTCGTCCCAATCGACATCTCGCGGGGGAGAAGGATGAAAAAAGAAAAGGAGCGTGAGAGAGACGTCGCCTCGCGTAACAATTTTCATCCTTCTTCGTGGGGGATTCCCCGGGCTACTTACCGTCCGTCTTGCAGCGGCTGGCTTTAACATTTTCCTTTTTTCTTCTCTCTCTCTCTCTCTCTCTCTCTTTCTCTCGCTCTCCCTTACTCCCTTACTCCGAGGAGCTACTGCTACTGCTGCTGCAGCCAGCAGCCCCCGGAGGACCAATTAATTTTCTTTGTTCCTCTCCTTGCCGCGCTTCTTCCTTCTCCTCCTCCTTCTCATTTTAATCTTCCTAACTCATCGCAATGGCTTCTCTCGCCGCGATTTCCCTTATCCGGCCAGAGAGATGTGTCTCTTCGACTTTTCGATAGAAAAGAAAGGCACATTCCTCTCTCTCTCTTTCTCTCATTCGCTCACTCGTTCTCTCTTTCTTTCTGGGCGGCATCGATTGCATAATATCCTCGTCTCTCTAGTAAATGGAAATGTCGAGCCACCGCCCTATTTTGCGCGCCGCGAATACATTTGCGAAAGAGAGAGAGAGAGAGAGAGAGAAGGCGTTGGATAATAGAATCCCAGAAAAGTGCCGCCGGCGACCTTCTCTCTCTCTCTCTCTATCTCCCTCTACCCCAAGCGTCTCGTTTCTTGTCTCGCGACAGAAGGAGAGAGAGAGAGAGAGAGAGGGAGCGATGGCGGAACTGTTATGTTTCGCGCGCCGATGCTCGGACAAAGCCGTATAAGGCCAAAGCTCGCTCTCACTTGCTCGCTCGTTTTTTTCTCTTATCTTCTCGACGGCTTCACCGCCTCCGCCTTCCTCAACTCCATTCTTTTTCGATTTTCCTTTCTCTGCGAAAGGGGGCGAGAGGCGCACGGAGGAAAATTTCACGCGCGTGCAACCCCACCGACGACGACGCGACGATATGGAAAAACTTTTGCTTGAAGGTTTGTAGATCTCTCCGCGATCGCGCCGCCCGAGAAAGCTGGGATTGATGAAAAATGAAGTTGTAAGCGGACGAGTCGTCTGCAGCTTTCGCGTAGACCTGCTGAGAGAGACATAGCTAGATGTATACATATCGTAGAGTCAGTGTTGACGCGATTATATCGATCAGGATTGACGAAAAAATAATGTCGCATGCGGGGATAGCTTTTTACACCCTCGTACTCATTGTTTTAGATAGCTGTAATTTTTTCTTTTACATTTATTGAAAAATTATGTCGCATGCTCGTATAGTCTTTTTTAACCGATACAACAAATTGTTTTGTTATTATTTCATAACATGTATCGAAAGAAAAAATTGAGCGAATAATTTGCTAAAAAATGTACACGTTTAAAAATATAAATATAAAGTAAAATTGAAAGAGAAATGTACGATTGAGAGGTAAAAGTATGTCTTTGCAGTTTTATTGCGATTCAATTCAAATGAAATGGCCAATTAAATTTATTCAAAACAAAAAGGACAAGTTGGAGGAAATTTAGTACGTTTCAGCGATATCCAGTAGCACTAAAAGCCAAACGCTCGTATGTTTGTATGCGTGGCTCTCGCGCAACTTTGCTTCTCGCATTTCCCACATTCTCTACTCTCGGAGACTGCCGTCTCCTCCCCTTCTTATATGTAATATATCCTGGACGCGGCGCCTACGCGACAAGAGATATATGTATATGGAGAGAGAAAAGCTCGACCGAAGATCTTTCCCGTCTACTTCTCATTCATTCTTGTGCAGCCTGTATGTGTATATGTATATACGCATTCGCTGGTTATTCGTCACGTGGTAGATAAGAAAAATTCATTACCCTTTTTATAGGCTGAGCACGAAACGGGACGATTTTTCCGACGACGGGTCACCGAATAAAGAGCAAGTCTCTGTGATGTAACGCTTTTGTCGCGGTCGACGCGCGCATCCCGTCAAAACGAAAAAAAAATTGATGGGACGGAGATCTCTTGCCACTGCCTCTAGATTATTTTATTATGTCTGTGATTTTGACAAATCAGCTGGATATACTCTCTTGACAAGGTTAATGGTTCGTTGTATGAGAATATATTTTTTTCTCTCTGGATGCCGGGACATCAACGGGATGTGGATTTCGATGATATCATAATGTATACCGTAATTTCGTTGACGAATGGCAATGTATAACCTTTGCTGCTTCATTGAAATACGTTAAGGCACAATGAAAACGTCGTCAAGTTGAGGAATTTGTATACTGTATTGATAAAGAAAATTATTATCCATGAATTACTTGAAACGCGTTCTTAAAAATATTCGTGTTATTTTACGGATAATGCGAACTTTATCCGTTAACAGACACATCAGAGATAAGACTACCTCGGTTAAGACTTCCACTGAATATACAACAAAGGGAAGTGCAAACTAACTTCAAATTTCCAGCGAATTTCTCCAAGATAGTTCGTTGAACAAGTACAGTCAGCTATTTGACTTGCACGTTGTACTTTTCATGAAGTATTCCAACAAAAGACTTCTCTTCCAATCTTTTTCGATTTATCCCTTTCATGATAGTACGATAAAAACTTTATTATCGGTAGGATAATTTGCTATGAAAAATATGTGATAACTATTTATCATATTAATCTTGACGTGTTTCAACTTTTTTGGTTGCTCGAAACAGTAAAAAAGGACATTTGGGATAAAAATGTCCTTTACGTAAAGTAATTGTAATTCGTAATTTTTATTCTGTCATCGTCTCAATAAGTCGAATAGTCCATATATACGGGACAAAAACTCCTTGAAATATAAATTTTCTGGCAAGATAGTATTGGAACATAGCATGAGCTACATCACGAAATGGCGGTAATTCGTTTGCAGTGAGAAAAATCGAGAAGGAGAAATGACGAATCAGCGTAGGATTAGTATAGCAATGTCGAGGGACGGGTTCGATAAGTCACGATGCACAGGGCGCCACCACACAGTAGAAAGAAAGTAATACCGCGGTGGAAAATGGAATTGATTCTTCGTTCTTACATTTATTAACCCAGCTCCTTTAAGTTATTACCACTATTTCACGTATTACTCGAAACGTAAATTCTAGGAGCTCTTCTTTCGCGCTCAGTAAAAAATCGACATTGTCTTGCATCCGACAATATCGCTTCCTTCCTCCGTGATTTTGTACCCGGATTATTGGCTTCTAATGTTGCACATTTGACAGATAACAATCCACCCACAAATAAGGTTTTTATCAATGAGTTTTTACATTCGTACGAAGCAATACAAACAAAAAAGGATGTAGCCACGGTGGTTATATTTCGTTATAGCTTCGAATCGATGAACTGGAAATCTAATACACCGTCAGCTTTTTTCCGAATCATAGTACATGGCAGCTAGGATTCGGACATCAAAAATTCACCAATTATCATTTATTACTGTAATGTAATTTTTTCGTATAATATTCTGTTATTTTCAAATATTGATTCCTCTGTATATTTTAGTAAAGATGAAAGCTTTTAGTTAAGAAAAAAGGAAATATTTTGTTTGCTTTACCTGGATTGTAAAAGAAGGATACTTTTCAAAGTTAGTAAGACTCCATTTTTCATTTTGCCTCCACTTTATATTTGATTTTTCTTGCCACTTTTTACTAATGTCAAAAATAAATTATGATGTATGATAAAAGGATTGATATATATCATTCTCGCTAGAGTCTGCGCATTTATTAATAATTTGACGCTTCTGCGTAAAAGGGCTTGATATTGTCTGATATTTGTTGGGTCATGGTTACACTACCTATCAATATTCTATCAAATATCGTATAACGTATATCATCCTCGAATGTGAAAATGCGATTTCTTGAAGGGAAGATTTCAAATATCATCCTGAGTAATGCGTAAAATGATTTTCTTCTGTCGAATAAAATATTGGCACCGATGAAAATCGTGATGATTATAAGATGATCATAAACGTCCGCGCGCGCGCGCGTGTGTTGTTAAAAAAATTCTCAATCAATTCGGCTCTCATTTAAATCACCAGTCGCAATTTTAGTTTTGAAAGTAGCGCAACACCAATTATTTTTTGTCGATTATTCGGTTAATTCTAAGCTCTCCCACGCCTCATAAAAAAGTTAATGGAGGAAACTTGTTTGTAGATTAATATCGCAATGCATGAGAAAACGAGAATCGTCCATTATATCTAGTATAATCGTATCTAAGTCGTCGGGTGCGATATAACAGCGGTAAAAACATTAGTCTCGTTAATCTTCAAACCGGCATTTCAGAGAGAGAGAGAGAGAGAGAGAGAGAGAGACAATGCACCAAATGAAAAACTTGGGATTTTGCTACGGTACTGTGAAAATTCAAAGAAAACACGTGTGTATGCAAATCAAATTTGACGCTCGCGCAGCTGGTGTCGGTTATACCACGACGACGACGGCGCTGACGACGGAAGAGAAGAGGCGGAGGAGGCTTTTCTCTCTTTTTTTCTCTCTCATTCGCATGTGCAAAAAGTTAATCCGGTTTCATGAATAAATAACGAGGCTGAAATTTCAGTGAGCTAACTCTCCTCTTGAGAATGCATTGGTTTTGCTGGCTGAGGTTGACAAGCACGAAATAACGCGTTTAACCGCGTCGCGTGGTTATATTATTCTTGTATATCTAAAACGATGTGAGTTCATTTTCGTGTATGTTAAATTTTATTTCTGTTTATATACGCGCCAGAGATACCGAGAATATGCCCAAATGCATTTAAAATAAGGACATTAGTGTTGCCAGACGCACTATCGGATGTATAATTTGTATAATAACCATCAAAGTTTACATTATATACTTCAACTCTTTGAATGGCGAAATGCTTTGATAAGTCAAGTTAAAGCTAGTTTACAATCAAATTGGTTTAATTATCAAAGTGTGAGCTAATGGCCTCTAGTTTCTCTTAAGCACGTTTCAAGTTCATCGATAAACTCCCTCCCACGCCTGGACGAAATGTTAACTTTTCAAAGATGGTTTTCATCAAAGTCTTGACTAATGACTTTGAGATAACTTTCGCTTTTGGAGCGTTATATCATTTTTCTTTGCCAACGCCCATTAAGAAATTTTGCTGAACTATATACGACTGCAGCAAATTTTCTCGAGTTTACCACAGTTGAATGAACCTTTCAAATATTTGTAAATTTAAATCATTGCGAAAGTTTGACATCAGGCTAAAAGTTCATCCTCAAAACTAAAGTACTTACAAATGTTTTCCTATTAAACGTTCCATCAATATATATATTTTTCGTTATTATTGTTACGAATCAAGTAAAAATTGAAAATAATTGTTGTAAACAAATCAACAAAGATATAGACGCAAAAGTTTTACGTCTCAATCAGTGGAAAAGTTAAAGCTTGACGCTCGCAAAATTACAAGAAATCCGGAGACAAGCAGGTGACGCAGCACTTTAGGGGAGGTTATATGCCGCTCGAAGTCTGGTTCACGCGACGCTTAGCTGTGCGATTTTCACATGTGCGCAGCTGCGGTCGCCACGTTAACACACGTCTATGTGCGTATGTAGATGTGTGCGCGTGTGCTTAGATTTCGAGACTGGTTGCTGCATGTTAATTCGTCGACAAGTAGCTCAGTCAAGTGCCTCACCCTCTCTCTGTCTCTCTCTCTCTCTCTCTCTCTCCCTCGAGTGCACGTACTAAATTAAGCACAAGGTAAGCTTGCAGAAAGCAAGCGATGCTATCGCTTGGAAAAGAGTGCTGAGGAGAAGAGATTAGATATATGTGTGTACGTATGTGTGTGTTAACCTTTGAAAAGGGTGGCTCGGTTATGTTGGTACCTGTTGAGGATGACCTACATGCTCGATGACGAATCCTCGGTGGCTTGCCAGCACGTCGAAAGCTTCGTGAAAATGTTTGAGCGTTTCTATTGGTGCTATATATATATATCCCTCATCGTAAGAGTACTTCGTGTAGTTTTCACGAGGACTGTTGGCTAAACTGCCACCATTAATAATGCTTGTTTTGCGTGCTTGTAAAATGTTCAGTGTAGCTTGCAGGTTATTCTCGATTATACGTTTATTTTTAAAAGGTAAAATAACCAGTACGTAACAGCTTCGTAATATTTAGCAGTGGTATCTTATTTATTCCCCTTTGATAATAAACACTTCGTTGATACGTAGGAGTATTCATAGATTAATTACAGTGTTAAAATCTACCAGCTTTATTAAAATTTAAATGGATTACGCTATGATTCGAATATTCTTTTTCAAACGGATTTAAAGCTTTCTCAAGCTTTTCAATAATTTAAATGGGAGATTAGCCTTGCATGATTGATTCACGTACTCGCTGGAAAGCGGCGTTGGAGAAGCATTAATCCTTACCTGTAAAGGGTTATTACTCATTTACGCTTTTTCAATGTTCTACTCTAAATTGATCCACTGTACATTTTAATTTGGAATACATGATAGAGAATCATGATTAAAATCGTTTATGTATTTCTGGATAAAAGATACAAATTTATCGAAAGCTAAACTCATTCGTTACTGCAAATTCGTCTGTACTTTTACAGTTGATTAATATTTTATATCGTGTAAATACTATATAGATTCAAAGAATGCAAGGTGTTTTATTAGTGACTAACTATATATACTTATCTTATATGTTTGTACTTTTATCATAATAAACTATCTAATCTTTGCCTTTCATTCCATTCATTTAGACACATAGCTCTTCTTGTTGTGCTCGACAAAGTTTTTGAAAATCCGCGAACTACAGTCTCAACGACGACTAGCCATTTTGCCATTGTCTCCATTGCCGCGGCGAGCAAAGTTAAAATTAGCTAGGGTTCTTGATTAAAAGAAGCCACTCCTTCCTTTACCCCCTTCCTCTCGCCATTGCCAATTTTCAGCAGCGAACTTTTATCTAGTTTGCCCGAGCGAAATAAAGCCAAAAACTGTGGACTTCGTGTCGCGACGACATGGGCGCCATAATCAAGCAACAGCAGCTACACCGCCACAGTGAAAACTATCTCACGATAGTGCGGGGTAAGCAGCAAATTTATCGTGAAATTATCTCGACAGTTAGCGGTCGCGTCGATTTGTTGCCCGCGACGGAATAATTTTCCGATATTCATCGATCGTGTTATCGATAATATTTTCTTTTTTTTCTGCCGGTGGAACGAACGAAAACACAACTATGAAAATCCGATGTATTTTTTGGTCTTCTTCTTTCGAGTATCTATTCGCATGAAACAGTTTATATGGGAAGTGACGTAAAGCGCGGCCGAACCAAACTTTCCGCGAGGGAAAAAAGTTCCGAGGCTCTCGGATTGATGGCTTGCGCGAAAGGCGGAGAGAGAGAGTTATTTGCCGTCGTATAGATGTAGCTAAATGTCGCGACGACGACGACGGCGGCAGACGGCTAGTAAAAAATTCATGCCGCAAGCCCGCTTTTCTCTTTCGATAAACTTTCACTGAGGTCGAGGGGGCTTGTTTGAGAATAGACGATCTTTTTAGAGAAGCCAGTAATTTTCTTTTTCTCGAAGTAACATTATTTGATTTGGATTTGTGCTTTTCATTATTTTGATGCGTATATAAATACTGTGTAAAGTAAAATGAAATAACAGATTGGCACCAAAATGTCAAATGCGTTATTGTAAAAAGCTTTTATTATATACATATATATGTTAATGGATCGACGAGAACTAAAAGCTCGTATTTTATTTCAAACAAAAATATTGCAAACCCTTCTGATGGGCCAAACAAACGTAGACAAAACATATTTCGTTTATATCTAACGTGAAGTATATTTTGAATTTAATAAAAAAAAGCACTGTCACGAGACTAAACAAAAAAAATCCACGAGCGGTTGTCTTCAAAGAAAAGGCAATGTGATTGAATAAAGTGGGTTGGGTATAGGCCCTAGTCGAGGAATACACACATGAAATTTGTAAAACGAGACGACACGTCTTACTCTTCCGGCTGTTTTTGCAGCAGTTTTGCTACATTCGTTCGTGGGCACGGCATGCGCATTTTATTGTCGATATATCCCCGAGGCGTCCGCGTGTACACCTCGCGCACGGATTTTCCTCTCTCCCTCTCTCTTCGGCGATATATATATATATGTATATATACACATATATGTATAGAGGAAATACGTTACTTTTATTGTTCTGGCTTGTGTATTATAGGCCTGTCGTACGAGGTACGGCACGGAGATAGGTAAAAAAATCGCGATACGCGCTCTCTTTTTCTCTCCTCTAATATTTTTTCTCGACAACAGCAGACAATATGCGTACGAGATATGTACAAGTGAGCTGCTCTCGGAAATTCAATTTTTCCGCTTGCAGAGATGGGAAAAAGGGCTCATCGTCGATTCATGGAAGCTAGCTGCTGCTGCTGCATATCGCGCCTTTAAAAATTGCACTGTCAACGCACAGTTGTTAAGTTATTATACGCTCGCGCAGTCGCGCGCCGGCAGAGAAAAATCGAGAAAAGTCGCTCCAACGATTCAGAGGACGCGCTCTCTCACGCTCGTCTTATATATATTTTTTCCTTCATCTCGAGACATGATTGTCTTGCTCGAATGTTTTTTTGTACGGAATAGAGACGTGTAATGTTTATCATTTCCATGACTGTTGTAGAAATTGTTTTCCCTTGCCGCGTCGGCAACAACAAGCGAAGAATGTCGTTTTGCATTCTTTTATACATACTTTACATCTGATTAAAGTTGCTGTTTATTCGTCAAATATTTTTCTATATTATCGTTGTTAATAATTATCTACAAATATGCTTACGTTGATGCATAATTATCATAAATTTCTTTAACCATTATGGATACATAATGATGTATAGCTCGATAAATAAGCCTTATTAAAATACAATTTATTACCGACAGTGCTTAGCTTCATAATGCGTCTCACGTGAACCTTTACAGAAAACTTAACAAGCTATAATAGGAAATTTCACTTTTCGTGAATTACGCGTAAAGAAACGAAAATTGCCTTGATTTACAAAAACCAAAAAAAGAAGAGAAAATCTCTTATAGCAATAGACGGCATAAAAGTATGACTGCATGGTTGCGCGCCTGACGATAAAGAATAAACAGACATATCGCGTCAAACGACGCGACGTGCAGAGTTCTTTTATTACTACGAGAGTTGTGCAGTACGTCTCGCTGTCTCTCTTTCTCGCATGAGCTGAGCTTATAAAATGGTTCCACTAACATTGACGTATACGAGACTATAACACCAAACAAAGTGAAAGAGAAAGCCTTTAAGAGGCTATCAATCTTCATTTCTTAAGGCGTGACAAGTGGCGCTGAAAAGCTCGCACGCGCGATCGCGATCGCGAGAAAGCAAGAGAGAAGAGAGAGAGAGAGAGAGAGAGAGAGCGAGGGACTTTTCATTCAATAATATCTTTAAATATTTGGTAAGTGTAATACTTTGAGAAATCGTGAGAAAAGTTTAATGTAATAAATGTACGAATCACATAATCTTGTTGGTAAAGAAGTAATGCCACGACGTAATTTAAATGTTTATTAAAGGTCGACTACTTTTGATATTTCGCGTTTTATACTGAAGTCATTCAGAACAAAATTACAGTTGAATAAACACTGCATCCTTTTTCCATACGTGATGAAAAACTACTTCGTTTCTTTCTGAGAGCTCGTGGCGTAAAAATATTTGGTTAAAATTTCAGGTTCACGAAAGTACAGTTATTAACATTTTGCGACAAGAAAAAAAGTAAATTACTTGGAGATTGCAGTGCGTCTCGAATAACGTTTACATTTCATAAAGGTCTCGTAAAGCGTTGAGAGTATATACGTATATGTATATATACGACGAGCAACAAGAGCATCTCACAGGCAGTCAATAGAAAGGCAATATCAAGAAAAGCAATCGATATATAGAGAGCCTTATAATTCTATATATGTCTGGAAATAAAAACAAAATAGCTGGTGTATTTCAATGCGCTATGCAGGTATAGAGACGCGCGCAAACTGAAAGTAAATAAGCTGGAAATCGAAACGTGCTGTATTCTATACAGCAAAGATACACGCGTTTCTCGAGTATGTATATAAGCGTATAATGTATATGCTCTCGAAAGCTTGTGCAGAGCGAGAACTGCAGAGAGAATGGAAAGGCGAACGTCGTCGGCGTCTAGCTCGTGTTGGGAAAGAGATCGCGGCAACGGCAGGAAATTAATTTTGCATTATTCTCAGACTGTACCTCGGGCGTCGCTGCGGGCGATCGCCCTTTGCTTCCCTCTCCCTGCCTGCCTCCGCTATTCTACTTAGCGAACGCGAGTCTATCCACCCTTCGCGGAAACCCAATATCGTGGCGGCGGCGGCTGCTGCTCTGCGTTCAAGAGAGAGAGAGAGAGAGAGAGAGAGAGAGAGAGAGAGAGAGAGAGAGAGAACACGACCCCGATATTCAAGAAAGCCGAAATTAATTACGGAGCCCAGTCCACGTGTTGCCTTCCGACAAAGTTTTACGAGAGTGAGACTTGCCCGGCAAACGATGTTGCGTATATAGCACGTTCAAGCTAGAAAAAAGAAAAAAAGTATTTATTGGAGGATATAGCTACCAACCAAGTTTTTTAATATTGAACCTACGTTTTTTCCATTCGCTGTTAGTTTTTGTCTTTACAAAATATTTCAATAGGAAATCCTACTCGATTTTACCGATGAAATTTTAATAAAAGCTCAAATTTGGCTCCAGGCATATCAGATGAATATTGCATAGGCTAATTAATTTTCTTTTTAATTTGTTCGATTCACATTCGTTCAGTCCATTATGAAAACTTAATTAGGAAAGCGTTATTGATTCAAATCCAATGCAATATAATTTTATTGAGGATTGTTTGCACACTAGAATTTTCGTAGCAGAGCTTGAATTAAAAATATTTATTATTTAACCGGAAATTAATCCATAAAATGTAGTATTACATCGTGGTACTCAAATAGATTCCTATAGTCAATATTTCCATAACTCACATTGCAATACAAGTCTTTTTTTCATTTGAAATAAATAGTCGGCAAGCTGAGACTTTAATTAAAACTACGGATTTTACGTACACTTTTAAAGCTCAAAGTATCAAACGAAGTGGGAGGGGTTTAACCTCTTTCAATGGCTGATCTTGGCTCCGCGGCTTCATTTTCTTCTTTTTTTCTTCGAACGAAGTTTTAAGAGGTGAAATACGCTAAGCCCCTCGCCTACTGTTGACTAAAGTAATGAGAAAACATTGTCGCCTTTTATACCGGTAATTGTGAGCCCTTGTAAATTTGTTGGCGATTAGATTTCTTTCCGGCGACGTTGAAAAAGAAGAGAACAAAAAAGACGCGCGTCAAATTCCTTTTTTCATGACGGTTAATTACTTTTGTTGACGCTATTTTAATTAACTTAACAAACAATTCAATTTTAATTGCATTCTACTAGCTATATTGAGGCATATTTTCTTTGTGAGCATTTGACTTTATGATAAAATTAGTTGAAATTAAACTTTAGTGTAAGGACTATTTTTCTTCTTATATGCAAACTTTTCTCTTTTGCTTTCTCCTAATATTAAGTTGAATTATCCCACGGTCGAAATACAATTGTTATAATACTACTACTTAGTTTTGCATAATTTGAGTTGCATTGTTTCTTTATCCAAGTGATGTTTTGTGAATCTAAAATTAAAACTTTACACTTTCTATCATTTATGAACAAGATATATATGTCAGATTATTCAGATGATATTGATAAAAACTTTTTCCTTCAGTCATTTAACGATACAGCTAGTAACATGTTTCTTTTTCTACGTGTTTAACTTATGAATTCAAACTCCACGATGAACGTTTTCCTTACTAGCTACGTAACTGAACAAACGCGTACATTACGTTCCAATCATTAAAGATACATTTTCCCATTTATGCAAAGATTTTTGTTACGTTACGTTTTTAATATTTTATTTATCTACCGTTGGAAGAGTTGATTTTTTTCAAAACTAGTTAGACTTGAGAACAAATATTGTTTACTGTATGATCTGCTGAAATATGTACTTGATTCACAGTTTATAATATGTGCAGAATACTTGTAATATTAATATCATGCTACGCTAAAATACTTCAACTTCAAAGAGAAAGGAACACATTGCTTGGTCCATCAAATAACTTTTAACGTATAACATTTGCAAATTCTTTGCATTTTGCAACGTCTCGAACGAATGAGAGAGCAAAAGTTGGATAAATTCAATAAGAGTATAAAATGTTTGTATCAAACAATAAAGTGTATGAAAGTGCAGCAATCTGATAGAAGTATTATTTCATAGAGAAGTCGTTTGTTATCGCAAATTAAAAGTAAAGTAATAACAAGTGACACTCGATAGTAGTAAAAAAAGCTTGATCAATGCAACGAACAGAGAAGACAAAGGCAGCACCGATAAAAAGAAAAAAGGAAATAGACCGCGTATAAATCATCAGAGGTTTGAGAAATAAAAAAAATGTCGATTCAAGCTTGGGTCTAATTGCGTCACTGTTCTTCACGCACAGCAGTGCCGCAGGCGCAACGCGAGAGATACAGAGATTTCCAGCTGACCGGGCAAAAGGGAGAGCCGATCGTCAAAGAGCCTTCTCTCCCCATCTCCTCCCCATTTGGACGCTTATACAAAACGAGCAGAGGAGACGCGAGAGCGCGCACGAACGAGCATCGGACACGCGATGAATTCCTTGACGTCTATGGGGATGCGAGCTGAATTTTCGGGCTTTCGCGTCTGGCTGCTTTATATCCCTATATATATACACAAGTTTCTTATATATGTATATATAAAAAAGGGAAGGAGGGGGATCTTACAATGGAATTTTGGGGTTCATTTGATCGCTACAAGATATAAAGCCTAATTTCCAAGTTATTACTTTATTCACACTTTTAAGATCCATGATAGGTTCAGATTACAAATGTTTGAGTTGAATCTGAAATACTCAACACTTTTATTACCTCAATCGTGACTGGTACATTTCTGGCTATTTTTTCGTATGATTATTAGATGCATTGAGATCTATTATTACGTTATACTTTTTGTTAAATTTTGACCTTATATTTGCGATTTAAGGACATCCAGAAATCTTGAGCCTTGAACCAAAGGCCAATTCCTGCGCAAGTCTTTGCTCCTCACGATCACGCTCGACTCTCTGTAGCTCGTAGTACTCGTCCAGTACGCGTTGCTCGCGGGCACGACTTTCTTCCCACAAGTTTTGCTGGGCCAGCAATTCGCGACCGTATTCTATGGCTGCTCGATGACGACGTGCTCGCTTTTCCTTCTCTTCTTGCTTGAAATCTTCGAGTTCTTCAAAAAAGAAAAAAATGAACTGGTTAGAAAAAATACTTTAATATATTCAAAAGTATATGTCGAGATAATACAATCGAAATATTTTCATCAAATCTGTCGTTATCATATAAATAGGATTTTCTACAGACGACAAGGCATATAATGAAACTTTATTATCTAGTTGGCGCCAACGCCCATGCTACTTTTTTCGTACTTCGCCAATAGCGCTGTCCATCGTGGCAGCACATTCGCGACTGACTGAAAAACTTTGAAATCCCCTCGATACGATCAAACTCGAAACAACGTCACGCGCACACGCGAGTCAACGGCTTCCAAACCACCCGTTTCTGTATTTACTTTGTTCGCGTTGTCGCGTGTACACGTTACAATGACATTTATCGACGTGAAATAAAAATAAAAATAAAAAAGGTCTTCGGACAAGCGAGTAAAGCTCTAAAAAGCGTGGTCAACGTCATAACTTTCTTTTTCGCTGTGCACGTGCATATTTTTTTTTCTTTTTTTTTTGAGTTGACTGACTTGACCCGGAATTTGTATAAACAGGGGAAGAAATACACACGCACATGCACACACACACACACACACACACACACACACACACACACACATTGCCGCAGCACATGGCTGCATATAAATAAGCACTGAGCGCATCCGTCTCTCTGTAGCGAGCTGGCAGAGGGAACGTCAGCCGAGCTTATGCGGCTACTGCGTTCTTGGCGCTAACCGCGCAATAACTTGCTTCCTACGAAATCGCGGTATCAGTATTTTTCATCTGAGAAACTACAAGTTATAATCATGAGCAAGATTTTACGTTTTTTTCACATTGTTAGTCACTATTCAAAAAATTTAGTAACTCATTATATGGTAATTAAACATTTTTTACAATCATGCTATCAAGTCAGTAACCAAAGTTACTTTTGCATCAGACGTGATAGTAATAACTTGTAATTTTAGAATACACAATAAATGTATTGCGTGAAGGTAAGTAACAAATCACCGCATCGTTAATCAGTTTAATTAGCTCCAATGAAATAAATCGAACGTTGAAAATTTAAATAAATAATGGTCAGTTTAACCCAGCTTAACTCGCGACGTATAATTCCATAGCGTAAGCCATGCATCACCGAAAAGCCTCTCAACGCCACAACACCTCTCGCAACTATCCTTCATATAAGCAGGACTTGGCCGCTCTAAAATAATTAAAGTAAATTCACTTTGTCTGGACGCATACACATAGAGAGTGAGTGAGACAGAGAAAGAGCGAGGAAGAGAGAGAGAGAGAGAAGCTTACGTTCGCAATTATGCTGGTCGAGCTGTTGTTGGTGTTGCTGTTGCTGGCGTTTCTCTTCGAGTTGGTGGTCCCAAGCGAGCCGTAGCTCGAGACTAGAACGCGTTCTCTCTTGCTTGATGCGTAGCCGCTCCTCACGCCGTTTCGCCTCGGCGTCAGCGGCCAAACGACGCACACACTCCTCGGCCTCTAACTCGCGGCGCGCCACTGTTTCCCGGAATTCCTGTCAAAATGCCAAAATGTTTACCGTGCTTATGCTGATGAGAGCAAGCTTTTTCTCCTGGGATATGTGTGCGGTGAGGTTGTAATATTGCTTGTGAATAGTATTTTTGATGGGATACTGTGCTCCGATGATTACTATTTTCTGTATTTCGTCGTAGAAGAATATTTTTATCAAAAAACACAAGGAACTATCAGATATACACATTCTAAATATAAAGGTGCATACTATTCAGTGATAAATATTTAAATTCTGCTTATTGTTTAAAGAATTCAAAGTAATAACAATATTTGTTTTATTGTTTGCTACATGAAATTGTATTTACAAAATTACGCAAACCTTGTAAAAATACATCGTTATATTTTAAAAATAAGTATTTAATGTATTTACTTTGAACTATAAAGAGTCTAATACATGTCTGACCATATCTGGGACTACTCTACTTGGTGCACGAATAAAAGCAGAGAGAGGTGAACATTTTATGGGTTCTAATATACCAGCTGCGATATTTCATGCTACACGCATCATCAACGTTTCGGTTATTAGTTTATGGCAGCACCTGGGAGGCTCAACGAGAGAGGGAGGGAGGAACGGTAGAAGTGCGAGCATACAGAGAGCGAGAGAGATGCTTTGACAAAATTTATAGGTCAGTTGTGCACGAGGCTCTGTGAGTTGCATTAGTATAGCTTTGAGTTATTGTAGTACGTACACTTCGAACTCCCACTACGTTCTCATTGCTTTATAGAAACCGTACAAATGAAAATATTACCGGAGCTGTTAGTGTACGATTTCCACGAGTAAACGTTAACAACGCGTACATAATACTATCGTTCAAATATCATGAAATTTGACACTCTCACAGTGTGAATAGTTAACAATAAGTGTTTAAAGATGATAAATCAAACACGTAATAGATTTTGTGACTATTTTATTTTGTTAAATATAAACAAAACTACTGGGATGAATGACAAATGAACTAAGAATACACGTGATAAATATTTATTGTCACGATTTCAATTTTTCTTTGTCATCTATTTAGCAGATGTGATTACATCTAAGACTAACAACCAGACAAAGCACACGCTAGGCACAATAGAGAGCGAGAGAGAGCGAGAGAGAGCTCATAATGGAAAACGCGCTCCAAGTCAGATTAGCAGCGGTGCATGCAAAGACCAATGCGCATTTAGCCGAGCGAGTGCTTGTACTATATATACATATATATTCACATCCGCACGCAAGCGCACGACGTATAATACGAAGCAGACGCCAACGAAGGAGAGAGAGAGAGAGAGAGAGAGAGAGAGAGAGAGAGAGAGAGAGAGAAGCCTCGCTCGATCGCCGAGGTGCACATCGTTGTATGCCCGACGAACAATGCGCGCACGCTGATTGCGAGATGTCGACGCTCGCGCGCGCACTATACCGAGAGACTCATTTTCGGGAGATTAATTAAGAGGAAGCAGCACTAGACGGCTGACTTATGCACGCGCGCGTGTAACTCGCTAGCTTGCACCAAGGAAGTGCTTAGCGCCGGATGGTCTTTGCGGCAAGGAGAGAAAGAGAGAGAGGGGGGGGGGGAGAACTCGGCAACGCGGTTCGATAAGACTTCTCTGAGATTTGCTACTGTTGTGGTTTTTAGCTTAGTGTCTGTTTTACTGTGATTAACTAAAGCTGTCTTCATTAGTTCTAATACCTTCTGTAGTGTATGGAGAAACTTGTGTCAGTTTGCCTGTCGAATGTATGTAAATTTTTCGAAAATAAGCTTTTCACGTAGTACAAGTCGCTATTCGGTCAAATATAAAAGATATAAAAAGATAGATGATTTATTTCTCTTATTACGATTGAAGAGTTTCCTTTGAATTTCTTCTTTGTACATGCTCTAAATTATCTCGGTTAATACAAGATTTTAGTACACGAGAATTGTATAATACGACTAATATCATAACTATATATTTTGGCAAGAATATCTTGCAGGTACTATGATGCTAAAAAAGCTAGATAATGTTTTGCAAGGAGAGCCAAAAAACTATTATGATTGCTACTCCCGACTTAATAAGCTTAAAATTTCGTTCTTCCAATAAGAGCTCCACTCAACGATATTTGTACATTCATTCAATGTCGGAAATTACCATTATATTATTCGAAATTTTTTGTTTATTACTTGTTATTCTGATAAAGAAGCTTATTTTGATTTTCAATGCGAAAAATGAAATAAATATATTTCACTTGTGTCATAAATCTGTATAGTATTTGCAAAAAATACTGTTAAATCTCCTAAGAATTCCAATATTTTCGTTGTTTAATCAAGTATTTAATTCGGAGTTTATTCTGGGAAAACATTCGAGTCAAAGTCCGCTACTGGCAATTTTTAATAAGCCATGGAAAATCCTGTTTCAACCCCCACGCAGCAGAACAAAAAAGTAAATAAAAAGGTCAGTTTACTCAAAGCATCTGGCGCATGAAATTTCGAAAAAAAGGACTTTACGTCCGATGCACGCAACGCGCAATAACACAGCCATAAAAATCAAAATTCCAACAACGACTACGATGCAAACATTCAAAGGGATGCGACGAAATGTATAGATATATATGTATACATGAAAAAGGGGTTTACAAGAGCTACGGTATAGCCGCATAAAATATTTCTCTCTTAAAAGCGTTATCCGTGAAAAATTCGCATAGCGCGCAAAGTGTACACGATGCGCCAAAAACTCCGAATGTCTAAGGAACGTTCGCACGTATATGTGTATATATACGTACGTATATATATACGTATGCTGGCACACGTGTGCATACACGTGAAAAGAGAATGTAGAAGTGAGTGAGTGAGAGAAAGAGAGAGAAGGAGAGAGAGAGAGAGAGAGAGAGAGAGAGAGGATGAGAGGAAGAGAGGAAGAGGAGCGCTGGTGTGAAATCTAAGCGTTCCGCATCCAGAGCACCTCTCTCGTCGACGGCTCGAAATCAGTTTGATTTCCGTTTCGTGTACGCCACCGTCGAGGGCCACCCGATAAAAGCCCTCTCCCTCCTTCGCCTCACCAGTTTCCCGAAAGCGCTCAGCGCATACGTGGCATTCTTCAAGAATTCGTCGCTTTCAAAAAATAAAAAAAAATAGAAAAAAATCAGTCTTTCATTCGTGACTTCCATTGTGACGATGCTTTATTGTGTTTTTGTACGTAATTGGTGTAAGATGCTCTATATAGATTTTGAAAATAACAAATTAAAACTTTGAATCGATAATTTTGGTGTAACGCGTTTATTTTCTAAAAATCCCACTTAAAACCAGTAGAATGAGCAGCTGCAATGGGTTAATTGTTGTCTCCTAAATCATCTTGAATTCGTAAGCTAACGGGCGGTGCAGCTCTAGGGCACAATCAATGGTGGCGTGCTCTCAAAGCAATGGCAGCGGCCTCAGGGCCACTCAATTAACAAGCATCGTCGTCGTCCATACAGCGACAAAGCAGCAACGCAGTCGTTGCGTTCCTCTCTCTCTCTCTCTCTCTCTCTCTCTCTCTCTATATATATATATATATACACACACACACACACACACACACACACACACACACACACACATATCCTCTCCCTCTCTTTCTCCCTCTCTCTCTCTCTCGTACTCACCCGCATGCTTTGCATGAAAGCCAAGACTTCCGCACGTCTGGCTTCCTTGTCGTCGTGGCGTTGCTCCTCCCTCAGTAGCCCTTTGTCGAGGCTCATCCGGTCGAGGGCACGAAGCTCCTCGACCCGTTGCCTCTCTTCGGTCAGCTGACGGTCGAGGTCCTCTCGTAGTTGGCGTTGCTTCATCTTCCTTTGATTCTCCGATTCACGCGGCAAAATATACGCACCCTTGTCGTCATAATCGGGACAACTCGTTGCCTCTTTAACGGGTTGGCCTCGTTTTGCCTCAATCTGTTGGAGAAGTATCTCGACCCGACGACGCTCCAACTCGGCACGCCTTGAGGCACTCGTCGCCTCAGCCGTTTCCTCGCTGACGCAACGCTCGAGCATCTGCTCGTGCCAGAATGCCTCGTACTCGCGATCCCGCCTACCACAACACACAACCAGACAGAGACAAGTTTCGTGATGGATTTGCGGCTTTAGTAAGGCTTCGCAGTAAGTTGTTTGGACCTGATGTACACGTTATGACCATCAAAGGCTCAGTACAGAGAGAGAGATAGAGAGAGAGCTCTATTAACTTGTGATTCCCTGTGCAAACACTCTAACAGCTTACGGCTTTGTACAACAAATTTACCGAGCTTGCGGTTATTTCATTTTCAGATCAGAGAAATTCAGATTGCAAATTTTTTATAACTTTGTAACCAGTTTTAAATGATATAAAATGCTTCGAGATTGCGCTAATGTATCGCATGGGGACTATTAAACTGAACAAAACTTTTCGTTTAAAGATCCTCTAGAGTCATATTACATAAAAAACCAAAGCACAAAACAACTCGAAGAAACTTTGAGACAAGCACATACGAAAATGTCTTGTTCATATTGTTTGATTAAAATTAGAATATTACTAATTAAACGTTTATATTATAACTTTACAGTATGTTATTTTAGTTATTCTTTCAAACGAAATAAACGTAGAAGGACATGTATAAATTTAAACGTATTAAATACTTTCCACACTCTTTTAAATATATTTTGAATTAGTCGAGCAAATAACAAACTTTCAAAAGCTTTGTTAGTCAATCAATTACAAAAATCCTCGACTCCTTATAGATAATTAGCTCTCAATAAAACTGTCGTTTTCTATGATGATACAATTTATCGAATACAAAGAAATATATACCTACGTCGTTCTTCGGTCTCAGCCATCTGTGCCAAGTTAGCCTTCTTGGCATCTTCAGTCCAAGCCTTAGCCCTTGCTTCTCGAATTACCTGACTGGTTTCCGTGAACAGTTGCATCTGCTTCTCTTTCAGCAGCATCTCCTTTGCGCACTGTTTTTCCTTTTCAGCCGCGGTCAATCTTGCCATCAACTCATTGGTACGTAATTCCTCGGCTTGTTGTACTTTCTGAATAAGTTCGCGGGTTAGTTGAGTTTCTTCGCGCAGCAAGAGTTCACGCAGTCGATCTCTACGTTCATCCAGCTCCTCCTCGTACGCCTCCATGCCTGCATGGATGCTTTATGGCCCGTTAAAAACTTATTTGTGTGTAAATGCCTGGGCGCGAAGCTGTCGAGACGCTTTATGGGATTATATACGGGCGGCCGACGCGAATACCGTTAAGGGCGTGTATCCGCCTTGCTCGAGGGTAACATCAGCTTGCTTTCTCTATCTCTCTCTCTCTCTCTCGCACGTATAACCTACCAAGGATATGGCTTTTTGATGGAAATTATTGCGACTTGCGGTTACTTTAATATATATTATGCCTAAGATAAAGTTCGGGGATAGATATGACTGCTGAATAGGAATTTGATTTTTATGTGCGAGTTTAATGGAAATATTATATTTACGATTATAGCGATGTTGGTTTATTTGTATATCAGTGTAAAAATTATCGAATATGTGCTTGAAAATCCAAGTTGAGAGAGATTCACACGATGTCTGACCGTATTTGTGTATTTCTACTTAGAACGCATGCGCGACAAGTATTATTATTTGAAAATATTTTACGAGCCAACGACAAATTTGAAATTATTATTTCACACGAGTGGCGAGACATCCATTTTTAAGTTTGTTAAACGATCTGGAATCAGTAACCGGTAACAAGCGTGCTCACCATTTGTTTACGACGTATCCGGTGTGACAATGAAGACAATAGTTGCCGAGAGCGGGCTGCAGCTAGTGCTCGGTTAACTTAGCGATGTCCGTTTATTGTCGGGGAAATCGGCAGAGGCAGTTATCCGATTGTTGCACGAAGTTGAGATGCTTCCTTCTACCCCACCTGCCGCGGTCTGCCGGCAATTCGCACGCAATGCATACAACCGACATAGACACATACACGCGCATACACCAACTCCCAACTTTATACGGTACTATTAAAGTCTGCCGCTGATCGTAGCTTCCAGTCCAAGATTCGATATTATCTTCGCAAAAGCGAAATAGATAAAAGCTCTCGAGAATAGAATGATGTAATTAAAAATAAAGGCAGGAAAGACGCACTAAAATGTCTTCTCCTTTTTTTTCTTCGACCTCTTCGTCGTCAGGCAACGCGAAAGGGCGTCTTGGTGGCAAATTAAGAATTCGAGAGCTTTTCTTTCAAGTGTACTAATAGAAGCAGCTGAGAACTTTATAATCGGGTGTGAGAGAGTTAATCAATATTTAAGATGCTTCGTTGTGCACTCGCTGAGTAGTACTGATGAGAACTCTAATGAATTTTTATACCGGCGAGAACATAAACTGACACCGACTTGAGTATCAAATACTTAACGCGTCATTGGAAATATTTGTTTAACGTACGTAAATAAGACTGTTACGATTCTTAAAATTGATGTTCTTTTTGTTAACTGTTTGATTTGTTTTTATTATTTTTTAATTTGAACGTAAGAAGTAATATCAAACGATGTTTAATGTGAGGAAAAAATTGTTCGAATGAATGTACGAGTCAATGACCAACAAACGGTTGCTTCTCTTTCGCATTAGTGTGAACTAGAAAGAAAAAGAGCAAGTTGCCAGATCGAATAAAAACTACGCTATAAAACTTTCCTGCACCGAATTCAATGATAAGGAATGCGAATACATAATGATAAGACCTCGACTGCTCGCTCGTTACTGCGACGATAACAGTAACAATGAAAATGGCTATTTTCCACGTATTTTAAAATAACGACTTATGCATATATTTCACTATGACGTAGAGGGTATACAATTAAGAAATTTGGATCAATGTATAAATTAAGATTGCAATTTGATCAATTAAGAACTGTAACATATGCTTGATTAATCGGAATCATTAATGTTTTCATTTAACAAATTGAGATGGAAATCATCGACTTGAGAGAAATAGTCAACATTTATAATGGGAATTGCTTTAATTAATCGTAATTGATATAGAGACTTGTTGAATTATGAGTATGTAACAACTTTGAAAAAAAGTTTTAAAAAAATTCCTATTACAATCATTATATTTCAGTAAATATCAATATTGATTTAATAATCATTTAGCTAGTAATGACCCGAGGTAATGTATGCGTGTATGATTTACGTTAAGCAATTACGCCATCAAATTCTCGATGTCAAATAGTATACGAAATCGATGGCGATACTGGGAAAATAACCGTGGAATCGTACCACTTTTGCCAGTGCCATACTTCAATTTCCAATAACCCACTTCCCACGCATACATCACTGAAAAATGTCAATCAGTCAGAACCAGACACTTGCGAAAAATAGGTCGGGCCATTTCTTTAACGCCAATTTCTACATAAAATTTCCCATATAGCGTATTACGTATCAACCACGTACCCAATTTAACTTTTTTCCTGATGGTGTCAGCAATGAGTTTTTTTTCACGTAGCTGTTCGTTCTTTGTAAGCAACTCAACACGGCGTTGTTCCTTCATCCAGTCCGGTTCCGACAGTAGCTCGACGTTGTCCTGACGGCGCGCCGTCGCGACGTCGCCACCACCACCACAGTCCATTCCCTGCTCTTGCATCGATCGTGCAAAGCTCAAACGGGACTCTGGCAACTTCCTTCCCCGAGGGCCGACGCTTGGATAAGATCCACGCGCACGCGAGTCCGTTTACCGGCTTTCCCTCTCGGCTTGTCGTCTCTCTCTCTCTCTCTCTCTCTTTCTATCCTTCTCTGATGGCAATGAGTGATCTACGTGCTACGGAATCAGATTTGATGCTTTAGAGCTTGGATGTTTATCTCTGTTGGCAAGTCATATTTGATCAGTTGAAAATTGAATGAATCAAATCGAATGTTGATTAAACAGATTTGGTACATTTGGCAGTGAGAGAAATGTTGTAAATGTTTAAAATATCGACTATTTCGTTGGCTTACATAACGTCATTTGTAATTTATACTGTAAATATTTGTTTGATAAATTAACTATTAATTGTTTGGTATGCAAACAAATTTTAATGACAAAAGCGAATGATGTTTGTATTAAATATGCGGCTGGGCAATTATATGGTTCAGTAATAAAAGATAATTAGGTATAAATGATATTCCTACGAACATGTGTATACTATATTTCAAAATAATAAGAGCACATTAATATAAATCGGATCACCGATAAATTTGAAATTCCTGATTAAATGGTATAAATTTCGTGAAATGACTCTAAAATGTAGAAAATACACGAAAACATACGGACAGTAAGTATGATTTGATGCAGATGAGCACAGATGTTGAAATAAGAAAACGAGCTTGTAAGTCTCAATTTGTAGCAACAAAGCCGTACACAGTCCGGCTGTTGTAACAAAAAGCAAGAAAAACGATAATCTTTCTCAACAAAGAATAATGTAATCCCTTAATTTTCGTAGCAATAATTAACCCTGGGCGAGGCAAATTGCACTCGAAGTGATAAGAAAGGAGGACGAGATAGAGGAGGAAAGAAAGGCGGTGTACTGTATATAACGTATACCTGTGAGGGATGGAAAAGCTAGAGAAAGAGAAAGAGATGACCCAGGAAATTAAGCTCTTGCCTTTGCACTAATCCCAGTACTGTGGAAGCCATCGGAAAGCTCTCCCTGAGTATATACACACGCTTTTGCTATATATACACACTCATCTCCGGAAGTCGGGGATACTTAAAAGCTTAAAGACGCGAGAGGGAGAGAGAAAGAGAGTACCCAAGAGTTTCTGATCTCGCGACTATGGCATCCTTATTTAAATGGATACAAACAGTCGATTCTTCCTTCGCTAAGCGATTATTACGTGCAGACAACAATTCCAGGCTGTGGTTTTTTCGTCTTTTATTGTTCTTGCCTTGCGCCAATTGTACGCGAGCTTCAAGCATGTTCTTTTCTATCTCTCTCTCTCTCTCTCTTATCAAGATAAATTCTGAAGCATTTGTAAAGATGCATATGTCAATAGCGAATGTGGCTGGTTTTGAGAGTTGGTTCTCTCTTCAGTCGTGATGTTATTCAAGGCTTTGAATCTACAACTTGCATACAACTACCGAGGATGGATGCAGACGAGAAGGAAACCGTCTGTTGCATAACGGCCATGTGAAGAACATCTTTTACTTTTTTTCGTTGCAAACTTTGCAAGCTTCTTTCCTCCAGAATAAATTGTTCCTTTCGTTGAAAATGACATTTTAAAAACTTTATATCATTCTGCCAGATACGATATTTCAATGAAAATTGTTGCTGTTTTGTCAATATGTGAAAAACGTACCGTTTCACAGTAAATTGCAGCCAGTACCTTTTTTATAATGATAATAAGGTTTTATATTTTGGCGAGTCACGTCAAATTTTGTGCACCTTAATTTTTAATCAAAGTACGTCACTTAACGTTTACGACAACTATTTTTATGAAAAAACGTATTAAACGCAACTCTAGCGGTTCGCTTGAAAAACGAAACGTCAGACTACAATTTCACGACAAAAGAAAAGAAAGTAGAGCAGAGGGATAAAAAAGAAAAAGCCGGTGAGAAGGATTTTTGTATCACTCAGAAGACTAAGCTTTAATGAGACGCATTAAAACCGTAACACGACCCAAATGGACTAAAGATTCAAGTAGCGATGCTTTTTAACTCCAAGTCCCTAGTGCTACAACGACAGAATGGTAAAATAATCACCGCACGAGTATTAATCGCACTACGGGCAAACAAAAAACATACGATACGAAACGCTAAGCGCATCGGTCATTCCTTCTGAATTAAGCACCGAAAATGAAGGATCCCTGCAAAACATTAATCGACAATCCATAGTTCCATATCCAAAAGCAGTGTCAGTGTAAAGGGCATCGATAAAAAGGAATAGCGGTTTAGCTGCATTGCACTGCTGCTTTAGTATAAAAAAGAGCTTGCAAGGCGCGCGGACGAGGTGTCGGACGCTAAAGAGTAGAGATGAAAAAGAAGGAAGCTCCCCGGAAGTGGTGCGCAGACCTCGGTAATGGACTCTGTAGGGGAGAGAAAGGAAGAGTGACTGACCTCCTTTCCCATCCGTTTTCTCATCGACTCCCTGGACGGATTCGAAGCGCGACATATTTGCTAGATTTTTAAAACTATCTCGTTTTCATTATGTCTTTTGATGCGAAAATCTTATGTAAAATTGAGTTTAGTTTTTAACGAGATTTCTTAGAGCTTACTCTTATTGCAAAATAGCAATGCACATTCAATAATGAATTACTATATTTCATTAATAGCTGTAGATTATACTTAATTTTCATTTTGAAACATGGATTACTAATCTTAATATTAAACTCTGCACATCTCTGCTGTTATATCAGTCCAATTGAATATGCATTTTATCTTTTTCGACTGGATTGAAAATTCTAAAATGAACCATTGTAAATTTAGCTTTATAACTCATATATTTTGTTATCGATTTTAAAGGTCAATTTCAGTATAAATGTGGTATATTTGGCTTATCCGTATAGTGTAAAAAAGTGTTGATCGTAATGTGTCTAAAAAATTGTATTATTTACACCAGTAATAACATTGCCAATAAATGAAAATTGATGTACAACCTACCGAGAATACGCCATCAAATCACATTATACTAATGGGTTCCGAGCACGTAGCAGACCATTATCATAAAGGTCGGCCTCTGTATGAAAAACAGGTAGAAGCAAATGCAAAAGAAGTGAGTAGAAACCAAAGTAATACACACTACGAGCAATAGAGAAAAGAAGAAAAAAATTGTCAAAGGCGCTTTTATAACCTTTTAGCCAAGTAAGCAAGTTGTTGTGAAAGGTGGCAACGAACTGCATGTCGAAAGCACGTATACAGCAGTAGTGGCATGCGTCTGTTTATCGTCGTCACCGTGACAACGTTGTGCGTGTGGCGCACGTTATCAATGTGAACAAAAAAGATAAAAGAATATTTAAACGAAAGTATCTTTCATTCTCTCTCTAGTTTGGCAAGCGAAACGCTTTTAGGATAAAACTAAGCGGATCGAGTTGAATCAAAGTTTCACGCAGATGGCAAAGGTCTCAGCTGTGTGCGCGCTTGCTTTCTTCCTTTCCGCGGCTCGGATTCGTCGATCGACAGCTATGCGATTAAACGAGTTCTCTCTCCACTTTTCTCCTTCCCTCTCTCTCTCTCTCTCTCTCTGTCTCTTCCTCCTCCGCTTTGTTTGAATTTGCGACTCTGCTGCAGCCGATTTGAAATTCGTATGGGATTGACCAATTCATCGAATACGGAAAGTTTATCTTTTTGTAAGGGAATTTATTCCAATACGTGTAGAATTGCTTCTTCATCGAAGAAGCTTTTACAATTTATACGAAGAACTTTATTTTTCTTTTTGTCTATTATTTAATTAATTTTCCATGAAATAACATACTTTTAATATGAAAAATTATATTCTAACATTTTTAATTTATTTTCTAGGATCGATAAATTTGGTTCGACATATTTGCAGTTATCAGTAAATGCATCTTTACAATATGTAATAATTGAATTTGTTTTCAAAAGTCGTCAAATTGCAACAACAAAAATAAATAACTTAATACTATAATTGTAATAAAGACACTTATCGTGATTAACAGCATAAATCGTCAATGTTATCGTACAAACATAATTTTCGTGAATAAAATTATCTATAACCGTGAAATTGTTCATGTAATATAATAATCGTAAAAATAATATGAAATTGAATTAATTTTATATAGAAAACTCAATAATTTGATTCTATGATCTCTAAACTTAATAGTTCTTACTTTGACTCTTTCAAAATTAACGTCAATTGGTTTAAATTAATGATTTATTATTTGCATGGTATATATATCTATATATATATACTGATGACGTCATGCCCAATATAAGATCATAATTTCACGATTGGATTATTTAATATACGCTTAACTCTACGTGATTTTGCTTGTAAAATGACAATATTTGAATTGTATTAGATCAATATGCTATTAGATCAATAATCTTGCTATGAAAATATATCGTCAATTTATTATGAAGGGACGTGTATATAATTTAACTATCACATTTGAACACGGTGCTAGGTGTATGCTAGTACGTGCGTATGTGCTTGAGGGTGTAAAACGCACACGCGAGTTAATTGCTCTGAAATAACCATGTATGTTACACGTGGATTAGCTGAGATAGATATGTGAGTTATGTATAGCTTTATAAAAAATAAATTATGTTATATTCTCATAATAAATTAATATCATGGCACTTATTTCTCTCTATCTCCAAGTTAAATTATAACAAAACTACTCTCTCATACACGTTTAATCATTTTCTCCTTAAAAGATGTATAATTCCAAATAATTTCAAATAACTTCAAATAATAGAATCCTGCTACAGTAGTCATTTTAAATGCAGATTTATAATTTTTTAACTTCAATAATTTTATATGCTACTTAGATATTAACAATCAAAATATACCAATTAAGTTTAACAACAAAGTTTTTCTGTCGGGGAAACTATCTTCAAAGTATTTTCAAAGTTTGTTAACTAATCTCTTCTAAAGTAGCTTAAAATGACCAAATTAATACTTACTTTCGAGAAGCTCACTTGAATTATTGAATTATTGAACAAATTAATAGTTGTTCATAAAGAGAAAAATACAAGTTAGTAATTTTTATTAAATTTATAATTGAAATTGGTCGGTTAAATGCAATAATCCGTATAGCTGATGGACATATTTGAAAACCAAGCATCCACTCGAACTAACGACGTTAGCCTGATCCACTTGGGAACTAGGTTATATGGCATTAAATACTAGGGAGGAGTGCAAGGAATAAAGTGAGAGGGAGAGAATTGGAGGAGTAGCGTAGCGCGTTATCCGTTAAATTACCGCGATCGAAACCTCGTTCGAGCTCTCTTTCTGACTCTCTCTCTCTCTCTCTCTATCTCTTCTCTGAGCACAATCACGATCCGAACTTTGAGAATACAATCCGATCGGAATTTATTTTCGTTCGTTCTTGCTTTCACTACCCCAATTTGAACGCTGCGTTGCGTCTCAATGTCGTTGTGGCTCATTCCCTTGTTGCTTATACTTTTTGTCAAGTTTCCTTTCCTTTTTTTTTTAATTTTTTATTCTTGGTTAATCTAACGACTCAAAGTTTTTATAGTGGTTATGAGCATGAATAAACTACGAAAGTTAGCGATCTAAATTTTGTGTATTATATGAACATGTATGGATGAATGAGACGTGATAATTAGGCCATCACTGGCATTTCCTCTATAATAATAAGGTCAATATTAGCAATATGCTGCGGTAGAAATTATGGAGCAGGATGATAATGAAAATGATTAATTAAAATGCTCGCTTGATAAAGGCATAGACAACTCGACCAATGCTCTGTTCTACACAAAGGAAATATCCTGCATACTGGGCGGGTGAAGAAGAATTTCAATGTTATCCATTATTAATTTACAGTTTAATATACGACGGTATCTTTTTAATTCTAGACGTTATTGCAATAAGTGATATGCATTATAGGATCACAGAAATTCCAATCACATTGTAGAACGGTAACGATTAACCATTTATATATTTAGCAATTGCATTATGTTTAAATATTTTAATATGTTATCATCAAAATAGATAATTGTTTAACAAATTAAAAATAGCTAAAGAGATTTGTAATTGAGAACAATGTTTAAAAGCACCCTAGAATCACTTTTTTAATCAGTCGATTTAATAATTGATGGGTTTTACATATATTTACTTATAAAATTATCGTAGTTGTTAAAAAGTAGATTATCTATTTATATTATACATCTTATCAATTAGGAAAATAATAAATTTGAATCGAAAGTTTTCGCAGACTTTGACAGCCGTAAGCATATAATATTCTATTCGCTAAAGCACTTTGGATGGACTGTGCGATACTTTAGTAAAATTATATTGGTCTGCTACATTCATTGGTAAACCCCCCTACATAATAATAATACATTACAGAGTTTCGTACATTATTTAAACTAATGACTAATATTAAATTAAACTTAAAATTATATTAGTAATGTAACCTTCAATTATTGATGAGAAATAGATGAATGTTCAATAGATTGAAATGGTTAAGGTTTGTAAAAAGAGGATCATAATTAAATTACCTAGCACCTTTCTAAACTTCTAATTCAGAGGTTAATCGAATTTCGTTCGTTTTCCTAAATTCAATTTCATTAATAGCAACGCTTTCGATTATTCAGCTGTGAGTGGAAAAAAGTTTTCATAAATTTTGAATAGCGTTCGCTTGATTTCTCACTAAATATTCGCAGCGCTCGTTGCCCGATTGACGCGTTCGACACGCGATTCACGGATTTAGCAGTATTATCGGACCTCGAAGCGATGGATTAACAAGAGAGACGGAGAGAGAGAGAGAGAGAGTGAAAAAGAGAGGGAGAAAGCTTGCGCGTACCACAATACGAGGCTCGTCGGTTTTTCAATTTGAAGGAAAAATCAGAGTTCGCTTGCCGCAGTTGTAAATTAGATTGGCGTTACTGTTGCTACGGTCGCTCTGTGTAACGAGATAAAATAAAACAAAAGAGTAAAAGAATTAACGTAGCCCCGCCTAAAATAAAACACACGTTTGATGGGGAACTCACATACACACATACATACACAAATTAAACAAATGGACTTTCGCCGCAGTAACCTGCCGCGGTCAGACACATAAAATTAGTCGGTAATCCGTTCAATTCGTAACCGGTGTGACTTTTTCGCCTTCAACTACATAATCGCACGGTCTATGCTGTTCTTTCTCACTCACTATCTCTCTCTCTCTCTCTCTCTCTCTCTCTCGCAACCAGGCTAATCCGAAAGTAATGGCCCTATTGGCACATACCAATTAGTCGTCATCTACAGAGGGGAGAGGGAGAAGGAATGAGAGAGAGAGAGGGAGAGCGCGCGCTCGATCGATCGACTTTTACAGCAATGGTTAATCAAAGCCTAGACTGCAAATAGAGCTTGCCAAGCTTTTACTCCAAGGGACCGCATCATTTTTTTTTGTTTTACTCGACGAGGAATTCCAGTCGGAAGTTTACTGGGTGCTCAATTGTGAAATTCCGCAGAGCTGATCGATGAGAGACTCTCGGCGCTCGTCCATTGTTTGCGAACGATCCCAGCGCTACTGATTTTTCTTTGTTTTTTTTTCGTTCTATTTTTGCAAACTCGCAAGAGCTTACGAATTCCAGCACCGATAAAAGGCGAGCTTCCATGCGTAGATGGATCATACTAACCTCGCGCTGGGGACGTATCACGATCAACGAGATGGTTCCCTCGAGGTTTGCCTATCAACTTGGCGAACTCTATAGATGAGATTTGTCGTCTTTCCTCATAATTTTTGATAGCGTGAAGGAAATGGATTATTTGCTCTGCCAGTCATTAACGTTACGGAATTAATAATTCGTTATTTACAACTGTTCTCTAAAATATTTTTAATTGTGGTATGCAAATACACTCTGTGATAAAACACTGCAAAATTTTCATTTTTTAACTTATACATTTTTATTTTGAAAATATGTTAACAAAAGTATGCCACGGTTTGCTTTACAGAGTGTACATGCCTCCGTTTGTAAAAAGGTTACGTTGACGGCAAGCAAAATATTGAAAATGTCGTTTGAGAATGTTCGTGCTTTTATAACGGTTGACGGTTTTTCTATTCCTACGGGTAAACACAAGAAAAAAAATTTTAAAAAGTTTAGTAAAGTCTCCGTTGTTATTGACTCTAAAGAGCAAAAAAAAAATATATATATATTCGGTAAATCAATCAGTGACACAAAACAATCTTCTCGACAAAAGATCGGGCAATACTTGTCTGAAGGCGTCGAGGAGCCAGAACAAAAGCTGCGACCGCAGACGATCGGGAACAAAAGTGCAGTAAGGCGTGGAAGAAAATTTCGCGAGTCTCAATGAAGAAAGATCGAAAGATTGTGGTAGCTTGGCGGAAACTACGAGAGAGAAAGTGCGACTGAGCCCCTTTTCGTTTCGTGGTCGTCGTCAGCACAGACGCATACTAGGACTCGTTTACTGTCCTCCGTCGTCGTCTGGGTATAAAACAAAAAACGAAAGAAAAGAAAAGAAGCCAAAAGAAGCGAATCGGACGAATATAATGGGCGACAATCCCGCGTCGATACAATCATCCGGGAATCGCGGGATCCTTGTTCGCGCGGGATTTGAGTCTCGAGTGAGGATTCCTTCTTTCTCAGTCGTAGCGTAACGTTGCGGCGAGGCGGTACCAAGAGATGGAGAGCCGATCCGGACGATTTTTAAAAGCCCACTCCAACCGGCCTGCTTCTTCTTTTTTTTCTTTTCTCTCGCTCTTTCTCGTTGAAAGGAGATTTCTTGGTCGTGCGAGGGGCGTCGCCGACGAGTGAGAGAAAGAGAGAATTTTCTGGGTAGGGGCACGCAAGAGACTTTTTGTTCGACTTGCCGAGCTTTCGATTCTCTCGCTCTCTCTCTCTCTCTCTCATTCTCCGGGGGATTCAGCTGATCCTTTTTGTTTCGCCTCGGAGCTTTCCCGGTGAGCCTCGCTACTTTTCGAGCGATCGGTTTTTTGGATCTCGATTTTGTTTGAGCTTCGTATCGGCTTCGAGGAGAATTAGACGGTATTTTCAGTGAGAGGCGCTAAACTCCACTTCGTGTTTCCATTCACTGGACTTATTTTTTAAGAATTGTCCTTTTAAAACTTTAAGAATGCACGTTTATTCTTATATGAACACATTTTCAGAATTTCTTTCATTTTTTAGATGATATTTTTACATATTATAAGCATTATTATTACTTTATCCAGTTTTCAACGAATAATTTCTTTCAGTAGAAATTGGTTTCGAAAAATCAAACGGAATGCATTGAAAAAATATTCAATGGAAAAGGTAACGATAACGTAATATCCTTATTCAACAAAATGATAAATCTGCCATTCAATAAGTACTTTTATCGTTATAAATATATGAGATTTATGACAGACGATATTTTAACACCGAAAAAACGTTTAGTATTGAAATAATTCCCGATTTGGAAAGTATAAACCGATTTTTAGCAAATCGTGATATTAGTTTATAATAATCCGAATGGTCGACATGGCTATACACTTTCGGACACTAATTACGATTAACGAGGTATAATAAAGTATCACAAGTTGAAAGGAATATAAAGCGAACGCAAAGGCTAAGAAGAATAAAAAAAGGAGTTTCATAAAAGAACTATAATGTGTGTGGGTTTTAGTCAGAAATATATATGCTACTGGCTACGACGAGGCACACTAAGAGACGCGGCAAGAAACAGAGAGCTCTGAAGGTGAAACCGAAGTTTTCCTGGAAAGGCTGCCATTTTTTGAATTCCCAACGCAATGCGTTTTCGCGTGCGCCTCGAGAGAAAGAGAGGTAGAGACGAAACGAACGTAAAATCTGGCGCGCTTTCGTACGAGATAGAAAGCTTTTCTCCAGGCCACACTCAAGGCCCACCGAGACTACACCGTGTCGCGTATGGCTGCGGGCGACGCGATGCATCATGCACGAGACAGTGCTGTTGCTTATCGGTGGTGGGTCGACGTGAAAATTGCACGGCTGGAGGTTGCATTTTTATGTATTTTCGATATTTCTGACGATTTTTCAGAAGCCTTTTCGAAAGTGCACCTTCTTGCGAGTATTTTTATTATCATGTTACATAATAAGAAAGTAAATATTAATGTTTGTCCCTTTAACGATTTGCTATACATGGTAACATAAACTTTAATGATCGTTTTGATATATTTTTATAGTTATTGTCTGTCGTAAATGTTTATAAGATATTTATTGAAAGTCGATTGCCTAGATAAATGGCATATCAATCAAACATCGTTGCTTCATCCTCAATTCCATCATTTCCATTTAACATTAAGCCAATATTACATTTCGTTACACACACACAGGACGTGAATGACTTTCAGCGAGAGTTCGCGAATAAAGCAATCCGTTGGTATTAACGTGCTACACTGATATTAATTGCTTCTCTGGCATTACACATATAAGTTAGATTTGCGTTTGATTTGAATCGTGTGTCGAATTTGCACGAGAGGGAGAGAAAAAGCGAAATGCAAGCCATATAAGTCATTTCCCCGAGCCGAACTGGGTGAAATTATATGCCGCTTGTTTGCTGATGCATTTTTGGCTGCACTCCCGGCGGATTAAGCGGAAAAAAATGCCAGTTGATCGAAAAAACTACATGCGGGAATGATAAATAGGTTGCGCTCTATGAGCCTGATTGTAATCAGCGTGCAGTCACTGCGTCCGTACATTTCGATTTTGCGAGAATCAATGACTGAATAAATTATCGTACGTCCCCTAGAGTGCAATTTATTCTATTTTTACGGTGATTCTCTATTTTTATAATTCGTTATTAGACTTTTTCTAGTATTTTCTTAAATGTCACCGTAGCCAATCAATGCTGTTTTTGTTACTCAGAAAGTAATTTTTATCGTCGATAAACGGATTCTGATTGAACCGAGTCTGTTGGTTAAAAGCTTCTAAAACTTTCAAACATTGTATATCGAATTTATAGGTATATAGTCCAGTAACGTGTATATTTGGGGTAAAATGTGAGAGGAAGCTATGTTTATGCACATGAAATCCCGATAGAATAACTAAAGCGCTCACACGCAAGGTTAGCGAGGCACGACTCGATTTTCGATAACAAAGGAAATTGATTAAATTTCTAATACCACAACTCGGCGGTCACGCGGAAACGAGTGAGAAGCTAAAGTGATTTTCCGAAACTGTGTATATGTGTGGCTGTGCGAGGTGCAACATCGCGCTAGAAGCGCCAATATGATCGAAGAAGCCCATTTGCGCGTGTCCGTATAAATGCGCCTCTGCGGTGTAGCATTTCAAGCGTCATGAAAGCAGTTATAACGCTATATCGACTATTTACTGTATCTACATTTAACGCTGGATGTTTAACTTTGACAATTAATAGGCTTTCCTCAGTTACATCAGGTCATCGAAATAATATATTACACAATAGGATTTTAGAAAGTATGATTAATAACCAATATTCGTTTATAAAAATACGACGATAATCGAATAAAGCGTATATTTCGATGTCTAAGATAATTTGAAAATAAATATATTGAACATTGGAATGTTCACATTTCTTTCTACAGTACTAATAACAAAGAAACTGTAACGATTGCGATATTTTAAATAAAAATATTTGATGTCGATTTGAAATTTTACTCTTATAGAATATATTATCTCGAAGAGATTTTAATACAGAAGCTTGGTAGCGTCTTTTATGCGCAATCTTTATGCACCTGCCGGTATGCGTAATTTCAGTCCGCGCAAGACCGGTGCATTAACATCGCTCCTACGTGGGCGACCAATTTATACAACTCACACTAATACACATTTAGAGATTCGCACACATACACAGGCGTATATACCATAGTGGCAGCAGCCCGAGCTAATCTCGCACGCTTTAGCACGGCGGTAATGGAGGTTTGACTGCAGATTCATACGGGAAAGAGAGAGAACAAGTGTGTGCATTTACGCCAACACAGAGGGACTGAGAGAGAGAGAGAGAGAGAGAGAGAGAGAGAGAGAGAGAATTACACAAGCGAAATGCAACTTGGAAGAGTATGGGATTCTAATTAATGGACGTGTCGCTATCACACGTGCCATCGGTTTTGGCTGCGTGCTATCGCCACCCCTCCCCCCCCTCTCTCTCTTTCTCTCTCACTCTCGTCGGCCGAGTGTTTGGCTTTCGGATGTGTGCCCAGAACATTGCAGCATACATTCTGCCTGACACACTGCCACAGTGTGTCAAGCTTGCCCGCACTTTCCTCTAGTCTCGCTTTACGTGCTCGGTTTACTTTGTAATTCAAAAGTTAATTTTATTACTAGCCAACCAAGTAGATAAAATGCCGGGATTCAGGATTTTACAAGGCTATTGTTTTGACATTGACTATGATTAATTATATCTATAATTACTGACTTCTAAAACAGATTGTATATTTGATATTTTATTTGTGATTGATTCAAATATCTGTACAATCATTTGTAGAGAATTGATTATATGAATGAAACTATTATTTGTCAATGATAATATTTTCTATCAACGTTTGTTTAGATTTAGTTAAATTACCATAAATTTTTGAATAAAATATCTGCATAATGTTTGTGTTTTCCATATTTTTCAGATAAGTAAAATTATTCGTTTTTTTTCAAATAGCGAGTTTAAATTAAGCTTTCGTATGAAAACGAAAAGTCCAATTCAAAGTAAACTAATAGAAGGTATTTGAATTTTTATAGAATAATTGAAGGATCCACGATCAAGCCGAGTACTTTGAAAACTCCAGTTGAAATTTCAGAAATTTGTTTAACTTGCGATCAAATGAATAGACAACAAATTTTTCATTAATTGTCCATGCATAAGTGATCTGTTGAATTCGAAAAAATGATTGTTTAATCTTTTAAAAGTTCAAGTTGATAAGTAGAACTAATCGTAATCAAATGACAGTCAATGCAAAACTTGGAATTTCACGCATCCAGTGCAAAACTAGACGGCTTGAGTACATGTATACAAGCGCGACATTCTCCCACAGTCTGTCTGTCCATATCTTCCTCACTCTCACTCCCGTCGGGCTTTCCCAGATGTGACTTGTCCGCGATATTAGCAAACACATGTGTCTCTCTTCTGTTAGTACACACCTATACCTGCGCTATAGTTTCTAGTGTTAGAACGTTGATTTCCGCTGCGTCTGACTTATCGGGTCACCCTAGCACTTCTCTCTCTCTCTCTCTCTCTCTCTCTCTCTCACTCCCTCTCACTCCAGTTTATTAGACGTGGAAAATTTTGGTAGCTCGAGTGTCGACCGCACACTTCTGTACCCTCGCACTATTGCCACTTAGACGACCCAGCTTTGGACTACCGGACCTCCTGGGACTGGGTCATCTTTCGCTTCTCTACCTCCTTTTCCCTGGCATAATAATAGTACCTCGGGAACGAGTGAGCCAGAGTCCTCATAAACGAATGTTTGCACGGTTGTGTCTATAGAAAGCTACGTTATATAGCAGCTATGGAATATCGTATGAGGTGGTTAACGAGGTAAAATGTTTATTTTATATATTCATGCTTCACATCCGATAAATCTATACGTTACAGCTTTTTCCCTTTACGGATTTGAATTTTAGTTTTTAACATTTTCTATTGTAACAGACATAATCAATCGTTTACATGCTCTGCTTAACTCCTAATCGTCATTATGTTATGTATAGGTCATAAATACTACGACAATTAAAATAATTGATCAGAATTGGAAAGGTGAGATGAGAAATGTGTACTTTAAAAGATATTAAGTGGAGTGAACTGAATATAGTCGGACGTAGCCGCGTAGAGTATGTAATCTTTCGCGAGACTTTCTGTTTCTTTACTTTTGCAATTGTAAGAAGTTAATTAAACGAAGGCAAACATTAAATATTGACTAAAAAAATCACTAAGACATGAATTATTAATATGAAGCGATGCTCACAAATTCCTATTTACGTTGTAAGCTGGCGTATTATGTGGTTACGAAGACGTAAAGCGGTGCTGCTGTAGCGTCGGTGCTTATGCAAATTTTATTATAAATTTAAGGTTCTAAGATTCGCATTAGGCTTTCCTGGCACGTACTAGGAAATCTAGTCTAAAAATAAGTAATATGTATATCCTTCCAATATTTTCAGAAGTACATTTCGACGAATGTTTGACAAAATGACGATTTGTGAGACGTTGCGGGATTGAAATCAAGTTATTACATTTTCTGACAACTAGCTCTTTTCAACAATTTCTAAGGATTATTATTGACGTCTATATATATCTATAAAAGAAATAAAACCGAGTATTAATAATTTGTTGTTAATCTATGTCAAATGAAAAAAAAATTGTCGAAATAGTCGTATTGTATATGTATAATTTATAGAATGACAAGGACCTTATGGAAAATCATGTTTGAATTTGGGTCGGTTAACAAACTAACGCTGAATATCAGGTACAATTCCCCAAGCGTCACAGGCGCTTTGGAAAAGTTGAATCGACCTCTCGGTGGGAAGAGGTGTGCGTGAGCTCGATTTCAGGATTGTTTTGAACTCTCGTTTTATGAGACGTTTTATTTCAGTTCGGCATTAATGTGAAATATCGTCGAAGCGCGATAAAGACAATTTATGGCTATTTCGGGGCTCTTTTCTCTTCCCCCCCCCCTCCTCTCTCTTTCCATTTCACTTGTTCGATACCGTCCAGCCAATGGAACAGATCTCTCGCGAAAACTGCTAGAGGATGGTAGAAAACAAAAATTGCTTCGATAGAAAAAATTATCGATTGCTTACCCAAAAGTTTCCTTTTTTACGATAATGGGTCCTATAAACTTACTATCCAGTCACAATGGCCTCCAGTCATTCGAATGCTATTATTCCCCTGATATATGAGTCCAAAGAAATGAATAAAATTTCATGCAATTATTAGAATTTCGTAGAGTGAGACCAAATCCAAAATCAAATATTGTAAAGTTTACAGTTTTGTTAGAACTTTTTTTACTATTTTAATCATAGATGTTTTATGTAAAGCAAAACTGACATTGCTTAAAAAGTAAAAGCCAAGTTTTTATTAATCATAATCATTATGACTTTATTTGTGTCTCTAGAATTTTGTTCAATGACTAAATGAATCATCAGTATTCAACTCTTTATGTATTACATATAGCTCAAAAACCGTATTCGACATCGTTAGTCTTGTATAACCCCATCTTAGAAAAGTTCCATTAGTCTGGTTTGTTATGTTCAACAAACAAGTAACTTAATCGTAAAATACTTACAAAGAGTTATAATTTAATAATTTTTTGTAATTAATTCGTATGAATTTTATTAAATTACCGAAACAAAAAAACTTGCAAAACGACATCAGGGAAACAAATTAAATTGACTTTTATATACAAAACACTTTACAGTCGTTTCGTGCCACTTTGAAAAAGTAAAAAAACAGAAACGAGAAGAAGCAACGCTCAAGAGAAGTGAAAACTCGTTTAGTTCCGAGTGTAAAAAGAAAAGCTTCAACTAACACAATAAACATTCGTCGTGTCGCACACCAAGCAAAGGGACTAGCAAAAGATCTTGTTTTTTTTTTATTTGGCTGGAGGCGAGATGACTGTCTACAAAAGCGGACTCGCAGCAAGGTGTAATAATAACTCGGCGGATCGCCAGCAAGAAAAAGAGAGGACTGCCTGAGTTTTTCAGCATTTGTCCAATTTCTCATTCAGCATTTACCCAGTTACCTCTCTTGCGTCTCGTGCCTCCTTCCCCTTCACTATACTCGTACGCGTGTGCCATAGGTTATGGCTATATATGCTGTTTTCTCAAGAGCTTCGCCGACGATAAAGGCGAATTTATAGGCAACGATTACATTCATAAATAAACCGCGCATTTAAGAGAGAAAGGGAAAGAGAGAAAGAGAGAGAGAGAGGGCGCGCACAACATTGCAAACTTACAATCGTTATACACCTCGGAGATTTGATAAATTAACGAAACATTAATAATAATTAGCATTTGTGCCTTCATAATGTATTCCCTTTTCAGCACGCTTAAACTTCCACCCTATCGTAAACCAACTCCCTCTCTCTCTCTCTCTCTCTCTCTTTCCCTCTCTCTGCCACTTCGCCAAGCCGACAAGTTAAGATGGCGTTACGGAGAGAGAGAAAGCTCTTATTACCCCGTATAACTAGGGAGATAGAGCGAGAGTAGGGAGACGTAAGAGGTGATACTATACTTTCGTGGCCGTCTTAACGCGAACAAAGTCCGAGTAGACGCTACTTTGAGTGCATCGGACAATGTGCAAAGCGAATTGCCGGGGAGGAAAATTGAACTCACGTATGTACGAAACTCACACATGTACCCATACTTCCTCTCTCCCTCGCTCTCTCTCTCTTTCTCTTTTATCCGCGACAGCTATAACGTGTTCTGTACGTGTGCATGTGTGTATGGGAACGAAGGCTTGTGCGGCGCGTTATCGTGAAAATGCTAGCGGCTGCCAGCGTGTTTTACCCTTTTTATTCGATCGTATATAGGGAAAAGCCCGTTTGCTCTTTTTGTCTCGTTCGCAAGCCCGTGTGCGAGAAAAAAAACTTGCTCGCGCACATGGAAGTGTATAGCCTGGAATAAATAGAAATTTAAGCGATAACTTGGCCGTGTAAACAAAAAAAAATAATATAGTTCCCGTTTTCTTTCGAGCGAACACCAGCCAGTTCTTTTCTGTACCCTTTTATTTCCTTTAATTCAATTCGACGCCAAGCTTGTGGGGGCAACTCAGTCTGGAAAGAGAAAAGTCGTTGGTGCTTACGCGTGCAGAGAAAGAGAGAGAGAGAGAGAGAGAGACCGGGAGGAGGAGCTCCCGTTTAATTGGTTGTCTTGCCTGAGTCCCTCCATAGCCTTTCTCGCTTACTCGCTGACTAATCGCGTAATACGCTTTATTGATGTAATAGATTTTTGTAGCTTCCGTTGTTCGTTACAAAGGTCTGTTATTTATTGAAATTCCATTGCCTTGTGAAATTGTGTTCTTTTTCTTAGATTGCCTTGGATTATATTGGTAACTCAATTAATTAGGAATAATGGTCGTTATCAATTCAATTATTTGTTCTTCAAAACCGCCGACTAATTATAGATAATTTCACTAGTTTTCTACACATTTTTATAAATTGTTCACAAAAGCAATTTTATTACAATGTAATTAGTAAATATACCATTTTTTCATAATTTACAGTCATTAAATTAATTTTATCCATACCTTTATCGATAATTAAACAATCACTAACATTTCATAACATTCTGATGTAACAGCCAAATTTTATTAAGCTCACCAAAAAAATTTAACCTGCGTTTGGGCAAATAGAGCATACATTGTAAAGAACAATTTAATTCTCTGTATAGGAAAAGACAATCATTTTTACCCCTTACCTGCTCATATTTGCATATGTAAGCGTTTATCGAACTAGCTATTATACGTATGTGAGCTTCGTCATTGAATAAAGCCTATTTGGATAAATACACTTCTAAAGATTTTGAAATATCAAGTGAAAAAATATAACTTTAAACAATTTAAAGACATCAAGTTGAAAAACATTTCTCCAAGCGAAAAAAAAATCGAATGTTTCACACCTTTTTAATGACTAGACACTTTTTTTCAAAAACCGGTAATATCCGTGAACAAGAGAAAGAGCAGAGGCGAGAGAGAAATCGATTGAGGGCAAACGGTGCGCGAAAAAATCGCACAAAACAGCTTCTCGCTTCGCGCATCATCGGGCTTTCGTCAGTGATTAGCGCCAATATAATCATTCCAAGCGACTGACTGCGAACCGTCTATCGCGATTAGAGCTGGTAGTCGAAGCCCCCATCGTACACCGGCACATATATATATACGCACATATACACGGGTACAATGAAACTTAAACAAAGCAGCGTCCCCGCACACCTCACTTTATCAAACAATGCTCACCGGTGGCACTGCGGATACTCGCGTGCATCGACATCAAACGCTTTTTTTTACTCTAAATCGCTGGATTGAACTTTTAACTGGTGACTAGCTTGATAGGATGATCGGCTTTTAATTACAAAGAGCATTTTATAAATCAAATAGTATTTGCATTGAATTTACATTTTTAATCTTAAAAACGTATTAATTTAACCGCCATTTATTTTGCTGCTCCGAATTTTTTATCATAATTATTCTTATAATGATCAAAATTGTCCTTTGCAATAAAATAAATAATTCGATACACTAAATAGTAACGTTATCTTTATACTGAATAATTATTCATATCATTACAAGAGGCAGAACAATTGTTAATATAAGTATTTATTCTACAAGTTTTGTGTTAAACTTTTGGTACTAAAAATATTTTAGAAAAAAATGGTTTTCTTTTATGATATTATACACGAATTCTGTAAGAGTATAATTAAAAAGCATTGATGTAAACATTAATTAATGAGAGTTCATTTTATAAAAATGCATATTTTTTCATGGAATTTTATTTATATTTCTATAATGAAATTGATATAGACATCTAGATACTTTTTAACAGACAATCAATTGCGTATAAACTTTAATATTATAATTAGGAATATCTCTGAAACATCAATGATGCTAGCTTTAATTTATGCACTGTTAAAAGGATTATTTTCTGTTCATTTGAAATTGAAGTTGTAAACTACTCTATTTATTGCTATAATGAACGATCAACATTTTCTGAGAACGTTAAATGAAATGATAATTTTCTCGTTTCTATTTTGAATAAATTATTTGTTTAAATCGAATTAATCCACTCCATAACGCTGCTTGAAACGCTTTTAATTATATTATACAAAAATACAACTGTAAACTAGTAATTAAAAATATAGCTCTAAAGATTTACATTGAAACTTGTAACAAAGGCGATTATTTGATAAAATCATAGTCTAGGTACAGGCCATTACCGAATGCGAATTAGTCGATCTCGGTCGAATGGTCGATCTGAGTGCTGCCGTTCGCGCGGTTGGCACACGAAGGGCAAACAAGCGCTAGCGTCCACGTTCAGAATAGACAACAGAGAGAGAGAGAGAGAGAGAGAGTCCGTCTACGTCTCTGAATGCGAAGCTCTCTCTTCGCTTGGACGATCTATAGATAGATATATATATATATATATACATAAGCGTATACCTCGCTTGCGTTCTATTCGGCCCTCCTAGGATGCATAAAATATACAAGCTTATACACTATATATAGCTGGCTGGCTTCCTATAGCGGGTCGCGTCGAAAAATTTTGCCCCGTACGTGCAGCCTTGAATATTTTATTTTGCTAAATCCACTTTGCGCTCTATGCCCCTCTGTAAAATCCACGAGTTTTCGTTGCCGCCTCGAGCTTTCGTTCGTTCACTCACTCGCACGCCGAAGTGGGCTTGTTAGTCGTCGCGATTTGCCAAAGTTGAGCTGGGATTTTTGATGGAAATAGAAAAAGGAGTAGACGCCTTTCTTTTTTTTTTTCATTGTCAAGCTTGTTTCATTGGGATTTTGAATTTAAATTAGTATTTTGTCGAAAATACAAATTAATGTACATCAAATTTGTATGATAATAAACGTTAAATTGGTTAGTGAAATTTTTAATATAGTAATATAACACTTTTATACAGAGCTATATTTGTTTGTGTTCACGTTTGCTCCATTTTATTTGATTTCACGCGATGGTGCTTTAATTTAAGAGAATATCTTTTTTATTTCATTTCGCGTTTGAGGGAACTGAAAGTTTTACAATTTTAGTTGCCAGTGCATTAATTCGCGAGTGGCTATTAGAAAAGGCATGAAATGAGTTTTCATTCGAATGGAAAAAATTTGTTCGCACTCCAATCTCAAAATTGCACTTTTGTTGTTTTTTTCTCGACTCTCATGAGGAAAAATACGGTTCCTAACTGATCCGAAAAGCTTTTTTAACAGAGATCACGCCGTAAACCTCTCTACTTCTTTCATCGTAAAATCCTTTGTGTATTCGTTGGAAAATTCACGATAGATTCTTTTATAAGCTGTTAAAATTAGCAAACAAGTTTTACGCTTTACTTTGATAGTCGCAGTCGTTTTTGAGTCATTTACAAGAAATCGGAATTACATTTATTTTTTATTAATTTTCCATAGTTTCAAAAATTTGCCATCCTTTTTTTATATAGTTTTCATAGAATTATATCAAGAATACACCAAAAATTTATAGTGAAAAAAACTAGTCAATTTCTTGTAAAAATTGATCAGACTAATGTAGGTATATGGCTTGCACAGTTGAACCGTTTTTGGGCCAATCGCGGGCACTAACGTTGTACTGACATGTAGTTGTAGATGTACGATCTTGTGGAATTAAAGTACTTAAATAAAGTTGGATCCTCGCAATTGTTCCCGTGAATAGAATTATTTGTTAAAATTAAATAATTAAAATTAATTATGATAATATGTTACACACGCGTTGCCTAGACTATTTTTCCATCTCTAAAACATAAGCGACAGAAACTTCGGTATTTCCGAAGAAAGGTTTACAACAATAATTTAAAAATGATAAGCATTTACCTTTTAAAGCAAATTAACGATAAACAACTACAGTTGAATTTCAGCATTTTTTTCCATATTTCGATATGCAGTTTGAAAAATAATCATTTTATAGGAAACATTTTTAGATAAAAGTTGTTTCTTATTAAATTACTTACAAAAATGACAATGTAGGCATTACTCTAAAACCATTAGTTTACTTATAAATTAAATAAAAGCAAGATATTTTTGAAATCATTTCCTGTTTTTATCTAAAAATTCTTTAAATATCTAAAAATGTGTACGATAAAATTATTATTTTTCAAACCGCAGAGCTAAATATGGAAAAAATACTGAAATGCTACGCAATAAGTCACTTTAGACGAACGGCAATCTTTACGTGTGCGGTAATCGCCTACTTTGTTGCACTAATTGTCTTCAGTTATTTTAATACGCACGTGGCTTCACATTGGTCGTACTTGGATTTTTAACATATGGTTGACAGATAGCCGACGGTGTTTATTGTACCTATGGGCCTATACCTCTTAGTTGGCCGAAAGAGCAGCTGTAGATAAGTTTTTCTTGCATTGCTTCTTGAACGTGCAACTGTTTTATTTTGTATTTTAAATGTTACTTCTTGTATTTTATCATGAGTTTAGAATGAATAGATGCAAATAAGTTTTGCGCATCTATTCATTCTAAACTCATGATAAAATAGATTCAAAGTAAAAGCTTCTTAATATTTACTAAAAGGTTTGTTGAAAAATTATTAATTAAAAATCAATGAAAATACATTAGGAAGCGAATGATTGATACGTTCTCGTAGAGATTGCCGCCAGAACGAAGTGAGTTTCTGGGTAGCATTACAGTATTTTTTCTATATTTAGCTCTGCGGTTTGAAAAGTGCTGATTTTAACAGAAAAAGTTGTAGATAAAATGGATTTTATTAAATTATCCACAAAAATATCAGCAAAAGCACCACTCTAAAACTATTATTTGCTTGTAAATTGAATAAAAAATGAAATGGTTTTAAACGTTTCGTGATTTTTCTTAATTTATAAGTAAATTCACGTATTTATAGGAGTGCCGAAAATAATTTTTTTGTAGGTAATTTAATAAGCAATAACTTTTATTACTAAAATTTTCGCTAAAGTCAATTTTTATTTATTTTATTTTACTTTATATTTATTTAGTGAAATGTCGCTAAAATTTGTTCCAAACCGCAGAGCTAAATATTAAAAAAAACGCTGGAAAAGGCGAACGGTTACGGACTACTTTCCGAACGAAAACGCATGCAGAAATGTGTACTTTCTGCACGCTTTCGAGGAAAAGTATATAAAATTTACATATTCACAATACATACCTAGGAATTATTTATCATGAAATCGCCAAGTGCCACCTAATAACGCCATTTTTTAGTCACTCTGTTCATAGCACTTATAAATTTTCGTAACGATGCACATTTGTTTCTAATGTTTCAATTAATTTCGTCAAATCACCTATTTGCCCCTCAATAGTTTGATCTTTCACATCCGCCTGGGATTGCAATACTGATTGACATGACTGATGTAAATGTGGTGTCTCACTACTATTATTCGATATAGTTGCAAATGGAATTTTCATGCCTTCTGTTAAAGTGTCTTCATTCACATTTTTCATTGTATAATTGTTTCTTATTTTATTGTTGCTATTTTCATTCCAATTTTTTAAAGGTGACCATTTTTCAGAGCCACATGCTTCAGTTTCAATCTTATTACTGGGGATTGACTTTTTTGAAGGCACAGCATTAGGCAAGGACAGAGGCCTTGGTGGAATTACAACTGACGTTCGATATGCTACAGTCGTGCAAATAGTTCCCACTGATGTATCAACTTGACCAACATTTAAATACTTATATTTATCTGAACGATTAATACAAGATTCATCCAGTGAAATTCGATAGTATATAATGTAACTATCAGAATCTTGTCTACGACTTATGTGGTAAGCAGGCATCATTCTTGATATAGTTAGTAACGATTTTAACATATTTCCCATCCCTATGTACACGGAACTATCTGAGATTTTCGCATTAGGATCCTTTAATCCTGGCTTTACACCAAAACACCAATTTTCAAGAATCATCGAGTTGCGATCGACTGTTTTAACCGATATTTCTATACATAGCGATTTAGATGAGCTGATTAAATCTTCGCACAAGACATAATTCATTATTTTCGTAATTTCTCGCATATCTTGAATATCCAAGTTAAACCAATCATTTTTGGCTTCCTTTACCCGCTTGCATACGGTGTTGAATGTTATCCCACATCTTGACTGTACAATTATTTGGGCAGCTTTGTGAGCTAAATATTGAGTGACTCTTTTGAGATCGCTACTATCTTCCAATCCCAACTTTAACGAAGACATTTTAAAAGTATTTACAAAAATGTCGGATCAACTTCAGTTTACCGCTTGGCTCGTTACCGTTCTTCTCTTTTAGTTGTTATTTTATTTTCACTCACGAATACGTACTACTTTCTTCGCAAATTCCACTTGTTTTTTAATAAAAAGAAATTACTACACGCGTTTAATTTTACACCTTGAAAAACTTTACCTTTCTTCAATATTCACTCCCGTCCGCGATGACAACTATCGTAAATGTGCACGTCATTTTCGTTTTGGTGTCTTTGGAGATATTTCAACTAAACGAAGACTGTAGTAACTATAATATAGCTGTGCCGTTCATACTGTAGCTGTGGTATACACTCATTTTTGTCTATGATCTTGGCATTTAGTCATTTCCCTTTTCTTTTGTTTCTCCACTGGAGTTTTCCGTAAAGTAGGCGGAGTTTCCTCACCCCTACATTTTCGGTCCTCTACTCGGGACTCAACCTAGCTAATACATTGGCGTCGCTCGCTCTCCGCTGAAATTCGGTTGAAAGGAAATGAAAGAGATGACTTCAAATGTTCACTACTTTCTCTTATTCCCTTGACCTTGAGATCGCATTGGGTAAGGCTTTCTCTCTCGTGCTCGTTTGGTAATATACATTGTCCGAAACAGCGAGAGAGCCATAAATTAAACTCGATTGCAGCAGAATATTCCTTCGGTTATTTCGCTAAGGTTTAGTCTATGTTAATAAAAAGTATAATTTTTTTAAGGTGAAAGAGAATGTTGTAATTTAATTTCTAATTGTTGGCATGTTTAAGTTCTTGTTTATGATATAATGTTCACGAACCAATAGTTTAAATCATTAATATGATATTATTAAATTGTTTGTTCGTTATCACAAGTTTAAAGTAAGCCAAGAACAATTTAATTAAAACTATAATTATAACGTATCATTTTCTCCCCGACAATCTACCTGACTACACCGCTTCCTTGCAATCTGAAGCTCACAAATTTTATGGTCGAGTACAGGAAGGCTGTCATAATTTTTAATGCAATTTCACTTTTATTATGTAGATCATAAACTTATATAGGTTATAAGCATGAAAAATATTATAGAAAGAAAAATCGTGCTACTTATAATTGGTTCACGACTTATATTTCTTTTTTTTACGGAACTCCTCGTACAGAATAAAATATAGATGAGGGTGGCAACTTTTTTATTTTATTTGAGAATGAAATACAATACTATTATGGTTAATAAAACATATCAGATTATACAGTTCTCTACTTTTTTTTTTAAATACGTGACATTTTTTACCCAATTTGTCGAGAATTTTCCACTGTAAAATAAAATGGGATTTTTTTTCATTCGTCGACGGTAACCGTTCTACACGCGTGTGAGGGCAGCGCGGTCGAAAACGAGAAGTCGTTTCGCTAGTAATAGTACGTCGGACACGCTTGGTCACCTACGCTAATAAGCGTTGAACGGGAAACTCGGGAGGGTGAATAGTTATATATAAAAAAATAATTTCGTTATCTTCGCTCGAAAAAAAGAGAGCCAGGTCACGAATAAAGGTCGATAAGGCGCTACTGTCTATCGTCATTAATTTCGATTCTCGCCATTATTCTATTCCGCTCCAATAATTTGTGAGCTCTCGTGCGCTCTTAAACTTGGCCGGGGGTTCCCTGAATGAAAGTAACCAAATCCTTTAAATATTTTACCGAAAAATCCGCGCCAGAGCAAACGATCGCCACCACGTGTGTTGGTAAGGAAATAACGGGTAAAACTAACATAAAAAGTGCACGCATAAGGGAGAGAGAGAGAGAGTATTAAATGTACCGAGGCGTGGCGCTGGCCTCTCGTGAGTCGAGGTTAGATTCTTATCGAGGTTCCTGGAATATTAGATCGTTCATTGGCAAACGCCGACTATTGCAAAATCTGTATCCAACTACTCGACTACGCCGATTAAGCATCTGTTCGAACTTTTTCTCTAATACCCTTTTCTTTTTTCCTGATTTCATATGAAATTTCAAGGATTCGGAAAATTCCTATATTAAGCATTCTGACAGTAATTAAAGAATATCACAAAATAAAGCTTATAATTAGTAGCACAATAAAATTTTGAATTTACTCAGAGGAAGATTTTCATGAAAACTTTTTATTTCAAAATTTAAAAGTAATTCAAATGTGATCTTTATTAGTTTAGAATATTTTTAAATGATATAATTAAATTGCATGTATATTTTAATTCACGTAGAATATTTTTTTTTTGTTTAACGAATAAACAACCGAAAAGTTGGCGCATGTAGAAAGAGTTGGAATATCATCTGGAAAGTTCACGCAGAAAAGTTGGCCTAAAAGTTATATACTCCTGGCATACATTGCTAGGGGAATTCAATTAGCGCGAATTAAACAAATGAAATTGTACTTTCTTTTTTGGAGCGAACAGCGTTCGGCGGCGATCGAGAAACATTAATAAAAGTTAAATTTCAGCAGACTTGTCTAGCCATTGCATTACCTTAATTTCCATTCATAGTCCCGGAAGCTCGAGTCAAACTTTTGCTAAAGTAAACTTTCATCGTCGAGACGCAACGAGAGAGAGAGAGAGAGAGAGAGAGAGAGAGAGAGAGAGAGAGAGAGGAAGAGGGACAGGGAGAAAGAGAGAGAGCGCGCACAACGATACCCGCAGCGCTTTATTACTTTTTGCGAATGAAATTTTTGCATACTCGCCGTAAGAAAAGCCCTTTTCTAGCGCCGCCGCGTGGCCGCGATAACTCGCGGCTCTTTCTTTCAACTAAAATAATGAGAATCTAATTGCTCCCGCTATTTATTCAGCTGTAACTTACTCCGCTTCTTCTTCTTCCTCTTCTTCCTCTTCTTTTCCCCCACTGAAATGAATATTGAGTGCGAACAATGTTCTTTGCTTCGCAGAAAAAGCTCTAGCGGTAATTGCATATCAAACTTCTTCCTCGCCTTCATCTTGGCTCATTATTTTCATGAAAAACTTTCCATTATCCGCGCTATTGATACACGATAGAAATGAACACGAACGATACATACCTCGTATAAAGCATCCGACACGGCAAAAAGAAAAACACGTTTTTCTTTTGAGTCGGTGTAAAAGAAGTAAACTCGTGGTAAAGGTGTAGCGTTTTTACCGGACAATTTTCTTGGTAAGCGACTTCTCCGTAGTAAACCGGAACAAAACTTGGGCCGAATAAAAAAAAACGACAAAGCCCCCCGTGAACTAGCAAGGAAAACGAAGCGTCGTGTAGAACGAACGTCACGTATCCTGTTTTATTTAAATATTACGAGGATACTGTATACCGAGGCGCGTGCGACGGAGAAAAGCACTCGGCGAGAAGCTAATTCATAACTTGTGGCGACACTGCATAACCGAACTTGCTCGCTAGCGCAAGTCGTTATACGAGCTATATAGGTACCTCTGGCTGCAGTCTTACACCGGAGAATGCTATCGCGTGTCGTTATAGCTGCGCAGTTAGCTTCCTATCTTGCTGCTTCTTACTTCCTTATATTCTTCGCACTTTCCTCTCCTTGCAGCGAATTTTCAGACGCACCACTACGCGATAACTTCCAAAAGTCGTTGTTTTTTACTATTGCGATTATTCGCGCGTTAAAAACATTCAAATCTCGCGACTTAACTCCTTCATATGTATAAGATTCGGCAATACGTTCGCCTTCTCTGAGAATTACGCTAGTCGCTTGGGTGAAAGAGATATAGAGAAAGGAGAGAGGAGGTCGGTTAGCCATTTTAGAAGGCAAATTCGCTGAACGGAATTTCACCGACAAGCTCTACTTTTCCCTAGATACGAGAGGAATTTTTCAACTTCTTAAATTTCAAACGATAGACACGATCTTCTTGATTATTTTGAATTGTTATCTGTCGCGAGGAATACATCCATTCGGCTAAGTTATTACTTGATCTCGTTTTAGTTTCGTCCAGGTTTTCTACGTTTAATCTAAGTTTTGATCGAATACGAGAAACCCTTCTTCCGATATTCAAGTATAAGCAACCAATCATTTTTAATATAGGACGTTATTCGCTACGTTGTTCTAACATTTATAATACTAATTACTGCATACTATATTTTTATAACTCTAAAATATATCGATTTAAATATATTTTTTCAAATATCCACTCAAAGCAATTAATTTAAACTCGTGCTTTCGTGAATTTTAAATATTTTTGGATTCGGTTTCTTAGAAATATTTAATCATTGGGCGAAGCTTACGATATTCGATATTAATATGAATTCATCATAGATATCGCCATGTACTTATCGAAAGTTACGTAACAATTAATATTAATTCATCAGAAGTAAATGCAATATTAAATATGCATCGAGTGTAACGATGATTAAATAAATTTTAATAACTTGACGATCAAGCCATTGCACCGGATTAATACAATTCCAATTAAACTCGCATCGAGTGCTGATTAAAACCGGAATACGTAACAGGCTGGCGTTGAAACTCAATAATGACATTGACTGATCGTCAAAGATCGAGCGGTTTGAGCGCGCGAGTTCGAAGATAGAAGGGCAAGGGAAAATTGATTAAAATCCAGTCTTAGCAATGTCGTCGTCGTGTCGCTATACGTCGCCCATTGAAATTGTAAATTCTGTTAAGGAAGACTTCTCGCCCGGAGCACGAGAAAAAGTTAGCGGCAAACTTTTAAAATTAGCGAGGCGAGCTTTCTAATATTCCGACGTACTATGGCATATTATGGAGGCCGGCAAGTTGCCTTCGCTTCTGCTGCTACCGCTGCCGCACCGTTGCTTGCTCGTCATAAAACTTTGAGGCAAAGATTAATTGTCTAGAAATTTAAGTGCGCGCCACGTTATTATTGGACGCCACCGTTACGCCGAACATGCACAGACCCACTACAGATGAGTGATGATCCCAATGATGGGGCAGCATCCTCGGACACTTCTTAATGGAATAATTAGTTGATTTTTATCGTCTTCGAAGACTTCACTCTTGGTCTGGTCTTTCTTTCCCTTGTCTTTTTTTCTGTTACTTCTCGTTATGAACGCCAAGTTTTTAATTGACCGGACCTTTTGATTGGTCGTAACTTTCTGAGAAGATACTTTCAAAGCCGCTACTACTCGTGTAATAATTGATAGTTTCGCACAATGTACCTTCGATAGCGTTGATTAAAACGTGTAATAAACGTGTTATAATAGAACTTTGGATGAGTTCATTATTTTATGAAAGATTGAAAGGTGTATTGATGATAAATGAAGTTTTTATTATTGCAGACACTTTGTCTTGAGCAACTAAATTTGTGGAGCGTATAGCTGTGTATATATGCACGCGTGTGGATATATAAGTCTGGCGACACGGCAACGTGGAAAAATCACACACTACTGTGAAAGTAGTAGAAAGAGGGTAAACGCCATTTTCCCTTAAAAGGAATGAAAAAGTTTGAAGGTCCGTTACTCTAGAAGCATGGGTTCGTCACCTCAGTTTATGTACTTGTATAACCTTGAATAACATTTGTTCTGACATCGTTAAACGACGTATATCCATAGCTCATTGTTACTCTTTGGTTTGTAATCTTCATACACTTTCACCTCCGAAAGGTATCCGGTTAACCGTTTAACTTGAACAGCCTATAACATTATCACGTAACTGAAAATAATTGGATGACTTTGTAAGTTAATATAATTTTTACATTACCGATAAAAATTGGTAACTGAGTTTTTTGCATTTATTAACTGTCAAATATTGATTATATTTCATTAAACATCTTGTTTATTCCAATAATAAACAATTTTCATCCTTAGTAAATTGTCAAACGCAGTGGTTCGAATTTTAGTAAAAAGTTGTTATTGTTATTGAAATGGAAAACTTTATTGAGAAATTGATATCTAGAGATATCGGATTCATTCAACTCTAGATAGAAAATTGATCATTGGGCTGATTGGAAACTGGATATAATAACTACGTTTTGTAAATAGAATATTTAGTCAAGGAACTATAAATACCATTATCTATTATTTTAGTTTCTAAAAACAAGTGTCTTTTTACTGACCAACAAGAATAATTTATTGTACACATACGTTTTAAGTTAGTTCACATACACGATCATATTTGAAAAATATAGTTTGAAAATTTTTGAAGGCTAATGTAATAGCTTAAAATCCAATTCTGTTTTTTACCAATACATACAGAACGTATAGCAATATTTTACTTTTATGAGGATTCGCAGCGTTAATCCAGACAGACATTTCAAGTGAAAGCAACGCACGTGTGTGTACTCATATTGGACGCCATATACGAGTGTTTAGCACTTCTTTCCTCGATGTTCAGTTCCATATAAGATCGCCTCTCTTTTATTTCTTCTGGCGCATATGAGTCCTATTCGCACGTTAAAAGGCAATCAATTTTTCCGTCTCGCTTCAACGGTCGAGTTTACCGCACAGAATACAAAGAAAACATAGCCAAGGGCAATATTATGTCGAGGGCGAACAATTATTTATTATTTTTCCGTACGTAAGTTTTGACAGAGCATTTGTGTCGCGAGAGGTTCGAGTTAAAACTCAAAGTTACGGAGGGCCCGCATTGGCTTTGAGCAGTTGTATTTGCATGGGACGCGTCGAGTGTATATTGCCAGAGGCGCTCTGGGCCCTGAGCTTCGACTAGACTCGCGCGACCAACTCGTCCCCGAAGTGTACTCCATCGTCGTCTCTCTTTCTCTGTCTGTCTGTCTCTCTTTCTCTCTCTCTCTCTCTCCCCACCGCAATTCGTCTTCACTCTCGTCGTCACCGACGTCGTTGTAACTTTCCACTGGAAGAAGTATATCTATATATATATTAGGATGGGTAATCCGTTCTCATCAGCTCTTTGTTTTATTTTAAATCTTTCGCCGTCTGGTCTCCAGTTCTACCTTATTTTAGTAAGTTTCATTTGCAATTTACCATCAATCTTAATTAAGTTAGACAATCATACATTACAGAGAATTACAGGAAAAAAGCTGTTGCAGTCGATCCTTTTACAAGTAATCGTGTCTATTATCACGAACAACTAAGATTAAAGTTTATTTGTAGGGGCATACATATCTGGAATGTAGCAAACAAAACAGGCACACCCATAAAACAAAACTCAATTACCTATGATAGAGTAAATCGGATATTAGCAGTCTTTAGATTATCATGACTTATACCGATGTACGATTATCGAGTGAGACAAAAGCCCCACGCGTAGTAGAATATTCTTTGTTTCATTTTGTGCAATCACGAGTAAATAAAATGAAACTAGTTGCACAGCAAAAGTCATCAAGATAATACTAATAAGTATCTAAGAGATTAAGATTAAAGAAAAAGATTACGGGTGCAATATTTACCAATTTTCGATAAGATTGAAGCGTCAATCCTGCACGTTTCTCTCTTTCTCTCTTTTCCCATAGCAGTATTAGAGCAACGCACACAGACCACGACCAAATTGCCGAGTGTCTCAATAGCCAGCAGTCCAATAAAATCCGTTGAATAGCGCGCGCAAATAGTACGGGAAGTCGAAGAAGCTCAACATAAATTGAAAGAAGATAGCCGCGTGCGAGAAAAGAAAATATATATAAACACGCGCATACAGCAGCAGTGGTAGTAGTAGTAGTAGTAGTAGTAGTAGTAGCAAATAGTAAAGGAGCTCGTAAATATCCTACGCGCTGACCACTGCCTGCTCACATGAAATCTCTCCCTTAAATTAATTTGCGGCCTAGGTTCTCTAACCGCGCGCGCGCCCTCGTCTTTTTCCGTTGGTGGTCGATTCGTATCTATTCGTATCGGTGGGTTGCGCACCCATTCATCCCCATTACCGTTCTTCCGACTAGTGTGTATCCAGTAGCGTTCTATACATATACACTAAAGATCCGGGTCCGATCGAGCGCGGACCGGCGCCAACCAGCCGAAAAATACTAGCCGATATGAATGAGACTTTGTGAGTATTTTCGTGTGATACGATGGAATATAGCATTGCTTGATGAGTTGATGCTTTGGTTAGTAAAAGAAAAACAAGTTCTTTTTTTATATTGTGTGATACTACATTTTCTCTTTTCTGTACTTTTTTTCTACGGGTAGTCTCGGATATTGCGACGAGCTGCTGCTGCTGCCGCCGCAACGTTCCATGCTCACGGCAAAAAGCTCGCCTTTGATCAACTTTCCTTTTAAAACCTCTGATTGCATGCGTGCGGTTTTTGTAGTTATGTTGAATATTCATAACGGATCGGTCCTGTCCAATTTCGATTACTTTTATACGAAGTTGTTCGACATGCCTGCTATTAGTAAACTGAATACCTTTTCATCAAAAGTGATATACATTTTTCATTTAAGTGATTTATTTTTCGTAATTATTTTTTATGTATTATACAAAATGTCTATCATCATTGGAGGAGAGAATTTTGTTGTAGAAGAACTTGTATAGTAAGAATATGGTCGATTACCGAAAGAATGATGGAAATTGGTTTTTCTTTGCAAAGATACAATCTTCAATTACTAAAGTATAAAGTAAATATTTGTCCAATAATACGTCGACCAAATGCTATTATTACCCAGCATTAATACTTCTTACAGTAGTTCTTTTTATTTGCCATTTGACTCCAACAGATATTACATTTTTGTTTGACAACGTTGAAATAGAGTCACGTATTTAAAACGTGATTTCACCGTAAACTTTCTTTGAAATTGAATCAGTTAAATAAAACTCATGCGTCACTTTCAACAAACGAAGCTTTGATAAGTTAATAAGCAATGTCAAGAAATGGAATCCCGGAAAAAATTAACGCTAGAAAAATTATCACGCAATTTCATACGTCAATTCTCCGTCTCGCTCGCACACTGTATTTTCCGGCAAGTAACTTGAGCGTTTAATGTCCTTTGCGTAGCATATTTTGTTGGAAAAAGAAAAATTTCAAAAGCGTTCTAATGAAGTTGGCAACGCACTTGGCAATCCGTAAACAGGGAAGCAGTACGGCGGCTACGGCGTCGGTAAGCAGGCAGACACTCGAGCTGGAAAAGCCCACAAGAGCGCGAAAAAGTTCAAAGAATATCAGCTTGCTCTTTATACGCAGCGCGATGGAACTTTGAGTCGGTAGACCGCCAGTTGCGAATTCGCACTGAAAGCCATGGGTGCGCATGCGCATTAATTGTACATCATGTTTTTAAAGGCACAAGATATAAGAGTGCGGTCTCCAGGTAAATAAGAGTCAAAGAAAAATGGGAAAAATTCGTAGCCGCGTCGTCTACTTTATACCTTTTTCTATTTTTTTATTGTTCTTTTTGTATTAATACGATAATCACTCGGGAGGCAGCTGCTGCTTACGCGGCGAAACTTTTGACGCAGCGTTCCCTTGACCCGTAGCGCAAAAAAGTCTCGAGTGTACACAAGGGGTTTTACGTCCTTCTCTGCGGTGACTAGTTTCATCGCCGGAGGAAGAAGCCCTTGAAATGAGGCTTTTCCGAATTAGACGCGCGCTATGTACGATGAGAGATTGCTAACTTTCTCGTAGACGAGTATTAGCTTGGGAATAGCAAAACGAAATTTTTTTTGCACTCGTTGTTCTTGGGAAAATGAAAAAGCTCGTCTGACTAAACTCTGCTTGTTGCACCAACGAAACATGTACACTACTAAAGCAAGTTTGAGAAAGCGTGCTTTTGAAAAAAGAGAACAAAAAAATATTGTGAGAATGAATTCTTCTCGCAGACGTTTTCCCCCTTAGCGAAAAAGAGTACGTGCTCGAGTAGTCGAAAAACAAAATTTTAGATGAAAAAGGGAAGTAGTAGCTCGAAAATGAGAACTCACACAGACTCACGGACTCGCGAAGGAACAAAGACGAGTTTTTTTGTCCTTTCAAAGCCAAAATTAGCCAGCCGCACGCGAAATTTTCTCCATCTCTAACTCTATGTTTTTTCCGAAGCTTAAACACACTCATTCGACTTCAACTGCTGCTGCTGCTGCTGCCAACTTCTGGAGGACTTTCATTTTTCGCGCTACCGGCGTAGAAGAAGGGGGTATACTCGGTTGCTTTCGTGCCGAGAGAGAATCTCCTGGGCCCTCTAGCAATTTCCTCGGCTAAAGTCATGGTGTGTAGCGTCCCTCATGCGCCTCGGTAAATTTGCGGTTGAAGCCTTTTCACCAAATAATCACGACCCCTCCCTCCCCCCATCCCAACCTTCACACTGTTGCCAGGCGGCCTATACCTCTATCTTCCTCTCTGTCACTCTTTCTCTCTCTCTCTCTCTCTCTCTCACTCTATAAAGGTATATTCAGTCACTCTTTTAACCACGCTAGGTGACAATAAAGTCGCTTCGATGAAGCCTCCACGCTTTACGTCTCGCGCGTTTTTCTTTTTTTTTCTTTGTTTGAAGTTACTTTGAGGGCGAGAGTTGCTTGCTTTGCTGTATTTTTTGTCTTGTTTTCTCGTTCGTATCGTGCTATTTCGCTGCTTTTTAGGAGATGATTAATGGCGTGGCTTTACTGCTGGATTAGTTTTGAATTATGGACGCTTCTTGCTTATGCGAGACGACTGTTACACGTCACGTAAACCTAAAATTCACCTTATGCACGATGGTAGATTTAAAGCTCATTATATGATGTATAGTATTCAATGTGGTAATCATCGTGTTAATCCAAAAAAATCCATGTTTCTAAAGTATTATTTCGTGAAAAGTTGTGCAAGAGTTAAACACTGAAAGATTGAAAGCAAAAATACTTGTGTATATTTCCACTTGTTTAATAAATTTATCAAGTTTCTAAAATAAATGGTTACAATTTGTTGATAGTTTGTACACGTTAAATATATACGTTTCTAACGTTACTAACCGTAATGCGCAACATGTTTTTCAAATAGATGTGAAATTGAATAATTTTATTGTGATAAGGTGGAATCTCTGGAGAATAAAATCGATTACCAGAGCAGAACATTCTATTTCGAATTAACTTCTAAAAATGCACTTTATATTGTGTGAACAAGTAATAAATATAAGAAAAAAGAAAATACTTATGTTATGTTCTTTTATTTCTCGCAGCCAATGATCAGCAAAAAAGCTTGTACCTTACGAAATTTTGTTCGAGCGAATATTTTTTGCGTGAACGTGTGGAAGAAACGTGAACTGAAAAGACCAGAGGAATTTGTCGAGTTACTCTTTGGTGATTTGTATCATGTGAAATCGTGTACAAAATTTAACCTACATTCAAAAATTAGAAAAATATCTTCGCGTAACTTAAGTTTTAAAAGTGATTTATATTTATTAAAGCTGCGAAATATATATATTCTTAAAAGAGCTACCGATGAATTTAAATTAAAATGTGCGAAATGTGTTATGTACATAGTATTACTCGATAATAGCATTACAATACAATTGTTAAATCAGGTAAAAAAAATATCGTCGTCCATCGAAGGCTAAATAAATATATCAAGCTAATCAACACGTGGCCCAAATATTTTCACGATAAAATTCAATAAAAGCCAAGCGTCGACTCCCTTGGTAGTCTAGTTACCGAGTCCGATCTCAGATACACCCTCGGAGCGTAAAGAGGAAGAGAATGAGAAGAGGAACAAGTGGTATAGAGCCGAGGGGAAAAAAAACAAAAGAGCCTTCAGTGTCCCCAGCCGTTAGAACAATCGCCACTTAGGAAAAGAAAGAGAGCTCTCTTCTCCAGAAATATTCCTTATCGCCCAGAGCACCGAGAAACTAGCGAGATAACGTTGAGCGAGTTCGCGGATAGGGAGCTGTTTTTACCAAAAGACCGAGCTCAAGTAATGGTAGACGACCGAACGAAAAAAAAACGAATAGTGGCAGCATGAGGACCGTAAATTAGCCACGGTGAGCAACGAGTTATTTATTTGTGTATCTCCATGTTTTTAACTTTTTACTTGAGGTTATTTTGCAAGAATTACAAATATTACGTTATGCGCACTTCAGTGAAAGGCAAAATATTCAACCATATTTCAAAGAGTAGCTTTCTCGACAAACTCGATATTTCACTTTGTATCTAAAGCTCGCGTAAATATTTATTCTAAAATATCCAACTATATGCGGTTAACTAAACTATTTTTAGCAGTTATCTCACACGAGTTATTCAATCGTCTAAATAAATCAATCATCGCGAAGGCTCAAGGCTTAAGGCTTTCACTTGAATTCATGATTAAATCAGCTTTAATTCAAAAGGCTGTGCCAACCAACGCAGCTTATATTTTAAATATTCAAATATCGCAGCTTAACGTCTTCTTCGATTTCTAAATAATTAAATTTTGAAATCGATTGGCAATAACATATAAATTCATCCAATCAGTTGCCATTCACGTATTCTTTTAGCGTGAAAATTCAGCGAATCTAAATAAACGACGTATTTCTTAGTGTAAGAATACTCAAAGTTCTAAAGTTAACATGGTAGAAAATTTCCATAACATACTCTACTGAAGTAAATCAGAGAAGCTCTCTATACCTCTTCGCTAAAGCTTTCCCAGTCAAACATCGTACAATATTACCAGGACGTTCGATCCAGCAAGTATCAACTTGCCGTCTCTCGTACGTTGCGTCAACACGTACGTTAGCCGCGAGGCAACATCGCAGGTGTATAACGGTAGCATGACGCCCTGAGGCCACTAACGATGTAGAAAATGATAGGGCACCAGTAGCAGCAGCAAGTATAACGAGGAGACTTTGTCGTCGTCGTCGTCGTCATCGTCATCGTCGTCTACGTAGCTTTATTCCTATGGATCGATATAGGGAGCAAGTGTATAAGCGTTAATCGTCTATAATCATACGTGGCATTAGCATGTCTCCCTAATGATCCAGCCAATACATCAGCTACAATTAACTCGTATCATTATATTGGGTATCTCGCGAGAGCCGCACCACTCGATCTATTGGCGCTTTGCTATTATGGCGATGGCGCTGCAAGCTTAATACGTAGGAGCGTGGTCAAAGATGGTAACTTGAAAAGCCCAATGTTCAAGCACGTTCGAAAGAGCTTTACCTTTAATTGGGCGACGTATACAACACACTTGATGCTGACCTCTCTATCGTCTGACTATGAGTGCCGGGATGTGATGTCCACGTGCACGCGTACTCGAACACTCGAGTGCTTTGCCAACATTGACGCTAATACTAAGTCATTACTTGATTGGTAATTCCCGAGGCGATGTCAATCATGAGCCGGCATACTCTCTGTGGTACATTTTCGAGTATGTATATATGTATATATATATATTATAATTGGACATTTCGTGATATAATTGCTTTCGATTATTGTTAGTAAAATGAAGTTTTCCCTCAAAAGATATATAGAGGCTTCCATTGCGCTTGAGGATTTCCTTCATAAGAGGATAAGCTTTTCATCGGATCTGATCTAATTGAAGTATATTAAAGGCTGTACACTACAGGCTGCCATAAACTAGAGAGATTCCGACCTAAATTCAAATCAAATTCACGTTAATGAGGGCACGATTTGAATACAATAGGAGAATTCGAATCATCGTTCGTATCTCGCATTTGATCGACTCAGTGAGACGAATTATATTCCCGAATATTTGACGTAAAGCAAATAACAAAATTGTAAAGTCTAATATCACAATGTACAGGTAAATTCGTGAGGCAACGAAGTCATGCAGCTATTAATTAAGTTAAATCTCGTAACGAAGGCTTGTCTGGTCTGTTAAAAGGATGCAAACTCGTAAACAAGTGGGCATCTTGAGAAATCCATCAGTAGCAGGTGCGACATAGGAACTCTCTCTCTCTCTCTCTCTTAGTCACGGGGCGCTCGTGAATCGAGTTAATTGTGCTGGAACGCGCGTGCTGTTGCTGCGCTGCCTTCATTACGACCAACTTTATTGACTCGTTTGACGAGCCATTGTCGAGGCTAGCTCCTCGCTTCAGGTCCGCTTATTTTTTTATCTATCCACGACGTATTGCCACGCTTTAATTGCTTCCCCATGCTCGCGAATTTATCGCCTAACACCCGCCTTCTCAGCTCAGAATCCCTTTTTCGCTACGGTACGTTTAAACCTCGTATTCTTGCCGATACTTCGCTTTATGATTATCGCCCAGGTGGATCTTTCTAGCTTGAGCGAAGAATATCACGTTATAACGTTACTATATATTCTTTTTACTCGTGTTGTGTGATATACATGCGCAACCAGAGAGTTCACGTGGACCTTTTCATATCTCTCAGCATATGCATATTCGTTCTGATGGAACCAAAAGCTAAATGTTATTTAAATTATATGAACCATGTTGATACACAACCTCCGTTTTAATGTATTTTTATCTGGTATGTTTTCGCACGCTTTTAGTCTCACCAACATATTTAACAATAATAATTTACGTTCTATAATGAAAGGTGTTGGTTTGAAATAGAGACTCAGGTCTCTCTATTTTAAATATGCAGATAACGACGCAAAACAAAGTAATATTGTGGAATTAATTTTCTTCACTATACGTGAACAGGGGGGGGGGAGCCTATAGTCATTTGGAACTATTAATAAAAGGAATATGAGACACAACGAATACAACATTTTCATAAGTACTACCTTTACGCCTTTTACGGGGATAATAATGCTACTGTATAAAAAAAGTCAGCATGACGTAGTTCATAATGTTGCTCGACGCATCATTTTGTCACGACGTCTGCGAAGTAAACCGAGAGCACGAGAAAGAGAGAGCCTAGAAGAACAAAAACTCGCGGCATAAGTCTCACTCAACGGGCGGAACTTTAAATAACAGCGATGTTGCTGAAAGGAAGGCGTGCATTACACGTTCTTGCACAGGCGCGAAAGCTTGGGAGGGGTAGAATATGAATTGCATACAAGGTATGAGAGCGCAAATGACAAAAAATGTCTAGCGCTAGCTCTCTCTCTCTCTCTCTCTCTCCCGCTTTAACAAAGAACGAATTGCCGTGGGCAAAGTTAAGACCGAACTCATTCACTCTCTCATTCTCGCTCTCGCTCTCACTCTCTCTGTCTCTCTCTCTCTCTCTCTCAGTCTACCTCCACCCGAGCAGTAAAGTGCTTCTTTATGCTTCTGCTATACACGCATTACATTACTTTTTCCCTATTCTAATAAATAAAGCCGTGCAACAATCTTTACAGAGTATTGTATGTGCTCGGTTAAACAACAATTATATGATTGTCTATCGTCGAGCTTCACGCTGTGGGATTATCAATAGGGTTTATCAAGTGTCAATATTGGTCAATGTTGTCCAACTAATCAGCTGGAAAATGCGAAAGATGCGTTTGATTATGTAGCCAAAAATAATCCATCGCCTTCTCTCTCTCTCTCTCTCTCTCTCTCTCTCTCTCTCGGGTATATAGTCGGGGATAGCTATCGTTTCCACGGCTGAAATCAATATTCGTGCTCTCCGGCTATGCTAATGCTTACCTAGGATATGCGAGCTTGATCAATGTAAACGGAGCTGCTGGCATTGTACTAATTAGGCTGTAATTTCCGTTTCGCGGTGGTTCAATGGTGGAGCCGATTATACTAACATATATTTCACTAGTTTATTGGCTTATTTATAGAACCATATACTTCACTTTATATTTATCTAGATTAACAAATGAAGCGCAAACGCTGGTACTCGCATATGGTTTGCAACAATGTTCTAAAATTAGCAATAACCTACGTGCCAGTAGATAAGGCGACCTCGTTTCAGCGATCAGTAGCTATAAATGAAGTAAAATATATCACTTTTTTTCTCAGCAACAACTACTTGAGAATTTTCATCGAAATAACTCATTGGGTGGTAACGATTCTCGTTCACCAGGTCAAACATAGGCCATTGACAACGCGAAGCGAGCAGTATCTCGTTATATCAGATCGAATCGCGTGATATCGAAGGCGCGAGCTCGAGGGAGCTCCTTACTGCTGTTTAGATAAGGCAAAAGCCTCTTATCAGCAGCCACTTTATTGGGCTTTGCCTCCTCCTGCAACTTTTCAGCCTGTCGTTGGAAGCTTGTTCTCTCACTCTCTCTCTCTCTCTCTTTCTCTCTCTCCCTCTCTATCTATCTCTGTTTCCCCCTCTTTTATATACGTAATACGTGCGAGTAGGCAACCTCGAGTACTAGCGAAATAGCGACTTTTTCCGAGACTTATCGAGGAATTGACTTAAGCTTTTATTAGGAGCGCATTACTTATGAGAGTATCAGACATTTAGTAAATTGGTTTATTTATTGGATTTCTATTTCCTTATTTTATTATGTCATTAAAATCATTATATTGAATACACACAGTTATTATAAATTGTAAATTGTACAAAGAATACATTATCAATTTTTGTTTCTCATATATTTTTTATGAATCCGTAAAAGTTGCTATCTTAGAGATTTTTAATCTTGTATTCTCGCATACTTAAAGAGAGATTTTCTTATCTTTAGAAATGTGTATTTAATTAAGGTACTTTAACGTACTTTTAATACATTTTTTATAAGACGTTAACCATACATTCAGAAGCTTATTACAGTAAAATATAATAATATTATTATTTTGTAAATAATGATTTAATCTCGTCAAGCAGACCGAATATGAAAAATGTGTTGTGTAGTGCATTAAATACAAAATAACTTTTAAAATTTGTTTAGTATTTGGCGGTGCTGAGGTAGACGATCCAAGTTTAATAACGAAGTGAAACTGACCTTATCACATCGAAATTCATAAGGTGAAATTTTTCGGATTTGTACATTTTTTGACATACTGAATTTACCTGACTAGGACACACTTCGAACTTAAAAAATAACTTGAGAAAGTTTAACGTTTATTCCATCATTAACCCTTACTCTCTGTGATATCGCAAGTGAAAGTATCAATGCCACATGGATTTTCACCTATCAAATTTGGTGTATTCTAGAAGGTATATTGGAGGATGTCGACATTGAAAAAAATATTAAGCGTCTTAATTTACCTTTGATATCAAATTTTTTGAAATCATCGTAAAGAAATTATCTATTGTTCTATACACACTGGCATACGAAAGTTTATCAAAATATAAAAAGAAAAACTTGCACATATTCAAGTTCCATTGAGCGGCATAGAAAACGCCATTTCGATCGATCAACAATCATTGAAACTTTTCATGAATTGCAACCCATTGAGATTGTAGATATAGATTCAATTGACTTTCAGCATGTAGCAATTTATAGTACAAGAGTTCATTATGGCTTAAATATTTCCTCTCAATGGAAGACCTTGAGTACAGTTAAATACAAGTAACCAAGGACGGTAACGAGTAAAACTGACAAAAGCATTTTGTTTTCTTTCAGATCTTTCAGAGCCAGTGAGCGAGCAAGGTTCGCCTCACTTCAGCCGAACCGCAACGAAATCTTAATTTCGCGCACAATCGAGTCCGACGCTAGGTTGGTCGAAAGTTTTGCCTTTTTTCTCCAATAAAAAGGCTATTCATCCTTGAGCTTTGCAGGCAGAGAGAGAGAGAGAGAGAGAGAGAGAGAGCACGAGAGAGTGAGGTAGCTCTTTTGCTTAGGCCCGTCAAAGCTTCGTGGAATTTTCATCTCTGGCAAAAGCAGCTTGTTGCTGCTGCTGTAGACTTCGTTGTATAGAGAAGAGCCGGCAGCGTACATGCGTCGAAAGTCTACAAGAGAATTTGCCCAAAACACAAGAGAGCAGCTCACTACTGCACGAACAATGGATCCAACGATGAGCTACACCGCACTGAGAATTAATATTCTATGTTGTAAATTAAATAATAAGAGAGGTTCCGACTACGAGAGAGCTCGCTATACTCGTAGAATCTCAGGATCAACTTAACAATCACTCGACAACTGCTACTGTAGCCACTGAAATATTCAAGGAAAATGCTTTTCTAAAGTACACTTGTACTTTGATAAACCTATTGTTGCAGTGTACTATACATATCACTTCAATTGTCTACCTCAATAATTCGACGAATCGTTCAAACAATATAAAACCTTTTTATATTTGTTCGTTCAAACAACAAATAAACCAAAAAACTTTGCACAAGTATAATCAGGCTAGAATACGATGAGATCATTAGCAATTATTTTCATTCAAAAATAATAACAACAAAACAGAGTTACCACGTGAAATTCATTTTCATGCGATGCCATAGAGCATGAAAAGATCACGGCTGTACTCGCTCAGTAAAAATACGTAATTTCCATAGTTTAACAATGCACGAGTCCATTAATACAGAATACAGCCGCTCAGTGGTTATTACAACTCGTGCATTAACGACAAAAAAACCAGATAGCTCAGAAACAGCAATATACAAGGCATAGTATAGATTATGAGCAACTCGAGTAGAAAGAGAGAAGCTGTTTAGTTATTCTCAAGGCTGCTCCATGGCTTATAAACAAATTCTGTACCCAAGAGTAGCTTGTAACAATAATACGTAGGAAGGGTGGACTCGCAATTCATTAGCATAGACCCAGCCCTCTTCTCCGTTGCTTTCATAGGAAAACGCCGACAGGAGCTGCAACGTAAATATTTGCGCTATATTGTCTTCCGATTTTACGGCACACCAGATTTCACTTATCGCTCCACTCGTGCGATTGCAATTATATGTAGGAGGTGTGTATTTAATCTTTAGGTTTATTTAAGATACGCTTTGTAAGTGGCACGACGTTTTTCGTACATCATTTTCCGCGGCTTGATGAATAATTTATATTAAAGGCTGAAAATAATCGGGTGTATCTACAGAGTATTAATATGTATAAAAAAAAGAAGCTCGCGTGTTTTGATAAATAGACGTATTGCAAAAAACATACTGAAAATAAACATGGTAAATGCACGATCAAAACGAGCGAACAATAGAGAGAATGATTAGCGTGGTACACAAACGAATGAATTGGATGGAACTGGATTCACGGTACCAAGCGAAATTCGAGCTTCGTAATATAGTAATCAGTGAAACTCGGTCTTGCTTCTTTCCGTACCGAGGCAGCATATATAGAGAGAAAGAGAGAGAGAGGGAGGCAGCTTCGTGCTTCGGAATAATATCGGGAAATCAGCAATCTCGCGCGTATTTCCGGCTAGCAATCAGCGATATCGCGGAACGTCATAGCGTCTGCACACACATACACGCGCGCGCGCACTCGATGTAGGAGAGGGTTGTGGAGGATTGGCAGGGTGGAAAATATTGAATTCCCGTTGGCTCAGCGCATCTTGAAATTCCGCGGCTCTCTCTGTCTCTCTCTCTCCTTTTCGTTGCAGCGCTAGCTACGTGTCTGCGCCGCCTAATGTCTCGTTACGCCCGTAATTTAGGGCGCGCGCCATGCTGACTTCGAATCGGCTGCTTTAAAGCCGATTCGCCGCTAATTTAGAGCCTAAAGGAGAAAGAGACGGAGAGAGCGAGAGAGAGGAAGAGAAAGGCGAGACCCTGCAGGGCAAGATCGCTGAAAACTTTTCGTGTGCTATACCCACGCCAATGGCCATTGCTCCTTACATAAACCACCGTCGCAGCAACCGTTTGCTGCTACTACTGCTCTTGGTAGAGGGGAAAACGAACGCCAATTCGATGGATTGTGAATGCGACCTACACGGCGCTTTGAAACACTTTTTCTTTTAAAGTTCTGGCCTCGCTATATTACGCTAGACTGAAATACCTTCTTTAGAGTTGAATGATAGCACGAGCAATAGACGATTTATATCGATTACTTTTTTGCATTAGTATCAGCATCTTTTTTTAACGGTTTTACACTTCCTGTCAGTTACTAAGGTGTCAATTATATACAATTATTGTACGAATAATAAGAAATATATAGCAACTGCGATCCACTATTTTAATTAGCTTTATATTCTTATACATTTTCTTGAATAGGGTTATTATTAGTTAGGCGTGAACTAACGAACAATTAAATTATGTGCGCTCTGGCGATAACGTTTCGAGTCACAAATTATCGATACGTAAATTGTAAATGTGCAAGAAACAGTTGCACGACGTATGTGACGTTAGCTAGCGCAAGAGTCTTAGATGTGTCGAAATTTACCGTAGTTATCATTTCTTTAATCACTGTCAACAATTTACGTCATTGCGATTCCAAAAAGTGAACGTTAATGTATTACAATTAAAAAATGATATTTCTAATAAAGGTAATAACAATAATATGTATTTTCGAAATGGTTGGATTTTTGTATAGTAAAAGTGCACCAACTACTTCTAATACAATGACTGAACAGTCTATGTACATCAATTACGGTGAGAAATTACTACAATCACTACCACCAAGAGAAAGAATATTGTTTCCACTAGATGAACAAGGAAAAATAAGTATAAGAATAAATCATCCGGAAAATATGTGTCAGTGGAGTATATTGATCCCTGAAACAGGACAGGCAATTCCTTTGCAGAAGATATCGCCAGATTGTCGTTGATGTATGTTCGTGACTTGCTTTAGTGATTTATAAATTTGAGTACGGCACAGGTCAAAATTCTTCAATTTCATAGAGATTTATGTGTGTAAATTAAATTGACACTGAATAATACTGTCGTGAATTTCACAAATACAATTACTAAATTCTGGAAGAATTTATTGGACCAAATAAATCGTTAAGTGATAATTACTTCCCATTTCCTTTTGACATCCATTATGACAATACAATCGGTACTTATATTAACAGAATCCATGTTATAAAGAATAATTTCACTATTATTCTTTAACCTGCTAATAAAAATAAATTGTCATAATCAAATTTGATTTGAGTCATTGTGTAACCATTGTGTTTTTTGTTAAATTTCTATAGGTAATGCCACCAGTAAAAAAACAGAGATTAGGTAACGTCCGACATGCATTGACGTTTATTTATATTTACAGTAAAACCGTTCAGGGTTGCCAATTATCGCGATATATTCTAACAAACAGAATAGTTAGTGTTATCTAGTTGATTTTTAAGGGTAATTTAGTAATTGATATATTTGAATCAATTATTTCAATTACGAGGTTTTAAATGATATAAATTGTCAGTTTTATCAAATTATACGAGTACTAATTGTGATAATTGATTTCTTCTTTATATTTGTATGTTCTGTCAATCTCATAGTATTTACATTCTCACATGAATTTTATCGGCAAATATTGACAGAAGTTCTATTTGAATATATAACGAAATTGCAAGTAATTTCCTTTTTTTTATACCGTAAGAGAATCGACTTTTTCCGATAGCGTTATTCTGTCCTTTTATCGCTTCGTCTCTACTACTACGACTTGCACAAACGCGCAATATACACTTTGCTGTATTCAGTCGTCTCTCTTCTATTAAGCTTTCGTTTCTTGGTGTGTGCAAGTGAAAATAAAAGGAACGACAGTTCACGGAGATCCGACTCTTTTTTTCTCTATTCCCCTTCTCGTTCAATGACACAATAGAAAAGACTTGGCAACCTTACGACTGGACTTTTGTATCTACTTCACTGCGATGACTGCACACGCACAATAACGTGTCCATAACGTGTCCATTCTGTTACACGTTTACTTTGCACTAACAATACTTGATTTGCTAGATAAAAGCTGTAAAGTGAAAATGTCGAGTGACGATTGTCAGTATCTATTTATTACGCATGATATCGTAAATTTTAAAAATCCTCAAAATGGTTCATGAAGAAGTCTACGACTTTACATATATACTCTAAAACATATTCATTGTAAGTACTATTTTTCATGGATTCATTCATCAATAATAACGTTAATTATTCAAGTGACAACTAAAGTGATCCAAGGCAGTTTTACTTTTGCATGGTGAAATTGCCTTTCGTTATTTAATGTCATTTTATCAAAGTGTGAGGCATTTGCTTAATGGAACGAGGTAGGTCATTCTGGAAATGCATTTATAATAGAAAGCATTAGATGATGATTTGCAGAGTATGACAGAAGTAATTAACAAGCTAATGATATTGCTCACGTGACAGGCGTATTTTCAGTGGTTATAAAATAAGTATTTCATACTTATATTTCATACTTAACATTTTTGTTATTTGCGTTACGTAGGTTAATTTACATGCATTTAGTACAACTTTAGCGATTCTAAAGTTCGTTATTGATTACGCTTTTATACTTTGTTGTATGTTTTGTTTTCCTTTTAAAATAACAATTAGAAGAAATAAATATTTATTTATTTCAATAATTCAATAAGGAATATAACGTCAAATTATATCCAAGTACTATCAGCAATTCATCTTTTCTGATTTCACGTAAACAATTTGGTAACGATTTGTTTAGAATGTCAAAATTGCTGCTCTCTAGGATGAACTCCAACATAGTTGAATCGTTGGAGTAAGTAAGCAACATGATCAAGTATAAAATAAAAGGAGTGAGCAGCCGACATAATCCACCAACGATTACTGAGCCACAGAGGGATAGAGAAAGCGAGAGATAGAAAGGAGCATCCTTGGCTGTTGGAGCTCGGGAGTATAGCATAGTAGTAGTCAATTCGTGCAATCAGTCGAATTTTCGAGGGGCTACCACGAAAACTTTTCCTCGGCAGAGTCGAGCAGTAACGAATGTCGAAGGTAAAAGGGAGCGGAAAAGCAACGACTACGGAGAAAAGACTGAAAAGAGAGAAGTGCGCTTGAATTCCATTGCAGAGAACGATGGTGGTGGTGATAGTAGTGGTGGTGGTATCGTGCAATGTGCTCCTCTAAATCTGCCGTCGTCGCTCACACAGATCCCGGTATCTCATACACACACACATGCGCGCGCATAGACGCACACACAGACAGAGACACGCCAAAACTTTTGCAACAGTATTGGCGGAACCGCGACACTGCAATCGTACCATTTAATGACTTCGTATAGGTGAATTCCCAATCAAAGGCCTTCTAGGGCGCGCCCGAAACATTGTCAACAAAAGACGCGGTATGCGTCTTGAGAATAAGTCTCGCCCGAAAAGTGGGAGGGACGAGTTTAATCTGTGAAAGCCAATGAAGAGTAAAAGAGAGAGCATCGATCTGCAGCGCTAGACACGCTCGTTAGCGTCTTGTACCTTCTAAGGACGAGCAATTCGCTTATTTGAATGCGTATACTGTTTGCTTTCATTTCGTGTAGAGATACACGTGTATTGACACTGTTTCGACGTACAAGAGAGAGAGAGAGAGAGAGAGAGAGAGAGAGAGAGAGAACCGCGGACAAACAGCGGATGCCAGCCAAAGATGTGTATACTGTTGAGATACGTCGCGAAGTGTTTTGTGTGATGCACTGACTCGAGAGGATTACGAATGAATAATTTGTTTGTATTCGACACCGTTACCACGGAAATTTCGCGAGAAATAGTTGTTTTGAGAATTTATAGAGAGTCTGCTATTTATAATTATTTATTAAATGGATATCTATCTAATTTTGAACATCCTTTGCCTTTACTAGCTTTTTTGCAATCTAATCGTTTAAGATTTCTATTCAAAATATGGGGTACAATATATTTAATGAAAACAACAAATTTCTTAGAAATTTTTTTTCCATACAACTCATGGTGTGCGTATGCGTTTTTATTTTTGAAGCAATTTCCATTATCCGATCACGAAATATGTTCGAACGAAAAATTGTAATTATTGATTTTCACAGTAATTGCTTACTGGAGAGGTTGTTTACTTAGAACATGCCATAGAATCAATATTTTTTTTTGTCAATCTGAACCAATTTAACAGAGTAAACGTGAGATTAAGAATTCATTGAGATAATTATATGTTCAAAGGTTTACGTCTGACTAAATTCAGAGTTATTCTACTGAAAATAACATTGATATTTTAGAAAATCTTTTTTCTTTTATTAAGAAAAGTGGAGACTTGAAAAGGTTGTTCTTTTTTTCTAACAATAAATAGTAATCGAAAGATCATTCCTCGCGCATAAAAATTGCCAACCAAGTAAAAAATAAGAAAAAAAACTGTAGACCAAACTGGTAAGCTGTAAAGACAATGGTATCTCTAAGGACGCGGCAAAAACCAAAGACAATCCAAAGTCAAATAAGCTTTATAGAGGGGCTATTATCGTAATGAGAAAGTCGAGATCAAGCGTAGTAGTCGTTCTGTTACTGCGGACTAAAATTAGCGTCGTGGGAGTGAGAGAAAGTGAACCTGTCCAAATTACTCCTCGGGCTGCTTCAATAGAGAAAGAGAGAGAGAGAGAGAGAGAGAGAAGCCAAGCTCAGACAAGTCGCGGCCAAACACTGCGACGACGCGCGTCAATCTGTTTAAATAAACTCAACCCTAGCGAATTACGAGCGTAGTTACTATTGAGTTTGCTTGGCTTGTCAATATCAACGCGTTTGCACGCGTGTGAACGAAACATAAATTGATTAAAACTCTCTCTTGTGCTTTTTTTTAGGTTTTTTTCTGAGAAACTAGTTAATTAACGAAATATCTAGACATTTTTGTTGTAGATCCGCTGTTTTTTGTCAAAAAGCACAAAGAAAAAAATTGCAAAAGCTATGGCGATTGCAATGAAACGGAAGTTAACAGTTCGGCTTTGCTCAAATTGGAAAGCACTCTTGCAAATTGAATAATACAATGCCTTTTATTATATAGCTCTACATGGAAAAGTAAATATCGCATTTTACAAAGTGTTATTAAAAATAGTATCAATTCCAAGGGTTATTTCAATAATTGTTCTCCACACTTTTAATAGAAATTGTACACGATTAGACTGCAAAAGAAGGTAGTAAATGCAACGAATCTTCAGAATTAAAGGAAAGAAATCTTACGGTCGAATAATCGAAAGTTTAACGAATCGCGTGTAACATTCTTTTTCATTAGCGATAAGCCTTCTCGGTAGACTTTACTCAGCCAAATGAACAAACGGCAAGCCAGAAGCTGAAGACTCTTAATTTATCAATCGAGCCGTTAAAGAGCGAATAAAATAAATAGCGATTCGCTTTCGAGCTCAGAACCAACGATGGCGGTGGCAACGGTAGTGCAGGCGGTAGAGAACGACCGCTTTAATCCCCGTGCGGACTTTTCATTTAGAGAAATTATCTCGGACGAGCGGAGCTTGGTACTGGGGTGGAGCGAGGGAGAGAGAGAGAGAGAGAGAGAGAGAGAGAGAGAAGCGACGGACAAAGCTAATCGAATCGCCGCGCCGATGAATTGTTCATCGGCGGAAGGGTGCTCGAGCTACGGTCCTTTTTGTCCCTCGTTTCTATCGCTTTCCAATGCTTGGCGTTGATGAGCATATAAAGCTGCTCCTCTGATCAATTGCCTCGAGGTAGTACCATTTTTTCCAAAACCAAACTTTTCTTCTTCCAGTTTTTTTGTTATGCCCTCTACATATCAAAGAGGCTACATTTTTCTCCCGCGTTCGAAGATCTATCAATGGATGATATGCCTCCGCCTGCGATGTATATCGTATTACTTGGGGGATGAAGCAATTTATTTAGAATTGGAAACCCTGCACATCTCGAAGATGAAGAAACTACTCGATCACATATCACCACCACAAGACTAAAATTCAATCAAACAAACATTAGGCGTTTTAATATTCAAACAATCGTATAGTCCTCATCCATCAAGATGGAACGCGCCTCGTCATCCATCGAAGGCAAACATCAGAGCCTTCGTGCCAACGGCTGGCGGAACATCGCCACGAACATCATGCAGTCTCCCTCTCTTCCTCTCCCCTCGTTTGCAGATAGTAGTAACTATAGCAAAGCGCACCCCTTTTCGTTCGCTCTCCTCTCGCCAACTGCAGTAGTGGCGCGTCAGGGTCACTGGCCATGAAATTCATTATGCCGCCAGTAACAGCAGTAGCTTGCTTGCCGTTACCGCGCAAAAGTGAGAGCGCGAGGGAGAGCGTCATCGGATGACGGGACGCTGTTGCCAAGGGATTACCATTCCCAGAGTTTGTAAGTCACTTATGTTTCCGTTGTACGACCGAAGCTCTCCTGACGTTAATTTCGCGGTCTGCGGCATAATAGGCTCACTCCAACTTTACCCGGAAACATTGACTATAATTATATTATTTTTAGATGTGAACTATTGGTTCTCTGACATATGGCTTCTTTTGATTAATAATAGGATTCTAATTATTCGCTCGTATGTTGTTATTAGAATATTTCATCCAATAGCGATGAAATAAGCTGTTACGAAGCGAAAGCAAAGTATTGCTTTGACATTTTGAGTACTATCCTTGATTATGCGAAGGGCCATTTAATTAATGAAATGCATTTGGAAGTTGCAACAAGTCATTCAATTTTGCGAAATTATACGCGAGTGTTACCAATACAAGAGGAATATCGAATGTATGTATTTTGAGCAATGTTATACATTGCTTTAATACGCATGTGCATTCTAAAACGATGTACAACAATATCGCCACAGCTGTATTGAATTACGCCGAGTTATGAGAATGCACAATGGAGTATCGAAATACATCATTGCTGCATCAATTTAAATTATACTTGTTGAATTGTGAATCCTTTGTTCAAATATTTACTACATAAATCTGTAACCTGGAACTTGGTATCGGAAAAATATCTTGCCAATACTTACATCATCGGACTACAAAGAAATATATATCCTACGAAGCTCTAGATTTTCCGAAGAGAGAAAAAGTGAGCACACGAAATGAAAAGTGAACCACGTCGCGCTGGAAAATCGATGCTCTGTAATTAAAAACAATCAATTCTGATTTCTTGAAGGACGCGTGTGCGCGTTACACAAAAGCTTCTAGTCCGTCTATTTTCTGCCCGTGGGAATTGAAATCGACGTCGAGAGCGGAAAGCCCTCGCACACTTGATTTTTTTATTTTACTTTTTTTACCCGCAAATTTCACTCGATCAATTCGATTGCCCGAGCACTCGTGCTCTCGTGCCGCCTTGTAATCCAGTACTTGCTTGCGCTTACGTATATATGTATATGTACACGCACGCAAACGTCAAACTGGATATGTGTGTGTACGCGACGCGCACGCGTATGTCTGCGTATGCAGGTCTCTTAACGCGGTAATCGATCCTCACCAGGCGTGAAAACTCGCTTGTACGTGCAAATTTGCAGCGCTTAGAGGATTTTCGACGTTCTCGTGATGTCGAGTGCTTTTTTATATGCATTCTGTTTAATCACTTCGTTTAAGATTTACCTGTTAACTTTCTCTGGCTTTCATGTAATTGGATTTTACCCCTTTTTTATGCCGATATGGCACGAAAGACATCGATAAGTTAAGAACAAATTCGCGTTCAATTTTAGTGAAATTTTATACTGGATATACTTGTCACATGGAATGTTTTACGAACGAGATACAAGCAATTGTAATTATGTAAATGACGATGGTAGTTGTTACCATTCGGTAATATGCTTAGGCAAAAGCTTTTCAAGTGCATCTCTGTATACACTAAGAAGATATTAACCACTCCCAAGAACTACCCAATTGTAGCTATATGAGTTCTTACGCAGTACGAAGTTTACAACTCGAACGTTATGAAAATGCAATCACTGCAATAACATCCTAAGCCGACTTCAAGTTGTTATTCTTCTAGCAAGTTCAATTATGAAATTCAATGATTTGAAAGTAAAGCTCCTTGTAGTAGTCTCCTCGTTTTCAAACAAATTGAATGACGTCTTTACATAGAAACATACCGTGATTGATTAATTCGTACGAACTAGTTGGTACGCTCATTGGGCAATCGTGTTTCGCTGGCGTGATTTCGAAATAATTTGATATTTAAACAAATAACCGTATCAATACATTAATAATGTATTTGATGTAAACATAGAATTCAATTATTATTCTCGGAATATCGACGATAGTCAAAATTAATAACTGGAGTATCATTTTGAAAACCGTAATAAATCATTTTCGAAGCCCTGAGGTGCTCTCAACATAATGTTCCCCGAAAACTTGGAAACTCTAAATGCAAATATCGTGGGAGGAGGGTAAGGCGTCGTGAGACACATGTCGGGGCAATTATACAATCTCAGCTGGTTCTACTGATCCTTCTGGGCCATTTAAAGTCGAACAGAGAAGTTGGTATTCTTCTCAGCGCGCAGCTGCGTTGTGTCAGTTCTCTGCCGCGTACTATAAGCTATCGGTACAAGTTTACAAGGCATCTTCGTTACTTACAATAACTTGGTTCAGTGGTGGCGGTTCGCTCTCGCGCCCGCGCAAGGAGTGTCGGAGTCTGATTTGCATTGTAAGCGATACTCGCCGAGTAGAGTAGCTTTCGCAAGACATCCAAAATACTCCTTGACAGCAACGCATTTCGGGCAACCCGCAACAGACTCGTTAATGAATCCGATTAATGAATTTTACTCCCAGTATATGGCTGGCTTGTTTGCTTTACCTTGTGCTCTCCTAATTTCTACTGATCACGCCTACTTCACTTCGCTTCTACGTACAGACCCAACTTATATCTTATAGATAGTTACCGAGACAACCTCGTTCACTGACGTAGACGGATAAATATATATACACGTGCTCTACAATATATACGGTCGTAAACTCGAAATGGAATATTATTCCATACACAATTCGAGAAACGACTAGAAAAAAAATAATAAAAACTCTATAAAATTTTGAAAAAGGCTGTTATATCGCAGTGTATAGTGAAAGGATCGATGCGATAGAGGAAACAATAGGAGGAGGATTGATCGACGACGCGTTACGATAGTATGATACAAATTGAAAACACGATAAAAACAACAACAATATTCTATCTGACGATGCGCAAGCAACGTAGCTAGGAGCCATAAAGTATTAATTTCCACAGCTAAAAGTTCAAAAAGCCATAGCGGGCGGACGCGCAAGAGTCTCTCGGAATGAGAGGAGCATGACCCTCCCCCACCCACATCGCTTTTGGTTCAGATCCGGGTGATAAACGATGTATGCGTGCGTTTGCAGGTAAAACGAGGCTCCCTCATCCACCTTCACAGAGCGCGTTTATTAAGTCGTAAAAAAAACGACTGGCGAAGTCACAGTGGCCTATTCCGTCATCGATGAGGGAAAACTACCGAGAGTTGATGTTGTACGCTATCTCGTAAAATCATGAAGTATATCGCGTCATAAAATGGAATGCAGATTACTCTTTAGACTCTTGGTTCTCGATAATTATGAATTATGAAAAAAACGAGCGTTGAATTTGAATGTTTCTCGGTGTATGTCTGTATGTTTATCGTTGTGACGAGCTACCGCGCACGTGGAAATAATAAAAGCTTTATCGCACGCGAATGGCACTCAATCCAAATTACGTGATTTACGCGTTAGCAAGCCGAACTGCTAGCTAGCTGTAACGCTCGTAAAAAGACTACACCTTTTTTTTATTTTTATAGATAGAATACTGCCAAGACTAAAACGAGAATTACGAGTAAATCGGAGCTTCGGATGAGCCTGCGCTCATCGAGTTTACCTGATACTAATGTGTCTGGATGATTATACGAATTTATGCATTTGTTTTCTTTTCAGTTATCGGAGAAACTGAACTTATGACCATTTTTATACGCGGTAATAACGATATTTCAACTTTGTACTCTTTTTATATCAAAAAGTTCCATCTTTTACATTATGCTCGTGCACAGGGCTTTTGAGAATAAAAAGTATGAAAAAAGAAATGCATATGTAGTGGTTAATCGTGAATGTAAGGACTTTTGTTTTATTCTTTTTTTTCAATATTCATTTTCGTGTTATCAATTATGTCAATGAATAATTACTTTTTCTTTGCGAATGCAAACTTTGTAAATATCACATAAAATATTAACTCTCGTAGGCCATTAATGTTCTCTGTTAAACATCTATACATATCGCCCGCCCCAAAACCAACAGCAGTAGTACACCAAGTTAAAAAAAGTTATACTAAACCGTGTCTACACGGATAATTTATTTGCATCAATTCGGCACTCGCAAACGAGGCTGCAAACGATCGGTTCACGTTGGAAAAGCGTAAAACTTAATCATTATTGCTGGTGCTCGCGTACAAAAGAGGGAGAGAGAAAGAGAAAACGAGTAGGTGTCATGAAAATAACACAGTGCACACGAGCGAACAACCGAACCAATATTAGCGTTAGCGTACCGGCAAATGGAACTGTCATAATCGTTTATCGTGATATTCGACAAAACGGGATTAGAATTTACAGCGAAGACAATCGTAGTAACCACGTGCTTATTAATTTCCAACTGATGCTCTCTCTCTCTCTCTCTCTATATATATATATATAAACTGCAAACAAAAGCGAAAAGCGCGTAATGAAATTTAGGTTCCAGCATGAAGTTTATATTCGCGGAACCGTGAGTCGTATTAATCAGTTGCTGGCACTCCCGTGCGCGCCAACGCATATATGTACACGAGAGCAACATTATTTCGGAAATGTACTTAAAACTGTAGTCGACTCCCGATGGGTATACCTAATCGTCTAGTCGACGTGGCTACTGCACACTACGCGCAAGCACTTAGCCTTTAGCTAAGGTAAGCGAGTTTCAGCCTCGCGGTAATGGCTCTCCGATCGAAGTTGCGCGTACAGCGCGGTTACGCAATTGTATTGGCTAAGTAGAAATCAGAGCCCGAGCTTTTCCCCTCTCCGACGATCGATGCGCTGTCTCGTTGTTGTTGTTGTTATTATTGTTGTTGTTGTTGCGTGCCGATCAATGCCTTTGGTACTGAACTTGCTGGTTCTTCGTGACCTAGTCGGAAACTAGAGTATTTTCGGCAGAGACCACAAATCCTTACGCTAATCCGATTAGAATTCTATCGGTTTGAATACTAATTAAATTGGTTATCGTGCAATAACATTTTTTGTACACTCATCAAATCAACAAGAATCATTAATACAAGAATGTTGAAACTTTGATGCGTATTTATAGAAACATTTAACGTTCTATCTTAGTAAATAAATACTGCATTACATCCGTGTCACATATAGATATTGCATGAACTTATATACGTCAGCAACTTATCAATATCGGACCGGAAATAGCAACGTTAAAAATGCATCAAGCTTTACTTCGAAACAAATAAATTATTCGGGAGTACATTTCCTGACTACACTCTATTTAACAAGACTGTACAAATGATTAAACGATAAATTATTCGAATACACGTCTATTTTTTGAAAAAAAAAGGCTAAAAATTTCTCAAAGAAAAATGTATTAGATTTCATGTATTAGCAAACAAAAACCCCACCTTTACAGCGGTGAATCCAACTATCGAGTAAACAAACATAAAACTTGCGAGTACAAATAAACTTCACGATAAAATTCGTGTTTCGCAAGATATTGGTCGCTCGCATAAGCGTTCTAACTCCCCCTTCCTCTCTTTTACTGTTCAGTACGTTCGATGCGCACACAAGGGGTTGGCTAATTGGGTTTGATCGGCCGACAAGAAGAGATCTGATGGGCGACCGTTCAACCCCTTCAACGGCAGCATCCACCCTCAAAGGATTGCTCGAGTCTTTTTCGTAGGGTGATATATACGAGCGAGAGAACTCATCCCTTCTCTGTAGGTGTCTGATTTCTATCTGTGATTGTAGACCGTAACGAGAGAGAGAGAGAGACAGACAGACAGACAGAGCGTACGCACGCTAACTATCAAATTTCATTTTAATAGCAATTTTCACCGAGAGATATATTAAAACTTGATAGCTCACGTTGCGGCTTGTTTGGCATTATTAAAGTCTCGGGTTACAAATTTTACTATTTATTTAAGGTATTTCATATTAACGATGCCATTTAATGATCATTTTAGAAAAAGGTTTTGTTTTTGTATCGTTCTTGTGGCCCATACTCAGTTGTAATTAATGAGAAAATAATGATCCTTGCCCAGTAATGCGGTCGAATATCTACGTAATAACGTGTAATAATTTTGATCCGATCCCTGCAATAATAAATTTGATATTTATCAAATATTTCAACGTTCATATGTGCGTAGAATAAATTATTACAAATGACGGTCGCAGTAAAGTGTCATGAGTGATTATGGTACGATGTTAAAGTCAATCAAATAATAATAAAGTACTGTAACGATCTTATCATCATTTTTGTTGAGTGAGTTTAACGGATCGTTTCGCAATTACAACAGAGCTCCTCAGGGCGTTACTTGCTTCCAAGTATATACTTTACAGTGCAAAAATTTGCCTCTAATAAAAGCTATCGGAGTACTCCTGTGCACGGTGTGCTGCCTCGCGGGCAAACTTCTATCCACTTGAAAATTCTTAGGCGACCGGAGAGAAGCCCACGACGGACAGAGTATAAGAGGCGGAAAGATGCTAACTTTGTTTACCTAAATTTGTATTCAAATTTATGAGCAAAGCGCCAGTAGTGCTCGGAAACCAAGCAAGATATAGCTCCCTCCCTCCTCAAGTTTTGCTAGGTCGCTTGCGAAATCACGATAACCATTTCGCCGAATGTGAATTTCATTCAAATGCACAAGCTACCGAGCAAGCAAGCAAGAGAGAGAGAGAGAGAGAGAGAGAGAGAATTGCTGTCGGCATTTACGCAATAAGCCCTGCGTTTAATTAAGGTAAGCATACGCTGACGCTTTTATGTTCTTATTACGAAGTACTCGCTTTTCTCAAAGAACTTTTGACTTCCCTTGTAACAAACAATTACTTCACGCTATACTGCGCAATATTTTTTCTTCTCCTTTTTAACACATTTATTATTAGAAAATTTACGCTCGTATGGTTTTATATATAAAAATCGTCGATTTTAAATAATGCACGTACAAGTCTATGGCGTTTTATACATTAGGATTAAAGAAATGTTTATTTCTATGAAATAGGATATAATGAGAATAACGTACGAAAAACGAGAGATTTAAAATAATTCATCCGTAAAAAAAAATTATTACAACGTAGCATAAACAATGTAACCCACTAGAACGAGAGTATTTTGAACAGAATTATTTTTTTACTCGTTTCTCGGCATATTATTTGTAGAAAAAAGCAGTATTTGCATATTTTAAAAACGTAGAGTTATGTTGAATACATGAAAAAACAGACATGTCCTAATTTAATGCCAAACCGTTACTATGCACTTTTCAAATGATATAAAAAGCAAAGATGGCGAAACGGAAAAAAGAATGGGCCGCGTAGCTAGCTATCTAGCTAGAGAGGGAAAGAGAGAAAGAAAGTTGCTGGCTTCATATGCTTATGCTGCGAAAGCACTGGAAAATGAACGGGTCGCGAGCGCGAGTTTGATGCTGGCTGTAGACATCCGAAAAAGGGGTTACGAAAGCCGAAGCGCATAATTAGTAGCGCTCTTGCCCTTTATTTTTGGCCAAGGCGCGACTAAACAAATATTCGTTCGAAGTTTCGACACGCACGCCATCCGAGCGTACATTTTTCTTTTTCTTTTATTTTCTTTTTTCAGCTCTCAAATTACGCTGCATTCGACAGAACTGCGACGACGCGAGTCATACGTGAATCCCAGCTTTTTAACCATCTCGTTGGATCGTCTCTGAAAATGTGTGAATTAACGAGCTCATCTTTTTTATACCTCTCACTGCCATTTTTGTTTACTATTTTTATGAAACCTAGCAGCAAGTGAGGAGATACGTGAAATATTATAACGTGCAGACTTAAAATGATAAATAATTTTGCGCTTATATATTGAGTTAGAATTGACAAAATTAAAGAGAAAATTATATTCGTACAATTATAATTAAAGTATGCGTTTCGATACATTTTGTATTAATAATGTGTAATTGATACAGTTTATTCATTTAATGAATTCAATTTTACAGTATCTTAATAAAAATTAATAACTGTCGTTGGCGTTTAATTACCGAGTTTATGGCGATATGATTTAACCGTTTAAAGTTCACGCAAGAGAAATTATTTACGAACGTCAATCGATAAGGGTTCATCAAGTAAACAATTGGGAGACCACGATAATCCTCGTATTTTTAAAGAATTATTAATATTAAGTAATAAAAAACAAAAAAATGCGTTAATTAGGAAGGTAAGTAAACGGCGTGCGCTGAAAATCTGATGCAGATATTTTCTAGTTTGTGTGAATAGACGAAATGCACGAGCGAACGATTGTTACGGCTGGAAAAGTCTGGAGATATTAATCACAAATGATAGATCCCGAAAAAATAGAGGAAGAAGCTCAACTCGGGCAATTCTTTCTCCAAACAGGAATGATACGAGGGCGAGCAAACGTTTTCGCATACAGCATTTTTCCGGCAGAGAACAATGACAAGCCATTATTGGCATTCATATCCCGTGCCTACTCTTCCGATTCTCAATCTCCGTTTCTCCCTCATAATCCCTTCATAATTCTGCGCGCTCTCTCTTTCTCTCTCTCTTTCGTTCACTCTTCTGCCCCGCGAACAATATCACGCTCCGCCTAGCGTATATACAGGTTTGTAGGTATATATATATGCGCGGGATGAGCCTTTTTTACGGCTAGATTCGCTATTATTACGTAGGTCACAGATGTGAGCGGTATCGGGGCACAGCTAGCACTCTGCGAGTGCACGCGAGTATTATTGCCGGTGTCGGGGCCTGCATTTATGAAGGTCATAAATTACGAAATCGCAAATTGCACTTGTTACCGTTTACGCGTGGTCTGCTGCGCACAGCTGCGCCGTATGTATATGTACCCTGTCTCGTACCACCGCCGCCGCTGCTGCTACTGCTGCTACTGCAAGATTTTGCGCGACACACGCTGTGCTCTGCTGCATACTCCAACGAATGCGCAAGCCAACGAGGACGATATGAAGAATGGGGTTAATTAGTAAGATTGGCGCCAATTTTGCGAGCACGCCAATTGCGGTTGTTACTTCTGTGATCGTTAATAATTCTTGCCTATGCTTTTTTTTAATTACAATTATTTGTTTTTAATGTCAAACGATCTTGTCGATGGACGTCATTTTCGCGATAATTATATCGATGAATTATACGTTAGGCAAATCAAGAATTTACAAATCATAAAATGTCACTATTTTTAAAAAACGTACGTATTTTCTTCAGAGAATTTACTATTTTTTTACAATTTGATATTTATGCGATATCATCCTAGATTTATTAACGTAATCAATGTTTGTATAAATTTAAGTAACCTGTTCAAATGAAACATCAATTATAAACTCGCGACATTATTGTAAAACTCAAGCGAATATAGCGATATTAACCATGCGTTATGGACCATACTAAATCAAATTTTATTATTGTTATACGAATAATAATCGTTCTGTCAGTTATTTACTACTGTACTGTTAAATTATTACCATTGTATGGATTGCAGTTTAATATTCTATTGTTAGTTTCATAAACAATTGACGCCGACAGACTGAAATTACAGGTAAAATTGAATAATTAATCAAAATACGATTATCACAAAACGCTCAACTCTAGCAGTGGAATAATCACATTAATTAAATTGAAAAAAAAACCTTATTAACAATTATTTTTCGTTAACTACGCAAAATACGTATAAATGACACTTAATCAAAAAAGTCACAACGAGCGCGTAATTTCTCATCCGAATATCTTGCAAAAATCAGTGTTTACAGAGTCGAAAATTTATGATTTTCCAAAAGTCATAAATCAAAAGGGGTCGGGTGAGTGTCAGTGTCACTGCTTAAACCATCTACGGTCGCGAGCGCGTCGACTTGATTAACTGCAGCAGCGGGGACATGGACTGTCGTCCTTCTCCCTTAATTCTCATCCTTTTGCTTCTGCCCTCTTATAAACGAATACTTGTGTCGCTTAGCTTGAACTCCCACGCGTGCACAAACACACACGCGAATTCGCCTTCTTGGCCAATTGTGTCCCGTTTTTGTACTCGTCTCTGTCCTTCTCTCTCTCTCTCTCTCTCTCTTTGTCCCTCTTGACTGACGATCAATCGGCTTGCCTCGTAATTGCATTAGTCGAGTCAATTTATCTCTCTGACCGGGCACACGCGACTAACGGCGAAAACGGACATGTCAATCCCCCCTCGCCCTCACACGCAATCTTCCTCTCGATGACTCTCTTGCATTCACTCGCAGGAAGACGACTAACTGTACTACCTAGGCCCGGTCCTATCTGGGTTAATGGATTTTTTGGAAGTGCTAATTGCCAGAATGAGAAGGGAGAAAGAGATAGAGAGCGAGAGAGAGAGAAAGCCGGAAGTCGACCGAAATTTTAATTGATAGTCTCTCCCTACCTCCGATTCAATTAAACTCGATTGCGCTCATGACTGACGTGATTTATTAATTAGCGCACCATTCGTTCACTCTCTTAATTTTTTGCGTGTTCCTTTTTATTTTTGTGTTATTTTTGAGACCACCTGTTACGCAGGGTGATCATTTTTGCGCGTAGCTGTTGCAACTTACCGTGAGAGTATACACAGCTTAAGTTAACTTAACGAAACACCGGCGATGGCGCTGCAATCGACTCGTAGACTCAACATTGCTCTCTGCGTTGCATCGCGCACTAAAAGTTTTCGATTAGCAGCCGACGGTATATATAAACGACCATTCAGATATAATTGGGCCTGACAATGGAGAGCAGAGAGACAGAGAAAGCTTGTAGCCGCTAGTAATGGACTAGCCAAGTGGCGTGCTGTTTCCGTAGTATTTTGCCGACGAGACTGATTCGCCGACATTGCCACCGATCAATTTGAAAGACAATTAGAGACGTACTCGCACACGGATTGCCTTCAACCCAAATTGATAGACTTTTAGTTCAGTTAACTCGATTTGTTTCGCATTTCAAATTGCGTAAGTTCCAAATTTTTCGTCGTTCAAAGGGATGGATATATGACAATACAGGATGAAATCAATAGCAAACAGCTTCGATACTTTTTTCTTTCGAGTATTATAATGTCATTAAGTAAGAAATATTTAACACTGAGGGGTCGTTGTACAAAAAAAAGTATACATCGTGAAAGCAAAATATTTACAGAGAAATTAGATATGAGTTGTACATAATTATTTAAGAACTAAATAGATGATGAAACAGGTCGAAAATTTACAATACAATCAATAAAGCAGATAACGAAAAAAAACTGAAAACAACTTATAAATAAAAGATAAGGTTATTTTCAAACGATATAGTAAAATGATCAATCTTCTAATAAACTTGCATTCACGCGATCAACCATTCATAAGGAGTAGCTACCAATCTAGAAAACAAATTTCCCCTCAAAAACCAACAAATTTGATATCCTATAAATCATCTAGTATCATCGTCGTTCTCGTCGTCGTCCTCCTAAACTCCTACAGCCGAAAACAAATGCAATCTAAACTAACTTACAATTGGAAGAATCTCGCAAAAAAAAAAACTCGATGGCGCAACCAATCAGTCTTGGCGGGAGTATGTGTGATCCAATGCGGGCTGACGGCTGAGCAAATCGGTGCTCCATTAATCTCCTTGATGTGTATGATAATAACAATGGTGAAGGAGTGAGCGAAAGCCAGGAAAAAAGCTCAGAGAATTAATATTTAACACCCGCATGAAAGCACTTTCTCTCTTTCGCGCGGCAACGCTAATCAATGCGAAAGAGGCCGACTGAAGCGTCTACTTTTTCCCTTCGAAATTTGATTATTATTTTTTTTAGTTTACGACTCCACTGATCGTTATGCATGCACTCGATGAAAGAGGATTTTCATTTATTCAATCTCTGATCAGCCGTTGTGCGAATTAATTCGATTATTTTGCGGCAACGACCGGCGCTGTTTATTTATTCGGAATTATATTCACATTGTTCTCGTGCTCGCGCGCGTTAGAAATTTAATGCATCATTCACATAGTCCATTAGCCACGTTAATTACAGCATGTTAATTACACTCGGTTATTTTCGAGTATTCCAATATGTATAATTGTTTATCGCAATGCCGATTCAATTACTGTCAACTAATTAGATTACTTTTCCCCGACGATAACGATCGAGTTGCAAATGAAACTGTCTATTATTTACGTGATTTTGATTGGACGTTGAATTGAACAGCAATCGTTAAAACAAACGTTTATTCCCCTTTTCCATAAAGCGAATCACTTCAATAATACTCTAAAGCGAAAAGTTAAAGTTGCATCGTCGTGGCTATGTCATCTCATTTTGAGGTAACTTTCTCATGCTCTGGCCTTGCCGAGTAATAAAGTAACAAATTTTCGCGTGGAAGTTAACGGCTAACTGGTTTTTCTCGCTCGAGCCGGGCTTACACTATACTGTGGCTCCCATTAATTCTCAAGGGCTCGATTTGCAACTCGCGACAAAACGATGAGACGCTTCACTCGTTTTACTTTTCCTTGTAGTTTAAACGCGTTTACGAAGTTATCGAGTCAAATACATAAAATATTGTTCCTAAAGTCATCACTGAACTGTGATAAAAAAATATCGAGTGGTTAAAAGTTGGACTTGGTTACTCAAACGTTAAATGCTTTCGTAAGTGTTTCGAGTCAAGTACTATGCGAATTCAAAGTCGAACAATGAAAATACTGTGACGTTTATTAGACCTGGCTGTGGCTAAATATCAACGCGAATTTATATGAAATTTTCTAATTCATCAACATCTTCTTCAAACGTATTGAACAAATATACGGCTCGCGTGCTCAGTACCTTTCAAAGACATACAGCTACAGTTACAATTGCTGAAAAACTTAATAATTGACACTTTCCGCTAAGCTATCCTTGTAATACACATCGTCAACAGTGGCGATCTACACAGAATTTCAGCTGTGAATTGACAAACGCAGAAAAAAAAGAAAAAAACAACAATAAAGCTCGGTTGGGGTGAGCTTTGTGTATGAGAGCGAGATAAAGGGAGGGCTCAGCACAGCGTTCATGCGTGAAGATTAGGACACATGGAGGGAGGCTAGTCGGCGCATTGATTGCGGTCAGTGGGCTGGTTCAGGGTGCAGCAGCAGTGGCGGTGGTAGTGGCGTTAGCGGTGGTAGCCTGCTGCGGAGTAGCAGTGGTCCCGGAAGCCAGATTGGGCGCCGCTTGCTGCTGCTGCTGTTGCTGCTGTTGCTGCTGTTGCTGCTGCTGTTGTTGTTGATTCGCTAGTCCAGGCATCGTCGATAAGCCTGCCGGTACCGCGTATGGGCTTCCGCAAAGCAAGTCTGCGATACGGCCGCCCTCGCGTAGCCCACTGAGGAAGGCGCCGTGTACCGTTGCTGGGTAGTTCCGTATCGTGTGCTCACCTGTCGGATTCATCGTAGTTTAACGTTAGTTGAGATGTTTGCGCGTTTTCCATAGCGTGTCGCGGTTGATAATTTGCATTTTATGGCTGTTTGCTTGCGAAGATGTACACAATTTGGGATTGAGGGTTGTTTGACTATTCGGATGGTTCTGTTATGATATATTATCGAATTGATTACACTTTTCAAAATGTTTATAATGTAAACTTCTATAAATAAACTTTTAATTCCAAACTTAACGCTGCTGTTTAATGCGATACACGATGAAAATATTAACAAGTAGAACAAGTAAAGAAAGAAAGAAAGAAGGAAAGATTGGAAGAAAGAAAGAAGTCAAAAAAACTTTTTCAGTACAAAAAAAGACAATTATTCGGCAGAACGACATCGTCGCAGCGTATAAAAACACGAAAAAAACTGTTTACACGGTCAGAGACGGACGGGATTACGCGCGATCGCCATTCAATTGGAGGAGCAGGAGGGGGGCTGGCTGGTTGGCTTATAAACGCGATTGTACAGAGAGAGAGAGAGAGAGAGAGCGAGAGAGCTGGCTCTTTGTCTGCTCTCGTGGCTGCCAAGATAAATTGGACATTGGCAAGCGACAATCGGTTGCATTGATTAAATCGGATGTTAATTACTGTAGATCGCTTACCGGCGAAGAAGACGCGGGGTTGCGGCGTTGGTGTAGCGGTTGGCTGGGCCTGTGACTGAGCCGGCTGATTGGACGGAGCCGGCGGTGCAACGGGTGCCGCCAATAGATCGTAATCACTACCTGAACTGCCCACTGCCACGTAGCTATACGAGCCACGGGCCCATGGATCCGCTCGCCACCTTGTTACCACGCTCTCGCGTGGCTGCGGCACCACCTGATTACCAAATATTCCCTGCAACACACAAATTTAACATCGTGTCTATAAGTCGTTTGCAGCATACTTGATAGGTCGATAAAAAATTTAAAAAATGTTAATATTTAAAAATAAAGAATGGAATCGACTCTTCTTCATCTTACCTTTTGAGTGTGCGAGAAGAAGTTTTGTTTATGGTCGAACCAATATAAATCTGACTTTCATTGCTATTTGTTTTTGAAAGTCGTTTAAATTATGAAGTTTCAAAGGTACCCAATCAGCGAGCAAAAGCCCCGAACAAACGTAATAATTACGAGGTACCACGAATATAGGTACGTATTTCGAGTGTCAAGTAAGTTATTTCGTTAAAGCCAACGGTGTTTTTTTTCTCGTTTTTCTTTCTGTCTTTTTCTCTCACCCGAAGCAGCTATTCATAAGTGTAGTCGGTAAAACGAAATAAAAAAAGTCTCAATAAACGAGCGTTGCAGATATACCGCTATACCAATCCTTCGTCATCATTATCATATTTACTTTTATCCGTATGGGATATATACTTGGTAGTGCATATCCTTTTATCACTGATTGCATCGTCGCACATAATTAAGCAAATATTTATTATAAACAAAACGAAACTAAAAAAGAGGGAGGAAGAAGGAGGGACGAGTTGCCGCAGCGCGAAAGGGTGTGTAATAAATCATGGCTGCTGCATCGCACACGTCTCGCGTGACTTTTTACACGTGTGCGCTCTTAAAATATTCAAGCAAATCTTTTTATCAGCGAAGCATGGACTGCCGACACTCGAACCGGCTAACCCACTTGAAAATCTCATAACATGTCTGAAGGGCCCCCTCCCCTTCTCTCTCTCTCTCTTTCTCTCTCTCTCTTTGAACGATGAAAAATGCTTGAGTAATTAATTTTGTACAGTATGCGTTTGGCCCTCCAGTGCGGCACGTGGAGGACAAGCACCAAATTTCGTTAGCAGAAAGGAATGATAAGATGTCGAGCGACGACGAGAAAGAGTAAGAGAGAGAGAGAGAGAGAGAGAGAGAGAGAGAGAGACGTATACAGCCAACCAAAGAAGCGCACGAGGAAGTCAAGCAAAATGAATGCCAACGCGCCATGCTCTGACGCGCGAAAGTCTTTCTCTCGCACTCTCTTACGCTCACGCGATTTTTATCCGATGCTTTGCTTTTTGCCTTATGAAGCGGTCTTTTTATTTTTCATTCTTTCGTCTTGAATATTTTCACGCGATGTTTCTTTCGCCTCTTAGCGTTTACACGTTTGCACGATGCCATGCATATACCAAATGAATTGATTCCTTAGGTCTTAAATAAATATACGTATACAATATATCTTTTTTTATCTTACTTTAGGAGATGTCTTGCATTCTTTTCAAATAATACATTTGACAATAATATTTAGTCGATTGTGATAATATTTTTGTTGCTAAGAAAATAATTATTTTTAATAACAAATTTAATAACTTCGACTTTTACTTGCTCATGCATGATGGCAGTCGTATTTAATGCAATCCCAGTGTATGGGTAGATCATTAAGTATGTCGATATTGAAAAATAACGTTTGATTGTCTAGATAAACATTTCAATATTAGCTAGACAGAGCAATTACTGCTCGTTTCCTCGATAACGAATTTGTCTTTTAAATACAAAACTGACAAACACCTTGAAAGCTTGACAAAACAAGGACCAAGTAAGCATCGAGAAACTGCATTTCTTTCAAAATAATTAGGTTCATCTGCACCTTCTAGGTTTAGTTATCGGTGTAGAAGGACTTATGCAAACTTACTTTGAGGACAGCGATACAACGTCCGACGATAACATCGTCACTGACGTTCTCCATGACGCAGGCTGCTTCACCGGCGACGAGGGCTAGCAGCACTGGCGCTTTGTACAGATTCCAAAAGAGGAACAGCTCACCACGGGAGGCCGTCGTGCTGCCGACGTGACCGAAGAGATTGGCCGACGGGTCCCAGAAAATCCTTTCGAAGCAGAGCACGACCTGTCCACAAAACAGAACGCACACGTGTGCGCATTTATATTATTTTTCTGTTTTTTCTCGTTTCTTCTTATTTTAACGTTACCTTAGGTAAGCGTAAAGATATTGAATAAATAAAAACGACTATGTGTGATATCTGTATTTAGTATCATGAAGATACGTTTTGTCAATCATTGAGTAGCGTAAAATTATTATAGTCAAACATACGACAGTATTCGCATATCGGATTAATTTAAAGTCCATACGAGGAGGACATCTTTTGATCATAGACGCTGACGATGTTAAAGGTTGTAAGAGCTCTCAGAGCTCAAAGGCTCCTTTACAATGTTCTCTGACGTGCTCATCAGTCCAGAACGTGTCAGTAAAGGCAGCGTCCTTTAGCACGAATACATACGCAAGATTGATTCGGCTCGTGCATCACCGAAGCTAATTACAAGTATCAAAAAAATTAGCTGCGTACAGCAAGGCTCGCGCGGCAGTTTTTTATTTCTTTTGTTTTTAGAGGGAAACCGTCAGTAGCTAGCCTATTTATACCTTACTAGCCCTTTGTGCACATCTAGTTCTCTTGAGAGCGACCCATTACTAAATTACTAATTTAATTAGAAAGCCAGCGTGGGAACTGTCGGAGGCAGGCATTTTCTTTTTAATTATGTATATCAAGTGGCAAAGAAGCGGCAAAGAGAATTTTGTTTCATCAATTTTATCACTGCAGGGCTTTTGCCTCCTTGAGCGCGAGCGAGTTTAATGCCGGCGTGGATGAGCCACGTAGCTTACACTTGCCTTATTACTAATGACGAGCGTTCTTTTTTGCCTTTACTTTTTCAGCCGAGCAAAGAAAAAGTCTGTCTCGCGCGATGGGAGAGCCTTGTTTACTACCGGGCATCATTTTTTTTAATGAGAAATTAATTGCTTGTGAAAGACCCTCCTGATATTAAAGTAAGACTCTCGTTCTCGGAGAGAGCTTGGAACGCGCGAGAGATATCTTGCAAGCTACGCTTCATTAAAAAGCTTTTTCGCTTTGAATTTTTAAAATGGACTCGACGCTATCGTAATTTTCATAAGTAGTGCACCTTAACTTTGTTTTCGCTGCAACTTTTCCTTGCAAATGCATCTTGTACGCCGTTATCTTTCTACCGTACTTTGTGAAGCTATAGCAGTTGATAAGCGAAATTGAAAAAAAAAAACAAGTATCTTGCTTGGACGTTTTCAACATTTGTGCAAAGCTATTTCGAGAATAACACGAATGAATATCTTTTACGAATAGACTGACCTTGTTCAGATTGCCAAACCCAAGACGCTGTATGGCTTGTGATTTCCATTCGGGCAATGGCGGATTGAAAGCAACAGCCGAGGGCACAGTCGAAGCCTTGAGTACACCTAAGGGTAAGGTCACCAGGACAGCGTCGCACTTGTATACGTTGTTGCTACTCTGAGGCGAACGCGAGGGCGCCGCGTAAACCTCGACGCCGTTAGTGCTATAACGCACCGCTCGTACTGCTGTATTCAGTCGAATGTCCAAACCTTCGGACAATGCCACCGGGACGCACGAGTAACCGTTTCTCACTGTAACATTCAAGTTTATTACAAAATTAGTATTCGTGTAGAATTTACGCCGTGCTGCAGAAGATTGCAATTGTTCTGGACAAATACACTACACCAGATTTAGACGTGAATACGTAATATATGTCCTATGAATTTCAGTTTTTGAAATTTACGGCATTAATAAATTATTCGACATTTATTACGTAAAGCTCTTTTGACTTCCAACTTCACAAAGTGAAATTACAAATTTTCCAATAATGAAATATCGCAACGATAATAAAATCATTAAAATTAAACGATTATTTGACTGACGAACGTTTAATTTTTTCGAGAATAAATTATAAAATTGGAAATCAAAAGTACGTTCACAATTAATATCCGAATGACCGTAAATCGTTCCCCATCCATTTATTTTTCAAGGTAGTGTTCGTCGAGAAATAATGTAACGAGCGTAGTCCATCATTCATCGTGTGACGAATATGTATGAGACGGGTGAAATCAATTAGAATAGCTAATCATAGATGGTTAATCGGAGAATTATAAGAATGTAATAGAGAGCGAAAAAGAGAGGGAGGGTGGAGTGGGGTAATTTGCGCGTGTGCGGGCGGCTTCCTCCGATGGGAGGGAATTTGTTTCTCTTTAATTTATGCGCGTTTATCGCAGGCGGAAATCTCGAGAGCTTGCGCGAGCTCGCGTGTCGCGAATTTATAACGCTCGTTAGCCGCTACATACACATAGATATACACGTACACACCTACACGTATATACTATCGAGATGTGGCAAGAGCACTCGGACACAATGTGCGCTCCGGGATTTTCCTTCTCTACTGGTGTTATGTTGGCTTCCGCTTTGTTGTTCGTGTTTCTTTCTTTTGTCAATGGTATTTTATTATCTTTTTTTCGTTCGTTGAAACGAAATTTAATACTTCAGCTGCTCGATTTAATGACATACTATCGCGCCGCTCATACTACACGCACACACGCGCGCGCGCGCGCACGCGAGTTAAACAATCTTGCGCAGTCTAACCTAGTTGGATATATTTAACCAAAATCACGTGACATTGCGGATCGTTTGTCAAATCTACATGTGTTTGTCGCAACGCGTTGCAAATTTATCTCGAACGGCTATGCGAGAATATTGTTGCACTGGATGGTCGGTCACGCATTATCCGACGGAGCGAGTATACACTTTTAATTTAAAATAACACTGATTGCGAATGCGCATTTATTACGATCGAGAAGATAGCGCCTTAGTTTGGGCAATTCACGCTCGTTATTTTCACCTCTAATTAAATGATATCACTTGCATCAAGTTCGCAAAGAAATAAAAATAAACAAGTGTGCAACGGAAAATCACGCGAGCCGATCTTTCATTGTACCGAGTTTGTAATTTCGTTGTCCTCGGATTACTATTATTTTATTAACAAATATAACAGAACACAAGCGAGCTTCCCATTCATTAGACGAATTCTTTCGCGTTAAAGAATAAGATTGAATTCCGTGATTGAATGCAACTACGTGATTGCAAAGATACAAGCGGCAAACTAGATATGATTTACGTCAAATCCAATTACCATGGTAATTAACGCAAATGGTGTATATGTATATACGTATCTTGCCCATACGGCATTATTTTAATTAAAAGCGATAATCGGGCGAAGGTATAGCCGCCGGATAACGTAGATTCAGCGTAACGTATGCGAGGAGCAAAGAAATGAAAAAGGGAACCTTGGTAAAAACGTCGCGTTTATGCTTTATCACGTTCAATTACAAATACTCGTATCGTAAATCTCGGCCATTATTAACTCATCCTCAAGTACGAGCAAATAGCTGAAGCCAGATAAAGAGAGAGACAGGAGCAGCGCACTATCTCAAATACGCTAATAAACGCGCATAAAGAAAAAATGTACTAAATAGCACGTTTATGATAATTTCCTACTCACGCACGTCGTAATTATCATCCAGCAGCAAGCTCGACGTACGCGGCGATTCCCTCAGTAAGATAAAGTATGCAGACGCGCAGCAAAGCCACAACCAACTAATATATCCAGGAGCGCGGCATTTGATCAACAATTTACAAGCTCTGCGCGAAATAAAAGCAACCTAACACGTACATACGTATATATGCGAGTGATTGAATAACCGTAAAATTTATCGGCCATCACGCGACACGTCCCAGTTCAATTCCCCGGAAAATTTCACGCTACTCCTTCGGGATATACTTCGGCAGAAGCACACACGGCTTCTCCGGGGTACTGAAAATACGCGTAAAATCCTTCTGGTAAGGGAATCACTCTTTCTCTCGTGTAACCTATATGGTATATATAACAAAGAGAAACAAAAAATACTGCATGCGCGCGGTAGTATACATAAAAATTAGCCGGCCATCTGAAAAAAAAGAAAATCCGCAGTAAAAGGGTCGCGTGGACGCGCGCGACTATGGAATTATTTACAAGGCGCGAGACCGAGCGAGTTTTCAACGCCTAGGACGACCCTCGTAAATAACGCTCGCGGATCGTTTCGAACACACGTACACGCGCGCGCGCGCACGCCATCACAAGTCGTGCCTCAGGACCTTTACGAGCGAATCCATTAAATTTTATCTTCCGTATTTAAATTACGAGAACTCGCGCGACGTATGTACGTGTGTATATAGTTGAGCGATTGGTTGTGGTATATGTATATACTCCTATAAAGTGGCGAATTCCTCGGAGAGCTTACCGAGTCGCGAGAGTATCACTCCAAGTTGCCGCGCCGGTCGTCGTAGGACGACGTTGCCTTGTACGTGATTAGATATGAATGCAGATGAGCAGATGTCGACATGTGTAAGGATATGCCGATTTGAAATTTAAGCCTTCTCTGAATTACGACGAATTCGTGTTATCTTTCGAGTAATTGAGAAATAGTGAAAGCGTTGTAGCAAATTATGCCGACGTTTATCGATCCGAAATGCGTCCGTTGTGTAACCGTAATCAATATACTATAACAAATGAATTTCCTATACACGCTCGTTAATGTATGCTCTCTAGTATTGCGTCTCAACATGTTTATTAAAATATTTTAGATCTACTCATGGGTGAAAAAAGAGACGTTATATCGAGCGTACGTTGAATATAATTTATGTAGCCAATGATATGAAATCAGATTTGGTAAAGCGACGCATAAATTCAAGGTGCGCAGGCGAAATAACAAAAGTTAATCGATAAAATATATGAATATCAATAAAGCTTCGTTTGTAATACATCGGTTCATTAAACCGTATGAAAAATCAAGCATAAAATCAATCAATAACTCGTTGCTGGCCCCCTCGGGGGTCTTCCATTTCAGCTCGCATTACCGATGTAACACCCACCGCTCTCTCCCACTCTCTCTCTCTCTCTCTCTCTCTTTCTCTCACGAGCGCTCTCTACATATTTGCGCGGCCAACATAATAACTCGCGCTTTATAATAAAAACATAACGAGTAACGTCAAGGGGCGGGATCCGCTAAAATTAATTGAAACAAATAGAGGTAAACGCGTCAACAAAATTAAATAAAAAAAACGCAAAAGAGAATCGACGTTTCACACTGAACAATTACTTGAAATTTATCGAACATGCGCGCGACGGAGGAAAAAATAAAAAGAAAAAAAGTCTTCGCCAGCGCAACATACGTATTTACATTGGCGATCAATTATTTTCACGCTCCAACTAGTATTGAAGAGGGAGGGTGGGTAGAGGGGGAGAAATAGGTGGGTGCGTAGCCTCTGACTAATTGCCACCTCGCCGACCGGTACACAAATATGCGACGAAAGTCGCACTCAATAAATACAATTTGCAAGCTTCCCTCTCGTTCTCTCTCGGCTTGCACGATTTCCCCGAATTCCGCTTAAATCATGCAATTCCAGATGGGCGACGAACCATGCACATGCACGCATACATATTCTCTCTCTCTCTCTCTCTCTCTCTCTCTCTGCCAATTACGCTAATTATGACGAACGCTTGCGCAAGTTCGAGGGTCAATTATGTTGGGGCCAAGTGCAGCGCAACGGTAGCACCAGCGCCAGTACCTTCTAATGTGAATGTATGCGCGTCGCCCGTCATAATTCAGTGTTTTGCTGCGTGCAACCAGTGGTCCGGCTAATTTATCGCGACGTCGACATGTAGCAAGCCATCCCAAAATTTTTAAGTGCACATATACTGCTCGTATACATGCGTACGCAGACATCGATCTCTTGTCACAGCACAGTTGCAAGCTCGATTGTGCGTATGCGTGTTGGCTTTCACAAAGAAATGGCTGGTTTCGCCCATAGTAATGATCGGGTTAACCTTCACGCTTGCGCAAAATTATAGCCTTGTTACAAGCTTTGGTAACGAGCTGATTGAGTAGCTTAAGCAATTGGTGTAATGATCTGTTACATTCATAGGTGCTACTTCAACAACGTCTAAATAGTAATTACCTTATGAAATTTATTGATAATTTAAGGATTATAGTAGGTGCGTTATTACCTTTTTTCGTCTCGTGTGATTGGAACCGAATTTTCAGTATCAAAATTCATCCCAGGTTGAGTGGATTTCAGTACATATAAAGGGGAAAATACGTTTTTATATGCGCTTTCAAAACTGATGACGTAATATTCACGTAAAACGAGTTGCATTTCGTACGAGTAGCACTTGTTTTTCGTATTACAAACTATTTATATTTATGCTTGTATTCTGTAGGTATTTTTATTAGGAATTCGGTTATAGCGTCAAAATAGTCGACAGACTTTTCCGTGAGTGTAAAAATAAACGTTTCAAGTAGATTGAAGGCTATAATTAATCAGACATAAGTAAATCAATCCTGAAACATTAATATTCCTTGTAATTGTTAAGAAAATTTAGTTACTAAATAACTAATCCAATAAATAGTTCATGTAACGATTACTGGAGATATATGAAAATGTTCAAAAGCCATCAAAAAAGTTTAAATTGCAGTTAAAAAAGTGTTCTGCAACTTAGCGCGATAAGAACTTCTAGATGGTTTAGAACTTTTTACATCTCTTATCACAAAATATTAGCATAGTCAACAGCTATAAAATTAGATCTTAAATAAGATTATTTTAAAAAATTCATCAAATTAATACTTTGTTATTTCATTTATAACACTTTCAATTCGTGATAGTGGTATGCAAAACTAAAACCTTCAAAACGATAGTTTGATAGAGTTAGTGTACTGCAACCCGAGAACTCAAAACAATGCTCCTGTCGAAAGCCCCTTGATGCGTGTATAGTTATTTTAGAAGTGCTTTCGTTGGTAAAAAAGTTACAGCTAAACTAATTTACTATTAGTTAAATAGTTAAAATAAGTTAAATTTAAATTATATATATATATATACTTTAACTTTAAACACGTAATAGTTATACTACTTTAACAGTAGGAATAAAATTCATAAGTATTTACAAAACCAAATATTATTTTCAATATCCAATTGTCTGATATTAAATTAATAAAAAATACATCCAATAAGACGGCATAACAGAAGTAATTATTTTCAGCTTTCGAATAAAGTGTGACAGAATAATCGACTCATCTCAAGTGAACAAAACAAAAAAAGATAGAAAAGGGGTAAGGGACTACGAGAACGATTGTCCGGAATTTCGCCGTCGAGAAACAATCCGGCGTCGTCTTTTCTTTTATCGATGAAAGTCGAGTAAAGAAAAGACATTGTAATCGCGATATTTCCAGCGTGAAAGAGCAAAGCAGTAGTAGTAGTAGCAGCAGTAGCAAAGTGTATCCCGAGGGCGACTTCGGCAAAAGCCGCGATCGAGAGAAACGAGCAACGCGATTATAATGGAATAGGAGTTGGCGCGCGCGTCTTTGGGTGGTCGAAGGGTTGCATTATCGTCACGTCAAAAAGATCAATATTGAGCGATCGCATTGTCTGAAGGCGAAAGGGACTATCTCCTTTGTCCGAGTGCAAACTCGATACAAAGCTTGTAGGAGAGCGAAAGTGATAGAGAGAGAGAGAGAGAGAGAGAGAGAGAGAGAGAGAGAGTAACGTGGACAAAGAAGCCAATCGCAAGTGAAATCGAGAAATTAAAAATTAAATTGTCCTTCTTCTGCACCCGGTGGGAAACTTGGTGCCGCTCGAGCGGAAAATTATGTGTCCCGTGTGGCGACGAGAGGAGGGGATGAAAGAGAGAGAAAGAGAAAGAGAGGCCTTTGATAAGGGCGGAATTCCGTACCGATGATTCGACTGAGAGAACGCTTTTAGCGCTTTTGCAATGCGACAGACAAGAAACTATTTGCAGGCTTGCGAAGCTTCATTATGAAGCCGAGACGAGACGACGTAAACGAGATCTGATAATTCACAAAAGCAGCTTTATAAGACTTCGCGCCCGGAAATTATTTGGTTCTTGATGTATTGCGCGATGCTCTGTAAACAAGCTTTGTACAAGGTGCATTCAAATTTGATAAGATCAAAATTGACTGCGCCATAATACAAAGGCATCAAGTTGGTGACATTAATAACATTTTTTCATCCTTGTCTCCAAACAAATTACCCGTTATGAATCACTTTGTATGCAACTGTTACCACAAGTCATCGCTTTCGCTAAATATTTCACTATGACGACGAATTTTAAAATTACATCACAATGACTTATTCAGCAGTGAGTAGGCGAAAAATTAAAAAATTGTATGATTGAATTGATACACGGCAGGAATGAAAAGCAGAAATTGTCATATGGGCGTTAAGGAGCGAAGGTTACTTCACTTAATCAACACGCAGTAGACAAATTGCGAAAACCATGCTTTAATGTAGGAGGCGAGCCTTTATAAACCGCGAGTGCTTCCGGTCACTCCGCCGTACGTTTCATAACCGAAAGTATGATTTTACCGCAAAAAGGGAAGGAATTGCACGTTGGGGTGACAAGCAGTAACTCGTACCAACTCACCACCGGTATTCGTCAGGAAATTTAAGGCCCATCGCAATAATCGTCGATTTCTATCAGCCTTCGCCTGTTATATATATAACACATCACGTGCTATGTGTAGCATAGCATACATCCCTTTGAAGCGTTCGGCACTGACCGCTGCTACTATAGTATACACACACCCCTCCATATTTCGTCTCTCTCTCTCTCTCTCTCTCTCGCCTTCCTCCCTTGGTCGTGTGTTTGATCTTGGCACGCAGTATATTTTGACGCTGAGTCGAACAATTTGTATGCCGCGCTGCTTTTCAATTTACATTTAAATTGCTTGCTTATGGCGCACTCTCTCTCTCTCTCTCTCTCAACGGCTGTGGAGAGATAGCGCGAGAAAAGACTCGTCGTCGAAAGAGGTACAGTTAGAGAAGAGTCAACCGCCGAAACGCCAGCAAAGTGCCACCCACCCATACTACTGCCACTCGAGATAAAGAGACTTCGTTTTGCGCTTCACTTTTTTTTCTTCTATTTTTCTTCTATCTGTGCGAAACCACGCACGAGCGCACTGAGAACTATTTACATAGACGACGCGCGTGCAGCGGCGGCTCTTTCGTGTGGTAATTTACGGAAGAGCTATTGCTCCCCCCCCCCCTCCCCCAGACCTAATGATCTTGCTTCGGGAATACTAGCTTTGATGAATTATGCGTACAGAGTTTCAACGTTTATCTCTCGTTTCTCATAAGCTTAGATAGTTGAAGCTAAGCGTAAACTGATAAAAACATTATTGTAATTTTGCGAACTGGCAAAGATGTTTATCTTATTATACCCTCTCCGTGCGTATAATCTAGATTGAGCTTACATTACGGAAGTCATAAGATATAAATTAACGTTGGAACAACTAACATTAATAATTTTTTAATGCAATCGATAAATTTTTTCTTTACGAATAAAAATTATCCAGAGATCTCGATATAGCGGAACTTGTGCATGAAAGTATACCTCTTGTGTATACGAGTAATTAATGGCGGTTATTAAATAATAATCAACAGTAATGTATCACGCTATCGTAAATGTCGCCCGAAGGACAATATGCTAATCAGTTTTCCGCTAATACTTGTTATTTACTATTAGCTATTTCATTCTTATTTATTCGAAACAACATGTTATAGCATTCCACTTTCAACATTGCCTTTTCCAATCGTTTGTAACGGGGAATCTCAGAGATGATCGATGTCAAAGGATCAAAAGGAATTATACACATTTGTTAACGAAGGAAATTCCCACGTACACAGCGCGCATATAGCTCGACGTATAAAAACATTATCCATGGATACAAAAGGTCGCTGGACGCGCACAAAGTGGCATAACCTCGTAAATTTCGATGTGCAACGCTAACTCTATATCGGATGAGTGCGCGGTCGCAAACGACAAACAACGGAAAGGATTTTCCTAAAGATTTACTTGGATTTGCGGACTTTCTTCTTTTTTTTCGTCGCCAAGGCTACTCTATATACGTACGTGGCTTGCACTCGGTCGCGTGGAATTCGAAATGAGCCTTTGTTTAAAAGCAATCGTATTTATCGTCGAAAATAGAGGAGGGAAGCAAAGAGACAAAGGAGTCCTTCGAGCCGGATCGAATCTAATCCCGTAATAACGAAAAGGGGAAACAAACGCGTACGCCGCTGCCCATAATAACAGACAGACTGAGCGCTGAGAGATTCGACGAGCAGCATGGATTTAGCGCGCCATGCATTTTACGCCTGTTCCCGGGGATTTATTTTAATATGTAAATCAAGCATATCTCTCTCAGCGGGCGTGATTAGGGACAAAGCTTGTTCACCAAATTCGTCTATTCATAAAGCCTAATAATTGGTTTATCAATCATTTTGTTTGGCGCTCGCTTATCCTATACAATACAATGCACTGAACAATGTCGAGTAAGGTATAATCATCGTTTTGTGTTTCATTGCAGAATTCAGAAATTGTAACATCAATACCGTATCACGTATTTATTGCGTAGTTTTTGAAAAATAATTTTATCGCATAATAATTTCCAAATATTAGTACAGTAAAACGTGAACGATTCTACAATTCCAACTTTCAAAATGATAAGCTTCGTTTGGAAACCTGATGACGATTATGGGCAAGTCTCAAATAATTAACCGGGAGTGGCAGTGAGTGGTTAGAAAGAAAAAAGTATTATGTAAAGTGATGTTCCAAAAGAGAGCCCACTGCAGTGACTCGCCCCCCCCCTCTCTTTCGATACGTATCAGATGAAAAAGCGTATCTGAATAATTTCGAGACATGAATAATACAAGAGAGTGCGATAAGGGAATCACTTTCAGAAAGTAAGACATTAGCTGCAACCGCGTACAACTGGCCTCTCGCGTTACACTACCGATCGCACGAGCACGCGGCCAACTTTTTGATTGATTACCCATTTGCATAATTTCTCAATAACTATTTTACCTTCTGCGGATTCCGCAAATCCCGAAGCGTATGTGGTTGTGCTTCTTTTTTCTTTCTCGTGCTCGTATCAATGCCCATGCAATATCTAACGGAAAGATTATAAATATTTGATATGTTATAGACATCTCCAGCTTTTTGTCGCTTGTTTCATTCACCAAGGATATCGCTCAACACTAGACAATTAGACAGCATCTAGCCCGCTATAAATGCAAACAAGGTACAATATCCATCAAGACGGTAACCATAACCCTCCTATACAAATGCGCAATTCACGTGCGACATATTCAAACGCCAAGGATGAAATTAATTAAGGCAAAGTGTAATAGTGTCGTGGTGGTAGAGAGACAAAAGAAAAAAAAAGTCAACACGAAATGCACACAACACTCGGATCCAATGCACGTATCTGGCATTATTTCCCCCGTTTCACCGGAACAAGGAGCTTAATAACGCCACGTATCTCGCATTAGCAAAGCGTCTCGTGACATTCAACACCGCGCTCAGCTTCCATCAGAGGTAGTCGCGCGCTCTGGCACTCGCTCACGTATACACGCTCGTGTGCATTATAAGAAGAGCGTTGCCTATACATACTCGTTGAGGTAATTAAAGTATCAATAGCGCAAAGAGAAAAGCGCAATTTTTCGCGAACAACGTGTACGCGCTAAAAACTGAAGCTCGCTTGTTCGGATAGAAGAAAACACGACAACGTCGGCTATGTAAAAAGAGCGCGGGGTTATTTGAATGCCCTAAAGCCAAGTAAATCGCATCTTCTCTCTCTCTCTCTCTCTCTCTCTCTCTCTTTCTCTCTCTCGCTTGCATCTCATTCTACAAGAGCTGTCCCGCTCTTATGTACAGCCAACACAAGAAACGCATTTGCGGCGGGGCAAGCGAGCGAGAGAACCAACCGCAGTTGCTCTGCTGCTGCACTCGAGTCTTATAGGTATAGTTGTTGCTTGTGTACATACATGTGAATGCGTACGTGGGCGCGCGTGTGTGCATGTGTGAGTCGTTGGCTTTTGCTCACAAAAGGTAAGAAACTTATACGCGGAAGGTGTAGGTATACACACAGGCTACGCCGCCGCCATGAGGTCTACAAACTGACTGAGCCGCCGACGGGCGGCTTATACTATCAAGCCAACTATCTTGCCGCCGCTAATGCGGCCTCTCTCTTATTTACCTGTCTGCAGCGTGCGCCTCGTATCTTTCTCCAGCCACCGCAAATTGCGTTTTTAAACATAACAAGACGCCGAGGGAGAGAGGGTGAAAAGCCCTTGCCCCTTCTTACCCCCCTCTTCTCATTCAATTTACGCCCTCGAGATAGAAATGAAGAGAGAAAATAAGAGATAGAGAGAGAGAGAGAGAGAGAGAGAGAGCAGCCAAGGCCAGCTGTGCACGTACATTATCGTCGCAATTACCCGTGGATTACGCAAGTGGGGGGCGAGAGTCGCTCGCGACGGAAGCTCTCAAGATGCTCCTTCTCTATTAGACCGATAGCCCAATGCCTGCCTTGGCTGGTTTGGGTTATTACGTCCTCGTTGATGAGAGGGGCAGACACGAAGTGAGAAACCGACCGAGACGTTTTTATAGCTACTTGAGTTATGCCAATGTGTTCGCATAGGATTAGCTGGCCAATTTTTTGGCTTTATAAGTATAACATATTCGACCACGGTGGTCTGAATTTCATACTTGTATGAGTTGTGTAGTACTTTGTTAAAAAGGAACGTTTATCGATTTTTCGTCTTGTTTGTGTTTTAGGAAAGTCGTCATTTATTTAGGGTGAACAAAAAATGTTCAATCGCGATGTATAATGAATATTTGTCAAGTGCACAAATATTCGTTATACAAGGGCACCGTTAGTGAAATACGAAATTCCAAAGTACTGTACACGTTTATAAATGAATGGTTCGTGATGCGTGTTGTACAGCGGAGTACGCGAGTTTCTGGGAAAATTCATTTTATGCTTGTTTCTCAAATAAAAATGATTGATATTATGCAGAAACTCCAAAAATTTCGGATGCAGGACACATTTACACGAAACAAAAGTTGGATAAAGAGGAGAGTATTTCGCAAAAATATTTGGCATTTTACTTTTCAACTTTCGCTATTATAGTCATACATGTGAGAAATTTGTTTGATCAAAATAAAGTAGCGCAAAGAGTATGAAATTACAATCAAATTTGTTTTCGAAAGGGTGCATCCATGCACAAGCTCTAAGAAAGAAATTCATTGATGTAGAAAAATGCTTAAGAAATATTTTAAAAGCATGATTTGAATATTAGTATGAATGACGTTGATCAAATCGACAGTTCTACAAGAAAAAGCGTTGTAAAATTTTAATGTAAAATCAGTGTATTTGTACGGATAGTCAATACTTGGATGTTCAATGTAGATTTTACAACTGATTTGAATGAAAAATTTACACGAGAATACATGCTGTCGGGTCGGTAACATTATTCCCTGCGTGAGCATTGACGCAAGAGTTTGCTGCATACTGAAATAAACAAGAAAGCTAGAAGAAAAAAAGAAGCGGCAAAGAGATATAAAGATAGCGTGCACGAGTGTGTGCAGTGTGTAGCCGGCGGATATATAATTGGATTTTTCGGACTCTGTGCAAGGAAAAAATAGTTTGCGAGCGAGCGCAAGTATATAGACGAAACCGTAAAAAAAAAGACTTCCGCCATCCGCGCAAATATACGTCGGACGCAGCTGTGCGTCCGATACACCGAAGGCATTATTAACGTTGCTTTGTCTTAATAGGGGCCGAACGTTGTGTTGCCTTAATGAAGCTTTGATTTTTTTCTCATCGCCCCGCCACGCGCAAGTATTTTCTTTCGCTCCGGCACGATTAATGGTGGACTTAGAACAATGTTGCCGCAAATTAAAAATCTGAATTTTGCGCTTGTTCGCCGCAATATTATATCTACGTCAAACTTTCTTTTATTTTTTTACCCCTACGGCTAAAAAACACTTTTAATTAAACTACACTGTACTTCGTTTGTAGATTTTTTTAATAAGATTTTTTCTTTGTTTAATCGTCAGACTTTTTCTATGTTACAATTTTATTGTTTGTCGATGAAAAATTGATGGTACAACAGGACTTCCATACAAGATTTTTATTGTTTTCATTTTGGATTTAATAACCTTTGAGGCATGTTCCTGAAAAATGCCAGCAGCATTACAGTTTAGTATTGTTTGATTTATTTCTAGTAAATTAATGACATATATTTTTGAAAAGTAATATGGAACTTACAAAAAAAACAATGATTCCTCGTTGAAAAATTAAAATGTCTATACGCAAGCTTATTAACGAACCTTCTTTATCTTTTAGTTATGAATAAAAAAAATCGTATCGGTATGTAAAACCCATTCATCAAGGTACAAAATGTTATATCTCGACTAATTACCCGAAGTAGCGCGACAAAGCGACAACCTTTGCCATCGTAAGCTTGTTAAAGGGAGGCAAAAAGCGCGCATCAATAGCAATGCTAAAAAGCGTAGATTGCATAACTCGTGTATGCGTTTGAGAGAGATGTTTAATTAAACGAGTCAGTCTTTCGTTTGACGAAGCCAAACATTTTTTTTATTCCAGTCCGTTCGGAGTGAGATTTGTCGCGTTGCTGTTCAGTGGCGGGAAAAGCTAAACGTTGTTCACCGTTTTCTCAAAACTCATGGGAAATCCTCTGGTGGCATTGGTCGCGGCATTTGGCAAGTGAATTTGTCGAATCGATATCTGCGCCCATTTTCTTTGATAAGATCTGATGAATTGTCTTTTGAGTTCTACTAATAATCTAGCGAAGACAGTCCTACTGCTTTTAATCCGACTAATGAAAATGGACGGAGGTCCGAGTGCGACATCGATTATTAAATAAAATCTTTCCGCTCTTTTCTTCTCTTTTCATCATCTTCTTCGCTCTCCTCTGACGAGCTCTTTTAGGACGATTCGTGCGAATCATTTTTTTTCATTTAATAAAGATTATTAAAGTGGATCTTCAGATCAGACAGCGATAAAATCGTCATTTCAGCGGTTAAATGTTAGCTCAATGTGGCTTGGATATTTTATAAATGCTCCTCTAGCTTCTCAATTGATAAACTAAAAAAGTTTACCACGTTTGTTCAATAAATGAATCACGTGTATTCATCATCACTAATAACGCGAACACATCAGCTTATCGCAAGAGAACGATTCTTTCTGAAATACACTATAATCATTGTAACAATGCATTGATTTTTTTACGACAGCGTGGCATTACTGAAAAATTTGCAAATTTAATCCGACTGATCAAATATGACGTGTTGAGTGGACAAAACGGAAATACCAATATTCTAGATCGCATAATGAACCAAGTGCGTAAATACCCAACGACTTTGTATTACTAATTGATCAGTCGCAAAGTTATTTATTTTACGTGTCCGTCGTTCAATAAATTGACACCGTTTACGTAGCAAAATAATCGGCTTCAAACGTTGACACCTCCAAAGATACGACTGTATTTAAATAACAAAATGCATCAATCAAGTGTAAGCAAGACTGTCAGTTTATCACGTAGAGTCATGTAAATGAAGGCGATGGTGGAAGGAGAAAGGAGGAGAGAGTGTGGGCTTGCATGCGCGAACCTGTTTGGACTGAGAACCCTAATTGTAATCAAAACTTTATCGCTATGGGTGGCACGCAGCAGCCAACATGTTATATATGTGTATATGTATATATGCGTGTGAGCCTTTGGTATTAAGGGCTCTTCGCGTGACATCTCTGTATTTGATAAGTGAAAGTGCTCTATGGCGCTTATTACTGTAGACAAATGCCAACAAGATGTGGCAAAGCGCTAATTGCACTTTGCCAACTCAAAATGCTTTTCATCCTCTAGTTACCATTCGAGCACTGCACACCTCTCTATATATATGTATACTATATGTCTATGTATGTCGCACAATTACGCCTGCGTAAACAATTACAACGCGCGCATAATGATTTGTCGAATTTGCGGTACACGAGCTCGTAGATAAATATAAGCACGGTTTACTATGCTAATAGGTAAACTTTAGATAGTAATTACTCTATGACAAATTGAAACAATTAATACGCGCATGTACTTGTGTAAGTGTAACGTTTGATGTAATTGTTGGTAGATGGCAAAGCTTCCTACTTGTGAAAACTTATGCACACGCGGAGATGCAGTAATCGAAGTCGCATAAAAATTAACGTGCTTCTAATAATCGAAAGGTTATGCGGGCTACCATTATAACAACAGCAAACGCACAGTAGTTGCCGCCGCATGCCTGGCAATTGCAATTTGCCAAGGTTAATCCTCGGGAGTGAGCTTAAAACCGTAAGTACTTTGCGAGCGTCTTCTCTTTTATTATACGTCTAACGGTTAGGAGGGCCAAAAGATAAGACGATAATCTGGCGATTAATAGCGCCCCATTAGCGCTTTTCTCGCGCGGTATGAACCAAAAGCACGACAAAGCAGAGCTTTCTTACGTGTTCTCACATGGCTAATAAGATTCATCCCCAATTTGCTGCCTAAAAACGAGAAAGTGCGCAAGCGAACGACGCATTAAAGGCGAGTAATTAAAGACGCCAAATTTCAAAGCCAAAGCGTCGAATGCAAATCGCCGCCCGAACGTTATAACAATAAGCTCGCGAAAGAGCTATACGCTTCTATCTCGACCATTTCCCTCAAGCAACGACAGCTGCTTCTCGTTCCTCTGACTAATTGTAAATTCGTCTACTTGCGGCTTGTGGTGTGCTTATTTCGCGCGACTGCTGCGCTACGGATTCAACGCTCTGAAATTTTGGAACTAGATGTTTTCTCCCACAAGTTGCGAGTTTTGAAAACGAAAGTTAATTGCCATATGCTCGCTACGAGTTTTCAATTGCCGAGGAGAAATTAACATTTTTTGATGGAGGTTTTATTTTAATTAAATCTACCGCTGTTTCAAAGTCAGTTTTACGAAACGACCAATTTCAATTGCTATCATATTGCAATCATTCATTTATTAAATAGGATAGGATTATTGTTGTTGTACTGGCCAATTCAATGACTTTCCCGAACCTTTTGTTCGTCTTTCAATGTTCAGAACTCGTTAGATCTTTTGTAGAAAATCAGTGCAGAACGAATTCAAAATTTAATTAAAAATGAAACACAAGTTGCATCTTTCAATTACAACATTTTTATATAAAACTTATACCGCTGCTCTGTACTTCATTATGAATCGAGAAATTTAATTAAAAAACCAAACTAAAAACAGCTGAATTACGTTAGTAGTAAGCCCTGCTGAAGCGTACAAAATCTTCATATACCAGATATAAATGTTATTTTTCGGAAATGTCACAAGTCCAGTCGTCCCTACGTATGAGATACAAACGATATAAACGGATAATTTGGTTATCAATAATACTGCTGCGTCGATGTAAACAATAAAATATTTTATACGTCTGGATAAATTCCTTGCTTAAATCTTCACATAAAAAAGAGATGGATTGACGAGTGGAGGCACTGTATTAGCGAACACGATCTGATTGGTTGAAGGAGAATCACATAAGTTACCAGTGTGGTAGATAAGTATACGTGTTGTATATCAACAAGCTTAACCTCAAGATAATATTTGAATTTGTTTATGATTTCTGAAAAGCGAACAAAAATAGAAAAAATACAGTTGTCAAACTCTTCTATGGTTTCGATTTACTCAGAAAAAGGAAACGAAACGAAATTGTTACACGCGCAACGCGGATGTTGTTGAGTACGTAAATAAATATTTAAAAATGCCGATAAATATCAAGTCATTTTATAAGATTTCCAGAGTCTAAAATATGTACTTTGACAATATATGCTGTTTATTTCTACAGCGTAGATGACATTCCAATTGATAGTGTTTGCGTGAAAAACAACATCGACGAGGCACGCTACCGCTCGAGCTCCCCCAAAGGAATACACTTAGTTCATGTAAACCGCATCGTATGTTTAGCCGCTTTCGAATGCATTACATTTGTCTCTCTTTGAGTTACGCATTTCCTAATTGGTACCAGAGGCGAGTCAATGGCAAACATTTGCCGATCGGTCACCCGCGATCTACTACCTCCAATGCTAACAGTGTTGAATTTGTTGAATTTTGAACATGATTTGAAGTTGAAAACTATCTCTTATCCAATCCTATGACATTTTTTAATTATCAAATGTAGAACGAAAAAAGAACAGTAAATATATACAGTTACACAAATATTCGCCAAAATTGTATTTTCCTGGTGGAATAATTTCCGCGCTGTATTAGCAAACAGCGTATTTACCAAGTAGAGTGCAATTCGACTAGGTCTCTCTCGCCCCTTCTCCCTGTTGAATCTTTGGCGCGACATAATAATCTCCCTTCAAGTCCGTTGTTCTGGTAAAATCAACAAGCAACGAAATTTTGCATTGTGCCTACACGCGGCGAGGATAGCGGTGAGGACTGTATATATACACGCTTGGTATGTTTGCGTACACCTGCACGAGAGTGCAAGGAGGTATAACGTAGCGATCGAACGCACATATTTGTATCTAGTTGGGCGTACTGTGTTTTCTCGCTGGCGGCTACGCCCCCATCCCCCCTTCACCGCGCCCTTAGAGACCCAACAAATGTCTCGCGTGATTTTGACCTTCGGCATGCATCACGTCGTAGGTACACAAGGTACACACACGCATAAACGTAGATTTCAACGAGAGTCAAAAGGACGCCGGATACACGACATTGTTTTATGCTTGTGCGCCGTTACGCTGAGTAAAAGAGACTTGCCAGCGGCAAATCTAATCTCTTCATTTGCCGAGAGAAAGGGAAGTTGCCATAGAGCTGGAGAGCACCGGTAGCAGCTTTTGCCGCAAAAATCGTTATGTCGCTGTAGAAGAGGAGGAGACTTATGGCTACGGATTACTTTGCATGCGTAGACTTGACGTACACAAGCTGCGAATCTAATTTATAGAGGATTAATCTCGGATGTCGTTGGATTTCTCTAAAGCACGTTGAATATACTTAGAGATAAATAAAAAAAATTATCGCATTTACGACTGAGAGGAATTGCAAGCACAAAACAACGTTTATGCACGACATTGACACAATATTTATTAGTAGATGCAGCAAGTTGATATATATATAAGTCTGGCAAAATAAGTAAACGTTAAAAATAACGGTCCGTAAACTACTTATAAAGTTTATAACACATTTTTTACACGGGTTTTGTTATATTACAGGTGTTATGTTTATTAATGATTCTATACGAATACGAAAATAGTCTATCAGACAATGAATTAAGCCGTAGAATGACACTTTCAAATATGGATGTTATTTCTTTGATAAAACGGATATTTTACATTGCTGTTTCAAAAAGTATTTGATAAGTTATAAGAATGTTTTGTTTAAGGGACTCATGATGAGCATACACAACTTGATAACAGTGTTTAATGAGGATTAGAAAAATTCGATATCGGCGGCGCGGGTCGTGAAGTCACAGAGAATTAAATTTGCAAGTGCGATTAGTGGCCTCAAATACTACATAAATAGTTCCCCTTTAGTATGCCTATATTAATAGCACATGAAAATCTGAAGATTCGTTAATCATATCTACATACGTACATTTTTGGTAAGATAGTATACATACGGTCGTAATTATTAGTTGTACTGTTCATTCAAAGCTCATACAATGTACGCAACCGTTACAAGAATAAACGAAACATAATTGAGCGATATGCAAATAAACAATAAAGAAATCATCTCTTGGCTATTCTTATAATTGAATGTAAATTCGACGAATCGTCAACTGACTTTATTGTGGTTAGAGCTGCAACAATTACGACGCTCCAAAATTTCGGACCAAATAAATCTAAAGTGAGTTGTTTCAAAATATAGTTTGAAAACTTTATTTTTTTGGTCACAGGACTAAAAACAACACTTTCATACAGGTGAATTATCATTTATAAACATGGATACGAGGTTATACCAATATTCCGTGTACGCAGTAATAGCATTATTGTTTTGGTAAATATTATTATCAAATATTTTCATACGTTTTATTTTACTTTTTCATTCGTTTATAACCGATACGTTTCGATTATAACCTGTATGTTTACTAAATTAAGTTTTCTTTTATTTTTATTTCCTTGAAGTCTCGCGAGAGGAGAAGAATTAGAGAACTTGAATTTTCCCGAGGGATTTATATTTGGTGCTGCAACTGCCGCTTATCAAGTTGAAGGAGCTTGGAATATAAGTGGTAATACATTTTAACTACGTAAGAAATATAAATGGCGTGCTACAATAATTTTAAATAATTAAATAACGATAGATAAGGGGGAAAGTATATGGGATCGATACGCGCATTCTCAATCGCACAGGATTCGCGATCATTCAAATGGTGACATTGCATGTGATTCTTTCCACAAGTATAAAGAGGATGTTCAATTAGTAAAGCAGATGGGGGTGAGTATAAATGTTGAAATACTGAATAGAATACTTATTGTATATGCTGCTATAAGTTTTTAAAACGTAACTTATGAATTCTGAGGGAGGTGAGAGTATCGATTTTGATCTTTTAAATTCATGTTTAGTTGGACGTTTACCGATTTTCTGTTAGTTGGTCCAGAATTTTACCAACGGGATATGCAAATAAGGTTAGCGCAGACGGTATAAAATATTATCATGACATATTAGATGAATTGGAAAAAAATGGGATAAAACCCATGGTGACTTTATATCATTGGGACCTTCCACAAGTATTTCAAGGGTTGGGTGGTTGGACAAATGAAGTCATGGTAGACATTTTTGGAGATTATGCAAGAGTTATATTTAAAGAATTTGGTCATCGCGTGAAGATATTTTCAACAATTAACGAGCCTGGTAGTATTTGTGAAATCGGATATTTTATAGGCAGTTATGCACCAGGTAATTGGCTATTTTTGTATTGAACAAAAAGTTGAACTATACGTTCAATTTCCACAATTATAATCATGATAATTGATTTCAACTAAACAATCAGAAATACAGTTCAGAAAGACATCGTTATCAAAATTATTATGGAATGTAAAGTGTAAGGTGATTATAATTTTTTATATTCAATTTTAAGGGCTGAAATTAAGAGCAGATGCCAAATATCTGTGTGCTCATAATATTCTGAAAGCTCACGCTCGCGCTTATCATATTTACGATAAAGAATTTCGTACTCAACAACAAGGACAAATTGGGATTGTTTTATCAAGTGTTTTTTTCTTTTCTAAAGAAAAAGATGACCACGTTTCTGATGAAATAGCTTTCCAATTTCAGTTTGGATTGTATGCTCATCCAATTTTTTCTAAAGAAGGTGACTACCCTGCTATTATAAAAATAATGATAACTGAAAAGAGTGCAATTGAAGGTTTACCACGCTCAAGGCTTCCTATTTTTTCCGAAGAATGGATTTCGTATATAAAGTAGGTCGTTTTTATTCATTTAATCAATTTATTGCTATAACTATGAAAATGTATTTATTTAGAGGTACCTCTGATTATATGGGCATTAATCATTATACTACCAAGTTAGTAGAGCCCGCACCAAAGTTAAACTACACTATTCATCAAAATGACGATGGTCTTGTCTATAGTTATGACGATCGATGGAATGGAACAGCTTCTGATTGGATAAAAGTATGGCAATTGTTTCTGTAAAATTCCCATACTTTTATCGATGTAAATTTAACAAAATAAATATTTAATTTAGATGTGATTTAATACAGGTAGTTCCCGAAGGATTTTTGGGGGCATTACTTAAAATGAAAGAATACTATGGAAACCCTTTGATATACATTACTGAAAGTGGAGTTGCTGATTCGGGCACATTAGAAGATGATCAAAGAATCGAATATTATTATTTATATATTAAATCTGTTTTAACTGCTATAAAGAAACACAATTGCAATATAAAAGGATACATATTTTGGAGTTTATTGGACAATTTCGAATGGGATAAAGGATATACGTAATAAAAATATCAATCATGCTTTATTAGTTTGTAAAATTGAAATAATTTTTGATAACGATTCAATGGTTTTAGGGAAAAGTTTGGTCTATTTCACGTTGACTTCAACAGTCCAAATAAAACAAGAATACCAAAGAAATCAACGACTTGGATAAAACACATGATTCAAGAGCGAAAGCTATTACCAACACCAACATGAAAAAGTTTTTCTTATCTACTGGTATGATTTTGTGTCTTTAAATCAAATACTTTGACTTCACTCTCTTATGAAGCTCAAAATATGAAAAAAGTTAAAGTGATTAATCATCTGTTGAGTGAAAATGCTTACACATAGAAACTTTTTAATAAAATGCTGGTTTACTTTCCGTTCACTTTATAAAGTGTAATTTGTTAAAATACGTTGGTATATCATAAATGTCTATACAATCCAAATGCCTGTTTCGTAACAGAAAGAGAACAAAATTTTTGTAAAAGATAAGATTTTCGCAATAGATGTCGGTTTTACGACTGACGACTACATTACTTTCTTGTGGAAAGATGCATGTTATGCAGCGAAACTTGAGCTTATCATCTTTTTTTTACAACCACCGCACGAGGTAGGATAGTTTTCAGTGATATTCTGATGTTTGAAAAATCGAATGTCTGCTTGCAATGAAGACTGATAAGAAGCAGCCTTTTTCGAGACTTACATTTTCCAAACGAAAACTGGATGGTAAAATCTCCAAGTAAGACTTTTATTATAGCAGCCGACATCGATACTTCAATGTTCTCTTTCACGAAAGAATCGGCAAGCAGCTTCAAAAAGGAGTTCTAGCGATCGGAAAAAGTACGGTGAAAGTCTTTGCTTAAAAGAGCAGTCCGTAAGGAAAGTCAATGTATATAGGCGAGAGCACACGTTATGCACTCGCGAATATTGGCAGCGAAATGGAGCGCAAGTCGGGCGGCACATACCATAAAAGACAAAAGTTTTTCGGGATAATGGCTCGTACATAAAGGACCGTGGAGAAGAGGGGGGAAGGGGGTTACGAGAAAAGAGGTGGAAGGAGGGAATAAACGGCGTGGTGTTGGCGGCGGCTGCTGGCGGCGCACTCGGTTGAATTAACGGAGCGGCAGGTTGTGTCGACGGCGAATCGATGAGGTTCGGTCGCTTGCACGCACCTTTTCAACTGCGAGCGTCGCGGCGCCGATAACGGCGAATTAAATGTGCGCTGCTGTGCCGTGTCGTAAACAGTCGCGAAGGCGTATCGGTTTCTCGCCTATATTCTCCTCGTTGCCATGATGCCGAGCAGTTAACAATGAACCAAAATCGCTTTCGTCTCAATGGAATCTCGGCTCGGTGGGAAAACTTAATTATAAGAAGTTATTATCGACTCGCCGCTCCTCTCTCTCTCTCTCTCTCTCTCTCTCTCACTCACTCTGTCTCACTCACTTTCTCTAGAGCGTGTGCGCGCGAAAATTGAATTTGCGGCTTCGACAGCTGTCGTCGTTGCGCAGCGGTTTTAGGGAGGGGACACGCGACAGTGTGTATATAGCTTACAGTCTCAAGATAACCGATCTCGATTGCGCGCCATCAATTCCCTGTGGGGCCCCCGTCCAGTGTATATTTGGCCCGGTTAATTGCGCGATATCGCCTTCGCCTGTATATGCATGAGACAGCCACGACGACGACGACGACAACGACGACGACGACGACTACCTCGAGAAAGAGCGGAGTTTCGCAGTTGACTGTTATAACGGCCAGATATTCATGCGCTTTCGGAACCAGATGCGGCTATTGACCGTGTGGTCGAGAAGCGGAACGCCACGAGCCACTACTATGCCAGAGACAACTTGTTCTGCGTTTCGATCGACTAACTTTTCGTACCATGTAACTATTCCGCCAACTCAGGCTCGTTTGCAAAGTCGAATAGTTTTATGGAAAATTCGTATGTAATTAAATATTAGTATGGTTTCAATATCACAATATTATTGTTCGTTCATTTTCTACAAATAATTCCTAGAATAGGATAAATTTTAAATTGGGAGACGATTCATCACAGATTAAAGACAATCGCTTTATACGTTGCTATACTAATTTTATTTCAGAGTTTATCTTTTAAAAAATTACCTTTATTACAACATGTATTTATTTGTTATTCACATCACAAACTGCATTTGTTCTTTGATCGTGATTTATATTATATGTCATGGTATGAAATAGATAATTGATTTTATTGAATTTAAAAACGGGATTAAAAAGTGATATATTTAAAAGCTATGATTTTTGCAGTGTCTACTTCGATACAATTGGAATTTTAATTATTTAATAGCAAATGCAAAAATAATGTTGTTTGTTAAACTGTTAATTTTCGTTTATTTTTAATAGAAAAAACTATTATTATTGTTTGTTTGTTTATTAAAAAATTGTAAGCAAAATAACAAATAATGAACAAGTTAAACGATTTGACAAGTGGAGTATCACTTGACAAACGCAATCTATTGGAAAACGAGTCAATTCAAGATTTGATTCGGGAAATAAAGCGATTGGCAAAAAATTGCAAATTTAGTTGGTTCGACGAAAGTCTACCTATTAAAATAACGCTACGTTATCGATTCGTTGCTGGTATCAGAGATGAAGGGATACCGTGATTTTTACGTAACAGGTATGTAAAAAATGAGCAAAAAAGCTTCAAGTTTGAGTCTTTTCCTAAAAAGTACTTTCATATATAGAAATAAAGAAGAACAATCTCGTAGATTGGAAAATCATACATTTGATAAATGTTATTTTTTACATGACGCTCTTATACAAAATTATGCTACAAGTTAACATTAAAAGCGATAACATTTTGAAATTGTTATTTTCGTATAAGAGGACGCGAGTCACCTATGGTTGATCACTCAATAAGCTTGATGGAAAAAATTGCTAATTAAATGTATAATATGCAACTCTTAGTCCAAAAGTTAGCTACGTAATAACCATGTTACAAAGGGCTCGATGGAAACTTGGATTGAAATATTAAATAATAAATTTGCAATCCAAAGCCAAATTACTGCTGTCAGAACTCGCTGCGTTTGCCGTCGGCACCCAATGGATCAACACGGAACCTAGGTAGGAATCGAGCATACATAATGCCCGAGCAAAACTAGTGCAGATGTATTGTTTGAAGCATGAAGATGAAATAGTCGTAATCGCAGAACGCTACTTCTATATATACATATAGTGCTGTTACGAAAAGTGACTCTCATCCAAAGTGCGTAAGAGTAGCGACAAAGGCGATCCCGAAGATTGCAATTTTTTCGCGCATTTGCATGCAAGTTTTGAGTAATATCGTGCACATCTTGAACAGAAAAGAAGAAGATAAGAGGACGAAGATGAGGGCAAAAGAGTTGAAGGAAACGAGAAGAAGAAGTGGATAAGACGAGATAAGAGCAAAGCGGCCTGTAGATTAAAGGTAAAAGAATAATGAAAAGAGGAAAGAGTACAGTCGTCCGACTCTCGCGCTCGAGATAAGAACCGTGAGGAAAGATAACGCTACGGAGGAAGAAACAAACTGTAGCCAAAGCATGAAGGAGAAGAGAAGAACGAGAACGTTAAAAGATATTTTTTTTCATTCAAACTTATGTCTTTGCAAAAATTTCGAATCCAGGTTAACGTTCGCGTTCCTTTTGAATCTTCTTGGATACATTAGATAAACGATGAACTTTTTTGAATTGTTACTGCTGTCAGTTAAGACAGCAACTGTGTCAACTTAACTTGAGTTAACTTTGTCAACATTTGCATAAGTGTATAAAGATAATGTTCAAGTTTCGTTAGCCGGTGGAACGTCCAATTGAAAGTGCGAAAAATACAACAATGATAATCCATTGAAAATTCAGCAAAAACCAAGTAAATATAACAAAGCAGTGAAAGAAACCTCAAGCAAATCTCATTCGCTTGGGGGATCTTGGCGAAAAAATTGTACTGGCTTGCAATCCTTTCATCGCATCAGGAGCGCTCGTCAATTGAAAAGGAGTTTCACTCCGACAAAGGAAGCTTTGGCGAGCAGTGTCTCGACAATGGCTTGAGTAATTCCCACAAAAGACAAGCGCTGCATGTATAAACACTCTCTTGTAATTCACGAGCAGTTCTATTTGCTTTACCGACAGAAAAATCAAGCTGATGCAATTTTACAGCAACGCCTAATCAGCACGAGCTACAACGAAGACAACAATAAAACCCATAATTCTTCGTTGCTCGAGGTTGATAAGAGCGCGAGGAAAAGCTAGTAGGAGGAGGAGAAGGAGGCGTCAGCTTCGCGTATTTCTCGAGGGACACCAAGCTTTAGTCAGTGAGTACGTGCATGCGATAAGAAGCCACCGTATTGCACGGAACGCCCGGTTGCTGACACATTGAAAAAGCTTCGGAAATCGAGCTAAAGGATAGGCAGACGATGAGCTTTGCGTGTCGAAAAACAGCATGGTAGAGCTATGGCGAAGTATATAGTTAGTTTTTACAAAAACAGTTATTTGGTCTTGAGTTTCCGCAACTAAGATGGACATTTGATCAAATTATTAAATCATAAATAACACAATTATGAAGAATTTTTAAATATTACAGTTAACTATTGGTAAATCAATCTAAAATTATCAAACAACAACGAATGCGGATCATATTATCACGAGTGACGTCAGCTCATGATGCAATGCTTTTGAGATTTGCTGGTAATGCGGCTCTTTAGGACTATTAGCTACATCAGAGCTTGCGAGGTGCGCTATGAAGCATTAATAGCTGATAATCACTATGCTTAAGTGCATCTTCTCAAGAGCTAATCCCGAACGATCTCGAACGAGATAATAGCTCACAGTATATCAAATGATTAATCATAGCATATTTTGCTGTTTAAAAGGTTTAGTTTCAGACTTTATTTGTTTTTGTACTCTATTCATAATGCACAATATACAAACAATAAATTAGTGTATTTTCCAATAAATGGAATCAATTTGCCAATCAACTTTTAAAACGACCGACTTATTTGCGTTGGCTTTTCAGCGTACGCAAAAGCAAAGTCACATTTGTCATTCAGAAAATAAAACTTACGAGTAAACATGCAAATCGCTTCATCGATATCACTTCTGGCTGCGAAATGGAGCCGCGGGCCAAGGCGCGCCAAAAGTAAAAGATGCGATGGCAATAAAGATGCGTCAGGAGTGTAAACGAAAGGTGGCGCAAGAATAGAACTGAGGCGGCGTTGAAATTGGCGATCGCGGGGGCGTCGCTAAAAATCGAGATAACGAACTGAAAGAGAGAGAGAGAGAGAGAGAGAGAGAAGCACAACTCTTTTGAGAACCGGCATGTCTTGGAATTTATAGCGATGCAACGAGAACGCTGTTCTCCCCCTCTCTATCACTTGGCTGGGGCATAAATCACACGAGAGAGATATCCCTCGCTCCTTTTCACCTCTGTCTTCTTTCTTTGTTATTTCTCCCTTCTTCCCTTTTTATTTATTTTTTTTTAAGCGACCGATACATTCTCTCGATCGCATGTTCGTTAATATTAATAAGCTTGCAAAAGAAGGGAGACTGGGCGAGATTTCGGCGAGCGTTGACGTTGAAATTGACACTCGCGTTATTATACGGCCGCCACGTGTATATTGCAGCTCTCAGGCAATGGGGTGCTTTACGAGCCGAGAAAGGCTGCGCGCGTTGCAGAGACTATCTCTCGTTTATTCGCGCGCTGTGGGCATATACATATACCTGTATGGACAAAGTGAATAATTGGACCCTACGGTATGCGCGTCGAGATGTTTATGACGTCTCGTGCTGCCTCTTTGGATTTCGAAAGTGTCAGCTGTGTGATTTTTTGAAAAACGATCGGCGCTCCATGCTCGCCAATAGGATCGACAAATCATATATATACGTTTCCTGCCAACGAGTATGCGTTCGCCAAACAAAAATCATTGTTGGTTTACGATGCTCCTTTTTTTACGTGTGAATTCAATGCGACTTATGGGACGTCGGCGGAGTGATTAATTGAAAATTTACATACCAATGAAGATGGAAGGAGTTGTTATTTCAGAATCATACCTGCAACAGAAAAGATAAAAGTGTCTTTAAATCGCGCATAAAAATGCCTTTTAAAACGTTTGTTTGGTCGTATTCGAGAGAGTTTATTTCTATGGAAGATAACGTGTAATTATACCGAAACTTCCTCCAAATTCAAGGTGTACCGCTTCGAGATACAAGACACGTTGAAGAGCTTGTAGGATCACGTGGAATGTTGATAAACCTTCCACGTAGAATCTCGACCGTTCTTGTGAGCCAATGTTATACGTATAGCGACTCTACATATCCTGGAACCCCTTACGAAATTTCCCCTCGTAGAATGTTAATCTCTGGATATTTCGCATTTCAAAACATCAAAACAAACTTCATTGCAGTCTAGCTCTCCGTTCGAGGGCTCTCGTGATTTCAATCAGTTCAAATACTTTGCTTGCAAATGCAACAATCATTGGACGCCAAGTTTAACTTCCTTCGACTGTGCGTATTTTTGAATGCTTTTTATTATGCAACCTTATTTTCGAATCGAGTTTATGCATTTTTTAATAAAAAGATCGACCACAATTGCCAAAATAAGATAATATAAATTTCAAGTGATAGCGCCAAGATTGCAAAATATCTCGGAGAGACATTGTTCAAATGCAATAAAATTGATTGCCTCGTGTCGCTTGGAGAAACTCTGCACAAAAGTAACGAGGAAAAATTCCCATGCAAATTAAATGAGGCGCACAGTGCAATCACCTTCTTGTAAGAGCGAAGCGCCTGAAAAGAAGGGCAGCAGCAGCAGCAGCAGTACCAGCATCGAGAAATGTGTGCCTTCTTCGTGTTTTTTTTTCGTGCAATATTCCCGGGGCATATATAGCCGAAAAACGCGAGACGAATGCAAAATTCTGTCTGGCGAGTTGAGCTGCGCGCGCGTGAGTCACGCGAGCCGGAAGGGGGGGCGTTTGAGAAGGGAGGAGTTCTGTATGTGTATGTGTGTACTTCGTTTTCTTGGCTGGCGCCAACAGCCTTGTTTATATCGCCTGCAAATCGAACGACCGCAATTCGTGGATCCCCTAAATCTCGTCGCACGCAAACGAAGCTTCTCCCCCTGCTCCACCTCCTCCTCCTCCTCCCGTCTCTCTCTCTCTCTCTCTCTTTCTCTCTCTCTCTCGCCATCTTAAGACAACCACAAAAACTTTTCAATCGTGCATATAAAGCTCAGCAGATAGCCTTTGTCTGTGTGTATGTGCCGTTTCTTCCTCGATCTCACTTCTCTCTCTCTCTCTCTCTCTCTCTTTCTCTTTTTATTCGTTCCATTTTTTCTTTCTTCTTTTAAACGAGCTTTATAAAGTGTTCGAAGGGTGCATTGTCAAGTACATGCGGAATTTGTGTATTCTTTGATATATATACACACACCACGCATGTGCGTGGCCTTTATTCCGCAGCTGATGTGTGCGTGAAATAAGCTGTAAAAGGACGATTTATCATTTGTTCGCTGTTACGGAGTAACTTGTAAAGATAGCATCTTCTGAGAAAGCGATTTGGGAAAGTTTGTATCATAATGCATGAGGTATATTTTTCCGTTACGTCGTTTTTTTTCTCGGCTCTTCAGAATCGAGCCAATATAATGATTTCTTTTATCTTTTTATCTCTCAATATGACTCGTGGAAGGTGATTAGTGCTTTCGAATGATGGATCGTTCGGTAAATAGTAGAAACCAATCTTTCATCCGAGAGCCACGGCAATTAGGAAGTATACGGGGAAAAAACTTTTCCGGCGCTCTTGACGATCAGCACAGAAAGAAAAACAGAAGAGCGATTGTATTTTTGCGGAGCACACCGCATTATTACCGTACTTTTTCTAGTATGCGACTGGGAGTTGGGGCGAGGGGTGGAACAAAGAGCGTCTCGTGCGTCTTGTTCTCGCTGCAACCAAGAAAACTGAAGCAAACTAAAGTAGCCTTTGAGAGACTTATCGAGTTCCGGAAAGTACGACTTTGTTCATAAAGTCTCATTATTGAACCCTCTCACCCCCATCCCCACCCTTCCTCGCAGCTGATATGTATGGCAAACGATATTACCGAGACTTTGAATGCGCTGCGTGCACGGGGTTCGCTTTAAAAAAGTTCGTAATGCCATTTGCCTTTTATACGCGAACGCGTGGCTTTATCTGTACCTTCAGTTTCTCTCTTCCTCTCTCCCAAAAGAAAGAGAGAATTTTCGTAAAATTTCACCTAGAAGTTTATTAACGACGTTCGAGTAAGATGTGGGGGGAGGGGAAAAGCTCGTAGTGTAACTTGAACGAGGAAGTAATTTTCTTTTGTTTTTAGTTTTCTTCGGTTGTTTACAAACGAATCTTGAAATTTTAATTAAGTTTGTTCCATCTATATGTTAAGAATGTCAGAGAGAATTCTCGACGAAAGTTCTTCTTTTGATGGAGGAATGATAAAGTTCACGAGCAGCCCATCCAAATACTTTTCAAGATTCAACCGAGAAACTGGGTTAAATAAGAACAATTTGATCGTCGTCGTTTAACAGCACAATCAACGTTCCACGTTACCGTAATCGCTACATATTTCAATGTATGTAACACCCCATTTCTAAAGAAAATCCTCGTTAATGATGCCTGTAACAATGCTTGTTGACTTTATTCAGGGTATGAAAGCCTTTTAAAAGATTCATGTAATTTCTTGCATTGCATTGCAATGTATGTTTACTTTGAAAGTTTTATTTAAAAATTGCACCTTTCAATAGCTTTAGTACTCAATTGAACCTATCACAAATAAATGTTGAAAAAAGCAACCACCAAAGTAATTGTTCACGAAAATAGCATAAACTTCAGAATCTAACGAGAACGACTTAGCGAATTACTTTCATTTCATGTTGGCTTCAAACGAAACGACGTAGAAGCCTAAATATGGAGAAGAGAAGGTATTGATCCTGCTAGTCTTCTCGAAGCAAAAAATCTAGCCTAAATTGATTACTCCAAAGCTCATTTGCAGAAAGAAGGAGCAGACAAAGAAGAATGAAATAAAAAAAAATGGAGGCGTCAATCGAGGGCCACGCCATAATTCCACCAATTCGGCGTAGATCTTTGGCGAAAAGTAAAGACGGTTTGTCGAAGAGATCGATAAATCACGCGTGTCCTTTTAATTAGGTGGCCGATTATTCCGATGAGGCAGAATCACGCGAGCAACGTGGCGACGTACGACGTGGGTGCGTGCGTGAGACAACAACCACAAGAGAAGATTCTACTGCGCGCACACACACACACACACACACACACACACACACACGCACACACGCACACATGTAACCTCGGGATTGTTCAGTGATAATGAAAGGTCGGCAAAGCTGTCAGAAACAAACGCGACTGCGGGTTAGAAGTCAGTGCTAGTTTCGGAAAAATACAGACCGTGGAACTGTACGTCCGACGAGATAACCAAAAGATCAAACTATAGGTACGTTATTCGCTCGAATTATTCAATGGAAAGCAATTATATATTTCGGGAAACATAACTACCCTTCATTTCTGCTATTCGCTTTGTTTCTATTTATGAGAATCTAATTTGATTAAAATGAAATATGTATATCTATATTTGACAAAGAATTTTTTTTTTCACGGAAAATATAATAATCATAATAATTCACAATTTATTTATCGTCCTGCGCTTAGGCAACGAAACTTGTGAATAAACGTAAGAAAATGTGCTTTTCACGTAAAAACAACGAAAAATGATTCAAAGCAAGCAGTGTCTTTTTCCCCGAGGATTATATACGGTAGGGAAAGCATTCAATCTGATGAAATAGCATTTACGTTGAAACGCATTTATATCAAGAACTAGAGATTGCCCAGCAGCGCGCGTTCCAGTCCGTTGGCAAGCTTCGCATCTCTCGTGCTCAAAGAAAGGAAGTCTCTCGGGTATTTATGAAGTCTGCTTCCGGAAAGTGTTACCACTACTATACCTAGCTATCGAGCGCCATGTATATATACATTATAATGTATATGGAGAGCGAAGAGGAAGAGCACGAGTACCAACGAAAATTGAATCCTCTTATGCAGTTATAGGCAATTGAAAGTCTTCCTCGGTATACATATATATGCGTATACATACCGTATAAGAGCTTTCATCCAACCAAAGACACGTTTAATCGTTTCGTTGATATAGAAATGCCATTCAAACTTATTTGATTACGTCAATCGCAAAGTTGGCAATTTTGAGAAATCGTTCTGCACATAAATGCTTTTGGCAAATTTTCACATTTGAATCAAGATTTCTTGTCAGATTGAAATTGTATCGCGAGATTGATCAACTTAGTACACGCTCTGAGCGAAGCTGAACAATAGAATGTGTCTAAAAAATGGAGACCGGAAGCATAAGAATTGAGTGAAGAAAAAAACAAACTGGGACGTTAGAAGAGAAAATCAAAGACGATAGTGCCGGGTCGAAATGTCATTTTTATTTGAAAAATCTCGTGGTCGTAAAGGGAAGGGCCCTTAATTGCAGCATAAAGCTGCGGAAAGTGTTCTAACAAACGTGACCAGTTAGCCGGTCGTCGAGTGGAGGACGGGTAAAAATTTAGTGTCGCTGGCGAATAAGAGAGAGAGAGAGAGAGAGAGAGAGAGAGAAAAAGAGAGAGATATACCGAGGAGAGGAAGAGGTGTTGGTTGTCGGGCGTATACACGCGAGAGCGTGACAAAGAGAAAGAGACAGAGGCTCTCCCCGGTGAGTGAGCGAATGAGCGAGAAAAAAACGAAGAGTACGAGAGAGAGAGAGAGAGAGAAAAGGAAACGGAGCGGTACAATTCTACTTTATGAAGGCAGTAAAGGGATAAGAGAGGCGCAGCAGAAGCAGCTGAACAAGGAAGAAGAAGGAAGAGAGTGAGGGAGGGAGAGAGGGAAAAGGAAGAGAGACAGAAAGATATAGAGAGGAGGATGAGAAAAGTTGGCGCGCAGGTGGCGATAAATCTCGAGCTTAACGAGGCGCGAGGAAAGATCGAGGAATATTCGATGCAGGAGACAAATGACGTCTAATAGGAAGGAAGCCGGTTTGACGATTCGGCGCACGCGCTTGCTCACTCGCTCGCTCTTGCACGATGCCTATCGCTCGGACATTTAATTAATAACAACACCCGCCGTGGATGACGTCTCTCGTGCGCACCACGACTAATGGCCTCCGCCCCATCTGATATTGCAACGACCGCGCAATGCGAACTGCATTCGCAGAAAAACAAAACAAACAGATGTGTATAATATGTATGTGTGTGTGTGTGTGTGTGTGTGTGTGTGTGTGTGTATATATATATATAACTCCCGGAGATAAGCTACGCGAGCATCCAGATTTATTGGACACTATCAGTAAACGCGTAAGCTTAATGTGACGAATAAAAGGTGCGATCGTTTTTCTCCAATGACGTCAATGATGTGCGCGACTCTCTTTTGTACTCGATGAAATTCAATTCGAACACAGTCTCCTCACGAGTATTATTATGTAAATGTTATGCGACGACGGAAAGAGAATATACTCGACTCGAGGTTTTCGTTGTTTTTTTTTGTAATTATTTTCAGCGTCGATATTTATAAGTGAGCCTCGAATTTCTTTAGAATATTCGTTAATTGCGGCGCCTTCCAGGGAGATTCTCGTTTTTTCTCTCTCTCTCTCTCTCTCTTTCTGGCAGTGACATTTCTTGCGAGTGGAGAGGAAAATTGCACGACGATCACTAAGCTCTGCCAGTAGAAAATAATCGGATCCAGTCGGACATAAATTTATCGAATATACAGACATGCTTAACGTATAAATTGGTAAATTTCGACCATGTTCCTTTTTTAATTACACTATTAGGCAGCATTTTATTCAAATGTTCTTTTTTTCAATTAGCTCCAACTGACGTCGATTTTTACGAGTTTTGTTTAACGATGTAAAGAAAAAAAGGGATTCACTTGAAAATATAAATGAAATAATACAATTACCGGCAAAAATGTCAATCTATACGACGATCAGCTCAATTGGAAAATCATTCGTTCTGGATAAAAATATCGGATGTATAAAGTTATGCTCGATCGTCAATAAATTAATTAAATGTCCCTGTTGCGATAATAACATACATGTCAATTAAGAGGAACGTACAACACACAAAAAAACGCAGGGATCAGCGAGTAGAAAAATGTAGTAGCAGTAGCAGCGACATCCAAAAAGTATAGCTATGTGTAATTGCATCGCTTTAACGTATTTATCGAGTTAATAAACGTGGGACGATAGTTGGTTTGCGTAAATATTCGCGCGTACGTACACGGATATTTCATTGTACAAAAAATTAAACCAGATGGGCAAAAAATGCTGCTGGAAAATAATAAGGCCTGTCAACGCTTCCGCTAAAGTGACCTGTCCGAGAAATTCGTGAAATTTACACGAGACGGAAATGGAGACAGAGAGAGAAAAAGAGCGAAGGGTCGGGGTCGAAGCAAAGTGTCGATGAATTTTTTACGATGAGTTATAATGGCTGAGCTGCGCTCGTTTGGATTAAACCTCGATCAAAGTTGCACGACAGTACGGCTTACCGTGATTGCACCACTTTTTTACGGTATTTTAAGGTGATTGGCTGAATGAAAATCCAATTGACGAAATTGCACTGGCAGTTTTTAACAGAGTATTTATAAATAATTAGAGCATTCGTCAATGCTCTGGCGAATTTCATCTAATAGATTTTAATTAAATATAGTACTGACTATATAAAGATTAATGGAATTGTGAAAAGATACAACTTGGTTGGAAAATGTTATTCGATTAACATTATAACGCTAGCTATTACATTTAATATTTCGATCAGAAGTATAATTGTGTGAATTCCTATTGTAAAATAATCAAGAAAATATATTTTTTAGGTGCAATATTAAGTTTAATCAGAGCGAGTGATAGTTAATATAAGTCACATCACGTATGAAACATTTAAGAAAACGACACGGGCCATAAGCCGTGAGGCGACAAGTATAACAAAAAATAAAAATGGTCCACGGCACATCGCAAAAAAGAATGTCGCAAAGCTAAGAGCGAGAGAGAGAGAGAGAAGAGGGGTGCAGCAGGGATGTACACGACGTTACGGTGGTATCAAATAATGTTGACTCGTCCCATATTAGGACGCCTCCACGCTCGTCAATCCACCTCATCTCTCTCCCTCTCTCACACTCTCTCTCTTTTTTTCTCTTTTTCACAACGGAAATTCGCTCCGGAAAGTTCTCTTTCCTCTTTTTCTCTCACTCCCTCACTCTCTCTTTCTCTCTCTCGGCTTCATTATCGGGAGAGCTGCGACGCTACGACAGAGCTAATTCACGAGCTTGTCACGCCGTTGGCGCGAGATATGCAAATGACAACGCACGTCTTTTCAGCGCGAATAAAAAATCGATCGCTTTAACGACTATTCGAGAGAGCAAGTCCCTTTACCTTGGAATGACTGTTATATACGCGACGACTTGTTTTAAGATCGTCGAATGGGAGATCTCTTGTTCCATTCTTTCGGCTAGTCTATTCTTCCTTATAATCCTGCTACCTCTACACACACACTCTCATTTTCTCACGCTCGAGTACTTTTACTATCCGCTGCTATTGACGTTTCCGTGGTTAATTAACGACCTACTGAAATCTGATCTCAGGCTATTATTTTTTTTCTGATTTTTTTTTACGCCAGTAAACTAAGATGTACTTTAGGTACTTCTATTTCTGACGATCATCGATATTCAAAACGCAGCTCGACTCTCCTTCACTATCTGCGTAGTCGCGTGCCGAACTAACACGCGCACTATAGATGGTGTGCCTGCAACTCTGGGGCACAATTTGGAAAATATCAAGTCAGCCGTCGCATCCCTGTCTCCCCTATATATAGTCACTCATGCAGCCATCAGGCTATACAATGTGTGACGTAGTAGCAGCGACAGCATCAGCAGCGTTGAGGATAATTGACGTGCAGCAGTGCGCCAGAACTAGCTACATGCATGCATCAACCAACGTTTGGCAGTCAGCGAGCACTTCGTTATACATGCGCGCATGCGATGAACGAGCCAACCACAGATGACGATTTCAGACGCTTTCACGGCCCATTTGTTCTCGGCTCTCCTCTCCTCCCTCTCTTTCTCCTCTTTTTTGTTCTCGTGCGATCGCGATGTTTGCTTTTGGTCGTGTGGTTTGATGAAGTTTTTTTTTCGTTGTTGTGTTTCAGTGCACGCGACTCTCCTGTCCCGTCCCATTTACTCTCGATTGCGGGTGGTTATCACTGAGAATGCTTGTTCGGTTCGCGTGAAAGGAACCGTGTCCAAAGAGATACGCTTCTAATGTTATAAATTAAAATAGGACAGCAACGCAGCACCAACTGAGCCATTTATTTGAAAGAGCTTGTAGCCCGAAAAGTTATAGTCTACTCGAGATTCTTGTAGTATTTTTTCTTTGGTTCATTTTTTGTTATATAGTGACACTACGAATAGTTTACTGCTAGATTTTTTAACGGAGATAGCGCGCGAAGTCGTAAATGCATTGAAATAGATTTGTTTTGAAGATTTCGGCGAAATGTTTAACAAATTGAAACATTTCTCTGCAATGTTGATCTTCAAAAATTTGTCTCGTTCTTTGATGGTAAACAAAGAGTTCGATTACCCAATCCGTGATTGCTCCAACTCTTTTGATAGAAATACTTGCATAAATATGAACAATATCTGTCTCTCTATACGCAACAACAACAAAACAACGAAGAAATAGTTCAGTGTACAAATAGTTTTCCAATTTTCCACATCTGTAGTTTGGAAACTCATCAATCTTCGTTTGTAAAAAATCTCACGGACGAGTGCTCAAAAAGAAATTTGTTTGAAAAACAAGCGAAACGATAGAACAGTAGCAGTAGTAGTAGCAGTAGCAATGGCAGTAGCAGCAGTAGTAGTAGCAGCAGCACTCGGCACTCACTCGAGCTTCCATTTATTTACCAGAGTTCTCGCGAGCACGCGATTTTTCTTTCTCGTCGGCTGATAGTCTGGCCACTCGACTTTTCGGCGCGCGAACCAACTTTAAATTGCGATCGTCGATAAGCAAACGTTTCGCTCGACGCTCTCGGTTTCCGGCCCGGAAGTGGATAGCCTTTGAGAGCAGAGCCGCGTATTTGCGGCCACTTTGCTTCCGCGTTGTTTTTTCCCCATCTTCGTAGTTGCTTTCGTCGAGAGAGCAACGGTATCCGTTTGTAGCTGTCCCTGGAATTTGTTCTTTCAATTCTTTTCAATGGCTTTCAAATATTTGATACGAAATACTTTAGACTTTAATTTCCCACGTAGAACCTCACTGATGCTTTTTTTTCGACTCGCCTTTAAGTATCTGTCTTTTCGCTCGTACGTCATTTGATGAAATCCGGTGGTATTGTTACATAGTATGCAGCAAAGCTGTTAATGCGCATGCATATCTCTAAAAGTGTGACTTTGTCACAGACAATTCAAGGAAAAATTTCACAATCGTACCACCTCCGGATCCTGGTAATAGGAATAAGATATGGTAACGCTTTATCATCGTTCCAAACACAGACTCTGGGACCATCCTTCTTGGATTATCGATTAAAAGTGTTTTAAAAAAAGGCTTGAAAAATACTGTTAACACACGATCTTTGAGTGCAGGCGATCGAAATATTTCACGTCAACTTTTCATACTCTTCTGAAATACAAACTCCAAGGCCTTCTTTCGCATGGAATATCGATTACAAATTTGTTCGCATGCATTTATGTGCAGGATAAAGCCGCGAAAATTCTGAAAGATCAGTTGTGTGATAGTAGTAGCTCGTACAAAATGTGCAAATACCTACCTTATTCCATTCAAATGAAATTGGTCAGGTTCTACCGAAGCTAATGTAATCGACTCGATAATTTGCATACTATTTTGTCTCGTTATATCATCGGTAGTGAAAATTTCATATGATTTGAAAAATCTGTATAATTTCATGGAATCCGATAAGTGTTGCGCAAGTGATCGAAATATTCACGAACAACATAATTTAAACGTTACCGTAAGGTAAAAAGAACGTTGGCATTCATCGAGCGCAGGCAAACGATCGAGGCACGTATTCAAATTTTTTAACATTATAAAAAGATTTTATGGTATTTCATCGAGCACGATCTTCCGCGAGCGAAAACGAAGTTGTTATTTGCAGTGCAACAGCAGCAGCAGCAGCAGCAGCAGCAGCACAAAACAATAACACACACACACACGCACACACACATACGAAGAGCTGCAATGCTATGTACGGAAGGAAGGAATATCCTCGCTTGCTCGTTCTTATCGGGCGTCCCGTAAAATATAGAAAATGCAAACATCTGGCCGCTCGTGTTAATACACATTGCGCGTATACGTGTTCCCGGCGTCGAGTGCGCGCCTTTATAAATTTACCTTGTGCCGAACATCTGCAGAAACACATACCGCCGGCCACGGCCCCTCGCTCTATGGCTTTCGTTTACTCGTAAAACCTCGCTCTTTCTCTTTCTTTCTCGTATGTGTAACAACCGAATGTCTTTCTTTTTCTTTTTCTTTTTCTCAAATTCAACTTTACACCACTCGTTTCTACCAAAGCCGAGGATGCACACTCATTTTAAGGGATGTGCAATCGTCTTCTTCGAAAATCGAGTTTCTTTTATTGCTCGCTTTTACGCTTCGAATGAGTTGGGTGGTTTCCTTAAATGCTTTCAAATCACTGGTACTAAAGTTAAGCGTTTGTAATTAAAACAAAATTTCGAGCCCTTGAACAAATGACGTTCATTACTGGTTCCTTAAAAAAGTCAACACATTCCTATCTAATTGGGACGCTGAACCGTTTGCTTGGATTTGATTAAAGAGTAATATTTAGTCACGGCTACATTGATACTTGATTTTAATTTGATAACTTTCGTGGTGCAAACGAAAGCGTCTATTTAGCAAACTTTAAGCCTACGCGGTTTCGTACTTTTCCATACAAAATCAATCCAATTGCGCATCGTAGTTTGTCCAATCAAGATCTTTCGTGAAAATGTCTTTTATAACGAAGAATGACTGACATCATTAAATATATATCCAAAAAATTATAAAGAAGCTGCTTTCTATTCTCAGATTTTAAATGCGATCATTGAAAGCAATTGGATAAAATGAGCTTTAATTTAATTATACGGAAATAGAAGAGAGAGAGAGAGAGAGAGAGAGAGAGAAAGACAGACAGAGAATAAAAAGTGCATTTGAGCGTCGGTTGAAATATCATTAAAATTCAGTGACGAACGAGATGCTTTCAAATGAAAAGATGCCCTCCCAGTGAGGTGGTTGGCGGAAGGCAAGGGGCAGTTCCGTTAAAAAATTCAAGATATTCTAGAGTACCCTCAAGCTTGCACAATGCAAAGAAGTCTCACTCACGTACAAGACGCGCTGCTCGTAGTCTCTCTATATACTGATAAAGAAAACGGCGTTCCTGAAGGCAAGAAGTCGAGCGCGCGAGAAGAGAAGAGAGCGAGAACCTGGCGGCGGCTGATCGTGCAGTACGTGTCCAGTTATTTACTTTTTACGCGCGATAAAAATCTCTCTCTTTCTCTTTCATCGATTTGGCTCACCTTTGCTTCTTATGCGTTGGCATTAAGAAAAATCGAAAAACCGTTGGCCGCGCGAAAGCAAAGACGAAAGAAATAAAAAAAATGATGTCCGAGACAGAAAAGAAGTATGGGCCAAAGTATATATGCAACACAAAGCACACGTGGTGGATATGCGAAAAGAGAGTTTAAAAAAGCTGGTGGATTGAAGCACACAATATATATATACAATATATACACACAGAAGGAATGCAAGCGCCCAGCGGGAGACGTAGCAGAAAGAGAGAGAAAGAGAAAGAGAGAGAGAGAGGAGTGTCCCAACGAAAATATATAAATGCGCTTGCGATAAATAATATAGAACGAAAGAGATGACAACGACAACGAAGATAGCGGCTTGGCGGAAGTGTGTTCCGCGGGTCACTACTGTCCGTCATGCGCGACTAACGATGCCCACCATTCGTTTTTCGTATAGGAAAACGATAATAGGATCGTGTTTTATGGGCGCCTCGTTAGGATTCTCTCTCTCTTTCTCCCCCCCCCCCCCCTCGCTCTCTCTCTCTCTCTCTCTCGCTCACACGCGCGCGCGCACGCTCGCGAACTCGAGATTTACGCGGCCCTCTGCGTGGGTGTACCACAGTATATACACTGCGTGGGCCGTCACCGCCGTCTTTATGAGAAACTGTACAACCTGAAGCTCTTGAGATTTTAAGGATACTAAGCGACGAGTGAATGCATACATACCATAAGCACAAAACCATTGTCTTGTTTCGCAGTGGCAGCAGCCATAGAAGCAACACATATAGTGTAGATTTCAACGATGAATTAATACGTACAACGTTTTGTTAAGGTGGATTTACACGGATATATAGATTTATATATGCATGGCCTTTTCGAAGTAGCATTACGCGCGTGAGTGCGAGCATGAATCGTCAGCATGAGCTTGCACCATAAGCAGCGAGAGATTGTGCTTATATTGCTTTTGCTTGCATGTCGACTTTAACCTTTCATCGCGAGCACCCGTGCCTTGTACGAATTTTTTTCCGTTTGTTTGCAACTAAGAGCAGAATAAAAGGGGTATGGCTGTGATCGAAAGGGGAGGAGTTTCAATATTACATTGTGTACTTCGACATTTGTTTTGAGTTCAGTTTTTTACACGCAAGTGATGAGATTTACTGATTATTTTAAATAATATTGGTTCGATCGTTCATTCAAATACACACACTTCGAAGTGGGTACGTTGGTTCGCAAACATGTGGAAAAATCTGGAATGAACGGAAATAGAATACGTGTTTGATCAACTGTCTTGATTAAAAGCGTGTTTGAGTTTATTGAACATTCATGAGTAAAATAATAGAGTATAGTGTGGTTACCGCATGGGGTGAAGTTAACACCCCAGTAAAATTGTTTTCAATTAAATTTTTAAAAAAACTGTCTTTTCATTTTAAAGTATTTTATCATACAAGATAGATAATCGTGATAACTGCAGAGTTCGTATAATTTCACAAAACGAATAACAGAAAAATCAACAGAAGTTTATTGCTCGTAAATCCACGGTAAAATAAGGTTCCGCCGCAAGTTTGATGAAATTCGCGGAACCAGCCGATTTTTATAGTTTCATGCGCAGTGACAGAGCTTGCTCTTTGGCCATTTACGAGAGGCGCGGGTGCACGCATCATCCTGATGTAACGCCTCCCCGGGTAATACTTTAAGCCCGACGTGTAATTCTTCGTGGCGAGCTCTCGCGTAAAAGAAAAAAGAAGGCAGCAATGGCAGCAGGACACAATGAAACGTGGCCGCAATATTTCCAAATATGAAGCGCGAGCGTAGGCGATAAAATGGCCAACGCCAGCAGCAACAGCTAAGAAGAAAGGCCCCAAATCGCTAAAAGTTAAAAGATGAAAGAGAGTTGAATACTGGACAGAGCCAATGAATCCAGTAGAGGGTCCGCTGCGTACGTTTTTATGGCAGAGTTGAGATGGGGCTAAGGCCCTCTTGAAGAGAGGGAGAGAGAGACAGAGTGCCCAAGAATGGAGCTTGTTGACCCCTATCTTTTAAGGGTCTCACCAGGCACACAGAGGAAAGAACTGAGCTTTGTTCCCTTCGACAATAGCCAGCTGTCTCTCTCTTTCTCTCTCTCTCTCTCTCTCTCTCTCTCTCTCTCTCTTGATACACATGGCTTTTTATGCTACAGTCCCCATGCATACATACATTATACCCCACTTACGATGGAGTCATAATATTTTTCATTCGGCGATTTATGAGTCGGCTTCAAAGCAAAGATTTCGCCTCGCGAAAAATCGCGTGCCAAATTGTTTTCTCGCCGCGAATTCCTTGAAATTCGTCGCGTGTACACTTATTACGTGATGGATCGTATGTACATATACACACTCACATCAGCACACACATATATACATATGCGCTGAAAATGAGCTGAGAAGAGTGCCAGGTGAAATGACACGCGGGCCCCTCGCTCTCATCAGTAAAACTGGCAAAAGGGTAGGGAGAAAGAGAATTAACGGATCGGATGGGCAGGGCCCAAACAAGACTCTCGTTTGCGGGCTTGGCAAAAAACAGGTTTGCCAATCGGCAATTTAAAAAAATTGCCATCGAAATTACATGCGCGCTCGCTCTTCTCTCTGATTCGTGTACATATACACACGTACACACACACGTATACGCTTGGCGAACAAGAGCTGCGAGTTGCATTTCAATTCGAGTTACACACTCGCACGCCGAGATACCAATCTCGATAAAACAACAACGAAGAAATAAAAAAAAAGTAACCCACCTTATCTCGTCTCTTTTGTACATATATATATACATATATATATGTATATATATATATATGTATATGTACGTACGTATATATTCGAATGCGCGATTCATCTTTAGCCCGCTTGCAGCTCTTACATGTTTGACTTTTTCATTATATTTGACGCCCCAGTTGCTTTATGCGCGGGGATCAGCACCTTGGGAATGTTGATCAATTTAAAGAGCCTTTTCAACGCTTCGATGAGCTGCCGTTTTGCCGGGGATTATTCTAATTTTTTGGCATGTTTATTAATAGATATATACGTATAGATAAGTAAGCGAGTCGACAGTGAGATGTGATTTTTTTCAATTTTAATTTACTATCAATGTATAGTCAATCTTACTGAAAAAATATATCCAATGTTTAATGAAGTTTGTTACTCGTAGTTACGAGACAAAGAGGGAGCAGAAAATAATTAATAAAGAATTATCTTTAGCCTAGAAAAATTCATAAGAAAATTTGGTATATGAGGAAATCTCGCTACCCCTTAGCTTTGAAATAAATTAGATTCCGCCGGGAGGCATTCTGAGAAAACAATTTTCGTGGAGCTAAGATTAAAAATTCGTCGTAAATTCAATCGCGCCATTAAAATTATAAATTCAGTCAAGGAAGAGAGTGAGAGAGAAGGAGCAGCGCAGGAGCAGCATCTCCTTTGTGCTACCTTTTTAATAGCCGGCGGCGTTTCGACGTTAATCTCGCGTGCCTGACAATGGTTCGCGTCCCGTCAATTTATATTTATCGTCCAATGGATTTGTTTATTTATCGTCGATTTTTTTTCTTTTGCTCGACTTCCCGCTAAATTACAGCACGAGCTCATGTGACAGAAAGGGAAGTAGAGAGAAAGAGGAGAAGAGGAGAGCGAAAGTTAAGGGGAAGAAAAAAATGAGTCTTAACTCAGAGACGACTTGGCAACGTATGATTTACGCGTCTTGTATACAACTGGTGGAAATCGGTTTTTCTGATTCATTGGCTCATAAAGTGTCGGCTTGGGTTAAAATCCCTAAATCGAACTTTTTTACGATGATCCTCTCACCAGAAAAAAAATGCCCTCTTGAAAATACCACCTAAATTAGAACTTTTGCCGGAGACAGAATCCAATCAGCGATGCGAATGAGCGAGACAAAATTTAACTTCCCGAGGAGCCATCACGCTGTACTTGGGATTGTTAGCCTCCATTTGGGAGGTGGGGGTATAACCGAATATTTTGTCCGAGCGTTGAAAATTTTCCAACAGTACAAAGTTTTGTCCAACTGGTTGCCACCACCGGCACTAGGCCAAAATTCTTTAACGTCCAACGGATATAATTTTAAGCGACCAACATACCCAGTCGTACTATACATCGACTATTTTTCTTGAGTACGCGTTGGAAGCTCCCTTGCACATAGCCGCTATGCAATAAACGCATAATAACGGGACGGTACACGAGCCAAAAACGCGCGCACCCGCGCTACTAGCCTCGTGCGCAATTATTAATTCTGAAAGCAGGGCGAAGCGGCAATATGAGAACTTATATTCTAATTAGCTCTGCTCTTTTTCTTTGATCTTCTTCCTGGTTGCGACAGTATTGCAGCTTTCATTTGAAACTCTCGCATATTAATTTTGTCGCGTTAATTAAAAATCTGCACGTTTTTATACAATCGTGTTTTCTTTATTCGAAATCTAGGAATGACGATTTTAATTTGTAACATTCATTGTGTAATTTGTGAAAAAAATTTACTCTCGCGAAGCTTTCAACAACTCAAAATTTCAGCGATAAGTGGCTCGAGAGGTTCAAATTTGGAAGAGAAATGTTCTTTGCCTTAAGTAAATTGCCCACTCAACTTGAAAATTGCCGCAAAGGATGATTATTATGATTGGTAAGTATTTAAAGGTCCATTTGGCTATAATTATAGTTTTCAGTATCCCTGTTTTTGTTTATCATTTGCAAACATATTTCAATAATATTATGGTTTACAACGAATAAAAATGTACTTATTGATTTTAATTCAGTGTTTGCGTGTTTTTAATAAAAAATATCGATAAATAATTATTGCTTTGTATTTTTGCATTACACGTATCACTTACCTATAATTATAGGGCTTTGACTAATAGAAGTAATTACCATTACTTATTTTAATAGGTTTTTGTATCTATGTGTAATCACATAAAATTTCACCCTTTATTACTATCATTAGGCATTTTGGGTTTCATCTTTTTCCTATATAAATATAATAAAATAGGAATATTGTTCATGTATACTTTATAAACCTAGGAATTAAGGTTAACAAACTTCTGACGTCCTAATAACTAGATTATCACTTTGATTAATTATCCATTTAAAAATATTACGAGCTTGTACAATTACACTAACAGTACCGACAAATTACTGGAGCAAAAGTACGTGTAATTGCTGGGAGAAAAATACACGTAATACCCGTAATTAACTTGATTAGTAAAATACAAATAGGCACAAGAAATAACGTCTTCAGCGAAGTCTTTATATGCCAATCTGATAAATAAACAATTCTTTGGAAATTATATTTTTACGCATAGTCTTCTCCTGCATGGCAATCTCGTCGGCTGTTATACTATGAGTCTACTTGAAGCTAAATCGACCGTGTCCAAGATAAGTAGATAATAAGAAAATGAGTCTGGTAAGATAATTTGTATACATGGAATAATCGAATGGCGTTTGATTGATTTTCTTAATCCCAGTTGATCATTGCTGAAAATAATCTGCGGTTTTAATTTACTGCTATTGTCCAATTTATCAAAATATTCAAACGTCGTGACATCTCCAAACATTTCATTTTAGTAGATATTCCAAACCGTTCTTATTAAAGAGCATACATGTTAAAAGGTTAAATTTGACAAAATTCACTTAATTTGTTCTTATATAATGCGTTCTAATAATACTCTTTTTTTTTTCTTTCAGATTGAATTGTAAAACCAAGTTCAGTTCTATTGCTGTTGTCCAAAGGACTTACAAACTATCTTGGCAATTGCAATGAGCAAACGCATAATATTATTAGATTGGCTTACAAATTATTCGTAATATACTCAAACTTCGAATACTCTTTTACGAATTTATAACAATAAAATTGGATGCCCTAAATTATCACGTGAGAGTTGACGTATTCTGTCATTTTGAAAAAATAAAAGTAATTTGTAGAAATTACTGTCAAATTAAAATAGGAAAATAAATACGTGAGAATTATTTTTTACAAGAATAGAACAAATTCTCAAAAACTGATGAAAAAGAATTCTTTTAAACTGCTGAGGCCTGCACAAACAAAAAAAAACACGAAAAATCGATCTGAATCAATTTGTTCCTTAATTCGACTCTCTACAGAATCGGAATAGTTTCTAATAGAATTTTCTAGCAAGCCACCTCCGACTATCCGTTTTCTCTTTCTTTTTCAACTCCTCTTTTTATTCCGCTCTGCGGGATTGTCGTCTCTTGTCCTTTCTCAAAGCATCGTCCTTTCCTCGCGCCCTCACGAATCGTTTAATCATAATCTAATAACAAACTGACACGAAAAACGAAGACTCGGTTGTTCTCTCTCGCTCTCTCATTCGTTCTCGTTACTCTACCCCCCCCCCCCTTCCCCTCCTCATCTCAACCCAACTCTTTTTCACTCTGTTTCTCCATCTCTTTTGACAGAGTCCAGCAGCGTGATGCGCGCGCAAATGTGTCTTGTACCTTCAAAGCATATGGCGAGATTTTATCTATCGAAGATTCGATGCCTGTCAATCGATCTCTAGTAGCTTCTTTTTAACATTAAAACTTTATATATGTAGGGTACGAGCTTGCTCTGATCGCGAAATTCATCTTATTTTCCTGCTTTATTTTTCAGTCTACACATCCATTATCTGATGTGGCAGCTGAATTTTGTTCATAATTAATATTTACAAATAGAAGATACTCGACAATATTTCATTTTTCTCGTTTAAATTGTAAAAATGATACACTTCTTAGGGCTCGTTATACTAATTCTAGCTGTTTTTCATGTATAAAATGAGACGATGTACTCTATTCAATCGACTCGAATAAAGTTCCCTGCTTTACACGTAATTTGCCGTAATTACAGCAAATAAGCATTAAAACTTTTTAAACTACGTCAGTTTTATCGTATTAGGTCAATGAAACGAGTCTCTATGAACAAAGTTTCACTCGAATCGTCAATTTGGGTTAATGAAGATGAGTCCAGTAAACTAAAGTTTTTTTCAATTCAAACAAGCTATTTTCTTGTCTCGAACTCAAACAAAGGATGAAATTCGGTTAATTTTACAGGAATTTATTTGTTCGCGTAAAAAGATTTTTTGACAGAAATAACTAATTTTCGTGAAAAATACTCTTCTATTGTGAACACAAGTGTAAACAATCGGAATACGGAAAAATAAATGAAAAACCTGAGGTGATACAAAATGAATAGTATTGCCCGTACAAACTACAGTCCAATTTCTTTCGTTTCGCACGTCTCATCTTGCGTGTTACTGAGCGTCGGACCTCGTAAACAATGTCGAGAATATGTGTGTATAAGTGTGTGTATGTGTGTGTGTGTGCACGCCATTGCAAGAGTCTTTGCTCAGGGCGATTTGAAATTCATGACATTCAGATTGAATTGCTCGATACAGATCGGTCGACAGTGCGAAACCGAATCCTCCGCTTGCTAAGCTGAAAAATCCTGCTCATGCTCCCCCCCCCCTCTCTCTCTCTCTCTGCCGGCTTGACGCTGGTGCGCAAGTGTTCTTGTAATACCGAGCGGCAGATAGTCATCGCCAAATCGAATGGTGTGTCCGATTACTAGATTGCGTACTGGAATATTGGCGGGTAGTGAGGGAGAGAGAAGGTACAGCAGCCGGTTACAACTATCGACTGCCGCTCGTGTTTCGCAAACATTTCCGAAGATGAAAATTCATGCGATTTTGCTAATTAGGAGAACGCGCACAGTATACATATCGCGCACATGGAAAATGATCGCTAATGGTTAGCCAAGTGATATGATGTTATCATTAACAATGAAATTTGATATTGTTGCCTGCTGTGCTGTGCGCTCTCTCTCTCTCTCTCTCCAACCTGATCGTTTATTGAAGATAAGCTTTTGTAGCGCCGATCTACTTGCGATAACGTTAACGAGTTTGTTTCAAACCAACTCTTGACTTAAATTTGAATAGACAATTTCGATTTTTGCCATCGTTGTGAGAGTGAGTTCAAATTAATACGCGTGAGTATGAAGTTGGTCGGGGTTTTTCGGACGTTAACATGCCACTCTGCAAAAAGAAATTCGAATGAGATTTTATTGGATTTATATTTTTATATCGAAGAAGATGATACTCGTAAAACATATAGGTATAAGGAAAACTTATTCGAAGCAATTACATTAACAATTTTTTGTTCGCGAAAGGACGGAATCCAACTAATTTTGAGGCAACTTTGAAAACTTATCAAACCTTTGATAAAGAACTATATGACAAAAACATAAGTTTCCATCACAGCATGCCAGCAGTCAAAGTAATTTTATTACTGGCAGGCATAAACGAGTTAACTACGGTGAAAAAGTTTCGCTAAGCTTATTAGTTACAGAGTCGGTCTTACTCTACTATGCGTGAGTAAGCTCAATAAAGAGGACGTTGAAACAAAGCACGCAATGAGATTAGTATTTCTGCTTTAATTATTTTCTCGGTACAAGTGCCACAAAGCCAGTGCTCTACGTACCAAGCAATTCAACGTCAAGTTAGTACTTCAAAAAGCATTCTGCCTAATTATAACTGTTTTGTTGCATACTAAGATTATTATTCAGTCAAACGTCAACACTGTTCATTTTTTATTGTTGTCCTTTGATGGAACAAGACCGAGTTAAAAATAGCATTTAGACGTAAGAAGTTGTCGTTTTAATTAATAAATAGAAAGCTTGAAACTTTCTGACACTTACAAAACGACACGTATACATTATACAAAAAATACGTAAATTTGTTAAAATTGTGCTGCAGTGACAACGGAAATGGAAAAAGTAATTTAATAACTCACGGCTGAGCGTCGCGGGATTACAAATTCAAAATAGTTGAGAAAAGCCAGTGTAAGAAAACGCATAAACTTATTTACTCGAGAGCGCAGTTGTGCAGCGTCCAACAGAAATCTTAATAAGGCTATCCTTAATGAATTCGCACAACGGCCTTCTCATCGAGAATTAAAGTCTCGCGCGTATAATATACTTTTCTGGCACACAGAAAATCACTCGAGAAATATTAAATAAACATCACTTAAGCCAAGGGTATCTAGCTAGCGAGCGAACGAGCGAGCGAGCGAGTGACTTCCTTCGTCTGTCGTCTTCTATCCGAAAATAAAAGCTGCTCTGACGCTAATCGGATTAATTTATACCGAGCGGTATAATATTATTCCGAGGCGTGCGCTCTTTCGAAAACATTGGCGATTTTTTTTCTCCTTTGGTCTCTAAGTTCTTCTTTCTTCGTTGAGAAATCTAATGACAAGGAGACCGATGGGATTTACACGACTGACGTTTTGTCAGCTCTCGTTTTGTTTTGTAGCTTCGAGAACTTGAAATAAGATATGAAGCATGACACGCTGCAAAGCTGTAGTTTGTTTCTCGTAGTTTTTGCAAAATTTTATTGAAAAACGTAAAATAGAAGAGTTATTTAACATAATCGGATTTAGCAGACAGCCGTGACATATTCATAAGCGTTTTGTATCAATCAAAATTAAACCCACTTTGCTTTGGAATGTCGTTTATCGCAATCACATAGAAAATTATACTTGGTGGTTTGACTGTCTTGACATTTAACGGAAGTCATTCTACTATCAATTAATTGCTCCAACGACAAGTGCACATATTTCTCGGCTAATATCAGTTTCTACAAGGTTGATACGAGCGGACATAAAAAGACCATCAATTAACGCTATCACTTTGAATACTTAGCCGACGTCTTGATGTTGCCTTTATCACTTCCGGCAGGATAACATATACGTATCTTTGGCGATGGCTCAATCATTAGATATAGTTGACTGTTTTTCCCTCATCATCTATCGTTAAGAATAAGAGTAAATATAACGCTGATCAAAACAATTCCAGTGAAACGTAAAATCTCGTAAACTGAAACGACAAGTTATCCGTTCCAAGTGAGATTGACGCATTGCAGTCTAGCTGCTTTGTTTGGCATTCCCGTCCTGATCAAGTCTTCGGCTATAAGAAGACAAGGGATATAAATTTCCAGGCAGATGATTAAAACGTCGAGTAAGTGCGCGCGCGCGAAAGAGAGAGAGTGAGAGAGATAGACAGAGCGCACGAGCTCGAGATATGGTTTATCAAGGAGGGAAAATCTGAAGCCTCCGTCGCGGGAGCATTAAGGGTGGCGTAAACAGATTAAGAACTCTGCTGTTTTCGAACGCCCCGCGCGCATGATGAATGCGAACACCCTCCCAAGTAGCGATACTGTGACGATAATTAGTCGTATCCTTGCGACTTATGTATTCTTGTTCTTCTTTATACTACGCTACTATCATATTATACTACGTTATACTATCGGGTTCAAGCGACTGTTTGATAAGGCAGTGCTGAAGAGATTAGCTACCATCGCGTTATCTCGGTGAATTAAATTATTAAATTGCACGTTTTTCCTACTGTTATGTCTAAGATTTGTTATATATTCTTGACCTAGTTCAAATTAGCCTTGTAAATAGATTATTTTGTAGGTATTACCGTCGTTTCACGCTGGAATGTACACTTGATATCACGGGGCTGAGATAAATAGGTTAAAGCAGTATTTTACCTAAATGCCAGCAGCAGGCAGTAATATTTAAATTTAAATCTTGCGTGAGCTATAATAATCTGTTATAAGACGATTACAATAAATAACAATAGAAATGACCAACGAATTTCTTTGAGTTAAAGGAAAAACTACGATAATTACAATTAATTAGAGGAAAAGTAGAGACTTTATTGTCATCGATTTGGCACAATATTCAACTCAAGTAAATATGATTTTAAACATTATCCATTCAATTTACGATATTACTTATCATATTAATTCTTCGCGTGAGTATAGCTGACGGCGCTGTAACGTATCGGAAATGTAATCAAAATGTATGTAGATATATAGATACAATTTAATCAATATTTTATGTAACTTTCCTGGATATGCCAGATATTTAGAACAAATATAGTTTTTAATGAAGGCATGTTCATGAAGATTGACGTAGCATCAGGAAATTATTCTACTGAAACACTGTATGATATAAAGCATAGTGCTCCGATTTTATTAGATTCTTATCGACATTGCGCTAATAAATTATCAATATTTTGATAACGTTTTGCGTCAAAATTTTCATTAAACTTAATTTCACATTGCAATTAATGGGAAATCTATAATGTCATTGAAAGGTAAATAGCTCTACTTGGAAAGCAAACAGGAAATTACTTCTCTCTACGTCCAATGTAAAACTTTAATTATAAATGGGAAATGCATAAACGTGAGCTGTTAGTTTCAGCTTGTGTCACGGTTGACAGGCATCACGTCACGCTCACCTAATTATGCGCAAATTAAGCGCAAAAAAGCGAAGTACTCTCTCTCTCTCTCTCACACACACTCTCTCTCCGACAGTTGACACACCCTTTGAACAATGATGCCCACTGAATTAACCAGAGAGAGAGAGAGAGAGAGAGAGAAAGAGATGGAGAGAGTCGATTCGCCGTCATTCCAGTCGGCAAGACAACGTCAGTGTATTTATCGGGAAAACGGACGTGAATTATGAAAAATCATCGCTCGACTGCTCTCAATTGAATAACGCGCCATTCAAACGCAGATACGACGCGCGCGCACCGGTGCACTTGCATGAACTAACGGAACGAGACAGGCGTGAAGGGCTATGTGAAAAGGGGGAGTGAAGCTTGCGAGTCATCGGAAACATGTGGTTCAAGCTTAATTCGCAAAAAAATTCTACTTTTTCAATAAATTCAACCTTTATCTTTGTGTACTTTGATATCGCGTCGAGACGAAAAACGTCATCGTTAACTCTTTTACTTTCTCGATGAAGCGTCTATGCGAATTGGCTCAACTATCGTGTTCCTTTGAGAGAAAGTAACCTGCAACTCATTAGCTAATTGTTAGTCAACCTGGCGGGAAAATTCTGTCGTCAATTAAAAAAACGGCAAAGTGACATCGACGCGAGCTGTATACTATCACTCGACTAATTAAAGATAGAGTCCCGTCACTTGCACGCTTGTGTGATATACATAAATTATTTGTCCTCTTTACAGTAGTCATACCGCTTCCGCGGTTGATACCCCTGTAGTATGTGTTTTTTCCTCTGTATTTTATATGCCCTTTGCATGTGCACGCATCGCGATGATGAAAATATAGGTTGACCATTTTTAGAAGTTGCATTACCGATGAACTTGTGTAAATTGAATTAACCTGGCGCCGATTCGATAATGAGAGCGGCATGGAAGAGGTTAGAGAGACACACACGCAGCGCGAGAAAGTTCGTCAACTCCTCGGTTCATCGTTAAGGTGTACAAGCGGTGGGTGGAGAGAGGAAAAGCTGTCAGGAGCTAAAACTTGGCGCTATAAACTTGCTCGTGCAGTGTGCCTCTCGCGCACCATTACGTAATATGTAAATCACCAGCGGATCTCTGCCACATCCGACGTACGTCCCTATCCAAATGTCTGCGCGTACAGATAGTCTGTAGGAGATCTTCCTCTCTCTCTTCTCTAACGAACGTATTACCTGCCTCTTACGTGATAGTACCGATGAGGGAGTGCGGCTGCTACCGCCACCGCCACCGCCGCCGTCGTTGCTGCTGCGATGATGTGTACACACGTTGTACTGGGGATAAGTGCTTTCGCTATAGAGAGTTATCGATCCGATGGGAATCTCTCCTGTGCGCGCCGCTTGCAGTGTACACTTGAATGACACTTTGAAAGATTAGAGCTTAGCTGGCGTTTTCGATCCGCTGAGGTATTCGAGAAATCGTTACGCTTGGATTTGTTGCTCTGTCGATCAGTGCGCTAGATAATTCGACGTGTACGTAAGAGAAAGAGAGAGAGAGAGAGAGAGAGAGAGAGAGAGAGTTATACCGCGATTTTCGCCTGGGAAAAAGATTTATTGACGCGGAGATGAGGTCAATTTGGTTTTACTTTGCGGGCCAACTTCGGTGAAAGGAGTTGGTAATTGCGAAGATGCTATGTTTCGAATATCAATGTAGTTTGTATTTTTATTTGGTTCATTGGGATAAACATCTATATTTATCTGGCAACACAGAAAAGGTTTGTCGAGTTACCACTCAATAATGCAGCAGAAAGTGAACAATGTAGGCAACTATACAAAAGTAATTTCTTTGCAAGATCAATGTTGCTGCAATTTTATTTTACCGTCTGGGCCAATCGCGGCTACCTAATCTGATTTCTGAAATTTTTTTAGTTGATTCAATCTTATATATTTATATCTTTCTTTACAGCGTGTTTGACGATCATGCATATTATCACATTCTATTAAGAATCAAAGTTTATAAGACTGACTCGTAACAGAAATGTGGGTGAAAATATATAATCAGTTAATTTAAAAACAAAGGCGTTCACTTCCGCGTGCAGATTAAAAAGGTTGCTAATTTCCTCCTCACGCAAAACCAACAACCTCGGTATGCCGTGGCAAATTTTATCAGCATTGTATTGTGCTACGAAGGGGGTGAACTTAGCATACGTCTCGCTAAGCAATAAGTGGGTGCAGCGTATATATCTTTTTCGGTGCAAAGTTTATATAAGGTTAGGCGATGCACGAGCAGCTATAGTCACGATAAGAGTTTAAACTATGCAAATTAACTGTCGATCGAAATTGAGAGATAATCTCTCTACTTCAGCTGTTTTCGCGAGCGAGTGTGGTACGGAAAAAGATGTCGCGTTAAGAGGGTTAACCATGAAAGGGATAGAGAAACAAAAAATTCTAACTATAAATGAGAATGCCATGCACGGGAATATGCATACGTGTAATCTCAAAATAGCCTCTCTTTCGATGCCGCTATGCAGATTGGAAATTCTAGTTGAGAGCGCCAGCCGGGAAATTGGTTGCGGTTGAGCTTTTTGGTGCAGATCGTTAGACGAGAGCCTTTTTTCCTCCAGCCTTTAGCTGCTGAATGTTTGAATAGCGGTAGCTTCAATCTGTATTAGCTTCATGGGAAAAACGAAATCTCGATGGGACATCCAATGTAAAGGATGAACGTCATTGAAATTTTTTATTAACACTTGACACTCAAATTTGTTGATAAAATATCAACTTGTACATGTAAATGAATATTTACTAAATCGTAAAAGAACATAATTGAAACCTGAATTTTAAAAGGCAAATAAATTGAAATTTCTCAAGAGAACGGAGTAAATAATTACCGGTGAAATTCAAAGTCATTTGTTTGCTATGTTTCCTCTACACCTGTCCTGAACTTTCGAGTATACATGCTGCGTAGCGTTTCCGAGAAGAAACACAAGCATGCTTGAAACATCAGACAGGTGCAGGCAAATGAGAACAAACAAACCAATTCAAAGGCTTTCGTACTTTAGTGATTCGCCTCGCCTCGGCAAATATTACCTGTACAATTTATTTCATTTTCTTACTCGATATATGTATCTCTTTTTATTCACATACATCGTTAACATTTTATCATATTTTGATATCATAACGAGATGTCGAAATTGAGCAGTTAATTATTTCAGTTCACTGGAAATAATCGATTCAATGCTATTTCAAGATAAATGAAACCTTTTACTTAAAAGGAAACATATATTTGCATCTTTGAATATAATTTTAAAATAAATAACGTATAAATTTGATAATCAAATACTGATTACCATACAATGTAACCTTCCAGCCAATTTTTAGTTTGAGATTAAATTAACAATTTTTAAAAAATTCAATAACTTTAGTGTTTCAACGAACCCCAGCAGTTAACTTTAATGATAAAAAAAGATAGAGTTCAGGATCGTTGAAAAATAAAAGGATAAGCCGAAAGAAATTACACTGTCGAAAACTATTTCTCGCAAAAGTGTGATAATTTGGTGCTGCAAAAGGTAAAGAAAGGCTGAACGTCGAGCGCGATAAGGCGTTTATCAATCCGTAATTACAGGGATGTGTTCGTCCCTCTTACGCCTCCTCTCTAAAAAAAAAGCATGCACTCTATTTAGCGATACAAATCGCGCATGCGCGCACGCAGCTCGATAAAGTGCAGTTAATCCCCCAAAGGCGTCACGGGAATTGGGCGATTTTTTTTCCTGGCGGGCCAGCGACCTCGCGTCATCTCATCCTTTATGTACCTTTCAGCGGCGGCAGCTTCTCCACCTCCTTCTTCTGCTCCTTCTGCTGCGCTGCTGCCGCCGCCTCCGTCACTGCGCGCGCGCGCGCGCGAGAGAGTTACTTACTTTCAATCTGTCAGAATCTCACTCGCGAAAAGGGACTCTCTCGTCGACGCCGAGAGAGGATTTCACCGATTCTCGTTTGCCGAAGGAGGTGGAGAAAGAGTGAGAGAGCGAGAGAGAGAGAGAAAGAGAGAGAAAGCAGCGTGCGCTAAACGACTGAGCCAAAGAGAAGACCGAAAAAGAGAGGGTTTCGAGAAGATTATATTTGTTTACGAGTGCTGTTTAACTTTTGTTTCACTAGAGGGGAAGGGGGAAAATGTACTGTTACTTCGTAAATGACGAGTCTCCCTTCGTTGCCAATGAGACGAATGCTTTTTGTTGATCTTTTGGAGTGCGCGTACTTCACTCGAATAGATTTTCAAGTTTTATGAGGGATTTAATCGTCTGGGTAAACAAACTCCTTCCTCTCCCCTTCCCTCCAGCGACAGATCCTATATACTGCTGGAGCGCGATGAGAGATAAATTCTTGCAGCTTAAATTTATTATCGAGCAATTATTCAAGGGAGTTCGCGCTTTTTTCTGTCTCTCGCTTCAAGATCAAGCGAGAGTAAGTAAGCAAATTTCAAGGAGAATTTCCCACGAAAAGTCGCGAGAGATTAATGATATTACGGTACGATTTCCTCGAAGTGCGGAGGCTACTCAATCATACCACAAGACAAATTCAGTAGTTTAGCAGTTCAACACTTGAAATACATCATGCGTTAATCCCTCGCTGCGCTGCGCTGTCCGCTATATATCCGCAAACTGCCAGTACTGGTGTCGGCACGTCTTAATCGAATTAAACCTCAAACAATTCACGATAACTATGAGAGCCAATATAGTGTCCAAATAAGCATTGAAAGAAGGAGAGAAAATGCACGGAAGGTAGTAAAGAGCTGCAGATTCTGATAAAAAAAACACAACAACAAAAGTTAAAACCAAAAGAGAATGCGGCGTGCATTGCGCGCTAATGTCACGGATTCCTTGGATAGCTTGGTTTTGTAGGCCCGTAAAAACTCAAAATCCAATTAAATCCCATTAAAGCAAGCTTCTCCCCCTGTCGTTCTTTTGCCCTCTTCTTGGCCTTTCTCCCCTCTCTCTTTCTCCCCCCCCCCCTCATTCGCAAGCAAGCAAGTAAAGCAAACGAGCGGCCCTTATACGAATGCCGATTCGCGAAAAAATCGACGCGAGGTATTAGAGCCCATCGCACGGCGCACCTTTTTAAGCCACAGAGAGCCGACCTGTCGAAATACGCATGATGCTGCTAGTTTTTGTTTGCCAGGGCTTTGCCCTTGGGAATTTAACTCGCGATATCTTGAGCGTTTCTAATAAATGTTTCTCTTGATTTGTTTACTTGGGAATTTTGCATTTAGAAGTTTTATTCTCGTTTATATTGCTCATGATTCCTGTGTCAAGGCTCATTTTTCAATAGCGTTGTTCAAACAATAAATGTAGTGCATGAAAAGTTACTCTTTATTAAAGTTTCGACAATGATAGTCATAAAAATGAAGATTATGAAATGCGAAACTGGATTGATTTGACACTTTGGAAAGTATCACAAGGATTTATGGCGCAACTATGAATTTTACTGCTGCTCGGTGTGTAATACTGATTGAAAGATTAAATTATACTCAGTCACCAAGTTATAAATTGTAAGTTAAATTAGCACATGATGTAGAGCTTACAACTGAATCTCGATACGAAACTCATAGCTATTATTATGCCTCTAACAAAGTACCTGTATATTTTGAACTTAAAAAGTCACTTCACTTTCAAATATTAACATCTAGAGAGAGAATGAGAGAGAAAGAGAGAGAGAGAGAGAGAGAGAAGCTGTCAACAATATGTGTGAAAAAGGGCCATTGATACCCGTCGAGAATATTTTACTTTAAAAGAGTGTACCTGAGTGATACGTTCCGATTTCAATATTCCATAAAAGTCTGCCAATGTGCATTGAATTTTATTTCTTCCTCAAGTCAAAACGATATCTCTGTTATTCAATACCTTTCATGACAGTGAAAAGGCGTTACAAAGTATCTCATTCTACACTTTGTCGCGAAATAAGACAAATTTATTTTCAATATCTCACCCGCCGCCTAGCGGTATCGTTTTGCCGTATATAACATTTCCAACTTCGAAATCTCTGTAATTTGTTTAGAGAAGCATTCTGCAGTACGAATCGAAGAATAGCGATGAGCAGACTGTTCGTTTTAGAATATTTATCGCAATGTCATATAAGGATACTGTTGCGAACGAAAGGGCGTAGCCGAAGAAACAATCGCTCGCGTCGAATTATCAAATAATGGGGCGCGACCTGTTGCTAGAGAATCGCGTGCGCGTGCGATTGAAAACGCGAACGCCTAAGAAGAAGAAGAAGAAGAAGAAGAAGAAGAAGAAGAAGGAGACGAAGAAGAAGAAGAAGGAGACGAAGAAGAGGAGGAAAAGGAGGAGGAGAGAGGTAGAGAAAGAAGAAGAGGCTCGTGCAGAGGCTATAGCTTGCAAAGTCGGGTCGTAGACCAGCTAACCGGTCGGGCAACTTTTTAACGAGACTGAGCGCACTTGCCTTCAGCTTTGCTCCCGAAAGGTACGAGAGAAAGAGATCCATATAGCTTTGGAAAGATTGTTTAGGATTTCACGATTACACGCGAGCACACTTTGTATCTTGGAATTCCACGATTAAATTTACAAGTTTATAACTTTTCACTCTGTTGTGTGCGCAGGCGGATTGTATATATATAGTATCGTCGCTCAAACGTTTTATTCGAGAGTCTCTCGAAAAACTCTCTCTCTCTCTCTCTCTCTCTTTCTCTTTTCCTCCCTGACTGGAAATATCGCGTGATAAATTTGTTGCAGCCAAGCCAAGGCACCGTAATTTTGGTAATGAATGCGCTATTTTAATTTTTTTTTCTTGTTGTATTTCGGCCCGCGGCCGAACGTCGCTGCTGTAACGTCGATGCCAATTTATGCGGCGTTTGGGACTCGATAATCCGGGCGTTACACCTCATGGATGGAGATCGAAGGAGAACTAATTAAGCCGGAGAAACGCATTCGATTCACTCGAGAATTTGCGTTCTTTTTTTCCATTTGTTTGTTGTAGAATAACTGCGCAAACTCGCAAGCAACGCCTACTCGTTGATTTTTCGATCCGAGAGAGCGAAAAATAAACAAAGATAGATAGTAGTCATCGCGGATTATTAATTCTAATGGTAGCGAGGCCATTTATAATCGATGAACGACAGCTGCAAAGACAAGTTGATTCTAATGGAGCTTTGGAAGCTATGGAAAATTGATTCGGATGTTATAGAGAAGCATTCATATTGGTGTCGTCAGGTGTATACTTTGAAAATTTTTTAAAATCGAACTCGAGATGAATGAACGCCCGCATAGGCGCTTATTAGCCGCTACAGAGATAAACAAAGTAGCGTGCTCTTTCTCGAGGTTTTTTATTTGGAAGATTGACACGCGATTAGTCTACCGCCGCAGAAAGAGAGAGAGATGGAGAAAGAACGAAAGAGGTGGAGAAGCGCTCATTGATAATGACTTTAAATTACCACTTGACTCGATGCTGACGTGAAAATCGGCCGTAGGATGCCTCTTCCTGATGATTATTTTTGTGCTCAACCTGCGCTCGTTTCTCAAAGTCGGAACGAATATTCTCGACATTTTTCGCCCAGCGAAAATATCCAATTAGGTCATATGTTTGTACTTAGCAATAAACCGATTTTAATACCTGTGAATCAATTGACGTGGGAAGAATTCGACGAGGCAAATGTTGGCTCGGTGCTATGGCAACCAATTTGTTAGAAAATCAGACAGCCACTGAATTAAAATCACTCGGGGCCGCGCTTCTCGATTTCGCCCTCCGAATTTCAGTTAGCCTTTTTTTCATGGATTTCCGCGCTAATGGTTCCTTTGAGTTTCAGAAGCCAAATGCCACGATAGATTATTCTCACCGTGTCGAAGTCAAGAGCAAAGTCTAAGTGAAAATATAGTCAATCTACCGAGAAATCAGATGAAAATGATTTCTGTTGTCAAACGTACTTTTTTATTTTTTTTCCTTAGAAAATCTTCACAATGAAATAAAAAAAACAAATAAATTCGAATAACGCAAATAAACATACATTATAATTGACCATTGGGCATTAAACTAACGGTACGTGGCCTGATCAACTTGTTTGGTTCTGGTGAAAGTGTTTTTTTTTTAATAAACTTCGCGTCATCAATTAATTTTATCGACAATAAATAACGTTTGGCTTAACGCGGCTATAACAAGGTCATTAACGATGAATTTTGTGATTTTTGAACGACTTTATTATCCCATTCATTTACGTTTATTGACATTTCAATGGTAATGGTTTTGTTGATCCTTTAAATATATCACGTTTTTTATATATAACCGATAATGTATAGGCCACTCAGTCATTATCGTAACTTTTACGTTCAATTATTTTGTAAAGATGTGAATTGTATACTTGGATATGTCGGGAGTTGGAGACATCTGTTATCCAAAACAGAAAGTGTTTTGTATAAAACTTTGGATGGTACTTTATTCGTACTTGCGATTGTAAAAGTGTTGTTTTATTTGTATTCCAGTGATATCTTTATATAAGTAGTTTGAATTCAATGGCGGACAGCTGTACATAAATGTTAAAACCCAATTTTATGTAATGAAGTTTAACGATAATTCTTGAAGTTGAAACATATTTCCCAAACGTTACTTTCGACTATTGTTTTAGAATACACATTTTTAAAAGTGAACATCTGTACAAGTATCTTTAAAATCTAGACAGAGTCTGTGAGCATGCAATCCTACGGATTACTCGTAAATTAAGGTAAAACGCAGGAGAAAGTACAATTACCTCTTTAAGAATAAAAAGTAAATAATCAAAGCATGTGCGTCCCGGACAATATTGTGTCTACAAAGTCGCAACTCAGAAGCAAGCTTGGTTAATAACCCATATTCTCTGGAAATAGCACTAACGAAATTCGATTTGTCGAGCAGTTCGTTACTCGGGCGAATCACGGCATCAATCGTTGCGAGTTGTGCGTAAGCAAGGGACAAAGCTTGCATTAAACTTTTTAATCAAGTAGGTCAGTCACGGAGAGTCGGTGTCTGTTGGTTGGTTACTTCAAGGCCGCTTCTCTCTCTCTCTCTCCCTCTTGGGCGAGAGCCGCAGACTCTTGCTCGTTGGCGTTCGTACAGGTAATGAGAGGTTAGGCAAGTGCCGATAAATCCAGCGAGAGCAAGTGAGCGAACGAGGCGAGCGAGCCTCGGGATTTGTAAATTATACCCTGCTCCATAAAGGATATCCGCCGGATTGGACGACGAGTTGTGTGTTGTGTATATATACCTGCTGACTTCTTCTCTCGCTCCTCTCATCGCGTTGCTGCTCCTTTTTTTCACTGCTCGCGTATATCCTCTAACAAGACTCGCGCGCGCTCTCACTCGTCTCGAAAAGTCCGCATCAAATACTCGAGTATAACGAGAGAGAAAGAGAGAGAGAGAGAGAGAGAGAGCAAGTCTGAGATTACGATGTACAAGCTGATCTTCGAACAAAAAAAAACATTGATACGCAGTATATGTAGGGTGTACGTGAGGAGAGAGGGAAGTAGAGAGAGAGAGAGAGAGAAAGAGATACAACATTGTAACTATGTTCGATCTCTCGTTGTCACGCGAGCAAATCATTAGGCCGCGAATTACACACAAATCGGCTGGCGCGACTCGTTATTCAATTTGACGCCAGCCAATTATAACTAACGGTGCATTATGCATGCACGCACTCTCTCTCTTTCAGGCGGCGAATATTGCCGAGCGTGCATAACGCCATCGAAAAGCAAACAAGCGTTTAATTAGTAATTACGGTAAAGAGAGAAAGAGAGAGACAGAGAGAGAGAGAGAGAGAGAGAGAGAGAGAGAGAGACAGAACGATGAAAAAATATCTAATTACAAATTCCACTCTGCGAAGCTGAAAGGAAGAATAATTAGCAAAGGGGTGAAGAATGAGGGGGAGGCATACACATTAGAGCAGGTAAATATATAAGTAGTTGATTGCCGTTGAGAGGTCTTTTAGCTCTTTCTATATATTCTTTGCCATTCGCGACAATTGACAAATGCATTAGCGTCAGCTAGAAAATTCCCTTTACTTTTTGTTCAGCCTGGTTAATGCGACCTCTACGCCCGTTGACGTTGTGGCGCAACTACTCTCTTTTCTAGGCGGTGCTCAAAGAGCTGCATTGTCACATCTTCACTCGCTTGCGCGGCATATCTTCAATGAGTCGCTTTTCTTTTTTGCTCTAATCTGGAAACTGGGTCTTTCCTTTCTTTTTCGACTCGATTATTAATGCTCTTTGTGGGGTACGTAGTGGAAGCTTGAAATTTAGATCGGAGCTTTTGCTTCTTACTATTTTTACTTCGAGAAATTTTGTTGTGTAAGCATATCGCATTTTTAGTTTTTATTTAAGGATATACAAAAACTTGGATTATTCTGTTTTTCACATTTACATTTTAATCAGTTTTAATATCTTTATTCCGCTAATTAAATTTAAAATAAAAATAAAAATAAATAGCAAAAAATATAAGTTCATGCTTTATGAAGACGTGAGCGGACTGTATCTTTGTCATTGAGAGAAATGCAAGAGTTGACGGAGTACTGACTGGACTTTCAATGAATGTGCAAACGTGATAAAGTCCTGCTTTAACATTAATATGAAGAGAGCTGAATCGAGTAAAATGGGTCAATTCAACGAAAAAAATGGCACAAAGCATGACATAAAAACATTCTTTCAACTCGCACTTAATGCATTTCCGGAGATCTCGGTCGGCGACGAAGCATCACAAATGTCTGACATTCTTTCGTAAAACAATACCAAATTGCATTATATATTCCGTGTATAATTTGGAGCACACGGCGCATCCTCTGTGTATCTGTGTATAGGTCGGCCATTATTCGCCCTCACACGCACACGTACATATACACACACATTAACTCACAAGTAAACGTGGTGTTTGCTGGCTCAGCGCTTTAGGCTTTGATCTGCCACAAAAGAGACAAGGCCCATCACGCTGCCTCATTTAAATGCATAACTCAGAAAATGTAACAAACGCTTCACGCGCGGACGCTTCGCGGTGCTCCCGAAAAATCGCGATGGCCAATATTTTATCAGCTTTCTCTCTTGACTACGGCCTTTTTGCTTCCCTTTTTTTCGCGCGTTCTCCCTCTTTTTTATATTTTTTTATTTAGCCAGCCAGCTTTTTTAGGGAACAGCCAGCTGGAAACTTTTTGACACGCGATAACTTTTGACGTTTTATGGCCTTGACGGCTCTTTGAATCTCGTTGTTCGCGCTCTCTTTTATTCTTTTTTTTCCTCGCGCCCACTGCCGCAACAGCAACAGGGCGAGGCGCTGTGTTTGATATGTTTTTTAATGAGAGCTGACTTACCCCGCGCGTCAAATGAATTTCTTGCTGATACGGGCCTTGTCGCACAAGCTCCCAAGAGAGAAAGAGATAGACAACCTCGGACAATTTGACGTGACTGACTTACCTGAAACGAACAAGAAAAATTTCATTGAAAAGGATTGAATATTTTAGCGCGTGCCAAATTCGTTAATATTCATCGTCGATGCAAATTGGTTATTATAATAATTTATTGATCATGGGGAATGTACAGAACATTAGATAACAAAATTATTAAAGGGTAAGTCTAGTATGTACCAATTCGTTTTTATATTTACGATGAATTGAGTTTGGTTTTTATATAGTTTCATCAAGAGTATTTGAAATAAATATTGCACGGTAAAATGTCTAAGCATCGAATTGTCTAATAATACAAGTTAATCTCTTTTATTAATAGAGCGCAATTATTCAGCTCTATCGCTGATTGTTTTTTAATGACTGTGGTCGATGATAATACTCTGAAGACCTCTAATGTTACAGTACATGTTTCTTCGAAAAAAGTGTACCGTTACACGGGTAGTCCGATCTCTTTTATGCTAGGTATATAAGTCAGTACAATTTCATAACATCTTTGATCTAAAAAGCGACTCGCTTCATTTGAGTGTTTTGCTTGATGAATTCTGACAACTAATTAACATAACATAATGGATTGCAAAAGAAATTTTTATATTTCATTTGCATAATATCAGAAAAAATAATTAGTTCCGAACATTTTTCCCGTATACATTCAACCTGGTTTCCCAACAGTTATATAAATCGAAAGGAAATGGTTCATCTGTCAGTCGTGGAAAAAAGATAAAAATAACGAATATAATGTAGTAAAATGAAAGTGGAGATTTGCATGAAAATACCATTTTCATGCAAGAGAAATAACATTTAAATTCAAAAACAGAAGTCTACGGTAGCCCGAGCTCACGGCTAATGCTCGCCGCGAAAAATCAAAGCAGACGAGCGTACGGTTGCTCTTTCCATAACGCAACGTACACGTAGAGAGAGAGAGAGAGAGAGAGAGAGAGGAGGAGAGAGTATGCACTCGGCAGTGTTGGAAAGATGAGGCGCGTGGATGCAGTGGCGCGTTGCTCGTTGAAGGCTACGTGAAACTCATTTCAACGATCTCATCCGCGCGCGAAATAACCCCGGCTTCCAAGCACATTCAGAGTCAACGACACACACACGCACTCGCATACACACAGTAGGACAGGAAAGAGAGAGAGAGAGAGACAGGAACGAGCTGCTGCGGGACAATCGAGGAAAAACTCGAGGCGACTCTCGTTAAGGTCGCCCAACGAAAAAATCCAGGTAACGCGCGATTATACGCTACGCGCCAGAAAACTAGTTCCGCGCAAAAGCGAGCACGGCTTCTTCCTCGATGCGCGACCTCGTTTTTAGTGTCTTCGAATGCTAAGATCTCGTCGTCACCGACGTCGTCAAGTAGAAAAGTAACTGCAACGGATGCCGTTTTGTTTTGCCGTTTGAATGAAGTGCTCCAGAATGGGTATAATGGTTCTAGATGATTCAAAAGGATAGAGGCTCTCGTGCTATCGTACTTTTCTTTTATAACACCTGATCATTCGACGTTTTATTTTTAAATAAATGTTAACGGGTTTCATCACCCAATACAATGTATAATGTTACCGATCTTTTTAAATAAAAAAAAAATTAAATTAAGATCAGGAAGAGAATGTAACGTACATTTTTACAGGCGAGATTCATTAATCATGTTTAATGGCGATGAATAATCAATCATTTTAATTGAGGAGCTATCTAAAAGGAAAATGCAAAAAATTGCACAGTTAATCGTACTAATACATCTGTAGTGTAATTAATTTTAGATATACTTTATGTCACTAGTTATTCCTACTGAAAGGTGCACTTGTCCGGAAGATAACGACTTTTTAGTAGCTACTCTGCTAAGCACGTGTACATTAACTAGGTTGTAAGGTTGATACACGCTTGTATATTTAATACTTTTTTTGCTGTAGTACATTCAAGTGAATTCTAGAAGTAATAAATCAGAATGTTCGTTTACTTTATGTCTTTATTTTAGTTAGTAGAATGTAATGCGTTCTTAAGAAGACTAATCAAATTCTCAATCTCTTAAAGATCCTCACAAATGATCGATATTGATAAGCAAAAATCGTAGTACTGGAAAACGAAACGAAACAAAGAAAAATTTTTTTCTTCGAGCGCACAAATTTTGCAATTAGCAAAGTCATCAATCTTTCACTGTTGACCACCTAAAATTCCAGCTTGACAAAAAGACATAACGTTAATTACACTGTCGCGCTCAAAACAAAAAGAATCATTTTCCGAGTATTTAACGTGAGTGCGCGTGCGAATCGTCTCTGTGGCTCTTGCCGTGCTTGCAATCTTTTCTACCTCCTCTTCCTCTTGTCGTTGGACGTCTCTCCTTTTCTTGTGGTCTGAACCGCGTTCCTTATATACTGTCTCGAGCTGTCGCGAGTTTCTACGAGTCTTTCGTAGTTGACGGCAAACAAGGGAATCCGCTATCTCCACGTCATTGGAAATAAAAGGGCCGTGAGCAAGAAATTTTTGACATCCCTGTTAGCGCAGCGAAGGAAACTTAATTACGCTGCGCTTCTTTCTTCGTTGAAGGATAGTATTGAACGAGAATGCTCATTACCACTGATCGCTTCAAAATGTACTGTTCATTATCAGAGCATTGATTGTCGGTCGTTTTCCAAAACTCGAGATACACTCGTCTTACTTACATTCAGTTTGAAAGCGAGCTTTAGTTCAAAAGTCACATCAGCAAGCGAAGAACGAGAGTGAGAGTCGTTAGCTCTAAAATAAATTACCCGCCATTACGCGCTTGCGCGTGCATAATGAATAATAAGTCTCAAATATTTAGAATGCTTACGATTTCCAGTCGTGGGAGCGCAAATGTTGAATTTCAATATGAAAATAGTCCGCGTACGAGGGCTACCGCTGTGGCGGCAGCGCGCGCATATTTCAAAAGACATAAATAAGGCTCTTCCGTTATAAGGAGATAAGGCAGTGTCGGCACCTAATAAATTAACGCTCGGAGCCTCTCTCGCTTGATAGACTCTCTTTCTCTCTCTCTCTCTCTCTCTCGCTCTCTCTCTTTCTCTTTTTCGCTCACGTACTCATGCGCGCGCGAGGAAGCAGGTGCTCCCTACTCTGCTTAAGCCGAGAGACTGGTCACGCTTTCACGTATGCGGCTTTTACAGCGCGTTAAAACCAACATGTCAATAATAGACGCCCATTAATGCATCCTCGACTTTTCTTTTGTTGCACTCTTGTGCGTATGCGAGAAAGAAAGAGAGAGAATGCGTGCTAAATCACGTAGCAAACACTCATTGACAGTTTAAACAATGAGCACTTTTGAACATCGTGTAACACAGCTATCTTGCTGCTGTTCGTGGGCCATGAATACATTATCATAAGTAGGAGTAACGCCAACCTTTTTATAACCTGGGCAATAGAGAGTTAATCAATTACCCGAACAGATGGTTTACCTTTAAACGTCACAATAAATCCAAGAAAACCAATTACGTATTCAAAATTTAGACATTAGATCAATTTAATATATGGCTTGCAAGTAATCTTGACCAAGTCAACGAAATACAAGCGCATGGAGTCATTTTTTCACGTTACTTATCATGAACTCTAAAGGTGTATATTCAAGCGATTTCACGCTTGGAAGTGAAAGAAAAAAGATTCGAGTGGAGGTCAGAGAGAGAGAGAGAGAGAGAGAGAGAGAGAGAGAGAAAGAGAGTCACTTTAACCGTCCAATCAGTGGCTCTTTTCGCGTGTATATTACTTGATCAAATATTGACCCAATAACGCGAGAAAAGGCCTCTCAAAGCTACTCAGCAAAGACCTTCTCTTTATAGTGTAAAGAGGCGCACATTTACTTGCACACATGTCTCCCCCCGTGGATTTCTATTTCAGCATCGCGCCGTTTATAAACATGAATTTCACGCTCAACCACGTGCTCGTCCAATAAAAAATAAAGGAGAGAGTGAGACAGACTGAGAGAGAGAGAGAGAGAGAGAGAGGGATAGAGTCGCCACAGGGGAGCATGGTACGCGCAAGAGAGAACGGTATATATATGTATATATACGTCGAATGACGTGCGAGAGCAGCGTGGTCCGTGAATGATTGATCGTTATGAATGATTTTTGGTTGAACACCGATCATCGCCCTCCCCGTGGGATTCCTTACCTTATTCAGATTCTTCGCCAGCTAATTTTTCTTATCTCTCGACTCATGATAAACAGCTTTCTCTCTCTCTCTCTCTCTCTCTCTCTCTCTCTCTCCCACGGATTTATCACTTATTTCTTTTGTCGAAAAAAGAGAGAAAGAGAAAGAGAGAAAGAGAGAGAGAGAGAGTGGAGAACACTCGAGATAAATTAATTAAGATTAGAGTTATCGTTTTTTCAATGCGGCTACCGTGTTTCGCTCAAAGCCAAAAAGAGGCCAAAATAAATTTACGGACGGGTACGCGTAAAAACGGAAAGAATGGAGAGAAGACAAGATAGCAGCGGCAGTAAGACGGCAGGAGCAACGGCGACCAGAAAGAAAGAGAGAGAGAGAGAGATGGCTGGGCGATCAGTGACCGCAGAGCAAGGCCCCGAACGCCAAGGTCCTCGCGAAGAGAGTACTATAAGGAGGCGGAGGCGTTAAGGGGTTTCCACAACGAGGCGATGACGAGGCTCGCAGCTGATCGACTGTAATCTACAAGTACACGCATCTCGTGTTGCGATCTTTTTCTTTCTTAATGCGCGACGACGGCCTTCGCCGTATATGTATATATGAGGAGTCAATAAACTTTTATTTCAATCCCCATTTCGCGCGTTCGTGCACGAGCCACATACGTAAATTGAGTGGAAAGGGAGAGAGAACTCTTGCCGTGCGACTCGTTGATTTTAATTTTTCAGAGAAAGAGAGAGAGAGAGAGAGAGAGAGAGATCTTCCTTTACTTACACGCGCGCCTCCTTTCAAGTCTTTTTTCCCCATTCGCTTTTTAATCGGCTATTAACGAGATTAGCGACTGAGGTATGGCTTCATTTATATTTACTCGCAAGCTCTTGAGTAAGCGTATGTGTGTGCGTGTGTGTTTTTCTGTCGGCGAGAGTGAACAAGCGACTTTCGAACGATCTATCGCTCACCGCCGACGCCGACACTATCGTTTCACCATCGCTCGTACGTTGTTATTTAAGTGACAAGTATATTACTGAAAATTTATTTACGACCGGTTCACGTCTCAAGCGCCGCCACCATGATCCATGCTCTGGGACATGGCCTATCGAGTACATGTCATGCAGTTTTTTTGCGTAATTAAGTAATGCTTGACAATGTCATTCTTGCGACACACACATTATAGTCCTCGAATCTTTTTCGCTCGATCGCGATTTATCGAGCCCTCATAACTCACGAGGCTGCGTACTATGTATTATTCAATTAGTCCGCGTACATTAGACAAAAATAGGGGCGACGATAAATTTCGGACGATAGAGATAAAGTGTTGGGCAAAGGGAGGAGGGAGTGGTTAGATAGAGGTACAAAAGGATCTACAGAGAGAATGTGTTCTCTAAAGCGTTAAACCACGAATGAGAGACAAAGGGTCAGAATGAAGGAGGGAGGAACGGAGGGAAGCAAGGAAGGACATTATGTCAGGTGCTTTTTAAGTGGACATTCTCGATTTCAGCGGATAAAAGGCGTACGCGTCAAGAAAAAAATCAAAGAACAAAGTGTCGGATTTCATATGGACGCGCGAGAACGGATCTTTATTTAAATAAAAATGACGATAATTCAAGCTCGAGCCCCGCTCGCTCGCCATTCGGCACTCAGTGAAAATTATTAGTGACATAAATTTGCTCTCTGAGTAATTATTCAAAGGACGATAACATTTATTATGCGTGAGTAATTAAATATCGCGTGTTCGAGCGAGTAAACGTGACGTCAAAGACATCGCATACAGTCCTATGAGGGAAGTCCACTTAACGCGATCCCCATCCTGAAATAGTCGCGTTAATTTGGCTGGATCGCTTAGCGCGCGCCAGACCAAACGCTTGCGGCGAGGGATCGAAAAAAATGAGTCTGCGAATGGGTTCTACACCACGACCAAAATTGAGATGGATCCTCGAAAGGTGTCTCGGCTATTCGTTTTTTTAAACCTTTTTCTGACCTTTTTCGAATCGCATTCCCAACAAAAATTACGATGGTCTAGTTCTTTCAACAATTTGACGTGTTTCATTATCGGTGATTTATCTTATTATCTTTGAAACTCGTGTTTTTTTGTCCCAAGGCTTTTAATGGAGCGCAGTGGTTTTGTTTGATTTCATGTAATTTTATTACTGATCCTGAACTGTAGCTTAACGTTGTCGTTTTATAAAAAAGCTGTATATGTGTATATATATATATATACATCGATAGAGAAAAAAGTTGCTGAAAGTGTACACATGAGAGACAAGACTGAAGAGCCAATTACAGGAGATATTGTCGGTAGTGCAAACAAAACGACGAAAGCTCGACTTTTCCCGAGGACTATATAGACACGCTCACGTGCACAAAGGGCAAAAGAATACAGCTCGTACGGTGGCAGTGACCGCTACAAGCGACAAGTTTATAAAAGACGAAAGTGTGACGGCGTCTCGTCATTGAGGTCGATTCGTCGCGCGATTCTTTTTGCCCCCTAGTGTCCTCGGCGTACCGCAAGCCGGCGTAAGCGCAACACAGGACTCAACGCTTTTTGCCAAGCACTCGAGCTCATCCGCTCTGCAGCGGCGAGATTTCAATTGCGCGACGAACCGCGTCAGTCTCGGAGATAAAAAGAGAGCGTTCTCTCGCTCGTGTAAAAAAGCCGAAAGGAAGAGCACTGCAGAAGTATGGGAGTGGAGAAGTATGGCACAAAAAAGAGCAAAGACAAATAAAAGAAAATTGCCGAACAAAAAGCTACTGCGGGGACACGGCGATGGGGCTAGAAATGAAAATGAAACGCCTCCAGAGAGTAGTCCAGAGAGAGGGAGAGAGTACAAGAAGAATAAAACCGATAAGCGGCCATGTTTATTGCCACAATAAAGTCCCACACGAGTTCGCGCAAGCCGGCAAGAAAACGAAGAGTCGCACTGCGACGTGCGACGTGTATAGCTGAAGTGTGTTTGCCGTATGAGTGGCGTAAAAGTCATTCGCCGAAAACTTATGGGCCTGGCTGACCTTCTAGCTACTCGCGCTACTGCTGTCGTATTCCGCGGTTTTATGGAAGTCAGTAAAGCGCCTCGGAAAGAGAACGAGAGTCACTCACAAGAGTTACGAGGCAGCAGCAAAAATATTCAATTTCCGAACACGTTGCCCCGTGCGATCAACCTCATCTGAATCGTGTCGCTGTTTCGTTGCTGACAACCGGTAGAAACGACGAGATACGCCACCGGGTAGCCGTGCAGCCACCGGGGACGAGTTTCGCTCAAATTAATTGAGCGCGCCGCGTTCCAAAGATAAGAGAGACGAGTTTCGTGTCGCCAAATCTAACGTTCCAAAGATACAAGGACTTCACGGCAATTAAAGAGCCACTGGCCTTGGCAGGACAATTTCCGTTTTTTGTTGGTTTCGTATTTTGTTGAAATTTGCGAAGATCATGGAAAAAAGAGCTCGATTTAATGATTCACTGATTAATGAATTTGCACGAGCATCATGGAAGGTTGCTACTATTACTATCGCCGTGGATTTATCGCCTCATTATTAAAACATCAAGAGAATGCTACTTTCACAATGCACGAGTATATCTTACAGTCGCGGTAAAATAATACGACAAAATAAGCTCGTATATAATGGGGATATCATTAACAACGCTGTGTCTGCTTAAAATAAATAACGCGAGCCTCGGTAGCGCTAGAGCTCTGGCGAAATTAATAGTAATCGTTTCGGATGTTGATTTTCACGACTCGAGCGTCTAGATTATAACTTGGAGCTTTCTGACGTTAATGGTAACCGGGTTTCGATATTCCCGCTGATTTATTGAACTAGAAATGCTTCTAGTCACGCGAAAACGTCTTAATTATCAACTCTCAACCCACGATCTATTCTCGTCGCTTTCCTTTTTACATTTGACATATAGTACGAAAGAGGAGAAAAAAGTTGGTCAATGAAGCCACAATCTTAATTCGAAATTAAATGTATGACTGTAAGTCTCTTATTGGACGATGATAAGAGTTATATTGAAGCTGGCAAAAGAAAGGTGTGCAAGAATGAGAGAAGGAGAAGAGTAAGAGGGAGAAGGACGATGGTGAACGAAGCAAGATGACGAGGACAGTGGATATTCGCGAAGAGGACGGAGGCTGTAGTGGCGAGCCGAGTCGGACGAGCCACTGTGAGGGCCCAAAGATTGTATCCGTGTCTTGTTTTTATAGGTTCACCGCGGAACGTTCAGGCCCTGCGGTGCTCCTTCTCTCTCTCTCTCTCTCTCTCTCTCTCTCTCTCTCTCTCTGTCGCTCTTCTCGTTCTCGCGGGTAAAATATAATGCGATGCGCATCGGGAAGAGAAAGGGACAGCACCAGCAGCAGCAACAACGGCGGCGGCGGCGGCGGCGACGACGGCGGCAACAGCCGATACAGTAGAAGGAGGCCCGAAGAAAGAGGGAGGGAGAGTCGCGCGAACGCAAACGCGGTGGGAGAGCTCGCCCCAAGTTAAGTACATCGAACGAGGCAACCGCGAGAGAAAGAGAAAGAGAGAGAAAGAGAGAGAAAGAGAGAGAACTAGTTGGGGCCCGTTGGGTTAGTAGAGGCGTTCGCCAGTCGCTCCGTGAATCCAGCGAGTGCAAGACCGTGAGCGTGTTGTCTTACGTACGCCGTGTCCGATTCAAGACAAGATTGCGCGAGAACGTGAACGGATATCTTGCGACGGGCTGACAAATGCCCAAGTTGAACCGAGGAATCGATCGTGCATCGATGCGCCAGTGGGCCCACGACGGGTCAACAAAATGAGATCGGTCTTTGCCGTTGTCGGCGCCGGCTGACAGCGCCACGAAAAGCAGTTATGCCGCGAGATAAGATGGACCGCGTCAAACCAGCACAACAAACTTCAGCCAGCGATATTTGAGATCAGGATGCAGGGCAATCTGGCCGTTCTCGCTGTGTTCTTCGGCACAGTGCTATGCGTGCTGGGCGCCAGCCTCAGCAAGGCCCTGAGGTACAAAGCGCCCGACGAGTGTCAATGGCTCATAGACGGCGACGACGAGGATAAAGTCGCGCTCGTCTGCCGACTAAGAACCATCAACAGCGAGCTCGAGAATGCCAACTTTAGCGTCATACAGCCGCAGCGCACCGTTAGACTTAGACTCGAGTGCAGCGACGCGCTGTTCTATCAGAGTTCCTTGAACGCGGGTAGCTTTCGGCCACTCGTCGAGCTGAAAGAGCTCGTCATCGAGTACTGCAAAATCGGCAATCTCTCGGACGACGCGTTCAGGGGCCTGAAACAACTGCGAAACCTCACGGTGCGCACCTACAATAGCGAGTGGTCGTCGATGGCGCTGGAGGTGTCGCCTCGAGCCTTCACCGAGGAACTCAGCCAACTGGAGAAGCTCGATCTGGGAAACAACAACATGTGGAGTCTACCCGAAGGTTCGCTGTGTCCACTGTTCAACCTGGAGCTGCTTAATCTGACGAGAAATCGGCTGAGGGAGGTATCGAGCTTCAAGTTCAATCTGGGCAGCCGATGCGCGGCCAATCTGCGGATAGTAGACCTCAGTAACAATAGTATCGAGTCGTTGCCATCGGCAGCTTTCTCGGGACTCTCACGGCTGCACTCGCTCAACCTCAAGAGCAATAACATTGCATTTATAGCCGACCGAGCCTTCGAAGGCCTCGGCGCGTTAACGAGCATTCAGCTCTCGAACAATCGACTCGGCAGTTTACCGCCAGACCTCTTTGCCGAGGCGCGGGACATCAAGGAGATCCACCTGCGCAACAACACTCTCGCGGTTCTTCCGCCTGGGCTGTTCAGCGAACTCACGCAACTGCTTGTTCTCGACTTGTCAGCGAATGAATTGTCCGCCGAGTGGATCAACTCGGCCACCTTCACAGGTCTGGTGCGGCTCGTTGTTCTCGACTTGTCGGACAATCAAATAAACAGGCTCGAAACTTCCGTCTTCCGCGACCTCTACAGTCTGCAAATTCTTCGACTGCAGGAGAATCTTATCGATTATTTGCAGGAGAACACGTTCAGCGCTCTATCCAATCTGCACACGCTGGTGCTGAGCGATAACCGTCTGTCGAACATCGACGCGATCACCTTCAGCGGGTTGTACGTGCTAAATCTGCTGTCGCTCGACAACAACCGGCTGACCGATTTGCATCCGACTTCGCTGAAGAACGCCTCGTCTCTACAGCATCTGCATTTAAACGGCAACCGATTGATGGGTATACCAGAGGCGCTGAAAGCCACGCCGCTGCTGCGTACCCTTGACCTCGGCGAAAACCTCATCTCAGAGTTGCCCAGGGGTACTTTCGATCACATGACTCATCTCAGCGGGTTGAGGCTCATCGACAACCACATCGGCAATCTGACCAAGGGCATTTTCGATAAGATCAGAGAGCTCAACATCTTGAATTTATCGGGCAATCGGATTCAGCACGTCGAGCCTGGCACCTTCGACGAAAATCTCAAACTCCAAGCGATCCGCCTGGATGGCAATCAGCTGACGACAATAAGCAACCTCTTTTCCAATCTGCCGAATCTCGTTTGGCTCAACGTCAGCGATAACAAGCTACGGAATTTTGATTACGCAATGATACCGACGGCCTTGCAATGGCTTGACATACACGCCAATGAAATCAGCGAGCTCGGTAATTACTATGAAATCGAGTCGCAGCTGCACCTCAATACATTCGACGCCAGCGTGAATCGGCTTACCGAGATCACCGGTAGCTCCATACCGACCAGCGTCAAAATGCTTTACTTGAATGACAATCTGATATCGCGAGTGCAAAGTTACGCCTTTTTCAAGAAGCCTAATCTGACGCGCGTCGACTTGAAAGGCAATCGAATACGCAGGATAGAGCCGTACGCGCTGCGAATAACGGAAGTGCCGCCCGACAAGCCACTTCCCGAGTTTTACATCGGCGACAACGATTACCTTTGCGACTGCACCATGGAATGGCTGCAGCGTGTCAATCGTCAAACTCAGAGTCGCGTGCAGCCGCGAGTCATGGACCTTGACAGCATCTACTGCGAATTACTCTACGACCGGGAACGTCTCTACGTGCCACTGGTCGAGGCCTCGCATTCGCAGTTTTTATGTAAATACGACACGCATTGTTTCGCCATCTGTCATTGTTGCGACTTTGACGCGTGTGATTGTGAGATGACCTGCCCTACCAACTGCACCTGTTATCACGACCAGACCTGGACGGCCAACGTCGTGGATTGTGCCGCGGGTGGTCACGTGGGCAGATTACCCGAACAGATCCCCATGGACGCGACGCGTCTCTACCTGGATGGTAACAATTTACGCGCCATTGCTAGTCATGCCTTCATCGGGCGCAAGAAATTGAAAATGCTCTTCCTCAACGCCTCTAATATCGAACTCCTGCAGAACCGATCGTTCAATGGACTGCGGAATCTGGAAGACTTGCATCTTCAGGACAATGGACTACGGGAGCTACGTGGTCACGAGTTCCTTGGTCTCGACGCCCTGCAAACGTTGCGACTAGAACGCAACAAGCTTTGGGCGATCGCTAACGAGACCTTCCTGTCTCTTCCCTCGCTTGCGACGCTGTACCTGCAGAACAACCGGCTGACGACCCTGGCGGTTTGGACTTTGCCGGTCAGTATCGAGGCAAACCTCGCCGGTAATCCCTGGACCTGTGACTGCGAATTCGTGCGCGAGTACCGCGAGTGGTCGGATAGTCCTTCAGTGCGGGTGATAGATTCAGCAGCGCTCAGGTGCTCGTACAACTCGTCGATCGACGACGACACGAGCTTCAGAGATGGAAATGACCTTGGTGAGAGCGACGATGGCTATGGATTTTTGCTATCGAATGGCAAAGGCAATCGAGTCAATGGTTCGATATGCGCAGATATCGAGAGCATCGGAGAAAGCAGCGGTGTAGCCGGTAACTTCACTAAAACCATCATCGAGCGTCAGGCTCTCGAGGGCTACTTGCCGTTGCTCGTCGGTACTCTCGTGGTCTTCCTCCTGCTGGTGCTGATCTGCATGTTGGGCTTCTTTTTCCGTCACGAGATGCGAGTTTGGTTCTATTCGCGCTTTGGCGTTCGGCTGTTTTATCGACAAACCGACGTGGATCGCGACGACAGGGATAAGCTTTTCGACGCCTTCATCAGCTATAGTTCCAAGGACGAAGCATTTGTTACCGAGGAGCTGGCTCCCGTTCTCGAGATGGGCAACCCCTCGTACAAGCTCTGCCTACACTACCGGGACTTTCCCGTTGGTAGCTTTATCGCCGACACCATAGTCCAAGCGGTTGAGTCATCGCGACGTACCATTATGGTATTATCGGAAAATTTCATCAAATCCGAATGGTGTCGCTTCGATTTCAAGTCGGCGCATCATCAGGTGCTAAGAGACAGACGGCGCCGGCTCATTCTCGTTCTCGTGGGTGACGTACCACAACGTGACCTCGATCCCGATATCAGACTCTATCTCAAGACCAACACATATCTGCAGTGGGGTGACAAACTATTCTGGGAGAAGCTGCGCTTCGCCTTGCCCGATGTACCCAACAATCAGCGACAACAACGGAGACAACAACCGATACCGGTGCGACGACAGCACAACAATCACATGGCCTCGCCTGCCGAGAGGTCACGGACGCTTGCCGTGCATATCTAGTTACTGTGCTTTTTTTTACTATTTGCTGCTTTTTCCATTATTGACACTTTCTAAGTTATCAATTATTCAGCGATAACAAGTCTATTGATACAGAGGACTTACTGAATGCTGAGAGACTATTGCTTTGCGTGAATGTGCATGTGTACGTATCTAAAAGTGCAATATACAAGTGTTTGTGCCCAGTTTGTTATTTGTACATGTAAATACTGGAAGAGATGTCAAGCAATCGGCAAGAGTGTACCTTTATCACATTGTGTGTAGGAACGCGAGGAGCGTGTGTGTGTGTGTGTGTGTATGTGTGTGTATGTGCGCGCTCGCGCGTACGTCTGTATTTCGTCTGCTGTACACGGTTAAAACTATCTAGTGAGAGAAGGAGCGAGCAAAGAGAAGGAAATAGACTGACACTCGAGTTGCACGAAATGTATAAAGCAAATACAATGTACATGGCGCGCAGCCAAGTTTGTAAATAAACGATTAATAGCATATAGCTTCAATATATATTTAATGCGGGCACGTATGTTCATACATGTGTACAATCGATTGCAAAAGAAACGGTTAAATAGTAGATCGACATTATCTCTCTCTCTCTCTGTCTCTCTCTCTGTCTCTCTCTTTCCGTTTCTCAATCTCGGTATTACGTTTTCTCTCTTTTGCAAGCACAGCCATCGCTAATTAGACATCACGTATGCACTCTAAAAATAATAACAACGCTCGCGGCAACTCAAGACAAATCCCGAGTGATAGCGCGGTAAGAGCAGTGGTGTGCGGATGTGGTGTGCGTTGCATTGCTGCCGCCGCTCGCCGCTACCACCACGGTAAATGATTGTTATTATTGTGCCGCTGGGATTTTTCTTGGGCTCACGCGCGCGAGAATGAGAGACCAGAGACAGAAAGTTGGTTAGAAAGAGAGAGAGAGAGAGAGGGAGTGAGCGAGAAACTGCTGGTCGAATATACAACACCTTCTTTTGAAAAAAACCAAGAGTCATTCATTTGAATAAAATGGTCGTGTTAGGAATGTGTCAACAACTCGATCGACTTTTATTATGAAATCGAATCGATCAAACATTTATTTTGATTGAAAATCCGTCCAGTTATACAAGCTGCGTTCTTTTCTTTTATCTCCATAGCACAACATTAAGAAGGATATGTAGAGAGAGAGAGAGAGAGAGAGAGAGAGAGAGAGAGAGAATGTAAAGTACATCTGCGTTCCTTGGCTATATAATTTATGATGTTACACAAATGAAAAATATATAATCTCGATCGAGTCGCATGCGCGTGCACGCGCACATCTCCTGGTATTAGATATTCCAACGAAAAATGCGCAAACCTTCAGGTTGTGTGTATGTGTGCATGCTGCAGAATCTGTACAGAGCATCGAGCAAATCCATGCTCCGCTCACGGTGATATAACTTTCTAATGAATTTTGTATTAGGACGGCGTGATTTTAGATGCATTAAGCAACAAGACTCAAGGAATTTTCGTAGAGACTTTAAGAATCAGAAACAAGTGAGAAAGTAATCAAATGTGTATGTGCATTTATATGCGAGTGCGAGTGCAAGTATTTTAGTATTTATTTATCGATGCGTATGTTTAACGGGTCATGCGAAAATTGTGCGTATTCTTCCTATGTAATAGTTATTTGTACGAAAGCAACGCTGAGCTTTCGCCATCGTTCTCTGTAAATTTTGTAAAATACTCCAAGCGAAATATATAAAAAATGAAGAAGTAGGTCTCCTGCGTCGCAAGCATGTCCGGTGGGCGGTAGGGATGAAACACCACCGCCGCCGGGGGCGGAGAAGAGAGAGAGAGTTGCAATTCAAAGAGAGAATTAAAAAAAAGACACGAGCGAGCGTTGGAAGTAAAACGAACTCGAAAGAGAGAAATAAAAAAAGTTCTATTGTGACGTTTAAAGACTTGCTTTTTATTTCTTAAAAAAATCCATTCACCATACCTGCATTAGACCCTCCTATTACCGTCCCACTCTCTTTCCTATTCTTACGAGTGTCCCCAAAATCTCTGCGACGGAAACCCGGCGACACACACGCGCTCGCAAGGCTGAATAGAGATCCGTTAACCTGCATAGAGGTATATTGCCTCGAGGGCTGCTGGCATACGGGTTGCAAAAAAGAATATCCGTGAAAGAATGTCTTATCGAGACCGCGCGCACTGCTGCTACTGTTACTTCTCTTACCTGCTCTAATACACTACACAACATCCTTCTCGTTATATTTTTTATATGAAAACTCACCGCAAACCGCTTCTTCGTATTTCTGTACTTTATCGAAGAGTTTGTCTCTTATTTAATTTTCCTTTTTTTCCCTATATCTCTTCCGAGCAGATGAAGCTTTTTCTTGTATTTCTTAGGTTACAGCGCGATTTTCTTTCCCCTTCCCTTTGCCAACCTTATCAGTGCGTTCTGGGGACTCTTATGAGAAATAACTGGAATAACTGGGGCTCTCGTAGCTCGCTCGGGCATCGAGAAATTGAATAATTTAACGAGGACTATGGAAATGTATTTTGCAGGAGAGAGAGGCCATATAGAGATACGCCCGCTCGATTCACATCTTATATATGTTTTTTTTGCCGAGTGAATATATTAGCCGAAATTAAATACAGACCTTTTCTTTTGTGATCCTTAACGACAATACCTATATAGTTCAAGCTCGAGCAGTCAGTCGATTGTTATCGCGAATTCGTTGAAAGATTAAGGAACGAATCACCTTAGTTTTCAGTTACTCGCGCAACGATATTTATTCCGATATCAAAAGAAACATATTTTCATCGTGATTTCAGCAAGAAAATGTATGTTACCTCGATAAACTCACGTTAACGACACGAAATACCAGCGTTACAAAAATGCATGTCTTTCACAATGGGAATTTTCTTGGAAAATTTGGTATACTAATTTAACGCTATAAAATACTTGGAATATCTAATGAGAAAAATTGCACCGACTACATACATATTTGATACAAGTAAATTTACATATTTAATTAGCCCAAGAATTTGTATCAAATGAACGTTCTTTCCAGCAACTATACCATTTACTATCGTTTCGAGAGTAACGCAAAGCGTACAATTAGACATTTGGGAACGTACACACAAATAGAGTATCAGTCCCATTACCCATTATCAAATTGGAGAACACAGGCAAACCAAGTGCTATCGCGCAAAAAGTCCGTACATGGAAACAATGACATTCCATCAAGTGTAAAAAAGTGAGAGAGAGGTAGATCAGTTGTTGATTCTTTACCGTAATACAATCACAAACACGTGTATTATCGTTTCGCTAGTGTTGAATCCTTAATTAAAGAAATTCATGTCTCTTTGGAGATAGACGTACGAATACGTGCGCGCAGATATCCGTCCACGTGCGGTACGTCCACTCACGTAAATGTATGTATGCAGGGAAGGGAGAAGGACGCGTGTCGAGAGTGAGAGAGAGAGAGAGAGAGAGAGAGAGAGAGAGAGATGGAATAGCGACAGTGTAAACAAGTCTATTTTAGATTAGGCTCATCCTGAACGGTACTGTCAGCAGCGTCGGGCATCGTGCCACCTGGCGCGGTAGCTGGATTATAATGAAATATCCTCTAATCGCTCGCATCAATTACTCGGCTAGCTCTGCTCGTTTGATAAAAATGCGCAAAGGAGATGTGCAGAGGGAAGAGGGGTGAATTCCGGCATTATCGTGGTATAAGCAAGGATTCAGACTAGAGAGGAGTTTCCATTAGGCGATCCCGATATCGCGGGTGGGCAATTAAGATAAAATTATCGAAAAGACATTAGGCTCGCCATAAGGAGAGAAGAAGGGATGATGGAGAGAGAGGGAGAGAGATAGAGAGAGAGAGAGAGAGAAACTAACACGAGAACCGCTGCTTGAGCGGCCTTGCGCAGCTGTGCGGTATGTTCCGAGTTGTGCCGTCGAAAAACCGTAACAGGAGGACGAGTCACAACAGCAGCAGCTGTCGTCATCCTCGACCATTACGCGTTTAAAGTTGCTAACAAGCGAAGGTAAGAAAAGTCGCTTTTCCGTTGCTTCGCTCACTTGTCCGATACACGAGAACTGACATAAGGCTCTCCCCCTCTCTCTCTCTGATCGGATATAAGAGGCGCTAAATTGAAGAATCGCAGTAGGTCGGCTAGTCTGTTCTTTCTTCCAACAAGACGAGGATGAGCTGTACTCTTTCGTTCTCTGCTGCTGCTGATGTTGCCTCAAGCGCACACGTACGAAGAAGAGGAAGAAGAAGAAGGAGAAAGAAAGGTGAGCGTATATAGGGAGGAGGAGGAGAAGACAGACAGCAGTATATCCGGTATTCGAGCTGCTTGCGCGAGGTGTTGCGTGCGAGTTAACGAGCTAACGAAGAGCGCGCGATTTTCTTTTCCTATCAAGCCTCCATCTACTTCTCACAGGCGTACATACACTTTCGTATACGCACGTGCATACATATACATCCGTACAGAGGTCCTTCTCACAACGGGCCAAGCCCCTATACCTGATTTTAAAGCTCCACTCACAATTGTCATAAACATATTCCCCGAGCTTTTCTTCTTCTTTCATTATACTTTACACACACGCACATGCACACTACTTGCTGTCTGACTGCCTGTATATGAGTGTCCGATTCTTGTTTTCCTCCTCTTTCTTCTCTTCTTCTTCGCATCTCTGACTCTCTCTCTCTCTCTCTCTCTCTTTTTCTCATTCTAGCCTCCCTTTATTTATTTATTTCGTAATTCAAAGGTGAGTGGGCGTGCACCAAGCGAGCGAGCGGCTATAAAGAATAATAAAGTTTGATCTTTTCGCGGGTTATGCCGACGAGAGTATACGCATATACACATACGTATACGTGTGTGTATATTCCCGTGTCTTGAGAGCTCTTTTGAGTTATTATTTACGCATGCACGTGTGCATATTTACGCACACATACACGAACGCGCGCGAGAATCGTTCGGGATCATTGAAGAATTCGCAAGCAAGAGGCCTTCGAGTTAAAAAGGACGAGTCGCTCGTAAAACGTAACTCTCTGCTGGCTTGTATGCAACTTGAAAGAAAAACTTCATTTCAATAATAAGCCTTCGGCGCTCGCTGTTTCTCTCTCTCTCTTGCGCGCACACACACACACGCATACGTGTATGTATATACGTACCTCTTCTAATTAAGTGCATTTTTGGAGGAACGTTATTGGCAAGCTTTCGGTGGCCGTAAGAATATGAGTAGGCGCGAGTATATCCACCCTAAAAAATCTGCGATTCATTAATTCAATGTTGGCGCTCGACATTTCTCGCTCATCAAATTAAAATTCATAGCGAGGCGACGACGAGTACAGGCAGCGGCACTGGCGCTATATAGCACAGCAGTAGTGCGCGCTTAATGAGCGGGAATAATGGCAAAATCAATTAGGTATTCGGCGCGCAGCCAACTTCCCCGGGCATTCCCAGACGGCAAAGCGATCTTCACCCGCTCCATAGTACGAGAACAAGTGGTGCGGAATCTCTCTCGCTCTTGCTTTCGTGTAAGACGCCACCTGGAGAGGGAAGGGAGACCCGCTCACGCGCGCGCATGGCTAATTTACTAATTTCCTTGAGTCACCCGAGAGAGTGAGGGAGAATCTTCCTTTCCAGACACCCTTACATCATCGAGTTCGTTTCCACGCCTTGGATATATTAACGATTTTCCGGATGAATATTCATCACAGGTTCCACGATTGCGGCGACCCAATTTCTTTGCTTTTCGTGTATACAGCTTGCACAAATTGATACACTATCTCGGGAACGGAGTAATTTGAATTGGCGACTAACCAACGAAAGCTTGTTAGGTAGTGAATTTTTTTAAGGGATACGTATTATCTTAGTATGGGATTCGTTGAAAAGGTAATCAGCAACTGCAAGGATATATATTTTTTTTCGTTGACGGTAATCGATGGGTCCATAATTGAATTTTGATCGATGCAAATTGTTCGCTGCGTCTCTTGCGCGCGTCCGGTAAATATTTACCCACTGAAAAGATTGGATTCTCATCGATACTGCAGCAACGATGCAGCGATGCGAATAATGCAGCATCAAGTTCATCAAGTTTGCAGGAGAGTAGGGATAGAGTGGAGTTTGCCCGTATTCACTGTAAATGATTAAGTTCAAGTAGCCATGTACAACGAGAGGGAATAATATTAAAATGATATCGACGAGTAGGGCGCAATGCATGCTTCATCCGCGACCGAAACTTTGCAATCAAAATCATGATTATACATGCTAGAGAGAAAGAGAGAGAGAGAGAGAGAGAGAACCTTGGTTTGAATATGCAGATTACAGCGAGCTATGAGCAACGAACACTGTAATTTACAATAACGGTAGTTATTGCATTGAAATGAAAGCAGCAACTGTTGCAACATTTAAATCCACGATTTTATGTAAATACTTGCGAATAAAGTATTGTTTTTATCTTAAACAGTGCTTTCTGATTACGTTACATCCCTCGTATAATACAAGTGTATCTCGTATCTAACGGAAAATGGATTATTAAATAAATATTTATTAGATTTTCACGTTGTTTATGTAACGGATAATTTTTCAAGAATTAGATAACTTGCAGAAATGCTGAGTATTGCATTATCATAATGCTCATCATTAGCGGCAACGTATAAAATAACGGAACCTGTCGAACGGAGTGCTTCGTTGAAAATAATTGTCACTTGAATAATGACCGTATTCAAAGGTCCGATGAAGAAAAACAAAATATAAAGTTGTAATGGCAGTACAATTGCAACGAACAACGCGAGGTGCCTTATTTCCTTTGGATTTCCCTCAAGATTTCACGTATAAAATGAGTACACAGCTTCGGATGCGTTGCATCATTAATCTTGCCAAGCGCACGAATGAATAACATAAAATTTGATTAGAATACAAATTCATACACGAGTGGAGATAAAAGGCGCTTGATAAGGTAATTTTTCTTGACTTGTTCATTTTTTTCTTTATCGAACAAATACTGCTTGTTCTGTCCATTGTCAGCGAAGAATAATTAACATCTCCCGCGTGCACGCACACACACGTATAGTACAGCGGATATTGCACAAATATATTCCACACGTGAAAGTATACAACTCTAGAACAAAAATTACAGTTCTGTCAGGGTGCGCGTAGGTATTTCTCTATTATGAAGTACACGCAGATGTAAATGAGAACAAGGCGTTAATTGTAGAGCATTCATACTCGCTGGCGGTAATGGAATATTGTCTTCCTCGTATTTTAATATGCATGCAAGAGCAGCAGAGAGAAAGAAAGAGAGAGAGAGAGAGAGAGAGAGAGAGAGAGAGGGAGAGAGAAGAAGTGAAACGGAGTACCAGTAATTATTAAATTCAGCACTTGCGTATATAAGTAATGAGAGACTGTTTTTACGTACATATTATTGAGAAAGTTTTCAATATTTACAAGTATAATAAATAAAAATAACAAGCGGATGTTTGTACTGCCTGATTTATGTACATAAACTTACAGATGATAACTTAATTCTAAAAAGACATGGACACCAATACGTTGTATAATTGCGATAAACAGCCGTGCAATATTCGTATTATTTAAATAGTCCGATGACAAAGAAAGATTAGAAATTTTGCGAAAAATAGTACAACGCGGTATTATGTACGCTATTCGTATTTATATAACCTCATCGAATTTCGTTCATATACCTGCATATGTATATACAAGATACGTATACGATCGGCATCTCGGACATTGTTATTTCGGTCACATTCGCGGTATTTCACTTTTCTCTCCTGACGGCTGCGCAGTGCTATCACGCAAAGATTATCAGCTGCGAGCAGTATATCCATTCACGCTGTACGTGCGAAAATTTTCCGCGCGGCTTACGCAACTCTACCAGATAGATAGATAGATAGATAGAGAAAGAGAGAGATGCACTTTCCTAGAATCCCATGAATAACTTTTACCCCATTATTTTGCTTTCTCAATTACATGCTTTCGCGGCCGCGTGTCAGTCTCCGCACACGTGCAACAGCAGCAGCAGCAGCAGCAAGCAAGTAAGCACACGGAAAACTTATTGGCGGTTCGTAGCTTTGCATCGATAAATTCACGTGAGAAGAGAAGAAACCCCCGGGCCTTCCTCCTCGTTGCCCAATTAAGCTCGAATTTCCCTTACGTCGCACGCATAAACTTTGCCGTGGCCAAGAAAGTCATCTTGCGAGAGAGGGAAAGAGAGAGAGAGAGAGAGAGAGAGAGAGAGAGGATAAAGCTGAGTTTAAGGGCGATGAGAAACTGCAGTATTTTAAGTCCGTTGCTCGTGTTGCATAATTTATTGATGGTATCTATTTCGAGAATACGGGAATCCATCGATTTCCACGAAATGCGTAGTTACTGCTGGTGCTGCGCTGCCACGTAACGTTGTTAGGATCACAGGTTCTTTTCTGCTGACTACGCTAACTGCAATAATTGGTTTACGTTCTGATTAATTCAATTTCACCTAGAGATAATTTTACATTTGGAAGAAATAACTCGACGTTTATTTTTCTTCGACTAATAATAACTTCAAGTTTTACCGATTGAATAAAAGGTAATTAAAACTGATTCAACACTTTCAAGATCTCCGACATTTACAAGATACAAAAATATCTTGCTTCGGATATGAATATCCGACATAACTGGCTTTTACTACTGATTGTTAGCAGGGTGATATATTTCTCGGGCTTCACTTCAAACTCGGGTGGGCTCGCCCGCGAAGTAAGTTTCACATGATGCCGATGCGAGCATCGCAACGGAATAAAGCGAGTGTACTCACCAAGGAGGAGAAAAAAAGTGAAAGAGAGAGAGGGAGAGAACATATATATGCATCTTCCGCTTTACAGAGCATGAAACATCATTCGCGGGCAGTATATCGCGGGTAGTTGAAGGGCTTTGCTTTGACAAACCGTTGGCGAATTCCTGAGAACATTCAGAAGCTTGCTTTGGTGTAAAATAAGAATCCGTTCAAGTGTTTATATGGTATATGTACGTACGCGTGTGTATAGTTGAGTGGGAAGCACTCGAACACACTAGACAGTCGACAATGGTAGGAGGAGGTGGAGAACGACAGGATAGCCTCCAGCCGTGCGTGGCATGCAGTAAGTGTGCTTGCCATATGCAAAGGTGCGTGCAAGGCAGGCAGGGTTGGTTGACATATTCCTATTACGCAAGTGCACGTAATTAGTCCGTTGATGTACGGGCTTGGTTGGTTACTTGCGCTTGGCTCGGCCCATTTGTAGAGAAGAGAGAGAGAGAGAGAGAGAGAGAGAGAGAGGGGGAGAAAGAGAGAGTCGAGGCCGACAATTACTCACGCCGCAGCTGCGATACATATCGCGCCAGCGAGCTTTTTAGCGCTGTCGGAAAACCAGCAGTCCTTCCGTCTTCCTTTTCCTTTACGCTGCTCCCTTCCTGCAGCGATATTAATACTCGTACATGTATATGTGTACGTGCACGTATGTATACGATTATATTGGTGACTTAGAGAGACAGGGGCAGCGGGGTGCTTGTATGTACGCCACTGAAGACATTGCTGTGTGTTACTTTTAAACGGTTTCCCCCGCGTTAAATTGCAACTAACCAACGCTTGACGCCTCGATTCTTGCGCCTTTTGATTTCTTAAGTGAGAGGGAGAGAGTTCTGTTTGCTGTTTGTTTACGAGCCCGATCATCGCTACTCGCTTCCTCTCTACCGACGCACTTGTCATACTTACGTTCGCTGTGATACTTACGAGGGGTGAATTTTTGAGTGTTGTTTGCTCTACTTATTATTACAGGGAAGGGCACATTTAGGGTATGAAGCTTGTTTATAGATATCTGTGTCATCAAAGTTTTCAGATGAATCGTTTTACTAGATTCTTCGTCAATATTAGAAGATAAGTGTATTAGAACTTTCCTCGCCACCGAGTGATATATATATATATGTGTGTACAGCTCGTCTCGGTAAACAGTAGCTGACGTAACGATACCTAGCTATAACGATTAACACGCTCGTCGGTGATCTGATGTTTTAATTAACGAATGCATCCTTACAAATGTTGTATACTCGAATAAAAAAAGAAACAAATTGTAGCCTTTCAAAATAGGCAGTGTTGAAAAGAAGGAATCGAGCGAAAGAGGAACGCTGTGCGGCAAAGTCGAACAAACGGCGTGAAGTTCCATGGTAAAAAGAAATAAAAAAAAGAAGGAAAGAGAAAAAAAGAAGCGGAGCACACAAAGCGACTACGAGGAGCTCATATGCGAAATGAAAATGTTACGAGCCGCGAGAGAGCGAGCAAAATTTTTGCCGGGCGAAAGAAGAAGCAAGCAAAGCGAACGAAGGAAGAAACGAGGCGAAGAAAAAACAGGGCTTCGCATATTTAGGCGGTTCATAACTTGGCGAAGAGTAGTCTATGTGCTCTCCTCGCGTTCTTTTGCCAGCCGAAGAGATAACCTCTCAAACCGACAATTATTGGTAATATCAGAGCGAGCGAGAGAGAGAGAGAGAGAGAGGGAGAGAAGGTTGCATGGCCGCTACGAGCAACATTGAGAGAGAGAGAGAGAGAGAGAGAGAGAGAGAGAGAGAGAGGAGTCGCTGTGGAGAGCTCGAGCGATTATACGGGAAACGAGAGGAAAGATGAGGGGAGATAGGTAGACGTTGCTGAGATAGGGCCCTCAAGGCGGAGCGACTAACTATACTCGATCCGCTCGAGTGCTCGAGAACTGTCGGGCCAGGGCGCAAATTACAGAGTAGCCGCTCTTTCTTTTTCTCTTTCTCTCTTTCTCTCTCTCTCTCTCTTTCTCTTTTGCTCACAAGCTTAGCTTAGGGCCAACAGTCCCAGAACTTACATAGCTCAAGCCCCCGTGTTGTTTGCCCTGCCTGCCGCCAAACTCAATCTAATGAATATCTATGTAAACAAAAGAAAGGAGCTAAGTAGCCGTACACGCCTCTCTCATTTCCATCTTGAGCGTATATTACATCCGACGATTTGCGATGCACAGCTACTACGCTTGATAAATAAATACTAAGGCCACACACACATACACATATAAGAATAAAGGAAACCCGTTTTCCCGGACGCACAATCGATAATTAGTGCACTTTGCAATTTTCAACTTTGCAAAGCACACGTGAGAAAAAAAATCGACAGAGCTGCTGCTGCCGAGAAATATGCGTAATGTACTGAGAAATGTGGCCTAATGAGGATCGCCGCGCGGATGTGCCAACCAGTTTTCTTAAAGAGTCCGAACGCGCTTGTTTTCATTTTTTTTAACGAGCCGCCTCAGAGAAAAAAAGTTTGAACTTTTTTCAGCCAGACCAAAGAGCTTTATTAATGAGCGAGGAATAACTTTACTCGACAAACTTCAAATCTGCGTTTTGTCGCCCGCATTCACTTGCGAGATTTCCGACTACAGAAAAATTTAGATGTCCAGCATAACGAGACATTTACTATCGTGCCAGATACTTTACGAGAAGATGGAGTATTATGAATACAAATTTTCAACTACTTAATGATTTCTTTACAGCTGATGCTTCCTTGCTGGTGCTGTTGCTGCTGCTTACTGTTCCAATGATGAAAACAAGTTTTATGTATTTTCTTTGGAATCGAGTATCTCTTGTTGTACTCTTGAGACGCGCACCCGCGAGAGAGAGAGAGAGAGAGAGAGAGATTTTATTCTCTAGATCTCGTCAGATAACAATTTGCCGATGTATCTTGCGCTCGTATTATTCACACTCAAGGCTCGAGGCAATAAAACGTAAGTATCAAAAAATTTACATACTTCTCAAAATTTCAATTAAATTTTACGAGGTACACGACACCGCGTCTCACTGTCATGCACACATCGAGAAAACGAGCGACCGTAAAACTCTACCATCTACTCAACATTTAAAGCGCTTTTATTTGTATTTCGTACATATACGTTTGAAACTTAATTTCGAAATATATGACTTGCATTCCGTAATGAATAGAAGGACGAGCCATTCGAAACTCGAACATGATCTTTGAAATAATTGTTATGTTACTTAAGCTTTTCTAACTAATTGTTTCACATTGTCAACATTTAACTGACTAAAGTAATGCAATTAATTACACCAAGGGTCTCCATGCGTAGTCCATTGAGGAATAGGTATTTTAGGATATTTGATTGAGCTCTATATGAATTAACATGAAAAATACACTCACCACGCCTATTAACAAGTATGGCATCTTTACGGGTATGTTAATTTAAACAACAGAAAGAAAAAGAGAAAGAAACAAAGAATTTAATTGGTCGGGAGATAGCGATAGAGGCCGTTATTTCTCGAAATCTCGAAACGAGGGGGCGCGATCGAGCAAAAAAATTCCAGGCAAACGGAAAAAGAACGATATACAATTGGCCAAGCGGAAAATGATTATCATAATGACGGATAGGGTCCATTCGTCTCTCTCTCTCTCTCTCTCTCTCTCTCTGTCTCTCTTGGGAAATACTGGTAGATCCAAATGGAGAAATAGGTGGTGGTGGCGATGGTCGTTGCTTTAAATCGCTATGCTTATTTTGCATTTTGCGTCGATCTCGTTTCTTTTTCGATCTTTGTTTGCTTAGTGCTACTTTTTGCAGATTACCCGTGATGGACAGGAAGCTACCAATCGCATTTGTGGTTGAATTGTCAGATAACGAATCCAAGATCCGTTATGCAGTTTTTGCATAAACTTTAAAATTTTCGTTTATTTTATTTTGAACAACTGTCAAATGATATTTTTTACTATAGTCTTGTTGTCAAACTTTCTTCCACGATGAGCAAATATTACGGAATGTATTTCCGGTTGTCCCGACAGAAAAGAAAGCATACGTACATCTAAATGTCCTTCGGTAGCAGAACTTTACCAGCAAGTTGCATTCCGTGCGCTCGCGCAGTTGTCAATAGCAGAGCAAGAGAAGCGTGTAAAATCGACTTGCAGAATGCAAAAGATGCAGCAGAGCAGCGGCACCTACAAGTGTCACTTGTCACAGCTCGTCTGAGGCAACATTTTCGATATCCCAGCATAGCAGCGAAGGGAGAAACTTTTCACAGTTGCTTTCGTTTCTCTGGTGTCTATGTGTCTGTGTGTGCGTGTATGTATATTCTACCGCCGACAAAGCAGAGCAGTGAGAAAGACAGAGGGTGAGAGAGAGAGAGAGAGAGACAGACAGACAGAGAGAGGCAGCCGTTATCTCTACGGACTCTGTGCGCAATGCACCTCTCTCCTTTATCAAGTCGCATAACTCAAGTGAGTACGAGAGGTGCCGTAATCTCAACCGGGAGAGAGAGAGAGAGAGAGCACGGAGAACAACGCCGTCCAGTTATAATAAACAAATGAGTTCTTGGGGGCCGAGTCCCGTTTGGAAATTGAGCTGGCTTTTGTTGTGCAGCAGAAGCAGTTCCCGCCGGCTATTAAATCAACGCACCAAGGAAACAGGAAGAATTCGCATGGTAACTAGCCATTCCTTCGCGCTCCCCCCCCCCCCTTTCTCTCTCTCACTCGGTCTTCTTTTTACTCACGGAATTTCTTCTTTTGTGCGTTAAGCGAAAATTGCCAATAAGTCGAAGAAGAGAGCGCGAGCGTGGCTAATAAACGGAAAGTCCATTCGAATTCTTTGCAGTGGTTGCGCAAATTGACTGCAATGCGTGGCTCGAGAGTTCGTTTGTGTTTCTTCTACTTATTATTATTATTATTATTATTATTATTATTAATTAACCGATACGCCATTTAGCTAGCAGATATATTTTAAGAGAATAAAGAGCCGTTAACCGATTATACATCTGCAAAATCTTGCGTCCGATGCTTACATATCGTTAACCATATTAATAATGGCTTTCTAGTTCTACGCTTAACAAGGCGTTTAACAAAAAAAATAACAAAACTATGTATAGCCCCTCAATTCAATTACTTTGATCCCTCCCGCGCTCGAATCTAACAAGGTTATATCTGAGTATCGCTAGTATAGCAGATACTTTGTAACGTTGCATGTCGTAAAACTACTGAAATATTTCAGTTGTAGAATATTATCTCACTGCAATTATTTGCATTTACCATAGGTTTTAGAAGCCATGAAAAGTAAAGCTAATATTCTGTTCGGTGGTTTCGTTTTTTATTTCGTGTGCGTATACATTCTCAAGTAATTCCTCAAAAATTATCACTCGCAAAATTAGCTCAAAATATTAGGGTCAACAACCTTTAGACTGTTTTCGTGTGTCTAAGAGTTCAGCCAAGCAAGTAATTGATAGCGAATGATGAGATCAATGTACACGTAGAGCAGCACTTTCTCTCACTCGGCTAATTGAAGGCGATAGCGGTGAACTGCCTTAGCTCGTGTGTGTGTGTGTACGTGTTGGGGTATATCCTACGAAAAACTTTGCGTCGATTCCTTTATTTTTCTTTATTTGCCGGCTAGTTTCTTTTATCTCGAGGGCTGTTGGGGCTAAGTGAAATTGTTGGTGAAGCCGGGAATTTTTTTTTCCTCATCCCCGAGCCTGGCTTGCATTAACTGATAGCTCTCGAGGGGTTCTCACATTGTGCGTATGAACTTTCGCGCTGCCCTCGCGTAAACTTCAAAATCTTTCTGCTGTACTCGCTGACTCACTTTGACAGTTGTATTTTTTTTCTCTTCCAGAAACTTTTATCTTTCTCTCTCTCTCTCTCTCGCTCTCACACACACACACACACTTTCCCATAAGAGTTTCATCAAATTACGCGCAGACGAGGAAGTTACCGATGTCGCGGTTTTAATCAAATCTAAGTGAGATTGGGGGGAAAGAGAGATACTTTTCTCGATGGTTACTCTTGGCATGTATATATCGTGCGGTCGAAAGCGAGAGAGAGAGAGACAGAAACCAGAAAAATAATTTCAGCAGAGAATTGAAAAGAGAACCTTGAATTTTATTCGAGTGTACAGGCGCCGCCGCAGCTAAACAAGATTTTTGTGCAAATGAAACAGACAACACGACAACGGTCTTGGCCGCGCATAGACGATTGAATTTAAATGTTGCTAAAACAGAGGAAACTCGAAAATGACGCTGAATAATTTTGGTTGAAAACGATGCGAGTCAGCGCGACCAAAATAGACTCTGCGCCACGAAAAACTTTATCTTGTAAAACAGGTACGGGAATGGTACACAAGCGGTGGAAGAATAAATTATTCGGGACTGTCTATTTGCGAACAATTCGAGGCATGTGTAACCCCCTCCCTCATCCCTCCAAAAAATAAAAAGAAGAGTAAGAAGAGGCGCCTCACCTCGGGCCAGAGCATAAACGGCTGTCGAACCCAAGGCTGGAATCCTAAGAGCGAAACGATGTTAAAGCGCATTTCCTCTCCGGGCGCCTTTTACGATTACATCGCCGCACTATACGAAAATCCACGCCTTGCACCGCATCACCGAGAGCTTTTTGCATGAGACCGCATCTCGCGGTGCGAGCCTCGAGATGGATAGGCATACCGCCGTCGTTGTCGAGCTTTGTAGGGCGACGACAACTTGCGGAAAAGAGAGAGAGAAAGCAAGATTGACGGCTACTTTATTTAAATCTTAATGTATGGCTGTCGTCTTCAACGTAAACGACTCGTTAGTCTTACGTTGTCTGTTGGTGTTGCTTTGAGTGGCATTTCGAGTTGCTGCATAAGTATAAAGTACAGCTGCTAAAAACTTCCTCAACTTTTCCAACTAAATTTCACTTGCAAATGCATAATTCCGGCCTGTCTTACAAAGGTTTTTCTTGGAACAACACATTTTTTACATTTTATAGAAATTATTCTGTGATAACGTCAATCGTCAAATTTTATTTGTACAATTATGACGTTGAACAGTTTGGATTAACCTACATTTTTTAAAGTATTTCAAATTATATTACGTTATAAAATAAATTATACTGAATTGAAGTTTTTCGTAGAAAATCTAATAGTAAAAATGCAATTTGTTGGAATGAATATAAACAGCAAATTATTTTGCACAATAATAGTATAAATGTGGACATGCACGGCTACTGTGCAGTCGAAACGTTTGAGGAAACAAGAGAGAATGAGAGAGAGAGAGAGAGAGAGAGAGAGAGAGAGAGAGAGAGAGAGAGAGCTCCCTTGAAAAAGAATTCCTCGAAAGCAAAAAATGGCAATTCGCGAAGAGGGTCAAAAAAAGCCGAGAGAATGAAATTTCTAATTAGCCGTCTCCGCGTTCAAGCAGCAGAGCGGTCCGAACATTTTGACTCACTCTCCCCTTCGTTGTTGGGGAAAAAAGAAGAGAGTGAGAGAGAAAGAGAGAGAGAGCGCGCGGTTAACGAAAGCCCCATGCCCGAGCACAGACATGACGTAGTTCATTGTAAGAGTGGGACTGGCGCGGGCGCTCGTGCACAAGCTGCGGAAAACAATGAGAAACGACCTTTCTCGAGTGGAACGGCCAAATCGCTCGGCAGCAACAACAACAACAAAAAAAGGGAGCAGAGCAAACGAGTATACGACGACGAAACACACAACGGTGGCCAAGGCAGGAGAGCAAAAAAAAGAAAGAGAGCAGCAAGCCGAACAAGAAGAGGAAGGAAGTGAGGTCCGAGCTGGTTGCTACTGCTGCTACTGCTTACACACTACTTTTAATGAACCTGAATGTATGTGTACGTATGCACTGCAACGTAGTAAGAATAACCCAAATGCTCATAGTCATGAAATCGAGTAGAAAGACAATATGAGATTCGGCGACTGCTATTATACTATATTGTGTATTTTTTGTCAGTTTGTCTCCGCGAGGGTGTGGCAATTGACGGGACCCGGCCGTCCATGAACGAGCTAACGAGTGCGCTTAATGGCGTGATTACGTTTGGGATGTTAATGTGAGCACGACTTCACGGATGAAAGTGATAAGGCGCTAACCTGTTGCTGGTTGTTACTGCTGCTGCTGCTGCTGCTGCTGCTGCTGCTGCTGCTGCTGCTGCCACCGCTGAGAAATTAACGTCGCGAACAGGCACTCATTCTTTTGACGAGTTATGTAAGTTTAATTTTTACCAAGTGCAGCAACGAGCTTCTTTTTCTCTTTTTTTATAATCGCCGTTTTAAAAATAGACTTTTCAAAGAACTTTGATAATGACGCGAGATAAAAAAACCTTCTTTTAAATTGCGCTTTATTTCGTTTCCAAAGTAAATCGCACTTTAATTTACGGTTTACGGTTGAATCTTATCATTCTGGACTCGTCGATCATTTTTATACCATGAACACAAATTTCAAGCCACAAGTTAAACTCTGAATGACACTGGTTTTTTATATCAATCTATATATAATAGACAATTGATCGCATTATTGGATTTGCAATAAACAATGCGAATGGATTTTCAGTGTATTAAATGCTGAATCAACTAAGCCGTATTGGAGCTTCCATTTATCAAATCTATTTTGAGCCGGAGAGTATCAGGATTCCCAGTAGGAATGCGATACTTGAAATTTGACGATTAATCAAATTTTAAACCCAGGACAATGTCGATAACTGATGATAATCAAACAAAATAATAACAATTCTATAAAACTAATAAAAATGATAAACTTGTTAAGGAGACATAAGAGGAAAAATGAAGAAAACGAGGCGAATAGACAATTATGCTCAACGAAGCTCTTAACCCACAGATCTCGAGATACAAGTGCGCTTTGGAGAGTGAACGACAAGTTTCCTAGCCGTTGGAAAATTGAATCAGAGGCTAGCTGTCTCGCTCTCTCGAAACTCGGATGAATTCCCAACTCGACTAATCTGAATTTTGGTCATCCCGCGTGGCAAAGTCGTCTAACGTATATACCTTGGCATCCTCATTCGGTCGCCGAGATTCCCAATCGGAAAATCCAAGAGTCTCAGCTCGCAAAGTGAATATAGTTTTCTCTCTCTTTCTCTCTCTCTCTCTCTTTCTATCTTTTGCACACGGTCGCAGAAGAACAATCGCATAGCTACTGCATTATGCGGTTTTGACTAGCAAAAGAAAACGACTGCTAGCCGTTATGAGAGAGGGAGAGAGAGAGAGAGAGAGAGAGAAACGTCAGTCGCCAGAGAGAACGAGATGTCTTATGCCCTCTCTTGCATGGAAACCGAGGGAAAAGAAAGAGACACGTCACGCGCTCTCAGCGTGTATATTCCTAGTTTGCTATGTATATGCGCCAAAGGAGAACGAGAGGACAGAATTTTCTGCTGCTGGTTTGCAATGGAGATCCCCGCGAGTTGCGCCGTATTATGGGACTTGCTGCAGCAGCTCGACTTCCGTATACTTTTGACGTCGTGATAAGCTTAGCTACTTTTCTTCTTTTTTTTTTCATTTGCACCGTCTTCGCGCCGACAAACATTGCGTTTGCTCTGCATTTACCCACATCTCCAGGGATATCTCGCAAAACCGAATATCTACCACCAAGCAATTTCATTTGTTACAGAACTTTGGTATATATTTGCGACAGCGAAACTATAAACGTATATGAAATGTTTGTTCTAGTTCTAAAGGTGAAAACGAAAAAAACATGTTATTTTAGTAACTAGTTTTTATCTTTTTTGTTTGCCGTAATTTTTTGCGCGTGAAATTTGGCGAACAAAAGAAACAAAAAGTAGGTTAATTGTTTATTGTACGGGGGATGCACGCGCGCGGCGAATGCACGACGTGAGGAAATAGTTGGAAGGCCGCTGTTTGAAAAGTAAAACGCTCGCAAGACTCGCAGAAAAAGCATAATAAACTCTAGATGAGTCTCTCTCTTTCGAGAAGTTGAGGCGGGCGAATGTAATTTCAGGAAATAAGGGCACACGTCATGCGGCGTTTTCCTTATTGTATACATATATATTTAGATGAAGCGTTCACACACGCGCGGGACGGCGCAGCAAACAGCGCAAATATGGTGTACATGTTTATGAAACTTTCACTCTATCGCTATTTGAAAATTTCACCGCTTGCCGTGTAGTCTCTGAATTATTGCTTGTTTGACTTCTATATACGTGAAAGAGTTCAGCGTTGTCTCAGCAACCTTACAAAACTATCAAGTGTCACATTTTTTTTGTTCAAATTAACTTCATAACCACTCGAACTATTAAAAAGCTGGAATGATAAGCGACAGCGAGATAATTTCAGTTGGTGTAGGCAAGTGATGAATGCAAAAGCCGCACGACGAGCCAAACGATCTTCGCTGAAGAAAAAGAAAAAGAAGATGAAGAAAAAAAAGCTCGACAGGGAGAACTTGAGAAATGCGCCGTGCTCTTTAACGAAGTCGCTCCTTAAGAAAATAGAACGTCGGAGAAGAGGGAGGGGGAGAGTAAGAGGGCGCACTTACAAAATTAAAAGAAGCCGAGCGAAAAGAGGCCGCTGTAACCGGCGCAGAAACGCGCAGCCATCCGAATAATAAAATCTCAATTCCGTTACTCTTTCTCTCTCTCTCTCTCTCTCTTTCTCTTTCTTACTCACACTCGCGAGTCGCAGACGAAGAAAAAGAAGAAACGTCTTGAATGGAAAAGAAGAGCTTAGAAGATCTGTCAGCTGTCGCTTGCGCGCGACTTTATCCATCTCTCGGTAAGTGTATGTGCGCGAGCGCTATAAAAGCCGCAACGTAATCGTTGCACTCACACACACACACGCATACAACACGCGCGCGCACGTACGCACACACGCACGCTCACACGCACGCTCACTCACGTGTGAGAGAAAGATAGTAAATACTTTAACTGCGTGTTTACATTATGATAATTTATGGTGCGTGCGAAACTTCTCTCACTGCTTATAATCGTTTATTTTTACGAGAGGAATAAACGTCAAAAGCACTTTTTCACTGGTGCGCACGGCTTCCTTTTTCCTCTCACTACTACCGCTACTACGACTACTAGTCTGAGCCTCTTTCAATTTTATATGCCACGAGAACGTTGCGACACGGTAGCCTACGGTTCATGGGTGGCACACGTACTTTACAACATGTCAAAGAGAAAAATCGCTTGGCTTTAATTAAACTTCCACCCCCGTTTTTTCGTTTTTTTGCGACTGTTGAAGTATTTCTTTTTCTGAAGACTATTATGACTGCTGCTAGTGCTGCCCTGAAAATCAGTAATATTTGAGATGTGCTTTATGTAAAAACACTATGACTCGCGACTTTTGTTAAGTCAATATCATTTCAACTAATGACTTGGCAAATCCTTGTTTATTTTCATACTGAGACGCGTTGACGTAGGTTACACGCTGCTCGGTACTCTTTTTATCACTGTATCGTGACAATCTTATAAATAAATATTAAAGTTTATGCCTTTGCGTTTCCGATTAACTTTTTTCTGTTTCTGCCGAGTCTTCGCCAAATAAATATACAAAACACACGATCTCGAGACTATTTCAAGTGAAATAGTACGAGATAATAAACAGCCGAGTTTATGTTTCCAACGCAGTAACTGTCGGAACACACGTCAATAGATCAATTGTTTTCGCAACGAACAAAGTTTACGAAATGATCATATACTTTATGCAACTATTAGCTGGGGGAGTATCTCGAATAAAACTTGAGTTTCATCGGATAGATGTAATAAATAAATTGCAATCGAACTCATATATAGCGTCGGTGGTAATAGTATCAAATCCGAATTCAAGTGAAGGTGTGAAGGGATTCATTTTGCTATTAAAGTTATCGCTGAAAACAAAGTTGTAAATCGAGTAGCAGCGTATACAGACTGATGAATAATTTATTTCTTATGCTTAAGTAGATAACATCGTACACTGTAATTACAACACTGTGGCTCAACTTAAATGCATCTATAACTTTTGGAAAAACTGCTATAAAACTCATTCTTACCCGCGTTTTCATATTCTATATGTTCTTCCTATATGATTCACACGTCGTTTGGTACAAGCTTTTTTCCGAATAATAATTTGATAGTCAATTAAAGTTACCGAAAAAAGGGACAATTTGCATACGAAATTAATGGTTACGCAGTAGCACTTTGGAAGACTTTATAATTTTAATGCATTCAGTTTAGTCGTAAGTCGTGCCAACTTTTAACGAAAATCATTCTTACGAATTTATTATGCATTACAATGAATAAAATAAGCGATCGATTAAATATTCTATGTAAAACAACTTCAGTTCTTGTCTTATTAGGTTACTCGAGATTTGTAAAACACAGGAATGTAATATCTACGTTAAATTTACAAAATGTTTGTATCGTTGACTGAATGTTTCGTATAATTAGCGAGCAAATATTTATGTAAAAGTGAAAATTCTAAATCAAATAAAAATTGTTCGAGTTATTTTTTTCATTATCCAGTTAGACAGATTGATAAATGATTGGTAGCCTTATTCAATCAAGCTTTCAACAACTTATAGCTCGTTTTTACATTCATATTCATTAACATTATACTTTCTAAAATTTTTTCTACGCCAAACGATATGAGGAAAAATTGCTATTTTACGTAACATACTTATACGTCGAGCAACCAATCAGGGGTATAAATCTCAACAAAAGAAAAAAATCTCTCTCTCTCTCTCTCTCTCTCTCTCTCATATGCTATGTGCTATAACTTAGAAAGTTAATTAATCCCAAAGTATACTTGACAATCGTGACCCCAAGCACGGCGCTGGAGTTAGGCGTTTGCCCATGAACGAATAATCAACCGTTACTCCTTAGGCGCATAACCCTATGGCAAAAGCCAAGGGTTTCCCGTGACGTGCAAATCAGTAGTAGACATCTCGGCTCTCATTCTCTTTCTCTCTCTCTCTCTCTCTCTCTCTCTCTCTCGCCAATTTCACACGTAATGCGCGCGCGCTCACGGCATTTGCGCAAAAAACCAATTCCGGTCGGTTTTATCGATGTGGACTAGAAGTATACATAGCAACGGCATTCGGTGGCAGTTAACTCGTATAATATACTTATTGATATACGATCTCTAGTTTCATACTGCATGGGGTTATTAAAATCGATTGGCAAATTATCGTGAGCTCGCACAAGGCTAACTACAATCATTTTTTTACTCTGTCGTGATGGTGGTGGAGCATGGCATGCAACTCAACGGGTTTTTGCACGCGCATGTCTCATTGTACTTGCTTCTATGAGTTATGGGCGTCGCTAAAAATGCAAATGGACACTGACGAGCGCGAGCGTGACTTCTTACTTAATTTATGTAACGAGGGAGCCATGTGTTGTTACTGCTGCTGCTGCTACTACTGCTGGCTTATCAAGCACGCTCATCGACCGCGCGGATGCAAGCTTTTTCATTACGAAAATTTTGTCAGACGTTGATCGTCGCGTGAAAAATACTCGTTTAGATGTATACTTTGAAGTAGCTCGTTTTAATAGCGACTCTCATTTGTCATTTACATAAAAGGAGAATTTTTCCCGACAATTTGCAGTCTAATTAAGGGAAAAACATTTTGTTTCTACGTTAAAAAAAGAGCGGGTGTATGTACTGTATGACGTTCTGAGCTTGTAAATATGGATTATATCGGTTGGTAAAAAAAATAATAAATTCATGAGCATTGAGAAATATATAGGCAGCAACACGACGTCACGTGGAACATAAGTAAGAGCTTTTGTAACGTTGTCATGTTGGGCTTATCATTGACTCCTACGCGTTGCCGATGCAGCCAATTGAATGATTGGCGTCGCACGCTCACTTCGGTTCCGTAAATTGATTAGAAACGCACAATTTCATTATTTTCATAAGAATCGAAATGCCGAGTGAGATGAAAAAACGTATACGCTATATACGACGAGAGAATACGCTGTGAAGTTTGATTAATTAAATGAAAACAGTGCGGCGTCGCAGTTGGCATAAAATTTTCACGCGACACGTCGAGTATCAAGCTCGCGAAGTCGATAAAATTATACAAGGAATTCAATATTCCGTACTGGTTTTCTCTCGCCTGGATCGCGAGAAAAGAAAAAGAAAATAAAGAGGAGGCGTGAATCCGTTGTCATCGTAAAACAACGACCGCAAATCGATAGGGTAAAAAAACAACACATCGACGTTTATCGTACGACCGTAATTGTAAATCAGCCGGTCAATATAATGGAACACAAGCGACAAGAGGGGTATATATACGTGATATATACAATATAGTCTTATCGTCGCCGCGAAATGTGCTTGACGAGGGAGGGAAAGAGAGAATAACATCATACAAAAAGAGCTGCTCGGAAATTTATTCTCGCCTCGTACGTGCGTACTACCGTTTCTCCATATTTTATACGACGGCAGCCCCGTGTCTATCCAATACATAGGGAATTGAAATAGCACAATGGACATGCCGAGTGTGTGAGAGAGAGTGTGTGTGTGTGTGTGTGTGCGCGAGGACAAGCACGCGAAACGGCACTGACAAGAGCAGGAGGTAGGAGAGAGAGAGAGAGAGAAGAAAGGTGCATAATAGATATGTAGAAAATATAGTATATATCGGGGAATACTGTGACACGAGCTCGCGCCTCGAAAGTCGTACGTGCGCGCACAGGAAATACACCAACATGTATACATATACACGTACATAGATACACACGGAGCGGTGAAATGAATTCGCCAGTCTTTTTGTAACCGATGTGCCTTGTTGCCAACTGGCTCAAATGCTTTTGATTGAGCGTTTTGTTTTTACAGTGATTTCGAACAACGTTCGAAATTCCAGCATTTTCAACGTGGAAATGTTATATATGCCTCTACGTACTCTGATTTATGCAGGAAAAACGTACGAAATTATTTCAATTTTAAATGATGTATGCAGATCGATGGTAGTGAATTTATCTTTTACGGATTAATTATCAATATTCTATTCCAACCCAATAGAAAAACAAATATTTAAACTGTATCGACATTAAATCAACTATGACATATTTTTATTGTAATTATACACGCCCATTCGCGTATTCGTATTAAATAATATGTGACGTCAAACGTGCTAATTACAGATCGATAAATCGAGAGTAAGTCAAAGCACCGGTTTAAAGAGATAATTTTTCCTATAACAATTACGATGGCATGTTGGCAAAACTGAGATAAGCAAAATACCAATGTAAAGACTGAACTGTCAAGCCACCGTGGTAAAACTTCTGTCAGTATGCCTCTTCGCATTTCATTATGATGGTGAAACTACTACTTGCATATACAAGTGGTCTGCTTGTTGTTGTCTCAATAGTGATTAGCTGTTTGATTAAAATTTACAATTCTCTTGTTTTCAAGTTCATAATCACCGTTTGTTTTAGTTGTCAAGATAAAGCTATCGATCGATAATCATTTTTAATAAAGTTCTTTATCAAAAGACCTGAAATGAGAATTTATACAGATGTTTGTGAAATTAATAGCAAAGTAAAAAATCGCCGAAAAGGTGAAACCTCGATCGAACGATGCTTTTATCTTTAATTCACTTTTTGTAGTCACTGATAACATTCTCATTGGCGTATAGCACAGAAACAAAAAGGCATTTCATTAAAATTATGCATAATTGGTATGTTTGTTCACGTTCCACGTGGAAAGCTCGGAAACACAAGCGTAACAGAAGGGATGAAAAAACGCGCGGATCCATATCGGTGCAAAAATTTAAATCTCCGATAACTGGCTGTATTTGCTTTATCTGTGGTTTCTCTCTACTTCATTGTCTCTGGCTGTCTGTCTGTCTCTCTCTCCATTAGACGACAATCACCGCGGAGAGAGAGTGTGTGTGTGTGTGTGTGTGTGTGTGTGTGAGCGGTCGGCAAATCTAGGATGATGAACGGGGCTTGTGTATAGCGCCGGCATTTTTGACATTATGCTCGTCGTCCCCTGAATCTACATTGTAAATTTGGCATTATACGAAGATCGATGGCTTTTTACTCGGCCTTGTGCAGCGCGGGGCTTTTTCTCCCTCGTTCTGCGGAAAATCGCGCTTATGTGCGCACGCACACGTCGAGAGAGTTTACAAGGCTGCACTCTTCGTCAACATTCCCAATTGATTAAATCAAGACGCCTCTGCCTCATTATTCCATTATAGAACACCGACTTTTTTTACGTCTACGTTTAAAATCTCGCGTCAGCGCAAAAATATTTTATTCATCGGCCAAGTAATAAACGCTTTCACGATTTTGATTTTCCGATCAAAAGTACAGCTGTAAAAAACTATTCGCGAAAAAAATGTAACAGGTCGTAAATATTTTTATCGTATCCGGCTAACATTATCGGGAAAATGGAATTCTCGTCTGACCAATACTGACTGTTACTACTGAACAATCCGTGGCTCGTCAAATATTTCAACTCACGCTTGAGAAATGTATCGAACAAGCCAAAGTCAAAGTTAAAAAAATGATAAAAGAACGACTAATGTAAAATCAAGTGGAATTTCATGCAGCGACAAAGAACACGGAAAGCGGTGGGTCTTGATAATTAGTGGCGCTTAAAATATCAAAGGATTGCAAGTGTATGCACTGCGCTCTCCTTGGTAGAAATGTACATTTTTTATTTTGCAGCTTTGAAAGCGGTTAATTAAGAAGAGGCTTTTGTAAACCTCGGCAAGATATACCGCCAAGAAAATATTGGATATTTACCAAGAGTTTCCTAAATACCTCTTTTGCAACTCTGCGCGCGGCATCACTCGCAAAGTTTATACGTAGCTATATATGTACGTATACATCGTGAGCCGCACACGAGGTAGAACATACATATTGCAAAGGGTATGTACCTCGAAGTCGAGTTCGGGCGCGCACATTGGTGCGCGATTTCTTCATAGTCTGCCGTTCGCTCTCAGCGCACGGTGCACGTCTTTAAATTACAATGAGACCAGCACGCGCATCATATGTATGTACGTATACGTTCGCGCGCTTGTGTGCATGTGTGCGAGTGTGTGTGCGTGCGCTGCGCAGCCTCATTAATACGGCAAAGGCTTTAATTGGATTTCAACCACCGTTGGGATATATTGATGAATTTGGAAATCGCCGGATTTATTGTGCTGCGCGCAGCCTTCGTCGTCGTCGACGGGTTCCGCGCTTTGGGATTTTGTGCGCGCAATACATTTGGCTGATTTTAAATCGTTTGATGGGAAAGCGCCTCATGCGCGGAATAATCCGTTTGACTTTTTTTTAACTTTTGAAAGTGAATGCCCCCATGCTGACTGAATTGTTCCAAATGTTCGTTTCAATGGAAATAATGAACGGATGAGTCTTTTCATTTGCAAGCTAATGCCGCGCTTCAAGGTTGTCGGATTTGTTGGAATGGATTATTACAGAACTTTATTGTTATAAATTTCCAACTCTGTGGGTCGAAAATAAAGCAAAAGCATGAGTTTCATTTAAAGGCAATCTCGTACAATGATGTAAACGTATTCGGAACAAAATTTTAGCCATCAAATTGAAATGCAAAACTATAAAGTAACAAACATTAAAGATGATGTATTTTTTGCGAGCAATTTCTCCGCGAGGATCTAATAAAATTTTACGAAGGAATTGAGTGCGTTTTGTCAAACTTGAAAGCTGCTTTGGCGTATAAGTTTTTATATCGAGAGCTGCCGAAATACAAAGCGTGACGCAAAGCAATGATGTCGGGCATCGACAGCCATTGAATTTTTTTTTCCTGTTTGTTTTTATACCGGCTCTCGGTTGGGCTTTTAATCTAATACGCCATGCGTTGGGCTTTTTCAATTTGGCACGCAACGCGCCGCCCATAAGCAGGCCATCAGGACGAAAAAAGAAGGAGAGGAAGAAGATGAGGAGGAGAGAAAAAGAAGAAGATACCCTCTCTCTATCTCTCTCTCTCTGCTGGTAATGTTGACTTAACGAGAGGCCTTTTTCCGCGTACGCTCGTTAAAAACAAGACTTTCTCTCTCTCTCTCTCTCTCTCTCGCGTCATTTCTCCCTCTATGTGCAGCCCTTCACTGAGTATATAGCGACGAACTCGTTTACGAGAGCTGCTTGCTGCAGCGCTCAGAAGTGCATTATACGCGGTAGCGAGACCGCCAAGAGGCCATCGCTCATACGCGGCGCCTCGTTCTCCACCGCACTATATACGTATATACAGTCCCTTTTCCACGAACGGCGCTCTCCCCCCTCCCTCCCTCGCTCTCACTCTCTCGCGTGCCAACCTCTACAGGTGCCTCTCTCTTTCTCTGTGTACAAGCTCGAGTTATTGGACGCGGCTGCTGCTGATTGTCTTTTTTCTTCGCTCTTCCTTTTTCTTCCACTTCGTTTTTAATTAAGAAAGCTATATTGCCGAGCGCGAGCACCACAGGAATTCTCCTGATTTTACGGATGACGGATTTGCTCAGACTGGCATTGATGCATGGCATTGTACTTCGTTTTACTCTCTCTCTCTCTCTCTCTCTCTCCCACTCTATCTCTCCTTTAGCTTTTTCGTTTATGATTGTTGATGGGCGACTGTGAACTGCAATAACGCTATTTACAGCCCGACTCCACTTCCGTGCAGATTTCGAGTAGTACTTTCACGCAGTTAGTGGAGTAGTATAATTTTAACGCTCACACTCCATTTAGAACATAAAAGCACTTGCTGTGCTTCTCGATAGTTAGTTCTTGCGAATATACGTTGTAAAATGGCATTACACTTTATTTGATTTTTCACGCCCATCCGACGACTCTCGTTTAAAGGTTTATGATAAGGTGTATTCTTCACTTTTACTACATCACACATATGGACTTTGTCAGCTAATAAAGATTCTCAAAGATACTATTAAGAAATGAGTGTCGACACAAACGATACGTAAATTTTGGTTAAATATCCGCCACAAATAATCGAGCGCGAATGTGTAAAAAGTTCCGAAAAAAAGAAAGAAATTACGTTATTTTTTTGTGCCTTCCACTGGTGCGGTCCAGTATAAATTTGAATTCCTGGCGTCGAGTCGCATCAGCTGCGCAGATTAATTTCAAAGCCGATCGTCTCGGGTGACTCCCTCTTTCTTGGATAAGTATTCGCGTTCGCACACGGGCCAGTCGAGCGTGAGCGTGCACCATTCGGACGTGTCCTTTTTCGAGCTGCTTCTGCTGCTGCTGCAAAGGATTCTCTTTTGGAAAGTAAGTAGATGCGCAAGCGAGAGAAGAGAGCTAGGCAGCAGAAGCAGCAGCAGCTCGAGCGTAACTGGATCTAGATGAAAGGAGGCGATGCTCCATCCTGAAGAAATGCGTGTATATGTGTGAAAGTGTATATAGGTGTGTGTGTGTGTGTGTGTGTGTGCGTGTGCGCGCGTTGTGTGTATGCGTTCAAACGAGATCGTATGTTGCACGAGTTCGCGTAAAACGAGAATAAAAGCCCAAGTGTGCTGCTCGCTCTCTAAGCTTTGGACAAGGAGGCTAAGTCGTTCGCAGATTAAGTTCTAAGTAGTTTTTGTTTTTCCTCTTTTGTTCGCTATCTACATGAACTGTCGACTTTTCATCGGATCTCTTGACACCTCGAGAATTCGGCAATGATGAGTGCTTTTTCACTCGTGAACGACGAGCTGCAACACTTCTGTCAATCCTACTTCTTGCAAATCTACTCTTGTCTTCCATCATTTTTGTAAATTTCATGCGATTTAAAAGTTTTTTTTGCGTGGGTCGAGATTTTTTCAATAAGCAATGATGCGAAAGTATTACCAGAGCAATGTAATGGATATACTCGACTCGTAAATCTTTGAAGAATCTTAATATCCTGCTACAATAAAAAATAATATCGAATAAGATATGCCCTATAATGCATTTTCATATTTTACAAATCTGAATTTTTAGCGTCTCGTTGAGTATTTATATTCGATTGCGTTTGAATTTGAATAGAAATAAGTGGTACCAAGTCGTATCACGTCGATAAATACATTTAAGGAGGATAAGTTTTCCGTTTTGAGAATGCTCTTTCAATAAGTCCAAGATAAGGCGGAAAAAGAATAAATATTGACACTTGTATTACTGGTATAATTTGCATAATCGAGAAGTGCGAAAGTTATATGCGAAATTCTAAGAAGATTGGAAAGGCTGATATGGTTCGTGAATTTTTGCGCGACAGACATATTTGCGTCGAAAATGGTCGAATACGGTCAGACATGTTCATTTGAATCGAAGTGACTTTTAGAGTCGGTCGCAAGTTTTTCAATTTCCTTATCTAATCATGAGAATCTGTTTGAATAAAACGAAAGAAGCATTTCATGATAAACCCTCGAGAAAGAGTGAGGGGAGGGCAACCAAAGTCTCGCTACTAGCTCGCGCACGTTCAATTTGTTTGTTTGCACGATTTATTCGAATGCAGCTAGTTTAATTTAGACACTTTGTGCGCACACTTACTGTATGTTTGTTATGTGAGTTACGTCTGTAAGTAATTTCGGTAAAGTCTACATGTATGCCCTCGTACTCAGGAATTCCGACGAAAAGTGTGTGTGGAACGTGGCGTACCGTATATTGCGTGGAAAACAAGAGTGAAATTAAACACGAAACAACGTGCATATTGAAACGTGTGCACCAATATTTACACGAGGTGTACAATTGAAACTTTTGTATAAAATTGCATTTCTCCTCGAGGATAGGACTGGCTTCCATCATCGATCAATGTTCGAGATGACTATTTTCGTGTTTTTCACTCAAACATTCTTTCGTGTGTTTGATTATCTACACAGAGAGCGAAAGCGTGCTAACACAATCCTTATGGGATCGGTAACGAGATGACATCACGGTGTTAAATCGTGCGCGACGTGACGTCACAATAGAACGCCAAATACTTTTCTTTTCATTCATTTTTTTTGGCAAGTTTCGCAATTGGACAAGTTTCGACACGAGAGAAAGAATACGTAGATCTACTTTTGCTTCTGTGCAATCATACTAGGCATCTCTTCTAACTACCGAGTTTATCAAACAAATGAGATAAATCCTTTTCCCTTTCGTTCTGTGCAATAGAGTACAAGCTATTTAATCTCTCTCTCTCTCTCTCTCTCTCTCTACTCTAATTTGCGAGATAAAGTCCTATGTGGCGTATACATTTGCTTAGACAAAAGAAGCTCTTTATACAGTTAATTTATGATCAGCATTATCTTTTCTTGCACAACCGTTGTGTTCGACATAACCGCTCTCGCGTAATAACGTGCTGTTAATCATAGCTACAATTTGAGAGTAATCTTTCAATTATCTACGCTCGGTGAAAGTATAACGTGTACATGATGTATTATTTTTTATTATTTTTATACAACTATGTCGAAATTTTAATTTTAGGAAAAGTTTGCTTTGCCGAGTGGCAACATCATAATACGTGAAATACCACGAGTACGCAAAGCACTCAAACTGCGAGAGGATTCTCTGGAAGTTGGGAGATGGTGCGTGCTCTCGGAGGAAAATTGAAAACAGACGAAAACCACAGAAGAGGATGCCCCCGCGTGCGATGAGAAGGAGGCTTGGCCGCAAAGGAATGACAGCACGCGAGAGAGAGAGAGAGAGAGAGAGGATGGGTTGTCAGTTGTCTCTGACTCCTATGCCGTCGTACGCAATAAACGTAGACGATGTCTACGTCGACGACGAGGGATATTGCGTTGCGTCGCGTCGGAGGGCGACAAGCGTGCCTCTTTCTCTTTCTCTCTCTTTCAGCCGGAATGTCGCAAGTACGGATAAGGTGTAGATATATATATATATATATATATCTGTGTGTGTGTGTGTGTGTGTATAAAGGGCCTCCGACGACGAAGAGGAGAGGTGGCGTCAGGTAAAACCGAGAGCAGGAATTCCGCGATTGGATCTTGGCTTTTGCTGTCGTTTGAAGTGAGCAGATAAAACACTGCAATGCTTACGCGTGTATTGTCACCCACTATATACAGCGCGCGCAACCGCCACCACCGCCGTGCATCTGATATTACCAAACACAAGAGAGTCAGCCACGCGCGTTTAACGTTTGGCGATTGGTATTCGTGGAAGCTACCGTGGAAGCTTTGGATTAAAAGTCGAGTTTCGGAGACAGAGACCGAGAGGATCTCGAATACCCTTTGACTGATGCTACGAGTTGGGCTATTGATGTTCTCAAGAGGGGGCGACTGTTCACACGAGTTTCCTATGGACAATTTTGTTGCTATGTATATCATTCAAATTGTTCCAATAATTGCTTTGGATTTTCTTAAAATGGTTTAATTCTATTAAATGTGTGCGATCTATGTATGTTCGATGCACCAACAGACGGTGGAAACGGAGAAATTATGATCTACATTGATGAAACTTTTTCACTTGAATTTCTGATTTCTCAGAGTCCGGCCTGGTTACTGTTAATATTGCGATTACCCCGAGGCAACTAATATACTTCAAGTTAACGTCAGCATGGTACACAATTAATATTTCACAATATAAATTGTAACAATCAGTTCAATATCCGTTTCTCGATTCCATGCTATCTTAGAAAACGTTGATATTGACAAAACAATATCAACTCGTATAACACATTTAAAACTTTCTTCATAAGCTTAGCATTAGAACAATAACCACAAGATATTGTATTAATTTAAAAAAAAATAAATAATAAAAACGTAAATTTATCTTTGGAAACTTTTGTGAACCCCCTCATTTTTGAAGGAGAAAACTTGTGTATATTATCAACACGAAACACGCGTGCTCCATTTATGAAAAAACTTCATAAAGCAAAGTTTTCAAAAATCGTTATTTCAATTAGGGATATCCTTAAAAATCTTTTTAAAAAATACCCTTAAAAAAAGAAGAAAAAAATACGTTTCAATCAATTTTCAGAGTCAAGAAAATTCCAGTGGCATCAAAGCCGCAACTTGAGAGGCAACATTCACAAAAGTTTTTCCATGCATGTTAATCTGGAGAGTGGAAAAGTTTTGCGGGGCACTTGGCGCAGATAAACTAGTGTCTATGCTTTCTTGACAAAGAGGCAAAAGCGAAAGAGTAAGAAAGAGAGAGCGATACTATGCAGTCGCGAGTTTCTCAAGTGTTGCTCGTTTGCTGAATAATGCTCGCTCGGTATTCAGATTCCTTGATATCTTGACAGCTCTTCTTCCCCCCCCCCCCTCTCTCTTTCTCGCGGGTCTTTGTGTACGTTTTTTTCGTCTTCTTTCTCTTTTTGCCCATGTTGCTTCGAGCCTTTCCTAACTCCCTTGTCTGTCTTATCGCTCGTTCGTTCGCGCGTGCGGGCTGTGGGCGCCCTTTTCTCTCTCTCTCTCTCTCTCCTCGACTTATCTGAGCTCCCGGCCACAGCAGCAACAGCAGCACGTTTTCTGTGTGCATGCAGCGGCCGCTACATAAAAAATCATCGAGATCATTGTACAGTGCAGTCTTTCGCCTAGAGCAAGATATTCAGTGACAGTGTACGTGTGTGTGTATGTGTGTGTGTATGCATGTTCCTATGCACAGAATGAGAGAAGAGAGAGAGAGTGAGAGAGAGAGAGAGAGAGAGAGACGTTGCCCCAGTTTCATACATATTTTTATGTATGATCCGCTTTTGCAGTTGTATATATACATATATAGCATACCCAACAACTACCTGCTTGGGATCGCGAAATATGCATACCGTAGGCAGACCTTACACCGGCTTCGCCCATCCCCGTTTTCACCTACTTTTCTTTGTTCCTCGTTATACGTGTAATTTAAGCAATTCTCTTTCTCTTTCTCCCTTTCTTGATGATCGAGAGCACGTCATTGGCTTGAGTGATTCAAAACGTATTTCTGTGAAATGACTCTTGTTGCACTCTTTGCACGAAGAAACAAAAAATAAATTTACCTTGACTAATATAACTTCGCTAAAATATGACATCTAGAAGGCGTCTTGATTGATCACCTTTCAACTGACCAAAACAATAATCAATTCAAAAAATATCATGCTATGCATATTGTCATCAATCAAAGTAAATTTTTCATTTTATTTGGTTCGCCACACGAATATTTAAGGAATATTAATTCAATATGTGTGTTGATCAATTACACTTATATAGGTTATTAACGACGAAAATAATCATTGACAAATGTATTTGAAAAGCTCTTTGGTACCGTAAAAATAGATGAAAATCATAGGATGTAAAAGAATCGTGAAAAACTGGATAATTGGAGCAAGACAATGTTGCACTGCACCTGTTTACTAATTAGCCTGGAATTCGGTATTTTAGTATGCATTCAATTGGCCTGAATTTCGAGGAAATTCTCATAATTTCCAACTTTCCGCCAGTAAGATAGAGAGGAAGAAGAGAGACGAAGGGTTGTGCAAAAGCCACATACTGACCCACATATTTGCATTCATACTTGAGTGTAGCAATGAGCGCTCAGCTGCGCTTTCTTTCCCTCTTTATCTTCCAAGTGCAGATCTCAAAGTTTTGTTTACCAGCTGCGCGCATGCTGCGCGAAGTTTGCACTTTGTAAAAAGCGACGTTCGTCTAGGTGGCTTATTTATCTATTCGATAGTTTCAGCATAGGAAATCATATATTTACATCAGCGTTAGGCGCATCTTTCTCTCTCTCTCTCTCACTCGGCGTTTTTCACCCCATTAGAAACTTTCACGCGTCACACCGTACCGTAGTTATCTACGTCTCGTCGTCTTCAAAGGAAATACGCAACGTTACTCTATGATTTAGGCATCTTTGCTATCTTTACCGAGAGTCTTCCTATCTTCGAGTAGAGCTTTAACTCTGAAGCAGCAGCTGCAGCAGAAACTAGGACGAACGGAAGCAAAGTTTAATAAAGTATCGGAGAACAAGTCGCACTCTTTCGAGAACTCGAGATCGAGAGGCGAAAATTTAATTGGTCGACACTGATTTCCGAAGAACTCTTGCAGAGCCGACGAGCAGCAAGAAATCGGTTTGTTCTGCCAGTTAGAAAATTAGGTTGAGTCTAATTAAGCGTACACTTGAATGCTCGGACGTCAGTGAGCCGGATGAGAGAACGTGTGGGAATCGAACTAGTGAATATCCCATGAAGCACGCAAAGTGCATATGCAGCTCTTGTTATACCGGTGGAATAAAATTTTCATTTTATATCGTAACGTCAACACGCCGACTTGATATAACTCAATCGAATGTCGCTATTCGAAAATCATTGCACAATCGCCTTTGTTTCGTTTTAGGAAGCGCTTTAAAGATTTGGACATCGCGAGAGAATGAAAGATAAAAAAAATATATTGCGCTCGAGCGACTGATCGTTTCGCATTAAACGAGAGCGGCGCGAGCCCAGCGCTTTTTTCCGAATAACCCGAGCGATTCATCATTTCTACGATTCTGCATACTCACCGCGCTCATAAACGAGCAAAAAAAAGGTAACCGAGAGAGACGGAGAGAGAGAGAGCAATATAAGCACGAGATGGACGCGGGCGAAATTTCGCGTTTCAGTGAGCAGTCGCGATTTGTTCTCTCGACGAGTAATGACGCTCGACTCAGCTCGAATGCAGCTCGAATCATCCGCGACCGCCGTATGAGAACTTATTACTCTTCGCAACACCGTATTGAATTTTCCTTCTTTTTTTTCATTTCTGAATATTTAATTTACCTACACGTTCGCACAGCGTTTTATTTTTTAAATGATTGATAAGCTTCTTTTTTTTGTATAGTCTTATTATTTTGAACGATTGTTTTATTGTATACTCTCTTAAGATACATCTAACTGATACAAAAATCGGAATAATCGTTATCTTACTTCAAAAATTGTTATTCCTGACAATACAATGCAAGTGTGAGGAAAACTAATAACTTTGTGTATTAAAAAATTCTTTAAACATCAACACAATGAAAATTATTAATAAGAAAACTTGTAAAAACGTATCTATCCGGAGAAAGGTACGTTACACGTATTGCTTGTTCTATAGTAAACTAGACAAAAATCAAAGTCCATCCTATTTCACGTACAAGCAAAGCAAATTCTGTTATACGCCCGCAGCGAGCAAGCAACGACGTATGAAACTAGCCCTTTACAACGTCGCTTCAATGCCTCAGAGTTCGAAATCTCGACACGCCTTCGTCGTGTAAAAACACCAACGAGTGGCTAAAGCGTATACTCTTCCAAACAAAAAAAAAACAAATTTTTGGATAGCGAATGAGAAAAAATATCTGTTCTTCGATATTGTAAAATTTACGGTTCCTTTGTGTACTCGCGCATTCTCGCTCGATAAATATAGCCTCTGGTGGTATAATCCAACTTTTCTCTCTCTCTCTCTTTCTCTCTCGTCGTGTTGTGTATAGCCACCGCACACCGGTAGCTTCTGAGAACCTGCCCGGAGGTTCTCTCGGTCGTTCGCAAGTACAGCATGCACATGCACAGAGTACACTTATCCACACGCGCGAGCGATCATCGCTTCCTTGACTCTCTTTCTCCCGCTCAAAGTAACAGACCGAGCCAAGCTTACGCAAATACATCATATTGCGCGCACACATTGCACGCACACGCATGCTACATGACCATGGATTCTTCACTTCTCATGCTTGCTTATTTATTTATAAATCCTACGGTTGGCAGCTCGTTTATTTTACTCACGCGCCTTCCTCTCTCTCTCTCTCTCTCTCTCTCTCTCACTCTCTCTTTTTGTTACGTAGTCGATTTGTCTGTGCCTATTATTTCTTCGATGACGCGGCAAACGTACTTATGCTTTTCGATGACTCTATACCAAAATTGTAAATACGTATATGTTGCTTGCATTTGCATATCGTAATTCTATAGTATAGTTTTGTAACGTAGGTTCCGCAAGTGCAATGTAACGACTTTGCCATGACTTTTATTTGAAATGAAAAGAAACGTATTTTTTTGCACAAAGTCAAATTATATGTAAAAGTAATTTCACGGTGAATAAATTTATCTCGTGTTAAAAAATGTTGTCGATATCGATTTTCAAAAATGTTAATTTACGATGGGATTTTTTTACAGAGGAAATATTACTTTTCCACGGAACTCAAAGGTCAAAGTACATTTTTTTATTCCTACTCTTGCAAATAAAATAAGAAAGTTGACTGACATTGCGCGTGATTGAGATTTAAATTTGACTTTGATTATTTTTTTTATCACTCTATACAGTTACAACCCAAACGTAAGGACTATACTTATTTCAAAGGCTTTATCACGTGACAGTCAAGTGAATTTCAGCGTTTGCAAAAGCGAAGCTCGTAATCTTAAATAAAGTGCTTATTAAAAACGTCGTCGAGTTTAAATACACACACGCGCGCGCGCGCCAAGTCCCAGCGCTCACGTATCATTATACGTCCATGGCAGTATTTTTTTTATGCCTTCGAAGGCTCCTTATCTTAAAGTCGACGACGATGACGACGACGGCAACTGGTCGATCGTCCCGCGGGGACATAGCTGTGTGCGCGCGTATTTCCCGGCGGACTGTTGTAAGCCCTTCTTCGTTTGTAACGGCAACACACACACTTTTTTCCTGCCCCTCGTTTGTGCGCGAACGCGCTCTCTTTTTCCACAGTCTCGAGAATTTTTACGAGCAGCTCTTAATTAGATTAGCCTCATTAAGGGCCACAACGAATAGGCGCTTATTACGTTGACGAGTTAACAAAGGATGCTAATTTGTCGCGTGTTTACGAGGTGCGCAAAAGCCGATCGACCAAGTAGTATATACAGTACCGTTTCTTACGTGTGACGAATTCCAAGCAGCAGTGCGATTTTTCAAAAAAACCTTTAATCGTCGCTGAACTCTCGAGTTATTTAATTGGATACAAAATGATCACTGATAAAGAAAAGACTTAAGGAGACTCCAAAAACGCCGATTAATTTGAATAATTGAGGCGTCGAAAGAGACACGCGTTAAAAGAGTTGATTTATACAGCTCGCGAAAGATCGACGCGAAAGATGCATGAATTCGGGAATGCTATCGCATATGCAATACCAAGGTTGCTCGATCGATTCTACGCCTTCCTCTACCTTTAATCGTCTTCTTCGCTCTACTCTAGTAGGCACGGTTTATTCGCGTGAAATACCACAAATTTCTACGCTCTTCTCGCTTATCAGTCGAGATGCACAAAACATATTCGCTAAAATCAGCGATGATAGGGGAAGGTGACTTTTTGAAGGCTCTCGCATGCGAGTAAAAGTATATCGGTATCATAAACAGGTTTTCGGCCGATTTATCGACGCCACTTTTTCAAGATCGTAATCTTATACTCGCTGCGGCTCGCTCACTTTGGCTTTGGTTTCGAGAGAGTTAAATCATACCGGGGCGCGAATTCCTCCCTTTTCGAATTATTTCGTAATGAACAAGAGGCTCTCTGCCGTCGCTGTAGCTCGCAAACGCCAATAATTCACCGCGCGCGCGCGCGCGAGAGAGAGAACGAGAGGTGCGTGCGATTTTTTTCCTTACTCTCTTGGCGACCGCGCTACCTATATACGCGGTAATTGAGCGAACGAGTTGAGAAAAGAAAGAGAAAAGAAACAACGAAAACATTCCGAAATGCGACTTCTGTGCACGATCGCGAGCCAAGGAAATTCGGTATGTTAATTGCTACGTCAGCGCCACTATACTTAGCAAAGTATCGCAGGTGTGCATTGTCGATTCGTAGCTGCTATAAAGCGGCTTTGGCTCTCGATACTGATTTATTTTTAGCAATCATTTACTTTGAGCGATAAACTTTATTTTCTTTTATACATGCATGTCGCGTACATACATAGTGTGTATATACCGACTGGCACACAGCTTGTTGCTTGTTCGTTTTACGACTCGCGCACTACGACAACTTGTGTATTACTTGACAGTGTGCGAGTAGAAAAAACCCGTGTATGGTAAGACACGTACCCACTTTCTTATTCTTTTTTTTACTTCCCACTCGTCTGCTTGTGACAATAAAAACTTGGGACGAATTGAATTGTCTGCGAGCCAGTAAATAAATTATCGAGTTTTTGAAGTGTATACGTATGTGTGTGCGCGCGTGCGCAAAATGCTAAATCCGATGAAAAAAAAACTAGTAATCAATTGACCCACTCGGCACGGAATAAAGACATAATCCGGCTTAAAGCTTAAGCGGCAAAAAACAAAATGAACATGTAATACATTGTAAGCTATTATACATTACTTGTCCTATTCACTCGTTTTTCCAATGCTACAACATAACAGCCAGATTATCCGATAAGCCCGCCAACTTCATGCACGAAATATTGAAATCGTAGTCGTGTCATTGTTAATGATCTACTTAAGAATACGTACGTGAAACTAACAAAAGTCTATTGTTTGTTGGGTAATATATCAAGTACTAGTATGATTCAAGTATGTTCTTCTTTTTTGCACACACGGAAAAATAAGTACTTACTGAACGTAGGAGTTTAGAGCGGAAATTTACCTGAAACAGAAATGCGCAGAAAAATTAGAAATAATAGCGGCGGTAGGATTGCAGATTTTTCAAGTAAAAACAAATACAGTTATCAATCCAAATACGTATCGTACACTAGGCTATATCCGATAACTCGACTATCAAATCAACAATAAAAGTATAAGCTCTTGCACCTAGTACAAAAGCGGGCGCGCGCGCACGCATAGTGGCAGCCAACAGCGCACTGCCAAACCTAATGAAAATAAACTGGAGAGTGCATAATATGGAAGATTAAAGACCGACGAAGGGTATCGGCTTACACACCGTTGTGCATATAGCCCGTTAGCCGATCATTGCCTGCAGCACATCCGATGAAATATTTACATTTAGATTCGTTTCGTATATACGCGCCTGAAATTCAAGCCGTTATTGAGCGCCCAGCTTATGGCTGACAATTGCGGCAAGGAACCTTTAACCATACTTTTCCAGACACGAACACCACACCTTCTCTTCTTCATTTTTTTCAACCACGATAGCTGTTTATTTTCCACCAGCGACGACGATGCCGACGAAAAAAAACCGTGTCGACAACCAGACAAAAGAGTCTTTCTCTCGTTGAAAAATGAAGAGTACAACCCTTCGGGCAATGTTTTTTTTTCGTACGAGCGTCCATCATCGGAAAAACTGTCAAGCATGCGTTGTTTGCATGCGACGACGATTGCTTGTTTTTCCCCTCGGAAATTTTTTGAAAACCGTAGCTGTATAATGTGGAACAACAGACCACCGCGAGAATAGGTCAGTTGAGTTAGTGCGAATGAACGAGTATAGGTGTGTTTTAAAATATTGACGCTTCGAGGCGCGTATGCACTGCTGTCGATCGTCCAAATTTAATTAATATCTTTATTTGCTGGAGGCGATGAATGAACGATATTTTCAATTTATATCTTTCTTTTTTTCTTTATTCGATGGAGGATGAAATCAGCGCGGCACGAAAACCGAATGAGAATCGATATCCATGCAAATTCAACGAGATTTCCAAACGCATCAGACCTGACGCTCTGAATTTTTGAAATTTTGGTATTCCCGTGTGCCAGCGTCAACATTGTCGTCAAGACTGTTATCAAATTTATACGATTCCGATTGTTCAGTAAAACGTTCTAAGGTCGTAAACGACGCTATATTACAAATAATTTATACGTATTATCTGAAATGTATAATCGCTGATGAGTTAATAGCGCCAATACTTTGATATATCAAGAGTTTAAAAACTAATTTTTCAAGAAACACTCCGCACGACTTTTTTCCAACGTGCACTCAACAACTTTATTCCGTCTGACAGCTTTCGCACCGTTATATCGCGAGATCATACCGACATGACGATCGTCTGGCAGCAACCCACTTGTCTGCCAATGTCAGTTGCATTTATTTCCTTTAGAAATTCCTTTGGCTATATAGGTATCATTGACCAACGTGTAAGCTTGCGAGTCGTACCAATACTTGCGCGAAAGCGCGCACAAAAGGCAGTTTTTTGATGACCGTTCGACGTGTACGTGTGAAAAATTACACCGGCGTTGAATGCAAAATTTTCGTTTGGGAGCTACGAGATCGGAATAATCGATAAACATGCGGCTCGCGGAGAAAGAAAAGGCCGAGTGAGCAGCTTGTAAGCTCGCGTCGTAAAAAAACAAAAGAGGAGAAAAAAGAATGGAGAGGAAAAAAGGGTCACGACGAGAGAATCCCAAGGGGATCAGAAAAATCCGATCCCTCACTTTGGCGGCTCGTAAAGTCGCACGCGCTTTACACCCGATCGCCTCTCGTTGCTCTATCGTATATGTATGCACGAACTGCTGTTCCGCAGCTGCCCGCCAATTGATCGAGCTTGTCTAGCACTTTTTTGTTGTCAGAAACAAAATGAGTTACATGTGATACTTTTATTGCCGAACCCTTCCAGATTGTACTCTATCTGCTTTCAATCTCGTTGTAAACGCGTAAAAATTTCATTTTTTCGGACCGTTTCTGCTCTCAAAATGTTAAAAAATAGCGTGACGAAGAGCCATTTTCTCGCGAATAGCGAAAGTTATTTTTAAAATTTGACCCAGACGGGGAAATACATTTAGTCAGAGAGCTCAACATAATTAATATCATCTTAATCAAATGTAGCGTCAATAAGTACAGATAGCAGACAGACATGAATTTTAATCTGTCTAAAGGAGATCAAAGTAAATTAAAGTAAGACAATCGGAAATTTATCCGTGCTCATTAATTTCTGGCGGCTTCGTATCGATTGAGTTTCCTGACAAAATTATATATTTAACGTTATTAGTCAGCCTATCTATTACGCAGCTTTAGTTTCAGTCTGTTGGTTTATTCAACGATAATTTAATTTTCCATTTCAGTATATATTGAAAAAGCACACTGACGGCGGACTATTTCTGTTCATTCGCCCATTTTCATCATAAAAAAATGTTACGTAATAAAAAGATATTACGAGCAGACTGATCCTCGAACATACGTTGTAATTTAAATCTTAAAAAAATATGGGGCAGTGTAAGAGAAAAGTTTATCTTGCTCTCGTGAGAGTCGAGGCTAGAGTGTCAACGGATAAGAGCGAGGTAGCATAGAGCACGTTTCATCCACGCGATAGGAGGGCAAAACAGGAACACAGTGCGAGTGAGTCGAACAGTATGAGAGAGACAGGTGAAAAAAAGAGGAGAGCTCGGAACATCACGACGATTCGAGTTTACAAACTAGGTAGAGCATTGACCACTCCAGAACTCAACTTTATCAGCGCGAAAGTTCACCAGCCGCAATTAGCTCTGTCCGAGGTATGCAAATTAACTTAGCTCGCTCGGGTGACTACACTCCCCCCCCCCCTCTCATCTTCTCCCATGAGCTTCTTTATTGAAGACTGAGAGGAGAGCGACTCGAGTTCTCATTCTGCTCTCCTCAAATCAGGATTTAACCCGCGAGGAGGGCGGCTATACTCTGCGCGTACGATTTACAAAGTGACGACGACACAGCGCGAAATCCACTCGCAAAATGCAAGCTCCTCTTTTATCTCGCTCACGCGCAAACTTTTTTTAAAGCCCATTCCTTCAAGTGAGCCCTGCGCATCTATTCTTCTCGAACACCTACTTACTCTTGCCCTTTTTCTCTTTGATGCGCAAACTTTATATACTATTGTACTTTTTTTCTATTGTACTTTTCGAGAAGAGCATGCATATATAGGTCACCGTTCAAATAGAGAGCGCGAGAAGTTTGTCCCTATATTTTCCTCTCTCGTTAATTTGCCCGCGGCAATCTACAACCCAATTGATATTTTCCCAGGACGCGATTGAGGTTGATCGATTGTTTTATTGTGCGAGTTTTTCTCTTTCGTGAACTCGCTAATGCATTTGGCTGTTCGGCGCGGCGTGGTTTAAACGATTGCTCGCCTCGCGATTAATGGCCAGAATGCGTGATTGCCGCTTGAATCACGTTTTTCAAATTTTTCGGAAGCTTGCCGACCGAATACTCATGCAACCTAGTTCTCCCGAACAACCACCACGACTCTAGAATTGAGGTATCTAGTGCACACTCCATCACTATTATCGACTTTCAGACTTAATTGCTGTGTATCGCGCTCTTCTCTACACCGAATACTTGTGTACAAAATTGATGGCTTGGGTAGTGAAGTCAGTTTATTCGTGATCTGATTGGTTGAAGAGAAGTCACGTGAGATACTCACTTCGATACTTCAGGTGATAGATATGCACGCGTATTGCATATCAAAAAGCTTAACTTCGAGATAATGCTTCGAGTTTAATTATATTATAATATCGTGAAAAATTAAATAAAAAGTAGAGAAATTGAGTTATCAGACACAAATATGGTCTTGATTAACTACAAAAATAGCGCGCTTGTTGTCAACTTTGAAAAACATTGTTGAATTTGAGTAAAATAAAGACACGTCACCGCACGGACAATGGACATATTTTTTTCTTATTTCTTCTTTTATTGCAGAATGAAGAAAAGGGAAAAAAATGACATTTACGACGAAAAAGGTTTGAGCGGGAACTTTTTGAGAACTACTTAAAAGTGCATGCAAAGTGAGAAAGAAGGGCAACCGAGAAAAAAAATTAGAAGACGACGTCGCACAGAGCTCGGGTAAACGTCCGTAGCTATATAAGAGTGCCGTGAAGGCACGAAGAAAAGCAAAGAAAAAGAGGAGTAAATTTTTTTAATTACCGCAAGCGAGAGAGAGAGAGAGAGAGAGAGAGAGAGAGAGAGAGACCTGCTCGCGGCTGCGCGCGTGCAGATCTACGATAATCACCGAAAAGATCATCGGATTCCCTCGCGCGGCGTTTTAATAAAGGGACGCGACGCGCTCGCGAAGAAAAAAGAAAAGAAAAGGCCACGACGACGACGAGCCTTTTAAAGAGACTCTGGTAAGCATGTGCGATTCCCGTGGGCTAACGGATCTTTTTTGTCTTTTCCCCCACGCCTAAATTATTATTCGTTAGCAGCAGTATTCTGCTTCACCGTGCAAGAGATGAAGTTTTTCGGTTTTCGAATATCGAAGATGTTTGTCGATAAACGAACGCGCGCGAGCATCCATTTAATCGAGCTTATTAAAATTTTATCTTTTGAACCGAGGAAAGGTGCTGCCGCTCCGCTTAATGAAAATGCGAGGTACTTAGGGATAAGTATAAGAAAAAATACCGGAGCTAACGGTTTTTTTTATTTTTGAAGTCGCGATCTCACACAATTACTTTTTTTTCATTATTTGTCTTTTTTTTTATTTACACGATCAAAGAAAAAAGGAATTTAATTCGTAAGATATACACTTTTTCATGGTAGGTATAACCCAGTCCTGCTGATATAATGTTTACCCATCTGTGTATAAAAATAAACAAGCCCATGAAAAAAAAACAGGTTTGAAGGATAGATTCATCGTTGGATAGCGGATGGTAAAATATCAACACTGATTGAACGATACACTTAATTGTTAACTTATACGCAGTGCCGGAGTTATTAATAATCTCAGAGCAGACTCATCCGTAACACCGCCATGAATACGATTTCCAAGCGTGCTCAAGATAACAGCTGTATTATTTCGTATATAATACGCGGCCGTCAAAAACCTTACTCACGATAAATAAACCGTGTCGATCGACAATCTTGAATTGACAAATTTTTCAGCAACCTTTAAATAATTAAGATTGCTATCGATATAACTGCAAGATGATAAATGAAACGTTAGTGCTTGGGATTATTCCAGCTTGAATTTTATAGATTATTTACGTAAGCGCTAGGAATGTTCTACTTCAGAATACAAGTTTTACGTGAAAAATTAATTTTTGCAGCATAAACGAGCTTCTTGATTACACCAAAATCTCGAACAGCGTAAAGTTGATGATCGAGCCAAGATAACGTCCCGCCGCGCCTTCGGACGATTCGATTTTAATCGCGCCTATGGTGCGCTCTTTCTCTACGCAACAGCAACAAAAGTACTCTGCGATACCGATACGTTCCACACCAGGTAACACTGGCAGCTGAAACTATTCATGGAATGCGAGTTTGAGCAACTAAACAAGATCGACATCTTTAATTACAATTAATAAATATCTTTGCATTTTTTTACTTATTATAGTATAACGATATTTCACGGTTTTCATATCGTTAACTAAGAAACCTACCAAGTATAAATAATGAATTTTTCATAATATTGACAGAAGAAGTACATTGAAAGTAGATTACAATGTACGAGTCATCTAAAAATATTAAATTCGTAAACGGATGTCAAATTCACACCATACCTCCATAAATTAACTATCTCACCCCACCCCCTTTAGAAAAAAAGAAAAAACGGCTTTCCATCAATTTCCGTGAGCCTCGAAAAAAATATACTGCCCATTAAAAAGGTAGAGAGGCTATCTTATGGGTGCGATCGTGTTGGCGAATTTTTGGGGATCGAGTCTTTTTGGACGTTACGCACTGAATATATCGGCAATGGTGATCATCGAGGTGCAAAAAAAAAACCTTCAATGAATTCGTAGCGGGATATCTCGCGCGCTCGTCTCTCCTCCTTCTTTGGGAAAGGAGAAGAATCCCAATTTATAAAATAAACGACGGCCAAGAGTCTCTGTCTCTCGCGTGCGCCTCCCACACTAGCCAAAGCCGCGAGCACAGGTGGTGGTATGGTTATCTCGGTGACTTAATGCCGGGTAATGCGCTCTCCGGTTACAAGTCCCAATCTCGCCTGTAGGCTAACCTCTCATCGGGGACCTGTAACTTTTTTTCTTTGCTGAAGTCTTTTTTTAACCTTTTTTCCTTTATCATTGATTTACTCTTTTGCCAAAAGGATTGAGATAGTAGAAATTCTCCATTTCGTGATTTTTGGCAGGGAGGTTTGATTATATTTATCCGGTTGTTATCAACTTTGAAACACATATCATTAAAATTTATCATTTCAACAAAGCAGACAAATGCTTATTGTTTCATCGAAAAAGTCTCAAAGTTCTGGATTTAAATATATTAATTCCTTAATATTATTTATCTAAGTTTAATTGAATAAAAAAGCTTGTGCGAAAAGGACTACAGCTAGATAATTTGTTATTTAGTAATTGTGCATTAAAATACATTGCATGCAATTTATTCGTGCAACTGTAAAGTATAGACCAACCACTTAAATTCATCTTCATATATTTTTGTAACCTTACAGTAACTCAGTACTCAGATTTTTATAAATTATCAAACAAAGTGCGAGCCTCATTCAAAAATTTGAATTTCCAACAGAAATAAATGAGCCTCACCCACCAATACTCTTCGAACACGCAGGTCGCATAAAGAGCGAACCGTACGGCAGCCGAAATCGATCCATTAAATCACGTAAAATAAATACGTAGTTTGCAATATCATCAATAAACGTTGAGACTCGATAAAAGCTTAACGATAACAGATGCGCTCGAGAGGCAGTAGGGTTATCCCACGATCGTACACGAGGGACGATACGAGGCCAATGACGGCGACGGTCAAGGGTAGAGAAAGAGAGAGGTGGGGATACAGACAGAGAGGTAGACCACATAACCACTCGCCTATATATGTGAGAATGAATCTGCCTCGTGTCCCTAAAGGTGTTGGGTGCTGACGTTGAAAAGCCCGACCAGATATATGTAATCCTTGCCAATAAACTGGGCAATGTCCCGTTTTTGGGTAATCCCTCAAAAAAAAAGAAAGAAAAAAGGCGGCCCTTTCATTTGATATAATATTTTAAATGAATAAAAATAAATCGCATGCGGAATGTATGCCTTGTCTCGTGATCCAGTTATTGTATCTCTTGAAACCACTCGGGCGAGCATATGGGGAGTTTTTTTTTTCTCGATACACTTTGCTTCAATACGTTCACCACAATTTTTTGTTTAAGCAGTAAGTATTAACACGTCAGCAATTGTGTCACGATCATTTTGATTAAAATTTATTTGTCAAAAACTCTCGATCAATAAGAAGTTAGATATGTCATCACCGTAATTGGCATTCTCTCTTGAACGCGAGGTTGGCATATCGATAAAATCGTTGATTAGCATTGGCAACAAATGAAAAATGTTCTATTCAAATTTCTAAGACGACAACACACTCACAGCTTTCTCTACAAGACTTGACTATACGTTTATCCATTTTATTTGGTTTGATGTCCCATTGGATTGCATTTCTTCCTTCCCACGAGGTAAACTGATACTTACATTTGTGACATCCTATAAAATGTCGACAGTTTTATCGTGGCGCTATTGGGTGTAAATTACTTAATCAATCGATTGTTGCAATTTATATTGGTAACTCCTTTTCGCGATGTTCCTACAACTTTGCAACTAATTCACAATTGAAACTTTTCATTCTTACTCTATTGGCCTCTTTTTCGTAATTTTCTTTTTCATCTACCATATTCGTGCTCTTTTAAGACTTTGGGTGCAGCTGTAATATATATTTTAGAAGTCACGTTTTTTTAAAGAAGCGAGAGAGAGAGAGAGAGAGGGGAGCGAGAGAACGGCGTCAGCAGTAGGAAAAGAAGAGACAAACTCACTGAAAAAGTTCAATCTTGAACATTTTCATCGAGGCAAGTCCAGAAATTCGGCGAATGAAAATTTCAGAGCACTCTCGCAAGGCCTTAATAAGTAAAGATCCGCTTCAGCAGAACCGAGTAGTTTTCTCGTTGACCGCGCTCTCCAGTCGTGAAGCTGCGAAGAGGAAGAGGATGAAGGAACAAGAGAGGAGCCAGATAAGGAGCGAGGAAGACGCACCCAAAGTGTATGTGTGTACTTCTCTCACACACACGCCAAAGAGGAGAGGCTTAAACCACTGTGCAACGAGATAACGGGACTGACTCGACAAGAGTATTTGACGCCCAAAGTATGCAAACAAATTCACGAGCCATGAGTTTTGTCACCTACATGAGCTCTCCTGTCGGATAAAAAGGTGTATCATCATTCCAAAGTGGTTCTTTAAATTTTTATCTCCATTTCGTCATCTACATTTCAAATCCAACCTTTTTAACATTTAAATGAGAGCGAATTTCATTATGAACTGCGTTTGAGTCGGAAATCACAATTTACTTCTTTCTTTAATTTAATTCTTATTTTTCTGACGCTTAACTAGCACACCCATAGTTTTAACTTTTCATGTTTTTTGATAACATCCTCATTTAATAAAAATCTTTTTAGATATCAATGACATTACAAAGATTCGAAATGATTCAATAACACTCAGATTCTATCTCGTCTGACTATTTTGCTTAGTATTACTGCGCTACGCTGAGACTAGTTTCATTTTCAACTTTTTCCTTGATTTTCACGCTAGAGACGAAGCGAGCAAATAAATAATGTCATAAATTGTTAAATGTTCAAGAGGGTCAATAAATAAAAGTTCAATTCGCTGTTTTTTTAACGCACACTCGACGGAACTCTGGTTGTACTGAAGGATAAAAAGAAAAAAGAACGAAGGAGAGGATTTTTTGCCAAAGACAAGTAGCGAAGATTTGGCCATTTTGTCTCGGGCAATCCAAAGGACGGCGCATCGCATTGCAGAATCCTTCGCGGAAGAGGTCCTCCGTTTTTCTTGCCCCTTCCCCTTCTCCCTCACCCGACAATCCCATACTTCTGGCAGGCTCTTCGCGTAGAACGGCGGGCTTTTTGAGCGAGTTGGCGCTTTGACAATGTGATTTTCGGCAATTTCCTCTTTGCCTCTCTCTCACGAGGCTTAATAAATTAGCAAAGAATGACCCACTTAATTACCCCTTTTCGAGCAATAATTTATGGTTGAAAAGACGCACGTATTTCGTTCCTTTGAACTGCCTCTTGGCACACACGGCTGCGTCCGCTTCTTCGGCATATTCGCTGCAGCCAAGATACGAGCCCCGAGAGACAATCGCATAGAGAGAATTACAGCTATACGTATTGCGGTTGCTGCTACTGCTTCCTTCCACGAGTATAGCGGCGCCGACAGTCGTCACGGTTCTGCACGTCAACGAGAAATTACAATAGTCGGCCGACGACGAACATGCACGCGTTTTCAAAAGAGGAGGGGAGAAATAGCCAGCCAGGAATGTTTATGCCAACTGCTCGTGGGATTGAATGTTTTCTTTTTACTCACTCACTGCCTCTCGCTCTCTCTCTCTCTCTCTCTCCCTCTCATGTTTTGGACAATTTTGCCGACAAGCGGTAAATTGCTCTCGCTCGAGTGGATTATGCGCACTTGGATTTGATCAATTGCTTGAATTGTCGCTTTTACGAGCTCAAAAGTTAACTGGCTATAATGACATTATCCTTACGATGGGGCTTCAACCGATCGGGTACCTTAATGGAACTAGTTAACTCTATGCGAGAGTGTGTAATGTATAGTTTTTTGGCAGTCTTTTGTTTGCACAAGTATATATACGTAAATGAAATGGTGCAATGTGTATACTCTACAATGTGTAGAGTTAACGAATAAACACTTTTGAGAAACGTCAGCGAAAGGAATAATAGGCAAATGTATCTTTTAGTGAAGCAAGCTAAAGATATTAGCACGCAACAAAGTAATTTATAGTACAGGTGAAGCACAACCTTGTGCACATATATGTGTATATAGAGCCGTCTGTCACTCTTCTGATTTATCGAAAATGGCAATTAATTTATTTTATTACGTAACCGGAGATTTGCATTATTGGACGCGTAATCGAATAATCTTCAATAAAATGCGATTAAAAGAAAGCTCAAAAGTATCGTCTATCAGGCAATTTAATGTAAATGGCGTTTGGGAAAGAGAGGGGGAGGGGACTTTTGCGCTGTGCGCGGTAAAGGTCAAGTTACCACGTATGCGTGCAGAGCTCTCGCTCAAAGTACGGAAATTCCAAAAGAGACATTAACCAACGCTATACGGCTATATACGAACAACAGTAGAAACGCAGGATACGAAGACTCTACGCCGCATAAAAGCCAAACAGTCGTGTGCGACTACACAGTGAGGCAAAAGAAAAGGACACATCGTCCATGCGTATGCGTATGCGTGTGTCTCTATGTGTATGCGTACACGTATGCGACAGTGCACCATGGCGATTTATTAATGCATTGTGCGGCGTCCGATAAATTAATCAATTCAATTTGTTGGCGGGAGCCGGGCGAGGATTTGAACGAGCGCGTCCCATTCAAAGGCGCCGCAAGAGGCATATAATCGCGGACGCGCACATTAATAAGGAGTTACGAGCTCTCCGATTCTCCTCCTCCTTCTCTTTCTCTTCTGCTGAGACTTCTTCCTCTTTGTCGTTGTCGTCTTATTCTTATTCTTCTTCTCCTTCTTCTTCTTCTCCTTCTTGGTGACGTTTGCGCGCGCGAACAAGAGGATTCTTGATTGATCGGTCTCGATTTGTTTGATTATCGAATTTACACGATAAGAGATGATGTCGCCTTCTCGTACGAGAGGGAGGGGGGGGGGGTGGAGAAAAGGAGGAGCCGACAATCTCGATTGTTGGCAATTCTGATTTGAACATTCATTATTTCAGCTGTCAGCCAATTTATCAGGACGGTTAGTATCATTTTGATCGGATGGATTTTTTATCTTTTTCAACAGCTATCACGCACGACATATTCCTTTTTCTCTTCTTATTCTTCTTTTTATTCTTCGTCTTTAATAAGTAAGATGCATTTAATAACAGCTTTTCGAAGAACTGATTAAAATCTTTTTCAATATATCAAAAATTTATGGAAAGCCGGCGAATACTCTGACGCTAACCGTTAATTAATTAAAACTTTTCCGATGTACCTTCTGTCGCCAAGCTTCTTTTTTCTTTGCGATAAAAGACGTTAATGCTTCGAAATGATTTAGTAGTGAAATATTCACCAATGGAAATACAAAGTAGACACATCTTCGACACTTTTTTTATAGATAATTTTTTTTCCAAGCATGAATGAAACGTTCGTTCTTCCAGATAAGTATCTCTTATTTTTTAACAACAAAAGTAGACGCTTACGTGGGTGTGTAACGAATGGCGTGCTATTGTGAACAAGTCTTGAATATGTGGAAAAAACTACAGTATTTTAAGAAATAACGATTATATTCGAGTATAAAAACAATGCAACCTCTTCACACAAAACAAGACTATTCAACACCTACAGTCAAATCGTAAATTATCAGAAGATTCAAATTTTCGTGATAAAATATAAAAATAATCCGGTAGAATAAAATTTATTTGTAGCTGCAATAAAAGAAAATAGCTCGTAAATGGCAAAATGGACTTTTTAAAAAACGTTTAAATAAAACATGCGCTCGTTAAATTAATTTGCCGAATTTTTCGCGCGACAAGAAAAAGTGAGGCCGTTGAAAGAAGGCCTCATCCTCTTTTTATTCCTCTCATTCGGTCGCATTAAAATGTCAAAAAAACTGTTTACGCTCCGATATCGAACATTTTGCAGGAGAGACGAAGACAAAAAGAAAAAAGAACAAGAAAAACGAAGAGCCAGTCAATAGCTTGCTCGCTCATTGATTCCTCGTAAATGCAAGTCATAATAACGTCCACTTTATAACTAAAAACGAGTACAAGCTTCAAGCGTATCTAATATTGCTGAAAATTTACGAGACTAATAAATGTAAGGCAAACGAGGATCGCAGGAAAAAAAACAATGACAAAAGGAGGATTGAGAATTAACACGCGCGTCGTACGAAGAGGAAGAGTGGGCACTTTTTTAATGAACCTATTTAGGCGTGCGAATGATCGGTGAATAAAAAAAAGGAGACCTGCGCTCTCTTTTGCGAGTGGAATGCTTGGCGCAGAGGGTAAAGAAGGCGCTTGCATTAGCTCCTAATTACTCGACTCTTCTCGCGGTGGGATGAAAAAATAAATGCGCGCCGGCAGCCAAGGAGAGACAGAGAGCGAGAGAGAGAGAAGAGAAAAATGAAAAGAATGAAATCGTGGAGCAAATGCAGGTTAATGAAATGATCGATCGGCCGTTTAAAAGCTTGGGCGTCCGAGTAATAAATCGAGTTTATTCGCCACGGTGGCAGCAGCGTTGGCGGCTATGGCAGCGGCAGAAGAGAGATAGATAAAGAGCAAATGAGAAATGAGGCGTCCTCTCGAGTGCACTCTTCTGCTGGCGAGTAAACGGTACTTGATCGACGCTGCTGGACTTTAATGCTAAGAGAGAGATTTCTCGACACTCGACCCACACATACACGTACACTCGAAGATTCCCATATGAAAGGCTTCAATTGGAAGGCAAACATTTTCAGGTGTACCCATTGACGCTCTCTCTCTCTCTCTCTCTCGTATGAGAAGTTTCTCGAGCGTGTATGAGTTTTTTAACTCTATACACGCGAACCTAGGCGCTGTAACGATCATTTCCTTGCGCGTTGCAGTTATTCATGCAGTTCTCTGAGAAATCATTTTCCGATAGCTATTTAACGGTTATGTTTGCTTCGTGATTTGTTTGTTGACTTTTTCTCATCCCAAGGATTTTCGATAATTTCCAACTCGCGTGTCTGATGGACATGTTCGTAACAACTTATAGAATGTTCGTACAGACATATCTTTCCCGGAAACGGAATAATATTTGACTAAAGTATCCAATGAAAAGTTAATGAAATCAATTAAATCGTAAAAGACTTACAGAATGATATAGCAACTGTCACGTTACGACTGAAATAACTCACCTGAAACAAAAACGAATAAAAATCATTAGTTATAAATATTGCACTGATTTACTTTGAATAATTTACATAAAAGTATTCAAGATCATCAATTAAATATATAATCATGTCTATTTTAAGCAGTGTTATCGTGACATTTCAATCTCACGCTTAATAAATATCGTTTGGTACTTCGTTCCAGTATAATTCCCCGTCAACGTGTGGTAAGCTGCATCTTCGTGAAGTCTGACCGGATTAATATTCTTCACACTTGAACGTGTACCGTTCTGACACTTCAAGCTTGTAAAGAGCGAAAAAATTCGATAAAAGTTGAAGTCGCACAGATCGAAGTTTTAATCCGGTTTTGTCAGATTTACACTCCGTAAGCCTCCATCAACTAAAGGACAAACTTTTCGAGATTTACATACTTTATTAAGCATGCGTAAATAAAACTGGTTGTTGATGGGGGAAAAACTCTAAATTTATTACGAATACGAGATAAGATATACGTATAAAAAGATTTATTCTGCTGCTTGAAGGAACGAGTATGAAATTGCATCGAGAAATAAAAGGAGGGAGGTGGGAGACGCGAACTGACGAAAGCAGTTGGGATTTAGAGTAAGTGTAAGAGTGCAAGATCTCTATTCATCGGACACCTGAATAGACCGGTAAATCAGAATATTCCAATTCCCAATAAGCAGTCAAAGCAACTTTCTTATGTGCTACCCGCAACAATTTGAATTATTGCCAGCGAGTATATATCCCCATAGAGTACAACTTATTCTTCGGATTCCAGGTGATTCCAAACGTCCATTTTGTTTTTGTTCTTATAGTCGTTGTTGTGTTTTTTTCACCCGGCACTCAAAGAAGAGCGCCAGGAAACGATAGCACATGCACAAAGAGTGAGAGAAAGAACATAAAGAAGCACGAGAGTTGGAGGCTGCAGATTTCTCTCGTTTGGTAGGAGCGTTGCTGTATACGAGAGCGTTCGATACCTCGTAAATAACCCATCGGCCCTTTTCGCACCTCTATTAAACATCCGTTCAATTTCAGTTTCCGGAATACTTTCTTGTAGCCCCGATTGAGAACGGATAATCTAATTAACAGCTGCGCTCCAATATCGCAACTAAAAGTAAATTACAGTTCAATACGAAAACAAAAAAAATTATTGAGCGTTAAAAGTTTTAACGGCGACATACATCATTTTTAGTTACGAGCTTTCTTCGTTTCCCATTCGTAATTATAGCCTTTAAGTTCATTTCACTTCACGCGCGCATGTACGTGCATATGTGTACACAAGTTGATCGAGCGAGTAAAAAAAAAAGTTTAATTGTAATCGCGTATTAAATTTATTATCTCTCGAGTACAAGACTATACGCTCGTTAAACAATAAAAAAAAAGAAAAAAAGAAAAACGAGCAGAGGATGGGTATGCTAACCGAAGTCGAGTTAAGCGGAATGTTAAATCATTAAAACTTCACGAGGAAGTGCACAGTGCGCCAAAGCTATAAATCGACAGCGTGGATATTTTTCTCCTTCCCACCTTTTCTCCTCCTTCGGGTTTGCAAGCTTTTATTGCTCGCAAAGGGCTATATCACGTATTTGCCTCCTTCTCTCTGTCCGTCTCTCTCTCTCTCTCTCTTTCAACTAACAACGAGCGTGTGAAGACGAAGAAAACGAGGGACAGGTATAAACAAGGGCGCAGCTGGAGCCAAGCTACATGTCGAAGTGTATCTTCATTGACTGTATAAATGTATGAGCCGAGAGGGGGAGCTAACGAACGGGAACCCCCTCGACTTCAACCGGTCCAATTTTAAACTTACCATGTCCTTCGGCTCAACTCTTCTTTTTCTCTTCTTCTTCTTCTTCTTTTTATTCTTATTCTTATTCTTATTCTTCGACCTACCTCCCAGTGCCTGCAACTGGACTTTGTCTTCATACTTTATTTATAGCTTTTGCAAAGATAACAAGATATACCTACCTTCATTGCATGTAATTATGCTAAGTTTGTGGCTTCCTTACATGTATTTTCATTGATAAATGAGCTCGGCATTGATTTTCTTCAATTATACCCGCGCACATACCTCTCGTTTTTCGTAAACATTTATATGGGTTTTGACTCGTTTATGACCGTGAATTACGTTCATAACTGCGAGAGCATTTGCAACATACTTTCCGCATTAAGCTTGTTGTTATCAAGTTTTTTTCTTGTGGTGGTCGTATATCATTAAGCGCGATGATTATTTCGAGAATTTTACGCTGTACTTTGCACGCTAACCTATATCGCAATGCAGGTCATTTTCATTGTTTTTTACCAACTCGTAGCTTTATAGTTTTATTCAAACGAAGTTATATACATAGAAATATATGTACGTCGTGTTGGCTTTTACGTGCATTTTTTAAGAGTTTTTTTTGCAACGCAAAAAGCCAATTTACGCTAAGTTCTGCACAAGGAAGGTACGGGAAAAGTTACGCAAATGTACATTTTCTGACCAACTGCTGAAATGTATTAGTCCAGAATGATGTTTAAATTTGATAAACGCCAAAGGGAAATTGTTCTTCGCAGGAAATTGAAGAATCCCTTGGTATTGACCACAACTTAGGAGAAGTTTGACAGTGTTGCAACTATAATTTGTTTACAAACATAAAATTTGGTTAGAAATCCAACATGGCTAGTTTTCTCATATTTAAATTTCGCTGCATCCGGAATTTTTTTATCATATCAATCAAGTTATTCCGGAAAAGTTATTGATTTTGTCAGATGATAGATTTACACTACACGTGGAATAACTAATAGTTACATTTTGACAAACAAAAATAATTTTATTTTGTTATTGTTTTATTAATATATTAAAATATTATATGTCAGAGTATATATTTATTAAAATATTTCGTATAATAACACAAAAATTAGCTTTGTTATTTTAGCGTTTGTTTTTTAATTTAAAAAATTGTTGGAATAACATTTTTATTTCAGACATTGAATTTTAACGGAATATGACTCGACTAAACACGAGAAAGGAAAAAGTGGTTAGCTATCGACAAAATTGATCCCAAGAATTTGTTTATATTGTGTTATTGAAACGTCGTAAACATTATAACTGGCACTGAAATATAATTTTTCAGAGGTCGGCATGCAATAATTAGTTTGAAGACTTTTATGGGTTATATGCAAGATTACGATAAAATAATCCATCGATAATTATCTGTCAGAGCGCGCAATACACGATAAGTGGCGTTAAATTAGAAGTAATTTTTCACTGATTCCAAGAACGAGTTGTGCGCTACCAATAGCGGAACTTGGTTTAAACTGTTAATGGAGCACGCGTGCACTGGAATAATAATAATCCACTTGAACGAGATAGAAATACATCTGTAACGATATTTTATAGCTTTGGCGATATAATTACACATCGTGACATTAGAGGCCGTGGCGCTTTGGCATTCCGGGTATCCGATAGATATAGAATGGATTCAGTATGCGCCGATATCTCTCTAGTCTCATCGCAAAAAGTTATAATTAACAAACTGCAGTATGTGAAAGAAAGAGCGACAGAGAGAAACGTCGAACTGCCGTGTGCTCATGGGGATCGCAATTTAAATACAACACCTTGGCGCGCGCAAAACGTGCACCCATTGTCAGTAATTAACTCTGAATTATACAATGGCCGTGCCGTTATTTTGCGACTGGAAAAACGTGACGAAGGCCCGCTTTCGAGTTCATTATCGAGTAATGAAGAGACGAATATGAGAACTCGTGAAAATATAAAAAAATTAATAAAACTGCATAAAGGCTCATCAATTGGGTAGTAAATTGTGAGACAATGGGCTCGTTCCGAGAAAAAAGAAAACGTAATATTTTTTTGTCTCTTGATGTGTAGCCTTTTAAAAAGCCAAACTTAATTGTACCGCTTCGTCGACTGGAAAGTGTACACGTTTGGGATTTTTGCTTGTGTGCATCGCGAAGCCTCTCTATATATACCCATGTACAAGAAAACTTTGCACAATGGGTTGGGCTTTATGAGGATATAAATTGAGACATCAAGGCACTGTGAGAGTGGGAGAAAGAGAGAGAGAGAGAGTAGTCCTGTCCCAAAGCTGTAAAGGGAAGCCAAACGCGAGAAGTTCCAAAGCTGTTTAGCTTCCCTCTTTGTGGCTACCTCCATCTCTATACGCCCCTTGTTCGTCCGTCGACTGTTATCCTCCCTTCCTCCTCCCTTCTCCACTTTTTAGCTGTTTCGCTCCATTTCAATCTCCATACTTCGTACTTTGCGCCACTACTTATCTCCGTTTTACCTACCTTCAGACATTCTGTATTTAATTTTTCAAATGTCAGGTAAATTTTTGGTCGTAAAAATAAAAGTTTTTCTAGGCTCAATCAAAACTTTCTTGTTCTTTGCAGTTGTAAGCAATTTCATTTGACTAGGAATGGAATTTCTTCATGGCAAGGAATTTTTTTCTATTTTTCAGAATAAGACTTCTGTATAATTTTGTTTTCATTTTCTAGAGTTTGATTATTATTGTTTAATCAGATTCAACGAGTGTTTTTTATATATTGTTGTTTATATTATCCTTACGATGTTTTTTTAATTATTCAAAAATCGTTGACAATAAAAACATTTTTCTCGTCTTCACCTTGTTCAGTATCACGCAGCACGCAGCCTTTGTCTTTCCTTCTTCCTGCTTTTAGCGCGCAAATTTCACTCGAGAGAGAGAATACGAACGTCGCCGGGCGTCTTTGCAAGTGGCCCCATTGTCGTGTTTAATTCAGCGTTAAATCGTTTACATCTCATTAATCGCCAGTCGAGAGAGAGAGAGAGAGAGAGAGAGAGAGAATCAAGTAGAAGCAGCTTTATATACCTGCGGGCCGTCTATCCCGGTTACTCATCGATGCACATCTTTACATAAGACAGACATATCACGCAGCGCGGTTAAATTTCGCGATAGCGTAGAAAAAATCGCATCCACGCGGAACCATTTCAATTCAAATTGTCAACTCTATCATTTTTTTCTCTCGTTCACGCTTGACGTTTTTTAGGCTGTCGCATACTCGCGACGCGAGCTTTGTCTGATTGGATCCCTTTTCCGTTTGATTAACGAGCGTTTGTTTCGAATCGCTCAACGATCATTGCTGCGCATTAACCGAGCGAATGATGCGATTACCCAAAGCTCCCTATATACGTACATTGCAATACGGCTTTCATAACATTGTACGTTTTCGGCAACGATCGCCCTCGTACTCTCTTTTCTCTTCCGCTCTCTTTTTATTGCGTTTTCATTTTCTATGGTGTGGAAACAGTACACGATTTATTCGTGTAATTAAAAGAGCGAGTCGATTGCATTTATTTGCGTCTTGCTGAAAAAATGCGATACTTTGATAGAATAAATTGCAGAGAATTAAATGTCCTAAACACGAATGTGAATTATTTCATCTAGTTAGTAGATAAAATACCCTAGACAACAATTTATAAAAAGTCTATGAAAAAGAGTAGGATAGTCGCACTGGATTGTCAGTCAAAAAAATTTTTCGACGATTACTCGACGGCTAGCGTGTGCATTTTTCGCGCGTAGTACGTGCGCTTTTTTTATTGACATAGATTTCCTGCTCGCTTTTGTCGAACCTTTGTTCACGCGGTAAAACGATTCGATTTTCCTAGTTCGAGTGCATTTTTCTATGACGTACGAAATCGACGTAACGGTTGGAAAATTCCACAGAGAAAAAAGAAAAGTTTTTACTTCTAAATTGACCGTTTCCATCTGCTCGAAGTTATTTTCTTTTAGAAAAAATGGAGAGACCTAAAGGTTCAAATAATATTAGAGGAGAAATGCGACTATGAATAATTTTATTTAAAAAAAACTTTGAAAACACGCGTGTACGGAAAAGTATTGGCAAAAGACTTGCACGGGATCGATGTGCCACGCGTAACATTAAAAATGCACTATGAAACGTTCTGTCACAGAGATTGCCAAAGGAAAAAAGTACATACCATAAACGCATTTTAAATAGTCAAAGACCTAATCCTGGCAAAGAGCTCGTCGAGCAAAAAACGGAAATGGATTAGCGCACGAACGCTTATATTGCTGCCGCAAATTTCCTCTTCGAACTTAAGCTCCGCGCGCAACTTGAGCGTCAAAGGGAATACGTCATGCGATTTCTCAAAACTAGCGGGTCGAGTTGGTAATACAGCGAAAATAAAACCACATCAAAGACAATTGAAAAGTACATAGCGTCGGGCAAGGTGACAAAAATCCAAAGCTCAATTATAGGTAGTTGCGAGCATTAAAAATGAAGTTAGCAAACTCTGGCTCAATTCAAAGGGATCGTAGGTCGTTCGTTAAAAAATTGGCCGAGGCGAGAGAAAGAAGGGTGAGAGGGTGACTGAAAAATCGTCTCGCTATATCACATTGGCACGTATGTGCGCGCGCGAGAATTTAAATGCGTTTTAAAGCACATTGTATATATTCACCATCGATCAGCTTTTAATATTCAGCCGAACAAAGCGGAGGCGGAATTACACATTTCTTCGGCACACTGAGAGAAAGCAAAAGGAGAAAAAAAATCGGTCAGTGTGATTTAAAGCTTGAACGACCCACGAAATGATCTCTGACCGCAATTCATCAATTGCTACCACCCCTATGCTTCGTTTTTTTCTTTCCTCTTTTTTATTGGTTGGCTTGAGAGACCACGAAATTTATGAAGCGAGGAGCATCGCTACCTCGCGCACTTTCAATAACAATGCGAATGAAGTGACTAATTTTCACGGCCACGAAAGCGTGATTTAATAATCAAGCGTTTTAAGGCGCGCATTGACCATATGCCCCTCAGGGGATAAAGGTAATTCGTGTCTTTTTTTTCGTCTGATTGATACGTCGAAAATTTAAATAACATTCAATAGCCTCTTCAAACACGCGAGATATTTATCAGTCTCGAACGGGTAAAATACATCTTTCTGCGCAGGCAAACGTAATCTTCAATCGAACTCACTCTTTATATGTGTTTAAGTTTTAAATGACAAGCCGTCAAAGAAAATCAAATATTCGTTATTTATTTTAAATCGATGTTTAACGAGCGTAGAAAATAGCAAACAGCGAAATAAAATATGAGCGTATAAAAAACATATCCTAATCGCTCGTTCAATAAGCTATAAATCTCGCGTGCAAGCAACTCCAAACATTAATCGACGATATTTATAAGAAGGATAGTAGCATCGCCAGTTATTAAATAAACCGAGCGAGAGAGAGAGAGAGAGAGAGAGAGAGAGAGAGAGAGAGAGAAAAAGAGTCAGCGTTTTGATGCTTGCGGCTGATATAGCCTCGATCGAAATCGGAGCAGCTGAGCGTAATTATTTTGCATTGTCTCGGTAGCGAACACAACAAAAAATAGAAAAAAAGGTAAGTGCGCGCGAGCACAAAGGGCTGAAATTGTCGGCTCCGTCGAGAGAATCAGATAGTAGTATATACGAGCTGCAAGCTGAGAAATTGAAAACAGGCCATAAACGTCAGGTGAGTTCTGGCTGCCGACATGGTGTAATTTCTCGCGCGCATTTTCCCAGAAGCAAAAAGGATATTTTCTGGATTATATACACCTTACAAGTGGGAGGTTGCCATCGCCTCCGCCTTTCGCCCGTCCGTCTCTGGAACGTGAGTTGCAATCCATACAACAACTTGTCACCACCTTGTCGACTATACCCGCGGATAGAGGAGAAAACTCGAAGAGAGCTATAGCTACGTGCGACGATACATCATGTGGTGAAAGTACACTTCTCGACCCTCTCCGTGCTTTGATCCCATAAAAAATGCCCACATCGATAGAGTCACTAGAAGCGACCAATTGCTTAGTAGGCCGTATCATACCGTTTATCTTTTCTTTTTATGATTTTTACCTAGTCATTATTTCTTTCGCATACGAGCAACAGGTATATACGTTTCACATAGACGTAGGGAATGCGAAATTTCTCGAAACGACATTCGAGTACAATCTTTTGTTTTGCAAGCAACCAGTAAAAAACAAACAATGATTCTTGCAAACTGCTTCTCGACAATCTATATCGACGAGTTTTCCAAACAACAAAAATTACTCGTTTCTCATTAAATAAAAATGAAAACAGAACCCAATAAATTGCAAGACAACGTTCATTTATCTCACTTAGTCAAAAGATAAATGGCTCCATTATGACCAGAAAGTCGCCCCCGAATCAAAAATTATTGTTTTATTCAACCGAAAACGAAATTTAAAGTAGAGCACGATATTGATCAAGTCAAACTTGTAGTAAGCTCATTAGAAATCTATTAAAATATAGCGCTATGATTGAAAGGCCTGGGTTGCGTGCAAGCCGTTAGCAAACAGTGGAAAACATTGAAAAGGCTGGTATTTACAGTAGACGATAGAGAGAGGGAGAGAGTCGTGGGCTGGTACACACAGCAGGCGGCGGCGTCCGCAGCGCGATAGGCGAGTGAGAGAGTACAGGCGGCGTGGGCACGAGGAGAAAGGTAGGGAGGGTATATTGTTCGGGCGCGGGAATTCGCGAAAAGCGGCGACACGTTATTTTGCTTTGTTGATGAATTATCGCAGTGGCTGCAGCTCGCATTGTTTTCCCCTTCTACGTGTACTCTTTCTCTAATGCGCTATATAGCTAAAGTAGCTGATTAAGTTCGTTCCCTGTATGTGTATATACTTGCTCGACGACGACGACGACGACGACGGTAATTAACGGCACGTACGTGTATTCGCGCAGTGTATATAGACGATGCTTTTTGTCTGTTTTATACTTGTAATTATTCGCCCACGTAAAATGCTTTATAGACAAATTTAACAAGACTACTTGAGCGCTACTTAATAAAGTTACGTTTGCCAGAGCGCTTGCTTTTCGCGGCCATTCCTTACACCTACTTGTCTTCTGCATCACTCTCTCTCTCTCTCTCTCTCTCTCTCTCTCCCTCGACTAGATAAATGAGTCTTGTTATTAGATCGCGAAGGATAGTCATAGAGCGCACGTTTGTTTGGGGAAAGGCCGTACGATTACAAATAAGAGGGAAAAGTTATTATACCGTGAACGGCGCAGATGCAATACACCAGATATATACATCCAAGCCTCGTTATGCTTGTCCCCTCGCCGTATAATTATAATCAAATTAGTGATTATGCAAGAGTTGATCGGTGACGTTTTGCGCAAAATGCCAACCAACATAAAAGCCACCAGACGATCGCTCATTTATTTTATTACGAAGGTTTGATTACAAAATTTTTTATGGGACGAGCCTAGTTTCGTATATAAACGACTTGGGATAGCTCGCCCATTTTATAGCTTTCTAATTTTAATAGTCGTCCAAACTTTACAATGATTATAAAACTTTGTTCAATTTTCACGAAGAACAATTTCTAAAGCATCGACTCTTCTTTTCAATGCAACCTTTTTTTAACTTTATGGAGCTTTAACTTTCGAGAAAAACAACGAATGTACTTGATGATTTATGATATGGAATAACGTCACTTTTGACGAAGCAAATCAAAGGCATATTATTAGTTTTTTTCTCTCTGTTCTAGAAGTTTGAACAATTTTGTATAATGTTCAAACGACTCGGAGAACGCCAAAAAGGTTTCGTTGAGAACAAGAGGGCCTTATATAACGAGCTTGAATAAAACTGTAAATAGACAAGCTCGCTCGTCTAAATTCCATTGGATCTAACGATCAGCGCTCGAGAGGAGTCAACGTTGTCCGGGTGCTCGTCTATCAGTGGTTATCTGCGGGCTATAGCGGCGCGCGCGCGCGTGAATCACACGATCGCAAGTAGATTTAGCAAAACGTAAGTTGGTCTCCCGTAAAGTTGGCTTCCTCGTCGTGACAGTGTGAGAAAGAGTCTGCACGGGAGCAAAACAGGGAGAATGAAAAACAATGACGAGGACAGTATCACGGGGCTCTCTCTCTCTCTCGCGCGCGCGCGCGACTTTCACCGCTTCAGTTTGCTGCAGTAACTTATCTCGTGGAGGCCCGGCGCGAACACGATTTTTCTTCCTCTAACCCCGAGAGCAATTGTTTCATTTCGAAAGAGACAAGCTTCCGCGCTCGCAGACTACAACCCAGACGGAATAAGGAATTGCATAATTCATGGGCGCTCACTCGTTTTAAACCCGATCTCGCTTTCGGACGCTCTCTTTCTCTCTTACTCTCTTACTCTCTCCCTCTCTCTCTCTCTCTCTCTTTCTATATATGTAGAAACGGTGCTTCGATGAAAAATCGAGGCAATTAATTTTTGGGCGCGCCACTTTTACACCCAACGCCCGGGTTATTTAGATTCGCAACTGCAACCAATTTGCGTCGCTTAAATCGTAATCCTCGTTAGAGTTGCGCCCTCTCTTTCTTTTTCGCGCTTGTTAAATAAATAACTACTTGGTGTTCTTTACTGATCTAAATGAAAGCGTTGAATCTTTATTGTCAGCGAATAAATGTAAATTCTCGAACGGTATGCGGACTCGTGTGTTTCTTTTTTTTTTAACCTACATACGCGCGAGAGTACGAGAGGTTTCATAATTTCGAAGCTAAAATACTCTCGTGGGAGATAAGTCGCGCACGGAGAGAGTGTCGATGCGAATTTAAAAAATGTTAGAGAAAATAACCACAACACTGCTAAGCGCGCTTATTAAAATGTAATGGAAATCAATTAATATCGATATATACTCGCTTTTGAGATTGGATCGCGCATTAATTACAACGTATATATACCGCTATCGGGAAGTTAATTTCACGTGATAAAGGATCGGAAAGTTGCCATGGGGTACCCACGATGTGTCAAGGCTTTTCGCTATCGTGAAATGTGCGTGAGGCATGACGATAACAAGTGAAAGGCAATCAACTATAGAGTTTTTGCAGAAAAGTAACGAATACATGCCGCATACGCATACAAAAATGTACGCATTTAGAATGTTAGAAACGCTAAACAGAAATAACAATGATATATGATTACAAAAAATCTCGACAGAAAGGAATCGAAATAGTTTTTCAGGTGCGTAGCATTTATATGTTTCAATCTAATCTCGATCTAACTTCTTTGGCAACAAAAAAAAAAGTCCGTGGAGAAACTCAATTTGCTGCTAAAGATTTAAACTCGTCTGGAACCCCCCCTTCCCCCCTTCCCCAAAGTCTCTTTCTCTCTCACACGGTACAAACTGAGTAGAACGCAAGGGCGACGTATAGGGGTTGGGGCAGCTGTCACGGTCCAATATCGTCGGGGCTAACTTTGATTCCGTCTGCCGCCCTTAGCCTTGGTCGAACTGATCGGTTTTGGTTGACGCGCGATAACTCACTTATCGCTCCCTCCTCTCCACTGCCGCTCTTTTAAGCGAGCCTATATACTATATACTCGTACCAGCACGGCAACTTTAAAACTTACAACCAAGTAAAAAAGTATATATATTGGCTGCTTCTACCGCATATGCGTTTCCCCTGGAGACTAAGCGAAAAACTTGCGAGAGCCAGAGAATATTGATTCAACGGGTATGAACCTTCTTTTTCGTTTTTTTTTTGTTATTCTTTACCTCCCCCGCGTACGAGCACATTGAGCATTCAGGACCAGTTTGGTATTAAAGAATCGCGTGAGGAGCCGATTGGTATAAATACCAAAGAGATCTTCTTTGTGCGCGTATTGTTTTCTTACTTTGGACATCAGATCGTCGATATGAGATTTGTCGACGAGTCGAGAGGTTGAACTTCTTTTTTTGTCGTATGTATATATTTTTCGATAGCGCGCACACGCTCTGACTACGCCGCAGCAACCACTTCTTTCGAAATAACTCTGGAGGATTTTCGATGCGCATCAATTATTCATTACTGCTTTTTTTCTCTACCCTTCGATGAGTGGTATGGGTATATTCTTACTTATTTTTAGGACTTGGATGCAGTATTACATATTTATGTAATCAATTGAAATCAACGTTCAAAATGCACGAATAAGGTATGTTCAAGATTCTATAATTAAATTCGAAACTAGTTGTATAAAAGTTTTACTCTTACTCTTAATCGCGGAACTCGTTGAGAACTAATATAATAGAAGATTGCAATCATTTTTTTATTCAATCAATATGGAACCTTTAAGCTAAAAAAAGAAGCCAATTTATGAAGTTATATCTGTCTGGAAATATCAGTATACCAAGCGAAGCTCATCGATCATCGAAGTACTCATCAAAGCTCTCACGAAACGGCAACAAAACAATGTTCTTCGATATCCTTTTCTTCCTCTCCCTCTCTCTTTCTCTCTTTTCTTTTGCGAGAGCTATCAGACAGACAGACCGAAAGAAAAATACCTTCGCCCTTACCGGCGTTACGTGAAAAAAAAAACGCTAGCTCGTAAGGAAAAATTTAACGTGAGATAAAAAGAGGCTTTACAGGGTAAGGTGATTGTGGTTCGTATTTCAATTACGAAGGCAAACTCCTGACATTCCGCCCGGCAAACGTCACGCCTTGCGCAAGAAGTGACTTTAATAAGCGTGGGCGGGCGACTTTGAGCGAGAGCAAAACTTGGCCGGAACGAAATATGCATAAGCAAGACAACGTGACGGAGACTTGGAAGCGAGTGGAAAATCTTGACTTTGCTCACGTGGGCGCGCATAACAAACCGAATCCAATTCACGGAGTTGGTTTCATTTTCGAAAATTGCACCAGCCTATATCTTTTTGTTTTTTTAGAACTGTCAGCATCCTACTGTCCTCGTAAATCAACGTGTCGTTGGGTTGGTTATTGTTTCGTTTTATCGTAAAGACAAAAACAATTTCACCGTTTCTCCTAGACTCTGCTCTTCTTTTACCATCACAAGAGGATAATATGTACTCTTCGGAATAAACGTCGACAAATATCAAGTACACATTGTTAGAACCGCAAAATCGACAGGATAAATAAACAATAACGTTTAAACGAGATTCGCTAAAGCGGACAAATCAATGAGTCTGATCTGCTGACCATAGGATTCCGAGTTGGACAAAACCGTAAACACACAGCCGCGTGCGGGTGCGCTCGTGAATAAATTAAGAAATGACAAAACAGACACGAACACACATTGCATAGGCAAATGTTTTTGCACTGCAATCGCGCATGGACATCAACGAGGACAATCAGACGGTGATCTGATGACCGCTCACGTATACGTGTGCATACATGCGGACACGCAGGCGGCTAGAGAATAACAGAGGAAGCCCGATCGATAATTCTCTCACTTAATATAAAGAGAATGAACGCGACTAGCATTCCAGGAGAGGGAGGAAGGAGAATGGGGAAGGAATGCAATGGCCATGTCACGTCAACTACTGATCGGCACAACCTCTCTTGCCGCGTCGCATCACGCTTGTCGTCGCGCGCCATCACGTGTGATATTATTAAAATTAGATTCCCGTGTTACACGCGAGAGCGCCATCGTTCAAAAGGTAAAAGTGCCAAGCTAAGCGAGTCTCGTCGCCTTCTTTCTGCGAACAGGGGGGACGTTTTTTTCCTAAGCAAACAACAACGTGTTTGTTGCCAAGGGGATGAGCTGCTGGTACGCACACGGTTGGCCCAGCGAACAGTACATTAGTCAGTCTTCCTTTTTTTCCTTTACTACCGATCGTTTCTCGCGGACAGGGTGCTTCTTGGGAGTACTTTGTTTTCGCCGAATTCAACAGCATCGATGAATTAGTCCACTGATCATGGCGTTTACTTCTTGCCATGCCAATGCTCTTGCCTGACTTAACTGACTCGTTCTACTTAAAACATTCGATGATATTTACGATTATTTGTAAGCCGCACTGCACGACAATTCATTACTAATCGTGTATACCGTACCTATAGCTTTGAAACATTCTTTAATTAACAGAAATTCAGTCAAAAGGGATCGAAGAACCGTTACCAACTTTTCGTTTCTAAAAGTATTACAGGCGTATATACGCAGTATGAACATATTTAAATCAGCAAATAAATCATATACATTGAAACGAGCTGCCAATAAGTCTTCGACTGATTTGAAAGCTCGAGTAAAACAAGTGTCGGTTGGTTCTTGGAAAAGTTAGTAAAAAATGCATAGATTAGAAATGAGAAAAAATTCAACGTGTTGAAAAGTGAGAAGGTGGCGATGGAGAAGACGAAGACGAAGAAGAATAAGAGAAGGACTGGCGGGATATAAAAGAATCGTTTCTGGCATCCTATTAGCAGCGTCGGGCAATTTCGCATGAGCGCAATTGTCGAGGCCAAGTCGATGCTGACAGGCAGGCTGATTGGTAGACAGGGTTCTCTTGGTCTCAAGAGAAGCGTATATGTATATATTGGCATGTTTTGTCAGAGCGATAGCGCGGACTCATACATGAATCACTCTTTCTCTTTTTGGCTTTCTTCTCTGTCTGATGGAGGTGCATGTAGTGGGTATATAACAGTTGCGACATTCGCTTTGAATTGCTAATATATACCTGCAGTTGCCCATGCGCGCGCGCGCGCGAGTCGTTACGCCGAACGTGTTGATTTCGCTCTCTCTCTCTCTCTCTCTCTCTCTCTCTCTCTCTCTTTCTCTCGCAAGGTGTTTGTCGTAACGCTCGCTCGTTGGCGCGCGCGCGCGCGCACTGCTTACGATGTATAATATGTTTTGTGGATTTTCGTTTTCCAAAGAGAGATGAAGAATTCAGGGCTAAAAGCTAAGCAGCGAAAAAAATGCCAAAAAAGAATGTCATTGTAAGCAAATGGACGTGTACGTATATTTTATATACGTGGCGTAACCAGCTTCACCCAGCAGAATATTCCACGAGAAAGAGAGGCCAAATAGATATATGTGCGGTTGCTTGACTGATTGCATCTGCTTATTTTCGAATTCATGCGCTATAACAATGCCATATGCGCCACCTTCTTTTCTCAACCATACTTATACGTACGTATACTTGCGATTCAAGGATTTTAGGCTTCGCTTTATTTCTTTCTTTTCCTTTTATTTGGCTTCCCTATCCGACTACTGGCGTCGTTGTCGTCGTCGCTTGCCAATGCAGTGTCGAAATGTATTGTTTGGTATCGCGAGAGCTACTTGCATTATGCAACATAAAAATCTGACCCTTTTTCCAACTACAAATTCGTTCGCGTCGCTTCGACTCGACTTCACGTCGCATTCTTCACTATAACACTTTTTTTGTTCGATCGCGTAAATAAATTGTAATTAGTTTAATGCTTGCTCTCGAAGACATCGATAACATTTTTTTCAAGCATATATAATATACAGCGAATGAATGTTGAAGTAAGGAATGTTAGAGGATAACGTATACGATTACCTTGGAGAATTAATAGTTACAAATGAGGATAATTCATCGCGCGCGGAACTGCAATTTAACTTGTTTAGTGAAGTTGGATTACGCTTTGAGAGAAGAAACTATACTTCCTCATATTAGTTGGGTCTGCAGCGCGTATGAAAAAGCCATATATATATATATATATATATATATACGTCCGTACACACGTGCACACACATGCATATCTCGAATAGGGGGAAGAAAAAGAAGGATAATTGCATTTACGCAGAAATGACAAATTTTATGTAACAATGCATGCAACGGCTATTGCCAAACAAACAACCGTTAAGAATTAACGATAGAATATACGAGTTTACTTTACAAACATTGACAACGACTACGACGACGAAAAAAAAAATAGACAACAGGTTACGTTTGCACGAGTTGTTCACAACGCTATTTTCCTAGATGCGTTATCTACTGCTTTCGAGGTGCGCAGCTGGTGGTGTTTAAATCGATAAAATCAATCGGAAGATTTCTAATTGAAAATACATAAAAAAGGTTAGCATACTAGCGCGTGTTGCGCGAGAACGACATAAAGTGAAGCTGCTAACTAATAGAAATATCGCGCGCTGCTCTATAGTCGCCACTGGTTTGTGAAATTGTAATCGCTTTTTCACGCTAAAATTTCATTTTTTAATCGTCCCGAGCTATCGACTCGTATGTATCACCCACTAGTTTTATTTATTTTTTATTGGTTCTAGCTATAAATTTAAATTAAAGACCGGTTAATTAAAGAGCGGCGCACAAGAGATGTATTAATTGATTTCAGTCGTAGCTATATGGGGTGCTAAATTTATATCGTTTTACATGTAAATATCGAAGCCACTTTATCGTATAAAATCCGGCAAAAGAAAATCAATGAGAAGAAAGTGGTTAACAGCTTAATTCGCCGGAGAAGTAAAAAATCGGTCTTAAAAGTCAACAAGACAGGAGGGAAATTGTTGGCTGATCGATGTGAAATTCCTTGTCGCAAAAGTGCCCGAAGGCGACTAGGCAGTAGCAGCACCAACAGCAGTAGCATGCATGAGACAGGGCCATGAAAGACGTTGAGCACACATTGCTTCGCGCGCTTTTAGCTGACAGCTAAGTTAGTAGCGCGCAACCAGCCAACTACTGCAATTACGGACACGTCATCATTAACGTTATCGCACGGAAGTCATTGCTCTAGTCTATCTCGAGTCTCTACCTCGCTCTATGTGTATTTCGTGTATTTCTATAAACGCTAATATCGCCCACTAGAAAACAACTACAAACTGTAATTAAGCTCGCGAGAGCTGGACTTGGTCAACTGAAAATTATTCACGGTAATATATTTTAAACGAATAAACTGTTGATGACGAAATAGGTGAATGGATGTTTGCTCTTCTGACGAACTGCATTCCCTGTGTAATAAAGGATTTATTTCACGTTCCCGTGGTTATAAAAAGAAAGCTTGCAAAAGAATGACCGCAATTTCCTTACAAAAGACACATTTTGAAAAATCATACGTTAACGACAGTCGTGCATACGAGCTCCAGCAATGTCAACGTGTACAAAGCAGTGCAGCAATCCTTAAAAGAGCTTTGGTAAAGCGTCGAGATAGAGAAAGAGAGAGTATCGTCGCAGGGGGCTGAGGATTTTTAAAGGCGCTAAAAGCTCGGTTTCCGGCCTTTCAGTCGCAGCCACATTATCAGCCGACCAAAACAGTATGTACTGTACATGAAGGGGAAGAGAAGGAGGAGATGGGTAGAGATAGAGCGAACCACAAAGTGCTGCCCTGAGCGGCCATTACGCAAGCATATTGCAAGCGCGGTCGCATCAGAGGCCCACGCCCCATAACCCTACGACCACAGCAGCCGCGGTGGCGGTAGTGGCTTAAAAAAAAAGTGAGAAAGAAAGTCGTTTGAAAAATTCAAAGGGCCTTTTGCGCAAACGCATCCTCAAAGGGTAAAAAAAAGCTCTCGCTCGTTGATTTACGACGTGTACATTTCTCGCGCGTGCATTTATTATTCGTAGAGGAGGAGGGGCAAACGTGTTGCGCCTCGCAAGCTCTTGGGCTTTTGATCGCTCTCTGGTAAGCTGAGCACGTAGAACGCACGTTTTACGATAAATTTCAATAGTCCACGAGGGCTGCGGAGGCGATGGTCCATTCGACTTCGTTACACTTACTAGTGACAAAACGCACGTTCACCTCAACTCTCTGCTTCCTACGCTGACATAATCTTACTCGCTCTGAGGCATTTTTTCGTTTTTTGTCTTTGACGTGCCCACAAAAGCAGCTTTTTCGCGGACGCGAATACACACAGCAGCTTTGTATATTTGACGGCTGCGACTCTTTATTGCAACGGCAAAGTTCGATTATTACGTCGCGACGACGACGGCTTTTCTTTTTTCCAACTTTTCAAAGGAGCTATTGTGATTAAAATACCGCGGGCTCTTATTTTTTTCCTCGTCTGGTTTTGTAAAACCGTGTATACACAGTCTTTCGCGTTGTGAGCTTTGTAAAGTTTTGCTTGCTCTCTTTGTTTAAATACACCAAAGCATGCAGTTGGACATTGTACGGAATCGTCTAAGACATTCATAAATTGCACAATTACTCTGGCATCCTTTTGGAAAAGTTATGTAGAAGCTATTGTTCTTGTGTAAGTACACGAATGCTCATAAATATGGAATAAATTTTAAACAAATCAAACACGAAATATAAGCGACGATATGGTTTGTTTCACATTTCATATTTATTCGTACTTACCTGTCAAAGCGCAAGAAGCAATCTGACGTTCTTTGATATTTTAAGTTTCAGAGCCAAAGCATTCTTGAAAAATAATACGTCCAGTTTAACGAGGATAAAACGTCAACGTCGAGAAATTAGTCTGCGAGGTGTTGAAGTGGTATTTCTTGCCACAAAACGAACTAAAAACGAAAGCACATTTCGCCTTTCGAAAGAGAAGAGAGAAGAGAGAAAAAGAGAGAAAAAGAAAGAGAGAGAGCAGCTTCATAAGTCAACGAAAGTAGCTCGTTTCATCTCTAATTACATCTCTGGGAAGGACATTTTCACCGATTGCTCGTCGCGCAGCAAAGGAGAGGTAGAATCTCAAAGCGACTTCCTTGACTTTTCTATATATATAAATACGTGTTTGTTCACGCCTCGGTTAACCCCAGAGTGCTGCTGGCGTCATGCTGCAATTGCCTTCTCATTTTGGGGCTAAGGACTAAAAAACATGGAAACGTAGCCGTACGGAAAATTGCGGACGATCACACATGTATGTATACGTATGACTGGTCTTTGGCCTCTCTTTAGCCTCTTTCGCTCTTTCTCTCTTGGGAGAAAATCGACTGGATGTTCCCTTGACCAATTGGACTTCTTAGAGAGCTTTGTGCGAGCAGCCGCCAGAAAACTCGCGGGACGTCTCGAGAATCGCTCGCGGAAATGGAAAAAGCCCTATGGCTCTTTTTCTCTCTTCCTTCGACGACGACAACGACGGCAACGACGACAATGCCGAGCTTTTGACAAAAGAAACGACCAGTGAAGGAGACAAGGGCTGACGTACCGAGTGTGTACGCGCGGGTTTTCCCAGCAAACGTAAGGAAGAAAAATATTGTTGTGAAACTCGATTATAAAGCTTTTGACAATCGGAGGAGAGAGAGAGAGAGATAGCGACTGTTTGTTGAAGTTATACGTCAATAGGACTCTCAACCAGGAATAGCACGCAATTATGATATTATTAATAGACTCACTAATACGAGATACGTGAAATCGAAGGTAATAAATATTACAAAGCGAGCGAATACAATAAAGCGGTTTTGCCAAATTTCGCTTGTGGCGATTCTAGAATGCAAAGAACAGAACTAAAATGACAACGTGCGCACAAAGAGTATGAATAACGTGTGAGTTTGCTCCGTTATCACCCGCGCAGCCATTAAACAATGGAATAGTATCGCGCCTCAGCTCATTTTCCTCCTGAATACACACTCCTATATGTACGCAATCTCCCATTTTGGAGTCTCTACTGAAACTAAACCACATCGCACGGGATTAACTACTTCATCTGTAGTGGGTATTGAAGCTGATAATAACTCTATAGAACTCAATTGCGATAAATTGCGTAATTGGCGTGCTATATACCGCGTTCTCGTCTACTGTTATGCGATTGGAACGACTTGAAACCACGAGGAAGAACCTATTAATCGTATCATTAAATGATATAATTTTTAATTATTATTCTTTTCCTTTCATCTCAATTTCACGCGATAATTACTTTGTTCAATTAACGATCAACGTCGTTGCCTATACCTTGACATTTTTTTATTATTTTCCATTTTCGTGACTTTCTGATTGATTATTCTCTTATAAAATGCAGGTGTTTTAAAACGGATCTCTATAAACTAATACGAGTTGGTTACAGCAAACACGCGTGAGGCTTCATCGTTAAATTAGAAACGTTACCTAGCCATCGTTGAGTGGAAATCCTTCAAACTGAAACATTTCAACGAACCCGTCTTAGACTCATAGTAATGTATGCAGGATAAAGTTATTGTAGTTTGATTTAAATTTGCAAATCAGGATGCACTGCCTGGCTAGAAACAAACTTGGAAATCCCAATATATATCGCGGCCGCGAAGCCGTAGGTATATTATCTCGGTTCTCGTGTAGTATCTTCCGAACGCGCGCGTGTGTGTGTGTGTGTGTGTGTATAGACAGACAGAGGCACCTCTGAGCAGTATACCTCGTCCAATTCCTCTGCCGATCTTCTCGCTGTCATTTTCAGCGGCTTTCTTTCCGGCTGCTCGCCGACGGGGAAAATAAGACTCGCGATCGGTTTTCGATATCAAACCTTCCACACGTACACACATGTGCTGGCAGCGTATCCCCCTATCCACACTCGTTTTCCCTGAGGCTTTTAAGAATCAAAGGCAGCACGGCTAATAATGGACTGTCGTCTGAGTACAAAGAGCTACGGGGCTATTCCATATAATGAAGACGAATACCGACTAGCCTAATGGAATTGAGCGAGCAAAACTTTTCGAATGATGTATCTTTGGCATTCTTCCTTTCCGCAAGCAGAACAAGAACTATCGAAAGTAAGCAACGAGTTTAACTCCGCCAGCTATATCCTGGCAACCTATTACTCTTTGTACGTTTGGAAAAGATTCTTTATACGTTAAAAAATTACCCCGAGATAAAAGATTCTATCTACTCCGCCGCAGTAGTAGTCTGCTCGGATATTATTTGTATCTTATAAGAGTGATGCTTTACCGGCGATACTTGATATTGCGAAATTAAATTGATCAATTTCGTTAAAGTTCCGTAAAAGACCGAATAACTGTGCTTCAGGTATCTTGCGGACAATGCCAGATATATATATATTATACAGACAGCCCGTACAGTGCGCGTCCTAGTTCTCGACAATTTTCATCTAAAAACTTGCAGCAACAGCAGAAGCGAAAACAAAAACAAGCGCGCAGATAAGGAAAAAAGAAAGAAATCTTGCAATTTTACGAGCATAGGCGCAGTGGAAAAAAGTATGATTACACAGTGCAAACTTCTCGACCAGCTGAAAACAAAATAAATCGCGTCAGGCGCACGGCTTTCGTAAAGTAGATATCGAGACTCGTGCGCATTTGTCACAACGTAAAGAGCTATACTTTATAGTCGTTGCAACCGATAAAAACTTATTAAAGAAGCCCATTTGTCAGAGCTCGAATTAAAATCGTTAAGTGACCCGCCGCGTGCTCGTATATTTTCTTTCTTTTAATTTTTTTTTCTCTTCCTTTGGCTTCGATAGAAGAAAATTGTGGTTTCTCATCGATGTAAATTCAGGACATTACGTAAACGTCTTTTGCAGGGAGGGGATGGGATATCGAAAATCGTTTAAGCACGCACGCACACACATGTACACGCTCGCTAAAAAAAACGAGATCGAGAAAAAAAAGAAGGAGTCCACAAGCTCACTTGGCTTTCTTATTTACCGATCTTGGGGCAGCGTTGGCCGTGTAATTTTCCAGGCTGCGCGAGAGTTTGCTATTAGCGCAGCTGCAGTAACGCACGGCGGTGGGGCTCCCCCGTCATGAAAATAATGCGATAATTCGCTGCTGCTGCCGCCGCCGTGGCTATACTTTTATATATAACGATCGACGCGCGCCAGCTCAGCGATTAGCAGATAGTTTGCGTAACTATCAACGGCTGCAACCAGAGCGGCCCACCTATAATAAGTTTCTCGCTCGACAATTTATCCGGGCGCTCGATAACCCAATTCGCGCTTATGTAAGCTCATATACGAAAACAAAAAACTGAGCCGATTTGTGGGATGAGTAATTGGATGGCAAACAGTGTGTTTTTGCCTCATTTTTTCTTTTTCTTTATTTTGATTTAGTAAGAAGCTCTAGAGACAGGCTTGATTTAAGCTCGGCTTGCAAGTTTATGAAATATGTGGCCGACGCTCAAAAGGAAAATAGGATCGAACCGTGCTGAAAGCTCTCTCTTTCCCACTGCATCGTCAGTCTACATCAATTCCCAAGTCACGTTGACGCTTCCGTAGCGTAGGAAGCCATACCGAGAAACAAAAATAAAAAACTCAAATGGAATCAATTGGTCACGGCGGAAGCACGGAAAAGGAACTACGTATGTATCCAAAGTAAGTCGAGTATAAGTTGAACAAAATAGGGGCATAACCCTGTCAAAGAAGATCGTCCATTAAAGAAATGAATGAGAATTCAGCGGTAAACTGAGTAAATACGCGATAGATGACTGAGTAAATAAGCCGTTTTCAGTATCGTTGCATTTCCCCTAAGGATTTCCTTTCAATCGATACCTTGGCAAATAGACAAACGATACTTCTCCATTGAAACGTTTACAAAAGAACGGTATACCACTATTTAATTCTAAAATTATTGCTAAGAGCGTCCTTTTTTCCCGCGCTAGAATAACTGTCACAATTGTTGTTTCTTACGTCTATCATTTTTTCGAGAGACGTTTCGCGAAACACAACGAACAAACAAAAACAAGCAAGTTAAAGAGACCCCTAGGTATTTAATTAGTATAACGCAATCGTTGTTGTTTACCGATAAAGATAACGAGCCATAAACGGCAAAGCAATAAAAATCCAGCCTGTGCCGCCGCACATTGAAGAACAAAAACAAAAGAAGAAAATTGTAGAACGACCGTACAGTCCGTCATCTTCCAGTTATCCGCTTGTCGCTTGTAAAAATGGCAAACGAGAAGAATGTCAAAAAGGTGCGCGCTAGCAAAAAAAAAGGGAGCTATAGCAACTCCAACGTCGTGCAGCGCTCACGCGCGGGAAGAACCCGTCAGTCTCGTTATTTACAGGGCAATCATAAAAATGAAAGCGCGCGTGCGCACATTATCCGCAATCAAAGCGGATCATCCGGAGGCTCAAAAAGGCTTCTCTCCCTCTCCCCTGCTCCCTCCCTCCCACTCTCTTGCTCTCTCTCTCTCTCTCTCTCTCTCTCTCTCTCTCTCTCTCTATATGCAACCACGCGCGCGGTCGCGCGAGAAAAGTTGATCGTCAGGCTATCGCCATAGGGAATAATGGCTTTTTCAGTGTCGCAGTCGGAGGTCAAAAAAAAGAGGCCCGTTGGCCGTAGTAGTAACCAGCGAAGGATAGCATCGGCGACACGCAAGCCATCATAACTCAAACGACGAAGCGAGCGTCAATTAGTTCCCTTCGCTTCTATGTCGCGGGCAGCTTGCTCACGATATAACAAAACTTTTTGCTATATATACATATATATATATGAGAAACGCGAACGAAAGGATAGGAGAGGGGAATCCTCAAATCGAGCACGAGTTTGGCTACGAGGCGTTTCTTACAGCACAATTACCTTCAGCCCTTTTTGCAAGTTTGATTGGCTCAATTTGGAATTCGCGATGAAGTCGTCCCCATTACTTTTGCGACGGCACCAGAGCGTATATATAGATGCGTACGACGCTTTTATGCTTTCCGACGTGTCGAGTAAAGAGAAGGAGGAGACGGTGCAAAAAAAATTTTCCTCTTACATGGCTCGTGTGCTGACACTTTGACTTTTTTGTTTCCTCAACTTTGCAAGAGTAATGAATTCATTTTAAGTCGGCATTTCGAAAAAGAGATATCCTATCACAAAAATGATTTCTCTTTCATCGTGCGATCGTTACCTTCATGTAGCGACTAATCAACTACAATTATAAAAAAATTGAACAAAATTATACACATAAGGGATCAAATTACACACGTACAACTATGTGCAAAGTAATTTGTAATGTCTATGACTGTCGAGGGCATTTACGCTTGGGAGAGGGCAAAAAACAAAATAAAAAAGAAAAGCGCAACGCGTGCGCCCACGTGACGTGAATAAAGCCCAATGGCATTTGTGGCTGCGAGCGAGAGAACGACGATTTGACAGGTCAAATCGAATAACAAGTGTCTCGAAACGCAGAGCACAAGTCCCTCGAGGGGGAGTAGAGATCCATCGACGGTGAGAGAAATCAGCGAAATTTTAGTGAGTGAGCGCGTTATATCGTGAGAATAAGAAAAAAACGCCGACACTGGACTCTCTCCCTCTCACTCTCTCGCTCGCTCTCTCTCGACACGGGAATTCTAATTTCCGATCGTTGTCTAGACGATGGGAAATATATACGCAAGAGATATGAAACGACGAGTAAGGGCAAGCAAATGTCATTCATAATATTGCTTTTTGAACCTGCGAGGAGTTTACGAATTCAACTGGCGTGTGCATGTATTTGATAAACTGCCCTGTAGCATGAAGAGTCGCAAAATAAATGTGTAATTTACAATGTTCAACTCCGCATGCTAATAATCATGATTGTATTTCTAATTGATGATGTAATCATTTATTCATCGATAATGTACCGTTACTAATTAAATTAAACATGCTATTACTCCCGATCAAATTATTTGGTTAATCTACATTAGATGTTATAACAAAAGGACTGTTAATAAATTATAGGTACTGTACAAAATTGCAGCCATTGTTGTTGATAATTATATAATTAACATTGCATTTAGATCATAATATGTATTATTGATTCACACTGAATGTAGATATTGGATATAGGTACAATGAAACAGATTTTCGTTGTATATAGATTAACCATACGAGAAAAAAAGTACAACTTGAGCAACAAAACCGATAAACGAAAATACAAAGCAAGTGGGCTTTGACAAATTGAGGCAGTTTTATCGGGTGAACAAGCACCGACCTCTCGACAATTAGCGGGGTAATTTTTTAACTTGGATAAGAAAAAACACAGTTTCCCACTCGGAGAATCAGAAAACAAAAAAAGGATAAAAAATCCCTCCGAAACGCTTTCACGCGAAATCTTTGCAAAGCAGCTTCAGAGTGCACGATCTCTGTTGAAAAAAAAGTGCGAGAAGAAAGAGAGAGAGAGAGAGAGCGCGCACGGTACGCGAGACAAGCGCGAGCAATGCTATCAGTGAGCTCACAGCCGCGTCGTCGGAGATAAGCTAATTCACCGTTACCTGAGTATACATTGCTCTTGTAATCCATTCGAGAGAAAGAGAGAGAGAGAGAGAGAGAGAGAGGAGAGAGTAGAGAGTAGAGAGCAGAGAGCAGAGAGCAGAGAGGGAGAAAGAGAGGGTCCCGTCACGTCTGGCAACATCAACAACAACAAAAAAACGGCAAAGAGGCGCACAAATTGAAAAGAGGGAGCCGTTGGCATTCTTGATTGCAAAACACTTACGAGCAGCGCGACACAAAGGGAATACATATGTTTCGAGTTGCGAGTAGCTTTTTGCCTCTGTCTAGTCTCGCGCTCGTCGCCGCTGTCCGTCGTCCTTTTTCAGCGCGTCTCGCAGGCTCCTTAAAGGCACGTAGCAGCAGCAGCAGCAGCAGCAGGAGCAGTAAACTCGTGAAAAATTTAACCGACAAAGACGAGAGAGAAAGAGCATCGCAGCGCGGCAGAACTCGAGCGAGTTGAAAAATTATTGATGCGCGCCGCCGGCGAGTAGCGTAGAAAGAAGAGTCCAGACGAGAGTGAAGCTTGTATCGGAGGCTTATCTACCTAAGATCGCAACTGCCTATGGACCTTTTCCTGCCGAGAAAGAGAGAGAGAGAGAGAGAGAGAGAGAGAGAGACTCTAGTGGGAAAGTACTTGTGCGATTCTGCTACTTAACATTTCTTTCAGAGCTATTTGCATTCTCGTTTGTAACGTTTGAATCAAATGTAACGAGGAAAAAGGCGCTTCTTATATATCTCTTGCTCGAGTCCCGCCGCTACGTCGATTTACAAGCTATTTCAATGTTCCGATTGAATAATTAACGCGAAGCGTTGAGCCTACCATAGTACAGGCTCAATGTTATCGAAGATTCTGCCGACTCGATCGAATTCCATCGTTTCGCAGTATTTCCTTTAAATAAAAAATAAAAAAAAACCTTTTGCGAATTTTCTTTGGTCAAATCAACCGATTTGCAAATTAGTATTTGATGTAAAATTCAGATGTATTTTTGAGCAATATCCACGTGTACGTTTTTCCTTCAAAACATAAAATTCGTTAATTGCGAATTTCCGTTGAAAATCTTTTTGATCATAACATGAAAGTAAATATTAATGAAAAAAGTTATTGCATCGTATTGTATGAAAAAGATCAAACCTGAGTAGAGTATACCTACCACACCGTGCAAATCTGCTTCTCCTATTTTTGTACGTTGAAAAAATGAATCTTTGGTCTAGATTGAATATGGGCACATCTGCTCCATCAGAAATGGTTACACCAACCTGTTTTTTTCTTAAATATTTTCATGAAAGACGTTTGTTCTTTTGATAAGAAAAGCTTAGATGGGACCAGTCGAACGTTAGATAAAAAACCAGAGAAAGCATGCAACCCAATCATAAGTTTCGAAAAAGGTATAACGAGTGTGGTAACATAAATGTAGAGGCGATTAACGAAAAACGGTATAAATAAGAACACGCGTCTCGGTAACGAGAGGCTAATTGACGATAAGCAAAACACGACACACAGAGCAACGAAGATAATCCGTTGGACATGGTGGCGACGACATCTGCTATTGGTCGTGCAAGCTCGTTCATTAAAAGCCTTTTATCAATCGAGAGGTGAGGCGAATTCGAGCGCGTCACGCAAGCCGTGGCGTCAAAATCCAATGCAGCAGAGGCGGCAACGACGGCAATACAGTATACACACAGCATCGATTAAAAGCCATCGAAGCTCGCCGCCACGCCTGATTCATTCCATTATTTATAAGCACACCTGTCGGAGTCTTACGTCGTCGTCGTCGTCGTCGTCGTCGTCGTCTGGCGCACGACTACTACTACTGCTACTACTGCTCTCAGCATCTCAATAGGCCGGAATCAACTCGGGGGCGCCTACTGACAGCGGATCTTTATGCACCATCGGCTTTCGATATTTACCCTTCTCTCGCTTCGTTTTGTACACGAGTACACTCCAAAAGGGACTATGCTGCGCCTGTTCTCTTCTGTACTCTTCGTTCGCCGACGACCCTTTTTTGCAACAACTCTCCCTCCCTCTCTCTTTCTCCATCTCACTCACTTTGATTGCTTGGCCTTTATTTGACTTGAACTCTTTTTCTACGCTTTACGTTCACGATAATTTCCTACGTAAAATGCTTAATGGCTATTGGAATCACAATCTAGTCGTTGAATCGTAATAACAAGACGGCATTCTTATGACTGATCTTTTCTTCGCGTGCCAGAGATATTTTTCGTATAATAAATATGCAATTATAATTGTCGTGGTAGAGAACACGGTTGCCAAAGGCGGAATTTATTCCAACTATTACTTTTTTACAATTTTAGGAATTTAATTATTTGCAGAACCGCACTTTTTTGTCGTATCGATCGTTTCGAACAACATTCAAGTAACCGTAGTCTATGAGTTTAAGTTTTTGCGAGAATTCGTAATTTTTAACGATAGCGTTTAAATAACAAAATTAAACGTTATTCAAATTTATCTAGAAATGTAAACGGATAAAGAATTGATAATAACGTGTTACACGATGAATTTAAAAAATGTTGCAAAAACATGCCGAGGTTTTATTTTGTTAACAAGTACCATAGTTTGCAAACCGAAATGCAAATCAACCGTTTTGAGGCGACCATTGAATGTTAATCGAAAAACAATCGTCTGCGATAGGTCTTCAAAACTCAAAATCTACGTCACGCTTTTTGAGATGTTCTCTTTTACAAGGGAATACCACGATTTCTCTTCGCAAATAAATAAATGAAATTGTAAAAATAACGATAACTAGGAAAACGATACAAATCACGTACAGTCGTGAAAAGCATGACCTTCGTGATAACGCGTAATATAACCAATATAAACCACCCGTATACGTATATAGTGCAGACTAACTTTCCTCAAAACTCAACCGCGCGCTCTTCTCTTAAGGTTCTACGCGACTGAAACAGAGTTCTCCGCGTGCTTCACATACATACACATTCAAAGAACGAATTGCGATCCATTTCTCACGAGTTAGATTATCTGTTGGCAGAGTGGATGGGGGGAGGGGGGGGGGGTAAGTTGACGATTCGAAAACGCGAAGAATCGCCTTTGAATTTCAAGAGATTACCGGCTCATGGTGGACGGATGCAAATACAGAGACGGAGGGGAATGGACGCCCAAAGGCGACAGCAGCAGCAACAGCTTCCCCTCGGCAAGATCGCGAATAATCGCTCTCTCTCTCTCTCTCGCTTGGCCATTTATACGTTTTCTCGGATAATCATCTTGGACGTAAGTTAGCGCCGTGACCACGTGCTACGCTGGCTTGCTTGCTTGCTACCGTATAAAGCGCACAATCGGATTTCCTGCTGCCGCTGCTGTTGCTACTCGCATGCTCATTCGCTTTCTTGCTTGGCAGGAAATGGGCCTGACTAAATAAAGAGCATGTGCAAGACAGAGAGGGGGGGGGGGGGGGGAGCCATACCGATCGATCGTTTGCCGGCATGCGAAAGTCAATTTTCTATAACGGCCGAGAAAGAGCGAAGCTGCATTACCGCTAATAATCGGTTCCTCGCTCTTCTCGTCTTCTTTGTTTTTTATTCTCCTTTTGCTCGCTCTTTTTGCACCTCTATTTACGTTAGTTATTATGCAAATACACAGTACGCGCATGCGAAAATGGAGGGATAAATCGAGCGTCGCTACAACTTGTTTGTGTGCGTGTGCGTGTGTGCATGCACGCGCCCGTGGTCGGAAAGGGTGGAGAGAGAAGGAATAATTAAAATTGCGTTGAGATTGACGTCGGAGTAATGTTGGTTTTTCGAAAACCGACAATTCCCCCAGCGCAGTTTCGCGATGCACGTAGCATACACAGAGCCCACACGCTCACGCCATTTAATGCTCGACTTTTGCCTTTCCCTTTGCATGTTTCATTCCTATCTGCAGTCTGCCGCCGCCTGTGTACATCCAATAAAATTCTCTCTCCTCCCGCCCCTTTCCTCCCATCGTTGGTTTTTTGTTGATTCCAGAAATACACCGATAAGTTCATTCAATGTTGCAAGACGAAACGAAGAAAAAATACGGACGTCAAATAAATAAAACAAAGCTTTGAATAAGGTAAACTCAGTAATTTTCCAATCGAGCAATACTGCTAATGAAATAACTGTAGGTGAAAACTTTTTCTACAGTGATAATTAAATGATTTTTTTATTTTCCTGCAAGTAAGCCCAATATCAATTAGTTCGACTAGTTCAACTTGACATGAAAATAAGAGTCTCTCAAACCACCACATTCAGCCCGCGTTTCGTTCTTAAAAATAAAAAAAGACATAAAAAAAGAAAAGAACAAGAAGTTGCATTTCTCGTTGTATAAGCACAGCGCTGGCCCAGAATATAATCAAAACCGAATCAAGGGAAAATTTGCACCGAAGCAAATATGCGGCGCGATAGCGTCGTTCGTGTCGCAACCCGCGGGATACTTCCTTGGCGCGCGCGCGAGTAAAACGGCAGCAGCTTAGATGCAGTCTCGGATACGTAGAATCGAGCTTATCCGCCAGGAATCGTGGAGGCGCGGGTCGCAATCGCTTTTTAATAAGATTGATAAAGTCAGGAAGGCACACAAAACGAGAGAAAGGGAGAGAGAGAGAGAGAGGCGGATGCGCGAGCGAATAATTCACGCGTTATCAGTGACTCATCGTCCAGTACATGTAAAAGACCTATACGTGTGGTCTGCTCTCTGTCTCTCTCTCTTTCTCTTTCTCTCTCTCTCTCTCTCTCTCTCTATATATATATATACACACACACACATATATATCTACCTCTCTATCTCTATCTCTCTCTCTCTTTCTCTAGGAACCTTACATCGTCCCTTTTTTTATTTTTCAAGTAATTTAAAGCCGAGTGCGCATAATTCCATAGGTGTGTGCAAGTTACGTTCGTTTTGCTCCGCGCGTGTCTCCACAGGGGCGTAAATTGCAGCTATACCTCGCGAGGAGAGCAGCACGAGAATGTTAAGTAAGCAGGTTGTTAGCCAGCGGCGACAGCGGAAATTCCCCGTTTTGATTCGAGCGATAATGCACCAGCGAGAGAAGATCCTTTCTTTGTACGCGAAAGCCAAGTTCAAGCCAACCTTTCAACACCTCACAGCTCACGCTGGTAATTAATGAGCCTTGTTTGGACTTTGATGCGCCAGAGTGATTTCACGTCGTGATGCTTGACTCGCTAATTTTAGGGATCGACCAGCTTTTTTCCTTCTTCTTCTTTTCGCTATCGGCTTAAGTGGCGCCTTGAACATTGTTGTCGGGTGGGCCCCGTAAAGCAAGCGTACAATTATAGCCGATCAGCTATGTACTTTTGTCGGTTGGTCGGGAACCGAGCAAGAAAGACAGATAGATAGAGAGAGAGAAGAGGAAAGGGGGCCTATTCGTTGGAATAATTGTTTTTAACGATTCTACGTATCTTCATCTTCGTTGAGTTTCATGAAGCAAAGAGATAGTCCAGCGAATACCTTTTCTTGATAATTGTCCGTCTGGCGACTTTTTCTACGAGCTGATTACTACGATTATAAACTAATTGAGAAGTGAGTGACTCACCTGTTAGATGACTGCCTGTAAACTCAAAGTCGTCATCTTGGTCCCAGTGTTTCAAACTAAGGTTTGAAAGCGATGTCGCATTAGCGAACTCCAAATTCGCAAAATGCCAGTCCAAAATCTGTCTATCTTTCGAAGATAAGTACACATCACTATAAAATACGTAACAATTATATCAATAATCATGTTCTGTATAAACAAATTTCACGTGATTCAGCACTCATTAATTATATTAACCTTGGTGGTGATGCTTCAAGTTCTTGTAATTTCGCCTCAACTTCTGTTTGCTGTTCAGACAATTCATCCCACTCTTTGCAAAGATTTTGAAGATCTCGTAATTTAGAGCGAATAACGAACTCTTGCGTTATATCTCTTTGCTCTTTTTGCTCTTTGCTTTTTGACATTTCTTTGTACTGTTTATCCAATTCTCCTAAACGTTCTTTGATAGCTATCATCTACAACGTCAAATATAAATTATATTAGTTCAAGAATTCCGATGAATGATCGTAAAAACAATTAAAAAAATATATGGTTAACCAGTAGAATTGATAAATACGCTATACATTGTTGACAATGAAGAATATTATATAAATAGCGTGATTCAAAACTGGATGGTTTAGAAAAATGGAGAATAACAAAATATTACTTGATTTATACAAGTTATTTCAATAAGTAATGCACACAAAACAATCATTACGATCATAATCATCTTGACGGAATAAAACGTAGATAAATAAGAGACACTAATTACTTTTTGTTGATTGGCTATGAGTTTACTCTGTAAAGACAATACAGAGCGCAAATGAGTTACTTGACGTTGCTTAACGCCTTGTTCTTGAAGTCTGATAACCCATTCTAAAGCTTGACCCAATGATACAGGGCGATTTGTGCCACCCTGCGTTCCATTGCCAGTATTTCCAACATAATTAAAATCTAACTGATGGGATAAATAAGAAGTAGCTTCTAATAATCGATTAAATTCTCGTTCAACCATCTCATCTTTATCTTTAGGAACCTGAAAATAATTGTTGATTACATTGTATACGTATGTATGTATAGACATATGTAAATTTGTTTATTTTGCACAAGAGTGGTGTACCGTTTGACCATCACTTTCATATAAAGGGCATTTTTGCTTAATTTTGTGAAGCTCCATATTAATTTGCTTGCTTAAAACTGTTACTGGATTGCCACCAAGACCAGTAACAACCATAGCTCCTAAATCAGCAATATAATTTGACTTTCTAAATGTTGCTATACGTCCACCAACTCTATCCTGTAAATAGATTTCTTTATTCAATAACTATGCAAATATAATATTAGATCTAGTACACTAATTTACCCTTGACTCTAAAACAATAACTTCTAGACCAAATTGTTGCATTTGCTGAGCAGCTGCCAGACCAGCGATACCAGCGCCAATAACCACCACTTTTCCTAATTTTTTTGTTGGAATAGGCTACACGAAATGAAAAATTACGTTATAAAAAACAGGTTTTGTTTATAAAAAAATTATAAATTTAAAGTTTCAATATACCTTCAGTCTCTTAAAAACACCAAAGTTTATAAAGCCATGACGTTCTAAGAAGGCATGAATTCTACGTACTAGCACAGGATCACTGTTGTAGGGAGGCTCAATGGCTGGTAATGAATTTTCTAAAGTCAACTGTTGCTTTGGGTTTTCTAACCATAATTGCAGCTAAAATAAATAATTTAACATTTTGAAGAAAATATTAAATTAATTTCTATTAGAAGTAAGAATCTCAATGACATACAAGTCTGTTACGAATATGTAAGAACACTTTTTGAGTTTGCGGTGGACCTGCTGATACATCCAGAAAACATGCAGCTTCTGTCGATGTCAGTTTTTCAAATGGCAAGCGACTTTGGAAAGCAGCACCTTCCAGCCCATTCAGCAATACTTTAACTGTAGAAACAATAATTTTTGAGATTTTAAGCAGTAAAAAAAGATCGTTAAAAACAAATTTGAAGAAATACAATTGAAAAAATAAAGCCATTGAACATAGTCTTACTGTGAGGATCTTCGTGATCGCTATCCTGATCTTCTTCTTCCTTAGGTTCAATTTTTGAAGCTGATGGTGCAGGAGTACTTGATCCAGAATCACTTTCTTTTTTAAAATCTTTTTTATCTGAATTACTCTGATTTATTTTGGACTTTTCAGAAGTATCAGACACATTCTCATCTTCTATTTGATTATATTTGTCGTCCATGTCCTTATACTCAACCTAAAATATTTAATGTAATTATTTTACCGCAAGATCAGTTTTTAAAACGCGTATTTAACAAGTATTTATTACACAAAATAATAAACGAAGATATAGGTTATATCACAAAACTCACCTTTGCTCGTTTTCTTCGACTCATTTTGCACTTTTCCAACGAACGTAATTATTTAAAATGATAATGTGTGTATTGCTTGCAATATTAAACAAAAGTTTTAATACAAAATTTTAAGAAAATCGATTATTTTAAAATCTTACGCCGAGGTAAACAGATATATTTGTCAAATCGAAATTCACAACACTGTTTACGCCATGAAATACATCATACTATAGATACAAAGTATAGTTAACAGCTGGGAAACTATTACTTCTACCGCGAATAAGGTAGAGTTCTTACTTACCAACCGAGCACGCTTGGCTTTGAAATATACTCTCAGAAATCTACAAAATTGCATTATTAAACAGTAAAAGGCAATAGGGGGCAATTGTTTAATAATTCAATTTGGACCATTTATTTAACGTAATATTGACTTCAAGAGGCGAAAAGCATTTCATCATGTGGTAAATATTTTAAAATTATTTATTAATTTGTAATACCTGGAAAATATCTGAATATATTTAAATGCAAACAAAACATGTACACTTGTAAACATTCAATGGCTTCTTAATTAACAAGTATTCGTAATAATATTAAACTTAATTTTACACTAAGTAAAACATTTATTTGAAGATCGATGATAAGGAAGCCCGAAAACAGCAAATATTTGTTACCTAAAGTACGCTCAACAAAGGGGTGATTATTTGAACCGGTAAGAGAATTGCAAAAAGCAATTTTCCAAAACGCATCGAAAACTCAATCGGACAGTGCTATGAGAAATCGTTCCAATTTTCGTAATGTAAAAATCAGCAATTCAAAATAAGCCCCCGTATACTTTACAGCCGTGCCTAAACATAAAACTAGGCTTCGCGGAATTAGCATCCTCTCCCATGATTCATCGATGCGGATAAAACCGCCATAACTCAGCAAAATAAATCAAGGGAAAAAGCAGCATCCTCAAAGATTATATCTGTATAAATCATCCAACAATTAAAGCGCCAAAAAGAGCGAGTCAAAGAAACAAACAAGAGAACGCAGAGTGGCAAAAACGACGCAAGTCTAGCCACAAAATCGATCGCCCCGGTGTAGAAGCCATTTTCGGGAATGACGAACGACCTCGGAAATCAAGCCAAAAAGGGAAGGCACGCTACCGGTGATAGCACCTGTTGCGCGCTCTTTCGCGCAGCAGTAGTGTGTAGCGGCAACGGCCACCTTTTACTCGATGAACCGTTTAAACGGCCAACGTAAAAAAAAATAAACACAAGGAGGTATATATATATATATATATCAGGCAAAGACAAGCCGCTTAGAAGCACGCGTACGTATACTCGGCAGGAGGGGTTGAGAGAACCCCTTTGACTTCGGGGTTGCCAGTACATAGGTTGTCTTTTGTTTGTGAAGGCAAGCAGCTTTCGGCCAGAGGCACTTGTGCGCGTTACAAGGGTTGTTGGCATACGTATATATACGTATACATTCGCGCACGGGTCACTGAAGACGAGAGTTGGCCGCGTTCTCGCGGAGCTTTCTTGTATGCCTGCCGAAAGAGAGAGAGAGAGAGAGAGACACCTCATTACCTTAGATGATGAACAAAGTACGGCTCGCAGCTTGCTGCTTTTAGCAGGTTTAGTGCTTATAGTTCGCTGCTCTCTACTACTACGGCGCACTCTTCAACTAATGCCTTCAGCAATGAATGGAGGATGTGATATTTAGGGACAAAAGATGCCGAGTTTATGTTTAGTAAACTGCCTTTTGCGAGGTAATGTCTCGCGTAATATCTCTACCCTAGTCGAGAGCTAATCCTTTGGCTTCGTAATTAGAGCGGAGTACGCGCGTTTTCTCGCTTGAAATCGTTTTATTGTGTATTCACAATATACGTATAACGTGTTGTGCTAGCTGTGGTTGTAAATATATAAATATTGCCTAGATTTTTTCAATTGTTAACGTGAAAAATGAATTGCATTTTTATTTTTAACCGGATGATTCTATTCCTCATAACTGACTCTTCAAAATATATGACTTTTTACACTTGTCTGAAATCGCAATTCAACAGATTTGATATTGTAGATCTTAATTAACCAAAGTTCGATTGATGTCTTGAAGAACGCATTCTATCGTTTTAGCAGCAGTCTCATGCTCGCCCTTTCCGCCTGCGTTAATAATCGGAATAAATAAAAAATGCCCGATGCACTGCAATGTTACAGGTGTACATCTTTCTTACCCAAGTTTTCGCATTTGTCGTTTCGTGGGTCATCAATGAAATCCTTACTCGAGCTACCATCTTCGTTCATCTATAGGAAAATTAGTTTATCAATACATACACTTTAACACAGCGGTGAGAGCTAAAAGTAACTTACCACTCCAAAGGTCTTGGCTGTACAAGTTGGAAACCCCTTCGTTTCTTCAGTTGAAGAAAATCCTCTACTCTTTGTCGTGTCGCGAACCATTTCTAAATTAAATAATATATAACAATCATTGCACGTATCAGATGTTACCAGTTCCAAAACTTATAAGTTGTCGAAGTAGCTTTATCTTTGATTTTTACGACGTGTACAACGTATTATTGGATTATTAACGTGCTTTAAACGTATGCAACATTGGCAAAATATTTAAAAAGTGCACACTCGTACACGCGCAAACTATAACGAATACAAAGAATTTATCCGCATAGCTCAAGAAATACCGCGACGGAACGTTAAAATATTGTAAATTACTTACGGTCGTTTACTCTGTTTCGTTCAGCACAGCTTGCGACTTTTTTCCCGTATCCAACTTGGACTCGGAATTTGTTGTAGGAACGTCACTATGAGCAGGACTGTGGTAGAACTCGTAAACACCGTACAAACCATACTTTGAAAAATAGTTTTCTACGAATATTGCATGCATTTTGCATTTGCAAATTTAAATAAGGGTATCGCTTCTGTGGAAATGATAACAAAAATTTGCTTACAAAACTACTTACACAATTAACGCTAACAAAGCACATTGTTACGAAACAAACAAATAACAGTCTCATGGTGACTTTACGTAAGACAGCGTGCACTTTGCTATTTATTCAAACTGTCACGGACTAAACTTAAAAACAACACGATGCGTCTTTTATACTGTAAATTTACGCGGTAACTCCGATATCAGCCATCTACTTTCTACGAATAGATTATCCGCAGACGATTTTTATTGCATTAATGCTTTGGTTAAAATAAAAGAAACAACGAGAGTGGCCGTTCTAACGAAAAAGCAAGAACCTTACGTCGCGACAATATAACACTTTAGATTTGTTGCAACAGTTTTGCAATGTTTCATTGTAAACAATAACTGAGGATTTTTATTGGTTTGTTCGTGTATAACACGGAGATCGAGCGCTTTGAAAACTCTGACTACGACGTAATGTAGAAAAGGCGCTCAAGGATACACTTTAATTCCTTTTTATCAGAGAGCAATGTAAATATTGTTGTTAAAATATGTTGGAAGAAAGACATAACAACGACCTCGTTAGAAAACACGTTAAAATTCAAGCGACGGCGACAGTGGGTTTGGCCTAGCTATTTATCGCGGCGACTTTGTCGGGCGTCTACGGCGAGACAACAGTCTACAGCAGCAACAGTAGCAGTTTAGATTTATCACCAGATGTGAGCAATTAATGAGAAGCTTATTTTGCCGGAGCAGAGGGAGAGAGATCTGATTTTCTCTCTCGGCTAGCGCGCGTTCTACACTGAAAATAAAATCGTCACCCCGCTCGTTACCGTCACTGCACACGTACGCAATGTTTCGATATATTTTCGTTCCCACAATAATAACGAACCACGAAGCCCCTACAAGAGACGACAATTGCGTATTAATCATGCCATTTATTTAGATCGGATGGGTATATTATTAGCTAGGTAAATTAGCTCATTACTCGTGCATCGCGCTGTCACCGCGGGCTTGCGCGATCTTATCGTTTCGTAAAGTAGATAGGATCCGACGACGATGTAGCCGAGAACAAGAATTCAATATTTCTTTTTCTTATTTGGCAAACGACTTTAATAAACCTCATTCGTCGAGGAAAACAAAAAAGAAACGGTAAGAGATCGCGACGAGGGAGAAGAGTAACGATAGGTAATTTCAAACAATTTGCCGAGACTTGTATACCTACCTACTTCGGTGATGGGAGCGTGTGTTGTGTGTTTTCGTAAACTCGCGCGAAGAACTCGTTTCTATATAAACCTATATATACCTACATGACTAAGGAGAAGAAGAGGCGACGACTGCGTGGGAAAACAATGACGATAATGCATGCCAATTTGTCGTGCGCCACACGGTAAACATCGCGAGTCAATCACCTGAGAGGACTTTTACACACACACACACACACACACACACACAGAGGCACCTTTACGATGCTGAATAATAACGAGGAGGAAGCCATCGACACTTCTATTCAACAATACCTCTCGAACGAGTTTTATGGATCTTCCCATTGGCAACTACGGTCAGATGCGCATTTGCGTGCGCGCTTCGTGAAAGCGTATCATAAATGCCGACAGAATTTTACTTTGTTATCGTTTTTTCTTTCCTTGCACTGCCTGGCACTGACAAGAACAATGAAAATGATTTTCTCATTGTGAATATTTTCGAATCGATGGTTATTGTTGCTCCTACCGGCGTCCTCTCGAGTATAGACGCATCTTGCGATTGAAAAGAATTATAATGTAAGAGGGGAGAACGTTGATCGAGCTATTTGTCAAAAGTGCTGCTTTCGAGAGATGACTGATTGTCCATTATCTGATATTCATACGATAACTTTCTTTTTAGTATAAATGAATTTCTATTGTTTTCTAATATTTTATTTCGAAAACCAGTACATCAATTTGATTGAAATATAATTTATAATTCATACTCTGAACGTTACCTTCTTGTCGTCTTAAATGCAAAATTATCAAATCAGTCTCTACTATTCTAAAGCACGATTGAGCTGTCAACGAACTGCGAAAAAAGCCCATTTTTCACTCGGTGTATCGTGCAAAAGCACAAAGCCTTGGTCTTGTTTACGTGCAAACGTCAAAACGCGAAACGAAAACTGTTTAGTAGCGGCACCTCGTTGGGCTTGTTTGAACCTCTTACGCTATCGCACCTGTTCGCCCTTCTAGTATTGCGTTCATTCAGCTTTTTTCGATCGGTCAAACAGTTGCCTCGGCGCTCGGGAGTACCATCGTACATACAACGATGTACGTACTCTACGTAAAGCCGCTTCCACAAAAGCCGTAGCGCCAGCATCGCGGTTTATCCAAAATTATGATTAATCAACGAAGGATATGATTTTTAAGGATTTTCTCGTTGGATGACGCATCCTACATTGCAATATCACTCTAAAAGTCGATGAATTCTTTCAGAGAACGAACAATAATCGTTTCGCTGACGCATGTAGTGAAGGCTTAATACAATATTATACCACCACCACATTCACGTATTGAAAATAAAGGAGCGCAGAGGAACGAACGCTGGTTCTCTCTATCTGTCCGGTTGGCTTTATACGTATGTGTGTCAGTGAGTGAAGGCGCGTGCGCTCTTATGTATGAGTCTGAATATGGAGATCGCTTATTTTTATTGTTTGCTCTTTTTCCCACTGTCGTTCTTTCCTCGATAAAAATACGCATGCGAAGAGTGACTGTTATCGGTGCATAATTTCATCAACAGACGTAAACCAAGAGGGAGAGTGCTAGAGAGAGAAAGAGAGAGCGCGCGCGAGAGAGAGAGAGAGAGAGAAAAAGTGAGCAGTACTGATGCGATGATTCGCGAGAGAACAGACTGCAGCAGTGGCAGCAGCGTGCGATGACCGATCCTCCGCACACTGTGAACAAAGACTTAAGAGAGAGAAAGAGTGAACAAGATCCAAGTAAACATCATCTGTATAAAACTAGAAAGGTGAGTTAAAATTGTATTTTTCGCGGTCGCCCAAAACAGCTGTTTGTCGGTTTTATTACCCGTTATCGCGATTAGCTTGGAAATTGGTGTCTCGTTTGGCAAATAAGAACCTATTCGTCCTTGAGAACATGCATACCTATCATATGCACGCGCACTAAGAAGTGATGCGCTGTCAGAAATAGCAGACGACACGCTATAAAATACGCTTTTCTTCTTTTCTCTGCTATCTATATATATGCATCGACAAACTTTTGTTTTGGTGCAAGCTCGCGTACCCTCATATATATATATAAATATATATGAACATCCGTATTTACCGCCTCATACGCTACAGGTCAGTAACGCGCAAAAAACACCTGTGGAGCCTCGAAGTTACTTTTCTTTTTTCTCGCTCTCTCTCTCTCTCTCTCTCTCTCTCTCTCTCTCTCTCTCTCTCTCACTCGCACGTGATATTTCTCTTTAGTGCAAGTGCGTGCATACGTGTATGTGAATCACTAGAATTGTTTGCAGATAGCTAATCGCTTGTACTTTTCATGTTTGTCAATATTACTTGAGAGCTGTTCTCTTTCTGTGTTGAGTGAGGAGCCTAATTTCAGTAAGCGGATTTCTTCTGGCGAGTCAAGTCAAAACGAGATAGGTAAAATGGAACAGAGATCGATGTATATTACACGTTACGTAAGATGCCGTTGATCGAACAATTTCTTATGGTAAAAAATAAAAGTTATAAGAGGGTTTGCGTCAAATAAAATAAAAAAGCTACGCTTTTATAAATTTGAAAATGTTTAATTTTTTAAACCTACGTTTACACAGTGCAAACCTTTGCTTTTTTCTTTTTTTTCAAATTTCTTTGTTAAATAGTTTGAGCGACTGTCGTTTATAAACGCAAATATTACATTAAAATTCAGTAGTTTTTTTATTTGTTATTTATCGATTCGAAGAAATCTCGTCTTATACGTTTTTTACACGATAAGTAATATACATTAATCTCTCGGCTTTTCTCTTTTTCTTCTCTTTTGCCTTCACTTGTTTTCCTCACGAGAGAAGGCTTTAGTGATGTAGATCCCAAAGAATTTTAAATATCCCGCAGTTCCATTCCAAGCCTCGTTTGCTACAGGCTAAATTTTGAACGCTCGTCTAAAGGTGAGTGCTCGGTTGCCATACGTTATTTAAATTCAACGGTAGATTCGATTGTTTGGCGCTTGGGGAACAAGTATAATTTATTTAGGAGAATACGAGTACAGTGAAAGTGTTGCGCATACGATACTAAACTAAAGACGAAGAAAAATTTTCGCTATTTTGCTGATTATTTCAAAATTAATGGTGACGTGAACGCAGTTCGCTCAATCCAAGGGAATTTGTCGTTGATTCATACTATGTTGCGATATCGTACAACGCGAATAATTCATACTTTTAACAATAAATCATTACTATTACGTTTCAAATAATACAATGAAAAAAATCGAGGTATTTAACCTCAATTAAATGCTACCCTACGTGGTACATGTTAATTACTTGGACCAAATCATAAAATATACACGTTTTGTAGCAGTTCGAACAAAAAATGTGTCATATTTATTTCCAGTTAATGTCTTTATTGTAACTTTATCAATGATGGAGTGTACAAAGTGTACAAATCATGCAACCGTGTCTGCAAACTTTATAACTTGACAACATTAATGGTAATTTTCAATTTGCAAGTTATACCTAGAAGTATAAATTCACCTATAATAACACGCATACATAATGAGAATGAGAAGCAACCGATGAATCACAATTGATTTCACGTCGAAACGCGAAAAAAGTCTTTGATCCAATTAAAGCGTTGAATATTTGACGTGAAAATTATAGTGACTTCGTCAAATCAATTTTAAACGATCCATTTCTGACATAACTGATACCTAATCTAATCTACATAGATAACTATCATCTCAATATACTAAAAAATCAAATACGTTCATCAAGTAAAAGAATCGAATTAATATCGTCAACTCGGTTGTTCTTTACACGTTGTTTTACTAAGCTTAGCATTATTTCTTTAAACATTCAAAAGTATCGACTTTTGAAATTATTGATGATTGTGAATAAGTGCTGCTGAGGCAGTTTTAACTTATTTCTGAATAATGAATAAATTATGATAAATTGGATGGCAGTTGCAGCAGATGATAAAATAGAGACCTTCGAATAAGCAGCCTGCTTACGAAATATCGACAGTAGCTTACTATGCATTTGTCTATCTAGGAAGTGAAGTGAAGATAAGTGGGGCCGTGTAATCATAATCCTATGCGTTTGTTATGCACTCGAGTTGCACAATTGCTAAGACAAAGTCTACGTTATTTTTTACCCTTCTTACGTCAAGTGTTTGAACGTAAGAAAAAAGACAATAACATTGCAATATCTGATATTGTTATAATACTTTGATAATACTTTTATAATATGCCACACATTCATGATCGAATCAAAAGAAATACGAGGATTAAATGAAAACTGGAGCACATCAATTGCACTCGTTTCAGGCTTTAACAGTACACCTCAATAAAGGAGGCTTTGAGATGGGATCGCCGAGCGATGAGCGACTTTTATGACGAAAAGTACAGTAGAATCGACGTTGAGCAGCAACAGCCGGCGCCTTATCTGTCAGTGACGAGCTCTCATTTTTTGTTCAATTGACATCTGCTGAATCCCACGAGGATGTCCTGCTGGCAGAGGCTCTCTTCTAACCGGCCGACGGCCTTTCTACGACACGCGTCCCTCTGCTGGCAAAGGGTGTCCACGTGCTTCTGGAAATGGTTCGTGACATCACTCGTCTCTCTCTCTCTCTCTCTCTCTCTCTCTCTCTCTCTCTAGGTTTTGATCGATTTCAAATTTCATGGGAACGGACGATAGCGTGAATGATTTATACAGGAACACTGAAGCGTGAAATTAGATATTTCTATCGACAGGCTGATCTTATCGATACTACTAATTAGAAGAATTACGTCGAACTCTTTGATAATCGATTCGATGATCAAATTTAAAATCCCAGCGATCAGTCGTTAATAATCTCGAATAAAACGCAACTATTTTGAACAAAGTATTTGCTTAATAAACTCTATCTACACAGTTGATTGTGACTTGCTTGCAAAATAAACGCGAATGAGTCGTCAACTCGTACCGGCTTCAAACAACTCTTATTCATACACAGATAGCCTCGGTATATCTTTATTGAGCTGTTAGAGTAAAGCTTTTTCTCTTTTCGCACGTGACATCGAAACCAAAACAATTGAAACATGCTTCTACTTGACGTGACACATAAAACAAAAGGAACAAGGGAAAAAGGACAAAGTGTTACAGACGAATCTCACCTTCTTTTTCCTTCTTAGATATAGGTATACAGAGCGAGTCCGTAATCGGGCGAGGAACATTTTTATGAGCTCCTTTTACGCGCTGGCGACATTTCAGTACTTAAACTTCAACGCTCGCGCTCAATGTTGCGCGGTTTACTGAATCGCTTTATGACCAGGCTGTATAGCCTTGGATTCGCTTTCTTTATTTTTTTTCGTACTTTATCGTATACACTCTTAAATTCATTGACATTGCGTGTCGTTAGCGTAAGATAAAGTATACGGCGAAATGGTTACGGCATCCCTGACATAATGACAATAGGCGCTGTATGCAAAAAATGTTTCAAAAAGGCTAATGGCTACGGTGTACCATGGAATCGACGCAATTATTTTAATTTTAAGTAAATGTCTGCTCGTTTGACTCGAAGCAAATTACTGCGGGGAGAAGTCACTTTGACATGTTACGTTGTATGTACCCAATATAGCGTTTTACTTGACTTGCCTTCAGCTTTTGCCAAGAGCGGGAAAAGAGACTACACTTTGATGGTTGTTTAAAAAGCTGTTTCCTTCGTTTGTACTTCATACTGCAATCATCGATGTTTTTCTTCCGTAGCAATTATGTTATTAGTCGCGGGTTGACGAAAGTCGAGATTGAAATTAAACATTTTAAAATAAACGTGTAGGTCTGTGCTTTTTTTACATCTGCATATCAACGCACGGAAATCCTGTGCGTTTGTATTAATGCACAATTACATATGATGTTGATTGGCATCGCACTGTTCGCGCGCATACATTGCACGATGTTGACGCAAATACGTGACCCTCGTTAGAATTAAATAGCAGGTGAATCGACGATCATGGTGACTTGGCAAGTTTCTCGTTGGGAAACGCTGACAAATTCAACGTTTAAAAATTATCGACGTGGGAACATTTGAATTATTTTTAGCTGTACGCGAAATTTATTATTCTTCTGTTGTATGAATTTTACATCTTTTAAATTGCGAAATCTTTAGCCTCGACAACAACGAATCGTATGATTTATACGGATTTTAATAACGCCAAGACAAAGTTTACATAAAATATTATTTATCGATATAGGGCAGGATGTAGCTTGGTGGACGACGAGCTCGAAACGGTGGAACAGCGCAAGGAGCGCCACAAGAGCCTCTTTGTCATCTATTTCACGATGTTCCTCATGTCTCTGGGTTTCAGTATCGTACTGACGGGCGTTTGGCCATATTTGCAAAAGGTAATCTCGTTCTCGCTTGCACGTACAGCCAAAATTAAATTTCGAGTCCAATGTTGAAGCTCGTTAAGATTTTTTTTTCTACTTTATCTCTTTCTCTCTCGGGCGCGCGCACACGGTGCTTTTTATGAGGTGTACCGGCATAAAACCTCGTTCAAGATTTGTATGATGAAGTTTCGGGCATCGTTGATTTACGACGAAACCGCTTATAATTGCGCCACGATTACCGCTCTCATTTGAAGAAACGCGCCTTTCGCTGCTCACCGAGTAATGGGACCCCTCGTACTACTTACCTGAAGGATGATTTTTACCAAAGTGTTTTTCAAGGTAATTTCATGGGCGAGATGATTAAAGCCGCGATGCTTGTATGCGTGTGTTTTTGTTTTGCCTTACTCAAGAGATGAGAAAGCGCTGCCTTTTATAAAACATCATTTCGATCCACATAATACCGTATGCGAGCGCAATTGGTGAAAAAGCAAAGAGTTGCCTCTCGCTTGCAATAAATTCAATGATCGAGCCATGTCTTTTTGCGCCTCTAATGTATTGAATTAAAATTCTCGAGCCACGAGCGATTCGAAATACGTCGCGAACGATCCGAAAAATCATTCGAAATTCCCATCTGGGGAATACTCGCGCTGACGGTGAAAAAGAAGAAGAATAGGAGGAAGAAGCGATTCCTAAGCGAGTGACGAGATTGCCCGATCGCCCATGACAAAAAAAAAGAAGAAAGAGAAGGGCCAGAGCAGCGCTGGAATCTACCGCGGGTAACATCCCTCGATTTGTTAGCACGCGCGCGTAAAAAAAGTAAAACATCACAAACAGAGCTGAAAGAGACTAAGCGGATAGGCGGCAAATTTACGAGGATCGAACTTGAAATATTAAGTCGCGTCTCGACACAATTTGGCCCAACAGTTGGACCCTTTGGTGAGCAGAACATATATGGGCTACGTCGTGGCGGCAAATCCTCTCGGTCAGATGATCTTTTCGCCGTTGGTTGGCTGGTGGGGTAATCGCCGTGACTCCATCAGGTTCCCAATGCTTGTCACCCTCGCTCTATTCACCATTGCATCCACACTCTACAGCGGTCTTCAGATTATGCCCGGTGATCAGAAATTCTTCATGACTGCCTCCAGATTCCTCGTGGGCGTCAGTTCGGGTGAGTATTCGCTAGTTAATACTAGCCAAACATTTATGACATTTGTCATAGCGTAATCAATTTATGTACAATCGGACGTGGTCGTTCAAAGGACATTCACGAAAGGAATACTTCGCTTACTATAATATTGATTACAATCAGATTTTCTATTTTATTCTAGTGACAAATCCAAAATCGAAGAATAAATTCAACGACGTGCATTGATTCTGACAATTAATTATTCAATTTATCTTATGGAAGCCTTTTATTCTATGCGAGATACAAGTAGCCTAGATGTTAATATTTAATTGCTGGCTGACTTAAAAAGTTGACGTTTTATTGGCACTTTATTCGCTGAATATTTTAGGAAAATATTTTGTAGAATAAGTATCAAGTAAAAAACGTCAATAGAGTGCTCGTCGTCGCATAATATGTTTAAAACTTATCTCTCGCGAAAATCAACTTTTGCCTGATGTCGGTAATACGTTTTTTAAGTAAATTGGACATTCAAATAAGCTGTTGAATCGATTACCTCTTACAAAAGCAAAGCGTTATCACGCTAAAAACAAGGGTGGCAATTCTTATTTAGGTAACATATTTACACAAAAGAGTCGTTCTTAAAATGCGAAATACAAACCGCGAAAGAAGCCATAACGCTGAGAACATGCCACTCGCTTAGTCATTAAACTACTCACGTGTACTGGTCAATATTTAACAGGTTGGAAGTTCAAAATCAGGAGCCAGTTAAGAATTCAATGCAAAGTTACTTACGGTTAATGCACGTGAGAGTTACGAAATAAAAGAACCACACAAAAAATCGAAAGGAGAAGAAGAAATCTCAAGCACAATCTCGAGCGTGATTATGAGTTATTCAGGTCGACGAGAGCCGCGCGGAATTAGCTCTGCGTCGCGCGCGCTCTCGCTCCTAATTCCCGACACATTTAAAAATTGCAAAAGGGCTCGGAAGCTTTACCCGCGCAATCTAGGTGTAGTAGCACACACAGACACATTGAGTCACGACGGAAAAGAACAACAAAAAGTGTTAAGCGCGAGATTGTGTGTACACGAGAGACCCCCTCAGGGTATCAGGGATGTTTCTATTGCCTCTATCGCTCTCGATCCAACCTCAAGACCGCGACCTACCTCAATGTTATTTCTTTTCGCCGTGCGATTTGAGAACGACTCTCGCGCTACGTTACTTATTCACTATTTATATATATATGCGTGTATAAGTATGTATACACCTGTATGTTACTTTTACAGCGAACATCGCGGTGGCACGCTCTTATCTGTCCGCTGCTACCAAGCTCTCCGAGAGGACGCAGGCTGTCTCCCTCGTCTCCCTCGCTCAGGTAATTCCTACTTTCTTGTCACTGAGTTTCTCCGAGTCTTTATCTCTTTCTCTCTCTCTGTCTCTCTCTTCTGTTTTCTGGCTGTTATACGCTCCGTCTCTTTTTCTGTCTTCCTTTGCGTTTGTGCCCTGAGCACGCTGCACGATTTCACCAGATAATATTCAAATATTTAAATTGCTCTTGCGCCGTGAGAGAGCTACGGCTATTTCAGCTGCGCAATTATTATTTTTGCGGTAAGAGACGAAATTAAATAATTTCTCAGAGAATGTCATCGCTTCGTATGAAATTCAATTTTCCAAAACCTTTTTATCGTGAAATGTGTGTATAATCAGTCAAAGTAAAATAATCAATAAAGAATAATTTTAATTTGGAATATGATTTATTTTATCAAGCAAAAATCGTATAACACAAGTGATTTCATATTACAAAGCCTACTGCAAATTGGTCAAATAGAAAAATTGAAGGAAAATATTTGTATTTAAAGTAATATTATTTCATTTTTTCAAAGATAGATCGTATATATTACAGAAATTTTTCTTAGTTTCAAGTGTAATAACAATGAAATATTCCTTTAATGCGAAATTAAGTCAACATCATAAGCTTAATGAACACGTCGAGTAAGTAATCTTTCGCAAGAGAAATTTTAAGTAAAAGATGCTGAAGCTCAAGCAGACTAGGTTAATTCCCAACTCCGTAATAGACTCGTAAAAGCCGAAAAAAGACAAAAATTTCAAGGATTCTCTTTAACGTTGTTTCCGCTATCGCAGCGCAAAAAGGCAATAATAATTACTGCAAAAAATAGAAAAATCAACTAGCCCTTGCTAGACGACGGCTCCTGTCGTTTTTTGTACAACGTTTAATTACAAATCAAATTCAACTACTTTTCAGGTACTTGGTTTCGTTGTAGGACCAGCGCTGCAAATGGCCGTTACTCCATTAGGAGAGCATGGGACACATATAATGGGTCTACCTATGAATATGTTCACGGCGGCCGGCTGGATCAACGTACTTATGGGAATGCTCAATTTCGTTCTTTTTCTGCCCACCAGCTTCAAGGAGCACAAAATCGCCGCGAGGGAGGCCATGCGGGACCAAGGAAAAGCGTCCGGTATAATCAGCTTGGATCGTTTATTCACATTGCCGCGGGGACGTGCAAAAAGCGCACATCCCTCATATTTTACAAGTGTGCAGCCACAAATATTAGCTTATGCGTTTTTTTACTTCTGCTACAGAGAAGGAGGCTTGGAAATCCATGAAACCGGATTACTTGGCTGCCTGGACGTTAATATGGGCCTTCTTTATCTTAGTTTTCAACTTCGTGCTACTGGAAACGTAAATAGATGGACTCTTCTCTCGCTCTGTCGCGTTTTTATTCTGCTTTGCAATATACGGATTGCCTCCTTCTATAGCCTTACGTCGTTTCTTTTTCTTCACGAATTACTCATGCTTATATACTTATTACGGCGTATAATGGCACGATAACGATGTAATTACACGGATCGCCGTGATTTAGTATAAATTTATTCGAAACCGGATAATGTAATTTTTAAATTAATTATTACACTGTACGCGCACCATGAGAATTGTGAATTATCGTATACTTTATTTGCAAATGTCCATCAACTGCTGAATTTTTTTAGAATCGACAAACAAGTTTTCGATATTTCCTCGTGTACCAGAAACAAGCATTATAAGTGCTTTGTCAGCGCGTTTGTGAAAATGTTACTTTTTATCAACTCGTTCGGCAACATTTCACCAGCCGCGGTGATTACAGATTTATGCAAAGTCCCCTAGTCTTAACTTTATTAAACATCATTAAAACCGTGCCAACGAGCCAAATAATTTTTTATTTAATCGTTATCGGGCAACGAGCAACATTTTCATGCCACAGTCAAGCCGTTAACGAGTCGTGCGTGCACGTAAAAAACAAAACGTGGTTCGAAAAAGGAGTATGAGGGAGGCATGACCTGCGCGCTTTCTCTCTCTCTCTCTCTTTTTGCTTTGCAACGAATAATACGGGTGAATTTTGCGCAGACTGGGTACGGTGCTGACGATGGATCAATTCGCTTGGGACAAGAAGGAGTCGCTGTTCTACATGGGCCTCCTAATGAGTGTCGGTGCCGTGGTCGCTTGTGTCACGTTCGTCCTGATAAAGCCGCTCTGCCAGAGGTGATTACTCGCCGCGTATAAACCATCAATATGCAATACGCGTACACGTCGAGTTATCGTTCTCGATGATATATATAACATTATTGTATTGTGTTTGTTATAGGTTCGACGAACGACGAGTTATGCTTTGGGGTGGCTTCTTCTTCATGGTGATAGGCCGAGTGATTTGCATTCCATGGGGACCCGACACTCCGCTCATCGCTGATCTTGGACGTAAGTCAACCATCGTCGTTATTTTCTTTGCAAATTGTCCGCTTCATCTCTTCCTTTCTCCCTCTCACCGCAAGTTACGTTAATTTTTTAAATGACCATCTGCTCGTACATGGGCCGTCATCCTATTGTCTCTTTGTCCCGTTTGCAAGTCTATTCTTTCTGTGGTTTGCAACGGGGAATCATTAGCCGCGTAATGTTACGCGCTCACTGATTTTCTCTCATTTTCAATCTTTACGACTCACCTTAAATGTGGTATGATGGGTTGTGTTAACGTTACTTTCGGATTGCGCATTGAAATTGGAAATACGCATAATAAGATCGCGATAAATAAATGCCGAGGCATTTGTTGGAGACGTTGTTTGAAATTTACTACGTGCATTCGAATGCTAAAGCGAGAGTGGAAAAACAGATAATTTGCATTAATATTCATTCGATACGACGTCACAATTTTCTCCATAATTAACGTAAATACTTGGAACAGTTTTTAATAGCAAACGCACCGTTGGATAAAAGCGTAGAGCGACGATGAAAATGTATAAGCTTCGTCGGCAGTTTGTTTTCCACGACAAAGAACCTAGCATGAAAAAAAAGTGTCGATCGTCATTTAATGGGCGGCGATAGATTATCGGTTGATCGTCGTTTAGTCGTTTATCGATGCTGTTTCGCTTCTTATATCACATCGATTTACGCGATAGCAGAGGCTTTTCCAACGAATTAAAAAAGTATAAAAAAGAAAGCCAGCGGGGATTATCCGTCCGTGAGTTTCGGTAGCTTGATTTTGGCCGTGATTATGGCGCTCTCGTGTGTTTCTCTTCTACTAATTAATATTCAAAAGGGAATGATAGCCGAATTATCCATGAATATGAATAGCCGATGGGTTTCTCTTTCTTCCGACTGGATTTAACGTCGATAAGATCGCAAAACGTTGTGTCAGAGCGCACGATCGCAAGGTCAACTCTTTCCCTTGGCGCGCGTTCATGTTCGAAAGCTATATATATACCTGGAATCCGAAATTTCGTTTGAAGCAAGAGAGGGCTCGCACGGCGTCAATTAAAGAATCCGATCAGTTTCTCGATTTATACGTTTGTCCGTGAGAAGCGTCGTTTATGGTAATTTAAGATGGGCATTAAACTTTTCTCTCGATGTAAATTTCTCGTTTAAAGAGACAAAGCATCAAGTTTCCTCGTGGTAACGATAAATATTCAGCATTTCTATGCTGGAATTTATTTCCCTTTTCTCCCTTTATTTCTTTCGATTTTCTTGCATGCCAACGGACCGGAAAAAAGCGCTCTTGCATACAGCATCTTGAGTACAATTAAAACCTCTGCTGATTGTCTTTTCATTTCTAAGCGAAAGAATCGATCTGCAAAAAAGTCCTTTTATAAGCATGAATTTCTCAATTTCATGTCGAAACAGTTGAATGCACAATTATTCTAATTCCCAAAATTAATCGCCTTTCCGTCCGTTTACGTAACCGTATGCTAATAGTTATTTTGTTCTCAACCGCGATTATAATACGCGAGTACTTTCGTTCGTTATATCCTTGTGAGACAGTTTCGAAGTCTCGTGAACGATTCAAAAATATGACAGTTTATAATTCAATTTGGCAACATTATAAATGCGTCCGTTGTAAATCAATCACTAGCGCTTAGTAAGTGGTTGCGTCGTTGTTATGGAACGTTAATACAAAATACAAAATGTTGGGCAGCGTATCAAAACGAGACGGTGGACCCGTTAACGGGCGAGGACAAACTCGGCTGCCCAAGTAAACACGAGTGGTGCTACTACACGCCTCGCATGACAGTATTACAATTCGTGATCGGCTACGGCTTCACGACTATCGGTTATCCAGTCGGCGTCACCCTTATCCAGACGATCTTCAGTAAAGTGTTGGGCCCACGACCGCAAGGTGTATGGATGGGCCTGATGACCGGTGCTGGTTGCGCCTCACGTGTCATGGGCCCGGTATTCGTCAGCGAGATTTACACTCGTCTCGGTACCTATTGGACTTTTGGCATCACCGGTCTCACTCTTATCGTCTGTATGATTTGGTTGCCGTTGATCAACCAACATCTCGTACCAGCCAAAGCTCATAGCGACGACGGTGGTAAATCTGATAACAAATTGTCACCGGCTGCAGTGCCACTTATATCTATACCGACACAAGCAACGACGCCTGCTGACGAACAGATGGACAATGGCGCTGGTTCCGTCAAAAAGGTACAAAGTCCTGCCGACACCGTTTGACCACTGCCGAACCACGTGTTGACAAGGACACACGATTACTCACGGTATGCTATGCACTTTCTAAATCTGTTGTGTGACTAGCTTATTATTCTTCTTCGTTTTCTCCTCCCTCTTGTAGTTTTCCGCAAAGATCAGATGGACAGTTCTTCTAAACGGAAAGCACACGCGCGCGTGCGGTGCTTTATCTCTTCGGTAGAGTTTTTTTCTCCACTGAACTTTCCAGACATAAATTGTTTGGATGTCGGTTGTACCTCGGCGTCACTTACATACTCTCAAAGTATACGGTCGTTAGTTTTCTTTTCAATTTGAAATGCCGTAAAATTACTTGCGTATTTAACTGGAAAAACAATTCCTAGGGTTAATTTCACTTTTATTTGATTTTTTTGTTTTGTTGTTTTTTTACGGTTACGATCGGTTTTGACTCTGATACTAAAAAAGGGAACAAATAGAAGAAACGAACGGTATTTTTTTCAAGAACAAACGTCACCAAAAACTACATAAACTTTACAGCTGTATGGCAAAAAATTGTAAAAAAGTAGAATGCATCATAACTGAAATATCACGTGGCACTGCCCAAACTATTTTTCTCGGTAGAGTCGGAAGTCTTTGGCGCCGGCACGCAGATTCTCAACGCTCCTGTTTTTACGAGAAGAGCGGGATTTTACTTTCACGGGATGCAGAAGATTCTTGGGAGAGCGAGAAAAGAGAGATAGACGACGTGGGAAAATTACGAGAGATCGCAGAGCCCAACACAGAAGTACGTTCCCGTTTACCTTGCTCTCTTTTAACGTATACAAATTTGTACAGATTGACGAACTAACAAAAAAATAAGCCTGATAAGCTCGATAGCTTTATCGTCCAACTATCCAATGAGATCAGATATTTTTTTACCGATAAAAGGAATTTAGTTTTAGTTTTTTTATATGCCATACATTCGAAACTTTGGGATAGGTTATCGTTTCATGCATAAATTGTCTTCTATATTCGTGTGATAATATTGGATGTGTTCTTTTTATCAACATTTGAGCGTGTATATTTTTAGAGAAAAATGTGCTTGCGTTAAAAAGCATTGTCGCATCACGTTAAATTTTTACAACATTATTTTCTCTATAGTTGGCGTGAATGTTCTTAACGTCGAAACGATCTATATTTTGTAGCGATTAATCTTTTATACGTACAATGATATTGACAACGATGACTGCTGTTTGTTATACTTTTATACATCCTGTACTTACGCGTGTATATTTAAGATACAACTCGTTTACATATAGTATCGTACTATTTCGAATAACGAAGCAATATTTACAGTAATACGAACGAGAGATTGTTGAAAAACACTCGAATAGAATAATTCTCAATCTAAGTAATTCTTAGATAAGCCATATCATTGTAATATTCATAATCGACTAACGAATAAAAGAAAAACAAACACTACGTAAGGGTATCTTTTGTAACGCGTGACTCGATCATTATGACAAATACGAATATACATTTTCGTATAATGCAATTTTAATATACGAAAGTGAAGCGACGCGAAAGAGCGTACACGTGAAAGGCATTCCAAGCAGTGTAGACAATCGATCAGCGTATGATTGAAATCGAAAATGTTCCACTCGAATTGGCCAATAAATCAATGCTTATTACGTGCTCTCGCATCCAAGACAATATGTCGTTAACCTTCATATATTCCAAATCGAGCAACTCTCTGTTGTTATATAATTATAAACTGCAGCTGTAAACTACGTGTAAGATATACTTTTTAATAAACAAATGCCAATTTTCAGCAAATTTTTATCCGTTAATTCACTAAGGACGCGTCTCCTCTTCAGCCGTACGAGCTACACACGATACAGGATGCATTCTAAAAACAGTCGTTCTACGAATGACAAGTTGACAAAAAAGAAAAACAAGAGTGGAAAGGAGTACAGCGCGAGTATATTAGACAACGGGGCAGTTATATTATATCTTTCGCTGCGAGAATTCCCGCAACAATTCGAGGTCTAGACACACATATGAAAGTCTTCTCCGCTAGTGTCGGTCGGTCGGTCGGTTGCTGCGCGCTCACGCGACCTTTAGCCACGGCAATAGCAGCAGCAGCAACAGCATTCCCAGAGAGTGGCACGGATTACCGTTAGACTGATTACGCTCGGGATAAGAACGCGAGAGAGTAGCCGAACGAAGCAGCGCAACAGCAGGTCGCGCGCCAGAGAAGAAGAGCTGCTGCTGCGGCCGTTGCTGCGCTGATGATCGATCGAATCCATAACTCCCGCACTTGTACGTGTATATATATACATGTGCGTATGCACGCACCTCTCCAATTCTTGCTCAGAATTACTGTATCGAAAAACCTCACGAGAATGTATTACTTTCTTTCCACGTGCAAGAACCGACTCAAAGAGAGAGAGAGAGATGGTTTGCGAGCGCGAACGATCCAGTCAACCGATTACTCATAAATCGATCCGCTCTCTGCACCGTACAGATTTGTTTTTGCCAAGTGCGAAACTCGACGATGTTGCACTTCGTTCATCAACCTGCCCGCTATGTACCTGTACCCTTTTTTCTCTTTCTCTCTATCCGTATACACGTTTCAATGATTCTTTTTCAAAAAAGTTTTGCCTATACGGATTTTTGTTATTGTCAGTTGAAACGCGAAGCAATCAAAATGTTACGTTGGGATTTTTTGCTTTGTTTATGTGAAAAACTATATTATTTTTTTTTATCGACGTATTTTATTTGACCTAGTTGGTTACATCAATACGGTGGAACATATCAAAATGAAGTATTATCGAAATTATTAATGTTGTGCGTTTTCATTCATTGTTATATTCATTATCAATAACTTCTCTTAAATTTTTTTGTGGAGATTTCCTACGAATAATCGAGAATAAAACGAATATCATGTATCCCACAGGTATTAATTGACAAAGATGAATCCGCACGGAGAATATGTATATATCGAACGTTATTTCACGATTGTATATAGGCGTGCGACAATTCTACAGAAGATATTGGCTGGCGCATTGGTTTATTGAATCGGAATTTTAGAATATATATACATCAACCCTATCGCGTGTACGTTATATGCGAAAAGAGACGTTATACACGACACAAAGAATTGGATACAGATCTATTTCATACAATTGTGCGCGTAACCGGTGTGCTTCTCGCACCAAAGTTTTTTTTGATGTAGATTCAAAGATATCGCAAGGGCCTACGGTCTGAGGGAAACAACTTGCTAAAAATTGCCGGAATTCCATTATCGACGTTACAACTTCGAGTGCAGTACAGCCCGCGGCCTGCCGATGCAAAACTTTTATTTTAAACTGCAACGAAAGAGAGAGAAATGAAATTAACGTATCTTCAAAGTAATTAAAAAGAGAAGAGAAAGAGGTCAGATCCAATCAATCAGTCCAACTTTTCCCTTGAAATTTTTCAGTGCTGATGGACTCTACAGCAAAGTACTTATTACCCCATTTTGCAAATTTCCGCTTTCCTTTTTACTCTCCCTACTTCCTCAACTCTTTTTCTCTACTCGTTTGGGTCGTTGATCCGAACAAAGCATCAACTATCGAAATGGCACGTTTATTGTGAAACTTTCTATAAATTGTAGTGGCCCGTTTGGTATAATCACGTAAAAGATGTATCTTTCGTAACCGCGTCTTCTTTATAGTAAAAACCTTGATCGTAGTCGTATACTTTGATTGAAATATTGGCTTCTTTGGAGAAGCATTTGGTTAATGAAATTTTTGGGAAGCCGCTCGTCGGGGTTTCCAATTTCACGTGAGTTGCTCTTTTGTTTAAATCGGAAATGATTTGTCAATGTTGAAACGATGCTCGTGGATTGAGTAATTTTTCTTCGTTCATAATTTTCGATAGGTAACATTCAAGGCGAACAAAAATCGAAAAAGGATGGAAAAAAGAAAGCGAGTTCGATAATCTCGAATCTCTCGTATCTCATTACAATCTTACAGACAAAAAACTGAGTTTCCTCTCTTAAATAAGTGTGTATACCGGCAAAAGTGTCGGTGACAGTTTGAGCGCATTTAAGCATTGTTTATTACATAGAGAATGGCAGCACCCTTGTTAGACCGTTAATTCTATATAGAGCAAGAGAAAACAGAAAAAAAGTCAAACATTGAGTTTCCGCACTCTCGGAAAATTTAATCTCCCCCATGGTCATCGTCTGACGCATCGAGTACGCGCACACGTATCAGTTTTCAAAAGAGAGCAGCATCATCGCACGATAAATCATTTGGCACCCTCGGCCATCTAAGTCACGCCCTGCGATAAGTTCATTTTTCCAGCCCCTTTTGCACCCATTACTCAGCGGACAATTTGGTGACTCTTCGAGGATATATCCGTGTGTAAACAGGGGTGTATTTGTGAGCGCGAATCCGCGTCTATTTTGTAATCTCAGACGCGATGCGCGCGTCATCGAGGGGACTGACTATCACTCGCGCAGTTAAAGGGGCCGAATGTAAGCCCCGAAATCGAATCATTAAGAAAGTATGTAAACCTAGAGTCGGTGCAATCCCCTTCGTATCTATGTACTTGCCGTTTCACTCTCCGATTACTTTTTATAAGAGAGGGGCCAAGTATTGCTTTGACTTTTGGCATTAGGCTAGTTTTAAGTGGATCGAGGGGTTAGATACCGTTCTTTGTGCGAGGTTATTACGGACACAGAATACAAAAAAGGAACAATTTTTTTCCCAAGATATATATTTCTTTTGGACGTTTTTATTAACTTCGCGAACGCAGCCTTAAAACTTTTCAGAGCATAGTCGAATTGGAGTTTGTTTCAGTGTTAATATTAAACTGATCCGACCGATCAGCGCAAACTCATGTTCGACTTTTCTACTCGAAAAATCATTTATTATTTTAAAATCAGTATCTCAATCTATTTACATTACTGGACTTTATCATTTCTGTACAATGTTCTAGCCATTATTTCTCCTTTATTGTATCCTTTTCGATTGTAACGAAAACAAAAACTACTCTTCAATTTAGAAAACCATTTACAACAAAAATGAACCACGGTCATAACGACCAAATTAATCTTTTATCTTTCGCAAACACATGCTTTATAGTACGCCAATTCAATATCACCCTACCGACAAAAAAAGAGAAAAAGCTCATTGCTTACTATCACGCCACAATAAGCGTAATGCAAAGCACCCCATGCTCTTTAGTCGACTCCCCAATAATAAACCTCAGCAAATTTCGACAGCATGTTATACGTTATTACGTTCCACTCATAAATCGCGCTCCCACTTTTAATAATTGTCCCTACTTGGCTTCTTTCGACTATTTTTTTTCCTTTGACATTCCAACGTAGCATCGCTAACAAAAAAAAAATCACCCCTTTGTCCCCGACTGCTGTCCCCTTTTTGCACAAGGGTAGTCGAATAGAGGGGGCGTACAAATAATCCTTCGAATCACACCCACAGTACACTTGCGTATGCCTTACTTATTTATACGAGGGCGAGATAAGAGAAGAGAGGAACGAGCAGACACTTTGTCTGGTGCACGCACCGTGGATGGCGGCAGCAGCGTATGTGCTGTGGGGAGTATAGGGTTGTATCGAGCGTAATGCGGGTACTAATTTCGGTATTGGATCGGTTCTCTCTCTTCTCTCGCTAGCTCTGCTGTGGGTATGTGTGTATGCGCGCGCGCGCGCGTGTGTGTGTGTGTGTGTGTGTGTGTGCGCGCGCGTGTCTCTACTGCTGCATAATGAATCGGCTAGAGCGAGCGCAACCGGGCTTTGCGCTCGTGCATATGCGCATTGGGAACATTACGTATGTAAGCCATATAGCTATAACCGAGCGCGATCGTCATTCGATGTGCGTCGAGGGTTAATGAACTGCACGAGCTCTCTATGACTTTTATTAGGTGTTGTCTGTCTCTCTTATTTACACCGCGTGTATACCGCCTCGTATCATGTTCTATTATTAAGTGGCTTTTGATTCTGCTTAATATTTACGCGGACGCGCCTATCTGTATGTTTGTATGTACACGAGTAAAGGGGCTTATATGCACTCCACGTTATGGAAAGGAATGGTTCCATAAATAAATGATATGCGGAGTATTGGACCACTGCTGGGGAAATAACAAATGGATACTACAGCGATGGAGCTTGATTGCCAATGAATATTTCAATGTTGGAGTCGAACGGATCGTCTTATCATTCAAACGCAAACAGTCGCGCGTCTCGACGATATTTAACGAAACGAAACATGTATAAAAAAATTTATCACATTTTTTTCAACAATTGATTATTTATCACATGCTTAAGCAATATTCCAATGCAATAATTATCGTGTTTGTATATACGTATCATCGAAATGTCCACGAATATTCGATTTTCACCACTCATCATGAAGAATTCTTTATTCGCCTATCCAAATAATAAGTAAATGACACGTGAGTACCGTATAGACAACATATAGAAACGTCTAAACCACATTTCAAGCGCCTCGAGCGATTGGCTATTAAAACAAACCAGCTCACGTACTTGAAATCGAAATAAAGAGCAATATAAAAGCAAACGCACAATAAAACCGAAACGAAAAAAAATCCGGCGCATTCACAAAAAAAAGAAAGAAAAAGGGGGGAGATATGGGGCGAAGAAGCGCGGTCACAGACTCATCCGCGCAGTGAATCACGCTCAGAGGTCCGATCAATTGATTTCGGTAAATAGCCCGATCGAATCGCGCGCGCAAGCGTCCTGTAAAAACATTTACAGTGCGCTGCGGCAAAACGAAGGTAAATACCCAGCATTTCGACATCTGCCACTCGTCCGGCGGTTTGTTTTGGCTTTTATTAGAATTTATCCGCTGTCCCCAGCCAATAAAAATCCCACTTATCTTCGTTACGCTATATAAGACTTCTTACTGGAATCGTGAATGATTAACGCGTCAGTCGAGAATTTTGCGCGGGTGCGCGTAAAAGAAGGCAGCCTGAGAGATAGAGAGGGGGGGGGCAGTAAAAAATCGCCAACAAACGATTGTCGAAGCTTGCAAAATTAACGCCGCTTTCACAATTTCGATACAATGGCAGAGAGGAGGAGGAAAGGGAGAACGAAATGGCCTTAAGTCACATACTAATTCGTGAGCTCGCGATATACTTGAGCTGCTGCTGCTACTACTACTACTTCTACTACTATTTCTGCTGCTACACTGTTACAGCGCGAGTATTTATACATTATTAATTGAGCATCATGCCCGCGGGAACTGGCGAGTTTCTGCTCTCATGCATTTTCAAAGACTTTGCCCCTGCAGACCGCGAGGGAGAAACCGAGAACCCTCTGTTCTCTAACAAGTCAAGAGTGGACGAGGATGACTTTATAAGGAAGAGACCGCGATGTTGACCATCTCTGCAGAAAAACTTTTACAATTAGCTTCCTCAATATTAAACCAATAATGATTCAGTCCAAGCTTAAAAGTAATATACCCCGTGAAATAAACAGGAAAACGGAGTTTGACGTTCATCAATCATTCGAATTATTCGCATTGCATTCGTGATTAAGGTTAGTTTAGATGATGTTTTAATCAAATTCATTAGCGCCACGATATTAGTTTGTGCAATCGAATAAGTTGGTCGAATGGCCGACATACTTTGTAATTTAGTACAAGACTTGGCTCTTTCCCTAAGTTAATAATGAAATTGGATTATCCTTGCGAAACACAGACTGCAAGATTATCCTAATTTCCGGCCGAAACATTGGGATTATTAATTTGACAGAACGGCTAGATCATTTATTACGAGTTTTCTGTTTCGATCCAATGTTTCTGATACGAATAAGTAAGACAATTTCAAGATTTGATTTGGAACGAAAAAGTACGATTGTTCTTTTTCAAAACACTGTGCGAGGGTTTTTTCATTAGAATAACACTGATTGCAAGGATAAACAGATTACTCACGGGCACGCTGTCAATTATAGCGTTAAAGTTAATTGGCAACATTGTAATGTAACTAATTTAGATACGTGTACGACGACGACAATAATGGAAACCCGTGGCATTCGTTTGTTTGGCGTTACGAACGAAATTTCAGCATTTAATAAGAATTTTAATAAAATAGTATACCAGTTTAATATTAAGTTCGACACTAATGTTGTATAGGGTCGGTCAAACAATAAATTTGCATAAATGGTAATTTGACGAAATCGTGTTGAAAACGGAATAATACACGCGGACATGAATATTGCATTCAGACCAGAATGGTATACAATCACAACCATCAATTCCCGATACAAAAGATTTTGAAAAATAGCTCTTGTTAGTGTATTAGGAAAGGAATTGGTCGAAATTACAGAAAAAGCAGCAGCACGCAGTCGAGGTTCGAAAAATACAATTTCTACTTATATTGTCTCTCTTTTTCTCAATAAAGATCTTCCATTACAATGCAAACTGCCAGTCAAACGCAGCTTGGGAGACACAAATAGCGAAGCAAAGTACTTCGAAAACGGCTAGAAGAAGGGAAAGAAAAAAATTAGATACTCCTTAAGCCGTGACGAAGAAATAGAAAAGTGTACCTGAATACTAATCCACTTTGGTGGAAGAATGGGAGAAGGGAAGACGAGGGAGAAGCAAAAAGTAGAAGAAGGAGGAGGAGGAGGAGGATAAAGAATGGTACGCGCGAGCAAGACACACAGACGAGAAGAAAGAAAAGGAAGCCGAAATTAGAAATTCGATTTTTCGTATACAGTCCATCGTAGAATAGCCCCGTGCGTGTCGCATGAGAGGGAGGGGGAGAAATAGCCGCAGCCACCTGAGCCCCCGGAGCATTCCTTCGCGGAGATCGGCGACCAAAAAAAAACACGTTGCCATCCGTAAACATACACGCGATCGGTGAGAGACAACGACGGCGACGACGACGACGACGACGACGAAGAAGAGGAAGCAGAAGTAAAAAAAAAGAGAAGACAGAGTTTTCTAGCAGTATATAGTCCCTCGACAGCTGGCGTTCGGCAAAAGAGGACGGAAACGCGCACGCCCGCCGAAAAATCCAAAAGAGGAAGCTATACGCACGAGCGATCATGCTCGCAGATATGCATCCGCTTTCTCTCTGCCTCTCTGTCTCTCTGTCTCTCTCTCTCTCTCTCTCTCTCTCTCGTTCTGCAACGTTATAATACTGGCTGCTCTCTGCTGTGCTGTTGGATTTTCGTTCGTGTCTTGCCATGGCTACAAGGTACGCGCACGCCCGAGGCTACAGTAAGGAATACAACAGCAGAGGCCACCACAGCTACACAACGTATCTATTCTATATGTACACGAGAAAGTATAATATGCTCTGGGCAACGAGAGTATGATGTAGGGAAAAGAGAATACAAGCCTTACGCGACCAACTCCTTCACGAAAACTCGGCGCGCGGTTGCATTGTATCTTCCGAGATGTTGGCCTTGTATAAGCAACTATAATATAGAGATGTATTTTTTAAGGATAATATTATAACACGATGGCAAGGGCTCCTACCCGATAATTCAACAATGATAATTTAACTTTTCAAGCTATTTTAACAATGAATATGTTTTTGTCAGTCAAGTTCTTTGTTGTAACTAATGCGACAAAATATTCAGTTTGCAAAAGTGCAAAGTTCAAATTTACAGTCTTTCATTCCCATTTTGCTTTGTATTATCAAGGTAAAACCTTCATTTAATTAAATGGAGAAATTAATAATAGTTTATTTTATTGTTCGACAATGTAGAGTTTGATTAATATTGAATGTCGCTATACTTGCTGTGTAAAACTGGACAACAGTACTATACGATTACAGTATCCAACATCAAATGCAAATATTAACAGAACAAATTTATTTTTAGTAAGTTTATTGATACGTGTATTGAATAGAACTTGAACAACGAAACAGAGCAACGACAAAAGCTTTATTAACTCGCACCGTGGAATCAGAAGTAGATTTCAAAAAAAAAGTAATAATCCGTAGCCCATTGAAAAGTTAAAGTAGATGACATTGAGTATGGTCAAATCCAAGAAAAACTCTCTTTTTCTCGACAAAGCGCTTTCCCTTCATCGGATATTCGTATATCCCAATCTAACAAGTTCAATTGTCGGTTGGGTTTAGCTGTACCAGATTTTTGCCTGATCCCGAATTTTTCGGGGTGGTAACGTTACGTTGGCTGCACAAGGAGAATCTCTGTCTCTCTTTTTTTACCGTCGTGCTTTGCCACATACGCTTGTGACACACACACACACACACACACACACATACACAGAGGAAATCGGCAACAATAGCCCTGGCAACCCGCACGCTCTTTCATTCCACGATTATATATGTCCTCTCTCTCTCTCTCTCTCTCGCTCTCTCTTAGTTTGTCGTCGTCGTGTCGTCTTCCAGTAGTCGCGGCGACGATCTGTTTTTGTGGCGCACTATTTTCCCAACATACCTGCTGGCAGTTCTCAACTCGCGCTTTCACTAGTATCCACGCCACATTAGCTAGCATACTGAAGGGCGGATCCAATGATTGAGAACCATTGGGTCGCCTGCTGCTGCTGTTGCTACTACAGCCAGCCTTTCTTGAGGTCCGCACAATGCGGAATAATGGGATTACGTAAACAATGCCAACAAGCCATTGTGGCTAGGCCAGGGGGAGGTTCACTCTCTCTCTCTCTCTCTCTCTCTCTCTCTCTTACGGCTGGTTATACACAGCTCGAGTCCTGCGAAAGAAGAAGCGCTCGGAGACATATCCTCCTGTCTATGTGTATATGCATGTGTGAGTGTGTGCACACCTTGGGACCGATTCGGCAACAATACACAAGGACCCACAAAAAGAACCTCGCGGTTCGTCGCTCATTCAAGTGATCGCTCTCGCGCACGCTCGCGAGCGCGATGAAAACGCTTTTTATATTACTTCCCCTTTTTATATTGTCAAAATATTGCGGCACGATCGCTTTTATGCTGCTGGCGATGCTCTCTGGTGGTTCGCTACTCATGCTTGCGTGACAGTTCGTAGTGTATTGGCCACCCCCTCCTGTCTCTACAGCCTCCATCGAAAAAACTTCTCTTTTTTTCCTTCCTTTTTGTATTCAAAGCGGCCACACATGACGCCCCAGGACGTGCGCCTTGCGCGTGTCTTCTGCGGCTTCTTCACGATTTCCTCTCCAAAATTTGTACGTTTTCTCTGTATTCCTATATGTATACGACTATCACCCAATGACTGATGTGCTTTTCTCGATCTGTGCTCGTTATTTATTCCCGTTATTTATGAGGAAAAACATACACTCTACCACAGTTATTTGAGTATCCTGCATACGCGTAAATGGGGGAGGAGCACGACGATTGACAAGTTGTGATTCACCGTCAACTTTTCTATGAATCGACGATCATTAGTGAAGAGAAAACATATATTTAACGTACCCTGGATAACAACCATCGTGATTGTTTGATTCTTCAATAGAGAGAAAAAAACCATTACTCGGTCGAGTGATTATTGAATTTCACGCGTTAATGCGCGATCAAAATGAAGTTTGCATTGTAAGCAAACAAAACTAAAGAGAACGAATCAATTCTCCGAAAAATTGAAAAAAAACCTAGCCTAAATGAAGCTCGCTAAAAAAAGTGAGGAATCAACGAGTATCAGTAGCGAGGTCACTTAATAAGTGCTTCCTCTCGTATGTCAGGCCACCTGCGACAGGAAGCTCCATATTGAAAGACAATAATGTACGTACATGCACACACAACGACAGAGTACGACCAACTCTGTCGTAAAAAAAGACAATGGTTAAACAATATCGTCGAGTTTTAAGCTGTGAAGAGTAGTATGACTTGTAGCTTTTCCGATACTCGTGTTTTTTCATCCGCCAATTTATGGTTCTCTTTCTCCCTTGTCTACCTACTACCACTATGTAGTGTGATACGTCGCTTTCAACGTTTCCTGCGTTCCTCCGTCCTTTTTTTATAATCAATCGTTTAGGGTGATTCCAAGCTATTTTTTTCGAACGAAGAACAGCCGATTCCATTGTATGTTGCGCGTTCGCTTAGACAACTGTGTGTGTTTTCGTGTAATCTATCCAATGGATGAGACATCTGCTCTTCAAATAGTTACAAATCGCGCGTTCGTGTCCCCTTTACAATGGAGCCAGAGGACACGGAATAGTCGATGGTATTTTTTATTTTTTTCTTCTGTTTTTTTTGGGGGGAGGGGGCTCTTCGTTTCTCGTAATTTTGCGGTTTTTGGGCTATAATTTACCCTCTATTATCTAGTTTGAGAATGGAGCATGCGAAATTTGACGTTTGATAAATTAACGATGGCCCGTTTTTTCTGTGCTCCTTGCTTGCATAATAGCACGCTATTGCATTGAACTACCTTAAAAAAATACTTGTTCAAGCTAATTTTTCCCGAATTTCCTCTTACTCATGGTTAACTTTTTCTTCTCGAAATAGCCATGGTAGAACGTATCATTTACTGAGATTTGTGCATAACGTTATATTCGGACATAAGAGCGTTTAATTAACCGACGTTCAATCTCTTGACGAAAAAGGAAAGATTAAAAATTCGTAAAATGCATGCATAAGACACTGTGAACGTTTTCATTCTTGAATTTGAATAAAACAAAATGAAAATGATAATGTACAAGATTGTCGCGTAGTAAAAAAAATAATTGTATAAATTTGAATAAATAAATCATTTGCCTTGGTAAACAAAATTGTTTCAAGTGTGAATGATTTGCAAAACAAACTAAACGTGTCCCTGTGAAATAAGCAAATTCAATTTAAAAAATGAAACCTTAAATCTTATTCGTTCGTCTAATCTAAAAAATTTCCCACTCGTGTATATACATACCCGTGTACATATATATAACTACGAGAGATTCAGTAGAAAGAACACACAAGGGTATCTCTACAGACACATAAACATTCGTAGAAGCGCTCTCATCGCAGCACAAATCAAGACAAGTGCTACAATCAACTTGACACGGACAAACAATGGGCTCCCGACACCCGCGGTATAACACACCATACACCACTCTAAAAGAAACCAAGAAATCATCCCCTTAATAATTCCAAGGATCCGGAAAAGGGGCTCTTTTGAATTTCATGAGGCAGCCCGTATACCACACAGAGTGTATATACTCTCGCAGCTGATATTCTCTCGACTCTCTCGCGCACGCGATGAATCATCAACGGACGAGGTAGAGAAAACTTTGTATTTTCAGAAAAAAGGAAAAAATACTCTTTAACTCTTCCACCGTGGGAGGTTCAGTCGACGCACTACACTTTTTACGCATGCGTTCGTGTATAAGCGAAAGTGGAAGAAAATTAGAAGGGGGAGGGGGGCAATTGAACTTTTGTCAATAGCAATAGGATGGAAGAAGGAAGGGTCCGTGACTAATTGCTCTCACACTCTCTTGAATCTATTGAAAGATGTGGCATGTGTGCGCGCGTTCAGCGGGTTGCGCGTTTGTTGCGTATAAATGTGAACACCTGTGATGACGAAGACGCCGCCGCGGCATCGGCTTCTGGACGATTTGTGCACACACACGTTCCTCCGAGGACTGAACTTTGTTTGGTGCCGCGGCACACGCGCGCTCGCTTTTGTTTTCCAAACCCTTTCTTTACGATTATACGCCCGTACGGCAACATTTCTATCTCTTTTTCCTTTTCATTTTGTGCAGCGTTCTATACGTTCAAACGATGACAAACCTGGAATATGTGTCGCATTTTGAATGCCCCGACTTTTCTCGGCTTTTCTTCGTCTCGACCTGCTTAATGCTGCGTTAAGCGTTATTTCATTGATTTTTGTTTTTCTGAAACTTCGTGTCTTGAATATCATTGCTGCTCTATTGTTTTCTCTCCAGTATTTAAAATAAGCTGTGACGTAACGCCCTGGTATATACGAAGAAACTCTTTAGTTTTTCTTTTTTAAGTACATTTCCTCCGTGAAAATGTTGTTGACAAAAGACTATAGAGTTAGAAGAAGGTTTCAACAATCTACCTACGTGTCGATACTTAACGTGACTATTGAATGAAATCTTTCGTCGTTTCAAAAGTTGAGTAGACATGTCGAATTAAGTATCCATTTCAACATAAGATTGGTATAAAGACGATCGAAAGCTTACGATATGCGACGAGTGATGCGGGCTCATACGAAAGATTGCTGCCTAAATCAAAATGATGATGCATCTTATCCAGACGTTCCCCATTTGCTACATCCAGTATCGCAACTAACATTTACACAGCTTAAACAGACGTGATATTAGATAAATCTGTAATTCAAATGATTTGAATTTCAGTGGTTAGATTACAAAAGGCGTCCAAGGCAAGTAACGTTCAGCTTTGGGAGCATTTGCATGCGTCAAAAATAAAACAGGACACGAAGTGGGATCACTCTATCTCTCTTGTGGCTACAAGCGCAAGCGAGTTGTCTCTCGCGTTGTTCTCCATTACCCATCTCACTCTCACTCGTGAAAGCTCAGCGGGATGATCCTCGTGTCTAGCCCATACATATAGCTACTTTCTGATAACGGGGCGTGATTTTGCGTTTCTGTCGGACACGACACCATATCCCAAATTGAAATAAATGTTACAAGGTGCTGTGTGTGTTTCCGTTCAAATTAAAATCTCTCTTTCTCATTCTTTCTCTCCCTCTCGCTCTCTTTGGCACGAAACCCACGCGTATAAGCCAACCTCTATTGACATGGAACCAAAAGTTAATTCGTAATGGGGCTTTACACGAATTTACCGGGGCACACACACGCTCACATATACGTAGAATTACATGTACAGCCAAGCGCTTGTTGTCCTGCTTAGTCGTGAAAGGGAATGACCCTTAATACGGATGGAAGTGCGTTGCGCGCGCACGAATCGCGATTGACGCGCTTCACTTGTACTTTGTCGTGGCTTCCTCTCTCTGTCTTTGTCTCTTCCTCACTCCCTCTCTCTCTCTCTCTCTCTCTCTCTCGCCGAAGACGGAGAGGAGGTTTGAAATTTCAGATAAGCCCTTCACACCTCGTTGGTCGAGTGAACGAGAGTATGCATTAAACGAACAAGCCAGTGTATACGCTGTGGTTGATTGTAAATTATTTTCCCTAACGCGCGCGCTTGAGAGAGATCGAAAGAGCGCGCAAGTGTGTTCGCCGCGACTTGCGGTCGTTTTTTACTCTTTTATTGTGCACAGCTGAAATGTTATACGCCTCAAAGAAGAAGTTTAATGCTTTGCTCACGTGATACTACCATCTTTTATTTTTTACTTTTACTTTTACCTTTTCTTTCTGCGGTTGCGGGCGTTGGCAGTTCGAGTATATCGACTACAGTGTGTCGTGAAATTGTCGCGGCATGTACAAGTGTTTAGTTAAATGGGATTGTCGTAGGGGTTGAGAAAACACGAGAGACCAATTAATTATACTTAGTGCTTACATTTTCATTTTCTAACAAAGGAAAAAGAAGAGTACCCAGTATAGGTATAAGTAGAAGTAGAGTCATAAGATAAGACAAAGTTTACTTGGAAAAAGTAATAAATCGGTACGGTTGATAATTCGCTTGTACATGTGTTGTTGAGTGCAGCGTCGCAAGAAGAATTATTAACGCGGAAAAACTTATCAAACAATAATAAATGAAAACTGCGCACGCATACATGCTCAGACTGGCTGCACACGAGCAAACAAAATAAGTAGTACAAACAAAAGTTGGCGCGGCAGCTCAAAAAGCGACAGCAGGTGCAGAGCACAGAGGTTTAACCGATTAAATATGGGTCGCGCATGATTTCTATAGCCACTAGGTTATTTATCGCCCGACAGTGCTCGCGTGCTGCTGCAATGGCTAAAGCGCATACACTTCTTTTTTCGTCCAAATATCCAGCAATTACTCGTACCTATGTGTACGCGCGTGCGCGTGTACGTGTGGTGTGAGAGCTCATAATTCATTCGGTCGTTTAATTTCTACAAATCATAGCGAAATCGAAAGAAGCATTAAGCCTGCGTGAAGCCACCAACAATAGACCATCAATATTTGTCCAATCTGGCTCTCGCGAGCGCGCTTGTATGAACCCAATCATACACAATATCATTTCCATATAAATTTCGTTCACAGCACACATAGACAGTGCGTAACCTCTTTCTGCAGTAGCGCCCGCGACGAGATAACAAATAATTTATTTATTACAGCCGAGTGCCGGGCATTTGGTCACGCTCTCGCGGTGAAATAAAAGCCATACACTTACGTGCAGTATAGAGATGGACATCATATATATACCCGCTGAATAAGCGATTCAAACATCTGTCCGCACGCAGCCATATACCCCTGTACCATTTTTCCCCTAACCCTAAAATATTCAAATCGCGACGCTACAAAGGAGAGAAAGATAGCCGGCTGTCGTTGCGGCGCTGCGGGATTACAGGATTAAAAGTGGAAAGTGGGCGTGCGTTGCTCTCTCGCACCGCCTGCAGAAAGAGTACGCGTATGCGTGTGCGCGCGCGTGTAAAAGTGGCAAGACAAAGGGCAGAAGCGCGTAATTGCCGTCAGCCCTCGAGAATGCACGGATAAAAGAACGAGAATGCGTAACGAGCTTTGAAATAATGTTGCGATGCGTCTTTTTTTATTTTTTTTATCTCGCGCAGTCTTTGTAATCGCAAGATCGTCAGCAGTGTGTTGGGTCTGTTGTTGAAGGGGATTAGTTTATCTTTTGTTTTTCATTAGGCCCGTAAGGATTGATGGGTTTCTATGGGAGTCTAGGATGCGTTCTGCTACTGCTGTGAGAAATATGAGGTACAGTTTGTTCGATTGGTTGTGCATATGTAAGTGTCGCTGTAAGATCAAACGATATGATACACTGTTGGTAACTGGTTCCCAAGAGATAGCTTTGTCAAATTGATTTACAAATGTTTTTACTCGGATCGTTATAATAGTCGTACGCAGTATATGTATCGAGTATTTTCTTTTTCGTATAATCGTGTCTCTCTTTATCGCTTCAATTTATTTTGGAGTAAACAATATTTTTTGTAAGCGATCTTTTCTTGTCCCGAATTTCGGACAAAGAGAATCAAATACGAGCAAAATTGTACACGTTTGGAGTGAACATTATCCGACAGCTTAAAAGTGTCGTTCAAATGTCCTCGTAATACGCTTTTGAAATTTATTCAAAAGAATTAGCAAGGGATTACGTTTATACTGCATTTTTCGGCTGAAACAACGGATTGTGACGAAAAATGTTTATTTTAACCCGTATTTACATTTATAAATTTCAAAGAAAAACTAAACACCTAATGAACTCGACAATTTTGTTTGTTATTCTTCAGTGACACTTATTTTCTTAACACAATATTTATCATAAAATGCATTATACAAAGCACAATAGTTTTGCATTCAAAGGTTTCCATAGAAACGCAGTCAGAATCGTTTTTCCATTTGAAAGTCCCTTAAAGAAGACTATAGAATCCCCGAGCTCGTAATAATGGCGTTTAAACGGCAGTGAAGTAAGCATTTAAGTGAAAACCGCGTCATAAAGGGCGGGTGAAACCTACCACCACACGCAGTCGATCACCTGGCCAAAACAAATAGGTCGTTCGCACAGCGGTCGCTCGCACCATGGGCATGAAAATATTTGCAGTCAACGGGCTGACTCCTTAATGGAAGATTCACGAGCAAGCGAAACAGAGAAAGAGAGAGAAAGAGAGAGAAAGAGAGATCGTACAAGACCACCAACTGCACAGCATTGTACGGCCGGAAGCAACGTATAACGTATTATATAGCTATGAGGTTGTGGGCGCGAGCGCACGCGCGCGAGTTAGACCTTTTTATAACACAAAAGGTGCGAGGCCTCGTGTCACAACATTTATGCCACGTAAAGGTGTATATGCATGCTCCACTCAAAAACTCTCTCAAGTGGTGAGGAATAAAAGATTGGTTTTGATATGCGTCGAGTGTCATCCACATAGTGGCGAGATTATGATTGAGCAGGCTGTCGCCGCTGTGGGGTGCAGCAGCATTTTGACGCGCACGCGATCGCAAGGGAGTGAGAGAAAGAGAGAAAGAGAGTGAGAGTTTTTTCTACACGCGAGGAGTTTTAAAACGAGGAAGAGGTTTGACTTTTCCGCTTCTCTGATTCTCTCGAGTGTTAAAAGAGGCCTACTCCTTGTCGGATGAGAGCTTTCTCTCTCGTTCTCTCGTTCTCTTGTTCTTTCTGCATAGTTATCTACCTGCCCACATCTTTTTGTTCGATCTCGAACAAAAGTTTACGCCCCGAGCATAATATGCAGATGCGCTCGTTGCTGCCGCCAACGAAACAGAGGTGTGAGTTGAGAGCGAGGCTATGTAGCTACGATTTTCAACTGCATTTTAATTTTTAAACATGAGCATTGCAAGCGCACCCCCACTCTTTCTTCCTCTCTCTCTCTCTCTCTCTCTCTCTCTCTCTCTCTCTTCTTCTTATTCTTCCTCCGCATTCTAGTTGGCCTGTGATACCTTGCTGTTCTTCTCCACCAATTGAAAATTCTATTTCACAGAAAACACAATGTAAATGTGGATTTCGCAGTAAGATTACTTTTGATACAACCTGATCGAAAAATTCCCAACAATTTATATTTCTTCTCCCTCTTGAAATTGTAACGTTACAACACTCCAATTCTTACTATTTTCGCATCATACCAAAATAAATTTCCAAAAAATAATTCAATTCAAATATCAAGAATAAATCGAACAAAGGTTCACGTGGTCTGAAATATTTCAATACGACTTTCATAGTTTATTATCATAAATTTACGTTCTATTTTTTCTACTCTTATACATGCATCCGGTATATTATATACTATTCCATGAACAAGTAATAATTAAGCTTAATAAACCAAGCAATACAAAATATAATACGCCGAGGGCACTCTTTTTACTGCAAATAAAGCATTCTTCCATCTAACGGACTATTTATTCCGCAATTAATGATCCGCGCGATCAATAAAATCGCATAATTTACACTCGAGTGCATCCATCCATCGTTCGCAAAAAAAATACACAGACACACATCCAAGCCTGTGCAACCAACATAGAAGAATAAACCAGCTAGTACCGCGAACATCGTAAGCACTTTGCTATAAATAAGCAAATTTAATTATTTTTTATAGCCAGCTTCGTGCAACTATATCGTAGTACACAGGCATTGTAAAAGCGTAAGGCCCGTTTAGACCAAATAGCCGCATCCCCATCTCCCCACTTCGACGACATAAGCGATAAATTAAAATTCATATAAACGAAGGTTAAATGGGCGGAAGCAACAGCAACAGCAACAGCAACATCAGCCGAGTAGTAGTACAGTAGCAGCAAAGCCGAGGGCTCTATAACGCTCGCTACTGCATACGCATACGCATCGAATTGTCGAAAGTATCCAACAGCGGCAAAGCGACGAAGAAGACAAATGGTAATGTTCTGGCTCCCGTCACTATAGTGTTCGCATATGGTACATTATTTTGGCCACAAATGTTGCCACACATATGTACAAGGACATATAGGCTGTCGGTGTGAATGTGCTATAACAAGAGATAGAGGGAGGAATCGGGGGGGGGGGGGATCAAAAGTGGCCCGTCAGGACACCCATTACGCCGCGTTAATGCAAGCCCCATAGCTATAACCATTTAGCTCGATCTGTTGCCATTCGCTCACGCGCGCGCGAGCGCAAGCGCTAGGTGAAAATACTGAAAAATCAAACGAACGCGCGCATCTGCATTAGCACGCGCGTTGGCCACCATCCGGTACTACACACTGACCACCGGAAATTAACGCGCTCGTATTTCAGCACTCACTCTCACTTAGCTGGATTTCAGCGTTGAAAAGCCTCCCGCTATGAAACCGCATAAATGTTGTAATTAAATCAGCGCCCGGCGGATAATCAATACATATATATATACACGTATCTCGGAACACCCGCTTCCCCCCGGTTCTATCTCAATAATATATCGATCGTTAATACTCATCGAAAAAGACCGTTCGATGCGACGTTTAATTATAAATACTTGGATGCGACGATCACGACCCTCTTCTTTTTCATTCGCTTGTTTTGTTTTCTTCGTTATGCATACATATGGGTATAGTGCATGAATTAACTTTGAAAAAAATATATACATCGTAACGTTAAATTTTGTTAATCGCTTTTTGCGTCGTGACTAAAGATGGTTGCACATCTTTAGAAAGATACTTTTGCATTATTTGTCCGTCTAATGCAAATTATGCTAATTTTACCGATTAACTATGCAATTAATGAATAAAAATATATTCTTAGATGCTCGGTTACGTAAACCGGTCGTACATTCTTGTAACTCGATGATTTATAACATTTCTTTTAATTTCCTTTGAATATCCATACTTTATATACTGAAAAAAGACATTTCAATGTCGTGTCGAAAGTCATACTACGATTAATAATACATTTGATAAATAAAATATTTGACTGTCGAACACGATGGTCGCGTTTTAAAAGCATATTATCCTCGCAAAATCCACGAACCTGTCATCACATGACTCGCAGTTCATAACGAAAAGTTTTTATTCTTTTCAACATCGTTATTGCAACGTATAGAAAAACAAATTAAAAGCGATGAACAGACTTGTCAATTCAAATTTCATTTTCTTCATACGCAGCACGTGCATTATAACGAAGGCAATCGCAAAATCATCAATATATGGCTTGAAGGACAAAAACCAACATGCGCACCTCTCGATAGGCAGATAGTTTGTACCCAGTAATTCATCGTAAAATTTCTGAAGCTCGATCATGTCAAGGAAGTGAGTAAAAAAAAGAGAGGAAGAATAACGCTTATTCAAATTAACAGGTCCCCTCATTCTCTCGTAACACCCTCATTCTCTCTTTCTCTCTCTCTCTCTCTCTCTCTCTCTCTCACTCTCTCATACACTAAGGTGAAGATTAAATTCTATGTATTGGTAACTTAGCTTGCATGTTCATTTGCTCAAGGTTAAATTAGGCGATCAGCAAATTTTCTCTGCGATATTTATTATTATTATACGCAATTATTTCGATAGCAATCGAAAAGGAGATGCAAGAAAAAAAGGACAACAATTTTATTCGTGTGGAAATATTTATTCTTGTCAGTCACAAAATACAAAAGCATTGACGATTATATGTTTGCTTTTCACAGGCATAAAAAGTCTGACACCACGGTGCTTCATTGACGTTTCAACCATTAAAGTCTCTCTCTCTCTCTCTCTCTCTCTCGCTCTCCCTGTCTGTGTGGCGTTTGTTAGTTGAAAATTCCACGAGGATCAAAATAAAATATTTGCCCACATAAAACTGTCAAAATAAACGTTGCCTCCTGAGTACGAGAAAGAGAAAAAAACGAAGACGGTCGCGTGCACCGAAGATCACGCCTCCCTCGCATAATAACAAACGCCAAAGAGAGAGAGAGAGCTGTCACCTACGTAACACGTGCTTACCTTTGCACGAAGAGTAGAGTAAGAGGGACAGAGAGAGAGAGAGAGATGCCTTAATTGGACATTTAACCGAGCGCGCTTCGCGCCGCGATGACTTGCATAATGCACCGTTTCATATACATATACAGACACACCATCCGTGATTAATGATATCGCCGTGGTGCTGCCACACCAGGACAATCGCTGATAGTAAAAGTTGAACGACGAGAGCTACATGTACGATTGAGTCTCAGATAAAAACCCTCGAGTTAATATTTTCGACGAAATTTCGGTGTGTGCTTTAATCGTGAGCAAAGATCTTTTGGGATGCACCCAAGACGACTGGTTTTCTCTATATCTTTTCAGAGGATACATTTTTTCCTCATCGAGCAAAACTTGTTTTTTTCTTTTTTTTGGTTTTTGGTATGCATGCGCATGTGTGTCTAGCAGACCGTCATGTTAATTAGGGGAAGAATTTCGATTGAAAATTATTTTCTTTTTCTAGCCTGGAGCTTTTTAAGGAAGAGGAAGAAGAGGAGGAGGAGTCAAAACCGACGCAAACTGCTTATTAACTCTGGAAGTATTACGAAAATCAATATTTAATGGAGCGTCGAACCATCGACGATGATTGTCTTCCTTTTTTGTTGTTTCTTGTGGTTCCGGGAATGAACGTTGCGGCTCGACTCGTTTACACATGAGCCAATTGATTGATACGCGTTCATTCCGATATAATTGATAATTGATCGAATTTGTAATTTATGTGCGGTATGAAATAGGTTGAGTCACGAGCGGCCAAATAATAATTACAATACCAAAGTACATTTATCGATTCCATGCTATGTAAGGCATTTAACTGATAACAGGGAATGAGAAAGAGAGAGAGAGAGAGAGAGAGAGAGTAGCCGAGCCGGACTATTTCCCAAAACCACTGATCGCAGTTTACGATTCGTAGTGCAGCGGGCACACACATCGGACTATTTCGAGATGGAGGGTTATTTTTTCTCTCGACGCAGTGGGGGACATTGTAGTCGTGGCCGAGACTGGGTTTCTTTCTTTTTTCTCTCTTCTCGAGTGAGAAGAAATCGAGACTGAATAGAAAACTATTTGAGTGTTTGGGGAATCTATTTATAAGGTAACAATAGAAGACCCAGTGCAGTCCCAAAATTTTCGTTATTTATGTTGCGCGTTGAGTCGAAAAACTTTTACTTATTTATTTATATTTTTGAAAAACGATCTAACATTTAAAAATGAATGTTTATGATCTCGATAACGTTGTACCATTTTACAAGCTTAAGAATGCTGCATCGAACTTATATTCCACCATCGATTGTGTCTCTCGGTTCGCAATTATAAAGATCAGGGATTTTTTCGTGAGAAGGTGCGCTATTCTTCAACTGTTATTAATCATGTTCTCCGAACCGAGACTTTGGTGCACAGCATGTTGTGCATATTCGTTTCAACATAATTAATCGTTTGCCACTTGTCAAAGTTTCCTCGGTACAAATTGCTTTTGGCATTCGTACGAAAAGTTTTAGCTTATTGAAAATCAACTAGGCAATCGATCGATTATACGAATAATTAAAAAGATTAATTGTCATTGCTTGGCTATTGATTTAAATGATCCTACTAGATAGACGTGATGAAAAATACCAGAAAGTTCTAGACTCCCTCGAGCCAAAAACGAGACAATGAAAAAAAAGCGATAGGTGTACGTTCTAAAAATTGGTCCATTGAGAAAGCATACGTCACATTGTATTATAGCGTAGAATAATGAATGCCGCCACAATATTCGATCATCGGCTGTGTCGATCGGAAAGAGGCGCGATGATCGCTTTACCGAGATAACCGAGTCAAATTTTCATTGACGTGAAAGTAGGCAGTGCTCAACGCGATGTCAGCAGCACGCACTTTATAAAAACAGCGATTAAAAAAGAAGTATTAAAAGCCGCACTAGACCGTACCATAAAGAAACCAATTCAATATTTGGAAAAATCAACAATAGTCCATCTTTCTCTCTCTCTCTCTCTCTCTCTCGTCACATATGTTCACACACATGCATAGGTATCGCGGTGTATAGTTATTTATGTGGCGCATAGTAAAAACCATCATAGGCACCTGCCCTATTGAGAATGTAAGGCAGCCGTGTATGAGCACGGTCCCGAATGCATAATAAATCGCTTAAGAGTGTGTGTCTGGCGAAGAATCCCGAGAAATTTGGTAACTGTCAGCACGCTGCTGCTGCTCGCCGATTCGCAGCCTAAGATTGTCTAGTCGACGTAATTTACGATTCCGAGGGCGTGTGCTCTTTTTTTCGTTCTTTCTCACAGAGAGAGATTCACCACCGATCTCGCCTCGTTCTCTTTTAAAGTCTCTATATAACTGCGTAACCTTGCGTATATTTCGACAACGGATTTATAGCTTTTTACGCGCACGCGCCACACGATGACTTTGGTTACGCAGTTGACCAAGGCTAACTGCTATATAAGAAAAGCGCATCATCTCGTGAGCTTGCTGAGAGCTTAGACATTTACAGCTTGCCAATAAAAGTATCTCTTTCACAGAGCACAAGAGGAGGTCTGTTTAACCTTCGAACTAATCGATCCTTCGAATACCTGTCTACGCAGGCGGGTGCTAACGCGCGCGCGCGCGCTCCCTCTCCTGCTTTTCCGCAAACGAGTCCTCTTCAGTTTATGGATTTTGTCAATTTACCGAACAAACGCTCATCATTTCCGCTAATGCCCGTGACTTTGTCGACAGATTTATTGTATTCGTTAATACCTTGACACTTGGCTATTATATTTAATTTCAATGCTGTAATTGACTCTCTTTATTCTTTCTTTGTTTGGTTTTGTTTTTGTTTAACGTTATATCGTTATTTGTTTATAACCATCGCATGTACGCGTGCATACACAAGCATTTACGATTGATTTATCCTGTGGAAACTGCACAATTCAAAGCGTTATTTACCCGCTTGACGTTTGGTTTGTTGTAGTTTTTGTTGTTTTTTCCAGCGAGAAAATTAGCTGTCGCTGCTTGAAGAATTTATAAAGAATGACAATTAATTAATCCCCCTCCGTGCCGAACGCGTTTTAACAGAGACTTTGTTTTATATTTCATGATTTATCGAGGACTCTCTGTACGCGTGAATAAATGTTTTCCCGGATTATTTTACGGCTGTTATAAACTACCTTTTGAGTGCTCAATTTCATTGGCCGTTATTTAGATTTTGTCTCTCTTTCTCTTCAATGTTCCAAAGAGCAATAGGCACTAATTAACTTTGGAAAAAGTTAATTATTCGTGCTTTTATAGCACCAATTGAAAATTGATTTGTGTGTTTGCATTGTGGCATATTTATGGCTTATTTTATTAAACCAAAAAAAAAACTAAATACAATGTGTCTTAACGTTGTACGTCTTTCCGCGACGATAAATTTATCCCTGAACTATATTATTATATTACATTCGGAAACGTGTGAGAAGATGAATACGAGAGTTCGATTGAATAAAAAAAATAAGAATAATATTTTTGATAGAGAAGATGTGGGTACAATGGCTATCAAGGATTTTGCTGTGCGTGACAGTGAAAATTAATTTTAATAGAATGACTACGGACTTATTTATACAGTCAAAATACGAACGCAAACCACTCTCGTGGCAACGTCATTATGTTTAGCTTCCTCAAAAGTCAGCAGTCGCATTCTTATTGATCAAAGTGAAAAAGTAACACCTTAAAAAAAAAAGAAAACTACACCGTCAAGAGCTTGTCACTTTGCTTTTTCATAAATCATAACGTCGATTATATAATACCGCTGTAAATTCATGAAAAATTTCTAACTCTGGTCATCAGCGATATTAAGAATTTCTTTACAAGACTTTTAGAGACTCTGAACTTGCAACTCATCTTTTTAAAGAAATATCTATACAATGTACGCTAAACTGCCCCTACTTTTATTTAACAATCACTCTTCTTTAAAAAAGAAAAAATTGGTTTGCTGCATAGTTAACGTGTTCATTAGCATTGCGAGCAAAATTAAAAAAATTTTCTCAGTTGTCTCGGTCTGATCGTAAAACAAAGTTTTTCCTGCTTTGGCGAGTACTGATTACTTTAAAATTGCCCAACAAACTTGCAGGGTGCAATAAAAAAACGTAAGGGGACATGAAAAGTGGCGGAAGTCCCGTGAGCAAATGAATTATGCAAAGAAGTCCATTTGGAAGGTGATTAGAAACGATACGCGGCATGTGGGGAGAACCGCAAATTAGGCGGAGTCCGTGAACAAGGTGTGTTGCTTTTCCTATAAGTTATTGGCGGCATATCCAAGCACCAAAGGGACAACCAGGCATCAGTTGGGATTGTCTGTCTTCAGATTCGAGCCGTTGGGTGAAAAATTGCTTTTGAATCGTGAGAGAAAGAGAGAGAGAGATAATGGCTAAAGACGTAGGCTTTCGATGCGCCTCCTTCTTTTAGCCTTTTCCACGGGAGTCACCTATGTTTTTTTTTCCATATTGTGGGCTACGAAAATTTAGGGAGGGTTTTTATATCCGAAACGAAATGGTAAAACGTCGGCTCGGATTTAAGTTTTTTCCCCGATCATCACAAACACCACACAAATCATTGATTATACAAAGAGAAATAATTACTATGGATGTATTCCTAGAAATACGGGTATATATAAACGGATATCGGAAACGACAGATGTAGAAAATACTATAGTTGAGTAAATTTCGATTGTTTGTTAATAAACAAAGCGTGGATGGTATTATTAAATGGCAAGTGTTTATCTACTTAATACTGACACTCAATATCCTTTTTGTTGTGAATTTGAACAATTAATTCTCTTTCATTCCAATCTGACGTAAAATCAATCGAAATGCTTCCTTCGTAAGCACTGAAAAAAAGGATGTTTCAATCAAATAAAAACTCGACAGTTTTCAAACGACGACGGCAAGAGTTAATTTTCTAATCGTTAAAGGATAATGGAGTTTCAATCGGATCGACGAAAATAACCAGTTTATTAACATAAGCCCCAATATAAATCAGCCTGATCACGAGTGCTGGTCGGGTCTCTAGATCTGTTTCGTTGGCACATTCCGCTGTATCACACTCACGGCAGTAGTCGGTTGTTAGCGGGGAGTAATTTAAAAAAAAATCCGTTCGCGCCAAACGCATTATCGCACCTCGTCTCGCATCATCTTTAAGAAATAAAACAAAAGAAGGATGAAGACTGGTGCTAATCAGGATCCGCTTGCGTTCGCGCGCGAAGAAATCGAAGCAGCTCTGCAGGTTGTATATGCGAGTCCTATACGTAATGTATAAGGTTGAAGTCGAATGAGAAGGGTCTGGCTGGCTATTTTGACACGTTGCCCGTTGTGTCCGCGGGGAGTTTAGCCTCGCTCGCGGCGGGGCGCCGAAAACAAAAGTTTTTCACTGTGGAAGGGCGTTTTTTCCTGGTACAGCATGAAACGTCATGTGTTAGCTCTTTTTCTCTCTCCCCACCCCCTTTCTTTCTCCCTCTCTTTCTCCCTATCTTTAGCTTTGGAGAAAAATCTCGTTGTCACCTGGCCACGATACAACGACGTTAAGTATGTACTGGCTACATGTCTGTGCTTGTGTGTGTGTGCGCGCGTGTGTGTGCGCGTGTGTGTGTTGACGTTCAAACTGCCGAATCTTTTTAGAAAGTCAAAACGCCTCGGACTGTCGTATAATGGGGCTTTGACTTTTCGAGCAGTGTGGAGGTGGTCCGGAACAGAGAAAACCGATGGCTTTTTAAACAATATGCTCGCTGTGCACTGATGCATCTTTGGCTATTCATGCACACACGTGTACGACACACACCGAAAATAGATACCGTATAGCGCCTATAAAATCTGCTCTGACTTCTAGCGTCTTTACGACTCGTAAAAGACTTTATACTCCTTTTCCATCATCCCACTTTTATTGTACAGCTTTACTATGTTTATACCGCGAGCGCTCGCGGTCTCATTGTTACTGCCTTTTAATTGAAGACCTCGCGGCTCTCGCTCTCTTTCTCTGTCTTTCACGTGCGAAAATGCATATTGGCTTATAAAAATTTATCTTCACCGAGAGCAGCGAAGAGATCCAGATAGTTAATTGCAAAAGCTTGTTGTCCGTGAAAGTCACAAGATTAATCGTCTTCCTCCCGAGAGAGACAGAGATAGAGAGAGAGAGAGCAAGAGAAAAAAAGCTGCAAGCGTAAGCAAGAGGAAAATTAGTTAATGAAATCGTTTAAAAAGGATCGTCGTCGTAAGAGCGACTTTTCACAACTTCAATTAAAGCTTTCGAATTGAAAATTTCAAGAATTCCAGAAAAGTACGTATACCTAATAGAAAAGCCATTCACTCTTAACTTGGCGAGTAAACTTCAAAAAAATTTTAATTTCCGCAAGGAACGTCCATTACAGGAGCGTTCTTTTCACAGTTGTCTATTGTTGTTTTTTTCTTCGCGCTATATAATCTTAGCCGCACCCCCTTTCCCCGTTCAAAGAGAACACGCAAAGGAGAGCCAAGTTTTTAATCGCGGCAAAAACCGTAGCGGCTTTTCCTTCCGCTTGCTCTTTCCGCTTTACGACTACACACCCGCACACATATACGCGTGTATACACGACAAGGCGCTTTCAACGGTTCGCTCTCTATTCTATGCTTTCTGACGCTCGATATATTTCACTCTGACTTGCCTATACGAGGAATTTTCGTACAGTGTCGATCCTTTTTTCTTCATCTTCTTCTTCAGTCCGGCTCAGCGGTGACCGCAAAAAATTACGGGATTGGACGAGTTGGGCGGGAAAAACGACTCCTGTGGCTAGCGTCGAATAACGTATACGTATATGCATAGACTGACTTGGCTATTCGAAGAAAAAAGGACCACCAGGACCAGGGGGTATAGCGAAGAAAAATGTCATTAGCGTTTAAGGTTAAGGCTTTTTCATGTTATTCTTTTTTTCGCTAAACGATGTCTTAGTTCACTGCCAAGGCTACGTTGTTTTTCAATCTTTTGGAGGACAAATTTTGGTTGGTCGCAATCCTTGAGTTTGGATAACTGACTTGTCCATTGACCACCGACCAGGTCTTTTTCAAATTGCTCGTAAATTATCCGCTTTTCTGTTAGCCCTTGACTGTTCAAGGTTTTTTTATGATATGTTAATCTTACGTAAGATAGACAAAACCTACGACTTTTGAGAATCTTTTACCTTTTAACAGCTTCCTCCAAGTCGTTAAGGAAGACGACTTTTTTAAACAAATAACTTCGATTTTACATTTTATAGTGCAGGAAATGGTGTCGTCGGAATCTCCCTCGACATAACCGAATACTCAGATTGAACGTCTTACCCTTTTCACATTTTTTAAATATAAAATGAGGAAGCCCATTTACTTTTTAATTTTTTCTTTTTCAAAAGAGATGCACGAAAGAGGATGATTTTAAAATTCGCTTTGCAAACGTATACCTACATCTCATGGATAACCAAAGCATGATCTAGCTCAAAGTAAGAATAGCCAAGCGTACAAAGAATATCTTCCTGCCGATAAACTCCGAGCAAATGCAGCGTTATCAGAGAAGATTTTCCAGCTATTCGACCTGGTTGAGTTTCGAGAAAAAGCAGCAGTGTGAGCCACGCGTATAAAAAAATAGTAGCCATCTTTGATTTTTTTCGTCTTTTATTATACGATAATATTGGTGGTCGAAAACAAGCGAAAAAGCAGAAGAGCTAAGACGGTAAATACAGAGTGCACACGCGAGAAAAGAGAGAAAGAAGCGAGAAAAACAAAAGGCTTGGACTCGGGTTGCGCAAAAAAAGAAAAAAGTAAATTAAAAAACGTATCCTCGGGGTGGAGAAATAAGGGGTTTTTCAGAAAAGCGAAGGGGTTGTGTGTCGCGAGCGGATTAACTAAAGCAGCACCAGCAGCAACAGCAGCAACAGCAGCAGCTAGTATAGGATCGAAAAGCTTGTTAGACGTCTCTCTTCGTTTTCTTCAACCATATAGCACCGCGTCGCAAGAAAGGGACTTGTTCCTTGGCTCTCGTTCGCGATGCTGTAAATAACGCGTGGACACGAAGGACGAAAACGAAGAGTATATAGAAGGGCCTTTTATACAAGGACGACACTGTGATGTTACTCCTCCTCTTGCAATAAAAACAAAAATGAAAACGGAGCATACCTCGTATGTTGGTGCGTGTTACTCTTTCATCCCCCCCCCACTCTTTCCCTTTTAACGCTGTTGATTTTACAGATCATTTAACCAACCGTTTACGGCTCAATCAATCACGCGTAGCGGACGCACGCGGAAGTACATAGCAGCGCCTGAGAGATATATTTATGTCAGCGAAGCCGACGCAACTTTGTTTTTTTCATTTTCACGAGACAATAAGATTCTTGCCTATGACGTCCGAAAATTAATTTCGTGTCGCTTTATGGCTCGCTGCTTGCTCGCAAGCACTACACGCGCAATTTATAACGACAGCATTTGATTACCTAGCTAACGAGAATAATTAATTTATCGACACGGCTATTTTGAGCGTCTGGAAATGTTTCTAGATACGTGACGACGATGTATATCGTTACTCGAGTAAGAAAAATTCAGATTCAATATCGTATATTATATATAAATGTCGATTGAGAAGAGGATAATAGTGGGTAGTTTAGGTTGATAACGTCATTGCAAACCCTCGAGATAAAGAAGACAACGTACAACCATGGATAATCTAGATTTGAAACAAGCTGCTTACAGCTTTAATAAACTGGCGGAATTAGCCGACCGGTATACAATATCTTAATAACTGAAGGCTTGACAGGGTTGACCTAGAAACGATATACGGTCACGACATCAAGATAAAAACTATAACGTACATATGGCACAGTGTGCACACGTAACAATAGCCATACACCACGGATAATAAAAAAAAGAGAACGAGAGAGACAGGTAATTACGCTAAAACCTCATTAAGGCATTTTACTCGAAGCTCTATACGTCCCTTATAGAATCAACATTTCGCATTTCCAACTAATTGCGCCTCGCCAATATATCTTTCCATCGCCCGCTCGCACACACATATACTGCTTTAAAAAGAGAACCGTCGCTGCAAATAAAGCCTCAAACAAAAACATCTCTCTATTGCGGACGACGAGACAATGACGTTGCAACGGGCAGAAAAAGAAGAGACAGCAGTAAGCGACAGCAGCAGCAGCACCACCACCACCACCACCATCACCAACAGCAGCGGAGCCGAGAACGGAGAGTATATATACAGTTAGCCCGGTAACATTGACCTCGCTGACAGAGACTCCTCTGTGTGCCGATTTATCGGCGACGACGGCTTCTCTAATTTTTCTTCAATTCCGCGGGGTCAATAGATGGCTCGTGTATTTCTATGCGCAAGCATGAATCTTCAAAATTCGTTACATTGCTTCTATCCGACACCTGACGCAAACCAACCTCTCGTTGAATGTTTGATTAATACCTCTCTTTGCTTTTTTTTCACCTGATGTATACGAATTGTACTGTCGTTACGTATATCGTGGGAAGAGTCATCATTGCGGTATTCCTAAAATAAATAAATTCAATACGAATGAGAGCGAGAGTACATTCGTCCGACTGACTTCTTTATAATCATTTTTATAATCTCACGATCTATGAAAAGACGATGCAATTCAACAGCTCTAAATTTTTCTCGATGAGCAAGCGTTTTCACGCGTTCACTCGCGCTGGCGTATTTGAAGATCTCACGGCATGATTTCGATTTTCATTATTCAACGTGTAAATTTATCCTCTCGCTTCTCTCTCTTTATTTCTCAACAGCTCTTTGACGATGCTCAAGTGACCAGAACGTTATACCACGTTACGAGCGCTGACAAGTAAAAGTAAAAAACTGGCCTTTTCGGATGTACCGTTTAACGTTGCATAATCATCCGTACGCATTTGTTATACGTACAAGGGTAACCTTCGTTCAGGTGAAAATTAGAATAACGAGCCGTGTTTCTTCTTGTATATTTATGTAAGATGTTTTCGGTGAATTTTTAAATATTTCGAGAGAATGCAAATACTACTGCGACGCATTAGGATAATGAGATGTGTCGCTGTAACTAATGGTATATTTTTTGGGAGGGAGGGGGGGAGATTAGAATAATACCCGAGTAATTTTTCAGAGGAAACGGATACCCACGACTTGTAATGACCGTGTAATTTATCAGAGTATGTTTGAAAATTTGGCTGAACGGTTTCTCGAATTTAATTATGTTGTTAAGGCAGTTTCACGTAAAAATAATCGCGAAGAATGTATATAAATATATTCGTAATAATACGTCATTAACTTATCTCAAAATTGAAATATTATTTCCAACCAGACAATGACTATAGACAAACGTTACTGTGCACGCTATAAGTACTTAAAACTTGTTATCTTTTTGGAAAGGATTTTTTAACGATTAATTACGAGAAACTGCATTCGGAAACTACACATTCCCACGGTGATGGTTTTTTCGCGTAGTTGTTGCTTTCGAAGAAGACTATGAAAGTGCCAAATCAAAGTTCGAAAAACCGCAATAGCGCGGCATGCATAAATAAATAACATTTCTCGTGACTGGCAAGATCAGTTGCGAGAGTGAAAGAAAGAGAGAGAGAGAGAGAGAGAGAGAGCAAAAGGAGTTTGTACATGCATAACGAGCCTCTCAAAATTATGGGCAAATTTTCAGTTTTAACCGTGCAAGAAGTGGAGAGCAAGCATCATCCTGTCGACAGCTCAACTGCACCAGCGCCCGCTGCAGGAACCCTATGATCCCTCTTTCTCTCACTCTCTTGCCTCTCTTCCGCGTCAAGAGCTTTATTGTGCATATCTCGCTGAAGAGATGCCTTCAAATAACGTGCTCACTCATAAAGTACACATTTTCTCTCCTAGTAATTCATATTATTAATAGAACTCGCAATGTACGATGAAAACCACATTATATGGGGAAAACTGCAGTGTCGGTTGTTGTGTTATATGTATTATCGAATATTCCATTGAGAGACTATACTGCAACGTGTAGAATTTTTTTCAAAGGCTTTCCAAGCATTAATTAACTCTCTAAGTAATTTTCTTTTTTAAGATCAAGATTGAATATGCTAATAACCTTTGCTGCATAATCAAGCTTTTTCAGCGTTTACCAAGAAAATTCTCTCGAGTAAACCATGGTATGTATATCTGATAATGAAGAAATTATTCTTAAATATGTTTTTTACGAGAAACATTTACCTCAAAAAAAAGACGTTTAACGTTATACGGTAAAAACCATGACGATAATTTTGCCTGTCAGTCAAAAGAAAAAACCTCTGGATGAAAACAATGAGAAGAGAGAGGGAGAGAGAGAGAGAGAGGGAAAGGAGAGGCATCAGAAATAGCAGCGTGAAAATGCAGGTAATTTAAATAAACAGTAATGAAAAGTCAACGCTAGATACGGGGCCAATTCCGTCAGGTCGAGCTCGAGCTCGTAAAGCATGAATCACGCTCGGCGCGCTCAATTAACGACAGCCTCTTAAAAAACGATCTCTCACGCCTTGCACCAAGCGAGCGCGAGAGAAAGTAAACGAGTCCAAGTCCACGTGCCCACATAGTCAAATGAACTAGCAACTCTCGTTGCTTTTCGACTTGGCGACTATATATGCCACGACGACGACCTCGGGTGCACGGTGGTACCCGCGAGAGTCACGCTACTTGTATATACATATATACACACGTTATATACTTGTCCTTTTCTTGCCGTTTTTTTATACCTCCTCTCTCGTATGCATGTGTGCGTGTGCACACGCGCTTTACAGCAGGGCGGTCTTGCACGCACGCCCCGCCTTTTTTTCCGCGCGCTACTATACGCGATGACAGCCCAACGCACATCGTACCATACCTATGTACGTATGTATGTATATACCTTAAAAATTCAGAAGCTCTTTCTCTCTTATAGTATACCTTTTGTTCCCTTCAGGGATGTGACTCCCCCCCCCCCTCTTCCCTCTCCTTCTCTTTGGCAAATAAAACAAGCGCTCTTGTTTTTGCTCGTAAATAAACATGAGTTCGGCGAACGGCCCACCGCCATGTAGGTACTCTCCGTCGTCCTCATCCTCTTCGTGTCGTTACTACTTGCTGCTGTTGCTCATTTCGAGATTTTCGGTTTACCATTACGGTAGGTAATTAGGTTTGGCTGGCCAAGCCGACGCAATATTTCACATATTTTAGAGCTACTTGTTTTATTTTTAGTTGTCGATTGTTGCCTGTTGCGCTCTATACGCTAAAGAATGCTGTTTTTTACAGTCGTCAACCGCGAAAAATGATCAACGCTAGTACCCATTGTGTATCCTTACAGGTTTCCCGTAGAATGGATTTCTAAACGCGAAATAAAAATAAATAACAAAAAATCTCGTTCGTTTTCCCTTTCAATAACTGAATGCATTAATCAGGTTATTACAGAGTTTCAGTTTTCATTGTCTGAATAATTGTCGTACCATTAGGATGTTGCATAAATATAATTTTTATTTCAGAACGAGGCGATGATTGTTACCACCATGTTTCATTGTTGTGCCATTCTCGTGATAAAGATGTAAGAAAAAAATCGTTTTCCATTGGAATGTTTTGTAAAAACGATTGACAGTAGTGAAGCTTAACTATTACTACATTTGTATATACCACATTTTATAACAAGATAATCACAAATATAAAAATCCATCGGTTTCCCAATGACGTTGTTTACGCTCTTGGAAGTATAAATTAGCACTAAATTTTTACGACCGTTAGTTTGTTTTCCATCGCTTTACGTCTGTATTTATTATAAAAAAAAACGTAGCCTCCCAAGTTGAAAGAGAAAGTACCGACAGTATAAGTTATAAGTTAATAACAATTTTTTTCTTCATAATTCGCAGTACAATGCACTTGCGTAACCAGTGAGTAATTCTTTATTGTCCCATTATATATGAAGTTATTTTGACGAGCAATAAGAAAAGTGCACAGGTATGCGTGTATATATATATATATACATCGAAGGCACGAGCAGAAACCCGATTATAAATCTACAATTGATTACGACACAATCATTACGAAGGTCCTCCGACATCTTTGAACATTTATCGTTGGAGAATGAGAGGAAGGGGAGAGGATTAAAAGGATGATTTAAAAATCGATTTATCAGAGATCATCTAATAAGTACACGCGTTGGACCACGCGTGCTTGCTTTCACTTTCACGCGTTAAAAAAATGCATCACCAGGTAGGAGAAAAAAAGAAAGAGACAGAGAGTAGTGTTCCAACAAACGTAATATAATCACGTTATACGGTCAAGCTGCAAACTGACAGAGTAAACACAAGCAACAACTTGAGGGTAGTAAAATTTTAAATTTGTTATCTTTTCATTAGAATTGAAAGCAATCTTGCATTCTTTGGGGTTATACTCGCTCTTTTAAGTAATTTCGCAGTTTTAAACGCAGCTACGAAAGAATGCTGTCTATGTTTTAATAATCTTACCAAACTTAAATTAACTTTGCTTCTGTATAAGCGTAAGTGTGGGCGTATGTACTCAACCTACTCCCAATATTTAACATAGACAACGAAATTTTTCTTTCTCTTCCCCTTTTCCTTTTTTTTATTTTTTTGCCTACTAAAAGCGCTCAAAGTTAGCTTTAACTCATTTCTTCGTTTACTCTTGCTCAACTAGAACAGCTATTATATATACGTATGCTCTTACTCTCATCGATAAACACATGTTTCAAAGGACTGCATATATAGATGATATTCTCGGAAAAGTCTAAGGAAGCTCTCACGCTCGATCAATCTTGATGCACATGTCTATACTTTTTTGCACAAAGAAAACTTTCAATGTTAATTTGATTTAAAACATAAAAGCCGTTGCTCGCGCGAGTACCACTGAAAAGAGAGCATCGCCACAGAAAGGTAAGAAGAGAAAAAAACGATCTCTGCGGCCTGTCGATCCTCATTAATACACGACTGACTCCACTTAACTCCGTGTGGTAGGAAAAAAAGGTGCGCGCACAATGCAAGAGAGTAGCGGCTCGACGCACTGTGCGCGCATTCAAATGAAGCGGAAGTTGAGTTCGCGCTCGCGCGCAAAGTTTACTTTAAATAAAACCACGAGCAAGAAGAGGGAGAGAGAAAGAGAGAGAGAGAGAGAGAGAGAGAGAAAGAGATTCTTCTCTAGCCCCTCGTTTATTGTATCGTCATAGAACTCTCTCGCGTTCAGCGAGGCAGAGGCAGTCAAGCAAGCATTCGTAGGCGTATAGTGGGAAAAAGACTGGCTTCGCTGGCTGGCGCGCGGTCAGTGGCGGGAGGATAATTTGCGGTGGTCGAGACTATACCAGAGACGGATATACGGCGAAGAAGCAACAGAAGAGGAGCCTAGCATTCAAGGAGCGCGCACGCTCACACACACGCACACACATAGACACGAAACACGACGAAGAGAGCGTTGACTAGCTACGAAGGGGAGGCTGAAGCTCAGAGAAGGTGGGAGGGGAGAGAACGCGAGAGAGAGAGATAGAAAGAACCCATGCCACCGCCGCCGTCGTTGCGCTGCTCGCGTATAGCAGTGTGGATTCGGAGCTGGCTTCGGTTCACTTGCCCGCAACTCTACAGTCAGTTGCTCGCCGACGCTCGTCCCGAACAGACGTGCGTTCGACCCTCGCGTACATTCACTGCCTAAAACGCAAGCACTCGTTTAACGAGTGTTCACGATATAACTCTTTGACAATTGTTTGGTCATTCTTACCGAGACTGTGATTTGTTTGTCGTAGACAACGAGTGAACGCGCGAGTGTGAAGTAATAACAAGTTTGAATATTGTTGCGATCTTGAATAAAAAATAAAGTGCGCGAGTGGCGAACCGATGTTACGAAACGAGTGCTTCGGAGCAAAGTGATTGCAAACTGTTAAAAAACAAAAAAGCTACACAAAGTAGTAAACTACAAAGGACTGAAGCTCCGGGAGTAAGGAGGGAGAGAGAAAGAAACACGTGCAGAGCGACGATGAGATCGTGACGATCGTGCAGAGAGCGAGAGAGGCCCTTCACTCGGTGGCACGCGGAGAATCTCTTCCCACAATGGAACTAAAGAGAAGACGAAGGAGCTGGCTGCAGTTCGCGGCGTTGCTTCTCTGTTGTTTGAGCTACACCGAGGCTCGCAGTATCAGCAGTCTCGAAGCGCCACGCGGATGCACATGGCGCCACGAGGATGACAACAGCCAGACCCTCGTGTGTAGGTTGCGAACAATGTCGACTGCCGTTAGCATTCTCGGCAATCTGTCCACCTTGCAAGCCGACAGCGTCAACTCGCTGAGCCTCGAGTGCAACGAGGCTCTATTTTTCGAGAGTCAACTTCAAGATACGCTCAATTCTAGCACTGGCACCGTCACCGGTAGCAGCTTTCTCAGCGGACTACCGCGACTCGAGCGATTACGTATCGAACACTGTAAGATCCGAAATTTACCCGGTGGTGCGTTCGCCGCTGCACCTGAACTACGACGACTATCGTTGCGTTCGCGCAACGGCGACTGGACGTCCATTGCGATGGAGTTGCATCGCGATGCGCTCCGAGGTCTATCGGAGTTGAGGGAACTCGATTTGGGCGAGAATAACGTATGGAGCCTGCCCAGCGAGTTCCTTTGCCCGTCGCCCAGCCTCACCACTCTCAACCTCACGAGCAACAGGTTACAGGACGTCGCGTCGCTTGGCTTCGTCGACTACGCCACTGCCTGCGCGCAGAGCCTCGAAACACTCGATCTCAGCAATAACGACCTCAGTGCCTTACCCGACAACGGCCTGAGTGCTCTGCGTGGACTCGGCGTGCTTCGGCTCCAAGACAATGCCATCGCCGCCGTTGGCGATCACGCGCTCAGTGGACTCAACGGTTTGCGCTCGCTCAACATGTCGAGCAATCGTTTGGTCGCACTGCCACCCGAGATGTTCTCAAAAACTCGCGAACTACGCGAGGTCATACTCAGCAACAATTCGCTGTCGGTGCTCGCACCCGGTCTATTGGACGGCCTGGAACAGCTGCAATCGTTGGATTTGAGCCGAAACGAGTTGACAAGCCGTTGGGTCAATCGCGACACCTTTGCCAAATTGGGACGACTTGTATTGCTGGACATCTCGTTCAATGCTTTGACGAAGATCGATGCGCACGTGTTCCGTGGTCTGGACCAGTTGCAGCTGTTGAACCTAGAGCACAACCAGATCGATACGTTGGCCGACGAGTGTTTCTCCTCGCTTGGCAATCTGCGCTCGCTTGCGCTCTCGCACAACAGAATCGTGCGTTTCGAGGCAACACACGGAATTGGTCTCGCTCTGCTCGATCAATTCTTCCTCGACGAGAACAAGCTGCAGTACATTCACGGCGACGCGTTCGCCAATCTCACCGGTCTGCAAGACTTACGACTGAGCGGCAATGGACTGAACGAGGTGCCAAAAGCAGTGCGCGCGTTGCGTAATCTCAAAACTCTCGATCTTGGCAACAACCGAATTGCCAACATCAATCACGAGACCTTTGCCGGCCTGGACAAGCTGTCGGGGCTGCGTCTCGTCGACAACAAGCTCGAGAACATATCGCGCAAGGCCTTCTCCAATATGCCTGCGCTGCAGATTCTCAACTTGGCAAGCAACGCCATCAGGCACGTCGAGCAGGGCGCGTTCTTCAAGAATAACTTGCTCATCGCCATCAGGCTCGACGGCAATCAGCTGACCGAGATTCACGGTGTCTTCCGCAATTTGCCGTCGTTACTCATGCTCAACATCTCCGACAACAAGCTGCTGTGGTTCAATTACGGTGATTTGCCGCAGAGCCTCGAGTGGTTGGACATGCATTCCAATCAAATCAGTGACTTGGGCAGTGACTTTTCGGCCGATCGCGAGGAGCTACGCATAAAAAAGCTCGACGTCAGTTTCAATCGAATCGAGGAAATCACCGAAAGCTCCATCCCAAACAGCGTGGAGAAACTCTACCTTAACAACAATCGCATTCGCACCGTTGCCCCAGGTACTTTCATGCATAAAACCAGCTTGAAGAAGGTGGTGTTGTACGGCAACGATATCCGACATCTGGATGTCGCGGCCATTGAATTGCAACCGGTACCGAGCGATCGCGATCTGCCGATGTTTTACATTGGCAACAATCCGATTTTGTGCGATTGCACGATGGAGTGGCTACCGCGGATAAACGAGCTCTCGCGCATGCGTCAGCATCCACGAGTAATGGATCTTGATGCCGTAACCTGCGACATGGTTCACGCGAGGGCAGCACCCAAACGTCCCTTGCTTTCTTTGAAATCCAAGGACTTTGTGTGCCGTTACCAAAGCCACTGCTTCGCCATCTGTCACTGCTGTGATTTCGATGCCTGCGACTGCGAGATGACCTGCCCGGACAACTGTTCCTGCTACCACGATCACAGCTGGTCGAGCAACGTGGTCGACTGCTCGACCGCCGGCTACAGATTCGTGCCCGAGCGCATACCCATGGATGCCACGGAGATCTATCTCGACGGTAACGACCTCGGTGATCTCGGCAGTCACGTGTTCATCGGCAAGCGCAAGCTCGAAGTGCTGTTTCTCAACAACAGCGGCATCTCGGGACTACACAATCGCACCTTCAACGGCGCCGAATCGCTCAAGGTATTGCATCTCGAGCAGAACGCCCTTCGCGAGCTCAAAGGTTTCGAATTCGATCAGTTGGAACACCTGCACGAGCTCTATCTCGACCACAACGCCATCGCCGCGGTGGCTAATACCACGTTCCGCAAGATGAAAAATCTGGAGGTATTGCGGCTCAACAACAACCGCATCGTCGATTTCAAGCCGTGGGAGGCGGTGGTGAATCACGGGGCAAGCGTCTCCCTCGAGGGCAACTCTTGGAGTTGCGATTGCACCAATGCCGCTCGTCTGCGCTCTTGGCTGTCCGAGCACCCGGACGATGCCGCCGATCGTATGTATTGCCATGGCGGCGTAGAGACGATTGCCCAGGCGATCGAGCGCTGCGGTGACCCATCGACCGAGGCCGTGAGCATCGGTATCCACAACCCGGCCATAATCGGAGGAAACTTCGTGCCACTTCTCGCCGCCGCCCTCGTCGTCATCATCGCCGTTTGCTTGGTGATCGCTCTAGGCTTCGCTTTTCGCCAAGACGTCCGGCTCTGGGCGCACGCACGTTACGGGCTTCGTCTTGGCAAAATGTCCTCCAGTCCACCCGAAGAGGAACGCGACCGGCTCTACGACGGATACTTCATTTACAGCGAGCACGACCAGGACTTTATCTCGCGCTGTCTCGCACCGGAGCTCGAGCAAAATGGTCTCGCTTTGTGTCTCCACTGGCGGGATTTGCCACCAACCAGGCCCCAAGAGTCGGTTCCTTCCGCGGCTACGGCTTCCAGACGGATCGTCATCGCCTTATCACCGCTGTTCCTCACGACCGAGTGGCAACAACCAGAGTTCCGCGCCGCGCTGCGCGCTGCCCTCGAGACCATTCGACCGGCATCGCGCAGGCGTCGAGTCATTATTCTACTGGCTACCGAAATCTCAACCCCGGATCCCGAGCTCCAGCTGCTCATCCAAACTTGCACGGTCATCGTGTGGGGTGACAGACGCTTTTGGGAGAAACTGCGCTTTCACATGCCCGACTCGGCCGACAGCGGCAAGCGACCCGGCAAACACGGCAGTCACGCCAACGGTATCCCCGCGAGATACTCGGCGGCACCGTCCGTCGTAGTCGACGCCTGGTCGAGCAAACCGCCCGTGGTGTTACCAACGACTATTCCACCACCACCGTCAACGGTCGTGCAGAGCAGTAGCGGTTGCAGCAGTGCCGCCACCAGTAGCGTTCTCGTTGCACCTTTGCACGCGCCCACGCCGACGCCCACTCAATCGACCTACGTAAGCTCGGCGTCGAGTCGCACCGAGGACGAAGATAGTGGCCACGAGCAACATCACCATCATCACCATCATCATCATCATCATCACATGCAGCAGCAGCAGCAGCAGCAGCAGCAGCAGCAACAGCAGCATCAACAACAACTGCACCATCAGCAGCTCGCTATGCAGTTGGAACATCATCAGAATGCCGGTTACAGCGCTCTGCATCCTGAGCTCGCTTCGGGTACCAGTCAGCGACCGCCTAGCGTATCGTCGAGGAGCAGCCATCTCTACAGCACAATCCCGGAGATTGTGCAGTCGAGCCCCTACAGCAACGCTCATCAGATGCCCATGAATCCACGTACTTACTTTGTTTAGGCAATGCCGCAGTGATTGTTTTGTCTCGTTTCTCGAGAGCGCCTCGCTCTTTTGTTTATTTATTGCCAGTTTAACGTTTAAGACACGCGACAAGAGAGAAAGTGGTACGTCCGTCGCAGCGACACGCGATTATATAGTGTTACGTCGTCCAAATGAGCCCTCAGGCCCATGCGAATTCTTTTTAAAAGACTGTTTGTTGCGAGGAAGAAAAGGCAGAAAAAAAGAGAGATATTGTAAATATTTAGATAACGAAGGTTAAGACGAACGAAGCGTGAATGAATGAAGAAAGCTGTGAAGTTTCGTAGGCATCGACCATTATGTATTTATTGCTTCGCGAAGGATCGCGCAGCACTATTATTTTTCTCATCTCTCTTATCCTGTCTAGAAGCCGATCTTGTATACGCTCCTCCTCTTCTTCTTCATCTTCTTCTTCTTCTTCTTCCTGTTCTCTTTTCTCTCCATCGAAAGGCGAAAACCGTGCCATTTCCACGAGAGCAGACTCTTCGAAAATCAAAGCGTGTAATGGTATATATAGAGAGACGAGAGACACACTATACACACACGCACACACACGCGCGTTGAATCATCCTCTCGTTACAACTTTCACGTCGTTTCAACGAGTCATCATCGCTCTCTCGTCGATATACTATTAAACGTGACGCGCCGTACGAATGCATTCCTCAGGTTCTTGCATATCATTGTAGAAACAAGACTGCGCGTTACTCTCGGAACGCGCAGAGCCTACAGGCGCAGACCGTGTAACGCTATTTTTGTTGCGTTCTCTCGTCGCCCCTTTTCTTTCTTCTTTTCTCTTTCTATCTTTTTATTTTTTACTTTTATTTGCTCCTTCAGCGAACACAGCCTCGCCAGCGCGCCCCTATCCTTTTTTTTATTCTCTCACTTTTAATGTCGCGCCAAATCAAGATCGAATAATCATTAAAGCGGCGAATCAAGCGCGAGATCTCACGTTCCTAAGACTATCGTGTAGCGCCAACGTGTCCGTGTATCCTTTGCTCGCATACACACACACACACACACATACACACATGCACACACAAGCGCATACATAGGCACACATAACAAACACACCGACATGGTCCGGCCGACCGATCGACCAGAGTCCTTTATCGCTAGAGGCGCTCCGTCGCTTCACGCTTACTACACCCATAAGTCATCATTCCGTTTTTTGTAAATAATGTATACTGTATAATATTATATTTAAAAAAAGCGTATTAAGCATTGTAAATACGAAATCATATTGATAATTAGACGCTCGTCCTCCCGACTTCGAGGTTTCGGCGACTTTTTACGTTAATTCTATATATGTATATTATAGATAGTTAGGTCAGAGAACTACGCTAACTCGACTGTAATTATTACTGCATTTTTATTTCGTTCGATGATTGGCAAGCGACGTGTGGAAATTACGTTCGCTTTCAATCTCTTTTGTAAATAAACTCTGACGATCAGCGTACCGACTGCGAATGATCTGTGTTGTAACATATTAATATAAAATGAAACTACAATTTTTCTGGCTGTCCAATGTGTCAGCGAGTCACTGAATGAATAAAAAGCAGTTTGTTATATTAAAACGACGACTCTTCACTGATTTTCTCCCCTCCAACCCCTCCCCCCTCCCCCACTATCTCTTTTCACTATCCTTGTCAGCTTTATTTGTATGCGTATAATGTACGTACCGAACACGAGCGTTATGTGACGCTTGTATTCATTTTCTTCCTCTGCAGTAACGGCGATGCAATAATCGAAATTGAAGCTGAAAAAGGTTGAGCTTCCGCTAAAAGGGGAGATGCACTATTCATCTATACGTGTCTCGAAATTAAAGGAAAAATGCAAGCCCATTGCTGGTATTTTCATATGTATACGTTTTGTTTGCGTTCGAAGTAGAGCGAATTTTCGATTCAAATTACACGCGGCATTCAGAATTGACTGAAAAGAAGTTTTAAATGAAGGTTTTGTAATTGAAACTCCCGAGCAGAGAAGAATTTTTTTTTTGAAACGCTCTAAATTAGTTCGCAAAGTTTGAGAGGGAACGGGAAGTGTGTAATTAGGAATGTTTGCTTTCACTTTAAAAGAGAACTGAAAAAAGATACATGCTTTAATTTGACACCATTGCGTAGATATATTTGAAATTTAAATGGCTTTACGAAGAGTGGTCCAACAAATTTATTATTCTCAACTTTTTCAATAGAAAACACCAAATATTTGATTTTCTCGTTAGAAATTAGTAGTAATAGTACAAAGTACGTTTCAGTCAAGCAAATCCAATAATCGGTATCCAGAAATCGACTAACACTGATTGCGCTAGTGAGATCGATCGACAAAGGATAGAAAAATCCCATTAAAAATAAGAAGAAGTCTCGTCAAGTAAGTAGAGCAGCTCGCGGTAGTCACGCAGGCAATGAATAAAAAAAGAAGTTTTGAAAAGAAAAATTAATTTTCCAAAAGGGAGTCTGGCGTAGTGAGCGAGAGAAAGGAGGGGAGGAGGAGAATAGCAGCGGTGCAATGTCAGAGTCAATTATCCCCTCGTAGCAAATCGAAAGGGAGAAAAGTTTCTTTAGCTGGTTGGCTTTTCTTCGGCTGACGTTCGTGGGCCTTTGTGAACTCGCCGAATTAATCGAAAGCCATGGAGCGCTGAAATTCCGCGTAGGGTTTGGACTCCCCTATATCAGCAGTTTTAAAGTCCAGTTCTCTCTGACCAGGGCTTATTTCCGTGAGCAATCTACCCCCTTCTCGCCCCCTTTTCTCTCCTCACTCGCACGGGGATATATAGTGGTGCAAACTTTGCCTCAGGATTGTTTCAGTCTCTCTCTCTCTCTCTCTCGCTCAGTCGAATAAAGTTTGTTCCTGCGGTGGAGCCAACTTTGTGAGCAGCCCGCAAGTCAAGCCTTATTTCCTACTTTTGCCTGTGCCGATCTTCTCGACATTGACGCGAATATTCCAACGAGGGGAAAGAGAGAGAGAGAGAGAGAGAGAGAGAGAGAAACTTTTTCTTCTCGACGCAGTTACATTTGACGAATCCGCTATTGAGATCGTGCTCTGCCGTGGCAAACTTATCCCGGCTGGCAAGATTTGCCCCCCCCCCCCTTCGCCACCGTGAGGCAACGAAGAATCGTTACTTTTATACTTTCGTCTTAATTAGCCCTAGTTTTTTTCTTCCTCCCTCCCCCCTTTCTCTCTCTCTCTTTCTTCAAAATAAAATTCTCTTTTTCTTCATTTCGAAACTTGGCAAACTTTAAGTGCGCACTCGAGGATTTTTTCGTGATTTTTATTTTAAAAGAATGTTTCCGAGAAAGCGGGATAGACGTATACGTACGAGAAAGGAACTTTGTTTAAAAGCAAAAAGTTAATTTTATTTAAAAATAGAACTGGAGATACAGAGTCAACGCTTTATATACTTTCTTTTGTTTTACGCGTGCATATTTGATAAAACTTATAGCGTGCAAGCTATATATCGTCTACACGTTACACGTATTTCCTTTCATTGCCGCGATAAAAAATGCATGCACATGTTCCTCTGAGTCAATAACCTGCGCATATACGAGTTTCTCGCCCTAATTCGCCTTCATCGATCAAAAAGCAACAAAACTAACGCGTTGAAATAATCATCCTCAATGGCGTATACTTTGTCCACTTGTAAAAAGCACACTCGAGCAATCACGCGCCCGGTAAAGAGGGGGGAAAAAAAGAGAACCGCTTTGACATATGTACATCGTGTTTTCTCTCCACTCCGAACGCCGACAGTTTTACTTAGAAGGCATCGAGCGCGTGTGATAAGAACGCAGACGAGTAACCGAAAGGGAGAAATCGGTGTATTCATCTATTTTCTTATCAACGCGCTCGTCAGCCGTAATCCATATCGACTTGTTAAATTGCTCATTTATATAGGAGTCGTCATGGCACCTATATTTCCCGAGAAATAATTAAGCATGTCTTAGCATCCATAGAGTACTGGTTCGGTGAGCGATCGATCAGTTGGAGCTTCTTGGTCCCCAATCGCCGCCTCTCTTCTATGTATTTGTTTTTCCTCGTTCGTCGCAGGTTTGGCTATACATAGCTCTAGGAACTCGTTAATTTTATCCGCTGTCTAAATCGTTAGAACGAAATATTTCACCCGCGAGTTCGCGGTGCGATAATAGCTATACGAGAAAAACGCGTGTGTCGCAGTCGAGCAACGTAAGCGGGGATTAACGGATCGGAATTTTCGTTGAAATGGAAGCAGGGAATCACGTCGTAGTACGACCTCGTGAATTAAACTCGATAGATTATTGATTCAGCATCTGTGGCAATCGATCGATTGGACACGAAAGTACCCGCACGGTTAGCAATAGAGTATCATCAATTTATCGCGAGCGCGCGCTCGGTGCTTTCTAATGACGAACGCGCACGAGAGCGAGAGAGAGAAAGCTCGACGTAGGTAGTAAATTAAGTATGCTGACATAATAAAGCCTACTAAAATTAGCCGCGTGGACGCATTATCATTCGGCATAAATATTAAATAACCTTCGTACCTCGAGCGTTATTTCTTTATCTTTTCCCCCTCCCCTCTCCGCCACAGAGTAAAAATAGTCGATTTACCGCTCACCCTACGATTAATCGAACTCTCCTAGCAGATGGATTTAAAACAAACTGTCGCCGGAACCGGAGATAATGGTCCGTGGAAAATGGAAAGGGTAGGGAAGGGGGGGGGGGCGGGTGAAAAAAATGTTTCCCGTTCGTTCGGTCGCGCACGGAATCTGACTAACAACGAGCGTAATCCCGTGAGTTAGAGTATTTTACGAATCTCGCCACGGCAAATAGTTCGTTCGATAAACAGGCTCGCGGAATTGAATCGCGGAATAGTGCACTCTTATTTCGTTTTATAATTCGTGGTTAGCACACACGTGCAAGCTGCCCAATGATCGACGAGGTACTCGCTGCGTCGTTCGCGCGAAATCTATTCGATTAAATCAACACTTTCTCTAACGAGTGTATACACCCCGCTGCTGCCGCTGACTCTCGCCGATTTCGTATAGTCATGGAACGTGTTAATAGGATGCACGCGGCATTTGTTTCTCGCAGTCTCATCGTCGTTGCCACCGTGTCAAGCGCGTCATAATATAATAATCTAGATCGAGAATCAAGCTGTTGTTCGAGTTGCAGCGATAAAGAAATAAAATAAAAGACGGCAGAAAGAAACTACTATACGTTGCAGGGACAGACACCGATGACGCACCGATAGGGATGTTACGTCGACTCTTTTTCTCTCCTTCTCTTTCGCTTTAAAAATCAATGTTTTATTTTTAGTTTGCGAGCACACTCAACCAAAGGATGTTTTTAAAAACGCTGGATTGAAACTTGTTAAAGAGGATCTGATAGGTGTTGAATTTTGCTCTTGAAATAACGAAAAAAGAAGATTCACGCAGTTGCTTATTTGTAGCATCGGAAGTATTTGCTGCTGTTTTTATTTTCCACGCAACAAGCTTGACGATACAGAGTACAATGTTTTTGGAACGGTGATAATCGGTAGTTTACATCTCGCATACCGCGCGAATAATAAATTAATCTTGGTATTGTAGAATTCCTTCGATTGGATTTTGAAATAATTGTGAAATAGCACTATTTGTCGGAATACAATACCTTATTGCCATTGTGTAATTTATGACGATAATATGTTTAGTTATAAAAAAAACTGAAAATAAAACGTAATAATAATCTTGATGCGAAGATTTTCCATTGACGTGAAAAATGAACGAAGCGACAATCATCCAGGAATTTCAATATTTTGCATTGGGAAGAAAAAGCAGCGTTTGAATATTTAGAGGTTGTGTTAAGAGATTACAACTAAGCGAATGAGCGAATGAGATGAAAATTAATCATCGAGGATTATACTGTTGCGAGTAGAGATCGTTCAAGCTATTTATCAATTCATTGGGATTGATCGTGGCTCTCGCTGTTTCATCAGTTGTTTGCCAATTAAAGCGTTTAAACGCAATATTTAGCGTAGCTGAAAGTAGCGGTATTGGCACCGCGGCCTCGAGGCTAATTGCGCGTTATCAGTCGATGTACATACGTGCTCCATCGTTGGATTTGCAAAGCATACTCAAAAAACAATCGACATTGGCATTCATAATAAAATCAATCGATCAATCAATCAATAGGCGTTGCCGAGCTTCAGTTGCGCTTATCGGAAACTGCCTATCTCTTGGCTCTTTCTATGACTCGAGTACAGCAGTAGAATACACTGACCTCGAGCAGAAAGAGAGAAAGAGAGAGAGAGAGAGAGAGAGCGTCCGGTTAGTGGCACTGACTATTTAGCTGGGAAGCGTTAATCGTGCAACGCCCATCTTTCTTCTCGCAACACAATATATAATACGCAATTCACGGACGAGCCTGTGGACGGCTATGTATATATATATATATATGTATATGCTTTAACGCTCCTCGTTATATTCCCCATGCCAAGAGAAAGAAACTGCGCCCACTTGTATTATATTCGCCGAGCTTCGTTGCGCGAACAATTAAAGCAGCGCAGCGCATTTATTTATCAGTACAATTAGGCTTATACTAGCAGGAAGAATTTAAAAAAAAAAAAAGAAAACAACTTGCAGAGAAAAGGAGCGGCTAATTGAATTTTGCAATTTTAATTACTTCTTTTCGGGTAGGGGAGGAGGGGGGGGGGGGGGTGAACGAGAAACATCACACAGGTTACTCGAGTTGTTGCTGCTGCTGCTGTTGCACGTTCTTTTGAATTTACGAGTTACCAACGCTTTTCTCTCTCGCTCGATGATGCTAGCCTCTTTGGCAAAGGGTTCTGTTCCGAGGCTACCGCTGCATGCCGCACCGCGAATCAATTGCAAGTAGCAGCAGCAAGGAATGTTTTGATGTTTCAATGCTAAAGCACCGACGGACCATTTTGACGAGGTAGTTGCTCTTTTCAAAGATTGCCTCGTTCTTATTTTTTTTGATTGAGGCTCAGGAATTTCCTAGGGAAAATGTAACTTATCTCGCGACCTAGATCGAATTCTTGGCAGAATTTCGCTGCGCAGAGATCTAGCGATCGAGCTATATTAAAAAAATAATTTTCTTCGACTATAACCATTATCCGTCAGATGATTGTTTCGAAATTGCGAAAACTATATTTTTATTTGTATACTCTGATGTTATGAATCATTGGGCAACAGCGTGTGTACAGGAGAATCAGAAAGAATTATTTTCAAAAACGTTTAAGAAAAAAAACGAAAAGTTTACTTTGGTATCGTGTATAATTAATTTAATGCGGGGCATCAGCACGATTACAGTACAACAGTCGAAGAATAACGGAAAGAAAGTAACGATCAACTTTCAAGTTTTAAGCACTTCCTCGATAATTAGAACCGTTCGATTGCTTTTAACGGGTTTTTATGCAATATCTAGCGATTAGCAATTGGTACATTGGGAGACTCGATTATGGAACATTCAATGACTGGAAGTGCGTAATAACGTTACATTGAACAGAAGTGAATCAAAAGAGATGGTGTAGTACGTATTTATAGGTTGAAAGCGATTCATTCGAATAATAATGGCATAGAGAATTCACGGAAAACGTAGAACGCCCAAGTTAAACCTTAAAACGGTACATAATGTACCGATAAATGGGAGCTTTCAAATCGCAGCATTGTGCCCGTCTGTGATAAAGGTCCATTCTCAGTACTCACGACCGATTATAAAACAGAAAAGCCACTATTCGCAACTTTTATGGCGACTTATCGAAAGGCCGGGACTTCCTATCTATTATCGAAGAGTAACGTTAAAAACGAAAAAAACAGCGCAAATATAGAAATAAAGTAGTCGCGTGCGCGCAATCATTGCTTGCAAATTAACTTTCGCAGAGTGATTCGTCAAAGCTCGTGGGCGATCGAGTTTGTCACTGTAATGACAGAAAATTGAAGTTTCGATTAATTTTCCGATAGTTTAAACTACTGGTCGTAATTATGGTAGTGCACCAATATATTTCTATTACAGTGGCAGTAGCGCCAGCAGTAGACAAGTAATGTAACGGTAATGCACTATGCGTGGTAATTATATGTGCATTGGATATTGTTGCACTCTCTACATGTACACACGTACTCTCCGTTTTGCGCGAGCTCATTAATTTCATCAACGAGAGATAATGGCTGCATGCGAAAGTCGTCGGCAGCTATCACTATAAACAATGCATTATATTACGCGAAATAAAAACGATTCGATATCAAATATCCTTCGTATGCGCAGCGCAACAATGGAATATGATTCAACTGCACTCGACAATAATGCATACAATGTAGAACTGCGGTGGCTTCATTTTCCTGATAATTAATGAAAAAAATTTCTTTTAATCTCATTAGCAGAACATTTTCTCTTTTTTTCCTGTCGGACAATGATAAATTACCCAACTTTTTCTCGAATAGAGCTACTCTTGCGTTGCAATCTAACTTTCAAAATTCACACCGTTCGAATGTGCAAGTAGCTGAGTAGAAAAAAAAAGAGAAAAAGAAAAAAACGATTCTTTTTTATAACATGTTTTTTTATGAGCTGCGTGGCTATAAAGTGTTTTCTTCGAGGGGTAAAGAAGTTCTATTCTCAGCCGTTCGTGCGTAAAATCTTATCGCGAATAAATTTGCGATTCAAGTCTCAACGATATAGTTCGGATTGGTGTTTATGTTCACGACTGTAGTTTGCTTGTGTGGCTGAAAGCGATATAAAGAAGTTGTAAAACCGAGACAAACGTCATATAAGGAGAAATCGCTTGTATTTACTACTGGCCATGAGGTCTCTTACGTACACTTCGAATCAATGAAAATATCGATTGGCAAAGTACCGTTTGATATGATGTATATATATATTAGTCATAAATACTTCATAACACTACTTTAACTTAATAATTGTGTTTCATCAGAATCAAGTGAATATGAAACCAAGTCACGCAAGTATAACATTTTCATTCTTTCATAATTGACAATTATCTCGGAAAACATGAGACTCTCGATGTTCTTCAAACATTCGATTAAAGCTTTTGTTTGACCCAGATCTGAGAAAGTAGGGCTCTCGTACAACAAACCGCAAACTCTATCGATGTTTTTTCATCCTCTCTATAAAAAAAAAGTCAAGTAACAAACCTGAAAGTTCATTAAGCGATAAAACTCGCGGCAGTGAAGATTAGAAATGTACAATATAATACCCTGAGCGGTCATTCCCGCGTGCAATCGCGAATAAGAGAGTGAGAAAGAAGATAGTCGTCTGCGGCAATTAAGGGCAACGTCGGGCGCCAATCTTCTCTCTCTCTCTCTCTCTCTCTCTCTCTCTTTCTCCCTCTCTTTTACTCAATAGGAATTAACGGTCCTTGTCAATCTGACTCTATCAATTGTCTCTCTCTCGCGCGCAAATATATGCCTCCCTTCTGGACCTTGGCCATCTCTTAATTTACTTGGGAAACCAATGATGCGCCTTCGCATTGTTCGGCTACTTCGTGAGTGATGACGTGCCGCCGAGGACTGATGAGCTGCGATGAGTCCAACTGGCGCGCGCCCACGATGGATGATTCTTAAGGAAAGAATATCGAGCGAATTCGTCGCTTGGCATTATTTATGAGCTTTCGCGGAATTCGCTTCTTCCTTGTTTAGTTTTTTTGGTCCAACAATCTATTTTTCGATGGAACTTTATGGCCGGTTAATCATTCTGTTTGTATCGTTTGCCTTCCTTTAATTTTGGCCGAGCTTAATCTTCTTAATAGATTTCAATTTTGCTGGAATGTTCGGTCGTTATTAAATCTACATAACTAAGAGGTGAGTTTTTATTTAATAATTTTGGCGTGTCCATGACATTTGTTTTAAACCAGCTTCGCATTCGTTGATTGACAAATACGTCGAATCACTTGATTATTTAATATTCTGTAAATTTAATTAATGAGAAAAAAAATAATTTTTCCGATAACTCAAAGTGACCTTAATAAACAAGAGAGATATGTAATTAAGTGGAAAGTAAACATTTCATTCACAATCGTTCGGAATAAAAGTAAAATGAACGTTCTTAAAGAGTTTCCTCTTTCGTGAAATGAAATTTCAATGTAAACAAATAAAATAAAGCTTCGAAATGTATCGCCTAGCTGTCATGTTGGTTGCAGTTTGCATCGCTAGAGTTTGTTGTGAAATTATGCTTTAACAAATTAGCTAGATAATTTGGAGTATCGTTCTGTCCCTCCCTCTCCCTAAAAAATAATCAAATCGGCAGGAACTAGCTTCAATATCAATATTGGAGGGGCTAAGTTTTGAGTCTCTGTTGACAAAGTGTATAGTTGGCAATGACGCGCGCCTCCTCTGATGCCAAATTTGATTGGCCAACTTCAGTCCCGTGTCTCGCATTAAAGCCAGGAGCAAAACTAAAGTGCTCAAACATCCGATATTGAGTCAGGGAAACGAGCCTGTATATGTGTATTTTGAATTAGGCAAGGTATATGTAACCCGGCGAATGCTCGCGGAGTGTACATATTTACTTTTAAAACTGTTTGTCCATTGAGCAAGAGGTCTGTACTTTCACTATATAGTAGGTTGTTCGTCGCATACACCTATACTATAATATGAATGTCGCGTACTACTGCGGTAAAGTGAAATAATGCGCCGCAATTAAGTGATATGAAAAACAATGGCTCTTTAGAGAAGAAACGTGACAAGGAACGAGTTGGCGAAGGTCGCTTATCCCTCCGAAAATTTTAGTCGTGTGAATCTCTCGCGATGACAATCAATTGAGTTAACGGGTTCGTTACGTAAATAATATCACGCAAAACGTAATAACTTGCGGTCGTTATCAAGCGGCATTGTCACAACTGCTCGGTCGCCTTTACAACAATAATTATTCGCCCGGTAAAAGCCCGCAGCTTGCACAATTTCGCTGTTCGTTGATCATTCAACCGTTTGTTTTTCTTTCTTTTTCTATTTTTTTTACGATCAACGTTTTTACAATCCGTTCCCATGAAAACGTCCTCGCGCGGAAAAAAAAAACTATAAATACATCTCAAGCCGCGAGCGCGAGCAAACGCAATCGACGCAAACATGTCATTCAAACGTGTAAAATCAGTTGTACGAGATATGTTCCTACGCAGTAAGATAAGATCTAAGCTTGCCGCATGCGACGACAGCCATTTAAAAGCCCATCCATCCATCCATCCATCCTTTCCCTCTTTCTCTTGCGCTCTGCAATACAAGGCCTCCCTCAAATTCAGCGTACGTATTCTTTTTTTACATAACTCATTACGAAAAGCCTTTGTCTCTTGTCGTTGTTAATAAGACAATGTATTCGTTGCGCGCGAAACGACGACTCGCAGAAGTAAAAAGAAATAAGTGTGTCGCAACAAAGGACGACTCACTATCCGTATACTCCAAAGTATAAATCGAACTCGTGCGAGCGATGCTCTCGTTCCAATTGCACGCGGTCTTTCTTTATTGTTATGCGCACAAACACACGACCAGATTACACAATCAACTTGCGCGAGTCTCCTATCTACGTGTACGAGATATACACGTACGTGTATATACCAGACCGCGTCGAACAAAATTCAACGTTGACCCTAATATTTTCTAAACCCGCATATATCCTCTCGAGGAAAAACAAGCAAATGCACAGCAAGTTTCAAGTGCGCAGACCACGCGAGAAATTTTTACAGCGTTGTTTGGAAAGTTTCTTTGCTCCAACGCAGTCGTTGGTGCTACTGCTATTGCCAGCGAACTAAGCTCGTTATAACCGCGCGTCCTGGCAAAATGGCAAAAATCGCTCGTTATTTGTTGTTGGCCAAGAGGATCGTCATTATCCATCACTCTTATCAGCGGCACTCAAATGGAAAAAGAAAAGAAGCGCAGCTCGCATACAAACGACTAGAAAATTTCACTTAAGCCGTTGCTCTGCCTTTCTCCGCGCATTAATATTCCTTCCTAGAAGATGATCCTTCCTCTCTCTCTCTCTCTCTCTCTCTGCCTCGAGACTTTTATATTACCTCGTATCAATGAGGCGCGCCAAGAGAAAAATGACTGCAATTTGCTAAATAAATCACTAAAGTTGCGCGTCACTCGATGACCAAACCCTCTTTATAAGTTTCCTCGAATCTCTCAAGAGTTAATAACAGTAGCGGAACTCTTTGTGTATCCTGCGCGTGTACATAACGATTACGAATAATATAGTCGTGGAGAGAGGGAGAGAGAAAGAGAGAGAAATCGGGATGAACCTATCTCGTGTGTCCGTGGACGTATATGCTTAATGGCCAAATACCGCAAAAATTCATGAATAAAAGATATAGCGCGAATTCGGATGCAGCCATAAGTCCCCTATAAGCGCGATCGAGAGAGACTATCTTATAAGGACACGACGTGTATTGATTAGGATGCTTGCGCGACGATTTTTCATTCCACTCGTGGAACGGATATGAGGCATTCTTTCTTTTCGGTGTCGACAATTGCCAAGCTATGTTCTTACTCTTTCTACGTCTCTCTCTCTCTCTCTCTCTCTGTCTATCTCTCTTTTGTAATTAATTACATTTTCTTGGAATAATCTTGTCGAGATTGGCGAGGATTTTTGAAACTTTTTTTTACGCGATTGGGATCGAGATTAATTTTTATAGTTTACTACTGGCGTGCTCCGACTGAATTAAAATGTTTTGAATGTTCCATGCCGAACGGAAATAAAACGTCGTTAAAGTTTGAATGCGATTGTGAAAATTTGATGCTTGAGTCATACACGTGAAATTAATCGTTCATTCGTGCGAATAAATTTTAAATCTGCCAATCGCAATTCAGTTCGATAAATAATAAAACGTCTGCGACGAAACGACTATGAAAATTTCATATACTGACACTCGCAGGCACCGTTCTTTTTACTACTGGAATAAAACTTTGAAAAGCAAAACGTGTTGGAGTGCTATAATGATCGAGAGTATCAGAAGTCAGCCCGTAAAAAGCCTGCGAGTAAAAGGCAAAATTCACAATAACACAGTCATGGAATTTATACGATCAGAGTTGCTATATACATATATATGCATCAATAAAGCGAACAATTACGTTTTTTGGCATTCCATTAAGATAAGACGAACGATCGGAAGCCCTAAATAAAACAGCGCTTGCGCTCCAATTCCTGCGGCAAATCGCTACGTTGGCTACGGCCCCAACCAGTCAACAACAAACTGTGCACAATAGGAGAAGTATTCAAGCGATATATATAGAACGCTGCGAACATGGTGCAATATATAAATCGACGCTTTGCATATATAAGATAATATACCGTTGACCAGAGGCAGAGCTATAAGGAAAGGCTTCTATGTGGAAAGAAAGTATCGCAAACCTCTCTTGCTCGTGGACAAACGAGCGTAGATACGGCTCGAACGATCTCAATTTAGCACGCGACGACGTGAAAAAATAGACACAGATAAAACGGACATGGGAAACGTCGTACACAAGGCACCGTTGTCGTTCAAGGAATCCCCTGTGCGTGTGTTTTCGATTTTTTTCAAATTTTTTTTTCGTAAAATTGGCAGGGAGTTTATATTAAAAGCGACGCCTTTGCGAATTAGAGCTCGTAAAAGGCTATAGCAAAAGGATCGTCTCGTCTTTCCGGCCGCGTGTTCTGCCGCCTCAAGTTTATGGCTGCGCGCTCATCGCTCAACTCATTCGCCTCCAAGTCGCGTCTCATATTTTCGAGAGGAAGAATGTGTATATGTGTGCGTAGAGAGCCACGTTGTATTTATTGACCCGTCAAGTGGCGCATTATTCATCGTTTAATCAAGCGTGCAACCAGCGTTGTTGCATATATCGCGTATGCTCACACGCGAAAGGAAGAGAAGGCCAACAAATAAGAAAGAAACACCTAACATTGAAAGATAGACAGCGAGGCAAATGTGACGAACGATACAATAATACTTTCGCTTCTACTTTCTTTCCTGGATATTGTTATTTTTGCTTGAGATACGCGCATACCGTGCGTTCTTTTCTCTAAGTGGCTATGTGATTTAAAGTCACCGATTCGTCCCAAACGTAGAAGCCATCGTTTAAGTATAGCCTCGACGACTAACAATGACTGATTACCTCCTAAGTTTGCGTCGTTTGTCAAAATATCACGAAATACATCGTACGCGGCGCAAATAATAATTCGAGAGTATTTTCACTAAGCGTACACTACTATCATGAGCACACAATGTATGTAAATATTATACAACTTTATAACGAAAAAAAAAACGCGTATAATAATTCATCTGGAATGGTATCGCAGAATTGCAGCTTGGCACGCAGCACAGCTTTAAAAGTAAAAGTCGCGTCCATGCAAGTTCTCTGTTTCTCTCTCCCCCTCTCTCCCTCTCTCTCAGGCTGAAAATCCTCGGCGGCAGATCCCTCTTAATTAACCTAATTACTGACATTAATAATTACCCAACGACCTCGTAACAGACTCATAACGCCTGGTCAGATAAGAGCTATTTGAAACAAAGACAAAAAAAGAACCGATGCCAAGGCGACCGCAGAAGCAGCACACACTTGTGCAAGCAGCTGAGTGTGTGTGTGTGTGTGTGTGTGTTGTCGTACCGGCACGAAGAGAAAGAGAAGCCGTGGAGGCTCTCACGAGCAACTGACTCGTCCTTCTCTCTCTCTCTCTCTCTCTCTCTCTCGTTGGCTTGCCTTGGTAGGGAATTTACGTATCGTTGGTCAAGGCTACACCGGCAGCTTTGTCGCGCTCTGAGCAGCGGCATCGGCGACGGCGCTATCGCTTGCGAGCGTTTAAGGTGCTGTAAATCCCAGCCGCCACTGCCGCCGATAGCTTTATGCAGTCGAGGACCACAAACTCTCGCGGAACTCTCCCTCTTCTTTTTCTTTTTCTTCTTCTTCTTCTTCTTCTTCTTCTTCTTCTTCTTCTTCTTCGTAATGAGAGCGAAAGCGCGCGAAAATTTGCGACGATCAACTTATCGTCCTCGGCTAAAGATGTGTATATGTGACCTAATTTTTATGGAAGACCCCCTCGACAACTCTCGACACACGGCATGCGATGTATAAATTGTTGAGATTAAAGACAACTTTTACTGATCGCTCATCGAATATATCAGCGCTAATTGGTACGATGGAGTTTTGCAACACTGCTGGGGTGTAATCCACTTAGCGCAACGGATGAAAAGAAGAAGCAAAGACGATTGTAACTGGCACTGGATTATACGTATAGATATGTGTCCAGTAGGTATTTTTAACGCGCTTTTTTCTTTTTTATTTATTGGTATAAGTGATATTATGATTCTTTTATTCGTCTACAATGTTTACTTGTGTATGGAAAAACGGCCGTTTGATTCGATCAGCTTGGTATGTAGGTGAACTAAACGGGCGAGGTCCTTTAGGAAATTCACTGAATGCCCAGATTATATAATAATACATCTATGGGCTTATACAATTTATGGTAAAACGATGAAGCTTGACCAATAAAGCAGCTAACCTCTTCTTTTTTTATTTTGTTTGTAGTTGCTGTCGGATAGACTGGCTGAAAATAAATAATGCGATTTACAGTGGAGCATTTTGTCTAGTTTTTGTCGAAGCCGGAGGTCTCCAAAATAGAAAAAGCTAGAAAAAGGTATGGACAGAGCGAGTAAGAGAGGTACTGGGAGTCGCTGTTGAGCTGCTCCCATGAGGATTAGGAGGATCAACGGCATTCTCATGACTTTTAAATAGAAGAAATACTGTGAGGGACATGTGACTACCGAGTGCAATGGTGCTGCTGCCGTTGCCGCTTCTGCCGCTGCTGCTGAAAAAGCTCGCTCTTCAGCTTTTTTTTAAACTGCGTTATTTATTTTGTTAACTAATGCTGCTATTAAAAGTAACGCACTGCTCATTATGAAAGTATAACGATATTTCACTGGGACAAGAAAAATAGGATAAATAAATATGTCTTTGAAACTACGCCCTTTTAAAATTGTACTATGATTAATTGCGACAGTATATATTATTAACGTTTCTCGTGATAATATTTCAACAACTTTTACGTTTGCGCAATATGTCATTGTTTAAAAATTAATGCAGAGTATCAGTTGTCCGTCGTCATCACTTTTATCGATACTGCTCTTGCCAAATAATTATGAAGTATGTTATATCTTTGAAATATAATACTTGTTTGAACACGAAAATAATGACTGTTCACTAATTTGTATGCGTTCACTAATTGCATGAGCACAATTCAATATTTTATCAACTGTATTAATACACTTTTTCGATGTCTACCTATCGCATATTTTTTTGATTTGCGGACGTAGGAAAAAGACAATACACACATAAAAATGCAATATCTCGTGCTTTCACGTTTTCATTCCTGCTAAATATGCTCCCCCCCCCCCTACTTCCACCTCACTAGGAAAATGAAAATCGAATTTTTGACGATATTGGAAAATATAAATTCAGTCTTTTTATTCAAAAGTATAAATGTACATAAACACTTTACCGAAAACAAAGCCGAAACGAAAAATTTCGTTGAAAACCTTGTGTATATATAATCGCGTAAGACCGGTTTACAAAAGCGTCTCGCGCACGCGCCCAATATCTCAGCGACATTATATAAAAAAATTAGCATAATTATCTGATAATCGAGGCTCTTTCCGCGCGCGCGCACCACTCTCGCGTATATCTCAGCGCGCTTTAAATATTGAGTCGTCGTCGTCGTCGTCGTCGGGAACTTATCGGCTACCGTGTTTTTTTTCTTTTTCTTTTTTTTGCATTCCACCGAATTAACGGCCGGCGCGTAAATTAGAGCGACTCTCTTCGTGCCGGGCGCCTATACTCGTGCACCTTTTTTTCCTCTTTCTCGCTCCTTTTTCGGATGCTTTAATGTGTGTACTCAACGGCCGGGAGTTAATAATTACTTGACGACTTTTGTTTCAACGCTCTCGCTTGTTAAGTCCAAGATTTGTGGTCTAACGGAAACGAAAAAAAAACATGACTTAATCCGATAGAACGGGAGCCACGACGGAAGCGTAATTATACAAAGATATACATATAGATTGGAAAATATAGCATTTCCCATCACTTAAAAACAAATAAATCCCAAATGGTCAAAAGTCATCCTAAGTAGTCGCCATGATGCGTGTACAACCGCACTCTACTATTAAATTTTAACACACTAACTAACGTAGTGTACATGAGCGGAAGTTAGTTGAATAATAACAAACGCGATGCTTGTGTTTAATTATTTTAATTTAACTCGCATATAGCGTATTTCTCTCTTTCTCTCTCAAAGTGACCTGCTTAGCATAATTAATACTGCTGAGATATCACCGAATTAAACGCGCAGGCGTAAATACTTTAGCGTTTTCAATATTTCCAGTTTCAAACTGTACATCAAAAACTCGCCGCGTGTACTGTCCAAACTTCTCTAAGCATTTTCTCGCATCATCGGCATCTCTCCTACGATGCCCCGTGAGCAATTCACTCGCTGTGTAATTTATTAATTTAAATTTAGCGTCGTCTTGTGCGTGTATGTATATGCATAGATGTACGCATAGATTGAGATGCGCTCGTATGCCTATACAAAAGTCAATCCTTTCTCGGCTCTCTCTCTCTCTCTCTCTCTCTCTCTCTCTCACGCGAGCGCGATGTTGGCTGTATACGCGGACAATATTTACGATCGCATGCCCTCTCTCTCTCTCGCTCTCTCGCTCGCACGAAATTCCCTAAACTGTAAATCAATCGAGTCCGAATAAATAACTCGTCAAAGCGAATATGCGCAGTTTGAAAGTGAGAGAGAGAGAGAGAGAGAGAGAGAGAGAGAGAGATGATTATCTATCGCGTATATCGCTTTCCATACACGCGCGCGAGTACGGGCGCCACGCGCTACAGCCGTACGGATTTATCTATACGAGAGACACCACCCAGGTGCATCCTCGTTCGAAGACTACATCTGTTTAAATGCGCGCGCGCCCGCAAACATACATATACACAGATAGAGCAAAAGCAATTAGTAAGTACATGCGACTAAACGTTCGCTAATGGCTGTTCAAACGAATATCCGTCGGACATTTTTTTTCTTCTTCATCTATCTTCTTTTTCAAAGGCTCCCGAGAGCAGCCACGAACTCAGACGAGCTCTCGGCAAATATTTAATCATGACCGCAGATTCGGGAAATATAAGTAGGTGTGTATATAGACCAGCTATCCCTACCTATCTTTCCCATCTTTTATTTCTTAGGTTTCTTATTCGTCAGTGTGTAGCACGCGGCTCAGCTCTCGCTCGAGAAAAGCCGAGTAGACCGCAGGTATACGTATATACGTATGTATATATAGACGCGAAGCTTTAACTTGGCTGTACGAGCTCTTTGTGATTCTTGAGAATACGTTGCTTTTGACAGCCGCTTGTCGGCAGTTTGAACCTTCAAAGGGATCCTTCATTTCTCAAAGAGCACCATTTTAATTGCTTCTCGCGTATGCTTTTTCAAATTCTCTTTCAATACGTTGTTTATCGAAACAAAAAAAATGACAATTTGTGTGACAATTTAGCGATACGTCAATCCGATGCAACGAAGTACTTCGCTTTACATTTCAAGAATGCTATGTATCCAAGTGTAATGCAACGGAAACTCTCGCGTCGTTTTTTAAAACGACAATAAACATCGAATTCATCGAGCAGTCGCGTAAAGTAACACAATCCAATAAACGTTACATCTACGTTTTTCAAAATGTGCAAAAGTGTAATGTTTCTTATTAGTTTTCGTCGCAAAATATAACTTGAACAAACTTTCCGTGTTTCATACGTACGAAATATTTTACCGTCCTCTCATAAAGCACGTAAAGCACAAATCCAGACATCGTTATCTGAGACAACGGAATATCTTCTCAAATTTTCTCCCCACTCCCCGTATCTAAAAATGTCTTGATAAGAAAGCGCTCGTACATCTTAATAAAACTAGTAAAATACAACTACGACAGTCAACCACATATATCGTTGTCTTTTATATATTATCTGCAAAGGAATTTTTCAAGCAGTGTCATCTTTTTGTACTGTACAAACTATGAGCGATAAGAGGGAAGAAAAAACGTGAAGCTCTTGAAAAAAGATAGAATCTACAAGTGAGAACTGTAAACCCTCTATTTGAGTTCTCGAAAAGAATTTTTTTTTGCTGTGAAAATACGTGCACGAGAGAGAGAAAGAGCACGCGAGCAAAGAAAAAAACTTCAACTCTCCTTTTGTTCAAGAGTTGAACGGTGCAACTCGTTGACTACCGTTTAAAATTAACAACGCGGTAGCAATTTCGTGGGGGCCGTAGAGGTCGGTAATGATCTACTTTTCGCGGGCAAATATTGAATTATGACCGCGTGGAATATAGAAATTCAGCCGAGTCACGAGCAGATATAGTATGCTCTTGTACGCTCACGGGAAAGCAGCGGAGGCACCGCCGTCGCCGATGCACCAGAGGGTAGAAAGAAAAAGACGAGAGAGAGGGATCCTTTTGATTTATCGTCGGAAAAGACGTCGCTCGCGCGTGACCTGCCGCTCATTCTTGCACAATGCAACTCGCGAGAGCGAGCTGCTTCTCTCTCTTTCTCTCTTTTTTTCGTTCCACGGATGCGTGCGACCGATATTATACCTCTTATATGATGCCTCTCTTTGCTCCTGCCATTTTTTCAGCCGAGGAATGCCGCATGTGCAACGAGAGGTATGAAGGAATGTCACGAGAGCGTTTGTTGCTCGAGAGCTTTTCTTTTTTTTCTTTTTTTTTTCTTCGTGAGCATCAGCGTAAATTGAATTATCTCTTCTGTATTTTTTTTTCAACCAACAAATGGTCGTACAGTTTAACGAGCTAATGCGCGAGACTCGCAATTGAAATGGTGGATGATGCGACCGCGCTTTTTCCATTGCGAACGTGTACACATTCACTTCTTGTAACTTCGTCAAATCTCTGATCTTTGCGATCTGCCGCCACGACTGATGTATCTCGTACTTTTTTCGACCTACTTGCGAGAATAATAAAAATTCATATACTTATGACTCCTTTCGTTGAGATTACTACCTTGAACATTCCATAAAAATGCTCCATCCTTTTATAAAAAAAAATTGAATTGTCGTGTCCACATAGAAGCGCGGTTTTATGTAATCTTTATAGTTCATGAGTATTTTATAACATTTTTGACGTTAGAATGCGAAGTCTTATATACCGTTTTCAGTTCAAAGCAACCAAACTGTGAATTACTATCTAATTCGGGTTAAAACGAAGTGTACGTTCGCGTCTCCGCAACTACAGTCGAATCGGTGAAAAAAAGCTTTTGTCCAGATTGAATTTTGCATCGTTCTATTTGAAAAAAAAACACACTTCGATATAACTTTTACATTTTATTACACCCCATTTGTAATGTGCCACGAGTGTGTTGAGATAATTGACAGTCGATAATCGTTCAATTAGTTTGATTTATGAAAAGTCTCATGTTATTTATAAGATTATATACGTACTCATCTATATATATACATTCCTGAATTTCCAATGTAGTGAATTATTATTTATGGCGTTATTGTTGTATACGGCAGGCTGGGTGAGAAATAACGTTTTTATAATCGCACAGTCCCACCTACAGCTCCCGCATAAAACCGAAAGAACGACGCGATAGAAATAAAATGACAGAAAACATCGACCGCGACAATTCACTTTGAATTCTTGCGTTCTTCTTGAAATTTATACGACACATTCTGTCGTGAAATTTACAAAGAACACAACATCAAATAAATTATATGAATTTTATTTCCCACGAAACAAATATATTTGAGTTTCTATTTATGTAATTCATTATTATTGTGGTATTAATATTGAAAAATATTTTTGATAAACGCCCAAAGCTGCATAGGTCACCCTAATACTATATTCAAACAGTCGCCCCCCATACACATCATCGTAATGAGTTCTGAATTATAAATTAAAACGCAACATAAATAATGAAAATTCCAGCAGTGGTTAGAATCCAGAGGGATAAGCTTCTTTAAAGTTATTTCAAATCCCATTCGACAGGCAATCAAAATCCAATTCTTATTCCCCGAGAGATGAGGTGGGCCTGGCTCGTGCGCGTATGCGGCACACCTAAAAAATTTTCTTTTTAGCCAATAACAGACGTGTGGTAGTCTCACCCCCCCCTCTTTCTTTTCTTTAATTAATAGCTCGTCGCAACGTTTATCTCGAGCAAATGTCGCACGTCCAAACAGAACGCATAAATCAAAGGTTGAATCGTGATCTCGAAATAAAATAGCGTCTTAATGTCCCCAGAATAAACTCTCTCAAACCAAAACATACGCGTAAGCTCACCAACAATAAAAGCTTCGAAGAAAACGAAAATGAAAAGAAGTCACGACCGAAGGCATAACACATTAGCCGCGGCTGTAAATTAATTTTTCCGAGATACCTTTGCAGCGCCCATGTTTTTTCGAGACACTCGAGGGAATCGCGCAACAGCAGACGGGAAAGAGAGAGAGAGAGAGAGCGAGCGACGGCACAAAAAGCGGCGCGTCCCTTTTAAGCTTCGAGCTGCCTGCCGATGTCCCCTGACCCGTGATGCGTCCTAGTAGAATCCCCCTTGAGAGAGTAAGCAAAAGCAAAAATCACGGAGATCGCTTTATAGACGGATGATCGATCGGTGAGAGAGAGAAAAAAAGATATCCGCGTGTATATATATATAATATACACGGGTCAAACGTTTTTACCGATGCTGCAGCTTTGAGCAAAAGCCTGATAGGCGTGCGACTAGTAGGGCTGATGCGTATTTCCCTGATTTTCGATATGCCTCGTGGACTAGCAAAGCTCGCTCTACTGGGACGCATCGCCGCTGGTCAAATGAATGGCTAGTTAAGGTGACGAACAATGCGAGAGAGAGAGAGAAAGAGAGAGAGAAGCATATGCAGCCGATTGATCAAAGACACACAACCGAAGCTATAGGAACATCTTTTGCATTTCAAAACCAACGATTACTTTTTGATGGGCGTACTTTATGGGACATTACGAATTCTTTCGTATTTTTTTATAGACATTCTTTTATCTTGATAATTTATAGTCTACGGTTACGATAATTCAAAAATTTCAAATGCAGTTCTATAAATTCGAGAGGACGACAATAAAAATTGTTATTTTGACTTATTTTAACAATGTATTCACATTTTTAACTGACCCTGTTGAATTGATTAGAGATAATATTTTAGCTGGTTACTTGAGAATCGAATCAAGGATGTCTAGAGATATCTTTCATTCGATAGAGCAAGAAAACTATTCAAAGACATTTATTTTCTCAAATTCTGATTACTCATACTGTGCTTGAATCGTGTGCATTAACGAAAATTAATGTGACTGTCGATGATAAACCAATTTTTTAATACGTATCCACAAAAAATTGAAAGCTATTTTTAAGAAAAAAAATACATTTAATCTTAAAATGTCGTTAGACGTCCAAACTGATATTTTGACTGAATTTAAAGAATGGAAAGAGAAAAAGTCTATAATCAAGTGAGCTGCATTCGATTAACAACCAAAAACCTGCGACACAATCCTGCACGTCATCACTGGAGAGAAGTCGATTTTTATCTGAGTGCAGCGTCGCCATATGCCAGCCTCGGCCAAATACAACCTTAACAACTGCTTAATAGCTCGGAAAAAAATAGAAGGTATCTTGAAAAAAATCGTGGTGCTTACTCTCCTTCGATTTCTCGGCGTTTCCGCGAAGGAAAACAATATTATTTTTCTTCCAAACGACGAAGCGTGCAAATCCCCTGTGTGGGTTAGAAAAAAAGAAAAAAAAAGAAGCTTCGTAGCAGCAAAGTTCTCATCGGTCCTGCAACAGCAGCAGACGATGGAGCCACAGAAAAGAAAAGGAGACACAGAAGTATATAGGGAGGGGACCGCCGTGAGCTGGCGAGACGAACACGGATTAGTCAAGGGAGCCGCTCGCTCTCTCTCTCTCTCTCTCTCTCTCTCTCCCTCTATGATCCTGTCCGCCCTGCAACTCCACCTCCACTTTTCCAAGCGTTCGGCTGTCTGCCACTCGTCGCTGCCACCGCCGCCTGAACGGCACACGTTCATTAATGATAAATTATTCTGTTGGATCGCCCTTTCTGCGCTTTCTGACTTTGAGAGGCCTGTTTTCCTCTTTCTTGCTCTTTTCCTTGTTATCTTGCTGAAACATAGTTTTTCGCGTTCAATTTACTGGCTAACGGCTCGCTTGCCAAATGGCTTCCGGCTGATAAGGAATCGAGCCTTTTGAAAACGTAATCTCAGCTTCCGTACCGGAGATAAACGATCCAGCGCGGCATGAAAAAGTATATCGTCGGTATCCCTACTGTGCGGCTGCACCCTTTTCTCTCTCTCTCTCTTTCGTATACACACATACATGTACACAATCTCGCCTCAAACCCATAATTATAAAACCAAAAAGCGATCGCCGCTTTCTATAAATAAAAATCATCAGATTACAATCGACCGAAAACCAACGATAAATTCTTTTCCAGTCTCAGGTTTTCGGTAGACTGGGCCTCTTATTCTCTTCAATTTTTTCTTTATTTCTTTTTAAGAAGGCTGCGCACTCGAGTTGAGTGAAAATTTTTCATAGGTCGAAAGAGCTATGGGACGATCGTAAAAGGTGATGCACGAGGATTAATTTTTCACCCGCGGCTTTGTGTCGCGCGCCGTACGCGCCCCACTGTAATATGCATGGCCCAAAGCTATATCTCGCTGTCGCTTGTCGCGAGAATACGGAGATGGTGTCTCGAGATAAACCTTTCCCCCCGCGAGAACGCGTACGACAATATGAAAGCAACGTCAAATCCATTTCTACGTCTCCGCGTACATAGGTACATAGAGATATCTGCACGCCAGTTGCATGGAACGGTTTTTGTTATTTTCTTTCGTTTTTAGTATTCGTCCGTGGCCTCATCGCTACGGACTCAATATTTCCTTGATGGGATTGGCTTTTGTTCCGGCAGCTTTATCTACCGCTACTCAAGTTTGCCTATGAGCAATTGCTTATACTTGCGTAATACTTTTGCATGCTTTTGACGAGCTTTGTTTTTATTTAATCCGACATCCGTTCGCTTCTTTTATGCCTTGCTAGATACGCCAGAGAATTCAAATAAACGTTAAAAGGTAGCTTTTCTTTTTACACGAGCAAACGCGTACGTCAAATGTCGATCAAATAAATCTATTGGAATCGCTATAAAACACTACTGCTGTACAGTGTAGAGAAATATTTCTATCAGACAAACTGTGTAACGAGTAATTTTTCGCGTTTCAGTTGTAAGAAAATAAAAGGAAATTAATAAGATTTCATGGAATTATGCAAAAGGCTCCTCTGAGCGATGTTTCCTTTATCAATTATCCTTTGCGCATTGAATTCTAAATAACGGCTCCAAGTCTCTTTGCTAAGTAAAATCTTGGAAAAAGATGTAAAAAGTAATTTGAAGATAGCAAGCGATTCGCCAAAAGTACTCGGATTAAAAGTACAAATTCCAACTATGACGTCGAAAAGCACCGATAGCCGATGTTCTAAAACTTTAAACTGCTAGAAAGTAATTCCAATAAAAGCTGAGATAACGTATACGCCGAAGCTCACGAAAGAGAAGCGTATGTATAGCGAGCCAAAAAAAAGTAAGGAGTCTCTCGATCCGCTATGGCGAGTTTCCATCTCTTACGCTATATACAAAAGTGCAGCCATTCACCAAAAAGCGCGTTCGATATTCGGTCGGTCGAGCAAATAAAAAAAACGTTGCACAGCAGACGTAGCTGAAGGTCTTTCGGTCTACTTTCGATCGGAGGCAACCAAATTGCTCGTGGTTTTTAATTGACGGCCCATTGTAATGAAAAGGTTTCGCGCGATTGAAAAGTCCACCCGATGAAACGATCAAGTTTTTATCGCTTCGAGGACGTATCGGATCGTCTTTAATTCGCACGCGCGCCGGAAGACTGCTGCCGTTGCTACTTTTTCGCTTCTCCCCTCCAAAAACAAAACAAAAAATAAAACGATCCTGTTTCAACCAGCAAAACTTCACTTTTTTACCCTGACTATATAGAGTCTGCTTTGCGAATTTCATTCCCTCTATTTTTTTCAACAGAGGAAGGAAGGCTGACTGCGCCCCACTAACTTTCGAAATTAGATCGAAAATTGAATCGTCAGTGTCTAAATCGAGCAAACTTTCGAGGAGCTGCTGAACTGTCAGATGGTGTGCATGCAAGAGGGAACTTTGACTATTTCGTAACGGTCGAGAAAGAGAGTGAGAGAAAGAGAGAGGGGTAATGTGTTATTTACGCTAACGAGCATTTCAATTCGATAATTTTCAATCGTCAAGCTTTTCGAGTCCATAAAGTTTTTGAAGCACTTACATTTCTAACGGGTACTCCATCACAAGCGTATGTTTAACGTCGTACTTTATCATTAATTGCAAAATCGTGTTATCCTTAAAGTTTCCCGTTTAAGAAAAATCGTTCAATTAAAACGATGATAAAATGACAACCCTGTATCTAATAAAAAAAATATGCAACCTCTATTAAAAGCTGGAAATGAAGTATATCAACGACAATTTGAAAGTGCAAATATTGCATTGGGAATGTCTATACTTGTGATAAAGTCGAATGACGACAATTATCGTAAGTTCGTTTCAGTGAAGCTAATCAGAACCATCGAAAATCAATGAATGGGAGCAGCCATAATGACAGCGAGGAATCGAAAACGTGGCAGAGAAGCGCGCTGATGAAACTAATTAAGCAGGCTACTCGAGTAAGTACCAACCGCAGCTTACATCTACAGAACAATGGAGAGAGAGAGAGAGAGAGAGAGAGAGAGAGAGAGAGAACGAGAGTGGATCGGGGACGAGAGGGGTTCTTCTCTCTCTCCGAACTGTTATGGCGGATTGTGGCGCGTCGTCATTATAATTGATTCGCAGAGAGAGAGAGAGAGAGAGAGAGAGAGAGAGAGAGAAAGCCCTCGTTTCTGGTGTTCCGCACCCTCAACACCATCCACCCTCTACTCGTATATATTCGATCGATGTACATGTATAGACGTGTACTAGGAGAGGCGGTGGCCCGAGACATTTGTGGCTGTGGCAATTAGCGCACGAGCAAGCCCAAAACCTTTTGACAATTGATTGATGCTGCGGTCCGAGATCAAGTCGTTCCTGCACACTCGGACGCATTTGTCTATACTATAGTTGCAAAAATTGGCGTCCTAGTCGTACATTTAATTTACAAACAGTTAATTGCCTTATTCTTCCATGTTTTCCTACATAAAAAAATGGATGGCTGTATAGTGAAACAGTTTATTCGGGATCTAACGGAGAGTCACGTGAGATATCGATGTGATAGATATACACGTGTATTGCATATCAACAAGCTTGACCTTAAAATAACATTTCGAATTGTAATTATATGATTTCACGAAGAACGAAAAACGTAGAAAATTATAGTTATAAAATGCATTTGTGGCTTCCATTTCCTCGAAAAATAGAAAAGATGACGAAATTGAAATTGTAGTTGACTAGTGTACCAGACAACCAAAAAGAATTATCTACAATACTATACTTCCATCGTTATTTCGAGTAAATACACGCATCGCGACGTTTGTTTGTTTAACTGTTTGAGATGTTTGTAAGAATTATACGCTACGTACCGCACGTTCATTTTCAATCTCTATCTCTCTCTCTTACTACGCACTTTGTTAACAACTTACGAACGCGCTAATTCACCGCAACAGTTTTAGCTTGGAATTCTTTAGTGCAATCGTAAATGAAGCTTCAATTGGTTGATTAACGGGATCCTATCTACCTTTCCGCGCACAGTTTCTTACTTTCTTTTTTGTTTTGTCACATTTACAACAACATCAGCCGCGTTTATGAGGTTCTACCACGGTGTATTACTTTTGGAATGCGACATTTTTTTCACAGTTTTAAAAAGATCGTCTGCCTTCGCTTCTCGAAGTTATAGCTTTGTAGCATAGCAGAGATAGTTGTTTAGCATCATCACACAAAAGCTAGAGCGCGAGTCGCCAGCAAGAAAGTCATAAAAAAATAAACACCGGTAGCAGCAGGACATTTTAAGAAAATAAACCGAAACTTAGCGAGAAAGAGAGAGAGAGAGAGAGAGAGAGAGCGAGCGAGCGACTGAGGAAGGAAGAGCAGGTCGAGATTTTTCGGTCCATTGTCCTCCGAACGAAGAAAATATCTATTACGCTTCGTTTCTCCCACTTTTTATTTATTTGTTTACCCGCAACAGTCAAAATAGAGAAAGCTGCCTCGTCGCACTGCACGAGTCCACAGTTATACTTCGAAATCAATAGAAGCCGCTATAGATGACGCGTAAAATCACCGAATTGAAGAAAAAAAAAAGAGGAAGAAAACGACGAACTAGTGTTGCTGCTGTTGTTGCTGACATTGAAAAAAGACTCAAAATTCAAGCCAAAGCGTTATTAATCCATTGAAGAGCATCGTCGATTGGACTCGGCATGTGCGCGCGTACAAATTTCACGCGGCCTCGTTGGTAAAAACGAGTAGCTATGGGAAAACATCAAGAGCAATAGCAGCCGGCGATTCGTCAAGGGATAGCGAAAGCGAGAGTGAGAGAGAGAGAGAGCACATGTACATATATATACGGATCCGTGACCAATTTAACCGGATACAAGAAAGGAAAAATGCCGCCTGCGCGCTTGTCGCTCTCTCGCGTACGTTTTATTGAAAACAGACAAGCAGATTTCACGTACAAAGTGCGTGTCGCCAAACACGCGTTAAGCACCGGAGCTTCCCTCTTTTTTTAGTCTGTAACAGCAGCATCACATGCACGCACACACACGCAAGTCCAAAGAGCCAGTAAAATATTTGCGCCGCTCGCCACTTTTATTGTCTGCGCGCCAACTCCAAGAGAGACTTTTATTTATACTCGGGCGGCGCGTTGCAAGCCAGAACAGCGACCAGAAAAGAGAGGGAGAATCTTTAACTCGGCTAAGATTTATGGTTTTCGCGTGTGAATCCCGGCGATGCGCCGTGTCGACGAGGTGTAAAGGATATGTTTAAGACGATAACCGGCTCGATTGCGCCACTCTAATAAATTGCCCATCTCTGATAACGAATTAATTAAATAAAAAGCAACCCTCTTTTTGTTTTTTCTTCTCCCTTTTTATTTTTTTTCGACTATATACATACCAAATTTTTTTCTCACAGCCTCCGAAATGAACTATTCTATCCTTGATCTCTTTGGATAACACCTTTATATCGGGGATTTTTCAACTCGTTGAATGAAAACGCAAATTGAACTATGTCATGCGCTATATTTCTTTCTCTTTGAAAATATCAAGAATTTCAGGTATGCCGTTCACACTTAAAATTCTCAACACCGAAATTTCCATTTGCCATTAAAAAATTAATGGGATGATAAAAAATTCGTTGATGTCTCGGACAATTAATGTTGCACGAATGCTGATTGATACGAGAACTCTGAATATGGAAAAAGAGATAAAAATGTGTATTTTATATTCGAAAGCTATACCGTGATAAAAAATACACGCTGATTATTATATCGACAAAAGACATTTTTTCTCGACATTGATAAAAATGTAACAAATTAATCAAATACGTCTAGAATTTCTAATCTCTTAATCATTAAAACCATTTGAATAATCCGATAGAAATAAGCATATACGGAAATTTGTCTAACGATACGACATTTATAGAAAAGGATGGCACTGGCATATTTGACTCGGCGCAAGTGGTCAAAGCAACGAATGAACCATGAGTAAAAGGGTATGTTTTTAAGAACATTTATATTTCTCGCGAGGGAGAAAATATAGAATGAAGGTAACAAGCCCGTATTTGAGCTGCTGCTCATCAAATTTCAATCTAGCGGTCGTTAAGAGCTTATTAGTTTTAAACGGGCGTTCGACCCAGGGAGTGTAACGATTTCTCGTGGAGATAATACACAGACACAGAGAACTTACTTAACGGTATATACATCGGGCGCCGCGCGTTATAACAATTTTTAAAGTCTGAAAAAACATTAACCTCTCCTGTTATCTTCCTGTCTTCCCCCTCTCTCTCTCTCTCTCTCTTTCTTTAAATCTCGATCGGTCGGAGAGTTTTCCCGCCTTGCTGGCGCCTACGCCGAAAAATTTTCCTGACCCAGATTTGTGATCCTGATGCTGCATTATAATATTGACTTGTTCAAAACGCGTTATTCTTCAAAACTAAAACAAATGTACTTTGAGTTGTTATCCAAGTATTATAAACATGTTTGACGAGTTTTTTTTCCGGTAACGAGCTGGTGAAATCCTTTTACGGCAACCCAACCCCTCCAAAATTGACGTAATAAGCAAGTAATATTGTTCATCCAAACATGTTTCTCCTCGAGGACGTTGGAAAAAGTTGAAAATCTTATAGTTGAAATAGATAAAACTTGGTCGACTATGAGAACAAAGTTTTAAGTAACATCATCAACGCTTTTATGGCTAATTATTCCGCGGGGGTCACCGTTAAATAGCATTCTTTTATACGCTTTATGACTTTCTCGCGGGCTGGTAAAACTTGAAAAAGGAATAAAAACAAACGAACAAAAAAATAAGGAAGAAGTATCGGGAATAATTCACTCAAAAACCATAGAGACAAGATAGAATTCTCCCATAAAAACAACAAATTTTCGGTACGTAAGACCGTTAAACAAGGTCTAAAAGCCATGGCATCCACAGAATCTCTCCCTTTGAACGAAGATTACATCAGAGAGAAAGAGAGGGAGAGAGAGAGAGAGAGAGAGCCTGTAAGACCATTAAGAGAAATTCTATATCCTCCAGTGCAACACGACACACAGGCACGCACACGTATACGCAGTCGAAGACGTTATTTTTTTAAATCAATCAGACACCAGGTGAGTATTACTTTCATGTGCTGCTGCACGGAGGTCGCGTCTTTAGTTACTTCATCGAAAAAAAAATATTAATTAAACTGACTTGCACACGGACGTAAGCGCGGGCAAGGTCGCCCCCTCCTTTCCCCTCTTCCGTAGCCCTTTTTCCAGTACATTAATTCTAAAACTTGTGCCCCCGTGCATGTCAAATAAAGTTCGTTGAACGTTCGTAATTACGGTAATTTTCATGGTGATTACGAAAGCTAATCGATATGTTGTTTTCTTCATTCTTTCAATTCCCCATCCTGTACTTCCATTGTGCAGCTGAACTGTAAGAGACAGAAATAGATAAAAAAACAACGGTAGAAGATATATATAATGCCTTAAAAAAACAAAGCAAATGTCCCCTTCAATTTGAACGCATAGCTTGAAATCGACCAAACGCACGTCTACACAGTTGGATGACTTCTTCCCTATACATAATGTAATGTCCCCACGGGAATATGCGGTGTAGCCGTTTGCGGGGAGCAAATTGATCGGGAGGGAAGTTAAAAAAAAGAGAGAAAGAGAGACAGACAGACTACCGTGAATATTATCGGACGGACATGGACTTGTGGCCAGACAACAGACTGTACATGCGTCTACCGTTCTGTAAAATACGAGTTTTCATAGTATTTAAGAGGACATTTAAAATGCACTTTCGGAAATGGAGATACTCTACTATAATGACTTGTGAGCTCGTTTGTTTGTTCTCGTTTAATTGTTTATTATGCCTCTCAGAGTAACGATAAGTAAACTCTTTTAATAAGCTCATTCTTAAATGATAAAACAATTTTGTCCTTGCTTCCTTTTCTCTTGAAAAAATGTATTATAGTTTTTTAAAACAGGTATATACGAATAATTAAAAGCAATTTGAAATGAGTGTCAGCGCAATTTGTAAGCGTTATAGAGGTCTGTATATATTCCGAGAACTTTTGTTTCCTCTAGAATTAAAACTTTTTATTGAATAATTGACCTAATTCAATCGGGAAACTTAAATTTTTCATCTTAATGCCACTCCAATGTTTATTTATGAGAGCGTATCTTTTGCCTTGCTGTAACAAAAAAAAGTTAGCTATAATCTTTCGCTTCCAATGAAAAGTTCACTCCAAATAAACCTGTGGCCACTCGAAACAAAACTGTTTGCTCTAATATGCAATATCGATGAATTCTGAGAAGCGTAAGAGACGTACGCTTGAAAGCAAGTGACCAATATGATCGAGGTGGTATGTGTACGAGTATGTATGTGTGTGTATATATATATATATACATGTACAATGCACGCTCAAGCTTTATTTGCCCATACATTGGCGTACATATCCTTCGAATTGAGGTCGAGGGGCATTTAAGAAGAGGTCGAGCTTGAAAATTCGTAAACACGTCGAGAGCGCAACCCGGTTTAGGCCAAGACCATTTGCGTCGCGCCACGATAAATACTCACATACACGAATATTGAGCGAGTACTGCATGTGCAATGCTCGTTTTCCACACACGTATAGATGCATGCGCTTCAATCGAAATATAGGTAGGTCGAAACCCCAGATGCGGGTATATAGTCTCCGCACACCCACTCGCTCTCTCTCCCTCTCGTCGCGCGATACTTGTCGCGGTTGTTTCGGCGTACAGCTAATTTCCACTTTGGGAAATCCATTTCAACTTGCTCCTATATAAATTCGTGCCTCCGCGCCAATTCTCCCTTCTCTTATTTTATTTTTTAATTATCGCTTTATACACTTAATTCTTTGATTGGGTTATTCGTTTTCATCTTTCTCTATGAATTTTCCTTTTAGATTCATTTTGTAACGAATCACTAGCTTGACAGAGTGGATTTTTCCATTTCAAAGGTAACTAAACTTTTTTCACGATTTCAAGTATACACTGTTATAGGTCTCGACTTGAATATTTGTGCTCGTCATTGACGAAATCCTAAAATCAAGCCATAAACGTTTCGACATACCAAGTCTGACACATCTTATTCTCGCTCCGCAATCTTGAAAGAATGACAATCTTTGATATGAGACGATAACTCGAAAGTATCCGTTTTCAGTTTTTGAATTCTGAAAAAAAATCCGCCTCAAAATCTGTTATCCACGTAACAAGTGTCATTAAGCGTTAATAGAAATTAGCGAGTCGCAAATTGATATTCAGTCAATGAAAGTCCGGTGAATATCATAACAACAGAGTGGATCGTTATAGGTATATGGTAAAGGTTTACTGTTGAGTCGCATAATAGACTCGCGGCGTTTCAAGAACTCACGGCTTGCTTCGTTCGCAATTGGCGGTTAGGTATATGTACGGCATTGTTTCCAATTTTCAAGTGCACGAGCGCGTGCGCTCTTTCTCTCTCGTTCTCTCGCTTGCGCGCAAGCGCTAACAATGTAAGCGCTTTAACTCGAATAACAGACTGACAAATTATTTATGAGGCCCCCAAGATAGTTAAGGCACTCCTTGTACAATGGTCAAATTAAAAATAACCCATTCCTCGAGTTTCCTTCCATGTAAGGCCCCAAGTACACACACTCTCTCTCTCTCTCTCTCTCTCTCTCTCCAACGCGTGCATCTCGAGCACGAACTCGTATACACACGTAAGAGATAGAGGCCGCCATTGAAACTTCCCACACACGGACTTGTTAAAATTTACCCGCGGATTCCCCGCGACTACGAATTATGCGCGTGATATTTTTTTATTCTTTTCTTTTTTTGCGCCACTATGCGTGCAGCGGAACAAAACACCAGTGCTCGCTCGCGCGCGCGCGCGAAAAAAAAACGTTGATTGAATGGCACACGAGGCGTACCGAAAATAGACCGCGATATGTGCTGGAATAATGAATACTGATGAGAGCGAGTTACGCGCGAAAATGTTTCATTAGCCTTCACGGTCTACATTCAAATAGTAATGAATTTTTTTCACGTACTCTCTTTTTTTCTCTCTCGATATAACTCGCTGTTGGGATGGCGCGAGTAGTAATTAGTAATTATTCCGCAGCGCTTTTGTTTTACAATTTTAAACTAGAGTATTTTATTAATTTAAAACCGAGGGCCGACAAAAAATATCCCTTTGTTTTTCACGAGTGCAATCACAACGCACACATACGATTGACTTGTCCAAGTATCCAGATGTTCCACGAGGCCAAACTGAGGAGATAGGAAACGAGATGACGTAGGCCAGCATGAGACACGCGAGATAGAATCCAGAAAATTGAGAGATTGATTGGGATTAGCAAATAGGGGACTATTTACATTGTCTAATGTATCCCGTAACGGGGAAGATCGTCGCTGGATTGACAGACATCCGTGCTGCACACAAACACGCACCCTTTCACATCAAAGTGTGCGCATCACCCACTAACCTCGTATATATATATCTGGCATGACAGTGAATCCCTTTGCGCGGTTATAGGCATCACAATCGCCGAAACTTGTCGATTCTCGCACTGCCAAATAGAGCGCAAGGACCCGCGGTAAATCTATACCCTCGATGAAAGTAATCCTATACATCCCACGTATCTGCTTGCGTGTAATATCGACAGCTTTATAATACCATTGTCACGGTAATGAAATCTGAAAAATTAGGGTAGGCCATATTATGTATTTTGCCGGAAAAATCATTATTTACGGGCTTTCTTGCGCACAATGTGATTTTACTATCGATTCAATTAATTAATTCATGTTTTTTCGATCAGGGTACAAGCGCGCGGGTTTCAACCATTCACGCACCTGAGATTTATCGTGTTTATTCGCGTCGAGCTGGAGAAAAACAGCTAGCATATACGTATTTACCGCGATATTATCCAGTGCCGGTTTCCAAGCGTACGTACACGCATGTTGCGTAATTATAATAATTTAACAAAAAAATAAACTGACGTTTACGAAGAATCAGCATCGCTGTGATATACGCGAATGACCTAGTTTATCGTGACATCCAAATTCCGTACTTTAATTTCAAGCCGTATGTGATCGTCCTTTTGTGAGTGCAGTTCGCTAAATTCCCGTACAAACGCGAAATATCATTCGGCATAAATATACCTAACAAGCAGAAGCTATATGGACATTTAGCGCGTTGCGAAATTCGGAAAGAGCCTGCGCGGTCAGAAATAGCGCGCTGACAGAGAGTGATTTGTCTCGGACAAGAGACAGAGCCTATATAGCGGCAAATGATTTCGGGCTTTCATTAGCGAGCGAGACTGAAATATTGCCCCTGACCTTTCTTTTTTTTTTCATTTTATTTTCACGCGTCGCGAACGTATATATATTCTTCTCTCCGCATAGAGCGCGAGAACGAGAGATCGTTCGAGTAGATTAGCCAGTAGGCCGCGTAAGACAACAAGTGCCTTGACGACTCTGAGCGATTAGGGATTATGTTTTTTTATTCGCGTTGTACGGCCTCTCGCGTGATTGATATCGCCAAAGATTGGACAGGAGTACAGACCCCAATTGCGAGAGAATTTTTTTTCCGACAGCAATTTTTTAGTGCAAATTGAATTTCGGTTCTCGTTTTGCGGTTCATCCGCATACAGTTGTTTTTTCTTTTATTTCGGAAAGTAAATTTAAAACTACGTAGTCGTTCAAAACTTTCAATGTTTACATTTTAGCAACACGAATTACGAATGATTTCGTTTAAAACATTCAAATATGCCCATTTCAAACGTTGGTATACCAAATTCTTACGTTTATTTTTCCTTTTCGGCTTGAATTTTCGCAAATCCAAAATCGATTATTACCAGAATTTAATAGTCTATTATTACCAGGTGGTCTTTCTCATATCTGCACGTTACTTTTTCAGAATGTCCTCTCTTCTCGGATAATAATATGAGAACCTACGGTAAATTTGGTTATCAAAATTATCTCTACCGTATAACTTTTATTTCAATCGCAACGGACGGCATATTCCCAGGAGAGATGAAAAATTCAAAAACTGCATAATTAACTAATAATCGGTGTAATTAAAAGCGATCTCGTTAAATCTAATAAAGCGATCAATCAGCGCGGCATTGTGGCAATCGACAAAACCAATTCCGTTCTCTTCCTCTCCGTCTGGCAATGTGCGAGGGAAGGAGAACGCGCGCGCAAGGTAAAAGGCGTTATTAGATTATCCTATTACACATTAGCGAGAGATGCGGCGACGATAACACAATGAAGCCAAACGAACCGCAGCCTTATAGCATTGTTGGTTTGCGTCTTCGGCTTTATATCCTTTTTTTATTGTTTTTTTTTATCTACGGTCGATGCCGCCTTTCTTTCTCCACGCTACTTTTTTTTTGATCGCACAACCTCGACCGCTCCTTCTCTCTTTTTTTCCCTCCTCTCTTGTCGTTCATGGCGACTGAATCACCGCGGCAATTCGAATAGATTCGCGTTCGCGCGCGAGCCCGTGGAATGCATAAATAATCGGATCCCATCTACCGCTCTATTCTCTCGTCGCATTTTTTTATTGACGATGCTTGTGCAGCAGCAGCAGCAGCAGCAGCAGCAGCTCGTCTTTTTTGTCTCTGCCGCGTCGATATAAATTTTGGCGTGTTTCGTGGAAAAAAAAACAACAACTCCCTAACAAATGACGCGAACGTTCGCGCGTATACAAGCATAGATTGTGAGGCTCGCAAGCTAAAAGTCATGTTCAGCCGGTGAAACCAACGATTTGTTAAGGCTTTTTTTTTCTCAACACAGCGTATACAATTTTTCAAGGTGTTGATTTCTAAGAATAAAGTGCCGTCGATCCATTGACGATCTATAGTTGTACGCATAGCTGCGTCTTTTTCGGGATAATCGTAGTTCGGGCGTGTGCGCGCGTGTGAATGTCTCACACGCCGCATTAATCAACACTTACAAGAGCAAAAAGATATTTGAAAGTCAAACGATAAGCTGTACGATTAACCTTCGGATCTGTTTGCTGGCTGATTGATTCGTTAAATTTAATTAATGACGTCAACGAAAAATCAGTGGCGTTTTATTTCTTATCGTGACAAAATTAATCACACGTCGATAAGAAAGACTCAAAGAGAAAATAGTTTTGTCGTTACAAGTAAGTTTGTCAACTTGCAAGCGCCAACAATAACGCATTCCTCCTTCTCACTGCGATTCTCGCAGAAATTCTCCAAATTAACGAGCCACGCCGCACGCGTCTCCTGGAAACCTGTCTCTCAGCTCGTAAATGTGGAAAAAAAATTCACGGTAAGTGTCATCGACGGTGATTACGCGATTAAAAAAAGGTTTGCAGAGTTAATTAACCACTCGAGAAAGAGTTGAGAGTGGAAGACTTGGTGAAGTTTGAGAGTACAACGACAAAAGTGTATCTGCTCTTCTTCTCAAGGGGACCACCCGCGTGCAAATGTCACTTCCTCTTTTTTCTCTCTCTCTCTCTCTCTCTCTCTCTCTCTCTGTCTCTCTTCCTGTTCGTGTAAGCGTCGCCTTTCACTTTCTCTATGCTGCTGTCCGGATTGCTTATCGTAGTTTTCTCTCTCTCTCTCTCTCTGCGCGCGCGAACTCTCACTGGAATTCAATTTTTATTTCGCCTCCCAAGAGAGGATATGTAAAAAGATAGGGCCTCCATTCGACGTTAGTGTCTATTGTGAAGTGGAGCAATAAAGTTCAATTGCCTTCGAAGAATCTGCGAGGATGTTGTTGGTGCTCGACTTGTTTTTTTTTCGTCCTCCCGTCCCGAGAGCGAAAACTAGCTCTGGCAATGCCGACACGCCGCGAAAAGTCGATAAACTTTATTGCCAGTCGAAGCCGATACGCTGGAATTTTTTAAATGCTATTGATTTTTTTCGCGCGCGCGCGCTCTCTCTCTCTCTCTCTCTCTCTCTCTCTCTCTGTCTCTCTCTCCCTCGTGAAAAAGGAAGGAAGAGGCAGCGCCTTTATGAGGATGCGCGTTGGAAAAGTAAACCGTTGAAAATTAGTCCCGCAATTATTGCCGCAGAAGCCAAACGTTACGATTGCCTTCCGCAATCATTGAGTGAAGAGGAGAAGGTAGAGGAGATTATACCACTACTAACGGCAAATGGTTTTTCGCTTTATTCGCACTTGTTTGAACAATGCGCGTTTTCTGGAAATTGAATTTCGCCGCCAAGTGCCTCGACCGCGAATCAAAAAATTACACCACTGCAATATGCATGTTCGAATGAAGAGAGGTATAATAGCGAAAATACCAAGCCACAGCTGAATTTCCAAACGAACTTTCTCAAATATGCACGTTTTCTCTAGCTTTTACAAATTATAAAGAATTCAGTAATCGTGTTCCCTCTTGGCTTCTTCTTTATTTGATCGTGTTCCTTTCTTCTGTTTTTTTAGTTGGCGCTCTCTGTGCGCCTTAGCCTTCGCGCCATTCGCTTTCGCTTTCTCTCAATTTGTCTCTTTTCCTCGTGTTCTCATTGTCTTTGCGTTCTACCGTGTTCTCATTCCTTTGCTCTTTATCCCCCCTCTTTTTAGTCTCATTTGCCTTTGTGTTTGTAAAATATTTGTACGTAGCCCTTAAAATATCTCGGCGTACATGTACGCGAGCTTTTCCAACATCCTAATGAGCGACTAGAATGTTACTGAATTAAAATTCCTTCAGACCTGTCCTTTTGTATTGCTCGTTTTGCGCCTCTTGTACATCTATTATTCTAATTACCTTTGATGTTTTTCTCTCTACAAAAACTTCTTTTTCGTATAAATATATCGTTAGACTTACAATATTTAATCCGCTTTTACTTTTACGAAAATCAAAAACACAAAATACGTATTGTTAAAGCAGTTGTGTAATGAACGCGCAGTTTACAAAGTATATACGAGTAAAAACATTTCAAACGTTCGCAGTAAATATAGAGTGCAAACGTATTAGCAAACAGGAAAGATACATTTTTGAAAAATCATAATTTTCCGTCAATTTATTCCACGATATATTTCAACGCGAGCATACGATCTCTTTTCTTCTCTCTCTCTCTTTCTCTCTTGGGAAATCGCGTGTAAAAAAACTTTGCAGTCGGTTAAACGCGCATCGCGTATAAGGCACGACTTTGTTAAAAAGACGCAACACAGTCGTTTGCGATATTTAGTATTTAGACAGTTGGTATTTAGCACGCATAAATATGCAAAGAGTAAGAAAGAAATAAAGAAGAAGGATCGGTGTATTGGAACATATTTGAATGTCCGCGCGTGAGTACGCTTGCTTTGGGGAAGAGTATTAAGCGCAAGCAGTTTATGTAAACAGGAAAACGATTCAATTGAAATGGTTGTACGGCGACGGCGGCAAACGTTTATAGCAAAATCGGCGAATCTTCCTGTTCGCCCGTATAGATTCGAATCAAAGCGCAGTTAAGCAATCTCTGCTGTGTGCTTTCGGTGAAAAAATGCGCCAATAGAACGAGCACATAAAGCCGATTTCAGCAACGGTGTACATGCAGGCAGGCAAGCAAATAGCACCTCGCAATTCCTTTGATGCGTCAAGCCGAGTCAGCTCTTGGATACACGATACAGCTTACGAGCTGCTATGCTGCTGCCGCTGCTGCTGCTGCACACATGCCGCGGGAAATCGGTCGAGCACATGCTTTCCCAGATTTCCGCAGATTCTGATACACGCTAAGACACACACGCGCGCATCGATAGGAGACCACCGTGTTTGCGGCACTTTGAAAACAGAGAGCGGGCGGATCACCTTCCTCGTCGTCTTCGTCGTTGTCTTATCCACAACAGACGACGACGACAACGACGACGAGGTAAAAGAGGGAGGGAGGGAAAGAGAGAGAAAGAGAGAGAGAGAGAGAGAGGATATAATTATTAGGCAGACCGAAGCATTACATTGAAGAGAGAGAGAGAGTTTGCGATCATCCAAGCAACGACGAGTTTATATAGATATATAGACATTCTCTCGTGATTCTTATACGTGCTCCACTCCTCCCCGATTGAATGAACCAAGTATATTATATGGCCGCTGCAACCTTACCGCTGATGGATACCGTCGTGTGTATTTTACAAAAATGATTAAGGAGTGTTTGGAAAGTTTCAAGCGGTTTCTTCCGTTTCTTTTTCCTCTTCTTTTGCTTTCTTCGTCTTTTTCGAAATGCTCCGAGCGAAGTCTTCTTGTTTTATCCGATGAACAAGTTTTTACTTTAATTTTCAGTTTGGCTGCTCGATATATACTACATTCTTGGCATTCCTTCGCCTCTGTTATTACAACGATGATTATTTACGATACTCCCTATTACCTATTAAAATTGAACGGCAAAGAGAAATTTGATGATAGATATCGAAAATTAATCATCCATTTTATTATCAATAGTTTCAAGTGAAATTTGCCTTGAATGTTAAACTACGTGATGGCTTATCGAACGATCTTATCACTAACAACATTCAATGGCAGTCTGCTTAACGTGTAATTTCACGTCTCTTCTTTAACAATTCATTTCACTAAATTATTTGTACAATCTTTTGAAAATCTCGTTATAATTAGCAATCTGCGTGAGTCAAGGTAAGAGGTGCATTTGCGATGTAATTCAATATGAGGCAACGAGGTAAATTTAGCCGTTTTACATTATCAACTTTGAAGTTGTTACGCAATGTTGTGCGTCTGAGAAAACTAATTGAAATTCACGTGGTCAGGTGAAGCTAACGAGTTAACCGAAGTATTATTTTTATTATTGTTTTTTTCAAACGTAAACTTTCGACGTAATGACGGGTAATTAAGATTAAGCATCCAATAATAAAGATTATTTATTGCATCATTAACAAGAGAAAAAAAAAACAAAGTAATAAGCGCGTGCATAATAGGCCGTGGTCTCTTAACTCAATTTCCATCGGTAATTATGCTGCGGATCGCAGCTATGTATACCAAATAAGCCAACAGCAGCGCCGACATGACGTGAAATCGTCGATGCCAAAAGAGAGAGAGAGAGAGAGAGAGAGAGAGAGAGGAAGAAAAAACAAACTCACTACCGAAGGAGCCTCACGTACGCATCAGGACAATCATAGAATTATGATATAAACGAGAGCGAGAAAAAGTCGTCGCCTTCGACCACGCACTGGAATGCTCGCCGTGCACGCACAATGAGCTTGCCTTGTTTTTTATCGTGCTCTCCATTCCATCGAATGCTCCTTCAAAATCTAAATTGCAGTTTGCCAAGGGGGCATCGTTTTTATACGTTTGTTTTCGTTTGTTTGTAGATTGGCAAAGTCTAGATTAGTCAGAGAACGTGAGTATAGGGACCCTACTAATGAAATCGACGACGAGAGCCCTCGTCGGCAATTCGAAGACTGTAATTTGGCTGAGCGCGCGACGCGAATGGGTCAACAAGGCTGTCCGTGTAGAGAGATAGATTGAATCTCAAAGAAACAAAGAAAAAATTGCCGAATCCGTGAGTGCATTCGCGCCTATTTTTCTTTGATTAAGCAGACAACGCATATACTTTGAAATTGCATTGTGCTCGAGTGCGCCCATCTGAATGTTTATCTTGTGAAAGATTTGCATAAAAGGTATTAAAGAGGCTTTGACGTACGTGTGAACGGTATAGCTAATTTATAGCTAACGAAACGCTCGCTGAACAAAATAAAAAGAGCAAAAAAGCCAAAAAAAGTTTTGCAGTGGTAGCATTTGAATGCAGCCGACAATCGAATAAGGAAAATTGGAGAAGTGGCTTGAAGGGGAAACTCCGCGAGGCATCCCGTGAAAGGTGCGCTGGCGTGCTTTAAAAGGCGAATAGAAAGTAAACTAATCGGCCGGCACTAATTCCACGGTGATTCGTCGAGAAGAGATAAGCCCTCTCGACGAATATGGAAAAAGAAAATGAGCAGCGCGCCGCCGCCAACGCCGTTACCGCGCGAGAAAGCCAAGAAGGGGAGGATTATATTATAGCTCGTTGGCGGCGCGAAATTTCTGATTTTACGTGCCTTCAAGTGTAATTATGCTTTAATTAAATTAGCCGCGGGATTGCGATCCAACATCGCTTACGCGAGAAAGCTAGCGATTGAGTGAGAGCAGGTTTTTATTAATTTGATCCGACAAAATTATTAGGCTACGACAATGTTTAATTACGCGTTGTAATGGGATTACGTTAACAACAGGCTCGTGAGATTATGTAATTTTCCTCTGAAAGCTCAAGCAGCGAATTACATATACATAGTCACACGTTACACGTTCAGTTGATTGTAATTCACGTTAAAATCTACGCAAGATCTAAATATTTCCGCAAGCTCGTTTCTTTTATTTTTGACGGTTTTTTCTGGCAAAAACAGGTCGATCGAATGAACGTTCATGTTAGCTAATCGTTTTTTTATCTATTCGTCTTGATATTAAACATTCAACACTATCGACGTAGAATCAATATAGCGGTTTATTTGCGATTGCTCGCTTACATTTTACTCTCAAACGGCTCCTTTTTAAACGTTGATGCAAAAGTAATGTAAATTACTATATTGTTTTGATGTTTACGATTAAGTCGTGAATCGTCGAAAGGTACAAGTTGTATTAACCAAAACGGAAACAAAATGGACTGGAGGGCAGAGAAGAAGTATATATGTACGTAAACGGTGTAAATGCAAAACGAGCGTGCGAGAGCCAATCAATCATAAGCGAAAAAAGGGATGCGCGAACGTAAAACTCGTCACGCCGTGAATTTCAAACGAGATGAGCCGAGCTCAGCACGCATGTTGCACTTTCTCTCAAACACGCATCTCGCACACGTACACACACACACACACACACACACACACACACACACACACACACACACACACACATATATATATATATATATATATATATATACTACGCATTCGTTGCAGAGAGCGAACATTCGTCCGAAAAATCAGCGCAAGATTTATTGGGCATGGCAGAGAGGTAAAGGAATAAAAAACCAGTAAAAAAAGGAAAAAGAAGCATCAGAGCAGAGAGCATCAAAGGCGCACTTTAATTGTCCGAAATTAAACGAAGCTCCTCTCTCTTTGACTCGTTGTGCCAGAGAGAGCGCACGCAGGTGCTCGTTCCTTCCCTTCAGCTAACAAGCCGGTAATAACCTGGTTGTGCTCTCTCTCTTTCTCTCTCTTTCTCTCTCGCTCTCCCTCTCCATCTTACTCGCCAAGAGTTGGTACACCTCCCTTCCCGATCTTTCTCGACTTTACAAGTCTGCGGGCGCGCCATAAACTTGATTGTATGTTGGATTTATAAACGAGGCTCTAAGACAGGTGCTTCCGTCGAAAGAGAGAAAAGCTCGATTAGAAAATCAGAGTCCTTCAGAAGCTATCGTCGTCAGCGTCTATAACGCGTGCGAAAGGTAGAGAGAAGAGAGAGAGAGAGAGAGAGAGAGAGAGAAAAGAGAGAGATTGATCTCGGCAATTTGCGGTGATTAATCGACGATTAGGGTCTCGCGGCTCTATACGTTCCACGGTTGCTGCGTCGGCTCTATTGCCCGTGTGATTGATAAGCGCCAGTGCATCCATATATAGGATCTATGCTTTATACGATTGACGGCTGATCCCAACTCGCGATCGTATATGTGTTTTTAGCTCAACGCGCCCGCGCGCGTATGTCTGTGTACCTTCGTGTGATTCATCGACACCTTTGACTTTTTCTCGCAAACTCTTCGTTTAGTTGACGGATGATCTGTTGGGCTGCTCAAGGCATTAGCCATTCCGACACTATGTCTATTTATTTTCTGTGAAGAAAAGCGATTATTTTGATATAACAAGAGTGACGCGAAAGTTGATTATTTTTCAAATGCTATTTATTAATTTGAAGGGAAATCGATATTTCCGTGAGATATAAACAGTTATATTTAGGAAGCGTAAATACTTGTTTTTCTTTTTTTTTAATACCTATACGAAACATTGCAAAATAATCTGGAAAAAACTGTTTAATATTTTTGACGAGAAATAATACGATGTATCAGCATGTTGAATTGTTAATGAGTTAACTTTGAATAAAAAATCCATTATTTACAATTGGAAAAGAAAGACAACTTGCTTAAATTTTGAGGTTGTACATATTTCTAAAACAATAAAAGAAAAGACAGATAATCGATTGTCATCGAGATTAATCGATACAAGGAATCAACTTTAATGGACTCACCGACGTAACATCGCAACAACAAATAATACCGCAGTTATTTTCGTAGCCGATGTTTATCGTTGATGATAATTACCATAACATGGCGGATAATAACGTGTTCGATGCATCTGAGCATGGGTGTACATCTAATATCGCGTGAAAACACGACTTTAGAAAGAAGGTCGTCTAATGCAACTCGAGTGTGAAATATAATCGACAAGGTGCTAGTCGGTAAGCAAAAAAGAAAAAACCAATCTACTCTATCTCGCGTTTTAAAAAGTCGCAGATATCTAATCAATTGCCATTATACGCGCGCTCTTCGCTTTTAATAGACACGCAACGACCATCAAGTGCGCATCAGCGGAAAATGTTTGTACAAGCAAACTCTCTACGTTTCAAACAACGACAGCCATACATTTAACCGTCAACTATGAACGCGTATAATAACAATTTTGCCAATTTCAATTTGACGAATTTCTCCCGAATATCGACGAAACATTCATTTAACGAACGTGTATATATAGTAATAATTGGAAAGTTTCTACGTCGCGCTCTAGAAAACGAGTCTCACGCGCGAGCTACGATATTATATACTCGGTATTTTTGCGCGTTACGATAATAGATATTATTGCGAGCTAGCTACAAGGAAAATTCAAGGATGCAGTTTGGTCACGAGCTGTGCGAGCTTTAAGCCGACCTTCGAAGATCATAAACGAGCTGAGAAATGAGAATAACGAGAGAGGAGTAGGAGGAGGAGGAGGAGGAATCCCATGCTCGTGTAATCTGGTCTCGGAGTAATTGTACGTTATACGCCAGGAGTGAGATAGAGAGTGGGGCAGGAGAGGGGGGGTGTATCAGCGAAAACTCACGGCAGAAGGAGAAAGAGGGAGAGAGAGAGAGAGAGAGAGTTCTCAAACGAGTACATATATATGCATAGGATACGGGACGCTTTAATGTGGATTTTTGCAAATTACAAAATAAACTCGATACATACCGCGCCCCAGTCAGTTACATATAAATAGAGGTAAGCGAACCCTCCTTGTTTGCTCGAATTGTTAGGTCCTTGATGGTTATTGAAGCGCTGACTTATTGCCCACTACGCGCAAAGCGCGCACCTCTCATGTTTATTTTGCTCACTCTGTGATAGGGTTCATTTGTGCGTGCGTGGAATGCAATTGCCTATCCTATGTACCCACGTATACGTATATACTTCCTTCCCACAACTATTGCATGGAGCAAATTTATATACACTCGACGTGCTGCTTATACTGCTGCTACTGCAACTACCGCTGCATACGAGATACACATCAAACTCTATATGGGTTTATAACATACATCTTTGTTTTTCTTCAAATGCTGGGTTTGATACACCAAGACAAGTTTGGGTCTTAAGAGCGACATTCCATTACTCGTGCTAATGACTGGATATTCTATTATTTGACGTACAGCGCGTTTACACGGTTACGGGCAAGAGCTACTGGGGGTGTGTTGCGTCTCGTAATTTTTCTATAAATTCAGCCACGATGGCATCAACATAAAACATGCTAATTCCATGGCCCAAGCTACACACAAATATTCCGCGAGGCAAAAGTTTCCGCGAGTAGCACGACTTTTCTTATCGCAAACTTCCTTCGCGAAGCAGCGCACAGACAATGTATACAAAATTACGAGCTTAAAAGTTGTCGAGAGCGAAAAAAAACGAGAAAATCGCCGTCATCGCAGCAATACACCTGCAAAGTATATTATATAAAGAGGGATATAAGTTGATGCTGATGAAATGCATATTGCAATTGAATTATCCTCGTGCTAATAAACAATCGTACAGCATCGTGAACGAGGACAACGCCCATGTATTGCGTTCACGTATGAGAGAATCCTGTGATATAAACGAGTGCGTAGTATATGTACGTGATGCGTACAAGCCGATGGGCGTGTGGGTGTACGTGTGTTTTTTGACGTATTTCACGTTAGGATGGGAGATCATAATGTCTTGGATCTGTGGCGAGTGAGCAGCGACGGGAAAAAGGGGCTACTGGCATAAATAATGCGCTTTCGCGAGAGAGAAGAGGCCACACGGACGGCACGCCGTGCCGCGCGCTCGAGACCACCATAGGAGAGAGTGTGTTACAGACACATGCGCCACGCGGACAAAGTATAGTAGCCCCCGAGGTTATGCTGTGCGAGCGTGACACACATACACGCTTACAACTACTTATTGAACGAAAAATCTCAAGCCTACGTTCGTCTCCCTCTATTTTGTTTTCTTTTTCTTTTTTTTCTTTTTTTTTCACGTGCATTTACCGAGACTGTATCGACGAAACATTATATTTATTGGACGAGATGATGAGAGCTGGGATGTTTACCGTCGATGATATACTTATTAGCTCCAGCAGAAAAGAGCCAAATGCCAATCTCGTTTATACCACGGCCATTAAGATTTTTTCAGATATTTTACTGATTTTTTTCTCCTGACTCGCACTCCTTAGAGTACCTTTTTAATTTGTATTTGGGTAGCCTGCTTTCTGCCCTTTTCGAGTTAATTTTCGACACAATTTTTTGATTAATCGTTTCATCGATCGAGTATTTTTTTCATTTTGCCAAATCTGTTGTACGTGAGATGTTAGGAGTTTCAATTTATCGAGTATAGGTTCAGAGAAAATGTGTAATTTTAACCCGAGTAGAATAATTCGTATAACGAATGTACAGAGAGAAGCATTTTTTTTGCAGAGAAAGTAATTTAACATTTCGAAATGCAAACGACTGTAGTTTGAGCAATTTCAATTTTCTAGCTAAGCGTCAGCGAAATGTAAAAGAAGAGACGAAATGAGAGCGCGTGGATAAATGAATACGCATGACGAAAAGTGGAAATTTGAATAATAGCATTCGGCGAGTTGCAGTCGGCCAGCTATTTTTTTTGTGTGCAAATGATGCCGCGATAATTGTTATCGTTCTTTCTCTCATGAAGATCTTTCTTGGACGGGCCGAGAGTATATTAAGTTAGCAACATCTTCCGTGAAAGTTTAAAGGCGAGGTTGGCCACCACAGTTCTGGAAATGCTCGTGAAAAAGTTTTTTCTTAGCCAGCGGCTACAGACTTCGTCCATCTGACGTCGTCGTCGTCTCAAGTTTTACGAACAAGTTTGTGTTCTGTTCCAGATTGAATTGGTTAGGCCAAGAGGCGAGAGAGACACGGGAGAGTGTACGATTTCCAAATGAGGAGTGAAATTTCGTAAACGTTTGCTTTTGCGAAGCTTAAGCTTCCCAGTTTCATATTCAAATTCCAAATTGTCGACCTCGTCAGCACTTCTCATTTCACGGAATGGACGAAGTTGTTATCAACTGAAGCTGCTCAGGTGAATCTCTGTTATTTGACATGTAAACTTCAAATTTACTCAACTCCTCTGAGATGTGCCTGTTAAGAAATGATTTGTTAACGAAGTCATACGAAGCTTTCAAACAAATTTCATACAAAACACAAACGTGTCAATAAACGGACTTCATAAATGTTTACCTCTGTAATGTCTGAATAGATATTTGCTACGAGCGAATCTGCACTCAAACATATCGTTAGTTTTTTATTGACTTACAATATACCACTGAAGAAACCTTATTACCGGTTTTACTTAAAACTAATACAATGAGCATTTGAGCAACTTGCAATTGATTTCATTTTTGCAAGATCAGAATATTACATTTTGAAAACTGGAGTAAACGGATTAATTACGAAAACTCAAAGTTGACGATAAACGTAGTCTGGGTTATCGGAATAACTCGTTACATTTTGCAAAGTCGTCAAACAGAGATCACACTAATTATATATGCGCGCAGGTGCGCCAAATTTTCGAAGCCGACAAGTCTGGTTGCGCATAAACGTACCACCATATAATTGAAAATCTCTCCGAGGCAAACAATAAGCGTCTTGCCGTCGATTGTCGGATCGTGAAAGAAAACAAATCGAAGAAGAAGCGTATTTTTTCTTATTTTGACGTTGCGTAATCACGCTCGCACACCCTGCAGCAGCTGCGCCCATCTCATTTACTTGCAAACCACCCCCTCTGGGTTGTACAAGCAACAAGTACTCGAAAAATACACTGGTTCGCAAGCCACGTGGGGTGTCTCACTTCGAGGAACACATAACAATGACGTTGCGTCGAGTATGAAATAAGAAAAAAAGTAGCAGCAGCCGCGAGAACAAAAGGAAGTAAGAGCTGTGCAACAGCAACAGCAGCAGCAGCAGCAGCCGCCGATCGCTATCTGCATGCCGATATCGTTGCGGCCGATCTCGATGCGAAAGGGAGAGAGAGAGAGAGAGAGTTCTTTTTTTCGTATGTATGCTGTGTATATTCAACGCCGAAAATGCGGGTAACCCGATTCGATTGTATGAATAAGACACCTCCTATTGCACATGCACATGCACACACACACACACACACCAGACTTCGAGAGTGCAAATGAAGATAATGCCCACGCCGAAATCCGAGGCGAACGAATGCAGGTGTTTGTGTGATTCTTTTCTTTTTTCTTCGTCTGTGCAAGAGCACAAGGTATATATATATATATATATAACCTCTACTACCCATGTTATATACGGAAATGACGAAGCAAGCCCTTCAGCTGCCGTTCGACGTATATTATACATGTTTGCCACGGTTACCGGACTCGAAGGGATGTACATGTGTATAAATGCGAGGGAGGATGCGTCGTGTTTACTTAAATCGTTCGTAGAGGCGATTCCAACAACACTTTGTAAATATATGCATTTCTCTCCGTTTCTCCTCCTTATATTTTCAATTTGTAAGTGCTACGAGCTACCATCCAATTTCTATCGAATGCTTGTCAGAAGAGTTGAAATGTTCATACCCGAGGATTAATCTTGTATAGTTCAGGTATGTATACGATTCTTTTGTAATGTTTCCTCGACTAAAGTGACGGATATAAGCATATGGAAGTCGAACTCTTGTGATTGATTCAAGATTATATTCCTCAACGACTTCCGGTTTTACCGTTAAACTTTAATGAAATTAGGTATGATACTTTAATTTAGAACAGAAAATACAGGATCAAACGAGTTTTTTCATCGTTGAGTGAATTAAAAGAAAACGTATTTTTTTGTTATTATACCTTGTGAGAGTTGCATCATATACGCATCAAATTAAATAAAAATACGCATCTAAAAAAATATGAGAAGAAGAATAGAAGAAAAATACGACAGCTAGGAAAAAATGACAACTTTCTGTAACAGTCTGAAAACAATCCTGAAAAAGCATTTCCATCGAGCGTAACAAAGAAAAATAAAACGCACAACACGAAATAGAATAGTACAAGTCAAAATGCAAAAAAAAAGAGTGAACACTAGTAGCGTTTCCCAATGTGTGCGCTTGACGGGAAAAATTTGTAAAGATACACAGGCGTTCGAATATTTTTGTAGGCGTGCACGAATGTTTGCTCAATCCTAGAAAGCCAAATAGTCGTCGTATCCCGCCCGCGGTATAGTTGGAAAATATGCATGTGAGCACGTTTTTCACGCTGTTTATATACGACCACTCTCCTGCAAAATCCCCAAAGGTGTTGTACTACGTAGAGAGATAGAGAGAGAAAGAGAGAGAGAGAGAACCCCTCTGGATACAAGAAGAATTGCCGCAAATAAAGCCAACTCTAAAGTTAGTGTGCACAGCCGCATCTCTTATTCTTTTCTTCGATAAATAACTAATTTTCATCAGGCTGTAAAGGCTTCGTGAAGTCGATTGATTTCGGTGTCAGGATGAGAAGCGAGTTTTCGCAGCCAGCTGCACTGTTGTTTATGATTCTTACCCGTGAGATAAAATCGACGTTACACACGTTCCATTATACCTATCCCATATAGAAGCGCACAAGGCGCGCGAGATTTGAAATTGACCGCGCGACTGCGTTTAATTTAATTCAATCGACCAAATGCGAGAGGAAATTGAACTAACGAGCCAACGTGTGCGCAGTAGAATTTTCACCTGTCCTTATATATGTATACATCGATGCGAATTATGAGTATACGATAATTTTTAAGCCGAGCGATTTTACGATGCGACGATACGTGCATTGCACGCACACGTGCAGCTGTCTGTTGAGCTTCGTTATGAACGATTGCACGTTCGTCACTCTCTCACTCTCTCTCTCTCTCTCTCTCTCTCTTTCATTACAATTGCTCATTATTATCGGCCTTGTTTGCCTTATCAAGTCGAATGATGGTTTTTGGAGAATGCTTCTTTTTTTGTTCAATCAATTTTAGCCCGAAAGTGTACTTTATGGTTTTCGATATTCCAAAGGTTACTTCAATGTAATTTCGATAAAGAAGAAAAGTTATATGCTTACAAGTGCAAACAATTTACTTGGCTTCTTGCGAGAATCGTATATTCATTAGCAAAGTGAATGCGCGCACGGCGAGTGAATCTCTAAGAAAACTATAAAGTCGTCCGTACGTACGTGATGCTACTACCGAGTGGTCTAATCTCCCTCTCTCTCTCTCCCTCTCTCTATTATTCTAAGTGAAGTCGTAAAGCAACACGAGAGAGATAGAGACTGGGGGGGGGGGGGGAGGAAAAAAATAAAAGTGACTTGACTTTGGTGAGATTATTTTACAAGTTTGAATATACCTATATATCCCGTCTATGGAAAGCGCGTACGTTGGGAGCAGTAGCGTGATACTTTAGATGATGGCGTTTATGCAGCACTGTCAGCTGAAAAATTGCTCGGGAGTGACTATTTCAGGATCTTTAGTATGTACGAAAGAGCTACTCCCCGTGTCAAAAGGAAAGAGACGCATGGGCATTTTACTCAAACACATAGCAATGTCGTGGGAATCCACTTGGCTGCAAAGTCCACTTTATTTGATTGAAATTCCGTTTGCGATACTTGCTCGTACGCGCGTGCGACAAGCATGTCGCTTGAAATACGAGATTATAATTTTGCATAAACGTTTTCTGTCGAGTATTAGTTTTTTTTGTTTCATTTAATTTGAAAGAGAGCAGTGCATCGACCGCTGTTCGAGCATTTTAATTAAGATTTTTCATTCCACAGCTGCTCTGTCTAATTTTGTTAAAACACGCTACTCATCCATGGGCAATTCACAATTTAATCAGCAGCAACTCGCCGTCGCTGAAAGGGATTGCAAAAAACAAAATAAAAGAAAACAATAGGAGTAGGGGCGATTGTCGGTGACTATAACTAACAAGAAAGCAGTGCACGTTAATGGAATCGAGTCGAATATTGAAAGTCAGTTGCACGATATTCCCATACACATATTCGCGAATAATGACTTTGAAGTAACGTCATTTAACCGAGTCGACGCCTCGCTTAACAGTAATTGACAGAGACGTCTTGTAAGTTATTGTCGGCATGACGAAGTTACTTTATATACTCTTCGGCATCGTTTACCTTGATTTATTCTCTTTTTTTTATTCGTGCTTGCTGCTCGGTCACCGAGGAAGAGCTTGTATGCAGCTGCTTTTATCAAAAAGCCCTCGAGCTCCTCTTTCGACCCGTGGCCCGAGCATAATGTTACCTAGATGGATGATTCTGGAAATATTGAAATATCGTTTACAGTATCGAAGATATTTTGATCGTTATACCATAATAGCGATGACGATGAAGTTACGTTTAAAAATATTTCATGAATTTCATAATGGAAGCTATTTTTATAGAAATGTGTTATGAACCTACAAAGAAGCATACCGCGGAGAATTGTCAATGTCCACAATGTCGTAGTTTTATTTTAAAGTTTCATTTAAGAAAGTATTAATTATTTAATAAAACGTTTATACTTTAACCGATGGAAGGAATATGGGACTGCACTATCTGAAAAGACTTCAACGTTAACATGGTAAACAAAGCATAATCGTAGCATGGATGATTTCCATCTTATTTCGATTAAGCTCTTATCGTTGACAGCTCCGAAATTCGATCGGCCTTGTAGAAATGAACGTGAAAAAAAGATCTAACGCAGCGATTGTAAATCAGCCATTAGAACGGTGCACTCTCTTGGCGTCATAACACTCGCGCAGCAACTCGCATAAAGTATACATGACGGCGCTCTCACTCTTTCTCTCTCTCTCTCTCTCTCTCTCTCTCTCTGTCTCTCTTGTTTACAATATTAGCACTCAACCCATGCACGGACATCAGCGTGAAAGTGCAAGAGCGCTTTTGTGTGTACGCGCCGAACGTTAAAAATACGCGCTCCATAGCCGCAATAACCCACGTAACAATAATTTTTGCGAGCGCGCTTCATTTTCAAGCTCGACGCACCCCTCCCCCAGCTAGAAAACGTATATATCGTGAAACGAAAGCTTTTCGATTCGCAATTACTCGACCGTGTACAAACGTATTTCGAGATTGATTCGAACGAAGTACTTTTTTTTTCATTCACGTGTCTATAAACCGTTGTGAATAGTAAAGCTTTTTTTCTCAATTGTAAATTGCGTTTTCTTTCTTCGTAATAGAATAAAAATTATTATTGATTATCATGGGTTCAATTTCGTGGAATTATCGGTATTGATGTGGTTATTTTGCTTGATGAAACGGTCGTAAATTTTTCAGCGTTAAGCGTCAATAGCTATTCATAGGAAATGCAGGCCTTTTATCAATTCAACAAAATCAGCGAGGATGAAAATTGTCCAATTTCAATAATAAAGAGAAAAAAATATCCTTTCACGGCAGGTATTTATATACTTTCCACCAACGATCAAAAAAAAAAGAAAAAAAGAAAAATCCGATTCATCGCACTAACAACCCACTCAATCGAACTCATTCAACTGAAACTAATTAATCGCTCCATAAAACATTACGACGTTATAGAGAAGAGCTTTTTCTAATTAAACGCGATTTGCTATCCTCTCCTACCCCTTCTCTCTTTCTCTCTCTCTCTCTCTCTCTCTCTCTCCTCAGTAAAATAGCGCAAGGTGATAAGGATACTAGTAGTACTTGGCGAAACACTCCTAGAATTGCCAAGTAGCAAAATACTTCGTTTTGACCTAAAAACGCAGCTGGAATAGTCAAATATGCAACTGCACACGCTTGGTTAAACGATGCGCCGCGGAATAATTTCCATTTGGATTATTGTCAATTCAAACGACAAGTATACACACTCACTCACAAACAAACACAATATATCCTAACAAGAGAGCGAAAAAAAGGACGAAAAAACTGGTCTTTTGTGCGCGCAAGAGAAGAGATACTTAACGATATTTGTCGGTTGGTCCAGTAATTAATTGCTTTATCACCTGGGGTACGTCTACAAAAGCCACATTGTCGCGATAATGGGAATCTTCTCAATCGCTGCAGCTTGAAAAAAAATGTAAAAAAAACAGATCGCTAAGCGTAATTCAAGCATTTAAAGCACTCGAGGAATATCCCTCTTTCTTTCTTTCTCTCTCTCTCTCTCTCTCTCTCTCTTTCTCGTACACTCGCACGAGCAGAGGCATTGTGCATTCAAGTCAGCAGCTAGCAGTGAGCATCGCAGGCGCGCGCAATGCGGCTCCTTATACGTGGAATGCGTATTTTTGCTCTCTCACTCTCTTTCTCTCTCAACGACGCGGACATTCAATGCGCATTACGGAAAGCCAAAGGCCGCGGTATGCGAATTACCGCAAAGTACGTGACATCGATTAGTCGTCGGCCACCGCCACGAAAAGAGCCATACTCTCGCGCGCATGCGGGTATATAACAAGTGCCCTGAATTCTCTCACAAGCGGACCTTTTATCCACTGTTAGTATCTGTGTGTACGATACCGAACTATTGTCTTTTTTATTTTTGTTGAGATAACGACTAGCCAAGTATTTCTTTTTCATCGAAAGAGAAATCGGTTGACCCGCTGGGTTGCACCGAGAATTCGAATGGTTTTTATAGCAGTAAATTAGGTGGTTTCTTAGCTAGACATGACTCAGAGACTAACTTGGCATCGACGAGTGATGAGCTGCATAAGGAAGCTCGACCGTTAACTCACGAGTTAGTCCTAGACAAAAGGAAATGCTAAATTACTTATTATAGAAATATCAATTGTCATTCACGTAATAGGGATACCCTAATTGACAATAACAATGGAGCCTTATACATCGATTATCTTGATTTTCATCGTTGAAAAAGCCCCGTTATAGTAACAAAGAAAGCGTTCACCGTCAAAATCAAAGCGAAACGAAAAGAAGAAAAAAGTTGGTTATTTTGAAACCCATGCACATGCTTACGTCAAGTGTTGTATAAGACGAAAAGAATAACATGTAACTGGAACAGTTAAGCAGCCAATTATTTCTGACTGCACCAAAAGACGCCTGAACAAGCTATATAACCTACCTAAGGCGCCTCAATTAATATTCCGAAGAGAAAGAGTACGAACGAATGCCACCGAAAACCTTTCGCTCTCGATTAGCCCACATCCTGCTCCTCTTTCCCTCTCCGTCGCCCCCCCCCCCATCTCTTTCCCTCTTTCTCCACCTGCGCTCCAGCCACCGAATAAATTAAGCCACATGTAAGCATCCGCGAATCGCCGCGGTAATTAAATATACACTCTCCCCGCAACGGTGCATTCTACAACCTTTAATGACGAAGCGGAACAACAAGAAACGCACAGCTTCGCCTTGAATCCCATACATCTATTGAAATCAATTTATAGAGATCGAAATTGTCACACGTACACACGAGCACGCGCCGATTAATGGAATTCGAACGACATGAAACATATTTTATACGCGACGACGATACACTCGGTCAATGTTATACCTTCGTTAATTACCAAAAGCCCGTCGTTTATTTGCAATCTGAAGATTCGACATTAAGAAAAAAGCAAAAAGAACACGTGATGCGTTTATACGAATAATTTATTTCTACAGTGCGGTGATTTACAAGCTAACGGCTTATTAATTATTATCGAAGAGAATATATACTTGAGAGGGCTAAGTTTTAACGGTATCTCAAGTTAGCTTGCGCGTACGATCGTAAATCGATTTGTAGCTGATTAATTTTAGATTACCAACGCTGACAGTTCTAAACGCGCATTCTAGCGCGCACGCCTACTCATCAAACGTACACACATATATACGTCTGAAAGTAAATTGAACGAAGATGATTCTTTTTTATTCTTTTCAATTGAACAACCTGTGCTTTTTCTATAATTACATTTCGGCGATAACTTGCGAGTCGTCTTGCATACGCACATACGATATTTGTATTCGATATCCATAGTAGACAAAAGAAGAGTAAATTGAATTTCGCGGTTGCACAATTAACAATCTCCAAGTTGGAAGGGAACTTTTGATTAGCGTTTGAGTGAGTAATTAATTTGTTTTTGATTAGTTTACGCATGGGTAAGGAGATTTTTTCGTTGTTCTCGAAGAGCGTTGTTCACACACTGATTACTCTGACCACGCTGGCGCAATTTCCTTGTAAAGGCAATACTACGGACGAATGAAAAATAAGGCATATCTGTGGCTATCGCGAGTAGATTTTCCAAGACAAACACGTTGAAATAATCGCATCAACATATATGATTCACTGGAATGAGTTAGTCGTTGATCGTGCGCACAATGATTCACCAATAAAATGAAAACGTGCTTTGGTTTCGCCACATGGCAGCACGACGATGACAACCTTTTTTCTCCAAGAATGCAAAAAAAGAAAAAGAGTGGTAAAGTCGGATAGATGGCCTCCGGCTGGATGAATTGACCATTATCGACTTTGCTTGAATATTTTTCTCTTTGGTTGTTGGCAATGTCGTTAAGGTAGCCTGCAGCCCTAATCATCGTACCAAGTGTTCATTAAAGCGAAGGGATGGAGGAGAGCTAACGAAGCAAGGGCTGCAGAGCTGCGTGTGCGACGTTGATGCACACACATACACACACACACACACACAAGCTAGTGCTGGTACTGCTGCTGCTACTGCTGCTGCTGCTGCTGCTGCTGCAGGCTAACGTTTGCCTAATCGATACTTAGTCCGCGCTCTCACTCGCCTGTCGCCTGTCAAATTCGCCGGCTGTGTAGCTTCCGTGCGCGATTTACGAGCGGACTCGTTAATACGTTAGCACGCATTCGAATCACGTATATATACATGCACAAGAGGAAGAGCGAGAGAGTGAGAAGGACTTGCGTTGCTAGTACTGCTGCTGCTCTTGCTGTTATGTTTTAGACGCAACTATTTTGATTATTCTACATCGATCCTCGGTAACATGCGATAGCGGTGGAGGTTTCAAACTATGTGTATATGTATCTGTGTGCACGACATGTATATCACGTCTCTCTTACATAATATGCATGATGCGCTCTAGATCCGTAAGAGAGAGAGAGAGAGAGAGAGAGAGAGAGTATGTAGGTTAGAGCTCCAGCGCTCTGAAATTAAGTTGCACAAGCCCGAGCACACGCTTCAACAGGTTAAGAAAGTTTGCCGTGAGCACACGCCAACTTGTGAAAGAGTTTTACCCTCGTTAATTATAAATAAGACGTTCATAAATTTTCGCAACCTGTCGAAGTCTTTCGTTGCCCTCTCCCCCTTCACCAGCCTTTTGGCTTTTAGGGCTGTTTTCTCAGAGAAATTAAACGACCTCTTTACTATGCTGTTCTTTTGGAAAATTTACTTTGCTATACGATTGTAAGAGCTTAACCGTAACGTGATCGGTATTCGATATACCCTCGGAGAGGTTCTTTTTCAAGATTTGTTGCTATCATAATCACGTACGATTTTCCAACGAAGATTTTAATGAACATATGATTAGTAAAGGAATATTGAATAAGAAAAAATTTCGTTTCACGACGAACGTTTAATTGGATGTACGTCGGAAAGCGTGAAAATTGAGAGCAAGCTACATATAGATGTAGTGGAAGCTCAAACCAAGAAACAAATATCTCATACAGCTATATATACGAAATGACACGCCCCAGCAATTTTATCTGAATTTCGGGCTTGCACCAGAGAACGTTCACACGGCCGCAAACGCGAGTAAAAAAACAACTGTTTTTTAACGATTAAATTCGACTGTTCGCACCCGCACACGACTCGTAAAAAAAAAAAGAAAAAAGGTCGACCTTTCTCGCTTTGGCGCCCCTCTTCACAAAGATGCAATATGCCGACGAGTATAGAGGACGCGACAGCTCGTGAAAAAAAAGAGGTGAAACGAGCAAAAAAAAGTCAAAAAGTAAAAAGAACGAGAGCGAACTAGCCGCATCGCATCAGAAAGGATTCGTGCCATAAACTGTCGGTGTGAATTCACATTGCTCAATCAGTGAGCTTTATTCTTCTTTTTTTTCACAAGCACGACTGAATTTATCATGTACGATTCGTCACTGCGCTCGGTTGGCTTTGATTCGTTCTCGAATCGTTGCGCCTGAAATAATTATTTCTGCACGGACAAGTTTCATCTCTCTCTCTCTCTCTCTCTCTCGAGCGTGTGCGGACGATTTTTATTTCAATTTTAAATGTACTATATACTCGCAAGAGCACCCGCATTAATTGTCAATTTTATTCGCTGACCCTGTCGCGACCGCTACTGAATATTCGCTTGCGTGTTATGCGCGCATACATGTGCTAATTTAAAATTGACCCGTTGAAAGGGGAACTTGCGTTCGACTTTTCAACCCCCGCGTATCTCAATTTATTCGAATGGATGATACAGCGCAATCGCGCACGTTTATATCGTCGATAAGCTTGCATCCGAAAAATTTCAGCGATCCACATCAATCGCTGAAATTCTTGCGTCGCGTGAATTTTAATCAATTCTTTTAGCACTTGAGACAAGCAAACGATAGTTGGCGTGGGTTATTACGATAAATGTATTTTTAATGAAAGTACATAAAAGTCATTGACATACAAACATGAAAAAAATGCGAGGCTTAGTTAAATATGTAAATCCAAATGCAAAAGTCAACTGATGATATCGCTCGGTTTCGAGCGTATTATTCATTCTCTTGTGCGAGGCATTCGCGGATTACGAATATTATAAATGCGATGTTATTTTCTTTCTTTCAATTTTTTTACGTTCATTTTACCATAAGCTCGCGTGCATGATTCACAAAAGCCAGCTGCATCGGTATGAAAATCAAAGTCTTTACATACATACGTCTCGCGCAAATAATAATGCTCGCGTACTCGATTATAAAATTGCTCATGGTGTGTATAAATATGCGTACAAGAATTTATCAAATAGTCGTAGTACGACGTAAAATAATTGACGGATTCGACTTCTGTGTAATACAAAAAGCCATGCCGGTACAAGTACAGATCACGTATTGCGATATGTACTCACACGTATGGGTGCGTGTACGTGTGCGAACGAAAGGCATTGTATCCATCCGCGCGAATTAATTCAATTTCGTATAGAGCCAAACGATTGTTCCCATTCGACGCGCGCGCGAACGCGCTTTCAGGGCTACTCGATTAATTGATAACTTCGTTTTATACTGTTGCTCACTTTCGCGGCCGACCGCGTTAATTACATTCGCAATTACACACATTATCGAGTGCAAGCTGCCCTCGCCCTTTTTAAGTCCAAAATTCATATCGACGACTACGTATCGAATGCGATTGATTGTACTTGTGAATATTTTACTCTTGCGCGCCCACAAAATGTTCACCGCGCTCAAAAAACTCCTATTGTTTGGAATTCGATATTTGATCAAGTTCTCTGTGCATTGTAGCTATTCAATTTCATGCGCTTAACTTTGCCCAACGTAGCTTTCCGTTATATCGACGTCACGGTTCTATTTAACGGATCAAACTAACGTTATCAAACTCTTTGCAGCTTCGTTCGAGATGCATTAACTTTGCGAATGTTAATTGAATTTATAACGAATTACCCCAATGGCTTACCTTCAATTAATACAAATATCGCGTTTGTCGGGTAAACATGTTCACTCGCGTAAATAGCAATAAAACCGGTAAAAAGAGAAGCACTATCACTTTGCATGCCCGTCGAAACGACTCTTTTCAATCGTACGTATCACGATGCAAATGCTGTACACCTATATACACGTATGTAAGAAACAGCTCAATACCGGAGTACGAAAGTCGAGCTCAATTATCGAAATTGGCTGTCTCGAAAACGTCTGTATCGACATCTGCGTGTACATACGTATTTTTTTTCTCCTCTTCCTCTTTTTTTAACCATATTTATGCGGAAACGTTACGTAAGGTGCAGCATCAGCAGTATCCTCCCTCGGTGACCTACAAAGAGCTTAAAAAGATTCGCCGAGTTTACTACTAGTAGTCCCGACGCAGAACGAATGAATATATCCTCTTGCATACAGCGAACTTTTCATTAGAAAACTTGGACCGAGCAGCGTGCTCTCCCTCTCTCTTTCTCTTCCCGGAAAAGTCTACGTTTCATTAAGCTCAAGCTACACCAAATCGCAAATTTACATCTGCTTTTTCAAAGCTTTAGCGATCCAATGTTCGCGCCAACTTTTTTCTTCTTTTTTTATTTATGTCTCAATTCGATTTACCCTTTGACATTGTTCACTAGCTTTTTTCCTCTTTCACGTATAAATAAACTTTGATGAGAATTCCCCGATAAAAGTTTAAAATTTATGCCAGTTAGCGGATGATGCGATTTCGAATTTATTTTTTTAAGATTCGTTCGGCCCCAAAGTTCGAAATTGTTAAGTATGTACATTTTTTTCACTTTTCTCTCGGTTTACTTTGAAGTTTTGTAACAGATACGTAGACGGCGCGTATGTACTGACAAATCTTGGCTACAGAATACATATATATACACACAGACGTCTCGCCTGCTTGCGCGCATACTCAACGAACGTACAATTTGTCCGAAATAATAATTCAATGACTGGCATGGATTATCTAATAGCACGTCTGGACGTAGTATATATAGAAGGATAGCTTCGGTAATAATTACAGCGTTATATTCAACAAAAGAATGATCCACGGGAGAGAGAGAGAGCAATTTCCAACTGCGAACAACATAATAACGCCTCGGCGCAAAATTCTCGTCTTCTCGGGGTACATAATGCACGTGCACACGCTCGTACACAACTATTTAATCTTCCCCACGCGAGGAACAATGAACCTTCTCTCGCGGAAGAATATATATAAAAAAAAAGTTCAAGGAAAGCCAGTTAACCTCAAGGGCGAAATCGCGCGACAACCGCGATAGGGATATAGTACAGAGAACGAGTGGGAAAAAAGGCTGCTGAACCACTGTCGCGCGCGATTACGTCTTCCCATAAGACCTTCTCTCTCTCTCTCTCTCTCTCTTTCATTTTCTCTGCCAAGCCCATCTTGTTGTCCTCACCAACCAACCGACCCCACTGACAACCCTTGTATACTTTTTATATTTAAAATTGCCATTCCGCCTGAGCAAACTTTCACCAGCGAGCATACATCGCGCTGGATTGTTAGCTTTTCATAAACTTGTTTAGAAAGGCGATTCGAGGCTACAGCTAATTTTTTAATACGATAAAACAACGAATAAAAGAATATCGGCCTGAAAGCTATTACTGCATGATGTACACACTTCATTTCTAGAAGAAAAGTTTTCCTACGTACAAAGTAAAGTAGCGCGAGAGGAAATAAATAGCGAATTGCAATTTTACGAGCGATTGAAGTACATTACAAGTGCTCTCTTTGCACGAACTGAAAAGAGCTACTTAACAGAATTAAAAAAACTCGCATCATGCAGAAGATACATATTTTTTGAAAAAATAAAGATCTAACAACTACAGCAGAGAAATAAAAATGATAGGAAAAGTTCAATTTTCTCCTGTTCTTGGAAGAATTCGAGGTAGTATTCTTCGCAATATTGACGAAACTACGAAGGTTTCCAAATCGAAATTCCAAGTAGACTGAGAAATCGACGTGGCACAGCGCGTTGTTTCCGCAATAATAGTTGACAGGTCGGAGGAAGAGAGAGAGAGAGATAGAGAGAGAGGAAGGACAAAAAGTCGAAGCTTCGGTGTTGAGCGAATGCCAAAGTCTATTCTCTACAACGCAAAAAAGTCTAAGTAGGATAGGCATCACAAGCCGCATCTGACATAGCTCATTCTCTGGTCATTTGTAGTGTATGCGCAAACAGAACAGTGCAGGACAACGGCGACTCCGAACAACAATCCAGACTCTACTGCTATACGGTACACGTTGTTTTTTGCGCATTACCACGCGCAGGTAGAGTGAGCTCCTTATAGTTTATGCCCCCGCACTCTCCTCTTCTCTAAGGTATCTCTCTCTCAAGGCTTCCCTCGTTTAAGCTTCGCCCATAAAACGATAACTCTCAACGCTAAAACCACAACGGGCCACCGCCAACGTCATAAGCTGTAAACGTGGATATTGAGAGAGAGAGAGAGACAAGTTCCTGCGCTTGTGTCTGCGTGTGTATCTATATACCTAGGCCCCAACCAGATACAAGATAATTAGATGGGGGACTTTTTATAAGCCAGCCAATCTTAACAAGAGAACTACTACTGCCCGAAAAGCACCATTATCACGCTTGATAAATTATTACGAGCCTTGTAGCTTTTTACCCCTTGTTTTTTACAGCAGACCCATTGTTCACTGAAGAACCTATTTTTTATTGCAAATTGACGACAAATTTCTGTTGAGCTTTTTCGCGAATATTTTCAACATTTTTGCGTTTTGCTTTTTGCTTTGAATTGGGGAATAATTTTTATACCACTTTACTTGATATATTCATGCATAGTAATAGCGAGGAAAGTAAAAATACGTTTTTCACGTGCGTTATTTTGTAGAAAAAATCACTTCTCATCACTTTGCTCTGTCTCTTTATTATTTCACTTCGCTTCACGAAAAGAGCGTCTGATTTTTCCATACGCGCATTGAGAAGAAGGTTAAAACAAATTTCACGAACATTTTCCAAGTTATTTTGCAAGATTTTCTAATGGGTCGCAATAGTTATATTTTAAACTTACGATTGTTATTCGTTTCCTCGAACAAAAATGAAGAATACACATAAATTTCAAATAGCTGCTCAGCAAACGAAACGGTTGGTAGCTAGTTTACAATCAAGATAAAATCAGCACGCTTTATTTATTATACGACGTATTATTATTTATGAAATTCGGTGTTTTTTTAGAAGAAATTGACCGACCCAATTTAGTCATTGACGTTAAATTGATGTCTTCTTTTGCCGAGCAATTTAAATATCGACTAAATTATATATTTATATCGATTGCGATAAGTGCGCTGAAAGTTGTATTCATCCAATAACAATTATTTAATCTGTATAGTGGTCATTAATTTTGAAATTGGATAGCGTAAGTCAGTATTAATTTTTGCGTGTCTCAAATATTTATCTGATATTCTAATATAGCAGTATGAAATTGATGATGTTTCATCAAATAACGGTAATAATAATATAGCTACATCGAGTAATATCATTTTGAACAGAAGTGCTATTTAATGATTATTCGAGATTTTGTATCAATCGATGCGAGTGGAAAATTGTACTATTGGTCGTTTTAAACACTAGTGATAACAAACGATGACTATATCCAAAAGAATCTCGTTAGAGCAAAGCCAAAACAAACAAAACATTATGCATGAAAGCATGAAAAATCTCATTTAAAAATCCCATCATACCGGTATATTCTGGCGTCAACGTGTCGATCGCCGGCCAGTCTCTACAGCGAGCGACCGAGCTTTTATCCAACGCAAAGAATGAAAGTAAAATAAAAGATAGAAACTTTTTCAAGTGGAAAATAAGCCAAGTTCTGGTATGCGTATATGTACTTTGTCGTGAAAATGGTATATATGTGTGTGTGTGAGAGAGATAATTTGATTTTTTTTAATTTTTACATGGAATATTCTCCGATGGTTGAAATTTAGCATGAGCGCGCGGGCTAATCTTCAATCTATTTCCCTGGAGGCTTTTCCCGAGAACCAACTACGACGAGCGCGCAGAATAGGAAAAAAAGAAATAAAAGACCAAAGGAATTCCCAAGGAGATGGTCTAATAAGAGATATAATGTCGGGCTTTTATAAATATCCGTAGGGCATTTAATAAGCATACATACATACACATACTTGCACAAGCACACAAGCACACAAGCACAGCGAAAAATTGCAACGCCTCTTTTCAGCCTATCGATATATATACTAGACAAAGCCCTCCTCGATCGATTTATCACTTTTTGGCGAACGCGTGCTGCTGTTGTATAAACACACCTATACCAGGAAACATAGATCAGCAGCGATGTAGGCAACCCAAAATTACCGGTTATAGAGCCACATCATTAAAAACGGACAAATCAGCCTTGATGATGTCACTCGCTCGTAAAAGAAGAACAATCATCCGGTTACACTACAAGCGTGTGCACGTGTAAAGATGTGTGTGTGTGTGTACATATGTACGAGAGAAAAGGAAGAGATTACAAGCCGAGTATCTTTCGAGAAGAGCGCAAAGTCAAATTGCACATGCGGATGACGACGACAGGTGTACAATGTGTGGGATAATTATATAGGCGTTGCACCGCTGATTGTTTATTATGCGGCAGTATCTTTCCAGATAAATCACGGTATAATTACAGACCATTAAGACTTCTAAATCACGTCTTCGATACACTTTTCAAAACACTATAAGCGGGAGTGAGGGAGAGAGAGAGAAAGAGAACCACCTGTGCTCCGAGTCTGATGATTGCGGAGAGATATTCAATGAACAGCTCAACTTTCAAGAGATCCGGCGAATTTATACGTTATATCGTTTATTACTTTATTATACGACTTTTCCCAGTAAAACGAACAAAAAGAGAGGATTTATTATCATACCTGTGTAGCAAACGTGATTTAATATCTTGTACGATCATTACCATGCTTTCGTTTTATTTAATGGATATAATTGAATCGTGCAAAAATCCAAAGGATTTATCAAGTCTCTGTACGCGTGTCTTCCTCGCGGGGACGCGAGCATAAATGTTTCTGACAAACTGTTCGTGCACGCGCGAGCGCGCGCCTTTGTACCGACTCAATTAATTATATCGTCAGTGAGCGCTCACGAATTACATTTAGCACGCATAAATAAAGCTTGCAGAATCGTCGCGACAAACGATATCTTGGTAAAAAAAATGCATCGATAACGTAATCGGGTGCCCCGTGCGCGTGAGCACGTGTGATATTTTTGTTGCGTTGTTGATGTTGTTTTTTTTTTATTTTAAACGCAAAGAAAAAATTTCATACAAGGCTCTGACTGCGTGTCTGTCGTACGAACATAAATAATATTGGTTTGGGTCGTTGATATATAGAGGATGGTCGCTATGTCGTGCGGCCGATTATGCTCTTTTCTCGCCAAGCTGAATTATGCAGGCAGAAAGCCTACGTTTTCATTCGGGCGCACATGCACACATCCATATATATATACATACCTCGGCAAGAGCGCATGTCCTTGCCTACTAACCCTTCTATGTGCTCGGGAGATGAGAGAATACAAGAGAGAGAGAAGTAACCGCAGACGATTCGCTCGCTCTGTAAACATATCTCAGCCCACAAGAGAGAAAGAGAGAACAAGAACGAAATAATATGGTATGGGGAGAGAGAGAGAGAGAGAGAGAGAGAGAGAGAGGAAAAAGAGTTTGGCGAAGAGGTGCTCGATACCGATAAATCACTGGACGTTGCGTTGCGGTCGTGCTTTCCGTTATCTCTTATATCCTCTCCTTCGTTATTCGTGCAACTCTCTCTCTCTTTCTTCGAGTCCATAACTTGATAATCCTTTTTTTCAATTTCGGACGAGCTCAACGTCTCAATAAAGCTCGGCTGCTGCTGCTGTTGCTGCTTGCATGCGTGCATGCATGATCCATCGCAAGAATATGTGCGTTTGTGTGCTCGTGTGTATCTTTTTTGCTTGTTTATTCGCGCCTCGGGCGAGCACGACAATAATTTTCGTGCATCGACCACATTCGCCTACCTTGCCCTGTCCTGCACGTGCATATATACGCCAACTCTTTCTCTCTCACTCTCTCTGATTGTTATTGTAGGTGCTACACTACCTGCATGCATGCGTGCCACAGAAAAGAGAGAGAGAGAGAGAGAGAGAGAACGAGTGAGAAGCTTCCTTTGGCCTCCAGTGTACTGTAGCACGAGGATGTGTGTACGTGTGTTGTTCGCTCGATGAATATTTTCGTTCAATTTACGATCGAGATGCGTTTGCTACGTGCAGGATGCTTGTTATTTCACCGTGATGTAATGGATAGATTGTACTCGACTCTCAATGTTTTCCACGCGGATTTCCGAAGATGAGTTATTGATTCCGAGGCTACCCACATGAAATCACTTGATTTTATTTTTATGTCGCGCATTTTATTTCTAATAAGTAAGTACGATCCTTTTATGCGACTGGCTTATCGATCGGTCCCATCATCCACTAATATTCACACAATCGTATCTGTATAATTTAAAAAATGTACTAATGACCGAATTTCGAAGGAATTGGAAACTATGTATTGCGATAAAACGTACGTAAAGTAAGACTGAGGTCGAAGCGCTTTTATGAAAACATTCTTGAAATTATCCGTGAAAGAAATCTCAGCGATACCGTGAGTAAGTTATAACAAGCTAATAGCAAAGTTGCCAGATTTCATCACTATAAATTATGAAACAATAATTCAATTTTGGAAAAATTTACGACAGTACGCGATAAACGAAATAGTTAAGCGATTTACAAAATGAAATATCGTAAAATCATTTTCCCAAAGAACAATAAACGATTTCAAAAACAACGTATTTAGAAAAACAGATAAGCGAAGAAAGAGAGGGAAAAAGAGAATAATGAATTGCATAAACGGCCAACATAATTACAAAATGAATCCGTTGCGGCTGCTGATATACGAACTTCACAGGCATTAAACAACAGGCAATAACCGTCATTAAAGCGAAAGCATGTCCAAATGAGACCTTGTTACTCTCCGGAAGGGTGTGTATATATATACAAGCGGACCGCTGCATCGGCAAGGGAATATCTGAGTGCAATAAAGCGCTTTTATCGCTGTGAATTAAGTCTTGAAAAAAGGAGGCGAAAAGACGACAAGAGGTAAGCGCGGCTAATGACGATCACGAAAAACGTATATATACCCAAATCTAACCGAAGAAGGAGAGCACACGCAGCAATCGTGTCTGTTGCTGATTTTGCGCGCGTTCATTTCATCCACACGTTTCGGTCGGTTATTTTATTGCACGGTCCTCCCTTTCTCTCTGTCCGTCTCTCTTTTTCTCTCATTTGAATAAAAGAGCAAGCGATTCAGCGTGTAGATAATAGCAGAGTCAAACAAATTTTCGACATCGCGTTGTATCCTTCTATCCTGCGCCCCTTGTCTCCTCAATAACTTCTTTTGTATCAAGATCCTCAAATTCTGCTGGCTTTCCAAACGCGAGCGTAAATCAAGACGGGTACAGATATCTCTCTTCGAGCACGGAGACTTCTTCGTGTGTGTGTCCGTATATCCATATATATATATGTATATATATGTATACATGTGTGTGTCATTATATGGAGGCCCTCTACTGAATCGTAAATACACAATTAGCGCACACTGGGGGATATTTATTCTCTAACGCGTCTCTCTCTCTCTCTCTCTCTCTCTCTATCTCTTTTTGCTTGTCGACACCCGTATAAAGCTCTATGTCTAAAAGTAACCAGATGAAAATATACGAGTATATATCCGTGCTTCGTCGATTAATCGACAAATGTGTAAAAGATAACTCTCGAAGAGTGAGTGTGGAGAAACAAGTATCATCGAGCAAGCGTAGTAAATGTAATACGCTCGGTACTTTGGCTGCTGTAATCATTCACTCGTTAAGCGAACAGAGAGTAATTTCATAGGCTATTTTTTTAAACTTGTCCCCCCCCCCACTCCTCGCCACCCCTCCTCTCCCCATTTCTCTTCTTTTCTCCACTTGCAAGTGCATTTGGTCCAGTAACCAAAAAAAAGGAGGACAAATTGGTTTGCAACAACGTCGGTGTCGCGGCTATATAGTGGAAAGTTAGCCATTGCAATTTTTTGCTTGACCCCAGAGAATTCACGCTTTAACCATATAACTAGATATTTCCTTTTCTGCGCTCTCGTATCTCGTTTGATGATGAAAAAAAACGTCAACAAAAAAATACGCGCGCTTACAGCACGACATCTCGCTGTATACAACAACAGCATCACCACGACCACCACCACCAGTGTCAGGCAATCTTCTTAAGCGCATCTTTCTCTCTCTCTCTCTCGTCGTATAGCTACGACGCTTTCCGTGGTCGCACAAATGCAGCTTATGAGAACAAGACGAGGAGGCAACTGCGCTCTGCTGGACTCAAGATAGATTGCAAAGGGCTTCTGCTGCCGCTCGAATGATCAACAAAGTGATCATCCTCAATTTTTTTACGAAAGACTTCTACTGCTACTACTCACCGCGGTAGTCCACGTACCTTGTTTTTTCTACTTTTTGCGCTCGTGTAAAACAGCGCGCTATCTATCAATAACCACGGCGAAGTCTACCTGTGCGCGATATAACTTGCTTGCTGCAATTTTCTGTCCACTTACGCGATATATACTTCTTCTTCAATGAATTTGCTGCTTGACGTACCGCGCAATCGGCGTGTTCCTCCCTCCTTCAATTTGATAATTAAAGTGAATAAAGGCATATGACGCCGGATAAATGCATCGCCAAACTGATTCACTCGAGACTAAAAGTTCATTGAAACTTCATTTTTAATAAATCGGTCGATTTCTTTTCTGGAGTTCTTCCTACGGCTTTGGATTTGATATTGCATTAAATATCAAATTGATGAAAAACATACGCAATACTCCGACATGGCAGCGGGAATTAAAAAGTAATTTACTATATTGCTTTAGAATTTAATATCCTGATGATACGATTGCACATATATACTTGTCAAAGATGAATTGCGCCGCGTACCTTTTTATAACAATAAAGCCTTCCTCTTTGTATAGGACAATATATTCATTTATTCCAAACCAATATGGCAAGTTATAGGTCATTTCTTGCTGTAAAAATCTCGTATTATAGTCACGTTATAGCATTTCTAGATTTAAAAAAATATCACTAGCATCGCAAAATTAAACGACCATATTGCTCCCACACGGATGAGAATAAGTTTTATCGAGCGTTAAAAAAAAAGACAAAGCAAAAGTTAGCGAGAGATCGTGGCCTCGTAAAAGTCGACGCTCCACTCGTAGCGATCGTTCCACGTGGTTGCACACATGTCGCAATAAAACATTGGCATAGCGCACACCTTACTTCAACTCGAGTCCCTTATAGAAATTCGGGCTCGTGATCAGCGTGACGGTATAGTATGCACCTATACGTATATAGAGTCTACTAGTGGGCTTTGTCATATTATAGATATAAAAATGTAATCGTCATGTGCACCTTGCCTCGTCGGCTTCTATACGTGAGTCGCGCGAGCGCGCTTGCACGGCAACTACGTTGCTATGCCCATCACGACTCTGTCGCAAAAGTATACACATAGGTATGTGTAATATCTATGCTGGCGAGATAAATTCGCTTTAATAAATGTGAGCGTAGGAGTTGAGGTCATCCATAACCCATATACACACGCGCGCGCACGTACAAAGGTAGGTATTAACGTATACTAGTCGGTAGCACATGCCTCGTTATCCGGCGCCGCCTCGATAAATCTCGACGACAACGACGCTCTCCTTTTCGCTATGTAATTCGCGCGATGGTGGCGGTGACTCTCCCTCTCGATTCCACGTACTTGTACCTGCTCGACCGCGATGCTATACACACACATACGTATACACGCTATCAGCGTCGGATCAGCGTCCGTCTTAATTATCACCCTTGGCCTCTGCACACACACACACACACATACACACTCGGTGGCGATGTTTCACTCGCCGAGAAAAATCCTTTTAATAACGACTCCGCCGGAGTTCCTTATTAAGGTAAGATACGCCCGTGATCTCGTTTTCGGCCATGCAACTTTTTCCTTGTTGCTTTTTCCTTCTTCTCGGTTTTTTGCGATAACGATCGCATTGTTCAAAACGAACCGCGACGCCGATGATTTTCCGTTTTTTTTCTTCCCTCTCGAGACTTCCTTTGATTTTCCACAGCCTGCTGAAAGAGTAACCAGTTATATTGGGAATTGACGGGGCGTATACAAGAGGCTGTATGCGCGGCCGTATGGAGCACGTTAGCGGCATAAATTTTAATTGCCCACGAATTATCCACTGATTAGCAGCAACCTCTCTCGTACGCTATCTCGTTGCAAATGTCTATTATACCGGATCGCTTTTCTCCAAGATTCTACGCGTTGTAAAAATATCCACATCCCGTTACAACGCTCGCGGCTATTTATTTGATTAGTTTCCTCAAATATGTATAAACATACGATGGCTTTAGATGTGCAGCGCGATAACTCGAGAGAGAAAAGAATGGGTCGAGCGAATTAAATCCACGAAAGCGATCGGCACAGCGAGATTATATTTGAGAACGCCTACACTTAGGCAGCTTTATTTTAAAGTGATTACACCTCGTTAATCCCCGCTTATCAAAATGCATGTTTATTATGAAATCAATTAAGTGTAATGAAATCCAAGTTGAATCCGTTTGAAAAATATACGACATGTGGCGGAGTTGATAGATACAGAAACGGGAAAAAAAGTAGCGACTCGTTTGTCTTGACTCTCGCGCCCCCTTCCCTTTTTTCTCCAGCATAGGCCCATCTTGCATAACGAACTTGACTTTGACGGATTTCCAAGTTCCTTGGAAATATCGACAAAAATAGTCTTTGAAAAATTCGTGCCTGCATAAAGTAAGCTTGCTTGTTCGTTTTAGACAAACTCATTTATCGCGGTAAATTAATTTTCTTAGAAGCCCTTTGTACTCTCTTTGCTCGAGTTTGGGCAAGAAATTAGATTTTAAAAAGACTGATTCATACTAATTTCAAGAAAATAAACATCAAATGTATAAAGGAGGAGACGCGCGGAATGCGCTCTTAACAAGGACGAACTTTGTTATAGCGCGTGCAAAAATCTCTCTCCATTACGAATAATTGGCCCAATGTGTAATTTTCAATTTATATGTTTACTCAGCATTGTTACAGGAGAAAAGTCATTATGCCGACAAGCATAATTACTTCCGTCGGGCGCACGTGATAAAAATCGTGTTTAATGTCCGCAAGGTCGTTCATATACGTGTGTATGTGCGAGCCAAGAGAATGTAATCAGTTAATTGAAATAATTCAATTAACCCTTTCGACTATAGCTCGCCACGACTTACTAGTGGCCTCGTCGTTAGTGTTTGCGTGTATATCAGAGAGGATGCACGCGCCGGACGACACTATAACGAAAACTTCAATTACACATTTTCTTTATTTGCCTCTTCTGACGACGACACTGCAACGCGAGATTAAAGACGTTTGAATCACGCAGCAACGACCAATTAGATCCACTCTAGACACGTCCAAAAGATGCTTATTTTTAATTAGAATATACGAGTATATTTTCTAATTATCGCCGCACATCTACAATGAGATCGTATCGTGTGTTTAATTTTACATATCACGCGCGTGTATATCCGAATCCCCCGAACGAATTGCTTCTAGACGTGCGCGCTTTATCATTGCATTTTCGAGTACAAGCCATTATGCACCTAATAAAAAACCACTTGGCCAACTCCTGATAATTACCGAGATATCGTTGTCGTTATTTCTTTTATTCAAGCTTTATTCATTATCTCTCTCTCTCTCTCTCTCTCTCTCCCTCTTTCTCTCAACGTATAATTATTATACATCACCGACAAAAGAGATAGTAAAAGAAGTCAAGTAAAAGAAAAGAAATCACGTCGAAGAACTCGCACGAGTGCGGACGCTTGTTGATTTTAATTTCATCGCTTTGTGTCTTTGCAATCGTTTCCATCTCGTAATTTAGCAAATGGTACTCTTCATTTGCAACTCGTGGTAAGCCGATGCGCTTACCTAAAAAATATAAATATGTAATTATGAAAAGTAGCCGGGATTAAATCTCATATAGATTGGAGCGAAGGTTTTTTTATCTTCACGAGATGCATTCGATCGAATTCAGGTTAATTGAAAATGCCTTGCCAATGCTTTTATCGAGTGTCTAATTATTCTATCGCATTGATAAAAACGGCAGCACTTGATTGATATTTAAGCTGTTACGAAAAAGCGTTCGATGGCTTGGGGAATGTTTACCACGTGAGAATTTCAACTCGTGGCGCAAAAGCTAAACGTCAAAACTACAATCCGACTGTTATACATCGATCGTCGCAAATAAATAAACTACATACTAACGTACTAACCTTGCCAAACGGAAAAGACAAAAGAAAAGATCGTAGAAGAATGGCCCAAATGTACGGCAAACAAGAAGAACGTAAAAGTAAAAAAAGAAAAACGATCGAAGAAAAGAAAGCCGTGCCAGTAGAGTTTGCCGATTTAATGAAAAATCCGAGCTAACGAAATGTACACCGTAATTTTGCATTTCAAGTGGTAGTAGTGATCGTGATGGTGGTAGTGGTGGTAGTGGATAGATAGCTTGGCACAGGGAAGCGAACTCGATAACCTTATTCCTTCAGCTATTTCGTGAAGCATAAGTAAGCCGGTAAGACGAAACACACATAGATATAGTTAAATGAATGAAAACGTAAAAAGAGAAAAAATAGAAGAAGAAGAATCGCGATTAGATGAACTAGCTGCTAGAAATAGAGAGACAGAAAGAGCACAAAGCGATTCCGCAATAGGCTATGTGGCCGAAGATAAGGATCGTATCGAACTTCGGCGTTTTTGTCAACTTCCTTTTCGGAGGCGACACACAGCATCCTCGGATGTCATTGTACTAAAGAAACCCACAAAACTGAGTTCCGCTGTAGCAGCAGCAGCAACATCGCAGAGAAAGAGAAAGAGAAAGAGAAACAGAAACAGAAAGAGAAAGAGAATTCTCAGGGTATCGAATGACAATTTATTTCGAATGGCTCGCAGTCTAAGGTGTCCCTGTCGTCGATGCTAGTTCCCGCGAGCGAAAGAGCGAAAGAGCGAAAGAGCAAGAGAGAGAGAGAGAGCGAGAGGGAAAAAGATCTTATCGTTTCGGCAGCGAGAGAGAGAGAGAGAGAGAGAGAGATGCAATGAGAGATAGCTTACTTCTAGACTCCTTTTGCTAAACGGCTCCCTTATAATACACATATACACACTTATACACACATGCGCACGAGCGAGCGCTAACAATGTGTCGCATTCTTCTTTAAAGCCGATCCGTAGCGTTGATAATCCTCGACAGAGTTGCAATTTGCTAGAAGAGATCCGGGGAATTCGTCTCTCCCTTGTATTATAGTACGTTTCTCTTTCTCTCTATTATTCCTCGCTCTTTTCCTCTTAGTACTTGTAAGCGAAAAAAATACGCATAATTTGACTCGGCTGCCATCAAACGTTCCGACCAGATTTTTCTCACTTGTAAGTATCCATAAATCTATATACGTGTATATGACTCGCACGTCCCCATTGTCCGTTCGAGCACAAGAAAGTTCACTGCTACTACTGCTGGCATTGCTACTGCTCAGCCGCGGCTCGGTTTTCCCTCCGACTCGCTTTCGGATTTTCAGCCCTAATTGCCTCGACTTTAAGTTCCACGAGTACACAAACCTGTAGTATTTGCTAAAGCGAGAGAGAGAGAGAGAAATCTGCCCGATTACTTTTTTGAGCCTCCACTGACGTTATACGTGTCCTACATCTACGTATACTCTTTATAATTAGTTCGCCCCATAACCATGTAACTTTACATCTGTGAAAACTTGGAAATACATACGTACGTATAACCTAACGGTTGTAAGAAATGTCGAATGATAATGTAACTATTGAATACAAATGAATGTCTTGTAATACGTGATAGCGAGTATTTAAAACGAATGCATACGACGTGCCTTTCAAACTAAACGTTCCAAAGTTATACCGAATACGTATATATTCAACACAAGCATTAAAGCCTGCCAAGTGCAACATAAAGTTTATAGAACACGAGCGTCAGAAATACACATACAAGTTTTTGATGCTCTACGTCAGTTTACAAAAACGACAACAAAATACAAAAAACGGAATAACAAGACAAGAAATTCGCTCGTATCAATTCGCGAGCATTGCGCGCTCGTCTACTGAGCTTCTAATGCACGCTAAAGGCTTATATTAATACGCAGTAGTAACATAAATTCGCGTTAGTTTTAGGAGCAAGTTTCCCATTTTCCCGTAAACTTGTACTCGTGGATATACCGATGTTTGCCCCTCGCTTGATGCGTTATGAAACTTTTAATGCAGCCATTAACGTCATTTTTTATGCCGTGTCATTTTAGCTTTTGATAAATCTTTATTGTTTTACTTGTACCTATATACATGTCTCTTTATCTTGTAGTCTTATGTACAAAAGACAATTGTTGATCGTAGCACTCGCTAGAGCGTAATCGTTATAGCACTGGTCTTAAAACGGTCGTATACATATATACGTTTCACGGGACAATGATTCATCTTTTCTAAAAGAACGTTACGTTTTGTATAGGTCTTGTAGCAAAGTTCGGTGTTTGTTTTAATTCGCAGATTAGTTCGTAATAATGCTTACGACATTCGAAGCTGACTGGCCTAATTAGTATTTTGGTCTAATCGGGGTGGTAATCCAAATGACCCTTTGTATACTTGGATGTTAATCCCTTGATAATTGCATTGCTATCGAGCGTTCATATGAAATTTCATTACTGCATTCAAACAAGGAGATCAGCGCTACAGAGTTATCGCGCGTGCTTTAGTCGTTCGTGTTTTTCTCACTTTTGCGATATTCATAATAATAGACCTTTTGATTTGCGTCGATAATTAGCTTTGATCTTCGAATCATCGATAAACTCATTTGCTTACTTTAGAAATTACTTTGATTAATGCTAATTAATTAATTGTCCCTAGTATATTGTCGACATCAATCGAAGTAATTGTAAGGTAAATAATTAATTTAATTATTCTTATCCACTCGCTATAAATTATTTTCGTTACACGATAGGGAATAGTTCGTTCAGTGCAATTATCAAGTTACTATCCATTCAATAATTCATAGCATAATGTACGATTGGTATTGTTCTTAACTCATTATATTGATACGTAGCGCTGCAAACCTAAATGAACATACGACTGACCACAAAATGCAGTCAGTCCCGCTATCTAATCCAACGTACAAACGCGCACGCGCGCGCACACACACATGATCGTTGTAAACAGCAGATTGATTGACGTAAACAAAGTGAATAAAAAGTCGCTTACACGTAGAAAACGTTGCGCGAGCGTTCGACGATAAATCACAGAGCGTGCTAAAGACTGAAACTAAACGCTGCCGGTTAATGCAACGTTTTCATTGGCTCGCTCTCAACAGCGTATATAACGACTCATCCTAATTTGACGTTGGCTTCTATACAGACTCGTTGAATTGCACGAGACTAAAGTAGCCGGATTATGCTGTAAAAGTACGAACGAAGAGGGAGAGAAGTCAGTGGCACATCTTTCATGAGAAAGAAGCAAGGGTTTAAATAGCCATGTCAAAAAGTGACGAGCTGAGGCTAATTAGGGCTGCCAGCGCAGACTGCACTCCTTTAAAACTTTTTTGATGCGCTAATTACGCTCTATGCGCTTTTAATCAGACGTATAAATTTTACGCTTCTACCACACGTATGCCTTGCTTTATTTGACTCTTTTTCTTTTTCTACTTTTTCGTGAAAACCCAAATATTTCTTTTCTCGGGAAGTAATATGCAGGTTAAACGAGTTGTATCTCCCTGTTTTGACGTTTTAGAGAATCAATTAAGTCGAAAGATGTCTCTCGTTTGTCAACAGCAACGTTCGTCTGCGGCTCTTTTCTGCCTTCTCCGTTCTCTCTTGTCTTTCCACTACGGCACATTTCACACGATTTTTCACGCTGTTCTCGTGCTCGCTTGAACAAATGTTGTGAAATCATTCGCACAAATATATTATCGATCGCCCACTGTTGCGTGTCTATTTACTCAATAATTGTTGCTTATTTCCTACAGAATAAGAAGCCAAATAAGGTTCGATTCCAATGGAACTCCGCTATGAATTTTCCGTACTCACGTACAACCACACGGCATTTAGCGCAAATCCGTGACACGCTATAGGTATAAAGGTCCGTTAAAAAAAGTACCGCAGTAATTACATAAATACTATTTCACCGCGCATTTCTTAACAATTGATGCCTATGTAATAATTATACGGCAAAACGCTACTTTTGCAGTAGGACAATACGCAAGGTACAGCCCATCTTGCGCTACGGATTTATTTATTTATTTGTTCAAAGCTCGCGCCCTCGCACGCGTGCACGCTATTCGTCTTCGTTGAGACCCTTGTGTGTGTCCCACATTTCCCCCTTTTCCTCTAACTTCAGCAAAGCTCTAATTTCATTTTCCTCTGTATCCTACATAATAGAATATTGGTAACGTACTTTTCTTTTATCACGTAGCGGTATGAACCTTTTAATCTTGTTTATTGGATTGACGCAGGGCTTTTTCTTTCTCATCCTCATTAATGCTTACATTTAGTACCCTCTATAGGTGTATTCTTCGGGGGGCCTCGCGCGAAATCGCCGCCGCTTAAACTTGTTCGAGCCATAAATCTAGCGCGCGAGCCGCGGCCACCACTTTGCAAAAGCCTTGCGCGCTATCTTGTTCTATCTATCGTTGAGGCTCTCTCGTTCTTACTTTTTTTCTTTATCCTTTTTTTTCTCCTTTGTGTATATATACCGACAGATTTCACGTACTCCATCTGTGAATTTCCGTACAGCATACTTACTTTGAAACGTTGAATGATCTTTCTCAAGCAAGTGTTTTTTGAACGAGAGCGGAAAGTTTTGAAGCATCAAAGGAAATCTCGGCATTCGACGCACGACTGCAAACGAATGATTACACGTACGAGTTGTCTAACGCTCGAGCTGCGCCTCCTCTAATGTGTGTGTGTGTGTGTACGTAAGAGTGAAAGAGCAACCCCTCGAGTGAGTGAGAGAGAGAGAGAGAGAGAGAGAGTCAAAAGGCATCACACGCGTACGAGAGAAGTTAAAGTGAGCGGCCATTTGCTGCAGCTGCAGGGATGAGTTCCGAAAACTTTTAACGATCAATTTTAACCCTCGATGTTGGATCGAATTTCGAGGCTCTGATAAATGCTCACGTGGTGTGTTAATGACTGTTAAAAATGTCGAATTTCCTCTATGTGGTTTGGAGCCTCATTTTTTTCACACTTTTTCACTATTAATGAAATAGGAATGCTCCAAGTTTCAAAATGATTAATTTCTAAATCACAGAACTAGTTAAAAATGCACACGGACGGAAAATTGTATTTATAAAGAATCGACGAATATCAAATAAATAATCACTTGTAGGGAATAAAGTTATTCCCATTGAAGTTGCGAACGTGTAAAGTTTGGAATTAAGGATAAATCTATTGCTTACTCGTGCCTATGGTCTAACAAATTTTAAGTGTACGACTCTTAATCCAAAATTTAAACATTCATTTTCATGCTCATTGTTGTTATTATTATCAATAGTGCATTGTTCCATTCGCACTATACGTAAGTCTACTTTGATGGTTTATCGCGTGGAAACAAACTGGCGAAGTTGAGAAATCACTTTTGATACGTAAATATTCTTTTACTTCAAATAGAACGAACGTTTCTATCGAGCTGTCATCGCAATAAATATCAATAAACCTCTCGTATAATGATTAGTACATAAAGTAAGTGTCAAAGAATTTTGACGTTTTAAAAAAAGCTCGCATAAACGTCCTCGTCAAAACGTACATAATATATTACTCGATAAATTTAGCACATATACAATATTAAGAGCTTATAGGATGCGTTCATCTTTATAAATAACAAATCACACATATAATCACCCGTAATCGCAGCTCAAAGGGGCGCTCAAATGCATCGATCCCAAACAGCCACGTGTATATATATATATATACGTTATAGTTCGCGCCTGACGCAGTCAGTCAGTCAATCAGTTTGTTTCTGACACTCAATTCTAGTAATCCCGCGAAATACCAGTTTTCCGGTAGTTTTTCCAAGACTTAAAAATAAAATGAATGCGCCGTATAGCGTGATCGATTAGGCTCTGAGATGTTTTTTTTTTTGTTGTTGCGTACTCCCAAATGGAGTATGGGTTTCACTATTCCGTTTACATAGACGAAATAAAGTAAAAAGAAGAGAGAGAAAGACGCCGAGGGAGCTATTTCTCTTGGCATGGGATTACCTTTTCACAGAGAGAGAGAGAGAGAGAGAGACTAATCCCGAGTATTAATTTTGATACTCCTAATCTGGCGTCGCAAGTGCGCGCGTACTTTAAAGAGAAAAATTAACCGGAGAGATGTGCAGTCTAGCGAGGAATTCGTTATAGCTCGTTAATTTTTCCGTTACTCCCTCTTAACGTTAATTGAACATCAAGTATAGAGATCGTAGCACTTTGCTGAATTATAAGCGAACGCGTCGTTCGCACGACGGAAAACATACATACATGTATGCGTTGAATATATAGGTAATACATACATGCTACGTGTGCTGTTAGAGCAGAGCGAAGCATATATAACGACGTCGGTCATGCTATCCCTCTCCCTCTATCTGTGTGTGCGATGTCTTACGGCGTATTACGCTCGAGCTGCGTTAGCACGTACTTATCCTTCTTAGGCCCCTGAGCGTCTATGTGCGCAAATGTATACATACATTACTACTTGAATGAAAGTGACTCTCTCTCTCTCTCTCTCTCTCTCTCTCTCGCAGCGAAACTACTCATTGAATGTTTTCTAGATTCGCGCGCTGTTTATCCTGCCCCTTTGGCGAAAAACGAGGTGGGAAATGCTGGTTGCCGACGTATTGCGTGTACATCGTTTAATAGATATTCATTGCGTGTTGAATCGAACTTGTTGCTAAGAATGCTTTTTCAATGATATATGCGTGTAAAGTTGCTCCACGGTACGCATTGCCAAAATAGTCATGTGGGTACCTCCAATTGTACGATAGATTCTACACTCGTTTCCTTCGAAAAAGTGTGATCGAAGAAATGACTCCTGAGAAATTGAGTGAAAACAATCTCGATTATACCGGAACAGAGTCAACGTCGTCGTTGATTATAACGAGCTGTACCGAAACAATCAATCATCGTGGCAATCGAGTAAGCATCGGAAAAGCGCTTGAATAATAGAAAAATTTAGCAATCTCGTAGAGCCATTAATAACGAAGAAATCAGGCGTGCCCTTAATCAAGCGTCACATATGGTGTTTCCACGATACAAATGTCCGTACACATAGCTTGACCGTAGGCAAGAGCGGCTCCGCTTCGAGATATATTCATTGGATGCGGCTATCCTATCAGGGATTTAGTGCCTATACTAAATCATTCCGAAGGAGAGAGGGAGATCTACCACATATTAGTTGGTTATACTCTCACGCCCTTTAAACGCCTTGCACTTGTTAGTTTCTCTCTCGAGATATATGTATATTTGCACTTATCTCTCTGCCGTATTCGATTCTGTTGTCGTATAATGGCTGTTTTTCGTTGTAACGTATACACACACACACACACACACACACACACAGAGTTGGAGCAATTAGACTGATTCGGTGAGTAATGACCCGTACGCACACGCGCGCACACGCGCGTATATCGAAGCCAAAAATCGCATTGGTATGTTTGCGCGCGTGTAAGTATGTCCGCAGCTGATATAAACATTTTTGCTGCTATTTTTGTGGCGGCCTCTTCGTCGAGAATGTGATTAATTAAGCTTGCCTGATAATACCACTTCGGAAATTTAAATGCTTTTGTTTTTAATTATACTTTTTTCTCAACGACGACGAAATGGAATTGTCGGTAATTTAATCAATTTGAGTTTGCCAAGATAGCAGATGAGAAAAAACAACATTCGAACGTTTGAGGTTTTTTATCGGTTGGACGATTGAGGCCAGTTAGAACTAATTAATTGGCAAACGTTTGGAGAAAAATAATTTTTGTATTATTTCGATCATAATTGTATTCTTTTTAGCTCTCGTTTCTTTTTCTCAAAAGAGATCAAGATCGTTAATATTACGCGATATATTACAACTGCTAACGAACTGAAATGTACGTTCCTCAACAGATTGTTGTATCGTACAAATAAATAATTCAACGGATACGTGGAAATGGAACTTGCTATGCAGAGTGTGAAAAATTTAGAAACTACGCGATAGTCGTAAATGCCTAGTATCGAATAATTTTCACAATTAATAGCACATCACCGCTTAATCATTGCGGTGTGTTTTATTTAGGCAAACGAAAAGTGCAATAAAAAAGAAACTAACGATCGGTCAATAAATTATTCAATGTTATAAATGGAGTCTTAAAAAGGCGAGCAACGAGAGAATAAATGTCGCTTTTCCGCATTAGAGATTCATCCGGCGTGCAGCGCCTTCGAAATGATAAATCATTGGCATGATGCGAGTATGCGACAAAAAAAAAGATATTGAAAAATATCAAGCAATAAATACGGAGCTTTGGTATTAGAAAGTTAAATTACGCGCGAAAGAGGAAGAGAGAAACGGGTCAATAACCATCGTTATTTCCACGCGACAGATCTTCAAGTCGACACTCGATCTTTAATAGGTTTGGTTATCAAACAGCCTTCTCTTTTGTTTCCTAATGTTCTGTTGTTACGCAAAAAGCTGCGTTATTCCTTGTATCACGCTTCGGCAAAAATCCAGCCACGTTATTCGAAATTATTTATTTGTTATCTATAAAGGAAAAGAACGTTGCTTCAATTGCATTTGCAATCTTTCACAGTGTGTAATTTGTAACGCGGAACATGCTTAATTCATAAGGTAGATTAGATGTATCTTCTCACATAAGCTTCTAATTAATTTTGATAACATTGTTTCAATTACTATAATACCTCTGCAGCATCCAACAAGTTGTGCTTGTATCATAAAGCTACATGATCCACGCGATAATTCTCAAATAACTATATTTTCCGTCAAATGCGAAGTACACTTTCAACGTAATTAACTTGATCGAGAATCGAAGATAACGAGGGACAGCCTACTACGCTTACTTTGTACATGTTCCAGTCTGATTTATCGATATTAAAGAAGAATTGCGTATTGCGTAAGAAAATGTACGTAAAAATGCAAAAATACGAGATCCTTATTAGCGTTGCTTTGCTATTGTATAGGTTTTAATTTATGGATTATACAAAAGTTGTTTATCCTAAAAATAAAGCATTCAAATATTTGTTAAGTCTAGGAAAGCTGTAATAAATTATTCAAGTTTATCGGATTGGTTCGAGTAGTTTTAAAATCTGAAAGAATAGAACGGTATTTTCAGCAAAGTAAAAATTTTAAAGTTACTGACTCGATTCCGGGAAAATAAGAAGATGGCGAGTCTTTCAAGAAGATTTAAAGAAAAACATTATCCACGCACCACTGATTCTATCCGAAAAAAAATCAATTTGCCAGTGACGTGGAAGTTTAAACGTTCAAACAAAAGTCGTAAAGTCGTTCAAACAGCAAAGGAAGAAAATTCAATCACACATCAAAAGCTTACATAAAGGTTTCGTCGACGAGCGTGAAAAAGGAAAAAAATTGAAGTGAAATCGCAAAAATTCTGAACGAGAGAGAGAGAGAGAGAGAGAGAGAGACTTCCGTGATGGCGATCATTGGCCTGAGCAACAAAAGAAAATATAGCGAAAATAACGCGAATCGCATGGGCTTGGTACTTGTGCTTGGTTTAGTGGCAGTGCAACGATAAGGGGCACGACACGAGCGAGCGCGCGCCTCTTTCTCTCTCTCGAAAAAGTATCCACCAAGTGTTATACACCAGCGTCGTCGTCGGCAATGGTGGTTCGTGCGGCATGTTGTTCGAGATCTTGTGGTCCTCGTTAACAGCTTTTTTTTCTTCTCTTTCTTCTACCTTCACCTCCTCTCCATCTTTCTCATAGCACATATGTACAGCGCGCGTTCTCTCTGTCTCAGAAATTTTCGTATAGCATTGTATAAAACCAGATGCTTCTCCGCCTAGGGTTATAGCATCCAAAAATAAGTACCGCGAGCCCCGCCTCGGCGCTTGTCATTTCGGCCGCTTTCTACCTAAAGGACTTCTCTAATTACAAGGCGCTACATTAGCTGCCATTTTTCCACCCGCCACCAATCATTGATTGGTCGAACTAACTTTTTTCTTTGTATTTTGCCTTTGCATCTTCTGGAAAAGCGTCGAGTCGTTAACCTGTAAGCATTGTTTCAGGTTACCCTTTCGTTAGTACGCACAGACGCGTATACTTACTACCTGTTGTACGCTCTGTTGGATAATTAGGCGCTTTCGCGTGTATATATAACGTATGCTCGAAAGTTAGAATCTTTTGACGTGACGTATAAATCTGTAATTAGGAGCACCGATCACGAAATATATATATATATATATATATACTTGTACTTTTAGAGAAGCTAACGGTCTGGCTAAGCTCTTTTTTCTACACACGCTAATACGTATATTTTTCGTCTATCATGCTCTCGATTTGCCTTCTTTTATTTTTTTATCTGCTTTTTTTAACGAAACACACACGAGTTGTAATTTGGCCGTCGGATATATTGACGGAAGGAATGCGTATCAAAGACCCTCTTGAAAAACGAATAGAGAAATTTCGCGGTCATAGACTCGAAAATCGCTGGCAACTTCAAAGTAAGCATCCCCTGTGGCAATTTCAATCAATCATCGTCAGAGCACATCGTCACTCGAGAGCGAGAGAGAGAAAGAGAGGGGGGAGAGACAGGGAGATAGCATAGCGTACACGTTAATAACAGTCGTACACACGCACATAGACACATACACAAGCTTGGTCGTTCTTCTCGCGCAAAGTAAACATCGTTGTGACTGCATCAAAGTTAACTCTCCGATGCCTACCGTTTAATCATCGTTCCGTCGAAAGTTATGCTTTCGATAAAAGAGGCAAAGGGCTAAAACAAACAGCGCGGAAAGTTGCTTGGCCAGAGGAAAAAGAAAGAAACGAAGGATGCGATGTATACGTGCGCGCGCCTCCGGATGGATTAATTGCATACTGTCGAAGCGCACTCGCAAACTGCCCCACACACATACGCACCCGTATACATATAGATATATAGACAAACACACTACTGTCAGCAAATTCGCGACGATAAATTCCCTGGGGCAGGCAAGCAGGCGCGCGCGTTCCGAATCACTGGTTCGCGCACGCGTGTGTACAACGCTATATACCAATCCACCGCTTATTAACTCTCACCACATTCGCATCAATGTGACGCCTAACTCACCTTGACACGGGTGTAGGGTTACAAACCTATACCTTTCTTCTCCTTCTTGCAGAGTGCACTTTTTTTTATTTCTTCATGGATTATCGCGCGTGGGGGTGGCTCAAACTGGCGGCGAGTCTCTTCGAGTAGCACGTTATGCCGTGGTGATCTCGAGTTTTGTTTCGTGCTCTGGGGAAGTTGATTACGAGAAATTGCATTTTACTTAGTAAAAGGTATCGATCGATACGTTTTGATCGCAAGAAATAAAAAAGTATCGTCTGACAGCTTACATCTACGGGTGAAGCTTTACAACGCCGCTATACGTGCTATCAAAACGTAAGCTTTTATCGCGTGCAGTGCGTTCTCAGCAAGTCGCTTATATTAAACAGACGTAGAATTATGATTGCAATCGGCCAATCGTTAACGGAGAAAGAGAAGCGAACGAGAGAAATGGATGCAACGAAATCTATGCTGGTCGACAGAAGGTTCGTTAATTATAAATATGACTATTCATAAGGAGCGCGTTTTGTAAAAAAGCAATCAAAGTGTAGACAAAAAAAGCGTTGCACTTGCACGCGTTCGTGCACGCCTACATCCCCTCCCATACTTATAAATTATAAACTGAACGCATATGTATGTATATATATCGTATAATGGAATCATTAATAACAAAAAAATCGAGAATGAGGCTCTTTGTCATCTCGCGAGTAACAACCCCCTAAAAAACAAAAAAAAGTGTCAGTTTCAAAAGCTCCGCTATCCTCGATCTGTTTTCCCGTACGACTCCGCCTGCCCATTTTCGAGAGAGAGAGAGAGAAATAGAGAGAACGAGATACACAGCTGATGGAAAAGAGCTGCAATGGAGAGGCAGACGCGAGAGGAGCTCGTTTGCCTTCAGCATCGATTATGATTTTTTCGGGCTGTCGAAACTGCCCGAGAGAAGAGAGGAAAATGATCGAAATTGGCCGTGCCGGCCCATGTCAAAGTATAGCTCCAAACGACGAAAGAATAGATTGACGTTTCGTGGATTAAACTTTTCAGGATATATGTATATACATGTGTATATATATATACAGATCCTTCTACAAGTACTTCGTGTTTTTGACGTTGCGTGCGAGAAGCTCGCTGCAATTTCATTTTCAAAGCTAAGGTTAATGATTATCCACTCACTCGTTCGCTCACGTTTTCTCTTATGAGACTCCCGATAACCGAGTCTACTTTACCCTTTCGGAAATTGATTTTCAAGAATAATCACCGAAATATCATATCTTACCGACTATTTCCGTGGCAATGAAATTCCATCTAATTTTAGCCTATAAAGTGTGAATTTGTTCACACGCCATTATTTAGGCAGATAGTAGTCATTAGACTTTAGAGCACGAAAGAGCGACAAAGTGTGAGAGAGAGAGAGAGAGAGAGAGAGGAGATACTCGGGAAATCAGATTGACAAATATCTCAAGTGTCAAGGACACGACGAAGTAAATATAGCTCGGTACGATTTAAAGTGTCGGAAGGGTGACAGTCGATTTGTTAGATCGAGACCCAGATTTCTCATCCCCTATATAACTTTGAGTACGCAAATGAAAAGACTGCAGCAGTGCACTCGAATTGAATAATTCAGTTTACGTTTGTTAAAGTGACTTTGAGATTAGTGAAACCCCTGTATCTCTCTCTCTCTCTCTCTCTCTCTCTCTCTCTCTCTCTCTCTCTCTCTCTCTCTCTCTCTTTCACTTTCTCAAAATACACACGGCACCAATTATTCAGCTTAAAATCGTCATTTTTCACTTTCACAAAATAGAGTTTGTTCTTGGCGGCGCTCGCCAGGAAGAAAAAAATGAAAAAGAGTGCGACGCTCTCAACTACGTATGAGATAATTCAACTAAACTTGGGGAAGAGAGAGAAAGAGAGTATAAGCTACTAAAATCTTAAATATTCAAAGAAAAACGACGCGCGTGAGATTCTGACATTGTAAACAAGCTCATAGCGAGAGCTTTTATGGGAAAGCATCATTGAAAATTTACGAGCTTGCATTTAGCCTGAAGAGAGGGCACATCACATCGGCATAAATAATTCATTCAGCATGGCGCTCGTCTCTTCGAGCAATTTTCGCTTTTGAGACGCACGAGTGCAAGATTCCAAGAACGACCAACGAACAAAAAATTTAAAAAAAAAACAAAAGCGGCAAACTTTCTTGCAATCGGCTTAATGAATTGTCAGACGCCTCCACAAAGGCACATCACTCCTCGCGCTGTCTCGAGCGTTTAAAGCCAACGGCAGACGGGGTAACGAAGAAGATGATGAAGAAGAAGGAGAAAAAATGAAGAAAAGGACAAGGCTCTTGCTCCACCCTTTTGATAGTTTTTGGCCTTTCGTTCGACCTCGTTTGCTCGTTTATACAGCAAAAAATAAAATAGCCGCCCACCCTAAGCTTTCCCTTTTTAGGCGACGGCTCGCTTATATTGTACGATATACGTATAGTAATATTCCGCATAGAGAGAGAGATAGCGCGCGCGCGCCATGTGGCTCTCGATCGCTGACAAGTCCACTCAAAATCGTAAATTACCGTGCTGGCGTGCGCGCGCGAGTCGGGATTAGTGATGTTATGATGTGCACAGCTGCTCTTCGGGCAAGAGCACGCATGCACATGCGATCAACTATACTTTTCCAATCGCCATGACGCGTGTGCGAGCACATTCCACTCTTTTTTCTTTTTTTTTACTCTGTAGCCACACTAATGACGTTACCGGGAATAAATATTTGCACGAGAGAGAGAGAGAGAGAGAGAGAGAGAGAGGTGTAAAAAAGAGAGCGTCTGATCTGTTTATGTGTGCTCGAGTATTTCGCACGTGCTCTTGCCGCTATTAATTTTTTTTGTGCCGAGAGTTGTGTTTGCTCCTCTCTTCCTTTCCGTCGTTTCCGTCACTTTCGAGAAAGAGAGAGAGAAGCCAAGCACAGCAGTTGTAAAACTTTGGCTTGGGTTGACTTTTTTATGCGAAACATCCTTTTTTCAAGAGCGGCTAAAGCTTAAACGTTCGGCAAATAACGTTATGCGTTATCTCTTCGCCGCGTGTGTGCACTATTTAGGGACACTCGTTGAACGCAATGTGTGCACGGAAAAGATTCATTTTTATTTTTATGGGCTTGTTTGCATTTGATTTGCGAGTTTCGTGCAAAAAACGTACGCTCTTTATTAACACTGATAAAACAAGTATACTTCCTTCTGGCCAAAAGCTGTTAAATTACTTTTGTTTCGTTCTAACAATTTTCGAATAAATTCACGAAAATACAGAGTAGATTGATAATCAATCATGTTATTTGTCGTTTAATGAACTCGTAATAGTGGAGGCGCCATCACTCCAAAATGAATAATACCCGTTGCAAGGAGAGTAGCGTTCCGTGTGAAAAGTTAGTCGTATGAATGGGAGTTGCCCTACAATATATCCGAAAGCTTTCAAACACAACGTATCCAGGAATTCTTTTTTATCCTCGAGAAATCCCAAACAGTTCAACATTTACATACGTGCATTAAGAATTATTAGACGTAGCCCTTTCTCAATTTATTATCGTAATCATCCTCGAAAGGTTAATCCATCAAGCGACGTCAAAATAAATTTTTCAACAAGCAATGCGAGCGTATACATGGTATCTGACAGAGCTGCTTAAATCTCGTACGTGTATCTATTTGTAAAACTGCCATGGAATAAGGAAAAAAAAAGTCATGTACGATATATATATATACGTATATATAATAGGAAAGGGAGCGGCATGAGACGCGGTTACGGTTAGGCGACACATTAAATATATACGCAATGTATAACGTCTATAGAGAGACGCTTGCTGTTGCTCGCGAGCGGGGCACACGACCCCTTTTGTTATTGTAGTATACGCTCTGAACCCCTCAGTCAAGCGCGACGCGAAACTAGATTCCTAACTTCCGGGCCTCCATAGCTGAAGGGATAAATGCAGGAAGTTGCTTCGATTTCGATTTTTCTAATACTTTTTTTCAACAACCTATACACACAGAGGCGAGCGCGCACGCCAACAGCCTCTAAAAATGTAACATTTTTACGCTAATTGTCCAAACACAGACCGCTGTTGTTTATTTTCTTTTCTTTTTCCTTTCGTTTCAACGTGATTTCAACGAGTTTTTGCTGATCCAAGCTAAGCAGTTTTATCTCTCGACATAATGGAACAATGGAACTACGAATAATTACAGTTGATGTTTCCGTCGTGCGAACGACGTTATCGCGTTGATTTTGCCAATCAAATCATAGTATCTGACTAATAACAAAAAAATCGATCTACCGAATGTTCGGTTTGATTCGTGTGCGTCTGTGCATTTATATGACTCTCTATTTCTGCCGTTTGCGGTGACTGTATCAACGCATTTTCAAATTAAATTGGGGTGAACGTACCGTTACGGCTTTGATGCGTGCTGGCGTGAAATTATTTCAACGTAGCATGTACACGTAGCATGTATGTCGCAGTGTTAAATTTGACATTTATTTCGAAAATTATGTTTTTTTTACGAGAGACAGTCGTTTGGAGCCGATAAACGTTCGATATTCTCAATGTTTGAAGAAACATATGTCTGTATCAATTGCATTGGCTATACCTGTAGGTCAACGTTCGGTTTCGTTATTTATTCGACTCCGATGCCGTATGAAACATAAAAATTGCCATTTCTAATTTGATTTAATCCGATTTTGTTATTTCTAGAAAGAAAATCCCAGTGCAATTAGAAAGCGGCACGAATATTCATGCTTACTATTTTATAATGCCGTCCCTTCCAGATTGAATTCAAAAAGTCAACCCAATTCCCTCGAAAAATAAGCCTTGACCCAGGCAGAAAAATATTCCATCCACCTACCTAAAAAAATAGAAAGAGCCGTACCTCGACCTTTTCCTCTAAAAAAATGACTAACAAAAAAAGGGATATTTCAAATCATGTTCCGAGAGCGGCTAATCAACGCCAGATTTCTTTGAAGCAACGCGGCGAGCGTACGTCAGGTGTGCCTCATTAGGGCTGTCTATGCTAGCCGGAAAACAGCGGCTCGTTCACCACGCTATGGCTGAGAGGATCCAAAACATGCCCATACAAACGAGAATCAATCTTAACCGCAGAGGCTGGAACATAGATTTTCCCAGCTGTTTGTCACAAAGTGGCGGTGTCTTTCTTTCTCGCTTCTTCAAAATCTTCATTCTTTTCGAATGAATCTCGCCTAGCCGTTCGCTCGATAAATTCAATATGAAACTCGTGGCATAAAACAATAAAACAACAGTGCTTTTTTTAAATGCGACTTTAATGAATTTTACCACCTCGAGAATAGTAGCTAGAATCGTAAATTATAGCGGTCTGTAAGTTTAGAAGTATGTAACTAAGATATATTAGTCACATCCGACTTTGCCAGAGTTAAGTAGCATATCCTTCCAAAAACAACGTTTCCCACACATATCCGACCACACGCATCTCGCGCGAGAAGTTAAGCACTGGCGTCAAGCAAACATCAAGTTTCAAAAGCGTGCCGAAACGTCAAAATGAAAATAAAAAAAAAAGAAAAATAAGAAAGAAAAAGAAGAAAATGAGTAACCACTCGGTTGAATATCGCAGTATAGGCGTAACATCGTCCCGGAAGTTAGGGAATCCCTTGGTAGTAATAATAATCCGACTGTGTGGCCGCGTGCGAAACACAGTCGTAAGTCCAGAGAGCCGCGAGAGCCGCTGAATAAACGATAAGGCCAATACAGAGGGTCTCTTTGTGCCGTGGCTTGTGTGTCTATATGGACTACCCTCAGGCGTTGGCCTTTTTACCTCCTCGAAAACAATGGGGAAAGGGGGTGATGAGGAAGAGAAAGTAAGGGGGGGGGGGATTCCCGCGGACTACATACACGAGCGCGCAGATTAGATTTTAATAATGCAATTGCCGACGTACAGTGCAAACTGGATCGGGCACTCGCGCACGGCTTCGATAATTGTTGGGATTTGATTGGCCCTCAGGCTCTCTCTCTCTCTTTCTCTCTCTCTCTCTCTCTCTCTCACTCACTGTATGGCTTCCTCTCTCCATTGTGCACAACACATAACGTGGTTTCAAATTTGTAAACGGGTTTGCGTAAACATTGCGCCACAGCACATACAAGAGAGAGCAAGAGAGAGATATAGAGAGAGAGAGAGAGAGATGGAGATGGAATTTCGTGGATTGGAAATTCAAATTTTGCCGCCTAAACGCGCATGCATTTCATTAAACTTTACCGGCCCGCACATCCCCGCACGAACGCGACTTTATTCGCAATTTTGTCGAAAGCCTCAAACACATATACATACCCTACCAATTCAGACTAAATCCCCCTCTCTCTCTCTCCTCCACTTTTCTTTCACTGGCAACCTGCCCGCCTATTTTACTTCTCTATCTTCGCTTGGTCGAGCTTCTATTTTTTTTTTTTTGTCAGAGCCGCTTTTAAAGAATGTTGGTAATTCGATTTTTTTTCCGCCGCAGAGCTTTCGCCTGCGCGGAACTGTGATTTCTGACTATTGGCGCACGCCACATGGGACTTTGCCATCGATGCGGACTTTTGATTATAGATTCCGAGTGAGCCAACGTTCTTTTTTTTCGGCAACCGTATTAAGTAGGATTTCCGTAATACAGGGAAAGCTATTTATTTATGTTGACTCCAACGCATTCGTTCGATTGTCGTTTTTAAATACAGCTAACTATACTTTCCAATATATGTACAAACAAGTTCTATTTACATTTAGCAATAGCTTTATTTTTATTTCATTGTTGTATATTTGTTTAACATACTTTACGAAATATCCATTAACCTATTGCTGTAGGGCCTTGAAGGTATCGGATAAGGTAAATAATGTTTATTTATTTTTTTGAGCTGTAAAATGTAAAAAAACAAATAGCATCTTTTCCGAGCTCGATGCTCCAAATGATATCGTATAATTTATAATATTAATATAATAATTAAAACCGCTTGATTCGTCGTTGCTCAAACAATAGCAATAATAAGTTGTGGCATCGCTTTGTCGTAATTGCATCGATAAAATCTCAAACAATGATGGGAACACGAAACGAAGTTGCAAGATCTAAAATATAACGAGCAGACAACATTTTTTGAGAGTTTTTCTTCGTTCGATAATTGAAGAATGATTGCCGGACAGTGAAATCACGATACCCATTCGAATAACGAAAAGAAATTATCTATATAGCTCGCGGAACATTGATTCGTACATCGATCTCAGCCTACATCTGCTTTGATGGAATTCTCTCTTCGACGTTTTCTTTTCCTTGTGCCACTTCCATCACCGGTGGCGCATTTTATCAAATAGATCGACAATCGTTATAATTCTTCGAAAGTAAATATATAATTCAATCTCGACGAACATGGAACAAAGGAAAAAAAGGAAAATAGTTTTTTTTCATTCATTGATTTGTCACCGCAATGTAAACAAACACCGAGCGTACAGGGAAAGAGAAAATAATTGCCATGGACTGATCCAATGATGGCAAACAAAGGCTCAGGGATTCACAGGGGCAAAAATATCTGGCGGCAATGACCGAATCTATCGATCAGCAAGCAAATCAAAAGAAGAGAAGCAAAAAAAAAAGGTAAAAGAAAGAGAGAGAAGAAGAAGCCTCTGCTCGATTACACACAATGGATCGGTATCACATGTCCGCTACCCTCTCTCATCGATGCTTTTCCAGCCATTTAGCCGGCAGTAGTATACACTTGGTTCTTTTTTTGCGCTTGCAACCCGTGGTAATCAGATATCCTCTCTCTCTCTCTCGCGGTTTGTATGTTCCCTCGAAACTGACGCTGCACTCTCTTGATCAAATTCTCCCTACTTGCCACAGAAAAAGAGACAGAGAGAGGGAGAAAGAGAGAAAACCTTACTAACCTAAACACGCCGAGCGTAAAACGCACCAAGTTTGAGTGGCAATTTTCAGTTTGGGGCATTAGGCTTCAGAGAGCTTCTGGTATGTGCGTATATGTGTGTGCAAGTGCATGTACGTATGTGACGTCGAGAGAGAAGAACGCGCGTACGTGTACACGTATACTCTTCTGACAGGATTCAAGCGCAAAGAGTGCTCGGCTTATACTGCACCCTCGGATCACGATATATACCAGATACTCCAAAATTCTACTGCGGAAATACCTTTTTTCAAATGTCAACGTACGTGTATCTTAAGGGCTACGGCGGGATAATTCGGTCGTCTGAGCTCTTTTTTCACAAATAAAACTCACTTGAATTTTCACGTTGGAAAACCAATTTTCGTTTTTTCTTTTTTTCACTTGTTATATGGGTCAGCCAGCGAGCCAATCTTGAACTAGACCTTCTCTTCGAATCTTAAAGGTAAAACCGAACCGTCAGGGCTTTGATGAATAATTGAAAGAATAACTTGAATCTAAAAATTGAGGCTTCTTGTTTGAATATTTAATTACATAACTCGCTTTTATTTGACTGATTTCGTTATCTTTTCTGAAAGCGGCGTATTTCGGCAAATTGAACAAATAATAGAATTCTTGATCAGTTCAAAATTGAACGAGAAGCTTTCATAGTAGATTATTCGACAAGCCAGGAATATCCGCGAATAAAACGCGGAATCTTCGCTTTCCGAGGTGAGATTTTGAGGGAACACGCCTAGTACCTTAAAGAAGGGCACTCGCGTACAACCAGACGACAAGACGTAGAGGGAGAGAGAGAGAGAGAGAGTGAGAGAGCGAGAGAGAGACTCTCGATGTTTGACTTGAGTCGACCGCAAGGAAACTTTAGCCTGATGGTAATCAAAGCGACTTATCCGATAGGTATATATATCTCCGAGAAAATCGGGAGAATCAATATATACGTTAGAGGAGACACAAGGCTTTAATAATTAGTTTAACTTGATCGTCGTTTGTAGAGGTATGATAGTTGTTCGTTTGCTCTCTCGCGTGTACCCGCGTACAAGCTTAAAGCGATTGACGAACGAGCAGCACGTGTAAACTACCAGACATACAGCTTTTACGAGATAACCTATACGAGCAGCAAGCGAGCGGCGCTAATGAAGTGAACGATCGCGCGAACGGAGTATATTACGCGCGCGCGCATTCGCTCTCTCACTTGCGAGAAACAGAGAGAGAGAGAGAGAGAGAGAGAGAGAGAGAAGAGCAAACCTGATTACCTGTTATGGACTGCTTACGACCTTATGCATTTCGATGAGTAGCTTCAAGAGCTTAACTTTATTTTACGATGTACCTATCTGCTGATATTTTATTCATTTACGGAAAGTAACTCGTCGCTAAATGTAACCATCCATCATGAAACTTGAGCTTAAACAAACATATATATTGTTTTAAAGCTACACACACACACACACACACACACACACACACACACACACACACACATATATCAAGTTGAATGAATATTAAAATACACGTTTGATATTTAATTGAAAGCTACCGTGGAACTTGTACCCAGATTTTGTTCAAACAAGTATATGCTTTCTGTACGAGGTCAATAGCAAACTACTTGGGAAAGCAATTTCGCCAACATAACCGTATCCTACTTTGCAGAGGTTCACATATTCATACTCGTTGATGGAATCTGCTGAATGAATTGAAAAGCAAATCTGAAAATTGTTTGCTCTTTCAAATTAAGCTTATGAAAGCTCGTTATTTTTTTTACGGTTATGTTACTATTTCTTATTACAGTATATTACTAACGTGGAAAAACATTTAACGTGTAGAATCGATTGTTATTCAAATATCGGATCTAATAGAAATCAAGTTGAGAGCTAACTTGGCGAGCTTTCAATATTAAGTTATTAAAATCCAATTTAGGGGAAATATACTTTTGTGAGTCGTTCTCGATAACTGGAAATTAAAGCATATTTCGTTTGAAAAAGGCAAACTTATCGTCCATTGTAGTGGGGCGGCGCGCGAAAAATTCGAGTCGATCTCAAGGGACGACTTAACGGAATTCCCGAAGCTATCGTAACGGAATACATCGTCGAAAAAAAGAGCAAACCGACAAATAATAACGCATCGCCTCTTTTCCTCTTTGTTTGTTCAAAAAATGACTCTTGTCGAAAAAAAAGAAAATACTCGGCACACTATTTGTACGTATAGCGCGTAATGATAGGCTCGTTAATCGTTTTTGCGAAACGTAATTTGGGTGTTTTTCTCCTAATGACGCCAGATTACACAATCGCCGTGAATATATTTATCGCGAACTCTCATCTTACTTTCCATAAGTTAATGCTTTACTACTTGAGGCGCGCTCGTGCGATTGGTATCGATTTGCCGAGTTTCAACCGTGCATTAACTGTTTATCGACACATCGACGGCTATTACCCTAAATCATACGCGACGCTACTCAACTATTGCCCGTTCGTTCATTTTTATTTTATAACAGCACAACCCTACACGCTTATAACGATTGATTTCCAAGTGATCCAAGCAAAAAACTTAACCGTGCAGCAGCGAACCGTGGAGTGGCATACTAGACTACGCATATCCTGATGAATATTTATGACGAGCTCATAGAGTATAGCAGAGTGCGTATTTATCATTAGTGCGTATCAAGTTTTTTCAGCGCACCAGGATTTCTCCAGACTTTGCTTCCCCGAACGATTGAATTGTAATCTCGGTTGATAATTCAATTTGTATACCGTTCATGGTGCATTTTCTATTGTGATTCTTACAGATTGGACGTCGTAAACGATGACGCTAGATTTACAGGTATTAAAACTAAACTTTAAACGTTTCTATCTAACGACGAAACATGATGTAACTAAATCTATATTTACAGCAGTTATTTGACCATTGTAATTGCACTTTTCAAACGGCATGCCTGGTTTAACGATTGATTTTTTATTTTCATCGTCGTGTTTTCTAGTCGATGAAAAGCAAAGAAACATTTACGTGTAAAAAGGTCGTTTCAACCGAGATGTTTTACGTTTGTGCAACAGCAAACATGGTTATTTCAGTCGACCAAGTACCAAAAATTCCATATTGAAATAGTTCGGCGCTTCCTTTGATCGTACAACTCCTATTTATTCCGTTATAAAGGAAAATTTGTACGAAAATTAAAATGAATAGCAATATAAAAATGAGTGATGAATATTGCGCGGAAAGTACATCGAGTACATCGCTATAATAAAGTATCTACGGTATTAAACGCGGGAGATTAGCAGCAGCGAGTCAAGGAATAAATGACAAATTGAGTATTAGCTCAGGAACGAAGTTAGTCGGCGACAAGTACACGTATACACTTTGGCTCGTTCTCGCTCTTCCTCCCTCGTTTGCGCGCGCTTCGTACACGGCCCTCTTGACAGTCACTCGAGATTGCACTCGAGTGCGTCAAGCCCGAAAACTCAAGTGGGAATAATCACCTAATCGTCTCTGGCCTACGCTTACGTTCAAACGACACACGGACACGACGATTAATAAACGCGAAGCGCGTTCAACTACTCGAAACACCGCGCGCCCATTTTCCGTCCGATGAACGAGCAAGTTTGGAAATCGGAAAAAAATGACGGAATCGACGACTCATCGTACAATTATACGTTTGTAACGTAGCGAACGATAGCTGGCATTTAAGTGAAAGTATCGAATCGAAACAATTGCTCACCCGCTCCGATTACCTACTTCTAAACTGATCCGAAATTAGGTTCACGTCCATTTTCCTTTTTTCGACGCATCATGCTTGATCGCCGCTATTACAACCGCAAACTTTAGAAGCGAAACGAGGTGCTTTGGTAAAGATGTAGTAGTATAAATATTGTAAAAGAAACAAATGCATTCAACTGAGTAAAGTGACATCGATGACAACACAGCAAAACATCAGAAATACGTTAACACCTATTACACAAACGTTCCGTATTATCCTTTTTACTCGTAGCCTTGAGAAAATAATCAAAGTGCGATTCCAGCTCAACGCACAATCGAGCAAACAGAAACAGGCGGTTCGACAAGAATGAAAGATCAAGTGCCAGGCGAATTAACGAAGAAAGCAAAAAGGGGGTAAACGAGTCTCGAGTAGACGTATAAGCTCGAGCAACCAAAAAAAGAAGAAGAGGAATGAGAAAAAAAACAAAGCAAAGGCAAGCGGGCAATTTTGCAGACGGCGACGAGACAGCAGAAGCAGAAGCAGCAGCAGCAGTGGTATCGAATAAGAAGGGGGGCTGGCTCTTGGCTGCAGGGGCGAGTTAAGCGTCTCAATAATCGCTTTTGTCCGCGAGCAAGCGAGCGAACGCGCGCCTCGACTTTTCTCAGCAACAGGTTGTCGCGCCGGCAACCTCTTTACAATGCTCTCGTGTGTACTATACATGTATAAGTGTGTGTAGGTTCGTATACGAGCGAGGGTCACTCGAGAGAAGGAGCGGGCGTTTCTATTAAGTTTCCATCAGCTGGCCAATCAACACTTGTCACCGTCCGTTGCGTGCTCGCCATTACCGCGCTTGCCTTCGTCAAATTAATCTTTTGTTCGGTGCAAAGTAACCATGTACCCCGCGCGCGTGAGACGAGTCGCAAAGCTTTAAGTGTGCATCTGACGGCGGCTACTTTAGCTGTATTTTGTTATCATTGCTTCGTAAGCGTCTCTCTCTCTCTCTCTCTCTCTCGCGCGCGCACTCCTTCTCTCAGTCCTGCTATGTATACATCCAGAGAAATCATGTTACTTTTCGTTGTATTGCTAGTTGAGCTCGATTAAACTGTCGTCTTTGATAGTATTTCTAACCATTTGAAAACGCTCTCTACGCGATAATATCACGTTGATACGTTTTTGCGGTACTTTGGGATCCCTCAAAACGTACTTTTTTGAAAGACCACGCTTTGCTCTCTCCGGAGTATTGATTTTTGAGCCGTCAATCAAGTTATCGTTGAATCACGTCGAGTAATAGATTTTCAATATATCAAGCACGAAGAAAGAGAAGCGCTACAGCAATCTGATTTGAAAAGAAAACTTTAGTTCATTAGAACTTTGATTCCGAACGAAAGGAGAAGTAGAAAAAAGCCCTTCGAGAGTTACTTTTTTTTATTTCAAATCAGAACCTCGTTGAAAAAGCAAACAGAGAAGTAAACCCACAGAGCTGAAGAAGTAATCGATCGCGAGAGAATCATCAAGGGAGCGTAGTGCGCTTGCACGAGGAACAGAGCAATTATCGATCTCCAACGAAGGAAAAGAATAACAAGAAAAGAAAGAAGCATCGCCAAAGAAGAAGAAGAAGGTGAGCTCGTGAGTAAAAATGGCATCGAGAAAGAGGTGGGTGTGCAAGCTAGCACACACGAGTATCTCTGGAGGCCCCCAACTGGCATCGAAAAAAAATAGGAAAAAGAAGAAACAGCCTGCGGGGTCAAGTGTCAATTACTGCGAATTTACCTTATAGCAATAGGCGCGATCGAGTCTCCATAGCGTGGAGTCATTCGTCATTTCCAATGCGAAGCGGCAATCTGCGAATATTCGCCAGTGTATATTCCGCCGCTAGCCTTAAACCGGTATGCAAGCAACCAAGAGAGAGAGAGAGAAGAGCGGACGATGATCTATGGTCACGATGACCTTCCGTGACTCGGCATTCTCTCTCACTCGTGTACTGTGCACGGATGCTGCTAAACAATATCGCGCTCGCGCGAATCGAGAGATAAACAAAGAGACTGACGGCCCGAGCATTGTGCACCAGTGCACGTGTGGCCAACACACAGCCCCCCTCGACAGCTTGACTGACGCTACTTTTTTTTTCTCTCTTGGTAAAAGCAACTTTTCTGTTTTTACCGCGCTTGCCGGAAATTGATTACGAGAATTCTCTAACGCCAAAAAGTTCTAATCGGCTGTATGCCGATTGTCGTGCTACGTACTACAAACTTGACCGTTCTTTTATATACGTCGCGTTGATAAAGCGTCTATTATTACGACTCTCACGATTACCAAGTACGCTTTGTATTTAAATTAATCTCAAAGTTATTTAAAATTCTCTTTTTCCTCTCAAGAGCGAATTTGTAGAGCTCGAGAAGAAGCTTGGCCGTAACTGCGGCGACCCTGCACGTGGATTATCGAATCGAAACTTATATATTAACGATAATCCGTGTTTGTTGCAAATGTGAAAGTTCTTTTATTATAATAGAAAAAATGAAAAACAAGTTATAATTAAAATTACGTAGTTGATTGATTTTACGAGCGGCCACCTGTTATTAACCCGATAAAATCAGAGAATCGAAAGTGTATAACAGGCCGCACTGAAAAATGAAAAAAACCACATTGTGAGTTTGTTGATAAAAGTAAAAGAAAAGTAAACATAAATGCTTAAGCGTACAATATTAAGCGTTTTTACGAAATAAGAATGTGAGCAGACACTGTAATTTGATATATATCAATATTTCGTAGAAAAAAATGCAAAAAAAGTGGTTAATTATATCCTACAACGAATGAAACATGTCCACAGCTACTTAAGTACATAGCTACTTATCCATCGTTTGCAAGGAAAAAAGAACAGGATCAACGATGTATATGCATATGTGTAACCAACGTGCAAAGATGTTAAATCAGTCGATTTAGTCGGTCAAAAGTTGACGAGCCTATTCGCGCAAATCGTCCGAAAAATGTAATTATAGCTGCGTCTCTCTCTCTCTCTCTCTCTCTCTCTCTTTCTCTCTCTCTCTCTCTGGTGCGCACTTTCGCACTACATGCAATTTTCTAAGAAGTTGAAAGATACTACGGTGGCTTTCAAGCGTTACCTCATTAACCCATTTATGCCCGTCAAGTCATTAGCGGTTCGTGACCTCAAAGGTATAACTGCATCGATGACTGACGCACGCCAAGCTCTTCACTCGTCGAATAACATCCAAGATTCCAACAACGACGATATAACATTTCCAAGCATCGTCAAGGCAAATTTATTGTTTCAAGTTTTATTTATACACTTTCAGATAGTAGAATCGTAAATCTAATTCCAATAGATCGACGCCATTAACGAAAGCTTTCAATAAAGCCTGAATAATGGAAGGAAATGGACCGTCGGAATAGAACATTTTGATACATACGCCGCAAATAGATCGGCTATTATTAGGTATATGGATATTAAACTTTTAGAATATCTATTCTGCAGAGAACATTTAAGATATCACCTGAAAATTACGGAATGATACTATTTTTATATTTAAATCAATTTTTCGTCTCTTTTTTAAACTAAATTTGTAAAGATTTTGCTAAATTACTATTGTAATTGTATTGTAATGCGCCATTACGTTTAATTGGATGTTTTTACCGGATTTCCTTAACTGAATAATCTTTATCACTTAATTCTTCGGAATCATGTTTCACCTACAGTTGATACACCGTTAAATAGATCATTCGAATCGGAAAGATACGATAATCCGTCCAAGAGATTAAACGCAGCGTGAAAAATTGAGTAAGACACGATCGCGTCGTAAAATTAAATCATCACACCTCACACTCTCGATCGCGCAGCGATCGAGTGAAACGGAAAATAAAAGAGAAGGGGGCAAGAATCGGCGATCTTTTCAATAAATTGTAACGCTCATTTGGAAGCAACAATAAAAGCTAATTTATGATTCTACCCCGATCGCGCGCATAAACATATACACGTATACACGCAGGAAGAGCAAAAGAAGAGAGAAAGAGAGAGAGAGAGAGAGAGAGAGAGAGTAAAAATCCATAAGGCAAAGGAAGCCAACAAAACGAATTTACAGCAAGCAGAGGCGAGAGGGGCATTCTACCGCACAACAATTCGCGCATAAGTCAGCAGGATAGCCATACATACACTTATACTCGAGAGAGAAGGATAGAAGGCTTGACGAATTTAAGACTGTGATCCACAAAAGGGTTAAGGTGGCATAGTGTACACAGCGGAGAGAAGCCAAGGACAAGAAGAGATATAGTAGGAACGAGAGACATAGGAAATGCAGAATGACACTGTTAAAAAACGAAGGAATAGGTGTAGTATGGTAGGGGGAAAGGTTAAATAAAAGGGAGAGACAGGGCCTCTATATACTCGTGTGGTGGACACGAGACCTCGCTCGCGCAAGCACGTGAACCATTGAGGTGTCCGTCCGTGAGTAATGTCACGATAAATTATCGCGAAGACTCGACTGGCGAACACACATCCTCTCCCCCTCTCCCTCTCCCAGAAAAGAAACCTACAACCTCCTTATCTTTCTCCTCTCTCTCTCTCTCTCTCTCTCTCTCTCCTACTCTGCTGCGTCGTACACGCTACTGTACTCGACTCCTCGCCACCACAACTTCTTCATTTTTTTTTCTTCTGCATCTTCTTCTTCTTCTTCTTCTTCTTCTTCTTCTTCTTCTTCTTCGTCCTCTGCTTCTTCATCCAGCCTGCATTTTGTCCCTTTATCGTCGAGCTCCTCTCCTTTTTATACTCCCTCTATATACGTACATCCCATACTATATATGCATTGTCGCGCGTCTACACGGCTAAAAGATCTACAGTCAAGAAGAGCAAATATGCTGCTGCCGCTGCCGCTACAACGACGCGTTATAGCGCGCGTGTGTGCGTGTGTACGATAGAAAAATTGTCGTACTGGCTGAGAAATTAGGGATTTACCCCTTGCGGTGCGCGCGAGACATACGCAGGTATTATTGCCGGCTGACTTATGACGCGACGCACAACGCATACTCTTTATCGAACGATGCGTTTTTTCAAACGATTAGACTAGCATGCTCACCACGTTTACGCTCGCGCTGCGGGGTATGCTCGTGTACACGTGCACAGTTGATTTGTCATTTAAGTGATTCACTTTTACGTTGAGCTTTGAATAACGTTCTCCTTCAAGGTAATTGTTGTCGTTTGTCATTTCGACTCGAAGGAGAAACAATATAAATTGTCGATAATTTCATGTAAAATGAACATAACAGAGGAAGTCCGTAATACATTACTTTACGTCTTTTAGCCATTGACGAAAAAGAAAAATGAGAAGATCGTTTTCGTAAATTTAGCCATTTAAATAACTCCTTGTCATAAATGGCAACTACGGTAATGCATACAAACTCGTAAAATAATTTTGCAACAGGTTCCTGCGAGACGAAAAGCTCGATACTCCTCGCAAATAAAAAGATTATACAGCACTCGGGGCGGCAAAACTCATAAATATATCAAGCCAAATAAACATAATAAATCAAGCTGGCTACTCGTGCAACGCGAACGAGTATAATAATATTCTTAAAACGTTATTTTCGGTATTTCGCAAAAGAGAATAATGCAAATTTTCAAAAGCACCCTAAGTATTCTTGTTAGCAGTTAATTAACATTTTCAAGATCGCGCACAACAAAAAGCTTTGATATAATGTTATTGGCAAAACGCAGCGTTAAATAGCAACAAAAAAACGAGAGAGAGAGAGAGCAGCACCGGATGTAAATAACGCAGTTTTTTACGATAAACCACTCCCGCGGTGTACGTATATCTATATATCACAATAATTTCCAAGTAAAACGAAGCCGCGCGTTCTCTTCGAATAAATTAAAATTTCTCGTGAGCGTTCGCTCGCGCGAACGGTAGCCTATAGAACCAAGGTTAATCGGAGGGAGAGAAAAATATAAGAGAGAAGAAGAGAAAAAAGAAAGAGAGTAGCGGTGGTCTCAACGCTCAATCTGGCCGCAGCAGCTGATTGATCTTTATCGCGGGGAATTTCGAAGAGGTATGGTCCGGGCATTTGTTTCTTTTCTTTTTTCTTTTTTCTATGCCCGCTTGCACAACGCGATGCACGTGGCAGTTTCTGCGTAGTTGGTGCAAGTAAAGTACCGGAGCTACTGCGTGCACGAGTCTTGTTCGCTCGATCCGATTGCCAAGGACCGATGAGTGACAAGGGAACCGATAATTCCGAGCTTGAAAATTAGTATCGCCGATTGCTTCGATCTACAAATACACACAAGCGAAGCTGCACTGCTGCAGCTACCTTCTCCTTCTCCGTCTGGCATTGAAAAAGGAAACACTAGGTTTGATAATATCTCGCATGCGCGATTGAAGCGGCGAACCTCTATCTTCGTGGAAAATTTATGAAAAATAAATTCCTTAGGTAGGTTGCCTTAGCAAGCTGTAATTAACTTTACAGATATGATATTCTTCAAACGTTGCGTCCGTACGTGTGTCTGTGCACGTGCAACAAACTGTATCCCAAAATAATTACTTTTATATCGCGGGAGCACCGAATTGAGAGCTTTCCAATAATTTACTGCCAATTACATTGCGGCATCCCCGATACTCCTTGGTAAAATTAAAAATTCAATAATCGCGCGCTACGAGTCAAAGTGATTTGAGCGCGCGAAAAGAGATTAAGGTCGCAAAAGAAGACAAAAAATAAAAGAGGTACCCGCCCAATCGCATAAATCCTATCCGACGGACGGGCGAACCTTGGAATATTCGCGACCCACCGCTTTCCTCCCTCCTTCCTCTCACTCTTGCCCTCTCCTTCTTCCTTGTTCCCTGCAAACACACACGTGTGTATACGTTGGCTTGCGATGAAGACTGAAATAGTTGGGCTGAGCCCAAGCATATTGGATTTAAATTATAAATCATCCCGTTCTCTACCGAGAATTACAGCCTGTAATTGTTTTTAAAAGTGAAAATTACTATTTTTAGAGCGTCTACTTTCAACTATAATACACCCAGCTTCGGTGCAAATAATTATATTGAAACTTGGTTAATTCTCATATTTCACTCTATATGAAATTCATTCATGGTGAAATTAGGTTGTCAGTTTCATTTCGCTGCTAATTTAATACCGTTGATTAATGTAATCCGGAGCTTTCTTGTACGCGTACGTCCTGCATACGTGTTTCGTGTATTCTACGATTTTAAAATCGACGTTGTACCAATGATTGGCCGATCGATTGAATCCTTTGAAATATCGACGGTTGCCAGTTCTAATCATAACGATACAACGAATTTCTCAATAGTCACGTTCGGTACTTGGCATCGTCGAATACGTTTGTTTTAAAATACAACAAATATTTCGGTAATAATTGTCCGGTTCGCACGCAGTTTGATATTAATAAATCATTCGTTTGTTTATTTCAAAGGCTCGCATATCGAAGCGTTCTCCAAAGCGCGTAAACGTTAAAAATTAACTTTCGAAAATCAATAACCTCCAGCGACAAACCATCGGCAAACCTACAGACCCACAAACGCCCCTCGAAAAAAAGGAAAAAACAACAACGAAACACCTACGTAAAGCTTTAACGACTAAAGCTGCGTGGCTCATAAACGCACTTGTAAAAGCATCATGGCGAGAAGGAGAGAGAGAGAGAGAGAGAGTGGCTAAAAGGAGATTGAGTAAAAGAGAGGCCATAGATCTAGTAAAGTTAGCCGTGGCAGCAAGAAAGGGCTGTTTGCAGTGTTGACACGTACGCTCGTTCGTCACACCCTCTCGGCGAAACCGCAAAGTAGCAAGTGGAGCTGTTATACTATACTCGCACAGATTTTGCAGTCTACGATACACGTGTATGTACACACACGCGTCGCCATCGCTCACAGCTGTGATTTTTCTATTCTCTTTCCTTTCTTTACTTGTACACACACCCACACTTATCGCCAGATTCGACCAAACTTTGATTTCCCGCGGCTACTTTAGACGCAGCGCCGCCTATACCGACGAGTTTCCTCGAGTCCGACTGTTGCGGACGTTGTATTATCCTCCTTGGCTCTATCGTTCTCTGCAAATCTCTCGGTATTGTACCATTCTGGGGCGTGCTAAGCTACGTACGAAACAAGATTAACAATCAAGCTTTAGCGAATTTACAGTCGATCAAGGCTATTTAACGCAAAAGTCAATTAGCCATCTTCAGTCCGATGTTTAACGATTTGCTATTCGTGTTATTGTGATACTTGATTGGGATCGTTAATAATCAAGCCGTAACAATTTAACGCGCACTCGTGCCAAAGTCGTTTATTCACCTGCACCCCAAAAATGCCGAATGGTTTTGTTTATGCCATTGTATTGTCCTTGCCAAATATCTTTCACTCGTATCGTTTAATATAAAAGTGGGTAATCGAGATACGTAATTGAGACAATGATCAAGCGAGCCAGGCTAATTAAACATTTTGTTAAATCAATGGAACTTCGCTGATACCTTGTTTAATTAAACGAACGTATCGTTCGCACATTGTTTCAATTTAAACGTATCGTTATAAAGTTGCAATCATACGATGAATTGATTGCAGATACATCAATTACCCAAGCAATTGCCAACGATACAATAGCTTCTCGCTTAAGCTCGCGCAAAACGTCCAAAACGAGTGTATTATTTCGGAAAATCTAATTATATTAGAATGATATCGTACGAAGCCTGAACATATACGAAGAATGATGTATAAATCCACGACGTCAGAGTGAATAAAGCGCACGCTATATCAACTGTACACCACTCAAAGCCTCGGCGACTTTCGAGATTAGCATTTCAGAGCAAGATTTATTTTCAATTATTTCATCAACGTTGAATCGTAAATCCCCCAAGAGCCCCAAGTTTTTCGTGTTATACGAACGTAATAACACACATATCTCGCCCGATGACTCAATATAAGCAAACGTATCGCAAGAGAGGCAGAGTATATAATATTTGTAAAGCCACGACTAAATTGAATTGACGTATTTTCGCCATCTAGAAGTTTCCACATCGAATTATGATTTTTCGATTGTTGTTGTTCTTGTTGTTGGGCTACGTACGATGCCGAAAGAATCGTGACAGCCTCGCCCACAGTAGTCACAGGCGTTCCGCCGCGTCGACGCCCGTGCAAAATAAATGTGCGAAGCAAAGTTGTATGCGCCATATGTACGAATAAGTAGACAGAGGCAAAGAGAGAGAGAGAGAGAGAGAGAGAGAGAGAGAGAAACACGAACCAGCTCTACACGACCGAGAAATAAAGTTCTCGTATTTATAATTCCCATGGAAAAGCCTGCAAGTCACGTTTATTCGTTACACGATCAATTTGGTACTCACACCTCTCCCACACGCTTGTAAAAGAACAAAAAACGTACACACACGCGCGCGCGCGCGTCACGAATCATCCGATGGCAGGAAATGAGCCGAAACGAAATTAGAAAAGACTACACAACGATCCGCCTACGAGAGGCAGCAAGGTACACGCGAGTCTCTCTCTCTCTCTCTCTCTCTCTCTTTCTCTCTCTCCTCGGTTTTGTGCGCGTATGTATATTTTTTTCAGAGTCATTCTCGTCGTCTTGATGCGAACGCGCGATAACGAGCTGAGAACATGCCGATTCGTCGTTGTTGGAATTTTCGGCAATAACGCCTTCCTTTCACAGTACTTGATTCCTCTTTTTCATTTTTTTTTTGTTATAATCTCACGATTTTTTGTTTTACATCGTCGCACGAAGGAATTTGAACGTTTTTTATGTACGTACCATAAGTCAACGTCAATTTTTGGCCTGATCATGCAGCTTTTGCATCGTAACATAGAGGAAAGGTAGGAAGGGGAGGGGGTATATACGAGGCTACAATGGAGTGTCAATCAATCGAGCCAATCAATCAATTTCAATCCTCCTATTTTTATTTTCTTCTTCTGTGTGCCTCGGCATTCCTCTCCCTCTCGAGATTTATACGCTTTGACACGTGGGATTTGGAGGAAAACAAACTTGCATCGAGAATGATTTTTAGCTTGTGGCGCGCATTCGCGAGAGAAAGAGAGGGGGGAGGGGGGGAACGTGTAATTTAATATCAATCGAGAGATAGAGATGAATTTCCATCGGTGATCAAAATTAACTCGCGTGCGGGGGCATCGAAAATTGCATTCCCACACTTGCAACTTGCCGAAGGATACACAAGCCGCGGGCTTCACTATCTCTTGTATCTCTCTCTCTCTCTCTCTCTCTCTCTCTCTCTCCCTCACTATGCTCCAAGCTTACCCACTATAGAGATGTTTGCTGTTTGATACTGTTGCTATTACTAAGCTACCCTCCGAGCGAACTCTCTCTCTCTGGTTGCTTATATATATATATTAATATACAATATACGAACAAGCTCTTGTAGTACACTATATATGATGCATTGTAGCTCGGGATAACTTGCGGGTAGTTTACAAGTCAATTGCTTGTTTGTATGAGGCATTTTTCTTTTAATATGGAACCTCTATATGTTACCGTGCACGTTTATCGAGGTGCATTATGCTTCGCTCAATTTCAATATTAACTTTATTTTGTTTTTAGATCTCTTCCCCGTCCCATGATGACGACTATATATATGCGAAGGGAATTATTGGTGATTAACAATTAACCCCTCTCGCGAACTCTTCGTACTTTACGGCTAACTCGTGTAGCTTTGGAAGCACATTGATTACAATTCGAAATCATTCGATACTCCATCTCGACATTTTTCCAAATTTTAAGTATACATCTCTCCCCTTTCAAAACAAGAAAAGAACGCTTAGACTTTAGTTTCACGAGTACTTGTCGTCTTTTGAAGAATGATATTTCGAAGCAGCGAACAAAAGGAACCTAGAAGACTCGCGCTTAGTTTAATAAAAATTGAACAATCTCATGGAGTACCCCGAAGCTTTACCAAAAAGAAAAGAAAAACATCCGTATCGGTTGAACCCATTTCGCTTCTATAGTCGCTCTACCTCGCTTGTTGACCTTTTTTTTGCTTCTTTCGCAAGCTTTTATCACTATACGTGGACAATACTCATAGAAAATTCACTGAAGGAGCACTTGAAAGAAAGAGAAAAAAAAATAACAGCTCGTCCTCTACTTATCACCCCAACAAATTCCAAGTGTTTCCTTGGCGATCTCTCGACGATCTTTCTCTCTCTCTCTCTCTCTCTCTCGGGAGGCCACCCTACACGTCACTTTGTTGCAACATACATACACACACACATACACATAGATAGACAGAGTTGCGGCCGATGCGTTGCGCGGATAAGCTGGCTCAGCAAGTTCTTAGCTTTCTATGCTTACTCGCAAGTCTAACTGATCACAATGGATCTTTGTGCTTTTGTGCGCACGTCACTCTTTGACTTATATGACTCGAAATGAGAGGAAACAAAAACAAAAATATTTTCGGACAAACCTTAATTTATATCAACAAGAAGTACGTTTGGAGATTGAAATATCTATGTCGTCGTTTTATTTGAGAGAGTACGAGAGAACGATAAAAGACAATGAAATATTTCAAGAAGCCACGAGCGCGCATAAAGCGCTTTCATTTCTACTTGTATAGCCAACATTTCTCGCGGCGTCAGCGTTCACGTTACGATCAAAATATGTATATGTAGATTTCAAAGGCTTCATTTCCTTTATAACTCGGCTCACTGGCGCTACCGCATAGTGCTACGTGCTTTTATTTTATTAAAACAAAAAAATAATAAAAAAGAAGAAAGAAAGAAATGAACTCCGCGCTGACACCTGCGCCAAAAAAATACCACGCCAGAGAGCTATGCATATTAATAACACTGGAGACAAAGGAGGAGAAACAGAGTGGGGTGGAGGGTCGAGAGCTTGCAATGTATGGATGAACAAATATCTCTCCTGATCGAATCAACGAATGTATTTTTTTCCAATATAACATTAGAGATATTCGTAAAAGAATTATTTTCTTTTTCTTTGCTAGCAAGAAAAGGTAATAGGTATGATTAGATGATCGATTCAGATAAGATTGTTCATCATCAAACGATGTCGCGACTGAATTTTTATTGTAGAGAGAAAAAGTGCAGGGAGCGATCCGAAGGCGCGACGACAGATCACAATAGATTTCAAATACGTTTTTTTTCGTCTCTCTCTCTCTCCCTGTCTCTCGTATCTTTGTCCCCATTCCATCATTGAAGCGAGAAAAGAAATTCTTATCTGGCACTCGTTTCCGTCTTTTCCGATGCTACTGCAAGGAGATTCTAACGAAAGCTGCTGCTGCTGCAGCTACTGCTACTGCGAGAGACGTTCATTTCCGGACATCTGTTTGGAGAGCGTCTTTCATGCGAATTTACGGTAATAGTTTGAATCTATTGATATTCAAGCTATAGATTCCTCTCTCTCTCTCTCTCTCTCTCTCTCCCACTTTGTTGAACTTTGCGCATTGTGCAATTTTTTTCTTACCTTTTTAAATGCGACCTTTGCGCATAATTGAATGTCGCAGTGATATTTTTTTCTTTCGTTCGTAATCAAATTATACGCCCCGCACTTTTTCAGTCTCGAGACGACAAAAAAAAAGTCAAATTTAATTAAAATTTTACCAGCTGATAAGTTATTTTTGTACAACGAAACGGTTTCTCTGTGCAAAAGAAAGCCATGTGATAAGACAAAAGTTATCTATATGCCACGACTGAAAGTTGAGAAATACGCTAAAAACCGAGTTCTCTGAGAATAAATTGCTATGCGTTAAAATGCTTGACGTATGTGGAATCTATAACGGTTCATCGAAATTTCAATAGTTTTTAACTTTGATACATTTCCATCTCGATTGTACGTGTTTTAAAAACAATAAACACGAGCACTATTGGTTTTTTTAACATCTTGATAAATCATGCTAATTTAATTACAAGATTTTTTCAGACGTGAAAAACACCTAGCCTTTCCATAACAGGTTACAGCAACAATTGTGGATATAAATAGACATCCGTAACGTTAGATTATCAAGCTCGCCGGAGACTTACACCTCCCTCTCTCGGACGCTTTTGTATCGGATTAAAAAGAAAAGTGCTGGTGCATGGTTCTCTTGGCGGCGCCTTCCGAGAAATAAAACCGCCACGCGGTAAATGTGTATGCGTGTGCAAGTGTGTACACAGAGTCGGCGACGGCTATCACAATAGATCCAAGCAAGATACATCCTGCTGCTCTTTGCGCACACACTTTGCTTATCTACCGTTGTTACTGCGTGCGGGAGGATTTTTATGCATAAGAGTCGGTGAGATTTAACTTAAAAAAACCAGTTTTAAAGAAGACAAGGACCTTCGCGCGCGCGCGTGCACACACATGAGCCAAATATAGACGCGCGTGCTCTCGCATTATCCCGTATAAGGTTGAATTTGAATCCTTCCTCTCCTTCAACGCGATTTTCATTGATTTCATCTTTATATCTATTCACCGGCATGCACACGCGCCAGCTGCAGTAGTAGTATATATAATTAATTGTCTATCGAACGTTCTGATTGACAATTTTCCCGACTTTCTCTCTCTCTCTCTCTCTCTCTCTCTCTGCTATACTTTTTTTCTATCATCAGTGGCAGTGATCATCGTTTTCTTTTTTGCGCAACTCAATGCTATCAGATGCTCAAACGTTTCGGGATACCCTTATTAAATTCCGCTTGGATTTTCAATCGATGCTAATTCGGCGCCGCGCTTTCATCTCCTGAATGGGACAGCGACGACGACGTAAGACCCCTCATTGACGTGGGACCATTAAAAAAAATATATATATACAAACACACAACACGGCCAGTTTTCTTATTCTGGCGTGATTCCTCCTTCTTCTTCTTCTTCTTCTTCTTCTACTTCTTCTTCTTCTTTTTTATCGAAAGACAGAGATCCGATTAAACGAGGACGTGTTAGATTTTTACGCCACTTCCAACGAGACTGATGTTAATTCATGCTAAACAGCTAATGTTTATGCTGATTCGTAGAGGTTCGCTTGGCTAAATATTGGCTTATTTTTTTTCTTCTCGACATAATGAATAATAACTTTTCACGCGATATACTTATTGCTTCTTGGCCGCGTTGAGTTGTGTATATAATATGTGTGAGCAGCTTTGATCGTCGCTCCTCCGACGTTAGAATTAAGCGATTTTTCACCAATAAAGAATCAACCGTTCGTTAGATTTGCGCGCGCGTTTATTCACAAAAAGTTCTCAATTTGTACGTGTTATATTGGCAGTCATAAATTATTTCAGAAATGGTAAAAATATCTTCCTTATTACCGAACGAACATCGCGAAGAGTTCTCTAACATTTGAAAGAAGATAGAATTGTTAGCTCGACAAGTACAGCAAGCAATTTATAAAGCTGATGAAAATGTAAATTCCAATGAAGTCACCCGACAACTCGATAAAAAAACAGACAGCCGCACATAGGTCAAAAAACTTTCAATGGTCTCAATCGGTTAAAGAGTCAGCTGATACGAAGATAAACACGACAACGAGGAATCGTGGGTGCGTGAAACAGAGAGATAGAGAGAGAGAGAGAGAGAGAGAGAGAGAGAGAGAGAAAATGTAAATTTCAATAGATATTTTAAGGTGAAAACACGTCGAATCGTCAAAGAGAAGCGTTGAAATTTCAAACATAATTGCTCGCTGTACGGAGAATAGACACGTCAATGGAAACGTTTAAAACATGGTGTTTATTTAAGAAAAGTCAATTGTTAAAATCTTCGAGCCATCCGCTCGCAACCATTTAAATTAACGCCTCGTTCCCCTTCGTAATAGACGTACGAGAAATAGATGGGTAGATGTTTATTTGAATAACAGCTTCAAATGCGTTCTCGCGCTGTAGGCATCTTTGTTTTTCTAAGGTTCCGTGCCATTTGCCGTAAATTACGACATCGAGTTCACTCCTAATAAAAGGATATATACATTCTAAACAGTTGTAGCAGCCAAGTCGCGTAAAGTCTCGTACGGTAATTACGCGTACTTTTTCGATTCTACTCTCTATAAATACGCGAGGAAAAGATTAGAAGCAATTTCGACGCGCGCGCGCGCGTGCGCATCCGTATGGGCTTTAATCGAGGAGACAGAGGCAAATTAATTAGCGTCACGGTGTATATCTGTGCGAGCACCTCTCGTTGTCACGGCTCATAAAGCAGCCGAGCGGCTTCCAACGAGGAACAATGACAACGGATGGAAAAAAGCAAGAAAGACGAAAGAGAAAGAGAGAGAGAAGAGATAAGTTGCTGCAGAGAGTACGTGTAAGGCTAACAGCCAAGCGACAGAATTTCGAAGGGGGATCGACAAGCAACGTTCGGCGTTGCATCGATGCGTATCGGCGGTAGGAAGGCGAATTTCGCTCTCGCAAATAAGCCAATTATGTCAATAATCCCGGGAAATCGCTCGTCTAATCGGATATCGTACGAAAGCTCACCCTCTCCCCTACCACCTCCTTCTTTTTCTTCTTTACCTCTTCTCGATCGCCTACTCGCTCTTTTATTTTTCCCATATACACGTATACACGCATACACGCTGAAAGCGAGTAACGCGCAAGACGGCTACTCGCGAACCGAGTATGCGCAACGCGCGAATACTTTCTTTCGTTCGTCGATGTGTATCCTTCTTGTTTTCTCTTCTTTTCTCTGCACTCTCGATGCGCACGTTCAACAAGCTATTACACAGCCGGTAATATTAGACGTATACCTGTGCGATTTCGACGTTGCAAATGCCTTGCGCGACCATCGAAGAAATGTATTCTGGGAGAAGAAGAAGCGAGATATATCTTGGGCCATTCGTACACGACAAAACTACGTTTGACTCGTCATCTCTCGCTCCGAGTAACAAGCGCAAGAACTACGCCAAGTTTTGCAATAATCAATTCCAGTGGTGAAATAATAGCGACTATCAAGAGTGTTTCGCGAACGCGACACGATTGTACATCGTACGAATAGCTTGCCAAATTGATGTCCACTCGGGTAAAAAGAGTAGTAAGCGTCGTTTTATCGTTCGGCTTGTTTGTCATCTTTCGCGTTTAATAGCTCTTAGAAGCGCGTGGGCGCGTCTGCGTCTTTCCGAATCGTGGTGGCCTTTTAACTATCCTGTACGCAGCAATTTCGAAATGGCACGTATCGCAAGGTTCGACGAGTAATTCCTTTGAATGTCATCGCTCGCCGTTCGATACAGCAGCCAAAGCTTTCGTTAAAAACCGAGCTCGCGCTACCGTTCAAAAGATATCGATTCCTTTTTATTTGTCATCGACGAAAAGAAACGGAGCTACGAGCAATCGCGCGTTCAAAGCAAACGTAAAATATCTCATCGAAGAATATTCACGCCGGTACATAGTTCAGCGTAAAAATACTCGCGAAAAGTGATATACTCGCTCGCTCGCGAGAAAGGCTTGCCAGGCATCGGTCCTTGTAGATCTAAGAATGCAACGTCGACGTATATGCGCTCACGCGTGCGCGCGAATATAGTCGAGAAAAAGACAAGCAAGATGCATGCGGTATAGGTATACGTTATGCGCGTTGAAGCTTTATCTTCCTCACGGGTACCAAGAGCGTTGGCGCGTATACGTACATGGATGCACGTGCATACGCGGCGCTTGTGCAAGTGAAATGTCGAAGGAGCAAACGAGAAAGACGGACGTACGGACGGACGGGATGGATTGGTCTGATGCCGCGTGCTTGTTGGCTTCTCTCCCTCTCTCTCTCTCTCTCTCTCTCTCTCTCTCTGCTCTTCTCTGCTGCAAGAAGGGGGACCATGGCAAGAAGGAGGGTAAGAGGAAGGGAGGAAAAGGCTGCACCGGGTAATTATACAAGCAAACAAGGGGCGGTCCTACGATGATTATAGGCTGCGCCCAGTGAGAGACGGAGAGAGAGAGAGAGAGAGAGAGAGAGAGAGAGCGTGTTGGCCCTCTATACAGACCCTCTGTTTATATGTAATTACAGGACCAACTGCGTACCAAGAGAGAGAGAGACAACTAAAACACGCACACGCACACGTACACACTCGTTGATTATTACATTGAAACGATCTCTCCAAAGGCACTTGTCAGTTTCGCCGATGACATTGATCGCATAAGTGTCCTGTACATAAGATTAGCCGTCAAAAAACACACACACACACGGAAACGAGAGATACGTATCGGAGGAAATTTGGGCTTATATTTACCCTTGGACGTTACGACGAGGAAGAATATACGTCTAAATTCCATAAAAACTAAAAAATGCCAAAGCTCTTTTATACCGTGGAAAGTTATTAAAATTACATTTGGAATTGTAAGATGCAATCGTAACTCGAGTCGGTGTTATTACTCTTCTTGTTCCTTTCTTAGCGAGGTATTAAAACAGCAACACGGAGTCAAGTGAAATACCTGCATATCATAGCCACCACCGAGCGTGCGATATCACAAGTCGAGTATATGTGCCAAGCAAATAAATCTGATACACCATCGTATGCTATCTCGCAAGAAGGAGAGGCAAGTGTATATACGTGTTGCTGCACATCGCTGCAAGTATGAATTTTGCGAATTTCGTGTTTCGCTGAAGATATAAGGGATAAAGTATATCTTGCTTTGCAAACGATGCTACTTTTCTTCTTCTTATTTTTAATATGGTAATCAAGCGATACACCGAGAATAGTGCTTGGAACGATGTTACCTTCTTTTCTTTCCGTTTGTCGAGCGATTTTTTTGAAACAAACGTAGGTGCAACGGAATTGGAGTTTGCTTTTTACGACTATGGACGGTTGAACGTTTGAACGAACGATGTACTCGTTGAAGAGTAAGACTCGAGACGGGACAAGTCACTGTGGCGCACTCTCTTGCAAAAACTATAGACTAGCGTTTCCTTGGGGGCATCCTACCGTTTTCAAAATCGCAAGGTAAGTTTAAAAGCAGACGCGAAAACAAGCGGACGTCCGGGCTGTGGGTATAACGAAAACAAATGGATAAATAGTAAATGAGGTGAAACAACGAATGTTATAATGATGCTTTATTGATCCTCGTCGTCGTCGAAAAATCACATTCATAAATAATATATTCCAGTTGTTACATTCTGCAACGGATAATCGTCTAACGATCCCTATAAGCAGTTGGCTGGTAAACGTACATAGCGTGCGGAAAATCCATCCGTCTCTTTCTCTGTACACGTGTACTCGTATCGTGCGAGGCTAATGTTGTTCGCAGCGTAATAATCCTCTGGCGTGAAAATCAATCGACCTAGTAAAATACACAAGATCGTTTTCATTCGCAAGCGTACAATAGTTCGGAATAAAAGTTGCGCGGCGTGTTTCGCTTCCAAAATACACGCGTACACACACGACCATTTGACTTTAGCTTGTGCATTTTTTTATTTATTTTCATCTCTCGCGGTATCGTATTTACAATGTGATGTGTACAGTTATAACTATTATCTCGTTACCTCTGCCTTAGCTACAATGGTCCTCGGTATAGAGTTCGTCCTTAAAGCATGTTATTCGTGTAACGCACTCGATTCGTACGAAAAAAAGGTTTATTTTTGGAAGCCGGAAGGTATTACCATCGTCGTTACCTCGATTTATCTATCTCTCTCTCCCTCGCCGAGGACACTACTGCACGGTTTTACGTTATAAACCGACAGCCTACCAAATTAACCCAACGTTTATTATTACTCACTCGAACCGTTCCAACGTTGTCGACGTGATGATTTAGCGCTAAATTAAAGTCAATTATTGCGTTTCGATTAAAAGCTACGGACTTGTGCGGCTTCGACGTAAATATGCAAAGTGTCCTCAAACGAAACGAACGGGTTCGCGAGTTTCGCGTAATACGCGAATACACCAGACGTACAAAGTCAAAATTGCCTTATACAGAGAACGAACGTTCCAAAAGAGGAAGACTTGCCGTTATCTCGTGAGCGCTTTTCTGTGTCTTTATTTTTTTTCTTTTTTTCGTGACGTGAAACGAGAAGGAAGAAGATCCCTATTACATTTCCGTGAGGCTTATCTTCCCACAAAATTCAAAAAAAGAATAATAACGAAAAAATGTAACAAAAAAGAGAATCAGATAAGGGACTAGACAGCTGCTAATTAAACGTACTTTACGCGTGGGCGGGGAGTATTTACAGAAACCGCGTCTATACACGGATGGACTTTGAATTTGATATACTCTCTCTCCCTCTCTCTCTCTCTCCTTCTCTTTCTCTTTTGAGAGAAAACTTTTGCGTGCGCTAATGATGATTAGTCCGACGATATACAGTTTCGAGTTTTCAAGGAGTTCTCCACGCCAGAACGCTTTTTGACGCTAATCAAAGAACCTTTTTATTTTTGGTTCGAAACTCTGCTACACACGCGTTAAAGTAGGTAGGAGTTGCTTGCGCGCTTAATTATGTACAAATAATTCAGTTGACAACTAGCTAGACCAGATGTGCTCTATATATAAAAACGAATGAAATTACGATTACATCACGTGTACTTTTTCCTAGACAACTTTTGATTTGCCTACCATAAATGAATAATTTGATCCGTATCTCTGCTGAAAAATAGATTTCTAAACTAATTTCATCCGTTAAATGTCTTTCCAAGTCTAAACTAGCTCGTAATTCATATTTCCCGTAAAAAATATAATCTAATTTTGCACTACCTCTATTGTCTCCTTGTTACGCGAAAATATAATCTACTATTCCAACTAATCGCGTATGATACAATAAACTCCGAAAAATAGATATATTTGCGTGAATGTTATGTTTAATAACGAGTCAATTTAAGATGCGTCAAGTTGAACGATATCACGAAAATATTGTGTCGATAATTGAACAAAGTGGAATAAACGAGTAGATCAAATCTGAACAAAAACGCTCGCAAACTCGTTCGTCTCTACGTGATTGCGCATGCATACAATCCAATCGTACGTGCGGAAAATTTGGCTGTATTTTTCGAGTATTGTCCGTTGTTTACCCGACACGCACACACACACACACACACACACGCGCGCGCGCGCGCGCGCGCACACATACAACACACGTGTGGATAGATACAGCATACAATTATATCTATACGTAGATAGTATATTATATAGTAGAGCGAGTCTCACATTCGGTTAGGCACACGTCTTCAGCGAAGGTACAAATACATATACGCGATACGCCCGAAAGCGATTACGATAAATTATACAGATGAATTGTTATACCAATTGGTGGACTTTTTTTCTTTGTTTTTAATAAAAAATAACAAAGCTTATTTACAATATTTATAGAACGCACAGACGCGTATACACACTTAAAAGTTAACAAGTCGATGTACGAATGTCAAAGTTTTACGTGGACTAATGCTCGTTTGAGTATTTTAAAAACACCTGCTACGCTTCGATAGTCTTACACGATTCCAGCGACTTTTAGATCTCTACTCTATCTCGAGAAAGTTCGCTCAAAAATATTTCTTAATTTTTTCGTTTTTTTTTCTAACCATTACTACTCTTGTACATTGTAAATTCGACTTTTCCATCCAAAGCACTTTCCCATCGTAAACTTTGATTAGGTACAAGATACATTATTATTATTTGCATCACTTAACGAAGCATTAATTGTAGTTGACGTAAAATAACTTCATCTGTTCATCCGTAAAAATGTGTTTAATCAAAAATATCGTAATAAATAATAGACGATTGAAATCGGTATAAATAACGATAATTTAATCGTACAATCCTATCCGCAGGTCCACGTAAAACATTGTAATTGTGCTTTGACGATGCACAGATGACTTCACTTTACGAAAAGTTCGAGTTTAACGTACTGTAAATACACCTCAGGTACGCGTACATTTTTTTGTCAAAGGAATGACTTTTCTTTAGAATTTGAAGAACAATACGTTTCGTTTTCAAATAAATCGAACAACACAGCACGATAAAAATGTATCATCACTTTCACCTACTTCCAATATCTCTTTACTTTGTATTTTGGCTAATCAATGTATAAGTATCCGAAGCATCATATTTCTCCAGAGCGAACAAGCGAAGCTTACGGTAAAATTCTTTCGGAAAGCAGTCGCATATTAGACTATATAATTCGTTGCTACACAATAATGGAATCGTTGCGATTCACTTAGTACCAAAGTAACGCACATAGAAAATGGAATGGAACTTGATATTTTACACGTGGAAGTCAAGCCGTGCGTTCGCGAGTTTTGTAGTCCCTTCAAGGGTCAGGATCAGGTCATTATCGTAAAACGTATAGTCACACGCATCGTTCGCGCAGTAGATTCATTAGTCAACGGAATCTGGCGATCGTTGAACAGTCGAAATACTCTCCGTCTATCTAGAATGCCAAGTACAAGCGAAATTACGAACGAGTGTACAGATATGTCGTATATGTACAAAAATGTAAACATACAACATGCTCTTAGAACTTGTATTGCTAAAAAAGATTCTTTACTTCCAATACTTTTCTCGTCACGTTTTATACGTATCCCCCCCCCCCCCGTACATTTTGTGTTCTAATATGTCGTAGGTAAATATACCTCCTTAAACTAAGGACGGTTCTCAAGCAGATCTGTTTCCTCTTCTTTTCTGTCAGTTTTAGATGGCTTTTATACCAATGAGATACATGAAAATAATTATACTATTCTACTTTCGTCGCGCTACATCTTTTATAAATATAACGTGTGTATAGATTTAATACGTACGCATATTACGTGATATTTTCGTACAATTATTATGCTTCAATCTTATGCATTTTAGCTACAGACGTTCAATATACTAGAGCAAGAGCATGTTTCACTTGTGTGGGCAGATTTATTCTTCGCAACCTCAGTCCACGATCACTCGGTATCGAGTATTTATTTTCTTCGCCCAACACGAATTACGCGGCTTTCCGCGTCAACTCCTAAGCAAAACTACCGCACTTTAAGCGCCTTACAAAAATATGTATCATCGACCTCTGAAATATAGAAAAATCAAAAGAGTCTAATCTCAACTACGTATGTTTATCTTCGCGTCAGCTCTCGATTTATTACTTTTCATGTTTCATCGTTATACGTTATTCTTCGAGACGCCACGAATGACTGCCTCAATAGTTCAATAACCGCGCCTTTATGGCGCTCAATTAGCAGACAATCTTCGTTGAAACGATAAAACGTTCGCCGATTACTGGTCAATTTGAAGCATTTTCAAATTATTAACTCCAATTGATATTTGTTTCTGAGAATTTTTCGTTGCGCATTATTGCAATTTTCCTTAAATAACATAAAAATACAAATAACGATAGAAATAACAAAATATAATTCGACGACATTGAATATTGCAGTATTTAATAACATTCCGAACGAGCCTCCGATCTTGTAAAATGTTAATATTGTCAATTCTAATATTGTTAAACGTTTGAGTAGTAAATCAATCATTTTACAACGTACTATTCCGTGTTCTTGATGTGTCAAGAATGGTGCAAAAGTGAACACTTGATAAACCTGATATTTTAACGTATGTTTATTAAACACTACAATTGATCAATGACAAAATCTCACGTAAAATTGCAAAGTACAAATCACCGTCGTTTACACAAACAATATTGCTATTCAATTATTCTCCGTGTGTTCCCCATTCACGTTTAAAAAACAGATCCATAAGATGAATTCTTTGGCTCGTAACAAGCGATTCTTAGCATTTCACATAAAACACAGCATTTTCATTATTCACATTCCGATGTATAAACTTAGCGGATGAACGAGATAGACATCGTTTCGTTAAATTATTTTCGTATGCGTGCAAATTAAACGTTTACGCTTACGTTTTTTCTCTGTTTTCGTCGAACCGTAAGGTTCTTCACATTCTCAGTACTATATCCTTTCAGTCGTCACAAAGTTAAAAAAGACGTGTAAACCGTTAAAAAAACTACCAAGATTCTCCTCACCAACCCCCCCCCCCCCCCGCGGCCGCCAGAACAAGAACCGATAAAAGCGCATATATTCAGGAAAACTTGGCACCACGTCAGTACTACAAAGTATCTTTTGTTTCTTCGTCGCAACGCATACGTCAATCAGCAAACTATTTGCTCGAATTAATCGAGTGAGAAAGTTCCATCGGGATCGGAATGTATCACACACGTGCATAATATACAAGTATTAAAATTAGTACGTAACAGGCGAAAAGATAAAATAGATCGAAATAGATCTCGTATAAATATCGCTACTCGTCACGTTTGATTGCAACGAATACGTCGAAAATGGGTAAACTTACGTAACGTAGCAAGAACTGTACAGATTTAACGAATAAATAGATATATTAGATGGTTTCGATACCTCGACGTCGGTATGACAAGCGATAAAAACTAGAACGTACGATACACACCAATAATAAGTGGCAGTAAAAATCTGTATACATGATCGATAAAAATATTCTCACCAACTTGACCGACTCAATGAGCCTTAATTAAAAGGTCAGACGCTTGTCCATCAACCAACGGAACTTTCTTACCCTCGAGGCATCGCGTCAAAGCCAAAAAAAAGATCCCTTCGACCTTGGATTCATGTACCAGCCGCGGAGATTTGCGCCAGCATTTGTTGGAAGGTGATCGCGCCTATGACCGTCGACATTTGACTAATACTGTTGAACAACGCGTCCGCTTGCATATTCTCGGGCAGCCTCGTCAAAAATTGCGCTCCTCTAACAAAATCCATCTCCAGCAACTCGTCCTGGTACAAGTGTAATACTCCAAGTGCCGTCCTAAACAGGAATTCATCGCCATCGCGCAAAAATACATCCCATATTCTAGAGGCGACGTCGAGTGGCATAGACTTGGCGTAAATGGTAAACAGCCAGTCGAGGAGGTAGAGATCTGGGGTGAGACCCGACGCGAGAAAATGGGCGTAGACCTTTGGCAATTTGTTGGCCAGGGCGTTGGAAAAGGCTTTGTAGTAAACGCCCATTTGACGCTGATCAAGAGTAAAGGCGGCCAAGTGACAAGGCCGATTCAGCAAATTGGCGAAGCAGATAAAAGCGTCCGACGCGTCCATGTTGAGCGACAGCACAGCTCCGATGAAACTCATGCCTTGCACGTAGCCGATGTCCGGCCGATACACCGCGTAAGCTGCCAGGATGCCCTGCAAGCTCTCGGACAATGGACCACCGTCTTGAAAAACACACAGCGATGGGAATGTTCGCGATACGTCGAGCTTGATGGCGGCGAGGCTCTCGTTGTGCTGATTCGACATCGCTCGATCCAGACACAAATTGTACAGATGCGGCGTCACGTTCAAGCTGTTTTGAATAGCCAATCTCCAAACTCGACCCCTAATGCTTGGCGGTAGACCTCGCCACCATAGGTCGCGTACCTTTTTCGTGTCTTTGACGGCCTCGAAACGAGGAAGAACTTGACAAGTCCAGGTTTGCGAATCTTCGGCTAGTCGTTCCTCTTCTCGCAATTGCATTTCTCGCTGAAGACGACGCTCGCGTTCTTCTCGCTGTTCTCGTTTGCGGGCGGCTTCGAGAATGGCATTGTACTGGCGTCGATGATTCTCCTCCTCCGTTGCACTCTTTGCCGGCAGATTGGCGGGTCGACATTGCTGAATGAGCGCGAGACTGCCACCGATTTTATCCGAGTTGCGGGATGGACTGTTGGGCTGTGTCTGCTGAGGCTGTAGTGAATCTTTAGCCTTCCAGGAGAATACATTTTTCATGAAGCCTGAATTGAGAATCCATGACTTGTTGGACTTGGGAGACACTTGCGAGTCGTCGTTGCTGCCAACCAGGCTGTTGGCTGGTGAACACTCACTGAGAGATGAGACGGTGCTACTGCACGAACGAGGTAAGCTATTCCTGGGACTACTATTGCTACTATTCTGCAAGTCTTCTTTAGTCAAGCCTGTGTCTATATCTATTCTTAAAGTGGGTAACAAATCACCGGAATGAGGCAGCTCCTTACCGTTTGCAGCTGGAGCTTCATCCAGAGAGTATATCGTCTTTGTGGATGGGCTGTAGGCCAAAGACATACTCTCCAGTGCCTCGTTCAAGCTGGCTCCAGCTACACCCACGGACACCACATTGCCAGCGTCGTACCACTTGTTTTCTCTGATATGCACGCATAATGCTTTGGTCTTGGCTTTTAACGGTGCTGGTGTAACGTCACAAGCTAAGGCTTCGTCGTTGTTTACACTGTTGCAGCAAATTGAATCGCCATTTAAAGAAACCAATTGCTGCTTACCTATTTTTGGAGCACCATTGATGTAGTTGTTAGATCTGACAGTACGAGAATAACGAGTATCATTCTCATCTCCATTTTTGACAGCTATTGTGGCAGTACCACCTCCACCGTTTTGAGGTTGCGACGGGGGCGTTTTCATGATAGCGGATGAGCTGGCTCACCTGCTGTTACTGACTATTTTGTACCTCTTGGAGACTTTAATTTTCCAACTGCCATTATCCTCACACTTCATACTTGAATTTGCTATAAGGAAAAAGTTAAAAACGTTAGACAAGAACAATTACTCGTTCACGTGACTGACAGCTGTCATTTCAAGCCCATTTATTGAATATTCAGCTCATGTAGCAACTAATCTTACCGAGGCGTTTTTTCCAGTTGCAGTTTCACTGATATGAATGAGAATCAAATGTTCTCGGTCGCGAGAACAAATTAATCTCCTGACAAACACGTCCGTTGCACTTGACGATATATACATATATATATATATGTATATGTATATGCATATGTATATATATATATATATATATATATACATATATATATATATACATATAATATTATCGCTTACGCATGTCGAGGCTAAAAGCTGCGCAACACACGAGAGATTCTTTTTTTCAAGAGATCAATCCAGTAACTCGCGATATTTTTTTTCGAGCCCGCGTCGCCATTGACTTTGACATTTGTTTTTTAACATGTTGTCTCTGACTGCGGTGTCATATTGCAACTAAATTTACATCTTTACTGTTTTTTAGCGAAGAACTTTCGCCCGTGCTCTAACTATGGGCGAAGCCATTTCTTAAATTCTTGGGGAAATTCCACGAATCGCTGGTTGTGAAAAATTTCCCTAGTACTTCATTACGACGAAAGAATTTCACGTCGATAAATTAAAGTACATTTATTATCGAAAACTATTACTTTTTCTTCGTCCGTAAACATTAATTTCGTCAACTTTTCAATATTATTTGCTCTGAGATGCGAATCTTAAATAAACTTTTAAGGTTATAAATAGAAAGAAAATTTCCTATACGAGCATTTTAGGTGAGTTCCTATGTTATTCAAATATTACTACTATTGTCCATGTTTAAATGTACACAAGTTATGCAAAAAGATTTCAACATAAGTATTTATTATTTCGTAAAAATATTATCCCAATGGAATGTTTATACATTTATTACTTTCGAGCGCGACAAACAAAGAGGTATCGTGAAATAACGTAATGGAACATTGACGTATGTTTTTTATTTACAAGGTTCTTGAGCACAATCAATAATAGATAAACAATTATTTAATTCTGATAATGCAAGTGCTCTGTCAAGTTTTGTTATAGAAAATTCCACTATTTAATATGTTTTTACAATATCTTTATTTTTCTAAAAATTAGTAGCGACAATAGGAACACACCTTGAGTGAAATCGCGCGAGGGGCGAAAGCTTTGAACAGCTGATCGTGAAATAGAAGGTCATAGAACGTTAGTACGAAAGCTTGAGCGAGCAAAAATCAGTATTTTTTCGTGCTAGAAGGAAAATTCCATCGGCTGGGGATTCCTGGAGTTAAGGGTACATCGACTAAGTGTTCGTTAATCGAGTAGTAAATCAGCCTCGTAAGAAGGTCAACCTCACTGTAACAGATGTTTTTCATGAGAAATGTCACAAATTGAAATCAAAGAGCTATTCGATGAGAGCAGGTGAGCCGTGACGTCAATGTATTTATTTAAATCCGTCTCACTGATTTGGCAATTTTCCGACTTTCCTGATCTTGCACTTGATTTTTATTCACAAGTCGGATAATACGTATGATAATTTGTTTATGCGACAACATTATGCGCCCTATGTTTTTCTTATTTCTTTACACCAAAAACCGCAATCATTGAAAACTTGAATGGTTTTTGGGAATATTAAGGAGTTTAATGATCAATTTTCAGAGATCTGCACATATTAACTTTATTTTAACCTGCAGGTTCCCTGGCGGATGGAAACTCTTATCTATACTGGTTTACATACCTGTTGGACTAGCACTCATTCTACTTAGATTTCTGGTTTGCCTGCAACTGTGGCTTTTTGCTACAGTCTTACCAGATTGTCAAACTCTTCGATCTTTCCTCAATCGTGGTCTAGCTTTTGTATTTGGAATTATTGTGAAAGTCGATCATGATGGGGAAAAAAGAGACGAACAAACTCGAATCATCATCGCCAATAGCATTTCTGCACTGGATGATTTTGTTCTTGCAACAGCTGCACATACGGTGACACCGAGTCTTTCAAATTTCCCAGAAGCCTTGAGCAATGCTTTTGGCTTACAGAAGATGGATATGAGCAGTAAAGATGCTTTGGTTGCAGAAATTAAGCAATTTTTACCAAGTTCCAAAGCTGGTATTGCTCTGCAACCAGAGTTCAGTGCAACAAATAGTCGTACAGCGTTATTGAAATTCAATACATGGCCTTTTACCATAGAACCATCAGTTCAGCCTGTTGTTCTCAAAGCGTCACGACCAGAATTTGTTGATATAAGACTTACCTCTGTTGCTACAACTTGGTGGACGGATGTCATGTGGTTCATGTTTGTTCCTTACACTGTTTTTACCGTGAAATTTCTTAAAATTAGGAGAAATACAGATGCTGACATTCTCGTAAGAGAAGTTGAAAAAGAAATTGCTCAATCTTTGAATATTCAAACAAGTGTGCACACAGTTTCGGATAAGACTGAATATGAAAAGCGATACATAAGAGAAAGAGTTCACAACAGAACCTCCCCAAATCCTGGTATGGGTGGTTCACAAATTGTAGCAAGCATTGAAATGCAAAGAATGGTTCGACAAGTGAGTGAAGTTCTTCCATTGGTACCGCACAACGTTATACTTAGAGATCTTAGTGAGTATATAGAAAATATTGATGTATCGTATGCTAATCCTATATGAAGGATGAAAATAAAATGCATTAATAACAATTTATTATTCATTTATTTCACAGTGAAAACTCGAAATGTTGATGTAACAATTACCAACATTCTTGATGGCATAGTGACTTACACTCCAGAACCAACACCAACCACGTCGTCAACACCAAGCAGTTCCAGGAACAAACCTTCTGTTTCTGTGTCGAAACCAAGCAGCACCAACACTTCAGTATTGACGTTTCAAGAAAGAAAAGCAAAAATGATTGCTGAAGCAAGGAAAAGGTACATTGAAAAACATGGATTGAAGGACTGTTGACGCTTTAATTCGTGCGTCGTAATCGAGGAAAAGTGTAAAAAAACGTTTTTTGTTGTAATGTATTTACTATTACATCTCACGAATACAATATGCTTATTTGTAACTCAGTTATTTCTTATATAAGACCTCGTTACATGAAATCGGATACATTGCTCCCCATTGCAACTGGAAGACTGTACATACATGGAAGACGATGTTGATTGAATATCTTGGTATTATTTTAACCATTGATTTAATAGCATTTGATTGAACAAAATTTTATTTTAACACAACATTAACTTATTTAAAGGATTGTATTAATTCGATTTAAAGAAACAAAACCTAACTTCACAAAGGTGAATACAATTGAATTCTCACATTCTTTTAAATATATGTTAAGAAAAATCAAACAATCGATTAACTGATAATCTCGGCAAACAATATACGAAACTATATTTTTGCTGTTTAATTGTACAACAATATCGTGATTAGTACAATTATTTTGAACAAATGAACTTAAAGAAATAATTTCAATTGTACAGCTATTGTCTTGCAGAGTAATAACAAATTGAATATGTCTGTACAGACAATCACTAGATTAGTTTGCGCGATACAGCTTAAAATTAATAATAAACGCTCATTATTAGCTTTTTCAATAGCTTTGTAAAGTTACCGCAAAAATTACAATTATTGATCTATCCTTTTTGCGATATGTCTCAAGATTTTGTCGTATTATAACTGTATATCGCGAATTCGTATTCTTATTTGAATATGTATACAATAAAACCTAAATTATACTGTTGACCTTGTACAGTAGAAATGCATTAACATTAGCCACACATTTTTTTGATAAAACCATTCTCCATGTAAAATTCAACAGATTTCTAAGAAATAGAAAAGCTTTGGAGGAATCGTGAAACTGTGGTATAATTTTGATGTTTAAACTAAAATATATAAGGAATTTTAAAAACTACTTCAATACTATGGAATATCTGTAGAAAATATGATTATATTTTTAATATAAAATAAAATATCCTCTTATTATTTATTATTTGATATTTTCTAGATGCGATCGGATTCTCAAACATATGCATTTCTCTTTTTTTCATTAATATGAACCTTTTCGTTTCAGAATTCTCATCATCCAATCCTTTAGTGCTCAACATTTCCAAGACAAACGTATTTGATATCAACGTACTCGTCTATACCATGGCTAGAACCCTCTCTGCCAATACCAGACTCTTTCACTCCACCAAAAGCAGCTTCTGTACATGAAATTAATCCTTCGTTAACTCCAATCATTCCTACTTCTAAATTCCTTGCGACGCGAAAAATTTGCGAGATATCTCTGGAGAAGAAGTATCCAGCTAATCCAACTGGGGTTTCATTGGCACGTTGCAGAACCTCCTCCTCGTCATGAAACTTGTGTATCACAGCCACTGGCCCAAAAATTTCCTTTGAATATATTTCCATATCTCTAGTAACATCAGTAATTACAGTAGGAGCATAAAACAGAGGACCGACTTCTGACAAAGATTTACCACCGCAGTGCACTGTAGCTCCTTTTGCTTTGGCATCATTTACTAGATTATTAACTATTTTGAACTGGCTTTCTTTAATTAAAGGCCCATGAGTCACTCCTTTCTTGCTTCCATCTCCCATCTTTATCTGACTTTCGACTTTAGTTAGGAACTTGGTCATGAATTCATCATATATCTTTGCATGGACAAACAATCTGTTAGCCGAAATACATGTTTGTCCTGAATTCCTGAATTTGCTAGACATCGCTCCAGAAACTGCCAAATTAACATCTGCTGATTCAAATACAATGTATGGAGCATTACCTCCTAACTCAAGACTCAAGCGCTTCATTGTATCAGCACATTGCTTATATAGAATCTTGCCAACTGCAGTCGATCCTGTAAATGATAGAACACGCACATTGGGATTTTTACATAATTCTTGACCAACGGCAATTGAATTTTCTGAGCTTGTTGTTACAACATTGATGACACCAGGAGGAAATCCAGCTTCTTCTGCTAAATGAGCCAATACTAATGCAGTCAGAGGAGTATCTTCAGAGGGCTTAATAACACACGTACAACCTGCAGCAATAGCTGCTCCTGCTTTCCTTGTAATCATTGCATGAGGAAAATTCCATGGAGTGATCAAGGCAGCTACACCAACAGGTTGCTTTATCAAAAACAACTCTCTATTTTTAAACGGTGATTGCAAAACTTCTCCATTGATTCGTCGAGCCTCTTCAGCAAACCATTCGACAAAAGAATTACCATATCTCACTTCACCACGAGATTCATCTAATGACTTTCCATTTTCCTTGGTCATAATTGCTGCAATTTCTTCAGAATGTTTAACCATCAAATTATACCAAGCTCTTAGCATATCACTCCGTTCTTTAGCAAGGGTTTTTTTAAAAGTTTGGAATGCTTTAGAAGCAGCATCTATTGCTAAACGTGTATCTGTAACATCCATGTCTGGAACGCAATCAATAGTTGAACAATCTGCTGGGTTTATAACTGGGAAAGATTTCCCACTACTAGCTCCAACCCACTTCCCATCAATATAAGCTAAATTTTTCTTCATACTCATTGCTCTGTTCAAAAAATTCAATGATTTTGCACAGTTTGGTTGAAGCGGTGATAATCGGCTAAACATTTTAGTAATTTTAGTATCTAAAAAGCTGGAATTAAATTTATGTTAGACCAGAATTCTTTTTTTTTATTTTAATTATAATTCAAGTTGAAAATAGTATTGAATCAATTATCTTGAATTCGCTAATATTGTAACAAAGCTATACTTTTAGGATTCATTCGTGACTTTAATGATTGTTTAATAGATATTTAATAATTGACATATCTTGTAATCATCGTATGCGAATGCTTTAATAGATCTTTCAAGTAACAAATACCAAAAATGAACTCTTGCGAAATTTTTACGAAAAATATTATGGACATTCAAATAAGTCATAAGACACGATAAAAGCTATTCTAATGTCGATTTCGAAAGTCATATCAATTTATGCAGTATAGCCGTGTGTACATATATGTGCAAACATTCATACCTCTATTCAGTAGAATCACTTTATTTGGAATACGACAAAATAAAAAAATTCGTCTTTGCAATTCAACTGCTCTTTATCCACTATCAGTTTCCGTACAGCGCCTGATCTTTATGAAGGTGTTTATCAGCGCTTGACAACTTAAATTTTGTCGGCTAACACAAGTATAACAAAACAAGCAGACGACTCAATAATCGTCTGCTTATCAACTTCCCCTCGCTCATCTGCACGGAGTATACCTATATTTACGACCTATACCTTAATGTCGCTCAAAGCTAACCTGATCTGTGATTTTCCAACGTTGACAACGATAATACGCCGACGCCGGCAGGATAACTAAAAGATTTTTGCCAGTAGACAAATATTTGTTCTGTTTTAAAAATGAGTACACAAAATACTAAAAGAACAATATATGTTGGTACGTATTGCATTAACAATTTTTTCTATATAAACAAGCGAATTTCATCACATTTTCCATGGAAAAAAAAAATTCAATTTTTTAATAACAATGACACATGATGTGTTAACAATAGTTACAGAAATCTATCTTCATTCACTAATTTTGTAAATTATTATAATGCTTAACAAAATTTCGTATTCAATATACGTAAAGTTTACGATTTTACAGAAAATTCATTTTCGTAGCATGGCTATAAAAGAAATTTAATTCGATCTGAAATTTTTTTCAATGGCAAATAGTATATAAATAACGCGGGTTTCAAGTGTGCTTATTTTTTAGTCATGCATTGTCTTAGAGTCTCCAAACGTATAAAGTATTTAAGTACTTAATAACGAGACAAGCTAAACAAAACAAACAGATGAAAATGTTACTTAAAAAAGCTTCAGTATTTGCAAATGACAAGTTTTAAATATGTATCTTTGAATTATTCAGGTGGTTTGGCAGAAGAAGTAGATGAAAAAATATTGAATGCAGCTTTTATTCCTTTTGGAGAAATAGCTGATATTCAAATTCCATTAGATTATGAATCGGAAAAACATAGAGGGTTTGCTTTTATAGAATTTGAAGTTGCAGAAGATGCTGCTGCTGCTATAGATAACATGGTAAGTAAAAATGTGATAATTTTGTCTTTATTCGAAAACATTTTATCAGATAAGCCTATTTTCAAAGCAAACATATTTATTTCTTTTCTCTGTGCAGAATGATTCGGAATTGTTTGGACGCACAATCAGAGTAAACATTGCCAAGCCTCAAAAAATCAAAGAAGGTTCTTCAAAACCTGTATGGGCAGATGATGTTTGGTTGCAAGAACATGCTGGTGAAACTTTGGAAAAAAATGACGAAACATCTAAAGAAAATGATGAAAACTCTGTTAAAAAAGGAAAACAAAATCCTCAAGTATACTTTGATATAAGTATTGGCAAACAAGAATTGGGCAGGATAATTATGATGCTGAGAGCAGACATTGTACCAAAGACTGCAGAAAATTTTAGATGTTTATGCACTCATGAAAAAGGCTATGGTTACCAAGGCAGTACATTTCACAGAATCATTCCAGAATTTGTATCCTTTATTCAAATTTAATTATTATTTTATGGTGTATGTGAGAAATGTAAATTGTCTTTTTTTGATTAAGAATAACATTCCTTATTATGATATTAGATGTGTCAAGGAGGAGATTTTACAAATCATAATGGAACAGGTGGCAAATCAATTTATGGACATAAGTTTGAGGATGAAAATTTTGAACTTAAACATACAGGACCAGGAACCTTATCAATGGCTAACTCAGGATCAAATACAAATGGTTCACAATTCTTTCTTTGCACAGCACGCACGGAATGGCTCGATGGGAAGCATGTGGTTTTTGGACACGTTCTTAGTGGTTTAGATGTTTTGAAAAAAATGGAAAAATACGGCACCAAAGGAGGTACTCCAACGCAAAAAGTTATGATTTCGTCTTGTGGAGAACTGACATAATTATTAACTGTATATATTTTATTTAAATTTTACTTTCAATATAAAATATTTCTTACAAAGAAAAAATCTGTAAAAATTTTACATATCTACAAAATCCCCTTATACCTATTATTTTCAAAAATGTACAATTAAGCTCTTTTTTTCCATTATAATTGTAATCAAAGTGTATCTATTGTCTAGTTTGATTATATATTTAATCACTCTGCTCACGACTTAGCAGTATCTAGAGCCTGGATTTCATTCCTCCAGCAACAACAATGGTCTCGCCAGTAATATAACAAGCATCCTCACTTGCTAAAAATGCTGCAACTGATCCAATTTCATCTGCAGATCCCAATCTTTGCATTGGAATAAGAGAAAGTACCGTTTCAAGGGCCTCTTTGGATTTATACATCTAACAATTTTGTTGTTGGTAAAACATAAGATTGATAATGAATTAATTTACTATATAACTGATATACTTACTGGTTCAGAAAATTTAGTTTTTATAAGGCCAGGAGCAATACAATTAACTCTTATGCCATCCCCTGCTAATTCTTCAGCAACGGTTTTGGTAAGTGCCAATAAAGTTGTTTTGCTAATAGAATACACTCCAAGTATCTGTAAGAGATAGAACACTTATTTAAAAAGTAAACATAATAATAGGACATTTGTAATGAGTTTCGGGCATACAGTGAATGGCTGATATCCAGCAATGGACGACGTAACGATAATTGATGGTGATTTACTTTTTTTCAATAATGGTAAGGACTCTTTCATTAACAAGAATGTACTTTTCACATTGATATCAAATATTTTGTCCCAAATAGACTCACTGGTGTCTAACACTAGACCCATTGTTGGGTTTGCTGCTGCATTTGGTACAAGGATATCTAGGCCACCATATTTTGACAAAGCCTTTTGAAGAATAGATAAAAAATGGATAAATTTATATTTAAAATAAAAGAATTGTCGAAATAATATTTTGTTTTAATACTTCATCTAAGAGCTTTTTTCTGTCCTCAGCTTTTCCAACATGGCATGTAATTCCAGAAACTTCAAGTCCTTCTTTTTTTAGTTGATCAACTGCATTATTAACATTTACATCTCTTCTGCTACTTATTACTACCTTCGCTCCTTCTTGAGCTAATCGCCGAGCTACAGCTAATCCAATTCTGTAAACAAATAAACAACGTAAACGAAATCGTAGAGAACGAACGTTCGACCGTCATTTTATTTGATTCTAATTGTAAATTTTGCATGTTTAAATATAAAATTATCATTTTTGGTTAATATTATATACAATATAATCTTACCCTTGTGTGGATGCTGTAACAACTGCCACTTTCCCTTCTAATCTTCGGCACATAATTTTTGAAGAGTTTGATAAACCACGTACAGTTTTATCCATTGCTGCGCGTAACATATTAAATTGTCTTAACAAAATATGCTTACTCACTTACACTCGAAAGCGAATCACACTTAACATAACACGAACACGACTGGAATTTGAAAAAGTGTTATGCGAAAAAATATGCATTAATACACATATATGGGTATACATATACATGTATATATATCTAAAGAGAGAGAGAAAGATGATACGTAATCTCTGATATATGCTTATACTTATGTATGAGACTACCTGTTACAGTGGTCAGGATTGAGGAGTTGATGCCTAGATTTTGAAGAAAAACTGTCCGTAAAAAAGGGAAAACGAAATTAATTGCTCTGATTATCTTTGTTATCAGTGACAATTTTTCAGCGAAATATATATGAAAATCGAACTCCTCTAACCTATTAGCTATAAATAATATACTTTTTTTCTCCATTTATTATAGACCAAAGATTAAAATTTCGCTCGTCATCCCTCATATTTGCATTTGTAATTAATGGTTTTGATTTTGAATAACATTTATTGATCATTTTCGATGGGCTTCTTAATTTTGCTCCCATTGTAATTGATTTATCATTCTGTAGCGCGAAAATATGAACGGCACAACAACGAAACAAACTTGAAATCTACACTGTAATGTTATCGTAATTATTATTTTAACCTGAACTTAGTAAGCACTATTGCTATTAGTTACTAATTAATCTTTGAATTTTAAGGTAATAATGGATAGTCTTAAAAATATCATTAAAAACCTATCATTATACGAAAAGTAGGCCAAAAATTAAATGCCGTAAACATCTAACAGTGTTGCCAAATAGGGAATCTCAAGTCCGTGGCCATATGTTGATATGTTATTGCTGGTTCAGTGTTGCAGTTTGCTATTGTCATTGCAATAAGCATACGAGGTTAGACATACACGATTAAAAACTTTTTTGTAATAATGCGCGATTTTAGAAAAAGTTTTAAAAGTTATGTGCAGATGATGAAATCAATCATCGTGGCTGTGCATAGTTAACATAAAAATACATATATAAGTTTACTAATCAATGTAGATAAACGATCTGAGACTTTAAAAAACTGTATAATTTGATTTCAAATAATTTGGCAGCATTAATAAACAATTTTGGAATATTTTTTTGAACAGTTAGAATGGATAAATGAAAATGAAGCTTCTAAAGCTTATTGTGCATCAGAAACCCTTCAGTGGAGAAGATCTCATTATTAATCCTAAAGACTATCCAGGCATCAAAAAAGGAGATGTTGTTGAGATATATCATCCTGATGATGAATTTAGTCGCTTGTTACTTCAGGTCACTTCCTTCAAGGAGGACTTACAAACAAGAGAAACGATTAGCGTTGAATCTAACATAGCCTCCATGTTTCAACTAAGAACATTTAACGATGTATATATGAATGTAGTCAACCCGGATGATGTTGCACTGGATTCGGTTGAACTAACATTCAAAGACCAATATATGGGGCGTAGTGAAATGTGGAGATTGAAGAATAGTCTGGTACTTATTACATCTATTTGTGATCTATAAAAAATGTGTTTTACTTTTTTATATACAATATACATATCATTAATGCTTTCTAGGTCAACACGTGTGTTTATATGAATAAAAAAATCGAATTCTGTGGAGGAAGCATAAGGTGTCAAGTCTACGAAATGTGGTCTCAAGGAGATAGAGTTGCCTGTGGTGTGATAACAGATGATACCAAAATAGTTTTTCGATCTTCCACAAGCATGGTTTATCTCTTTATTCAGATGAGTTCTGAAATGTGGGACTTTGATATCCATGGTGATCTTTATTTTGAAAAAGCTGTGAATGGATTTTTAGCAGATTTATTTCAGAAGTGGAAAAAAAATGGTTGTAATCACGAAGTGACAATTGTCCTTTTTTCAAGAACATTTTACAAGGCTAGCAGTCTTGAGGAGTTTCCTAATTATATGCGTGAGTGCCTACAGCAAGATTATAGAGGGAGATTTTACGAAGACTTTTATAGAGTAGCAGTTCAAAATGAACGATACGAAGATTGGAGCAATGTTTTAGTACAATTGCGAAAGCTTTTTACAGATTATCAGAAGATTGTTTTAGAATACCATCACAAAGCTGGCATTATTATTCCTAAAGCAAGTAATTCAACGGCAGCTCAAGGCAATTTTTTAGAAGTTTTAAATATGTCGTTAAATGGTAAGAATTGGTACTTCTCGTTTATTTTTTCTGGAAAAAAACAATCACAATGGGTTTATATTATTTGTTTGCAGTATTTGAAAAACATTATTTAGATCGTAGTTTTGATAGAACAGGACAGCTTTCCGTTGTTATTACTCCAGGAGTTGGAGTATTTGAAGTGGATAGAGAATTAACAAATGTAACAAAACAGAGGATAATCGACAATGGTGTTGGAAGTGATTTGGTTTGCGTGGGAGAACAGCCTTTACACGCAGTTCCATTGTTGAAGGTTTGTTTCTTCGATTCCATCAGCCAACGTACATTTACATTGAAGTGATTAAAGTCATGTTATTTCGCAGTTCCATAACAAAGACTCATCCATGAATGTGCCGGATGATTACAGTATGCCTCACTGGATTAATTTAAGTTTTTACTCGACAAACAAGAAAATTCCCAACTCGACGTTTATACCCCGCATCAAATTACCTCAACGGATATCAAAAAATTGCAGCGATATCAGCAACGGAAAGATTCTGAACAACAAAACTAAACTTCTGCAAGAAGATTCTAGGGAATATTTACATAACACTTTTTTCGATTATGACGCTTACGACGCGCAAGTCTTTCAACTACCTCCCATCCATACTTCGAGCTTACAACGAAAATCAGCGAGGACAAAGAAGACCAGTGTCGTGTGCATGGAAACTCATAATAATGCTCATGTTCTCAAGCTTTTAAAAAGGAAAATGTCAGATCCGGACATTCATCATATAGCCCCAGAGAGTCATCCAACGGCGAACTCGACTTCTCGCAGCGCTGCTATAAGCATTCCGCTTAGATGCGACACGGTAACGAGCAACGAATCAACCAGCGAAGCCACAGGTACGTTGAGCGTTGACATTAGCCGTTACAATAATCAAACAAGCTCATGGTATTTGTTTTCTCCGATATAGCTAGATCAGAAATATCGTGCTTTTATAATCACGTATAGCGCCAGGTCTCTCGAGCGACTTACCGTTAATTCGCTGTAATTTTATTTTACTTACAGCGACATCACGTACATCGTTAAAAAGTGAAATCACAGACAATGAGATGTCACCTCCGTTTAGACCAGTGGTAGGCAGTGCAGGGAGTCCGAACGACAATGTAGTAGCGTACCAGCCGTTAACGGGAATCAGACCAAGTCGAGCTCTCATCAATCCCTTTGATCCTTCGCACGTGACAATTAAGCTAACGAGTAACCGTCGTCGTTGGACGCACATCTTCCCCAAAGGACCTACCGGTGTACTCATCCAGCAGCATCATTATCAAGCGGTACCTGCTTCTCAACAGCAGCAGCAGCAGCAGCAGCAGCAGCAGCAACAACAACAACAACAACAACAACAACAACAACAACAACAACAACAGCATCAACAACAACAACAACAACAACAACAACAGCGTCAAGAACAGCATACTGACGCAACGTCTGGCCTTAGTACCTCGCCCGTCGATCAGAGTTATGGATATATCAATAATCAGGGAGGCTCGATGTCACGCTCGGTATCGCAGATCTGCTTCAACGATCGTAAGTTCAATCTCTCGACATTAACATTCGTTCGTTGAGATTTGAAGTAACAGTGGTGTTATCAGAGAGTCAATTGTATAAATCTTCAAAAATAATTGTTTAACAAGTTGTTGATCAATGGTTGGAAAGAAAAAGTGTACATTTGTCAATGCAATCGATCTCACAACAGTTCACGAATAAAAGATTGCAATTATTTCAGATACCAAAAGTAAATCCCGCATGAATATCCCACTAACGAATATCGACAAGAGAACGAGTGGATCCAAGAGTTTAACGCTTCTTTGGGGCGCGACTGGCGAACAGGAGTGGACACCTGCGCTTACTACGGGTTCGTAAAATTGTACCAATGTTCTTTGATGATACTAAACTTTTGAAAGAGCAGATAAAATGTCATTTTTCTTAGATACGTTATCGCATTAAACTCGAAATTTTCGTCGAGTGCGTCACGAGAATGGCATGTTATGATAAATTAACAGGAAGTGATGCAGTTGCCTTTAGAATGGACATTTTTTTTATATCCACTTCGATTACATGCAATTAAGAACAAAATTCGTGGAATGAAGCATTGTAATATCGACAAATGAAATTTGAAAAATAGCTTTCATTCTGCGATGCGATATTTTGTTGTTTTTTTCACATATTCATTACGCTCGCTTATTGTGTGCCCTCATTATAACTTCATTCTTACATCATGGTTTTGGCCTTTGAGCAATTTTTCATTATCGAAATTATTTTGCTGACGCATCGACGATATTCGTTACATTTAAAAGAAAATAAACAATTATTATTGCTTTTATTGCAGTGTTTCGTTTTGTAAATGCCTAACATTTGAAGATGACTTGGTGCATTTATTTTTTATTATTTTTTTTACAGATTCACAAGTAAAGTTTTGCTCATTGTATTTCATGGATACTTTTTCAGGATGTGTTTATTTTATATTTTTTTTCAAGTGATTTCGATCAGTCGTCAGAGACAAATTTGCAGAGATATTAATTGAGGAAGAAGGGTACGATAAAAACTTTGGAAGTAATAATACTTGTTCAATTTGTATTTCCATGCTGCGGTACATTCTATGTGGGATACAACGCTGGATGTGTCGATGCGTGTTCGATGTACGACTTGATGTCACTTTAAACAGCGATCATAGGTTAGCGACTCATACATTACCGAGGGTTTTACTCGTTCGGTTATGGTATATAACGTACACTGAAAATTCAATCTATGGCACTTCGGTCTTAGATAGCTCACTTCGTCTTTCACTGTCGTTATAATTGTCAGCTGTCTGTTCTGATGTTCACTTTCAGCTATTAGTGCATGAACGTTTATATTCTTCCAAGGAGATCCAAATGTTCGTTAAACATCTATCGCGGAGGAAAATTGCTGTTCCTTGAATAACCGATGGTTCCTCTGTAACGACTGAACGACAACTTGATTACGAATTTGGCTATCGTTCTAGATGAAAAAAAGACATTTGCATCTCCTTAACAAGCAACTGTGGAACTGTTATATTAGCGGTAACCAATTAAGTAATCTTTCGCAAAAGTAGACCAGCAAAGTATATCTTCTTAGAAACACCAGATCCACGTACGTTATAAAACGTTATTTCACAAATGTACGCAAACATATACACACGCAACATTCAGCTAAATACGTGCATGTGCTTACTGTAATCAAAGTGTCTACATTCGCTTAAAACTATCATCTCAATTTCATGCGGATATTTGATTGCAATGAATTTAGACGAAAAAACCTTTCTTTACTTAAAGTAGTCAGTACAACTCTTTGAGACATACACATTTGAAATAGACAAACGATAGAGCACGCAACGTGTTTACACTTAAATGTTTCTGTATTCACCGATAAAAAAAATGCCATCGTAATTTTGCCACTAAAAAAACAGGAGTCGATTGGAAGTCGCTAACTATATCAGCTTGCCTGCCCATTACGACTGATTACTTTCCCGACAAGAGGAGCTTACAGAACGATTACGTCGTGTCTGACTACAATCTACTACCCGACGACGTTAACGCAGATTTTGCTCAACAACGAGCCATTTACAGGAAGCCATTGTCAACGGCCGAGGTGTTTAAAGAGCTCGTTTCCCAGCGATTGGCTCAGGTATACTTTAACGCGCACTCTTGCCTCGACCTACTTCGTACAAGTCGGTAGCTTAGATAACCTGTGTATTTTCAATACAGGGATTTCAATTGATCGTTTTGCCTCCGAGTAAGAATCAAATAACAACTCCGGGTTCGAGTTCAGTGCCCCCGATAAGTTCGGTGATGCGAGGAAGACAAACTGATTCGGAGCACAAGGAGGAATACCTGCTGAGCATAGGAAGGATATTTCACAAAATTTCACTGAGTGGAAATGCAATTAGCGTGACCAGATATCGACCGAGGTTCTCCCCACCTATCTTGCGTTGTTTGAGAACGGCAATCAACGTTTACTAACGCTGACGATTGTTATTTTCAGGCATCCGTATCCTCCTTTCAATATTCATTATCGATATCGCTTCCACGCGCCATTCCACGATACTTACGAGGTCTCGTGGGTCTCGTTCGCCACTGAAAAGCTCGAGAACTACAATTGGAATTACTTGGATCATTACATCTGCACGAGAGGAGACACGGATTTTGCTTTAGTAGAGGTAAACATTCGTGTTGTTCGAAAGAAAGCCGCGTTTTCCTTATCGACTATAACACGCTGTCTTCTAGGCTTTAAAGTACTGGAGGTTTCGAGTATTCCTATTGCCGCTACAGAACCAAGCGACTCGAAAAAATCAAGATGGTGCACCGCACTGTGATATCTATACACCACCAACGCACACGGAACAAACCGAGCTGATGGACGGCTTTCTTCGATTTATAGAAGGCTGGCTCAATAAAATCCGTCGGCCGCATCCCAACAAAAACTGGGTATTATATCAAACTGTTTTATCTACTAATAGACTCCGTACGTCATAAGCTACCAACGCGAATTATTTATGTCGTAACACTGTTGCGCATTATATTCAAGTTCAGTTTACAAGATATTAGTTTTATTAGTCGACGTTTGCCTTCCACAGCACTGTCGAGTTGCATGTCAAAACTCGATACACCACTAATTAGTAACAATGCCATTGATATCGCTTGTTCTTACATTTCTTACATCTATACAATAGCATAATTTCAGTAGTTATTTACACGTTAATCAACTTTGATTTTATTTAACAATTCAATGACCAACGATCGACGATTAGTCTTTTGTTGTTTTATTTTGAGTATTGATTTTTCGTTATCTCATTTACAACCAATCCGATCAATATGGTAACCACGAAGAACGATTCCAAATGGGAAACATTGAGAAATCAATGAATCTGACAAAAAGCAATTTGTAAAACAAACAAACAAAATAGAACGTCAATTAGTCGTTAACGTGATCAAATCCGCGAGAGACAAATTGACGTTTGCATTCTAATAAATAATCTGGAACAACGCTGAGAAAAACAAATACATAAGACGGTGCAGTGGCTACGAAACGGCGCAAGGGCTAGAGAGTGAGCATGGTGTGTTTCAGAGCCCCACAGCTCTTGGCGGGCCACTTCCAAGAGATCCTGCCTCCCACCTGACCAGACGCAGGCACAGCACGAGCCTCGTATCCCTCACTAACCAGGTACTTGCCCTTCATGACTCGACGTTGCTCTCTCTCTCTTTCTCTCTCTCTCTCTCTCTCTCTCTCTCTCTCTTGCTATTTTGTCAGTTTTCTCAAACGATACCTTAACTTTCTTTTCAACATCTCTTACGATAAGAATTTCTTCTTGGCCGAGGAGAGGATCAACAAGGCATACTATGTATAAATTATACGTCATTTACAATCTCTAAGTCTCTAATAAGCAACTCACACGACTCAAAAACTCGACACATTAATCGTGTTATTTTTTATTCTGTTGTTGGTTTCATTGATTTCTTTGAGTTTTTGCTTGAATTACTTACTCGCAAAATTTCAAAGGCTGACAGTGTTATTCTCGACGTAGTCTGTTTATCTATATGTTATCACTGTCATCCTTTTGAAACGAACGTCCAGTAAAAAAGCTTGCTACACGTGATGTATCACTGTCGTCAATCTATTGTTGCGTTGCGTTTGGTTGATAACGATAAACAGTAAAGAGTACAGAAAGACCGTTTATCCGTCGAAACTCTTTCTACACAGCTATCAACTTTCTTTTGCGCACCCCTTCGAATCCGAAGATAATTCAATGTGATAAATGAACCTTTCCATCATCTTTTTTTGTTTTTGTCCTCGTATTTTAGCAAAGCAACCTCGTAGGCAGCTCACCGTTCCGAGAGCGTTTAGGAAGCAACCGACTGCCCGAGAAGCCTAGACCAAGGTTTGATAATCGTCATGGTAGACAATTTGTGGATTCGAGTGTGATTTATCCCTATTAGTTTAGGTGTATCCTGCTCGCTTTGGCTGTACTTTGCTCTTTCGCGTTAACTTTTCATTCTACCACAACGAGTTAAGCACTTGCGTTGCTGCTATAATACATACAACACTGGAGTGAATGTGATTTGAAGATGTCATTTTTTCAATTATTTTAACGCCAGTAGATTGATAATTTATGTATTTAAATCATACCAGACTTTTGCACATCTATAGTTCTAAGGTTGCTGGTTACCACTGATTACTCCATGTATTTTTCTTCAAGGTTTGCCGTTTTTGGTTGCTGGCTATGATCACGCATTACTCTTTATAGTTTGTTAATTTACGTAGTAAGTTTGAATACGTTGAGACGTCGAGTAAAAATACGTCGACGGGCGTTACGTTACGATTCTATGCTACGCCGATAAATTCTATTCGCGTCGACGTTAAAATAACTGATGATTTTGCGAGCAAATTTTTCCTCGTCCTCGACGTTTCAACGGCTAAGATCTTAATTTACTAATACTTTGCACTCACGATATAGATATCGTCCATAGTATTAAGAAGCGCTTTTTGTTTTTTTTTCCTTTTGGTATTTTGGTAAAGTTTTGTTACACTTGATCATTTTTCACGAAGGTTGTGCGTGAAAAAGTGACGGGGTTCTTTGTACAGGAAAAGCAAGCAATGAACACGTCCGCGACTTCTCGCACCTCCCTCGACATTCCTCGCCACATACCAGCCAGGTTTGTTCATTGCTCACTTTATTTCCTATCTATCTTCTGTTCTCCTCAACGACCAATCTATACAAACCAAACATTGACGTTTTCAACATTGTTAATTCCTCTTGTACGATAAGTAGATTTAAACGACATTTGAAGGTGTTTCTTTTTTACGATGATGGTTATAGTGTAGTACTTAGTTTATAGATTGAAATGTCTAATGGTGGTTCGGTATAGTATTGAAAAAATATCCGACATTACTCAGCAAACTACTTTTCGATAAAACTACGTGCTTCGATCTAAGCAGCATTTGCTCTATTAAATATTTGACGCAAATTTGAATATTTTTACTACTGTCCCCACTATGTTGGCAGCTTTTTATTAATACATTTTTTTTCGAATATCGCTACTTTCTTTACTTTTGCAAATAGCCATTTGTACATACATTCAGACGCACGTTTGCTTTTCTTTTGCACATAGAGCTGAGCATTTGATATATCTTTGAGTGTGAGTGCGTGTTGTGAATCGTTATGATTAGCCATTATTCGACTTGTTGTAACGTTGCCACGTTCGTTATTTCTGCATGACCCATTGATCGCGATAGATCCGGTTCGAAGGTCATGGATCGTGGAAGAGTATCGCCGGCCAGCGAAGTCGTACTACCTCTGGCGATCGAGCAACAACAGCAAGACCACTTAGAGGTCAACGACGAGAAGTACGTTTTATTTGGACTGTTATATCTGAAAATTCATCCGATTTTCTACAGCGCAACGTTCATGCGTTCTTTCGTTAGTTTCGCTCCGGAGATAACCAAAATCAAGGGTACAGCACCGCTCACGGAGATACTCGAGGCGATGAAACACCCTCACACTGGGGTAGGTTTTCTCACTCAGCATCCTTCGCTGCCCAGTCAAACTTTCGCAAGCGTCGATGCTGTGCAGTGGTTAAATAACAATACCGAGTCTGGAATTACCGTTGAAAACGCCATTAATATTATGAGGGTAAATTGTTTGATTGTTTGATTGTTTGATTGTTTGGTCGTTTTAATTGATCTGTCGATCGAAACGATTCGTCTGTTTTTGTTACGTCAGAGGATGATTCAAGAGAAGTTGATTTGCCACGCGTCTGGAGACTTTTCCAAGCCGTTTATTCTCGGATTTTACTTGTATCACATCGTTCAAGATAAAGATTGTCAAAAAGGTAACGTGACGAAAATTTAAGCTCGCAATGTACGCGTCGTTCTCGCATCTTTTACACGTATCCGTAACACGTCGCACGTGCACAATCGTAGGAGCCGAATATTCCCCTCCACTGGGCGATCTACAGAGTTTTGAAAACGAATGGGTAGAAGTAGAGATGAGAGCCCCGAAAGGATGGTGCGAACCTCAGTCAAACGGAAGTTCGTCGAGCCTATTGTCGAACATGTCTCATCCAATAACGATTCCTAGCTGTGATAACATCGATGAATCCGACGTGCCTGTTTTCCTTAGAAACGATTTGGATTCGTCGGATGTGTCGGACGAGAGAGATTATCACGGTACCTTGTCATTCTGATTATTGTTTGACAATGCGAGCGATCGCTCGTATTAACAAGCTACGATTACATTTTGCAGTGCCGATGTACAAGCACATACACCTCGATATCGACATCAACAATAAGAGCGATCGCGTGGAATGGGGCCATCTCAGGTATCAATCTATCTTCAAGGCCGATCATTCTTACGAATTGGTCGTGCAGTGGATGGCCGCTTCGGGTAGCATAGTTGCAGATCTCGTAAGCGTTCGTCACGTCTAATAGAGCTAAACGTTATTTCTGACCAAGGGCTTTCAAGTCAATTTCGTTTTTTACACAGATATTCATTTGGCAACGAAAAGCGCAGGCGTGTGGTATCCAAATGATCCCAGTTCCCAGCGATTTACTAGCTCTACCCTTCACTACCAAGAGCGATCCATTGCGTGGACCGATTTTCATTCCTTTGGATACCGAGTGCCTAATGGCTGGAAAACGATACTTGTTTGAAGGTACGAATAATTACAGCTTAAACATACCGCGTGATTTTCTAAATCAAACAATTCTAGTTTATTAAATTTTTTTTGACGAATAAGTACGAACATAGCTTAGTTGTAACGACACAATTTTCGAAGACATCCAAACTCATTCGAAATCGTTGTATATTCTAATCAGTAAATGTTGATTCGCAGTTAATTGATACTTTGTAAACTCGGTTAATATTTACGAATACAAAGTCATTATTCTTACAAATTACCTTGAACAATTACAATAAGTCAAATCCTCACAATAACAAAGTTACTGTCCGCTCGCAGAGTTCCGAGAGGACACGTACGCACAGCGTTTGTTCCTTTTTCAAGAGGCGATTCTACAGCGTTTCGGTTTCGTACGCTGCCTCGTGGAAGGGAACGAGAACGCTCATCAGTATGTGCACATATCCGGGAACGCTTTCATTCTCGTACCGTCAACGATCAATCCTCGACCTCGGCAACATACTGGCGCGAGTATTATTCGACGCAATGCTGGACAAAAGCGATACCCAGTACACGCCGAACAACCTAGCCCTCACGAGGCCTATATTACGCGACACGTCAGTGGGAAAAACAAGGGCGATTACAATATGGATCAACGAGTAAGTACATACAATACATACAATTTTTAGATTGGCTATAAGACAATGTAGTCACGTAAATATTTTCAATGGCAGATGGGATTTTTGTGGTCGTGGAATCACATGCTCAGCCGAAAGTGGAAGTATCCGACGCTGAGCACCGGAGACGAGCTGTTTCAGAAGAAAATCATTCAGGACTTTCGACATTTTTGCTCGAACGGTGACAACCGCTTGAAGAGATTCTGGGAATCGTGCTGGGAATTGAAGGAAAAGTTCTGTACAAACGCAAAGTGAAAGTGGATCTCGCTTTTTTCCATGTCCCTATGCTTTTCTAGTCTGCTAATCTAGAGATTAATCGCTGTGCACGACGCAAGTAACGCGTATATGCAGTTATACTTGAATGCTTTTCTTTACATATCGCTTTGCAAAAAGCTGAGTTCTTTCGTGCAAAGCAAACAAAAGTAGAATTTTCCATTTAATTATATTCATTAAGCCTATTTGGCCGTTGTACAACATCTACGTCTATTTTTTAAAACAAATTAATATGAATAAGCGCTGTTATTTTTGTTACTGAAAAATAAGTCATTCGTATAATAGTGTACAAATTGAAACGAGGCCCTAAAAATTAAGTAATGTTTATATTATACCTCGATTAGTCAATACAATTAAAAAAGATATAATAACAACAAACGTTTTGTACCGGAAATATACAATATTATCAAATAATAAAAAACTTTCACGCATTCATTAAGTTTACTTTTTTCCTAAAATCGTATCATAAGTAATTATAAACAAAACGTTTATAATCTATTAAAGTGCTTACAAAGTACAATCTATGCACCTAGTGACTAAAAATATTATTAATTTTAATTACAGTCTACTTGTTCAGTATTGATGTCGTGAAGGTGGAGTTGCAAAGTACTTTTTATTTTTTCTCGAGAACAATTTCCTACAAAAGAAAAAACATGGATCAGTTTCACTGCTCTAACGCAGAATGAGCGATAGATTTTACTCGTAATTTAATCAATTTTCGCAACTTACGAAGAGCTCATTGGCGTATGAAAGAATCCCTTTTTCAACAATGACTCTGTCGAAGGTGTGTGTCTCAAATGTTTAGGCGTGGTAATATCGCTGGACGGCTCAGGATTGACGAATCTTGCCCAAATATCCGACGGTGTTTTCAAAAGTCTTTCGACGATCTGCAAGTCGCAAATTCAATGTTACAGCTCGAATTGGGCATCGTGATAAATTATTTCATAAATGTGCCCTCGATATGGTATTGAGGGCGATTCAAGTTGAAAATGTAGTAGTCGTTAACTCACCGATGCTTGAACACCGGTTTCCGACAACATAGAGGTATGCGACGGTTGCTGAGTACTATACCCCACTAGGGTCGGTCCGAATACCGTAGCGAGATTACTAATTGGCATCTGGCAGTCGGGTGAACTGGCAACTCTTTGTAAATGCAGCATCAAGAAAGCTAGAGTGTCACGATTAGGTTGTGGCAGTGCCATAATAGCCTGATACAAAGCTCCATCGGCTTCCAAGTTCGTCATCTCGGCAGCTCTTGCAAAGTCCGCCCATAAACTCAGCGGAATAAGCGGTTCCTTGAGCGAACGCAAAAAGTCCTTGAGCGTCGAACATATCACAAAGATATCGGTATTCGACAGATTCGGAGCACCGCGACCTTTCAGGAATTTATCCTTGAGCGTCTTGACTTCGGTGATTCCACCGCTTAATCGATAAAGACCCTTCTCGCTCATACCACGTAGCTCGATTTCGTTGATACAATGTACTACCAGCGATGGTACCATAGGTGATGTTGCTGGTGTATAATCAGCAATGGTTCCCTGTAAATTGACGGTTCAATTCTTATAGTCGACTGTCATTATTGAGCGTAGCATAGTGACAACTGGATCTTCTTTGAAAAACATTCGATCAAAGAGCATTTGCGTTTCATCGTATCTCAGTCAGTGAAAAATGTCTGTTGACTAACCGAAAGAGTTTTAATATCTCATCTACTACAACAAAACTAACGTACCGTTGCGCCGCGTAGCGTAGGTGTATTTCCATTCGGCACGCATGGTAAAGGCACGAGATCTCTGCATTTTGCGTGGCTTACCGCTCGACAATCTCGGCATTTATACGCTGGCTTACCAAAGTGCAATCTAACAAAAATAAGACACAAAATAACTTTGGATATTCGGAATAAAAGGCAATGACAAAGAGAAATACTGCACACAAAAAATCACCGAAATTACCTTTTACCACATGGTGTGCAGATTTCAGGTTTCACCACGGTTTTAGACATGAAAGTGTGAGTTCTCGAAGCTCTAGAATTTATCGTGAAGCCATTGATATTTGGGCTAGGCTTACAAATATTTTCCGAGTCGGAATTGGAACTCAAAATATCTTTTCTTGGCGCAGAAGGCTAAAAATTAATACTACTCTTTAGTTATGAAGTCAAATGAAATATTGAAAATGAATTTGACAGAGAAAACACTGACGGTAGGCGGGATGTCTGCGTCAATGTGACTGCTCTTTGGCTTGCTATGACGTTCGTTGCTCTTTCTCCTTTTGCGCGAGCTGTTTATCGACGTATTTGGCTGAGGATCTTGGTTTTCGTCACCTGGTATCGCCTCGATAACTGAAGATGCAGTTATAGTACCATCTTTTGGCATATGAAGAGTGGTTGTTGCTATAATTTTGTCAGAGCTGTTGAGATCCACAGCTTTTTGCAAAGCACTACGTCTTTTGTTACTGATCACGTATTCACCACTCGGCCGGTGTTCCCTCCACTCGCGTTTCTTGTGAGTTTGTTGAAGAATGATGCTTCTGTCAAGATCATCCTCAGACTTGGAAAAACAGCTCACATCACTTAATAAAGAACCAGTTGAGTCCAGCTCTGTTATCGTATTTAATCTATAAATAATGAAATAGTATCTTATAGTAAAAAGTTTGTTGGTCTGGCTTGAACAAATCAAAAAATATTCCAATATTTCTTACTTATCCTGAAGATGATCCTTTAGAGCAGTACTGTTACGTCCATTAAGAGTTGTGTTATTTAAAAATTGCAGTTTTTCTCTAGTCTCGTCATTGAGATTCCTACCACCGTCATTGTTAAACAGATCTCTTACCAAAGCAATCTGACGCTCCTAAAACGACGACACTTTGCGTTATCATTCAAGCTCAGCTTGAAAACAAATAAATTATATTTTGCCAAGTAGAAGATATCACAGTGGCATAACTGTTTTGCTGTGAAATGAAGATTACATCTGATACTTACGCATAAATCACGTTGATCTTCAATGGTTCTTCTTCTCTTCTTTTCTTCCTCTAACAGGCGTTTAGCATGGCATAGTTTACGATCTAAATTAGCAGCTTCATGGTGAGCCTTTTCCAATGCTGTATGTAAGCGTTGACATTCTTGGACAGAAGCAAGCCATTTCTGTCTCATTTCCTCTTGATTAATGGCAAATTGAAGAAATTCTGGAAGTGTAATTGCTATTTAAACTAACAGTTACGACACTGTGATAACAAAAATGCTTTACATCTTCCGTTATGAAACTTGATTATCGGAAGAAAAGAATAAATTACAAAATAAATTTAAATATTAAAATTAATTATAGAGGTATAAGATTTGATTAATATTTCGCATATGTATCAGATGCGTTGTTGCAATGAATTCGACGTTGAAAATCGTTCGTTTACATTAATCCGAAACGAATTAAATAGATAGATTGAAACATCGTAATTGATACATTTCTCACATAAACATCAAAAAAACCGTTGACTGGAAGTGCCAGCAGGAAACGTAGGATGACGCATCCTTAACGCTATACTACGCTTGCAATCTGGCACTCAAATCAAATTGAAAATACAAATCATCGCATTGTAATAAACCGTGAGAAAGTCTCGAAACAAAATGTCTTTCTCAAAAGAAAACAACGCCAACCCTTAAGATACAATGCAGTTGCGGCGCCAAAGACTAACCTCCTTCGCAGGAGCCGTTGACAAGGACATTGGTACATCGTACAAGCTCGTCGTGGCTCGCTAAAATAGAGAGGGTAGTCGTCATCGTCGTCACCGTCGTCGTGAAATTAAAACAACGAGGAGGACCGAATAAATCGTCGGCGCGTTTCCTCACGATATGAATACATCCGTTGACAGAACGCTACCGCCACTGATTCTTCTTGTTTCCCAACGAACAATTTACTTTAGAGACTCTGCTAGCCGCTTTTCAAATTGGACCAATGGCGTTATGGCCCGCGGCCGCCATGTGTGCTTAGTAATTCGACTGTTTGCCGGTAGGTTGGCGCGCTTCTTTTTAAAACATTGGTCTACGCGCTCTTTCGTGCGTTTGTGCGATATCGAAACACGGAGTACGGTTATCGATAAAAGCACCGAAATAGTAACACTGATCTTGCATTTTTATAAAATTTGCCTAAAAATTACCTACTGTAGAAAGCTACAACGAGAGGTGTCTTTACAAAAATAACACTCATTTACTCTCTCTCTCTCTCTCTCTCTTCTTTTTTACACGAGAACGCGAAGGAGCATTCCGATCAAACGTGCAAATATCGTGCGGACGTTTGCAACAGTAGATTTTACCAGGTGACGTTTTCTCTTGATTTTTAAACAGATTTTCGCAACGTAAAGTAACACAACGCCACGCGTACTACTTGTCGTACGCGTTTTGACCAATTTTCTTTGATTACACCCGAATAGAGTAAGAGGTGAGCGTGCGTCTATCGTTGTTCCGTGAAGTGTTCCATTGATAGTTTGTCCAAACGTCCAGACGAGGGACGTTCAAACGAACGAAGCATTTACAATTGCGAATTAAATTGGAACATTGACGTAGGGGGTTGTGACAGAGGGGCGAGTTCAGCTTGGGTAAAGTGCCGTAGCGACGAACAATTAGCAAATTGGCATTGTTACGTAGAGTATTTCGTCGAGTGAAATTGGGTTATTGGGTTATCGCCCACTTATTCGACGAAATCTCAGCGACCGAGATGAAAGGCGAAACGGAAAATACGCTTGTTGCCGATCGAATATACTCCGAGGAACAAAATCCGGCTGAACTGCAGAGACTAAGCGAGCGATCGGGCGAGGGCTCGAGCCCACAACAACCACCGCAGAGGCGTGCACCCTTTGTCCCCGTCCGCGATTCACGCATCCGGTACAGAGCAGCTGAAAAAGGCCAAGTTGCAACAGCACCCACGCGCTCGTATACAACGACAAAAAGAGCAGTCCTCCCACTACGAGGCTCGAACTACCCCGTCGCACGTACGCGGCACACACGTGTGTGTCGCGCAGCAGCGAGTTTGCGCGCGACAGGCGGCAGCCTCGCTTTTAACGAGGAGGGAACAACACGCACGGTACTCGCGGCGGAGCAGTCGACGCGCGCACGTTGCAGCGTGAACACGTTCCTCCGAGATCGCGCGGGCTCTCCTGTGTTGTTGTCAATCTACGGCGTCGTACGCTTCGCTCTTGTCAGCGCTGAGTCAACCGTTGTCGCTGGCGAAACCCACGGCAGCTTCGATCCGCGAGGATCCAATCTTAGTCTCGAGAGGAGTTTAAGAAAGCCGAGTGAGTCGCGAGCGAGCGAGTCGTTTGGCAAATACACACGTATATACGTATATATCATCGTTCGACGCGGTGTATTCACGGCGACTTCTTGGTCGATAGCGCGAAGGTCGCGTCGAGATAAATTGCCTTTGGCCTTGATCGTCGTCGTACGGTGCGTACGAGGCTGACGGATATAACAATGCCAGCGGACGCGGAGCTTAGCAATATCCTTAACAGGAGGCAAAAGATCAACGAAGACCTCGAAGAAGGTAAAGAGGTAAAGAAGCAGTATCGCTTTGTCAACGTTTACACCGAGTTCCACGAGTTCACCAGGCGAGAGATCAAGCAGTACGAACAAACCTTCAACAGGTGACGTTTTTTGGGTTCCCCTTTTCTTTTTTTTATTCACATTCCTCCTTTCTTTTTCTTTTTTTCTTCGCCGCTCACGGAGGTTTCTTTCTTCTTGGATTTTTTCCGTTCCTTTCGGTTGAACGTCTTTCTCTCTCTCTCTCTCTCTCTCTCTCTCTCTCTCTCTCTCTCTCTCTCTCTCTCTCTCGATCTCGCTTTCGGGGATCGAGTTTTAGGAAACTCGTATGATTTGTACCGTTGGATCAGCGCGCGATGGAATGTATTTAGATCGACGGAAATATCGTTAAAGGGTCCCTCTTGCAAGGGGACTCTCGATGTTCCCTACGGATTATCACGTGAGATTTCTCAATGGATCTTTCGAGCGTGTCGCTATCGACAGCGGGAGAGGGAGCGAGAGAGACGGCACGTAAACATTTTCAAGTGCAGAGGGCTTTGTTTACTAATATTCAAGTACGGTTCACCGATACTCGCTGCAAAGTGCGGTCAATGAACTGGCTTATTTTGATCAAAGTACCCGTACCGTCGTCGAGGTGCAATTTTCGTTGGTCCGTTTTCGGCCAACGCAAGAGGAAACAACGTTAAAACGTGCGTTTCTAGCAACGCGCCAATCCGAACTTGTTCGATCCTTTTCGTTCGCTGCCAATTCGCGCTCGTTAGAGCCGTTCGCGACCAACACTCCCGACTACGCGCATCCGACGCTTTAAAGTTTTACGTACTTGCTCGCACGACAAAAGTCCGGTTGGCCTTTGACCATCAACTTGTAAGCGCGTGCTGTTTGTATACTTGTGGATAACGTAGAAATAGCATCCAAATAATGCCAAATTCCGTTGATTCGTTCAATGTGTATCGATTTAAATTCATCGACGAAATTCGAAGAGGCGAGTTTTAAAGGACAATCGTTTTTACGATCGTTTTCACAAAGTTGTCGAATGTATCGTTATCGATGGAATCGATAAACCAGACTTTCGTCGTCGAAAACTTTCCAAAATTGTCGCCGTCGTGCGAAATCGTTAAAAAGTAAGAGCTAATCCGACGACTTTTGAAAAATGTCTCCCTCGGCTGGCCTACGAATACACGCACGCTTACGGTGCGTTAAACTTGACACGTTGCTGCACTTAACGAGCTTCTTAAAAGCGCATAGGCGCGCGTCAAAGCGAACGAAAGTAGGGTGGAAAATTAGCGGAGAGAAAGAGAGGCGAAAAGAAGTCGCTTTGCGGAGTAGCTAACGCGCGTAAATGCATATCCGCGCATATTACACGTAAACGTGCGTTCGAAAGTTCTAACTGTAAAATGTTTGCTTTGAAAATCGACAAACGGCTAGCGCCCGAGCGGTTGGTTTGCAAAACGAACGACACGATAACGACCGATTTCTAATACGAGTGGATACAGAACCGATCGCTGAATGCACAAAACGCCGACCTCCGCTCGCGAAGAAAAGAGAAGGGGAAACGATTAATTTCACAATTGAATTCCTTTCGACCACGAGACACGTACGATCTGTCTCTTATCTCCTCGGCGTCACGTCGATGCATCGAATTGCCATCGATGGGGAAAAAGACGTAGTCCGATAAGACGTTCTCGACAAAAACTACCTCGTATATAGGGCACTTGGGTAAATTGACGATTGAGTCATATCTATTTCTCTACGACGCGATTCGCTATTGAGAAATATTACTTTCTTTGATCGGTCAACAACGATTAGGACTCAAGAAGCTCGGATATAGACGTACGCGCGTGTCTTTGTAGAGCAAAGAAAACTAGTTCACCTGCACGAGCCCAAGCGACTCGTAAGCTCGATGTATCTTATCCGTAAACGAGGAAACAGCGAAAACCTCGACGTTCGAAAAAGTACGCAAAAGTATACAGGCCGACGCCTGAACGATCGTTAACGAAACGAATTGCAGCGTACACCGTTGTGGTAAATAATACAACATCGGGAGCTGTACGCGAACTTCCGGAGCATCTGGCGCTTTTTGACTCCACTCTAAAGAGAGAAAAATAAAAGGAAAAGGAACGCTATTCACGAGTCTGTAGCGTAACAGGCCTTTGCCAAAACAGACAGAGAACGAGCGCGACACGTCTACCGTTATCGCAAAACTTCATCGGCTGCAGCGTTGCACGTTTTGTCAATGGCGCACAGGTGAAATCTCACTTGTAAGCGCGAAAGTTCACTTGGCTCAAAAGGTATCTCCTCTCCTCTCTTTAACACACGGCTCTGTTGCTGGTTTGTTTCTTTTAAGGACACTGTCAATGATATTATTGTCCTTCCCTCCACGACGTTTACGAACGAGATTTTCTCCTGGTATTTGACTCGTTCGCGTGATTGTTCGTTTCCTAATTAAGCTCTAATCCACGACGAAAGTTATTTATTTTCTCGCGCGTGAGAATCGTAGGTTATTGGGAAAATTGTTTGGTTTTTATCGTTAAATTCTTGCGCTACTTTCAAATCTCCGATTCCCAACGGAAGCGACCACTTTAATAAACAAAACAATGCGACGTACAACGAGGAAAATCTGCAAATTTGATAGCGAGGATAAACAAAGCTTTCGTGGGATTGATATCCACCGATAAAAACGAAATACGTGCTTTTTCGCGAAACAAAGTTTGCGCTTCGGAGGGCGATGGAAAAATACAGACAAACGTACCCTTCTCGTACGAATGTAGGTCAACGACGGGGGAGAGACGGAGCAAAGTTAAAACCCTAAGGGCGGGAGGCGCAAGAACTCGACGACGTCGAGTTTTTACAAAAGGGCCCTCGACTAATTGTTCTTCTTTTCGTCGTTTGAACAGTGCCTGTCTCCGTCGACTCTTGACCAGTGAAAAGTGAAGAACGTTTCAATGATAATTCAGCGGGATTATTAGGGCGTATTATCGATCGTACGCGATGCGCACTGCGCGAGAGTGGACAGCTTAATTGATCTTCCGGTAAAATGCGTTAGCGTTTGTAGCGATTACACGGAAGAGATTTTAAACTCTTCCGTACAAATAGAAACGCCCGTCGAATGGCAAAGTAGCCAGAGAGTAACGCAATTGCACAGCGACAAAAATCCAGTTGACGTCGCGGTGCACCTTTATAGCAACAGCCGAAAGTGAAATGGAGAAGGAATGCGCTGCAACACTGTCTGTTTTCCAAGAAAATCATCGTACGAATATACGCACGCTTACACGGCCCTTTCGAATATAATCCCCATAGGTCAACGCCGAGAAAGAGCGAGGCCACCCTGTATTTATAGTCCCACGCGGATAGTTATGACAAGGAAGATTGTATATCCTCGTGCGGGTCTCGGCTGTCGACGACGCCGTTTGTCTAAAACTGTCTGCCTGTTTACGACTCTCTCTCTCTCTCTCTCTCTCTCTCTCTCTCGCTCTAGACGCCTGCCGAGAGTGTAATCGTGGAGACACAAATTTAACTTTCTCTCTCCACGTTCGAGGGATTTCGTCTCTACCCGAACGACAAATATATATATAGGCATGCACCTAAGTATAGTGCATTTCGCGTCGGATTTATGGACGTTCCTCTTTCGTTTTGCTACAACCACCGATATACCGACAAAAGATATAACGTAAAAAAACTTTGCGGTCAGCATAGTTTCGCTTCGTGATTAACCTATAGAAATTGACGTTCCAAGTACGAAATCTTGAGCGTCTCTCTCTCCCTTTTATTTTCGTGCGTCAAAACCAACGCGGCGAACCTCCTCCGCGTCCGTACGGATATTTTCTCACTCCCCCGTCGCGACGCGATAGCTACGGCGCAAATCGATCGCGTAAAATTAGAGAAAAGCTCTCTGTCTACGTAGCCCAGACAAAACTTGGACGTTATACACGGCGCTGCATGCGATGTTTCGTTTTTTTCGTCGTGTAAACGTTGCATCGAGAGGCACGAGCGCGCTCAGAAGAGAATCTCCTCTTCGTTGGGACAGGCATATCGCAAGCAGCTCGATCGTTCTCGAAATAAACGCGTTTTACGAGGCACGCGTGCTTTTACAATATGGATGTGTAATTACCTTGAGAATTGTCGGGTAAACTTGCTATGGATCGTATCCGTTTGTTTTTCCAATTGATGCAAAACATATTTGTAAAAGGCGCGCTTAGAGGGAGCTGCAAATTTATCGGCAACCAAAATATCACGTTTATTGATTTGCAAAGAGGAAACGTCTTGTTTTTATACAAAGACCATTGTTATTTACGTTGGCGATGAAACAGGAGTATCGCTAAGAGTTGACTACGTAGACGATTTATAAAACGGCTTTGAACACTGCTCCAATCGTTGTTGTTTTTCCAAGTAAACCTCGCAAAAAACAGTTGGTCTCAGCGGACGTTTAAACGACCTGACGGCAACGAGAAACAAGCGTCAATTGGGAAAACGTGAAATTCCGTAATAAAGCGCGTTTAAATAAATCGGTGTATTCGTTGGCGATCTCGTAGATCGACGCCAAACTTATTTCTACGTAGAGCCATTTAGCAACCGTATAAGGTAATAAACCCCAATTCTCCCAGAGAGAAAAAAATTGCGCAATTCCACAACGTCTTGGAACCTCGCGAAAATGAATTCTACGGAGATTGGCTTTCGTTCCCATGATGCAAAAAAATAACGATATATATAATCCGTCGGTTTAATTGAACACGCCTTGAACTTTCAGCTTTCGCTTCAAGGACGCGCGTCAAACGTGAGATCTTTGCTTTCGTACCGAGAGAAGCTGAAAGTGTATCTACGTTATGCGTCGAGCAAGACACCCACGTGCGCGCACCTTTGTTTTTTTTTTTGCGTACGCGAGCTTTTGTTTCCGTTGCATTGCCATGTCATTTTTCCCGCAGTTTGTTCCGCTGGAACTATGCTACGTTGAACGTCAGCTCGAGTTTCATTTTCGCGTTGGTGCTCGTGTTGTACCGTCGTTTCTTGAAAATACACTTTTAAAACGACCGAGTATCGATCAACGCAAATTTAAGACGGTTGATGGGCCTTCGACCGTTCGGCAATATGGAATTTATCTAGGACAACAGCGCGAACAAAACGAACGAGCGTTCGAATATTTTTGCTTTACTCGCTATTACTCTCCATGTATCGTCAACGAATACACCCCGCGTTAAACACCTCCGTGTACAAATGACTTACACTCGAGTGAACGTCCTAAAACTATACAAATTCAAACGATCAATAGTTGATAGAAACACGCGCCAATTCGGTTGGTTAAAAGTAACGAAAATAGCCAGTCGCTATCACTTTGTGTTTTCTCGAGAGATAAACGATTTATCGTTCGCGTGACGAGCGATTGAACAGCGCGCCGTCGATGATTTATACATCGACAGCGCCAGAAAAGGAAAGTGGCACGTGCATACGTATCCATCCATACGTATACGATATAGTACAAACACATCTTAGAACAGGGAAAGTTGAAAGACGTTCAGCGTGGCGTGCCATCGACGCGAATCAAAGTCATTCGTGGCACGTACGCGCACGCGTATATAGATGTGTGATATTTATGCAGGGGTATCTAGCGAAAATCGAATCCGTTGTACCTTCTTCTATAGCTCGTTGTCTCTCGTCGTTTACGCGATACAGCGTACGTATCGTAAAATACATCGCTCGAACTGCGAGGAAATAACGAAACTCGACAAATTGGAGGGACGACTAAAGTCGAGACAACGGCGGAAACGGAGTTGCGTTCAAATAGAGGGAGGAGGAGCAGGAGGCCGCGCGCGAACGAAAATTTGCAGCGCGTAACTTGTACGCGCGTGTGTTTACGCGCGTGTTCGCGGTGTAACGCGAGACCGACGATACAGCGCACGGGATGTAACGAATACCTGAGCTGCGTACGAATCTTGAACGCGTTAACAAAGACCCTGGTTGTTCCACGCGCGCGTGTGTCAGCTCCGTTGACGTTTCGAAAAGATGCGGTTGAAGCAGACGACGATAAATGCCTTTAATCCGTCGAGCGTGCAAGTCCTACTGTTTACCGATGTGCTCGTACTTAGACAAGTGTCTCTCTCCGTGTTCTTTGTACTCGTTTTACAAAGCGTGCGCCAACTCGGCTGTTTTCGTCCGTTAACGAACGATCTCTCGACGCGATATAACAAGCAACCAAATTTGCGTCAAGTTGCGAACAATGGGAGCCAAAACTAATAGACTTTTGTCGAGCAGTTTGTCGCGTTGCGTTGACACTCGTGCCGCGCTGTACTTTTCGGTCGTTGAATTCATTTTTCTTTTTTTACACGTACATACGCGTGCGAGAGTAGTGCAACGACCTCGCGATTCCTTTCTCCGAGCTTCTACGAGGCAAAAGGACGCGTTGTTTTGTTTTATCCTCTCCCGTGGGACTTGTCGATGAAAGGGAAGTCGAGCGAGGTCTTCGCTATGGACGGGATTTTGTTCGTTTTACAGCTCTGCGGAGCGAAATTAAACAATTTGTTTTATCCGATGAGGAATGTGTTTTTGATGATTTCATCGCGCGTAGCTATTTTGGATTTTAGTTAAAATTTATCTCGCGTACAACGTGTTACGTAATATATCAAGGAAGGTCGTCAAAAAAATATCATTCGTACGTACCACGAAAAAAAAGATTCAAGAGGTGACCGTAGCGACGAGATCGTCGGTTGATAAAAAAAAAAGATTTAATCGCGTCTTGACGCATTCGATCAAGTCGTCATCTATGCGCGAAGGTATCAAGATTAAGAACGAGGCGCTGAGCATTCGAACGACAGATTTCCTTCAGCGAAGCAGCTTTCTCTCTTCAAACCAAACTTCGCGCCTCGCCTTAATATTAAACGCACGCGTATCGTAAACGGAAAAGTAAAGTTGAAATTGGAGCAGAACCAAAATAGAACTGTTCGATGAAAATCGTGCAACTAATCGTTTATCCCTCTCGATTTTTCACGTAACCGCTAAAGATGGTTTGCGCGGTGTGACGTTTTGTAGCGGAAACCGCAAAAGTGAGAGTTTACCTCCTGCCGACGAGATAATCGTTCGAGACACGCGCGATGCGTGCGTGCGAGACGTTAGAAAAGTGGCGAATTGGCCATTTTCCAAATTTTCTCTCATTTTCCTTAATTCAGTATCGATCGCGAGTTCAACGATACGCGCTGTTTTGTTCGACAGGGGCAAAAGTATTCGTCGAGTATAACGTTGATTACGACGCCGTGAAAAGTAACTTGCAATCGCTTCCTTGAAGTCCAATTATTAACTGAACGCGCGTTTCTCATTGTTAATTTTTTTTCCAACGAAGATATAGTTTTTTCCTGTACACCTACGAAGATTGTTTAATTAGGAGAGAACCGGAGAGAAAAAGTTACTTCGTTCTATTTAATTGTACGTTACGTCTTTTGTCTTTTTTTCTCTTGCGAATAGTGCAATTGATCTGATAATAATATAATTGCATGAATTAAAGCCGCAGTTACGGGTAATCAAGTGGGCATCGAACCACTTACATCAACGATGATAAATTAGATTACGAGCACATCGTAGAGCGCAAGATTTTTACGATCGTTTCTCCTGTACGATAAATGCAAATGTACATTTTGTTAACACGGCGTAATCAGCGTATCGTTTGATCGCTCGGTATACCGATTATTCGAACGGATTGTTCCACTTTAATTTTTACGGCGACGAGACAAGGACCACCAAAATCACGTGACTTTGTTAGCGCACGCGAACTAATCGTTTTCGCAAACATTATAAGTGGAAGCACGCGATTCGGCTAGGTACATTAACATTTTCGTGTAAAGATAAAAGATATTGGTTGCGAAACGTTTCTAAAATACGAAATAAGCGGACAAAAAAACGAGTCTGTCCACTAGTTTTGTATAAATTAATATTTACGCATAATTATATCCACCCAGATAATGTAAAATCGACGATTTGTACGTTTCGCAGGTTTGACGATGGCCACGATGGTTTCCTCGATTTAGCCGAGCTTAAACGTATGATGGAAGTACTTGGAGCACCACAAACGCATTTGGGTTTAAAGGCCATGATTAACGAAGTGGACGAAGACAACGATGGATGCATCTCTTTCCGGGAGGTCGGTCAACTTGTACAATGCCTTCCAATTCCATTTATATCGAAAACCGATCGTACGTATAACGTGGCGACTGACGTGAGAGAAAGTTCGTCCCGATAAAACTTGCGAACGGTTGAATTATGTTTTATCGAAAAACGATCGCCAACTCCAACGTGTGTTTTCCTGTATTTTCTTTACGTAGGTGACTTGTCCGTAGAACTTCCGCGCGCATTACACACCGCAAACTGTTGCGTCCGTATAAATCGAGGTGCACTTGGATGGTAGGATGTCATCGAATACTACGGAATTATACTTGATATCGTATCATGCGTTAAATTACCGCTTGTCTCACGTGCGCGCGTAACGAACTTTCTCCATAAATGTCGTACGTTTCTGCAAAACTCAATTTATGGATAATATAATTCGTCGAGGAAAAAACAACTTTATCCCGCTTATTTCCGATTGGCGTTTTTATTTTTCAACATCGATCGTCCATTAGATCGCGTTACCTACTTTGAACGTTTTGTTGTGTCTCGTTTGATCGACGCAATCTCGCGTAAAATGCCAAATCATTCGCCTAATCTCCAATTCCGAACGAGTCTCTCGAAAGAATGCCAATGTTCGCGTACGAGCCGTTAACGCATTCTCTCTCTCTCTCTCTCTCTCTCTCTCTCTTTCGAAATCAGCGGAAATGGCGTTTATACGTCTATGGCACGCGATTATTGCGCCGTTAGAAGCTGCACAAAAGAGCGTAGCTAATCGTTTTGTCCCTTGCACGTAAACGCTGGATCGATGTCGTTTACGCAAAAACTTGACGTCGAAGTATATCGACTTGAAAATCGTTAACGTTTGCGATACGAACAAAATTCGTTTCTAACAACGCGTCAAGTCGAACCCCGCGTGTCAAGGGCTATATAATAACCGACTAGGACGACACGTCCAAATCTGAAACGTCAAGAAACGTCGATTAAACCAAATAGATGTATTATTTATATCGTATTTTGCTCTCAAAGAAGCGTCGATCAAGCTTATCGCGAGGTTCTCAATTTCCAACGCTTCTTTGCTTATCCCACAAGTGAAACCTAGTCGATCGTGACACTCGATCACACGCACCGATTAATCAGCGCGCCTCGCACATTTTTTTCCTCTCTTTTGCACGAACGATGTTGCAATCTTTCGCGGTAGCTTGTGTCGAAAGTGCCGTTTCCTAACTGTCGAGTGTGTTGAAAAAAAAAAACATAAAATAATGTCACGTGCGCGCGAACGGAATAATCAGTATGCAATTCGTTTCGCGAGGGTGAAGTCTCCGTACAAAGTGACTCACCGTACAATCGGCTGCTTCTCTGTTTTTTTTTTAAGGATCCTCTTCTTGGTGGTCATTTCTGTTTTGCGCATTCACGCATTGTTCGCCGAAGGCTTTTTATTTTATTCGTTTCTCTCGTTATTTTGTCACGGTAAACAGTTTGATCGGTGTTCAAATGTAATACAAGCGGTGAAAGGTTGTACGTCTATTTTTCATCGACGTTCGTATCTTTGACGTTCAAATGCGTTTAATTGGATTGAACGTGAAACAATTGTTTTCTTTCTTAACGACGCGACCTTTGTAGTCGTATTTTTCACGCACACTCACTTTTATCTTTGTGCTCCGTGAGACAAAAACGTTTTGCGACGTGCATACTTTCATTGAATTACCGTTGGTATGTGGCTCTCGTAAAAAAAATCCGTCGAGCTTTCAAATTTCCTCCTGAATTCCAAATAATGTGAACGGGCGAGTAAAAAGTTCGAGTTGAATTTTGAAAGAAACCATTCGCTATAATCGTTGATTAGAACGTTCCGATGCGGAAAAAATAACACGGCGTTTCCTACTACAACTTCCGCTGCCGAGTGGTTTGAAATAATACAAAATTACGATTATAATTGTATTACATCCCTTTGAGAGTAAGTCATCCACAGTAGAGAAATAATTCGTTACGCTCGACGAGTTGGTTCGAGAGATCGTTTAAAATTAATTCAATCGGATATTCCTACGTACGTTTCCATCCACTTGAATTATTATACAGGCAATTTGAACGATCGCGTCAAACGCAAAGCATCAGAGTATTTTCCGGATTCGTAATCAGCTATGTACAATGTACACGCGTAATCGTTTACTATATAAAACAGCCGTCGTTTCTCGTTAAGCTTGTCACGCATTTTTCCTCGTATGTAAGTAGCATGTTGTATACGCGAGTACACTACCCTTCAAAAAGAGCGTACGTGCAATTGCGCGATGAATTACTCACAGCGAGCGATGAGTCAGCCAACCGCAAAGATGATAATCGCCGTCCGCGGAACTCAATGACGTACCGATATACGCATATATACAACACACGTACGTCTCGGACACCTGTATCCGAACAGAAAGACGGAGAAAATGAGAGCGAGAGGTGACGGTGGGTGGGTGGGTGGGTGGGGGGACACGTACATTTTTCTCTTACTTTCCGACTTTTTTATTTTGACTCTTGCCGGATGCGTCACTTTAAAACGAGTCTGTTTGTTCATCGCCGGATGTTTTGATTTTTTTGTTCGTCCTCTATCGCGCGCTCTCTCTCTCTCTCTCTCTCTCTCTCTCGTATCAATTTTGAACGAATCATCAGGCTTAATTGACCGAGATGTACACTTTGTCACTGTACGGGTCAATCGTAACCTGATTCACGCGATGATTTAGTTTGGGCTGGTTTCTGTTATGGCTTGACGCTGATTTGTTGTTCTCGTGTCGACTCGAATGCAGATTCGACTTTGTTCTCTCGGAGATCGTTCGATTAATCGTTGTTCGTTTCCCTATAGATTGTGCCACTTGTCGCGGTAAACCTTTCGAAAAATAGCGTTGTTTAATCTGTCACGTTGAGATCCCTCGCTACGCTGGACAGCGTATTACGCGTGAACCAGTGGAAGGTCTGGTTGGTTGCACGAAATCGGAATAGGAAACTCTCGTTGTATCAAAATTACCAAGTGACTTGGCACTAGAAAGAAAGTAGCTCTTGTCACGTATCTGTTCCATTGTTTAAACACGCGAACTACGGTAGTCGTAGGAAGAACAAATTGTTATTCGTGAAATAGCCCTGCATTTACGCTGGCAATGGCAGAGAGCCGTAAGCGACCTGTTGTTTGTCGTTTTTGTTTCAAAGATACGCGGCCTCCACTTAATCATAGCCTTAGTGTCGTGCCTCAAGTATCTCACTTCTTATTACCAAAGATCTTTTTCCGCTAATTAGCCGTCCTCTCGTAAAGCCTGCACTTGGCCATTAGACGGGTAGAGGGGCAGGAGTGAATTCCGTTATGATTTTCGTATATTAGATACCAAATTGCTGGGCTTGGCTTCTCCATACTTGACCGTTAAAACGTTATTTATGTACATGGAAATGCGCTCTTTCTTCGGAAGTCGTATCTTGCAATTAAAGTATTCCAAGTCGTTGACGCGTACACGTACCGCGTATATATTTATAAGTAAACGACGATCCTTCTTTCCCCTCGTTGACGATATCGAAAACGAAATGTTTAAACGTGATACGTTCGTTCTCGTTTCAGTTCCTTCTGATCTACCGCAAAGCACGAGCTGGGGAGCTCGAGACAGATTCAGGTTTAGGTCAACTGGCTCGGCTTACCGAAGTGAACGTTGAAGAAGTTGGAGTCAACGGCGCTAAAAATTTCTTTGAAGCCAAGGTACTTTTCATAAATGACTTGTTTCTCTTCTTTTTTTCGCGCAAAGCGTCAGACGATCGACGTCTTAGGATTCTATCACGCTGATCTTCTTCTTTCTAATCGACAGATCGAGCAATTGCGAAAATCGAACAAGTTCGAAGATGAGATCCGACAGGAGCAAGAAGAACGAAGACGCGAGGAGGAGGAACGAGCAGCCAGGCGCGAACAATTTCGACAAAGAGCGGCTATTTTTGGCAAAAATTAAAGGCGACAAAATCAAAGAAAAAGTCAGCGGGGAAACACGGAGTTTTTCGCTTTAGGCGCCACGTCGTTTTTAAACGCAAAAGTAGGTTGTGCCCTGGCAAACGGAGTAGATCGAACAACGTGCAAATATAAAAACAAACTCTCGTGTGTTCTTTGAAAATCAATCTCCTATTTTGATGTTTTAATCGAAGGCGCTCACGTGTCTATCCGTAGGATATTTTTTCAATGAAAAACTACCACTGTAATACTCGTATTTACGAGCGAGAGTTTCCTTGAAGAATTTGTCGGCTTCGTTCAAACACACGCGCACCGCTGCTCTATTGCAATTTGCTTATTTTGTAGTCAAACGGATATAAGTAGCGAAAGAGGTGTATTCGAGTATACTTTCTTACGAGCGTGTTTTTCTTGTGTTTTTCTTGTGTTTTTCGTGTTGTTCGCATTTCGTAGGAAATAGAAGTAGTTTTTAAAAAACCCATCAAATAACTCAAGATTGCCCTCTCAGCGTTTTATTCACGTTACATTGTACACGAATCGGGAAATATTCAAAGGTTTGAAAGTGACGCGCGTCGATATGTAATCTACTGTAGTACCAATGTTAAGAAGCGCATTTATTTTTAAAATTCGGAAAATCCACGTCAAATCTATTGGAAAAAGCGACAAAGCGAATATTGCGGAAAGTCTGCAGAGACGACTGTCTGCGAGTATTGCGCTTTGGAACAATCTCCTTTTAATCAGATTTTCACGATTTCCAGAAAAATACAAAGTCAAGTTTTTATTTGGCGAATGCGTTCGCGCTCGATCGTGCGCCTTTACAACGTCAACCGGTAGAAGTTCACGCCTTTTCGCGGTGATAAAAGGTGAAGAGAAAATACACACAACGACTGACGCACACAGAGACTGCATGTCCCCAAAATTCCAGCAGCGCCTACACGCATGGAGATCGTTCGCTTGTGCATTTGATTGTTTGATATTTCGATTTTATTGACGAAATAAGCAGAGTTGCAATAATTTTACAAGATTTTATAAGGAGAGCTTGTATATACGTTTAAAGATTGCAACAATCGTCGCGATCGCTATACAAAGTCTAAAGAGTTTCTTTTTTTAGATTATTATAATTTTATCGATAATTAAGTGTAAGTCGTCAACTACTTATTCAATAACGTGTATTCTATTATTGTGATAAATAAAATTGTTTGAAAATGCCTTCGCCTCTACTATCGAACAGTTCCTCGTATTTTTCCTTGTGAGAAACCAAGTTTTACCAAGTTTTTAAACGTTTCAGCAGGCCATCGAATATTGCGATTTAGTCTATTGTGCTACACGCTCGAATTTTTCGATACGTTTATATTATATAGATACTCTTGGTGCTACATTGGAAAAGGCCAGAACGTTTTCAAGGTAACTTTAACGCACGTGCTTCTTTCAATATCGGCTTATCGAAGGGTCGTCCTCGTTCGACGGTGTGCCTTTCTTCCTTAACACCTTTGCTTGGAGACACTTTAGCGACGTCGGTACGCCAGTACGTCCACGCGAGGGTAACGGTTATTCGATGCTCGTTACCTAACGTACGCGAACGGAAACGTAGCATACGATTTTCGCACGTTTAAGTCGACGATCGTTCTCTCCCGTGGTTTACGTGCGATTTTTGTCACAAAGTCCGACGTCGATACGTTGACGATGTCAATGTTGCGATGAACTTTGGCGAACGAATCGCTTCAAACGTTCGCGTTAATTCCATCGGTGATGGAGGATGCGTCGCAATACGCTCACGCATAACGTCTCCCTCGATGGATGGCCCGGGTTTTCATGCGTAGCCAACGAGGTTACAAGAAGGGTACGGCCAAGAAACTTGATGTCGACGGAAAAGTGGCCCGGCAATTACGAATTTTCAAGAGTGCGAACAAATACTCGAGTGGGCCGAATATCGTAAAAACCAGCCTGAATCTCCCAGGCTCGTTGAAAGAAGTCCGACGGATATTCGTCGATGGGATATGGATTTTGTATTCGTCGCTAATTATCGCATCTCTGCTAGCTCGTGTCCTACGCCTACAGTCATCTTTAGGAGTTTTCGGGTCAAAATCTATTTATTTGACGAGGGTGCGACTGAGCTATCGCTTTCGTAAATATAAAACACCGTCGACGAGACAAAAAATAGGCAATAACCGTACGAAGGTGATTGGAATATCAAAGGCAGCAGACATTCTGGGATTTCACCAATTGTCCTATGGAAAGAAGCCATCGAACGTTTAGGCAATTCAAGAAGCTCGATCCTTCCTTGACCTACAAATTGGACCATTGACGCTTGACATTTGCGACGCGATTATCGAACCACGCGTGTTACGCGACGTGTAATATATTCACGTGTCTATGCGTAACCCAATTGCGCGCGCAATATTGTTGCAACGTTAACTCTACGTTACAGATATTACTCGCGATGTGCCCGTCGTTGTGTATACGGAACAGAAATTCACGATACTAGTCATCGTTTGCGTACTTTGCAAATTAATTTTTCTCTCCAAATCGAAAGACAAAGATGGATTGAAATATTGCAAGTAGCTTTGAGGGATAGCGTTGCTGCACGCGTGCCCCACTCGACAACGTTCCAATTCATATTTCCCATTTGAATTGTTTGTGTGTACCAACGTGTTATGTCGTCAGTTGTCTTGGTCGATACTTCTCGAACAAAAACGATAATAATTATTCACGCGATACGCGCGGTGCGTCAAGATTTTCTCGGTTATAGCAAAATTAATCAAATTACCTTGTCATCGACTACCGGAAATATTCAAGTAAGAAGACGTTTGCACAGCTAGAGGATAAATACAAAACAAAAGCAAAAGTTGAGCTGGAATAAATTGAATAAATTGATGAATTAATGACTGTGTTTGCTTGGTAGGTTGACAATACCCGATAATACCCGACTTTACACGCTGTAAACGTTGATAAAATTAGTTAAACTTTTTTTTTTAACTCGTTTGAACCATCGTCGAAAGTAAGATAAGGATCACGGCGATTACGAGCTGACGTATCGGATAAGGTTTACGCTCGTTTATCTAATAATCCTTGTTTCATTCTTACGATACAAATCCGCAAAGATGTAAATGTTTGTTCGTCTGTATGAATTGTGCCCTGTTATTGCTATCGACGCAATAATCGCATTTTTAAGTGCATTTGATCCATTTCAAAATTATTGGTAGACCTGCACGATGCGCAACGAAGCAGTGCATGTAACTCCAGATTATTCGCAATTTCTCACGAATTCCAAGTTTTTTCGTCTACTCAAAAACTGCCAGAGCGCTGTGACATGAGTTTTACGATACAGTGAACATTTGTAAGACTGATTGTGCACAATTTTTCTCGACAAAAAAGCAACTTTTGATCAAAAAAGTACGTGATTAGCTACTCAAACGGTTATCGTTTCTCTCCGATAGAGGCTTCTTACTAACAATCTAACCTCGCAAGTTTGATTGCCTCGCCCTTTATATCCTGTTTTACATTTTGCAGAACCCAAGCGAATAAAGCCACGGGACCCTTTATTACATTTTGAGTGACGCATATACGATAGTGGAAAAGAGGAAGGAGAATTGTCAAGTGCGAGTTTTAACAAAGGTAGGTTTTGTTTGTTGGCATATTGTCGCTAGTCTAATCGTTTAACAATTTGTTTCTTTTGACACAACTTTTTGGTCGATTGCTACAATTGTTCCTTGCAAAATTCAGGCTGTCGGTTAGCTAACGTAAAGTCAAAGCAATTACATACTTCTACAAGTGTAAACAACAGTATTGTCCACGTTTCTCATTACGATTTTTCGTCATATTTTAAGGTTAGGAACTCGTTTACCGTTTTATTTATCAAAAACAAAGATTGAAATTCGCGGAAAGCAGCCAAATTTCCGTAAAATCGGTTTCTCATCCCTCCTACTAACTAAATACCACCTCCCGATCGCACAAGTATACATAAACACAACTTTTGTTTTGTGCACTTGATAGAGTGACTGAGCGAAATTCAAAGTTAGAATGGCCGGCGCAATGTTGTTCGAACGGGCGCAAGCGGTATCGATGACCAATAGGTCAGAAGGCATAAACCTTTTGCACGAGATCGTCTCGGATCCAAGGATTGGTGTCAACGAAGATGACGAGGAAAGCATCCGCATCAAGGAACAGGGCATCCTCCAACTTGGTGAGCTCTACAAGAAAGAGGGCAAGGCCAAGGAACTCGCCGAGCTCATCAAGGCGACGAGACCCTTCCTTAGCCTCATCAGCAAAGCCAAGGCGGCCAAACTCGTGAGATCTCTCGTCGATTTCTTCCTCGACCTCGAAGCTGGTACTGGCATAGAGGTTAGTTTAGGTCCTACGTCTATGTGTGACCTTTGGCAGATATGAGTTAATCATAAATTGCTTTTTGTTTTTGGTTTCCTTTGTGTATTATAATTGTGATAATATTGCTATACAATTTGAAGCTGTAATACAAATTATTTCTGTGATACAATGAAGTCTCATGAATATCCGTTCCATTTGACTTTATTCGGAATATAGCCGATGAATCATTAACTGGGTTTGGTCAAATGAAAATTTCACAAAGAAAGCTTTCCTTTCGAATAGCTTTAGTTGTAATATAAAATAACAGTATTAAATTTAGTACAAAAATAATAAAAATACAATTATTTGGTTAAACGTCTAGATATAAATAGATATTAGGACAAAACCTTTCCTTAATAATGGCTAAAGGCTCGAAACACTGAGGAATAATCTTTGTATTTTCAGGTACAATTATGCAAAGAATGTATAGAATGGGCAAAAGAAGAACGCCGTACTTTCTTGCGGCAAAGTTTAGAAGCAAGATTGATCGCTTTATACTTTGATACTAACATGTATGCCGAAGCACTACAACTAGGTTCTGCACTTCTGAAAGAGCTGAAAAAATTAGATGATAAACAATTGTTAGTGGAGGTGCAATTGCTTGAAAGTAAGACTTATCATGCTTTAAGTAATCTTGCTAAAGCAAGAGCTGCCCTTACAAGTGCCAGAACTACGGCAAATGCTATTTACTGTCCACCCAAGATGCAAGCTGCTCTTGATCTAATGTCTGGTATTCTTCATGCTGCTGATGAACGAGATTTCAAGACTGCCTATTCCTACTTTTATGAAGCTTTTGAAGGGTACAAGATTTACCTATAATCGTCGGATCATTTCATATAATGCAGATTGATTATTAATTGCCTTTATTCCAGATACGACAGTGTCGAACATCCTAAAGCGTTAACAGCACTGAAATATATGTTACTTTCAAAAATTATGCTTCGCTCGCCGGAGGACGTGCAAACAATTATGTCAGGAAAGCTCGCAGTCAAATATGCGGGACGAGATTTAGATGCAATGAAGGCTGTGGCTGAAGCAAGTCATCGTCGTTCTCTTGCCGACTTCGAGGTTGCTTTGGAACAATATCGTCAAGAACTGAAAGAAGACGTTATTGTACGTGCTCATCTTGATTCGTTGTACGACACGATGTTGGAACAGAATCTTTGTAGAATTGTCGAACCTTACTCTCGAGTGCAGGTAAGTTTACGGAACTTTTAATGAATGTGTTGTAATTTATAACGATGCAATTATATCGATCTAAAGAATTACATTCCTTAAAACAGGTGAGCTATATAGCTTCGTGCATATCTCTATCGATTTCTCAAGTAGAGAAAAAGTTGTCGCAGATGATTCTGGACAAAAAGCTACGAGGTGTGTTAGATCAAGGTGATGGTGTACTGATAGTCTTTGAAGAAACGCCGAGAGACAAGACATACGAAATTGCATTGGAGACAGTACATAGTATGGGCAAGGTTGTTGACACACTGTATCAGAAGGCCAAGAAGCTTACGTAGCCTTATTCAACTGAAATTTGTACAATTAACAAGCTATTATCATTACTATGATTACTACTAACTACTAGCTCCTTATTAAATATCGTCAATGAATTGCACTCTTTTGTTGTTTAACATAAACGTAAAATGGTAAAGTTTGCAATTTGTTTTTATCCATTTCAACGGTTTGCCAGTTTCTGTACTTAATCGTTGGATAAACAGTCACACGTCATAATCTCGCCAGAAATGCTCAGAAAATTTCTAGGAAAATCATTGTTTTTAATATACATTTTGCTTTATGAGATTTGATAAATAATCAAAATAAACAATCGATGGAATCGAAATAATTTATTTGACTCAATTGTCACAAACAAATTCAATGCATAGAAATTTCTTACATTGTAATTCAAGACACTCAGGTACAATTAAAAACTTTTTCGTTCGAATTTAATTTTGGGTTTTTTTGACTAACTTCCGAGTTTTGTATACATTTGAAATTAATTTGAATCAATTATTTGACGACTACAAATTATGCATAATCCAATATATAAAAAATTTGCACAATTAGCTTGGGTACTTTTGAAAAATCGTCATTTCGTTTATACAAATTTATAAGTTCTTTTTTATAAATTAAGTAGAAATATAATAAAATTTATAATAAAAAAAAGAATTTTAATAAAAAATGTGGTGCTTGCTGGACATAGAGTTTTTAATTATAAAAATAATTTTATTAATTTAATCGTTTAACATTCAGTGTTAATAGTAAAACAACGAATGACAAGTGGGAAAAAAGTTGACATAGATTGAACGAGGAGATCACGTCAACAGGTAATTAGCGATTTCAAACAAGACGAAAAATAAGCAGTTGCATGTATAACAAAAACGTTTCTATTTAGAAACTACTGATGTTATATGTCCATGTGATACACAGCGCTTCTGCCTTCAATTCACGTCAAGGGCCTGTTTTTTTTCTGATTCTCTTCACGCAGGTTGTGGGAACTGTTACGAACGTTGAATGAAAAACTTTTATTTTTTCATTAATATTTACGTTTATGCTTTATACATTATGTATTACATGAGAAAATGCGACGTATAGAAGTATTATTCTCGAAAGAATAAATTGCCATCCTAAGTACATCACCTTGAAGATTAAGTTTAAATGAGCTATATATCACTTCGATATGGATGAATTTTCCTAATAAATGCGTCATACTTAATGATATTAGCGATTTCAATCAGGTATGAACGACTCCTTACTGTACGTTGATTCGATGAAATTAAAAATTCGATTTTTTTTCGTATCTTTCAACCGTACAACCATATTAAAAACGTATTTTTTGAAACGATTTTCATCAACTTTTATTCTTTAATTATAAGCACGTGTAGTGGTATAAGTAAAATCAATGCAATCAAATGATTTACGTCACTGTCGAATTACTTTCGAGCTGTCAAGAGAAACGGACATCTGACCTAAAAAACCATCTTCCGTCAAAGTTGACATTGCTGTTTTTTTTTTACTGTATAAAATGCGACACTTGCGTAAACATATAATCGCAACAATAATTTCAAACAACGTAGCCCCGAGTCCCCAAAGTACTGTTCATAACATACTCAAAAACGTAGTACAATCTACGGGAATAAAGGTACCCATACACGAGATATAAAATAAAAAAAAGAATTGTCGAGCAACAATTAGGGTTAATCCGCCTCTGTGCCAGTCCCCTCTGTTCACTTTGCGGGAGTCAGTGTGAGACAGCAAGTGCTCGAGTGGGGCAGAAGGCAGACAATCAGCGCAAGAGCGCTCGGTACAGCAGCGACATCGAGTCTTTTTTTTTTTTTGTTAGTTGGGCTGAAGAGGCACTTGGTGTTGCTGGCTGCTGCTGGCAGTTAGTCGAGCGTATTCTCGCGCGAAAGGAAGTTAAACTTTCATCTCGTTCTGATACGTGCATACAGTCAGTCCCATGTCGTCGTCCGTTCGCGAAAGATAAGTTGTCGCGTGCGCGCTCTCCTCTCTCTCTCTCTCTCTCTCTCTCTCTCTCTCTATCTATCTCTCTCTCTCTCTATCTCTCTCTCTTTCCTTCTCGTCGTGGGAGAGTGAACTGCGCGATGTGAATGGAGTGCATTGCTGCTACTACTTCAAGTGTGGTATTTCGTCGAAGACGTGACTACGTCAACGTTGCTACTCGACTATCGTCGTGAGGACGTGCTCCCAAGGTAAATAACTACCATGGACAAGTTAACCTAGTTCGCAACGGCTCGTCCACTCTTCCCCTCTTGCGTTATCCTGTTTGGGTGCGCTTATCTGTGCAAGCACAGCGAACAGGTAAAGCGGCTTGCTTATGCGTTTCTTTTTTACGCGATTCGTCCATATATATGCATGAATGTTTATGAGTCACTGTATGATATGAGCGAGTGAGTATATAAGCGAAGGCTCCATGCCATTCAGGAGAGAGAGAGAGAGAGAGAGAGAGAGCGACCGCGACGTAGAGAGAATGTCAATATATGCGTGTGCCCGCTTCTTACCTTGAAAAAATTCAATGCGATGTGTAATCGTGCCTGATGGCTTTTAAACTGGTGGCTTTTTCACTACCTTTTTTTCAAGTTTGGTAAGCAGTCAAAATGCCAGCACCGCCTCCGCCTCCGCCTGCTCCCACGTTCAGCCTGGGAGGGGGCTCTAACGACAGAGGAGCTCTTTTACAATCCATTAGGGATGGCAAGAAATTGAAGAAAACAGTGACAGTGGACAAAAGTGGCCCAGCTATCAGTGGTGAGTGTTTCAGCTGTTACCTGTCCCTGTATATTTGGCAGCTTGCCAATAATGCTTTGTTGTTGGTCTTTAAGGGAAAATCTGTGGAGAACCATCCAGTACGCCATCAAATACAATTACCAAGACTCCAGCGCCTAATACAAACAGTATTAACAATGGGAGCCCTATGGGTTTGGGAGGCTTATTTGCAGGTGGAATGCCTAAACTGAAGCCTACAGGTATGAGAAATAACCTGGCTGAAAGAGATAATGGCAATGCTAATATCTCTAATGCAATCGGCTCTGCTACCCTGCCAAGTGTCAAACGTGGTCCACCTCCTGTACCACCACCAGCTGCTCAAAAGCCACAGCTATTTTCAATGAATAACCAGTCGGCAGAATTGTCTAATTCGAATCATAACGAAACTCCTAGAAGTTCTTTTGGCAAGCCAACTCTGGCACCAAAACCACCAGCGACGTCTTCCAACGCAGTGCAGCAACAGAAGCCTTCACCACCACCTAAAAAGCTCACTCTCAACACAAATAGCTCTGTGTCAAGGTAAACAGTTAATCAATTGTATAGTTTTTTTTTGAGAATTCACAACAAATGTACAAATGCCACAGATTATATATCAAAATTGCTTAGATTAAAAGCATCGAGCTAATGAATATTCTTGAAAAGATTACAAAATACTTTATTTTCGCACAATCAAATATTCGCGATATTTGGTTACACGTTATCTTAGCTAACAAATACCTACAGTAGATTATGTAAAAATTGTTTGCTCTACAATCAAGAACAATTCGAACAATACAATGGCTGCTGGAAAAAGAAAGTTTTGTTGCAGCAATGAACGTATTGTACTGATGTTCGTTTGCTAACTGCGATAACAAAGAACATACAGTCGCCTACGCAACAGCTCAACAAATTTGCAGACTTAAACATATCCGATGGTTAATTGATAATTTCAGGGCACAAAGCATGCGACTACCGCGCTCACCTCAGGTACTGGCGCCGACGCCGCCGTCGTTGCACCAGTCGCAGGACTGTCTGGTCGAGCCACAGCAGAGGCCGACGAATCGACCGTTGAGGCCGCCAGTGGCGAGGCCACCGTCACCTCCGATTTCGCGTGGAAGCAGCAACGGCGGTGCGACGATAACGAGGGTGGCACCGCCACCACCCACGAGAGCACCGTCGATGCCGCCACCTCCGCCACCGCCGTTGCCCCAACGATCGACTTCGTCGACCTCTTCTTCTACGGCTCCACCACCACCTCCGCCTACCTCGGCGAGAACGGCACCACCTATGCCTCCACCACCGACGCCTCCCATGAGAGGACAGTCGTTACAACAGAGAAATGGACAAGTGCAAATGATGAGCCCAAGTCCTGCGGAATTCGAGGCAAGGTTCGCCGACATGTTTCACTCGATAGCCACGTTCCCGGCACCCGAGCCTTTTAAGAACGTCCAAAAGGTCTACAACAGCAAAACTGGTGAGCTTCCAGTGTTTAAGATCTATGGGGGATTCTTTAACTTTACTCTAAGGAGACAATCTTCCGAGTTCGACGTTTGATCGGTTCTTTTTTCCCTCCTTTGTTATCTCGTTCGTTTAACTAAGTAGTTTCGTTTGTATTCGGGTGAAAAAGTTCACGTGATAGCGTGCCGACAGAGTACCTGTATTTTTGTTTGCTTATTCTCGATTACCTTATAATTTCCGACCTCAAACGGATTTTTATTCGAGACCAGACGGGCGTACTGCATTTGCATCGACTGATTTGCTTCGCCAATTCACGGTACTCGAAGGCGACGATCACTTGTTCACACTCTAGTATAAATTGTAAGAATACGCAGTATTAGTTTGAACGAAGTTTCATTACTCCGTTACGTGTATTTTTGTCGAACGTCGTTTGACAAACTGACTCGATAACGAACGTTCCTAACTATTTCACGTAAACTTTTTTACACGACGATCGATGTGATAATTAAATGCTTTTAGGATTGTCGAATAATGGGTGTGTTTCTGGGTTATTGGTGGAATGCAGATGCATTGTGGAATAGTTGTACATAGTTTTTTTGGCATGTTGTAGATAGAAAAGAGTTTTGTTATATTTAACGTGGACAGACCTTGTTGCTCTTTGAAAGGACATTTGCCAAAGAAACAAGTCTACTTATCACTTGGCACATATTGATATCACGATGTTTTATCGTCGAAATCTGTTTATTTTTATTGAAAATATGGTATTATAGGTGCTAGCGTTTGTCAAAATAACATGGCTTAATTTGAACGAACAATTGGCCGAATAATTGGTCGCTGAAAAAGAAACGTGCGTATCCATTTAATCGTGCTCGATTAGCGGTATACTGTAATTAGACTATTTTGCATCACGCCCACTAATTCAACTTCAACTTCATTCTCCACTATTTGGCTCGTCTTAATTTGTCGATTTTTCACGGTTCACGGTTTGGTAGATGTCAAGATACGAAAAACCGACAACTATTTATCCAGCAATTGGCTTCGATCGACAAACTACTTACGTCTAAAGAGTCACGCGACAAATTAACGCGAATCTACAACGATCGAGAATTCCAAAGCCACTTTGTTACGGTTGCTCCTTACGTACGGTCCACTTGAAACTATTTTGTTTTATTTATTTAAAGAAGACGAAGTAGGCGTGCCTCGCCGATTAAGAAGTGTCGACGTTTCAAACTCGACGTTCCTTTTGTAGATTCAGCTTGTAATTGACAGTGATGCATTAATATATCGCTTAGTAAACGAGTACTTAAAACTAGATAGAGTGGTTTTAGTTATCTTATCGTATTTAGTTTATATAACACGATGATTTAGAACGAGTCACGATTTTGCACTGATTAATACAAACCAAACGATGAGCTAAGCGTCGTAGCAAATCCTAGTCTCTCGGAGCTTTAATTACTTCTTTATTTTGTTTGGCTTGAAATAAACATTGGGAAAATGGTCATCAATGCAAAGAAAAGTCGCATTCAACGCAACTAACACCGGCGAAGCTTCATAGATTCTCATGTAAAACTTGATTGTCAGTGAAAAGTTTGAGCTTAATAAAGGTGTAAATATTCGAAACTAATTAGCACTCTTTTAGTCACACAATGTGCATGTCTTGACATTCCCCATTTTCCGTATTGTATTCAAATGACGCGAGAGACAGAAAGCGATGGTTTACATGGAGCAAGGACAAAAATACACCTTCTGTCTCAATCGTCCAATGGAAAATGAGCAAACTCGCATTTGAGGAAATAAAACGGACAATGGATTCTCTATTAACACCGCACAAAGCGTACCCACTCAACACCAGCACAAGCTTTCTCTCTCTCTCTCTCTCTCTCTCTCTCTCTCTCTCTCTGTCGTTCTCTTTGACTCTCTGTGTATTTATTTTTATACATATTGCTGGGCATGCGGAATGCATCTTTAAGGTACAAAACTCAATGGAATTATAAACGTATAAAAAAACAAACAAACGAAAAATAGTTGCAGCGGCGAAGCAGCAAGCACCTGCACCACCGGTACGCTCGATATCGAATGCTGGTACAGGTGGTCCTCGGCAAGCAGCACCTCAACCGTGGCAGAACGCCGCCTGCTAAAAAGGGACGGGATAATATATCTAGCATCGCACGACCGATGTTACTGCGCTGTTGCAATATTTGTCGCCCTCCCTTCCCTTCCTACGCCTCTCTGCAAAACCAGCGAGTCTTGTAAATATTCAGTGTATTTATTGTTTTTATCCGTTTCCGATTCCTCCTTTTTTCCGTATTTTTCGTTAATTTTTTGAATGACAATAAAGCGAGAACGATACTGTTGTTCGTAGCTACTAAAGGTAAATTTGTCAAGGCGACGGACGATTAGTCAAGAAAATGTTTCGAATTTACCGCGTAGCGCTACGTCAGAGTCGCCTTAATATCGTTCTTTTCTCCTTGCTCGTATTATTCTTTCGTATGACCAAACAAATTGTTCAAACGTCAATTTTACACTACATTTTTTTATCTGCGTCCATTAACATTAGTTTCTAGTAATTGTCGTTCGACCTTCTTTTAACAGTTGTTTCGCATATTCCATACGAATGACATTAACGTGTTAGCAACGGAAAATGAAAATGACTCACGATTGCAGTGCAGTGGTGACTTTTCGAACAAAAAAAATTTTTCAAAAAGCAAGCGTGTAACTTATTGCAAGTCTGGCGATTCGTATAGAAAGCAGCTTCGTTACTAAACAAATTTATTTTGTAATATAATAATGACAAACTAGTGGCGAACAAGTTATTTATGTCAAATACTTTGGTAGCTTGCTGTTTTACATACTTGTTTGTTTGAAAAATTGCGATGTTACACAATTGAGACAATGAATTGTGATAATTTTCATTGTATGGACATGTTAGAAATTCCAATCTCATCTCACTTTGATCGTTTAGATAGTAGACGAAATTGTACATACTACATATCACAGTAAACGCGTGTTACACAGTTTTATTATCGAGAGTTTTAATTGATTATATATCTACGCTTGACGTTTGAGTAAATATCAATTAATATTGAAAGTAGACAATTAATTTATAAGATTTGAATTTATGAAAGTATGAAGAGTTTTAAAATGATCATCATCATTTTATTAACAGCTTGACGATTTTTTGCCTTGTATCGAAAAGTTTATCAGTGCGATATCTAAATACCAATTTGAACGTTCATTTTATCGGCACTGTCAGGTAAACGATGTAGTGCACGTTTATTTTTATACAGCATCGTCATTTTTATTTCTCAAACAATTGCGATATCAGTAAATTGTGATAGACGAGAATTGCAGTTTCTACGTTAGCGCCATGAATTACATAGTTTATCTTTGTTTTTCACTTCCTATTTATTACGGATTCCACATCGGCGCTAGGAAAAGAAAAAAAATTATATATATATATACGTACATACATATATAAACAATTACGCTGTATAAAAAATGTTTGAAATATTTTTCTGGCAAAGCCGACGACATTCACGCGAGAGAATATTGGCAGTGCTAGAAAAAAGATTTTTCCTATGGAAAGTTTAGCTATAAAATTTAGTCTATGGCATGAAACATTGTAATTGATTGCCAAAATGTAATTAAAGCTGAAAATAATAGTAAGAATGCTAATATTAACGATTGTAAATAATGGTTTGGAAAGAAATAAAAATTATTGAGATTATTTCTGTTGAGTATTATGAGAATATTACTATGTACATTGGTGATTGTACATTTAATAGAAAAATACACTATGAAATGCGACTCTAATTCTACGAATTTTAAGTTTTACATTCTACGATACTTTATAATTATAGGATGGAACAAAAATCTGATCTTTTATCGCATTTAAACAATAAAGCATAGTCGGAATCTTTTTTCTGAAGCTGCAGAGAGCAGTGATTAAAACTGTGGAGTGTTGGAATGCACGTACTCTCCTTAGAATCTGTAAGCGCGTACAAAAATAAAAACAAACTAATACCGACATATGACGACGATACACATTCAATGTATGTGCATAAATAATCTTGTAATATTGTTGATTTGAAAATATAGTAATTACGTATTTTAAAAAGATGGATCATTGCAATGATTAAATAATGATTAGTAATGATTGATTTTTATTAAATTAATTATTTAAAAATGAATATGTCATAAATGAAGCGGATGTGATTATTACGCTTCAAGTTCTTTTTCAATGATTTGACGATATTCGTCAAAACCGCCTTCGATACATTTGACAGAGCCTTCACCACACACCCACAGTTCCTGACATACCATTCGAATGAGCCTTTCGTCGTGGGAAACCAGAATTACGCCAGCCTGGAAACACATGGTCGATAATTAATAATATCCAAGTTTTCATCTTATAAATAACTCGATCGATTATTTTTGTGTGTTGATGAACAGAGAAGCTAAAAGTTACACTTACTTGACAATTGTTGATCGCTTTCCCGAGAGCTTCGATTGATTCAATGTCAAGATGATTTGTCGGCTCATCTAATACTAGGAAATTAGGCATTGCAGCGCACATAAGTGCAAAGGCAACTCTTGATTTTTGACCTCCCGATAAGGAGTTTATGTTTTGAAGTGCCAAGTCTCCAGTAATTCCAAAACTGCCCAACATTCTGCGGTATTCTTCAGTGGGTTTACCTGAGCAAAATAACGTTAAATCAATAAATATTCCGTTCCTGCCTCGATTAGAGCTTCAATAACACTGTAGACGATGGCTGTCGTAAAAAATAGGTGCTTAAAAGTTTAGTTTCCAAGGCAACGGAAAAACACTTTTATGATCGTAAATAACTAGCAGAACGAACAGAACTTTGATAGTAGAAAATAACAAGGCGATCAACGTAAGACAAGTATTCTTGAACGACGTAAATGAGCGCAATTGAAAATTCAATTTTTCGCGATTAGAGCTCGTAAAGCACCCATTCCTTTTTCTGTTGGTGACTCAACGGAGAACTAAGTAGATCGATATAATACCTACCTGGGAAATGTTTCTGTAGCAGTTCAACGGGACACACCCTGAGGTCGAGTTGGTCGACGTGATGCTGGCTGAAGTAACCGTACTTAAGATTACGATGTGTATGCACAGTGCCAGTGGTTGGGCCCAACGAACCAGTCATAATTTTCAAAAGAGTCGTCTTACCGGCACCATTCTCTCCCACTATACAAATACGCGATTGCAATGTTGCCGACAGACAGACGTTCGTGAACAGGAAATTCGTTGTGTTCGGATAACGGAACGAGACCTCGTTGATCTGAAGAATCGGCGGGTTCAGTGGTTCTACGTCCGGGAAACGTAGCGTTACCTCGCTCTCCTTGTCCATTGGCTTGAGATCAGGCCTGAAATGAAGATTCGCTTGTTTGTTTGGTTGCTTGCTTATTTGTGTGTTTATTTGTTTTGTTTTATTTTTTTGCTTTCGTTATTAAAAAAATTGCAGGTATGTACTCACAGTTTCTCGAGCATTTTTATCTTGCTCTGAACACTTGAGGCTCGATTGGCATTGTAACGGAATCGATCGATGAACTCTTGCACGTGGGCTCGTTTAGCCTGTTGAGCCTCGTACTCGCGCTGCTGGTTCTTTTCGCGTTCTTCTTTCGTCTTGGCAAACTGCTCATAATTGCCACGATACGACTCGATCTTTTGTCCTTTCAAGTACAGGATGTCCGTTGGGACCTGCAGCAAAATTAAAAAAGAACACATAATATCATTGTGAATTGTAGTGCAATATCAAGTTCGTAATATTAACTATAATTGTTGCTTTTACAATTTTTTCGGCAATCATTCAAAGCATCAAGCAATGTAGACTCACAGTATCCAGGAAGTTACGATCGTGAGAAACAACTAAAAGCGTTGTGGGCCAAGACTGCATATATTTCTCTAACCACAGAATAGCTTTGATGTCCAACATGTTAGTAGGTTCATCGAGTAACAACAGATCGGGTTTTGAGAAAAGGGCTCTCGCGAGGGCCAATCTCATTCGCCAACCGCCAGAGAAAGCTTTTGTCGGCCAAGATTGCCGCTCCACCGAGAAACCCAGACCTGAAAGTATCGTACTCGCCCTAGCCGGGGCCTTCTCTACTTCGGCCAGCTGCATTGCCTCGAACACCTTGGCTGCGTTCAAATATGAATACCAACGATTAATTTATCGACCGAACGATTGTTGTTTGCATTTACGAGCTACTCGATATTATTCCAGGATTGCACACGCGAGGAATTAGCATTTTACGCACAAGCCATTGTGTCTCGTATGAAAAAACAATCCATAAATAAATAAAGTTCAAGTCTAGCGAAACTTGAACCGAGACACAAACGTAAAACCCGTTTTGTCGTTTACGCATTAATCCAGTGTTTTTTTTCTCTTAGTTGTCTTGCTCGTGCGCCAACGCAATAATATTGCACAACAAAATTGAGAAATTTACGAAATAACAATTAATATAATTACCCAATTCCTCGCCCAAGACATCATTGGCTTTACCGCCTTCTTTTTCAATGGCAGCTTGAAGTTCGGCTTCGCGAGCAAGTAATGCGCTTCGCTCCTGATCCGATTGTAAAACCGATTCCAATGCGGATGTGTCGTCACCTTCAACTTCTTGCTCCACGTGCAATACTCTTACGTGTGAAGGTATTTGCAACTGTTTACTAAATAAGAAACGTACAAATTTATTTTAAATGCTTGGAGATTTTAAATGAATTTGAGAATTTCTCTGTATCATGCAACTTTTGTTGATATTGAATCACCTTGGTCTGATCTCACTAAAACAATTTTTTTTTGACTGATTAAAAAGTCGAAGGTTTCAAAAAAGTTTACCAAGGAAAATGCTTTTTGTCAAAGTTTGAAAAAAACATGAATTATTATTGTCAATATCGAATTATTGCTCTCAAGTATACAAAGCTCTTTGATTTTACCTTGATATCATTCGTAGTAGAGTAGTTTTACCAATTCCATTGCGTCCTACTAATCCGTATCTTCTACCAAAGGCTAAAGTTAGGTCAGCCCCTTGTAGAAGCACTCTATCTCCGTACGCTATATCAAAGTTTTCTAATCTAATATCGTTTGTCCTATTTGTACCTCCCTTTGCTTCCAATCTATTGTCTTTTTTACTTATTACTTGACTAACTGTCGCGGTTTCTAACATGGGTATATCGTTATTCTTTGAGGGTTCATTGCTACGAGTTTCTTGCTTCTGTTTCAATTTGGCTTCAGCCTTTTCTAATTTCTTTGCATCTACTTTCTAAAAAGTATAGATATTCATATAGATTTTCCTACGTGTTTAACAATGTCTGAATTCAGTTTAAACCATTGCTTTGGTCATTAAATCACAAACTTACTGATCCATCATCTCTTGTAGAGATCCATATACTTTTGACATTGTCAATTTGATCATCTAACGTTGACACCATTGATCCCATATGAATAGGTGCATTTAATACTTTATTCACTCCATTTTTTCGCCTTTCTATGTCTCCATTTGTGCCACCCTTTATCATTTCTAATAATTTTTTACATATTTGCCTGCAAGTAATCACATTAAGAGATGTTGTGCACAAATAAACATATTGTTCTACTTGCTGCGTTTTGCTAGCAATGTCAAAAAATGGTCAAAATCTAAATTTACTTACCTAACCTCGTTTTCTGACCTTTCCTCTACCTCATGCAAAAGCACACCAATCGCTTCATAAACTTCATCCGCGTCCTCAAAGTCATCCTTGGAACTGTCAAGTACGCCTGAAACAATCGTTTAAGATAAATGAATTTGCGTAATAATAATAATAATAATTAGCTTTTTTCTCAAATCATAGTTTCTTGTCTTTATAAATATGTATAAAAAATTCGAAAAATTTGTACAAATTTTGAAAAGAATTTACAATGTTACCTACACTAATTTTAGTTGAAAACTACAAGAATTACTTAAACATAAAAATTCACTGCAATCCGATTTATCAATTCACACAAAGGTAGTGGAAAATATGAAACTCAGGTCAATATGAAAACGCTGAAATCTTTAGATTGTCTCTCAAGAATCCGAGGTCTCAAACTACTTTCTAGAATTATTGATAAGAAAACAAGCAATCGACTCGAAACTTGCTAACCTTTGATCAATTGGTACCAAAATAATGGCAAATTATACATAATCAGTTGATACCATGAGATTAAAAGAGGTTATATTCACCTTCAACATATTGATAGAACTCATCGTCAATCGAAGGGAAAAGACTCCTTATGTAGCTGCTACAGACTGCCATTACGTGATAACGATATTACGAAAAAGTGTCTTGCTAATAGAATCGCTTATCACGTTTTGGAAATGTCCGCTGCTACTTCCTCCGCGACGATGGAGAGCAAATGTCAAAAAACTCGGACGGCACCACTCCAACCGCGCGATCCTCTCTCTTGTTCGCTTCTGGCTTGCTTCTGGCGTTACATACATTTCGTTCCGTCCTCCTCGCACTCACGGTATTAAAGCTTATTGTACACCGAAAAATTTCCATCGTTCGGCCAATTGCTTCTTGCGCAGAAATCTAGCTTTTTTCAATCAAATTTAAACAGTGGCAATTGCTACGTCAGTTAACTAAGTCATTCAATGAAACGTCGAACACAATATGATTTTTTCCCAATGTTCATCATTTGTCGTCTATAATTGTTTTCGTAAAAACAGCTGATTGAACGTTTAAATATCCAGCGTGTTTCGCATCTCCAGTAGTAACGAAGTCGTTTATGATTATTTGGATATTTACATCTTATTTAACGTAATTATTTTCAAAATTGATCATTGTAATTGCATACGTCATGGAGAAATAAATATGAAGCTAACGCCGCTAATTGTTGTAATAAGACAATTGCAACATTACATTTACGATTATAAAATTGTCACAAATTAGTTTAATCTCGCCGTAACTGAACGAGTTTTCAAACTTTTCCAAACCAAACGTTTCGCATTCGTGACGTAGCAATGTGTGCCCACACAAAACCCAGACGAATAAAGTGATAGCGTTAGCGCATATGTGCATGGGGGAAAACCGACACAATTCCATTCATCACAGGTAATTCTGTCTTCGTCTTTCCACTGGGGCAGAATCATGCCGTCTTTATCGCTCTTCCGCGACTAGATGATAGTTTCGCGGCCACAGGAGGGGGAGCCATTTTGAAATATTCAGCCCAAATAGAAAACAACGGCCACCCCCACCACTCGTCGACGGCCAGAGCGTGTGACCCCGCGCGCACACCTGCTGATTAATTCCTTGACTATGAAGATGCACATTTTTTGCCAAATTAAATGAATGATTCGAAACAATTATGAGGCACAATAGTTTTTTCAAAGCACGATCTTTACTGCGACGAAGCAAGAGTTGGGCTTACTCGCCATCTTGGATCCGTCACAAGTCTAGAGAAATGTCCTGGAGGCTGTCGCCTCTTCAACAAAGCTGTATTCTCGAGTCCTGCTGCATTGTGAAAGCAAAATTTTGTGTTGCTCGCGTAGAGCTAAGTTCGAGCAAACTTTGTAGTGGGTCTTCATAAAATTTGAGTATCTCGGTACATTAGAAAATAGCTTTAAAAGTTGACCCTGTTTTTGCGTTCTTGAGAAATGGGCGAAATTTGAGCAAGGATTTGTGCTTTTTATTCGGTGTGAAGGAGTCGAAATTAATCATTGATAGAATGGCTACGGACGTCGAAGAATCTGACACTGACGAGCACGACAAACCTGGTCCTGCCAAGCGACAAAGAGTCGTAAACAACACTTTGCCTGATATCAATTTGGACAACAATGACATGCCTGTGAGTATACACTTCAACTATTTTGTTTGTTTTTCATTTCATTTTTCGAGCATGGAATGCATGCTACTTGTTGTTGAGACATATCAAAGTTCTTTCTTCTTCTTCAGTGAACAAAATTAAAAGCTTCAATTGATCTTTTTCATTTTAATCAAAATAATTAAGAATTACGCAACTGTAAACAAACAAATTTTTCAAATGAGCGAAAAAGAATAATCAATGATTTTAATGGTCGACAAAGTTACTACATATCCTAACAATAGATTTATTATATTAGATGAGTTTACTTTAGTTGATAATTTGGTTCATAGCAATAAGTATCTATTTCTTTCGGTTATCAAATACCAAGCTACATTGGACTTAATGAATTGATATGTGTAATATATAGATTAAATATATTTACAGGAGGATTTTGAAAACATAGTAATTGATCAAGAAGAAGACAGAAGAGCAAGAGCAAAACTAAATAGTTGGCAAGCTTGTCAACTAGCCAAAGGATTTGTTGACGATGCAATAAATCGTGTTCTTGAAAACTATATAATATCTCCACCAGCTTCGTATCCATTTGAAGATCCCTGGTATCGTCTTTTTCGAGGCAATCAAATGGAAGATACTGCTGTATCAATGGCTATTCGTAATTATGGTTTAGTCCGTTCATTAGACTTGACTCAATCGCCTTCTCTTGTCAGTGAATGCATATCCAACGTTCCTGTTAATTCTGAAGACACACAAGCGCCTACAGCAACTACAACTTCCGACTCATTATTGATTGATTCAGAGGCAGCTAGTACAAGTGGTGAAGGTATTTTTGTTTTTGCTTGATCATTGACAAATCTTTAATATAAGATCATACATTCAATAATAATTGTGCTTCCAGGTGATTGGCTAGATGATACTTATGACAGTGATCATCAACAACATTTTTTGGATCGTGCTGTTGCAGAAGCTATTAAGAAGAAGGGATTAAGCACTCTTAGCGTTGATTATGGATGAGACAGATTGAAATACTTAACTGATGGTTAATTAATTTTTTTATTTGGCAGTGTTGATCTGTATATATACATGTATATAAAGTCATGTGTATATATGTATAAATATACATTGGTATATTTCAACAAGCTGAATTTCCAAAACCAAATTAACCATCGTTACAATTATCTTTCATCATTTCTCTATATCTTTGTATTTTTAAGATAAACTTCTGTTTTCAGAAGAGCCAGCTATTTTAGATATTAAGCAGCTGACAGGATTATATCTCTTGTCTATAACTTTATACAGCAAAATGTATCCTGCTTGAGGTTTTTTTTAAAACATGGGGCTGCTAACTTCACACGTGATAGATGCTACTGCAAGTATTCATTTCAAAATCTGTGAACATATAGAGAGGTTTTCGTAGTATATTTTTAGTAGTAATATCGTACTTTTTCATGCTTTCAAAAACAAATGCGACTATCAGCCAAATATTTTGCTCAAAAATAGCAGAAAGGCGCAAATAAGCGCACAGCCATTTAATTGATAGTCATGCCCTTGTACAATACGAAAGAACAGATGAGAATGAAAAGTCTCGTGGACGTTGTCGTATAATGAGATAATTTGAGGCCAGGCGCTTCCGAGCCCCTTTACCCGGTAACAGATAACTGATAATATCCTAATTGTAAATTATCAAAAGCCATTTATAAGAAACGAGATATACAACAAGCCACATTAACGCGGCTCCGCCGACAGAAGAGAAAAAGATGATAAATGAAAAAGTAAAAAATTATACGTGTTATTTGAGTCAAAGTATTATTATATCGAAAGAAAGAAAAGAAAAAAAAATATATATATATATATATATATATATGTATATATATATGTATATATAATCGTGTAAGTCGATTTTAATTTTAATAACTCGCTGTGTAATAAACTTGAGTTTATTCGACGCGAACATTCCTAATGTAGACTACAGCTTTAGACTGATTTATTTTACAACATGCGGGTAAGTTTTTAGATAATTTATTTTTTGTAACTGTCATTTAGCCAACTTATCTCGATTAAGAACTATGACAAGTTGTCTAAAATCATATTTAATTTATAAATTACAGAATACATTTGTATATTTTTTATTGTATTTTTATTACGTTATTTATTATTTTCCAAACATATTGAAATATGTTACTGAACATTGTCTTTAGGAATAAATACTTTCAATAAATTAATGTTTGTGAAATATATATATTATACACGAAAGTATTTGTATCATTACGCGATGTTAACAACGAATTTTTTTATTTACAAGATGTGAAAAAATTATTTGTTCTTTGTTGTTAAATAGATCATTTATTTGTTTGATAAAGTCAATGTTAATTGAATAAAACCGTGACATTTTTCTGAAAAATGCGTTAATGTTTCTTTATTTTTAAATTGTAATATGCACGTGCGCGTATATTTTGTTATTGTATGGTTCGATTGATACAAGTACTTTTCGGTAGCTAAAGTTTGCGTATAATTTAATCAATCTATCGTTCGAAAAGTAACACAAAATTTCATATTTTAATCTGTTCAAAGAAGCATTCTAAGAACAATAAATTACATTTAATTGATAAAAATAAATTTACAATGTTTACTTATTTATCGTCTCTTACGTTATCTTATAAGGATCTTTATAGATATTCCAAGGACAATAATATTGAAAAGTGTAATTTACGAGCCGAAAATCTAGAAGCATTATTCCCAATAAATCGACAATGTACAAACTGAAAGAATGCATGCAACAACCCACGTGTCGTTGAGAGTATAGTCAAATTTACGCGCTACAAAAACTTGCACGCGACGTATCAACGCCTAATTGGCTGAGCTTTCGGTCAATCACGAGACACAGTTTCCCGACGAGGATGGAAAATACTCGAGGAGGGCGAAAAAAAGTAAAAACTCGCTTGAGCCGGAGGCTATGGAAGAGGGAGGTGGCAAACGGCGGTGAGTAGCACAGACGGATGAATTTGATGTTTTTTTTTTCAATTTGTGATTGTGCATCTCTCGTTCGTCCGCGTTGCTCAGCATTGCGCAAATTTATTTCAACGCGCATTATTCACGTACTCGAGATACGACGATTTGTCTTTTGGTTGTTTTTTTAACGATCGAGTGTCTATTTATTTGCGACGAACAATGAGAATCAACGAAAGAAACGAATCCCTTTTCGACTTGAAGTTTCACGAATAAAAGGATTAAAAGCTTGTCTGGATGATGATTCCGGTTTGAGAATCAAGAAATGACCGAACGAAAAACTGCAGACGAAAGTACGCTTGGTATGTAGTGCGGGCATTGCTCTGAAAACACCTGTAGTAAATTTTCACTTGTCGGCTGCTTAACGATAATCGATCATTTGCGCGTGAAAAGTTTTAAAAATATTTTCAAAGACAAGTTGCATCGGCAACGCCAAGCGAAGTTGAAAATTGGTTTTCATCCTTTTATTCATTGTCAATCGTAGTAGAGACCATTGTAGGAACTACAACGGGTCAAAGCATCGTTTCAAACAAGGTTGTTCTTCGGTATTGTCTTTCAAACTCGCGATCGATTCTCTAAACTTGCCTACATCACGCGTCACCCTCTTTAAACCGATATATCCCGTTTCTTTTTGTTCGTCGCGCGATATATCGTTGGTCTGTCTCTATCCCATTGAGATCCTATTTCTGTATACCCGCGCACGGGCATATATGCGTTTATACCTCCCTCTCGTTGGTCGGTGTCGAATAGTCGAGAATGTGTACATATACCGAAGGCTCAAGAAGCGGAGAAGGGCGAAATTTTTCCCTCCTCTCGCTCTCGCGCGCACGCCAGAGAACGAGAGAGAGAGATTTTACTTTGCAAATGAGGAGAGGAGTACCGTGGAGTGAGCGAGTAAGAGAGAGAGAGAGAGAGAGACCCTTACATATTGATTTCCATTTTCGAGGAGACTTCTTAGACGACACTGCGAACGCGGAGAAAGATAGCCGAGATAAAATGTGTCACCTTTGCCGACGTCGCCGATTACGTATGCCGTGCGTCTTATCGAAACGCCAAGAAGAAAGAGTTTGCGCCTCTCTCTCTCTTGCAAATGCAAATTTGACTTCGTGATAAGTATTAATGTATTCCGGATATCGAGATCTTATTCGGTTCAAGTACTCGATGGCGTGTGCTATCTGAAAGTACTATCGTCGTTTCATTGAAATCTTGATGAGTGTGTGTGTGTGTGTGTGTGTGTGTGTGTGTGTGTGTGTGTTTCCACACCTGTTAAATAGTGAGCTTCGTTGAATGTTGAATTTTTTGTTCATTTTCTTATCGATGTAATGCAACGGCTCAAACTCGCGAAAAAAATAACATTCTCTCTCTCTCTCTCTCGTAACGACGACTTTTAATAATACATCCGCTAGAGTCGTTGACCCGCCGTCGTGGCGAAATTAACGCAAAATAACGATGGAATAAAAAAATCGCTTTTCTTTCGCGATTCGAAGTCTTACGAACGTACAACCAGTCGGTAAGCCGCCTCGATCAAATCGGAAAAATCCTCTATGCACCTCGCCCGGTACACTACGAAGCAAAAAAAAAGAAAAGAAAAATCAGCGTCCGCGGCAATAAACTCTGTGGCTTGTTTCGCAAGCATATCGTCGTCGTAAGTATCCTTCGCATTCCCCACAGCGAATTTCGAAAGGATCTAAGTGCAGCAACAGCGGCGGCAGCGGCAGCAGCAGCAGCCTAGGCTTGCAACAACAAAAAAAACAAGCAAGCGGTAAGAACGAGAGATGATACACCTGTCTTAATAAAAGAAATTTTTCGCCACGAGCTCGATAAGAGAGAAAAGTCAGTCTGGTATATCGTATACCCTATGGAGTATGATGACGACGACGACGGCGACGAGGACGGGAACGAAGGGACGCGGCAAATATGAGAGAGAGAGAGAGAGAGAGAGAGAAAACGAGAGTGGGAGAAGGACAATGCAAAGTGCGCGGAGCGTGTGAAGAGAGTGGGGAGAGATCGTAGAGTGAACGAATGAAGGAGGGGGGAACGCACAAGAGAGAGAGAGAGAGAGTCGTATGCATCGCAACTCACTGCTAGTACGAGAGTTCTCTGCTGGCTGTTGGCCTGCGCTAGCGCCGCGAGCCGTCATCATCTGCGCGGCGAAAGGGAAAGGACGCGAGCGAGGCGAAGTTAGCCAGCCGGTTGCCTTTTTTTCCGTTCGTTACGGATATTTGTGCTGGTGTTTCTCGATTTGACTAATTGACTGTTCAGATCTGACAACCGAGTGCGTGTGTGCCAACGAACATGGCGTCTGATGAAGAAGTTGACGAGAGTTTCGCCGGTGAGTAAAGCATCGTTTTGTCCACCACGCTCTTTAACCTCAAATGCTCTTTCTCTCCCTCTCTCTCTCTCTCTCTCTCTCTCGCGCTTTCGTCGTCGCCACTTGCTGGCCACGGCTGCCTAACCTCTACATGACGCGCGCAACCTCTCTCTCGTTCCCTCCGAATTTTTGTTACTCTGCCGTTTCACCTTGAGAAAGAGAGAAACTTCTTTCTGTCTTTGTCTTTCCGGCGCGATTAGCGATTTTCGCTCGTCTCGATTGTTGTTATTATCACTGGCGTCGTGCGATCGCGCGTGAGATGACCTCGCATTCAGAGAGCGAGGGAGAGCAAGAGAGAGAGAGAGAGAGAGAGAGAGAGAGAGAAAGAGAAAAAGAGAGAACCGTTGGCGGCTTTTTGAAAAACGCCTTGATGCGTTCGAAATAGTAAAGGTTTTTTGGAAAATGGCACCCTTGAGGTCTGGCATGGTACCCCACAGTTATGCCATTGTCGCATTCGTCGAAAATCTTGGAGGAAAAGGGAGAGAGAGAGGGATAAAGACCGAAAGAGAGAACCAAGCGATGCTAGCACACGCTACAAAAAAGAAACACACGGTACGGCCCTTTCGAAGAAAATGGCTGCTACAAGCGCGCGCCCGACGCACACACAGACACACGTACACACGTATACGTACATTTACAACTATACTCGTTTCGTTCTCTTTCTCGCGGGCGCGCGCGCACACACGTGTCCGTGTGTTTAATTATATATGTATCGCTTGCGGCCGGCATGTTGTGTGCGTGTATGTGTGAGTACACCTATACACCTGTGTACGTTCCCGACCAGATATACATTGTTCGCCACACGACGAATTTTATACTGCTCTCTTTTCTTGTCTCTCGCTCGCGCGCGCGCGAGTACAGCAAGCTCGCCAACACGATTATTCCTCGCGATCCTTTTTACCCAACTGGCTGTCTTGTTGGTTTTCTTATTGTTCGTACGTTTGCACGCGATGCATTTCCAAAGCTCGGTTATCGCCAGCTGCTGCTACTAGCGCGCTACTGCCGCTGCTGTTGCCACTATGCTGCATCGACAGATGAATTTTGTAATTGGCAAGAGAGAACGAGAGAGAACGAGAGAGAACGAGAGATAGCGTAGGTGTACTTAGCTCTAATCGTGAGTTGCACGAGCACGGTTAGGGCATTTTCAGTTCTCTCTTGGTTGTAGGATTGGCTTATTTAGTATCAGCCATTAGTTTGGCAATGGCAACGCCGTATTTTCTTTAGCTAGCGTGTTAATTGTGTTGTTTTGACGCTGCTGTTTTCAGACGACCATTTTCACGTTGCATTGATTATCGTACAATTAACTGGAACGGACGATTGCGCGTTGATTTAGTATCGATGCGTTCGTTGTGAAAAAATCGAAATCTACGAGTGTTCCAACGAGTAAATAGTGAACAATCGTTAATAAACGGTGAATCAAGGCCAAATCAACGGTTAATCGTGTTATCGACAACGCCTGTGCCAGACTATCCGTAAACGAAACGCATTTCCGATTCCAAAATAATACTTCACTCGTAGATCTGTTACGTACTCGGATAAACTCGCGTACACAAGAGCTCGTAGACCGTTCGGATTCATCTATCTATTAAATGATTACGTAAGAAATACCCATTAGGAACTTGCATAAATAGCGTGTCGACTGTTGCTATCGAAAACCACTCCGTTCTTTTTTCCTCCGTTTGTCCTCGACGAGTTTGATGCGTTCGCAGAAAGGTCGTTCTAATTAGAGCTAATTGCCGAAAGCTTATCAAATATCCAATACGAATAATTTGGTCTTTCTTAGGGGCGTCTAAGTAAAAGAAGGATGCCTGTTTCTCACGACGATTCAGCGCATTATTCAGCGAATCGCGAGCCTGTGTGCGTGCGACGTTAAATATGCACCGTTGCGCACACCTTAAACAACTTTGTATAGTTAAAGGGTCGCGATGCTTGTATTTACGCGGTTTTCTTCGTATAGAAATAAATAACGCGAGCTATCAAAACTTTTCCAGCCCTTGGTAACAACACTTGCGCCTTAATTCTCGTAAAGTCTGCCGATCGATCCTAGTTATTTATAAACTTTGTGGAAATTTGCAATTTCGTTTCTGGCTTGTTCACGTTTTTCGCTTTATTTTTCGCCCCCTCCCCCTCCCCCCTCTCAAAATACATAATTACACCGACGTTGATTGGTGTAACTTATAACGTCTGAATTTGCGTGCAGTCGTCTAGCGAGATATCGATCAGTTGCATTTCGTTGATGAAATATTTAACAGCCAACATAGCTCGGTTGACATTAATCAATTCGCGTCTCGATGCGAATATTTTTAAACGTATGTGTTCGCGTGTGCGTGTATAACATAAATTATACTCGTTAGTGGCTTTGTAGAAATTGCAAAATTCCCCCTTTTTTTCGTTTCGATGTGCATACGGACAAACGTTTACGCAACGTTATTTTAATAGTTTTTACTCAAGTTTCGGTCAACGCTCGACTGTACGTTTGATTTACGTTGAAAACTTGCCACTTTTACAAGGCAAAACTAGACCAAACTATTGTAACGCGCCAAGTTCGTTCCGACTATATACTCGCCTGAGACAAAGCAGGTTCTTTTTTTTTTCATTTCATAACTGGGCCTACAGTCGTTATCTTTCGAGAAAACGAGTTTAGTACCGCTAACTGTAGAAGCTTATCGGGCATCATTCGACGACGATTATTTCAACAACGAGAAATAAACATTGGTGCGCGATACGTTCTTTGGCGACACTTCAATGGGAAATTGAAAAAATATGCCTTTTTTTCTCGACGACTAATCGATACTAGCACTCATTTGGCACGGAAAGGGTGGGGGGAGGCGTTTCTCTCGTTTGATTCGAACGGACATTTTCTAAATGGCCTCGTACTGATTAGTTGAACGGCGCGCATCCCCTCGTCGAGCGAAGAAAAGGAAAATCTTGTCTCGTATCGTCATGCCTACGCATAAACTGTAGAGTTCTAAAATTTTTTGGCGACGCCTCATCTACTTATACATAATGTACACGGGTGTACAACGCGTACAGCGCGTATATCCCCCACTACTCCGCACATGCCGCTCTCTCTCTCTCTTTCTCTTTCTCTCTCGTTCCCCCTCGCACAGGAAAAACACAGACGCCGAAAGCCAGAGCGTTCTGCCACGGATGTACATTATAACGGTTTTTCCTCCGTCTCCGCCCCCTCCCCTCTCCCCTTTTCTTCCCTTCGTCTCTTCTAAACTAGCTTACTCGAGCGTCTCTTACACTCGAGTAGAAAAAGGAAACTTTTTTTCCTCCTGGTTTTGCTAATTATTTCGTCATTTAGGGAAAAAGACTTTTCGCGTGTACACGTACGGTGCTCTCCACCTCCTCCCAGCTCGGTCTCTCTCTCTCTCTCTCTCTCTCTCTCTCTTATGGCTCCCGCAGAAATCGATATCCTCTCATTTGCTTAGCGGCCGAGCGCAGATGCCGGCACCCACTCTGCAAACGCATCGGACGAGCAAAAATTTTCGCGGTTTCCCGGCAACCCTTCTCTTGCTCTTTCTCATTGGCGTTTTCTATTGGCCGAGTTTACCGGAACGAACGAGGAGTTTGTCGAATGTTTCGTTTTTCTTGAACGCGATTTTGTACGTGATTGCCAGGGAGAGGACGAGATGAAGGTCGTTCGAGCGGCTTTGCCTACGAGTAAAAACGCAAATTTTTGTTCAACTTGGTTGTTGGTCGTGTTCTTTCATTAGTTGACGTCGAATCTTATTTTTAGACGATCTACTTGCGTCATTGTCGTATGCTCAATCGAATTTTTCTCGTTATTTGTAGGAGAGGATGAAGTGGAAGATACTGGGAATCAAGTGTCAAATGCCGGCCAAACAGTCGAAGGCTCGACAGATAACGAAGAAGTTCCACGAGTTGTAAGCATCAACTTTTTTACTTGGATTATACACTGCAATGATCGTACAATAACAATGACTCAATGACTGAGCGACAATTATTCAATCATTTTTTGTTTGTTTGTTTGTTTGTTTTTTGTTGAAGGAGGAAGATGACGACTATGAACCCGAGGAACGCAAGAAGAAGAAGGGGAAAAAGCGAAAAGCCCGAAGCGAAGATAAAAAGGGCAAGAAAAAGAAGAAAAAGAAAAAGTCCGACTCGGGTGATGTAAGTAACAGCAAGCAACGAGAAAACGAACATAGTATTGTTGTACGGGGGGAGGGATCCTTTAAGACGCGGCAACTCGTTCTATTCGTCCGTGTCATTCGATTAACGTTCTATCGTGACTTACGTTCTCTCTTATAGGAAAGCGATTTTGGCGGTGGAGACAATGCCGAGCTAGCTGGCGAGGACAGCGACTACGCGTCAAATCGCAAAAGTCGTAAATCCTCGTCGAGGAAATCGACGAGCCATCAAGCCGCGACACCTACCGCCGCATCGGCAGCTTCGTCGCAAAGTCACCAGGAAACAGCTGCTGGTATGCCCACGATCGAAGAAGTTTGCAGCACTTTTGGTCTTACCGATGTTGCCATCGAGTACACGGACGCTGACTTTCAAAATCTTACTACGTACAAATTGTTCCAGCAACACGTCAGACCATTATTGGCTAAGGAAAATCCCAAGGTAATTGATCCGCAGCACTTTTGGCGCACTTTTGATGCACTTTTGATGCACTTTTGATGCAGCTTTGACGGGCTCGCGTGATTCCTTCAAACCGTTAACACCTTTACCTATACTAATACGTGGCTCTTCGTCGATAGGTACCAATGTCAAAGTTGATGATGCTGGTCGCAGCCAAGTGGAGAGATTTCTCCGAGATGAATCCGCACACACAGCCTGAAAACGATGTCTCGACTCAATCGGTTGACGACGAAGGCAGAAGTGCTAGAAATAACCGTAGTGAAGTGACACAAGACGACGACGAGGACGAAGAGGACGAAGATAGCGATCGTAAAAAGAAATCGCGTAGTTCTAGGGCCAAGAAAGGCAAGAAAACCTCGAAAGTTCCAACTCTTAAGATTAAGTTAGGCAAACGCAAACGAGGTAGCTCGGTAAGATCTTGATTTTTCGCATACGCATACACTATTGTCACGTTTTATTATTAAAGCCACGCTTATTCATTTCGTTGGCGTTGCGTTGTTATAGGACGAAGAAGCGGAAGGTAGTGGGCCAGCTTCCGACAGGGACTCGGATATGGAATTCGAACAGATGTTGGCCGATGCCGAAGACGTTCCGCCTGCCGAAAACGCGAAAGCGGAAGAAGCTAATTCCGAGGCTACGGCTGAGCCACCAGTGCGCAAAAAGGCCAAGACCAAAATTGGAAACAAAAGTAAAAAGAAAAAGAAAGCGAAAACTGCGTCCAAATTCCCAGACGGAGAGGTAAGAACGTCACCCAAACTTGAAATACATCCGTGCATTATTGACTAACTCAGCGACTGATTGCATATTTGTCTTTGGACAGACTGATCATCAAGACTACTGCGAAGTATGTCAACAAGGCGGAGAGATTATTTTATGTGATACCTGTCCTCGAGCTTACCATCTGGTTTGTTTGGAACCGGAGTTGGAAGAAACGCCAGAAGGAAAATGGAGTTGCCCGCATTGTGAAAACGAAGGTAAGCAAATTGATCCGTTTACTGATTTTGTAAGTTCAACGTTCGACACGCGTCGAAATCCAATGTGAACGTGAACGTGAACGTGAACGTGAACGATCCTTCTTAAAGGTGCCGCAGAGGATGACGACGAGCATATGGAGTTCTGCAGAGTGTGCAAAGACGGCGGTGAGCTGTTGTGCTGCGACAGCTGTACTAGCGCCTACCATACTCATTGTTTGAATCCACCATTGACTGACATTCCTGACGGCGACTGGAAATGTCCTCGTTGCTCTTGTCCGCCAATGTTCGGCAGAGTGCAAAAGATCCTCACGTGGCGTTGGAAGGAAGTGACCGAGCCTTCGGACGAGCCATCGACTAGCAAATCGTCGGGCAAACCGCGCAGGATTCGTGAATTCTTCGTCAAATGGGCGGATATGTCGTACTGGTACTGCAATTGGGTGACCGAGCTACAACTTGATGTTTTCCACCCACTCATGTACAGAAACTATTCTCGTAAGTACGATATGGACGAGCCACCCAAACTCGAAGAACCGCTAGACGAAGGCGATGGTCGTGTGAAGCGCCGCAAGGACATGGACAAAGCTGCTGGCGACAAGCAAGAGCTCAATCTTGATGAGCGCTTCTACAATTACGGTGTCAGACCAGAGTGGCTCATTGTTCACCGTGTGATCAGTCATAGGCTGCAGCGCAATGGACGGGCATTATATTTGGTCAAATGGAGAGATCTAGGTTACGATCAGTCCACGTGGGAGGATGAAAGCGCAGACATTCCGGGCCTCAAGCAGGCCATCGAGTATTACTTGGACTTGCGAGCGGCCAACTGTGCCGATGGACCGCCATCGAGGAAAGGCAAAAAGGGCAAAGGCAAGAAGTCCAAAACGAAGGAAATTATCGATGACGAGGAAAGAACGCCACGTAGATATACTCCACCACCTGAAAAACCCACGACCGACTTGAAGAGGAAGTTTGAGAGACAGCCAGAATATTTGGACGTTACTGGAATGCAGCTTCATCCTTACCAATTAGAGGTGAGCCTCGTCTCTCTGGTTCGCGCGATGATGCAACTACTACGCGTAGACCAAAGTTTAATTACACGTTTTTTCGCTACTTTTCAGGGTTTGAACTGGTTGAGATACTCGTGGGGCCAGGGCATTGATACCATTCTCGCCGATGAGATGGGTCTTGGAAAAACTATCCAGACTATTACATTTTTATATTCGCTTTATAAAGAGGGCCATTGCAAGGGCCCATTTTTAGTATCAGTACCTCTTTCTACTATTATTAATTGGGAGAGAGAGTTTGAAACGTGGGCGCCTGATTTCTACTGCGTCACTTATGTTGGTATGTAACAAACATTTTACCATGTTTACATCGCTGGCGTATCGACCATTCTAATAACTATTTTCGTCTTTTTTTATTTTTTGCAGGTGACAAAGACAGTCGTATGGTGATTCGTGAAAACGAGTTATCCTTCGAAGAGGGTGCAGTGCGAGGTGGTCGTGCCTCCAAGATTCGATCATCGTCAATCAAATTTAACGTTCTTCTGACCAGTTACGAACTCATTTCCATTGACTCAGCTTGTCTGGGCTCTATTGACTGGGCCGTTCTTGTGGTCGATGAAGCCCATCGTCTCAAGTCCAATCAGTCGAAGTTCTTCAGGCTCCTTGCATCCTACAACATCGCTTACAAGCTATTGCTTACTGGTACTCCATTACAGAACAACCTCGAGGAATTATTCCACTTGTTGAACTTTTTGTGCCGAGACAAGTTCAACGACCTGGCAGCATTCCAGAATGAATTCGCTGATATCTCGAAGGAGGACCAAGTTAAGAAGCTGCATGAGATGTTGGGCCCTCACATGCTGCGTCGTTTAAAAGCTGATGTGCTCAAAGTAGGTTTCTCATTAGCAAATAAACAGCGAAACATCCTATTCGCTATTCGATTCATAACTAATTGTAATTTGTCACTATTCCAGAACATGCCGAGCAAATCTGAGTTTATTGTGCGAGTAGAATTGTCGCCAATGCAGAAGAAGTATTACAAATACATTTTGACACGAAATTTTGAGGCGCTGAATCCGAAAGGCGGTGGCCAGCAGGTCTCACTTCTAAACATCATGATGGACCTGAAGAAATGTTGCAATCATCCGTACCTGTTCCCAGCGGCGTCGCAAGAGGCACCGACTGGACCCAATGGCAATTACGAGACGTCGGCACTGATTAAAGCCGCTGGAAAACTTGTGTTGCTTAGTAGAATGTTGAAAAAACTACGCGACGACGGTCACAGAGTGTTGATTTTCTCGCAAATGACGAAGATGTTGGACCTTCTTGAAGATTATCTTGAAGGTGAAGGTTACAAATATGAAAGAATTGACGGTAACATCACAGGAACTCAGAGACAAGAAGCCATTGATAGATTCAATGCTCCGGGGGCTCAGCAGTTCGTGTTTCTTTTATCGACAAGAGCTGGCGGTTTAGGTATTAATCTTGCCACGGCCGACACTGTGATAATCTACGATTCGGATTGGAATCCACACAACGATATCCAAGCTTTCAGCCGTGCCCATCGTATCGGCCAAGCAAACAAGGTCATGATATATCGGTTCGTCACGCGTAACTCAGTCGAAGAGCGCGTCACTCAGGTTGCCAAACGTAAGATGATGTTGACTCATTTGGTCGTACGACCTGGTATGGGTGGTAAGGGTGCCAACTTCAGCAAACAGGAACTCGATGACATTCTTCGATTTGGTACCGAGGAGCTCTTCAAGGAAGAGGAGGGCAAAGAGGACGAAGCTATTCATTACGACGACAAGGCTGTGGCCGAGTTATTGGATAGAAGTAAGGAAGGTATCGAGCAGAAGGAGAATTGGGCTAACGAGTACCTGAGCTCGTTCAAGGTCGCGTCATACGTGACGAAAGAAGGCGAAACCGAAGAAGAGGCTGACACGGAGATTATCAAACAAGAAGCCGAGAACACCGACCCAGCCTACTGGATTAAACTGCTCAGACATCACTACGAGCAACAACAAGAAGACATTGCTAGGACGCTCGGTAAAGGCAAGCGCGTGAGGAAGCAGGTATGCCGATATGTGCGTTAAACAACATATTATTATTTTTATACCTTTTTGAATTCTCTTGGTGTGGTTTACTCTATCTAGTATTACAATACTACATTAGCACACTACATTAGCACTGGTTTGTGATACTTTATTTCTTTCACTCGTATACTGTCTGTTAACGATATTCTTAGTAACCACTCTTTATCTTACAATCAGAATATTTGTATACTTGATATTTCAAAGTAAAGCTACTTTTCTTTGCTCTCCTCACACGTGACGAGTAGTTCAGAGAGACATTTGTACACTGAATTTTATACAAATATTCTTTGTTCGACTCGTTCACCGCTTGATTCTATCGCCAAAATGGTTTTGCTCGGTTTGTGCCGTTAGATTGCTGCTTTCGACCATTTTTCTAGCTTTCCAGACGTTAAACAAACTTATCACTTTTCATTTTTTTTGTCTTTCATTTGTTGATTTATTTGGATTTTTTTGCTGAATATGCTGCTTGCATCTTTAAAATTGTCCATCATTCGAAGACTCCGTTACTAAAGTTTACATTTGTCTTTTGCTTTAGGTGAACTACAACGATGGTGGTGTAACGAGCGAGCAAGGCCGCGGCGACGACCAGCCGTGGCAGGATAACATGTCCGACTATAACAGTGACTTTAGCGCGCCAAGCGACGACGACAAGGAAGACGATGACTTTGATGAGAAGGGCGACGGTGATTTACTGTCAAGGCGTAGTCGGCGCAGACTCGAGCGTCGCGATGAGAAGGATCGTCCTTTACCGGCACTTCTTGCCAGGGTCAACGGTAACATCGAAGTCCTCGGTTTTAATGCTCGTCAGAGAAAGGCATTCCTCAATGCGATCATGCGCTATGGCATGCCACCGCAGGACGCTTTCAACTCGCAGTGGCTCGTTCGTGATTTACGAGGTATGCCTTACTTATTGTTGCCGTGATACATGGCTTTCATTAACCTTATTACGCCCCTGTAATTTGCGTGTACGATTATTAGCTTCCAAATTGGAAACGCTTGAGAAGTTTTAGTATGCTTAGGTGAAATATTTTCATTGGATTGCCAATCACTGCTAATGGGTTTCCGACGACTAAATGGATATCTGACTTTATTTGCACGAATCATTAAGAGTTTATTTACGCTTGTAATTCCTCGTTGACATCTACAAAGTTGCCCCTTTCAACGGCAAATCTTCAATGTTGCCCCTTAAATTAACAATATTAGAACAACATTACGAAAAATCAACAAAAGAACACTGTCTTGGTTAAGAGAAACGAGGTTGTCAACTGTGACAGCGAATGCCGGCAATAACGATTGTTCTTAACATTCCTCAGGTAAATCAGAAAAGAACTTCAAAGCCTATGTGTCTCTGTTCATGCGTCACTTGTGCGAACCCGGCGCCGACAACGCGGAAACATTCGCCGATGGTGTACCGCGCGAGGGTTTGAGTCGTCAGCACGTATTGACTCGTATCGGCGTGATGTCACTGATCCGCAAGAAGGTGCAGGAGTTCGAGCACATAAACGGCTATTACTCGATGCCTGAAGTAATCCGCAAGCCAGTAGAGCCAGTGAAGCCCGCCGATGCAACGGCTGCCGCCGCACCTCCGGCTGCCAACGCCACGGCCACGGCGACGACCAACGACGGAGCTGCCACAGGATCAACGAGCAGCACCAGTGCCACTCCAGCTACTTCGAATGCTCCAAGTCCGAGCCCTGCTGCGACGCCTACACCGTCAGCGGCGGGAGTCGCTTCCACCAGCGAAAATGCCGCCAAGGACGAATCTAAAGACAAGGAAGCTGCGAGTGAGGAGAACAAGGATAAAGAGGCAGCTAATGCCGTTAAGGAGGAGGGTAAAGAGGAAGACAAGTCCGCGGCGAAAACCGAAGACGATGGTAAGATCAAGGAAGAAATCAAGGAGGAGAAAGAATCTACCGAGAGCGACAAATCAGTCGAGATCAAAGACGACAAACCCGAAGCCAAGGAGTCTGAGAAGACCGAAGGCAAGGACGAGAAACCCGGCAAGGATGAGGTACGTTGTTCAAAATTTGCAAATGTAATGTGAAACTCATTGGACTGGTTATTATGATGAAATAAACGAACGTTTATTTACAGAAATCTGCTGAAAACGCGGAAACCAAAGGCAAACCGGATGCCGAGGAAGAGGTTGTAATCGTGAAGGACGACGACGACGAGACCGCGAGTGGTGAAAAGAAAGAAGATAATAAAGACAAAGATGCTAAGGACAAGGATAACAAAGACGAGAAAGAAGTCGAGAAGGCCAAACGTAAATTCATGTTCAACATCGCCGACGGTGGCTTCACTGAACTCCACACGTTGTGGCTTAACGAAGAAAAGGCTGCGGTTCCCGGCCGAGAATATGAAATTTGGCACAGGCGACATGATTACTGGTTGCTGGCTGGTATCGTCACTCACGGCTACGGCCGCTGGCAAGACATTCAAAACGACATCAGATTTGCCATCATCAACGAACCATTCAAAATGGATGTCGGCAAAGGCAATTTCCTTGAAATCAAAAACAAATTTTTGGCCAGGCGATTCAAACTTTTAGAGCAGGCCCTTGTCATTGAAGAACAGCTGCGCAGGGCTGCGTACCTTAACCTCACTCAAGATCCTAACCATCCAGCCATGAGTCTCAACGCTAAATTCGCGGAGGTCGAATGTCTGGCAGAATCTCATCAACATCTGAGCAAGGAGAGTTTGGCTGGTAACAAGCCTGCCAATGCAGTGTTGCATAAGGTATTGTTTGTGCTTCAAATTATTTTCAAGTATCGGAAAAGAGTGGTTATTTGGCTTTTCCTGCCAGTGACGCTGTTAACGGTCTTTGTTTCTGAGAGTTCCAAATTTTCTTGATAATTGCGGAGTTTAAGAGTTTCACAAAAGTTGTCTGTCGCTAGGGTATTTTCTGTTGGCTACCAAATGATCGATAACGATGAAACGTTTGTTATTTCAGGTGCTTAATCAATTAGAGGAACTCCTTTCCGACATGAAGTCCGATGTTAGCCGGCTGCCAGCTACCTTAGCTCGAATACCACCAGTGGCTCAAAGATTACAAATGTCCGAGCGCTCAATTTTGAGTAGATTGGCGGCTACGAATCCTGGTGGTAATAGCACGCAAACCGGTCAAGCCGCACTGTTGGCTCAGCAATTCCCTCCTGGCTTCACCGGCGGTCAGCTACCAGCAACATTTGCTGGAGCCGCAAACTTTGGAAACTTTAGGCCACAATATTCAGTACCCGGACAGCCACCTCAAGGTTTTGCAGGTACATATTAACCGTCAAAACGTTTGATGATTATGCAACCTAGGAATAGGAGGTAATGATCGGTGATTTTTGTGTGTTCCAGCTTGAGTAATTTGAAAGGCAAACCTTGTATCGGTACACTGATAAGAAGGCGACTCACGGTGTCCACAGTACTTCGTTCGTGGGCTTGTTGTCGGGAGAATGAATGACTAGCGCGCTGTGTAATCTTATTTTTCGTAAATCACACAACCTCTAGCTGAATTTTCACTAGATAAGGATCTTTTAAGGATATGCGCTAAAGTTACTAAAATAATATCATTACTATCTTAAATAATTAATTGAAACGTCACGTTTTTTCCTGTATTTATTATGTGTATACATTCATCGAATCGAGAAAAAAAAAAAAGTTTTTTGTATTTTCAAAATATGAATAAAGGATTTAAAGCGATCGTCATCTTCAAAATGAACAGAAAATATGTGCGCCAGCGTCTCGTATGTAATAAGTACACAATTATTACTTAAATTTATTTAAGCAAAACTGTATTTTTATTTGGAGACTAAGATAAACTTTGTTCGAGGAATTTGTCAATTTTATTTATTGTTGCCTACTTTCCCTAATCTGTCCTTGATGTTAAATTTCAATTTAAATGTCACCGATAATTCATTGAAACTTTTATAATTAATAAGTTATTGAAATGATGAAATGATAAATCTTGAGCTGAAAACCACCTTATTTAAACTTGATACGATGTGATGTAATTACAAGCAAAATTTAAATGGCTACACAAGTTCGGATCATATGTTACGTTGTTTACGTACAATACATAAGTAGCAGTTCGTTCCGAGAGTCACGCAGAGTAGTTTTCAATGTTTGAGGTTAGGAATGAGCTTCATCTTTACTTTCGTTAAAAATGTATTTCTCAGGATGATACAATTAATTTGGTTTGGCAAGCGAAAAATTTCAAATTCGTTGAGTATATACGTCAAAACAAATACTGGGAATACACTTGCTGTAGATTTAGATCCAAAATGGGATATACGCAACGTCAAAGAAATCGTTGCACCGAAAATGGGCATCTCGCCCGACGATATAAAAATCATTTTCGCAGGAAAGGAATTGCACAATTCAACAATAATCGAGGTTTTTTTTCTCTAAGAATAACCCACTAAATGCTAATTGTATTTTAAACAAAACACTTTGTACTACAGTCGAATGATTTCAGGAGTGCGATTTAGGCCAACAAAGCATTCTACACGCAGTGAAAACACCAAAAAGATTAGATAGAAGTAATTTAAACTTATCCAATAATACGATAAGAGAGTCTATTTCTGAGTCAGACTTGGATGACAGTGGAGGTAGTAAGCCTATGAATGAAACATTGATTGATTTATCGCTGGACGAATCAAACAAGGAAGAGAACAAAACGGTAAATACCTTGAAAGACATATTTATCACAAGTCCTTGAATGTTTGTACAGAAATACCGATTGAAATCAATTCCAGATAGAGGAAGGTCAAAGTAAAAAGGCCCACTTTTCTGTCTATTGTTCGTCTCCTTGTAAATCGGTCCAAGTTGGAAAATTAAGAGTCCACTGCGCAGACTGTGGTAGCGGAGCTGTGACCGTTGACCGAGATCCCCAGAGTTGGCCTGACGTCCTACTGCCAAAGAGAATAACCGTGCACTGTGAAAATCATTTTTGCCCAACATTGGTTGCAACCGATGGAGAGATAGAGTCACAAATTCAGTTTGCTAAATTTTTCTTCAAATGTGCAAATCATGCCAGTTTGGGAGAGAAAGATGAAGCTGTTCCGTTGTATTTAATTAAACCTAATCTCGCTAAAATTCCGTGTTTAGCTTGTACGGACGTTAGGTAAGCACAGGAGCTAGTATTAAGAATAGTGGGATCTTTGAGATTTTTGTTTTATTTCACTTTATTGCACTTATGTTTGATACCGATCATTATTATTAATGTGAATTTACAATCGTTGGATAAACGATTGTCACGGATAACTTTGCAGAGACACAGTGTTAGTATTTCCATGTGAGGCAGGTCACGTGACTTGTTTAGACTGTTTTCGCAACTATTGTACCGTTCGTTTGCAAGAGCGTCAATTTGTTTTCGACGACGAGACGGGTTATTATACACTTCCATGCCCAGCGGGTTGCACCAACTCTTTCATTCGTGAAATCCATCATTTCCGCCTCTTGACTTCGGCGCAGGTTTTTTTGCATTGTTTTCAAATACATCGTAATTAACGACGAGTCTGTCGAACGAAACAATTAACTGGCGTTTCAATCATTTTTCCACAGTACGATCGCTATCAGCGATTCGGGGCGGAAGAGTACGTTATAAAAGCTGGTGGCTTGCTTTGTCCTCAACCAGATTGTGGAATGGGCATTATTCCACCTACCGTGGAAAATGGGATGACCGAGGAAGACTGTCGCAAAATTCAGTGTATAGGAGGTTGTGGTGTAGGGCACCTTTTGTTTTTCAAGATACATTACAAACGATCGATTACGATTTTGTTGACTTGGAACGTTAAATTTTCCTTTTCAGTACGTTTTTTGTCGAAGATGCCTGCAAGGCTTTCACGTCGGCGATTGCGAGAATCAGCCAACCGCCTCGAACTCAAACGCTGCCCGTGACAGCTACGTCGTGGACCCGTTGAAAGCCAAAGACGTAAGTAAAACAAACAAAGAAAAGTGGAAAAGTTGCGCAACAAAAACAAAGAAAGCTCGTCAATTGAGTACGAACAAAACTTTGTTCTAGGCCAAGTGGGACGAAGCGAGCAAAAAGACAATCAAAATATCGACGAAACCTTGCCCCAAGTGTCGAACTCCCACCGAGAGAGATGGTGAGTATTCAAGTACACTCGAGCATCCACACGTATACTCGGTTAGTCGAACCCCTTGAAGTTAAACGAGGCATGAATTGTCGGCAGGTGGCTGCATGCATATGATCTGCACGAGAGCAGGCTGTGGTTTCCAGTGGTGTTGGGTTTGCCAGGCGCCCTGGACGCGCGAATGCATGGGTAACCACTGGTTCGGATGATTCGACACCCTCCCAACGCGCTTTTCACTTCGGCTCGATCGCCAATTTTTCCGCGCGACTCGGCGAGCTGCTCTTCTTTTTTTCTCTCCTTCTTTCTTCCGATGTGCTGATGTCTTTTGTATAAACCCCGAGAGTTTGTCTTTCGTCAGGGGCTCGCCTTATATACTGTAAATATCTCTTTATTTATTTTTTATAGGCGGATTATACGTGATTTTTATCTAATGCAATTTACAAATTGGTCTTGTTGTACAAGTATATAATATGGGAGGAACGGGCAAAGAGGGATCACCTAGACGTACGCAAACTAATTTCCGATTATGGGTTTTTCTCGTTCCTCTCCGATGTTCTGGCAATGTATGCTTTCTTTTAAAATGTCAAAAAAATATATTTTCGAGCGGTTGAAAGAAATCTTGTAGAGCTAAGTACCCGAACAAAACGAAGATTCCTCGTTGATCGCTCGTTCGACGTCGCACCTCGTCGGACCTGCAAGACTGATCGACGTTTCGAGTACGACAGGTATTTAAAGAGGACGATCGATTCTGCGCTGTGAACATTGATCAAAGAAAAAATATGGCAAGTGTGTCGCTTTGCTCGCTCTTCCTCTGTACGATGTCAACTGGGTACGGATATAAATTTTAATACTAAAAACCATTTCACTGTTGTTTCTTTTCATTTAAAAAGCATTTCCTTGTTTTCCAAACTAAAATCCCCTTTAAAGAGTCAAACTACGAAGAGACATTCCACGGAAAAAAGCTCAGCTTCCAAGAGGCTTTATATTGGATTTTCTTTGGAGGTACGCCTTTTTTCTCTTCAAAAATAATCAGACAATCCTATTGTACGTTCTTCAAGCTTATGCAGCGTTGAGATTTTCAAAATAGTATCGAGTACAAGCTACTTGTTGGATAAAATACAATGGATTCGGTGGTACTTCCATTGTCCTTTGTTATCGTCAAGCTTCATACGCGTCGCGTATAAAAAAGCCAAATATTCTCGTTGTAATTGCAAAGTAAAATGTAATTGTAAAATTTCGTGACTCTGAAAGAATCGAGTTACAATCGTCGAGTAGAAGTATTCGCGCGTCGGAATGTTATCGCATCGATCGGTTCGCACGAAAAAAGAAAGGAGGAAAAAATCGACGCGCGGGGTATCGCCTCTAGCTGTCAAGCGAGTGAAAAAAAGGTACAAGAGCGCGAACATTTGCATAGTTCCCGTTAAATAAGCGCGCAAGCAAAATCAATCTCTGCCCTCTCAGTGAAATGCATTACACTATAGCCTTTCCAAAAGTTTTTCTCATTATGGGGGTTGTATGGAGCTGGTACCTTTATCGGACAGGCCGCGCATAACTCGAAGCCAATTTTCCCCTCGGACTGCAAAGTTGTCGACTAACAAGAAAAAGGGGTGACGCTCGGAGGCAACTGGCAGAGAGAGAGAGAGAGAGAGAGAGAGAAAGAGTCGATCGCCTAAGAGTGAGAGAGGAGGAGACGAGAAACGAGCTTGTGCTCTCTTTTCCTCTCTCTCTCTCTCTCGAGTGCACGATATTTCCGAGGAAAAAATTTCTCGAGAAATTTTCATGCCCCGAGATAAAGTGAGTGGTTGCAGGATGCTTTGAACAGCGCGCGTATTGAAATTTTCACGGGCTTTTTTGAAATTGCCATGGGAACGAAGTTATTTATTAGCACAAGATTTTTTTTTCAAAAGGTGCAATGACATTTTGAAGATTTCTTTGTATGTCGATTTCTTAATAGTCGGTTGTTTGTCAGTTTGAAGCAAAACGTTGTCGAAGGGTCAGCGAAGGGCAAATTTGGCAGTTGCTTATAGCTAGACACGCCAATTGAAATAGTTTGAGCTTGAAACTTTTAAACGTATATTGGAACATTGCTTATCTGCAGAGAGCAATGCAGCGGAAAGTACAATAGTATCGTAAATATTCGCGTATTGCGGATTAATTTCAGGAAATAGTAAATGCAGGGAGCCAATATCTCAAAGCTAATATGTCGAATTAACCGTAGAGTTCGAATCGAGGCTTCGAGAAAAACATTTCCCATTGGCGAAGGAACGTATGCAAGAGAAAACGAATAATTGTAAATTTCCGGGGATTCAGAGGCTAATTTCGCAGAGGCAAAAGCCCTATATATGCGTTCTGCCTTGCAACCAGCAGATGTGCGGGCACACCTCCGAACACAAATTCGCATTTAAATTTGATGAAAATTGTAATTTTTACTTTACAACCGAATGAAATTGCTCTTTGATAAATGCTAACAATGCAGGCACTGAGTCCTCGTTGAACAAAAAGATAGGGCGAGAAAGGGGAAAATAGGTAGTCTAATTACTCGTTAATTACCTAAGAGCTTATTGTCGGAAACGCAAACTGAATTCCGTAATGAAATTTTTCTCGTTTGTCAGTACAGCGGGCCGGGGGGGGGGAGGGGGGAGAGGTCGGAGAGGGCTTACTTTTTAATATTACACGTATTTCGCGTACGAGCAACGCGACTCAGTTGTGGAAGCGATGAAAAATTTCATCTTCGTTCAGCCCACGGCCAAAACGTTACTTTGAAGAGTAACGCTCGACAGCTTGGGCTACTTTATTCTCTCATCCCACTCTTCGTACGTTTTGCGCGCGTGCTCGAAAATTCATGCGAATTCGGCCATTGTTAACATTAATGCCACGATGCTTCCAAAATGCTACGCGGGAATAAAGTAACAATGCGAAACATTCATTAACAATTCCAGTAGCGCACGCTACAAAGTATTTCAACCGCGAATTCTACACTGGATTATGTCATGCTACAAAGTAACAACCTCAACAACCTTTATTTATTTATTTTCTTTCTACTTCTCCGCACGAGACTTTGAGCACTAATCACGTGCGCTCGTTGACTACATATTTTTGCGTATTGGAACAGAGGAGACGTATATTCTTTAAACGTCTATCAAGAAAAAACCGCAATCTTTCCGTTATACTCCGTTGCGTATAACATTTTATAGAAATGTCAAGCGTTGCACATTCAAATTTTACATGTTTTCCGAGTTGAACACTTTCAAAATGTCCACGCAATTTCGACGGAGCTAAACTCTCCGTCACGTTTTTGAGTTTCAAAAATATCGTTGCTCCAAGCGTGCTTTGCGATAATCACTTTTAGCCAAAGCGTCAACTCGTTCTTATCAAACGTGTCTTTACCAACAGTTCAATTCAGCCTCAACTCTTGTTCTTGTTTTCTTTCGCGTCGTAGCCAAATAATTCATAAACTCATTGGCGGAAATTTGGGGAGTCTCGTAAATTAGAGCTTGCACGAGAGGCAAAGTAAAGCCATAGCCGCCTCTACCACTTACACGCACACAAGCGCGCGCGCAAGCGAGCCCAAAAGAGCACGTGTGCATATATACGTGTGCATATGTGTGTGCAAGCAATGTCGCTTAACGCACCGACTACGAGCTATAGGCTCTAAATCGAATCTGCCTACCCAAGTCCCAAAGTTGCCGTTGAGCTCGCGCGAGTGTATACTCGTTCTCCCCGGGCACAGCAGCAAAGCCGCATGCACGTGAAACACGAGATAGAACGCCGGCTAAGTAGAAAGACTGCAAGAGAGAGAGAGAGAGAGAGAACTTTTTTGAAAGCTCGCGCGAAGATGCTCTTTTGAAGATTTTTCGCTGTCGGCAGAAGAGAGAGAAAGATAGAGAGCGAAGGAGGGGGGGGGGGTGGAAGAGAGTGAAAGAGAGTACACTCTGTGCTACGAATTTCTCTCTCTTTTTTACAAAAGTGCCAGATTATAACTTTCTTAAGTAAAATCGATTTTCTCAATTGTGAACTATATAACCACGTTACTTTTTGAGTCGTTTGGTTTCTTAATTAAGTCATCTAAGCACAATGCACGCTGGAATGTGATTCGCGACAAACAAATTCGAAAGCTTGGATATCGTCAAATTCGATAAGCGATAAGCCATCGAAAATGTTTATCCGTTACGCGTTGAATCGAATATTGCATACCGAAATACTCAAGTGCATTATCGACACGTGGAGTCAAGTGAGTCATGAATTATTTGGTCAGTCGCACATTTGTCGATATACCGAAAATTTCCTCGTACGAATCAATTTTGTAAAATCGTTCAAGACTCTCGAATTGAAGAGTACTCAGAAAACAGACTAAACTATGCTTTGTTAGTTCGAGTGATTTTGCAAGAGTCTTCGTTCGAATACACCGTACACTCGACTTGCGTTCACGTCCGTTTTTTTTCTCGACGTAACAACGTTCATCCGAATGACTTCTTACTTTGTCTTTGCGAGAAAGCAGTTTATTAATCTCCTTCCGTATAACTTGAAACGCGACTAGAATTCTAGGCCTCTTCATTTCGGATCTTGTTGTTTTTTGCCGAAATTGCAAAAAGGAAATATATTTGAGACAAAAAAAAGATGATATATGCGCGCTCGTGCGGTTTTCATTGTGCGTGAAAAAAGTAGCGTGGCTTTTGATCGTGGCTGTACCAACAAAACATCTACTGCGTACAAGGTGGAAAGATGCTGTAGGGGGATAAAGGCACAGGGACACTCGCGTACAAACGAGCTATATACGCGCTCGAAGGGGAAGGAAGTTTTAGGGAGTGTCAAAGGGCCGTCGGCGGAAGGAACAAAAAAAGACGACGATGACGAGGATGGTCTATAGATTGGCCATGCTAGCCGCACCAAATAAATTCACAATAAAGAGAAAAAGACCCGTCCAACGAATTTTCCGTCTGCTAAGAGTTATCTACTCGAGAAAAAAAAACATTTTTTGAAGGGTCTTTATGGGACGCAATAAAGCCTCGAGGAATTACGCATTCGCTAGATCGTAGGTATAAAATTTCGATTACGCGTTGCGTTTCAACGCTTATTTCTTTGACGTCGAAAAGAATAAATTAGCTCGCGTGCACGAAGGTGCAACGTGAATAGTTTTCTTTGAAAAAAAGTATTACACGAGGGGCTTGACGCTTTAGCGGTATTGAGGATTCGCAATTTTTTTCCAACAGATGAGTCTTGTAAAAAGGTGACGCGTTCGTTGTACTGCGTCGTCGTTAAAATTTGATCCGTCATTTGATCTTAGCTCGAAAAATGTACGGTTTTACAATTAATTCTTGTCCAACTATGGCGAGAATGTGAATTATTGCAATATAAAGTGGATATTACTAAGAAGCAAACTCGTTGAACGTTAAAAAAGTCAATCACTCGGTGCTAAATGCATTGGCTTACTGTAGAGAGCATAAATTCACGTAGAAGTCGGTAATTATGCGAGTAGATTCCAATAATATCCGTTGGAATGTCAGTGAGATGAGTGCGATCGAAAAGCACAATTACAGAAAAAAAATAAAAAAGAAAAACCAATGGAATTTTTCAATCAACTTTTCGCTCAAAGAGTTTCATTTATTATCGAAAGAATTTACGGAAAACCTATGGACATTCGATATTTAATTAAAATTTTAAACTTGCATTTCACCTTAAAAAAACGAGCGCGTTATCTCGATCAAGCTCATCTCAAGTCTTTTGTAGTTGCCACCGAATACCCTTGCATCTGAATTCCCAGCGAAAGACGAGTCGGCCAGGAAAAAAGAGAAGAACGAGAAATACGGCACATTGATTCTCCCAGCACAAAGACAAAAAAAATGTGCACTCGAACGCGCGCGCCAGAGAAAAAGCAGCAGCAGCTTCGTCTCTTTCACAAAGCGAGAGCTAAAGAAGTAAAAAAAGCTCTCGGCGATAAGGATATAGACGAGACTTGCTCTCGCATGCGTGCACAGGTGTAGAGCTTTTCTCTACACTTGGATATTCTATCCTTCGGGAAAAGAGGATAGTACGGAATGCGAAGTAGACGTATTAGTTGGATTCGGTTTCCAAACTCGCGAATAGAAAAATTTAGATTAATGATCTCAGACGAAACCCACCATAATGGAGAGAGAGAGAGAGAGAGAGATTTGTGCTGCGATTTCTCAAGCTGCTCACGCTCCAACATTTTAGACCTATATAGGATTCTATGTGTGCAAGAGAAAGAGAACGAGAGAGAGAGAGAGAGAAAGACATGTAGAATACGTCCTCTCTCTTTCTCCCTTTATCGGCTGCTTTCATCGCACGCGCTCTCGCTTTGATAATCTTGTAACTTTGGTTTGGCTTGAAAGCCAGTTTGAGATAACGTTTTTACAATTGATAGATTTTTCAGTGGACTACGAGATACTTTTGCGCGATGTACGACACAGCATGAACACGATGTCACGTAAACATGTTAACTTTAGACAGGAACCATTGAAATTGACAATAAATTAGTTTAACGTAAGAAATACCGCGTACTTTTCCGTTGTGATTCGCGCTGCGTTCACTCGGCATACAATACTATTTATTAAATAAGATAACCTTCGAATAGACACACTTGTCTATCATTGTTATAACAAGGATGAGTTTATTTGAGCGAGAAATTGGTTCGGATGGACTTGAGATTTACTCTTGTTAGTAAACTACAGCGAGCTCGGTTAAAAGATGAAGCGAGATTTTTCAATGGCAAATCGATCGTAGCCAGGTGGGATCGAGCTTGCAAGCTACGACCAACAAGTATAATTGAGCTAATTGTAAAGCTTTTATCCATCCGCGGAGCATGAGTTTAAGTGCAAGTAAAAGCGATGGCTCTTCGATAAATCGTCGGCGCAAAAAAGAGACTATGGTAACGGTTTGATCGGTATTAACAGTGAATTGCTCGAAAGGAAAAAGGAACAAAGAAACAAAAAAGAAATCCCACCGTTCCTTTAAATCAAAAAGAAAAGCGAGCAGAAAGGGAAAAAGATTTAAATCGGACAGAACAGCGTTTCAATGATAACGCGAAAAGAAGATCGATACGAAATGTAAAATAAAAAAAAGAAGCCTAAGAAGTAATTAAATTCGAATCATTTTTTTAAGGGGAGGAGGGTGGAAAAGAGGCTAACAGAAGTGGTAGACTAAAGGCCAATTAGCGTCCAACTGACTAATCACGAAAACCAATAAAACAAAAATAAAAAAGTCCTTCAGCGATGGCGACGCATCGGAAAATTCTCAACGAAACGCGTGCGAGAGCGGAAAAAGTCAGAGTAGCATTGTAAATAGAAAGCGGCAAAAAAAAGAAAGGTCCACGCATCGAAAAGCAATATTCACTCTCTGACGCTTGTACATTATTCAAACAAAAAGGAATAAAAAAATACTCGGAGCTTGAAAAAAAGAAGAAAAAAATGTTATTACATTTATTTTCTTTTTTTGTCTTTTTCAGTCATCGAAAAACGATCGAACGAGCAATCAAAGACACACCTCTCGTCGTGGGTGTCGTCTGTGACTGGCGACGGGTACATCACCCACACATCCGTATACAAGAGTTGCATTGGAAAGAGAGAGAGAGAGAGAGAGAGAGAGAGAGTGTGTGGCTGCTATATGTATACGCGAGCCGAAGCTCCGAGTCTCCGAGTCTCGCCGGTCAATACTCCGAATGAGCGCGCGGCTCGGTGGCGGCGGCGCGAACTTTCCCTCGGTTCTACGCTCTACACTACTACACACAACCAAGCCAAGAGAGAGAGAGAGAGAATCGTACGGGCAGCAAGCAAGCGGGCAGGCAGGCAGCTCAGTAGTGCGTGCGCGTCGAGCGAGCTTGGTACGTGTCAGAGATCCTCCGTGAGAATTTTGGAGAGATAGACACGGAAAAAGAGAGAGAGAACTGACTGTTACACGATAGAAAAAATTGCATTTCGGAGCACACATTCTACTAAAAATAATACACACATACGCATATGACATGTGCGCTCGGTTTATTATCGACTCGGAGTGACATAGTGACTATGTGAGTGTTTCGTGCGTGCGTGCGCGTGTGTGTGTGTGCGTGCGTCTGTGAGAGAGTGGCAGTAGCAGTAGCGGCAGGCAGCGACGATTCTCATTCATTTATCTCAAAGAAATATCGAGTAAGAGATCTGTACGCTGGAAGTAGAGGTTAAGGACAGAAAAAGGGAGAGAAAATGGCAGAACCGCCGCGAGGAGTAGCAGCAGTAGTAGTAGTAGTAGTAGACTACTGCCGGGCTAATGCTGTTGTTACGGCAGCAGCATCCCAGCACTGAGATTCATCTCCAAGCAAGAGCAACGGCAGCAGCAGCAGACGGACAGTGCGTTAGAGTGAGAAAGAAATAAAGAAGAAAAAGGCGCCCCCGCGAGAAAGAGAGGGAGAGAGGGAGAGAGAAAGTGTGTATACAGACAAGTACGAAAGAAAAAGACAGAAAGAGAGTCGGCGTGAATATGGGGCCTCCACGACGGTGGACGAAGCTCCTTTACGCCGTGCTACTTGCCGTCGTCGTTGCTACTGGTAAGTAAAATATAGAAACTAAAAAAAAGATTTACTCTTCCTGCCACCTGCGTTGAGCTTGCGCGCGCGCGTGTGTCTGTGTATTTCTGTATGCGTGTGCGTGTGACCTTGCGTGTGCCTGTCCGTGTGGTTGTGCGTGGGTCCACTGTGAAAGGACGCGCTCTCCGCTTCGAGATATATACTCACTTATGGCTCTCGATGGGTGGGTGGTATGGTGGTTGCTACATGGATTAACTGTATGCAATGCACACCGCGGCGCAAGCCTTTTTACTCGTGTACACTCTTGTGTAGGCATACACATACGTGTGCATATATATATATATATATATAGACACACACACACACACACACATAGATATGTGCGTGTGTGTATAGAGCGAGCTCGCCGTCACCGCTGTACTTGTTTATCCCTGAAATGCGATTTATACGTAGGATTGTACGATTTGCGTTTGCTTACGGTGCAAGGACATAGGAAATCGATTGATGCTCGAACGAGATGCAGCTGTTTTGCTTGTTTTTAAATTTCAAGGAGATTTCATTGATATCGGCGATGTATTTCTTCAGAGAAAATGGATAAAACAATCAAACAAACAACGGATACTTACAAAAGAAAAAGAGACAAGCAAAACAAACTTGCAGTTGTTGACGTTTATCCCAGAGTGGATAAACGAATCAATTTTGAGAATGGAGCGTTATTCATTCGCGTCTATAATTAGCGGCGACGATACTATTTATAGATCACCGTGTATATTCGTCCTGCTACTGTCGTCGTTTTTTTATCGCGCGTGTTAATGCACCGGAGGAAGAGAGAGAGAAAGACGAGAAACGATCTTGAAATTTAAAGAGAATTGTGCGCTATGTCCACAAAAAACAATAGAAGGATTATCGTTCACTGTGCGAGCTGGGAATATTTGATCGAAGGAAACGTACGAATTTGGAATTGAGAGCAGAGCGTAATAGAATGAAATATTCAATGCAAATCGTCTAAATCAAGATAGAATCGTATCAAGTATACGTGTACAAGAGAAAGAGAATACTTATTCCAGTAACGACGTTAAAACTATACGTCAATAGTACAACAATGGTCTCGAGCGTAAAGAGATAGATTTGCAACGCATGCATCGCATGCTCGAGAGATAACGAGAAGTACGCGCGCGTGACGCTATTGACAGTCAAAAAGATACAGAAGCAGAAGGATTCTCCAATTACGAACGATCGACGCTTGACTTAACTCTTAATCAAGGCTTTGCGATGAAAAAAAAAAAGAAAAAGAAACCCTCCACTACGGCGCTATCTCGCAAATGAGGTTCGCCGTCAAAGAGATATTCTACCATCCTTAAAAATTCTTTCGCGCGGGAGCCATCTCTTACACGCTATCGTTATTTAAGTGTATATATGTATATCGCTCCATTTCGAGCTGTGGAATGTCACTTATATATCCCTGCATCGCGCAGAAAAAGCAAACTATACAGCGACGACGAACGATGCTATCCTACACTACGTATGCTCTCGAAAAAAAGGAAAAAGTCGTTCGAGTTTGTGCTCAATAAGCGGCGCGTTCGCGTTTCGCTTATCGTACGTATTTTTTGTTTGTTTCTCATCCGCGGTCCGTCTTTGCATCCATGTGCGTGCGCTTCTCTCTTTGCGCTTCCTTCCGAAATTTCTTTTTTCTTTGGTTGTTCGCTCACTCTCGTACTCTTTCTTCTTCTTCTTCTTCTTCTTCTTCTTCTTCTTTTACTTGTTCTTTTTTTCATTATTTAAATTGCATCTTTTTTCAAAGCGCGCGCGCGCGCGCGGAGGCCTCCTTTATCCGTGGCCAAGAATTTTTACGCGTTTATCTTGCTTGACACGTAATTACGGCTGCTATATATCTGCCGTTGCTCGTGTTTCTTGGAAAAATGCGAGATTCGAAGGTGAAAATGTCAACAGTCGATACTCTTGTAGCGTTTGCTTTTTATTTATCATTGGCGTTGGCGTTGTTATACTAGAACTCAGACGAGAGATGAGATACGTCTGCGATATTTATAAATATCACGTTTGATAGGCGTCATAAATTTCGCCGCTTCGGGCGTATTATAGCGCGCTTAATGCCTGGCTATTAATTTATTTACGATTTTTCATCGATGAGAAATGGGCGCTTTTGCCACGATAATAGGAAAACAACGACCAACAAAGGATTTATAGAATTGAACGTGTTTCGATTAACGTCCGATCGATTGGCAGAAAGTTTTGGCGTGAAAAATGCCTCGCTGAGGATCAACCTCGCGCGTTTATCAGGTATCTCGAGATTGAAAAGTGCAAGTCTTTCAATCGCGCGGATTACCGTGACGTTAGCTATTGTAAAATACACGTACAACGCTCGGTGCCGTATCGAGCTTTGCAATCAACACGGACGTTACAAAACCTTGGGTTATTATAGATCGAATTCGATTATTTTTATTCTGCTTTGCCGAACGATCCAATAGATTGTCGAAAGACGTTTGATACACGTGCTTGAGACGGTAATGCTGTTAGGAAGGTGGTGCTTTTCGAGAAAGATACACACACACGCACAACCGTGAAATACAATCAAGCCACGTTATCCCAAGCTATACACCGAACCGTGGAAAATAACGAGTTGTCGCTGTGGTTTTCTTTTCCGAGGCTTTAGATTCGGCTCGCTTCGCGTTTAATTCGAACGATAGTTTCGTACGTTCGCTTCGAACATTGAGTAAGTTATAATTGTTACGAGAAAAAAGCAAATACCAAATTGGAATATCCAAGCAATATCGTTCAACCGAAACCTCGATAATCCGAAATAACCGTTGAAAACATTGTCTCGTCTGGAAATCCCCAAACTCGTTTTCCCTCAACTCCCCAACGACGACAACGCGCTGTTATCCACCTGCTTCGGAGATATACACGCACACACGCGCACGCGACAGCAGCGACAACAAAGAAAAATCCGAAAGTCCTCAAAACTCGTCTCCCAATGCAAAGTAAAGGAGACAAGGCGAGCGATGTATACAGCGTGCACTCGATTGGTGTATATAGTGGTGGCGCTATCCTCTTCTCTCGCTCTCTCGGCTCGAATGCCCCCTGGCGCCAGGTTGCATTCCCAGGCTGCTGCTGCTGCTGCTGCTGCCGCTGCTGCTGATCCCGCACGTATAATTTACTCGCTTCTGCACCGACGCGCTTCTCTCTCACAGTAGTTAGCCCTATACTCGACAAACCCGTCCGTCGTTCCTCCTTCCTTTTCGTCTTTGTTTCTGCTCTTTTCGCGTAATATACGTGAAATTGATTCGTTCGTTCTTTGCTTGCCGACGCGTGCAAATCAATATTGTCGGGGCTAATGCGCAGGGGATAAAAGTTCAAGCGAACACGGAAATAGAGCATCCGATGGGATTCCGTCCGACGACGATAACGAAGCGCGAGCGAGCAAAGGCCGTTTGCGCAAAAACGCCGTACAGAGCCTGCAGGCGGAATTCGCGAATTCCGCAAGACTATTAATAGAGACGCTCGTATTCCTTGGCCAAGCAGAGAATAAAAGGAATATCCGTGCGTTAGAGCAGCGCGCGATGTATAACGTTTAGAGTCAGATTCTCCTTACTTCCTTCTTTTATTCTTAAGAATCTAAATGGATTCCGGTGAAATTCCAGGAACATGATTGCGCTTACACCCACGATATGCACAATTAATTACGCTTACGCGTGTACGGGAGATTACGCCCAAAATTCCACGAATATTTCGCGGGATAATTAAATTTGGAATTCGATTTGAATACAGGGATAATAGGTGAGGCTTGAAAAAACGATTCCACCGGTGGGAGACCGACCTCGTCGTGGCATCGCTTCTACCTTTCGAAAACTCCTCTCGAAACTACCGGGCCAAGAGGAAGCCAAGGCCCGCGCGTCAATTTTTCAGACGACCGAGCTGCCGGTTGTCCTTTTTCGCGTTTTCTTCGCGATTCTATTCTCTTTTGCTTCAACCTCGACGTTATTAAACGCGACCGCAATTGAGATTCGTCGAATGGTTTTCTTGTTAATCGGACCAAACGTTCTCTCCTGTGGATTTCGCGTTGATGCATTTTTCATTCTTATCGCTATTCGCAGATGGCGTGGGGACAACATTTTGCAGTCCGCGAGCATCAACGACAACGCGAAAAAAGCGTTGACTCGTCGAGTGCGTGTGCACGCTACTGCAGATTGGATTTTTCACGAAATTTGTTTTTCCAAACGAAACGTGCTTATTTGTAGGATTTCGCTTGTAGCTGGCGTTTTCTCTTACTCCGCGCTGGCCAATCATTCACTGTTTGAACGTATGCCCTTGTAAATTTTCCTTTTTTTTACAAATGCTTTTTTCACGCGTTTTTCCCAAATAATGAACGATGTTTCGTGTTGTTTGTTTTTGTCATGAATCCATGTTGATGCAGCGTGGAAAAAAGGTGAATGCGCATCAAATTAAAAAAATACCATGATTTTTCAATAAATTGAACCCGCGAAAAACACATCGAACGTGTAATATCGCGCGTTGAGTTGCAAATCCTTTCTATAGTTTTGCAAATATTCGCGATGCGTGTGTATTTTAAATATTTACGAAAACGGATAACGTGCATCGTCTTTTTGTTATTTCTTTTTATTTGATTTTTTTTATCCGACGCGATGCTATACGCGGTGCATTCGACATGTAGCAAGGAACTTTGGCTCTCGCGCGCGTGCACTTTCCTTTTACGCGAGAAAAGATTTGGGAAGTTATGAAACATACTCCAACGCAGGAGGATCGTCTATACGTCTTGTGCAAAAGTTAATAGAACGCGAAACTTTGGATGCGTGTGTGCGCGCTTCTCTTTTTTTGTTTGTTTTAAGGCAAATCTGCATGCCAAGGCTGTTTTTGGAAAGTTTAAAGAGGAAAACAGCTGAGCCATCAGGCCACGAAAACACTTGCACAACTTTTATCAAATTCCTTATCAAACTTGAGAAATTCAGTTAAAGAAACTTTGTCCGCGTGGCATTTACTTCGAAGGTGTATGCTTTACTTTTGAAATCTCGCTCTCTCTCTCTCTCTCTCTCTCTCTCTCTCTCTCTCTCTCTCTCTCTCTCGTGCTCACGATACAACGAGGTAATTGATTTGAAAAGAATAATTCAACAAAAACAGTATTAAAAGATTGTTCCCTTGAACGTTTGCTTGTGTTGTTATTCGATGAATCACGCCCTAATGCTCTGTATAGTTCGCGCTGCACACTGTTGTTATTCGAGGCTGCCGTGGAAATTACGATAGCCAAGTAATGCGGATTGATTTTTTCCCTATTCTACATCGGAAGAAAGAAAAAAAAGATGTTACAGGACGGAAAGGAAAAAAGAAAGTTTTTGTTAATTCATCATCTTGGTGGTAGAATTTGAAATCTGGGTCGGAAGTATCGGAAAAGATGTTTGATATGATTGATTAAACGTCGGTACGTTCCAAGACGTACAATTTTTCTCGTCGACTTAATCGACCTGCAAAAATATATTTTTCTATTATTATCCAAAAGGGTAAACGGAAAAAACGCGCGTCATGCCCGTGCAATGTTCACAGTTTCTAGACTTTCCAAATGAAACCGAGAAAGATGTAGCAGTGCAATCGACTCGATGAACAATAGGCGAATATTTATGAAAGAAACTCGGCAGACAATAGCCTCTCAGTCATCGCGCGCCAGTTACCAATTATATATATTAACACCTTAACATCGATGCCTACAAATTAGGCATTCGAGGTACGCGTAGGCGGAGATGGAAAAATACGAATAAAAGCTCGCTTACCGTTGCACCACATGAATATGTATAGAGCGACGCTATGTACTAAACGCACAATGCTATATTTGAAGTTTATTTATGCGACATTCTCGTGCGCATCTCTCTCTCTCTCTCTCTGCTCGCCGTGATAAATAACCGTATGCGCGTATAGCGATTTGTCACGTTGCGCATCTCTCTGTCTCCCGTGTAATAACGAAACGCTTAAATATTCAAAGTCTTTATCGTGCAATTAGCTAGAGCTTGAAACCGTGCAACGCGCGTGATACGTATATTTATACGCTTGCGCCCAGGAGATTTATCAATCTCCATCAGAAGGACGGGCTTTTCGTTTTGAAAACAAATAAAGGACGCTTTTCCTTCTCTCTTTTTGGTTATTTGGTTGTTCTCCATTGGATGCTAATCGGAAAAGACAATGCTTTTGAGACAAAAGAATGCTAAAGAGAGGAGAGTAATCGAATTCTGCCGAAATCTACGGTGATGACGCAAAGTATATATAGAAGAGACAAGAAAAAAGAAACGTAAAAGGGAGAGAAGGAGAAAGCATCGTTGCTTTGGTATTGTGTGTGTGTGTATAGGCGTTCTAATGGGAACGTCCAACGTGCTCCCGGGATTCCTGCTGCTGGCGCTCGCTGCCGTTGTTTGTCCTCTTTTTTGTGTCTCTCTCCTTCTTTCTTTTCGCTCTTCTCCGTTCTCGCGTATATAGGAAGAAGATGGAAAAAATTAAGTTCCCCCGAGTGCTCGAGGAGCAGTCGCTTATTTTGACCCTCCGTCGATTTGCCGGCCCTGCGATTTTTCTCTCTTTCTTTATTTTTCTTCGATATATAGTACGTCGATATACTATACAGACTCTCGATGGAGATTTGTTTGTTTCTTATTTCCGACGCTTCTTGCCTGTGTGTGGATATACGTTGAAAAATCGGCTTCGAATCCGATTAAAGATGATGTTTTCAGAGAGAGGGGGGGTATTCTCTTTGTTGGTTTGGACGAGAGAGAAAGATCAATGTTAGCTGTGTACGTAAATTTGACTTATTGCATGGGTGTCCGGATTTTTGCTAGTCAAACGTAACAAGACTTTCGACGACAAAGTTAACAGTGTACCTTAATGGATTTCTTATTTCGACATTTTCTTTTTCAAGTACACACTCTCTCCTCACTCTCTCTCTCTCTCTCTCTCTCTTTCAACGAACGTTTATACAGTCAGCAGTCAGTTATACGGCTGTTAAGGGATATTCGAAGATTGTTGCGTTGTTTTTTTCTTTATTATTACTCGTTTCACAAAACCTACGACAAGATATTTTACGAGATATGCCGCACACAGAATCGGTTGTAAAATAGGATTAATAAATTATACGCGGGTCGTTATTGTAGGGGCTCTAATAAAACATAAACGCGAAGCGTGTTATTACGAGTTTATACGTGCATAATAATTCGGAAGGTGGTACGGACTGTAAATTAATCATACAAGTATGAGCTTAAGCCGACATTGCATAAGAGTACAAATTAGCACATGTTTACTTCTCCTCCTCCATCCCTCTCTCTCTCTCTTTCCCTTTTTCCGGAAAGAGAAAGTATATACAAGTATACGTTAAATATTTACAGCGACGGAAAAAAAGATAACGAAAGAGGACGTTGGATGATCCTAAATGTTGTACGAAACTCTCGCTCTCGCATGCACTTACGTGATAAGAGTCGAGCGAGCGAGGAAGAGAGATGCTTTACACGCGCTGACAACGCGGAGTAGCTTTTTCTCACGCCCCTCCCCAACCCCCTTCCCTCATCTCTTTCTTTCATGTCCAGATGAAGCGTAATTTTTGCGTACGCAAATAAGAGTTGGGAATTTTTTATAAAGAGTCTACCGATCGAAAAGTACGAAGACATATTTTTTCAATACTAGAAAAATACGGGAAGAAAATTCTTATAGTAAAATATAGAGCAAGAGTCGAATATGAAGGAGAGTGAAGCGAAAAATCCGTCGATTTTCCAGCTTACTAACGTTCGAATTGACATTTTCGCATTTTTCAGTTTCACATTTTCCTCTCTAGGGAATCGAGAGGCAACGTTATCTCCCTCGCAGTACCGCGACGGAAAGAGAGAGAGAGAAAAAAAAGAAGTTATCCTAAAAATGTAAAAAAAGGTGAAGATAGAGAGAGAGAGAGAGAGAGAGAGAGAGGCGTGTAGAGGATAGAGTTTGGAAGCTTTTGACGATGAGACGACCGACGACAGCATCGATATTCGAAAGACATGGAAATGACTCGCCGTCCACTCGCTTTCTCTCTTGCAATTTCCACCTCTCTCTCTCTCTCTCTCTCTCTCTCTTTCTTTTCGTAGTTTTCAAAGTGAAATGCCTCGTTCCCTCTTCTCTCTATCTCTCCCTTTTTTTAAGTCTTTTCCTTTTGTACAGCGTACGGCCGACTTTAGAATTGCGAAAGACGCGCACTAACTATGCTATGCAATTTGAATGGACGTTTTTAACAAATTTTTCTTATTTCTTACTTGTGCGCGTGTGTGTGTCTACGTGTAAACTCGAGAACGCAAGAGTAGAGAATAGCAAATATCTTATGAGCATATAATACTATAGTTTCACGTACACGCGCGTTGTACGTAATATACGGAAAGTCGGGAATGACAAGTTTGTCGGTGCGGGTTTGAAATGAGATTTTGACAAGTCGAGGTATTGAGTTTTGAGACTTGCGTGACTTGTAGATTTCACGTTAGAGGTAAAAGAGAGAGAGAGAGAGAGGGAGAGAGAGGGAGAAACGGCAGAAATTCGCGAGAATGTATTTTATTATTATATCGTTTGTTTTATCGCACGACAAGCAATTTTCATTTACAAAAATAAAGGGGAAAATAAGAGTATTTCATTGCGAGCAATTTTGAGCCCTTAAGATAAACTGTTATCCTTGTAAGAAAGAGGATGTCGGAAAAGAGACGTTTCTTGCACAATCTCAATCTTGGAGATAAAAAAAAGGGCTAGAGAACAAAAGTAGCGCGCGAGATTGAGCGAAAGAGAGAGAAAGTTATACTCCACTTGAATCTTATACGTCATGATATTGCGTTTATTACAAAGAATAACGCGTCGCATTAGAAGCCACGTTCTTTCTGAAAAATTCACCTAAACCTACTCGACAAAGCTTGTATACCGTTAACACTTGCAACTACACGTGTCGTTGGATTTCCTTCGTATATGCATTGTGTCAATTGTCGATTTTCGCGTCGTCTAATGTAACCGTCACAATTTGGTTCGTGCGTAATCGTCATAAAACGCGCGTATCTAACGACATGCCTTTCTTTCCATCGTTTGTTGTTCTTTTTTGCGTGTTCCTGGCAAGTCACGGCAAACCCATCACATCTAGACGAAAATCCCCAGAGTCGCGTAAGTTGGAGTACACCGTAACGTACGTCAGCGACGAAAAAAACGGAAAAAAGAGAAAGAAAATAACACGAGTTAGAAATCCACCCTCTTTCTGTACATACGTATACACGTATGATGTAATCGATGAGAAAAATATACGACGTACGTATACAACGACGAGATTATCTTTCGACTCACGGCATTCTCTGACATACGTGATATCCTCATCACGTATTTAATAATAGAAGAAGTAATTCGCGTAATAAATCGCCGGTTAATAAAGGAAAAAGGGAAACCTCGACTTTGACCTACGTGAAAACAAAAAAGAGAAGGGAAAAAGATAAAAAAATTCTTCTCTCCTCGACGTGGTGGCCAATTACGAGTCCTGTGGGACGTCGCCGGTAGTAGGAGTAGCAGCAGCGGCACTCGGAGAAATGAGAAACGTGTGCGTTTTGCTTGCTTCTCTTTCTCGCTACTCGCACACCTTTGACGCGCTAGAGACTTATACGTACACGTATGTATATATATATATTGTTTTCTTTTTTCTTTTTCGAGTTATTTTAGGTTTGGTTGGTAGAGATTTTCGTCTGATTTCACATCGCAACAACTTCCTTTTTCATCCTCAACGAAAATTGATAGCCTTTTTCTTTTGAATTTTTATGCGAAATAAAACGTTATTTACGTCGATATGTACATAGGAGCGAGCTTGCTGTGATATTTGGCAATAATCGTGCGTGCAATGTGTTGCCATAGAGAGAGTGCTGTGGCAAATTGAACGAGGAGTAGTAAAACATAGTCGAGCGTGGCCGAAGCGAATTGTCATCGTAATCTGGAGCATTGTTATGATTGCACTCTGTGTGTGTTTGCGTGCAATTATCATCAGGAGCGTGATTTTACATACACGTGAACGAGCTTTTATCAGCTGCTAGCCAATTCTGAATGGACGTCGTCAAACACAGACGCGCGCGCACGAGCTAATAATCCATTAGACTAGCGAGTGTGAGTGCGCGACAGTTTATAGTGAAAAATTGCGTATCCTCCGTACACGTGTGTCGTGGGTATATAACCTCGGGCTCGAGTATTATCGGGCGCTCTCTAATTGATTTCTCTATCAGTGTCGTAAAGTTTTATTGCACGTATTAATCAGTGCTCGTGCGAACCTCTGTACTTTTATCAATATCGAGTCGTTTTCCTTTTATAATTTATCACTCAGCTCGCCACTCGTCTTCTTTGGATGATAAAAAAATAATACAGCTTTCAGTTGAGATAGCCGAAGCGTGCATAAAACGTAATTATTGGAAAATCTTTGGCACGTTACGAAACTCTTGTAATCTTTATCTCGCGTGCTTTGAAAACGGCTAAAGAATTCCGTTTGAACGTAGTTCGTTTGCGCGTGTGAATGTATTAAATCGTTTTACCACCGAAAGAAGGAACAAGATAGAAAGTAAGGACAAGAAAAATCAATCCATACCGCATCACATCAATATTCGGTAGCGTCCTAGAGTTATAATCTCAGCAGGCGCCTGTTCATCAAGCGTGGGGCGTCTGTCGCGTGAGCCAAGAGTGAGAAAGAGAGAGACTTCTCTGGCGCCTTCTGAAAATATAATCTCTCGAGAGTGCAGTGCGCGCGAAGCGCCAAGTATGAACGAGAGAGAGAGAGAGACGGAAGTTAAGGTTTTCGACCCAGATTCTTCAACGACGACGGCGCCAGCGCTCGAGAATTTTTCGCGCGCCACTGAAATTAGTTCGACCCTATAGATATTTCTTCTTCTCCCGAGCAGCGGTGTTTCCGTGCGAGATTATTTTTAAACCGACATCCCACGACCTGTGAACTCGTGCGTTAATCTATTTTATATCTTGTCCGATGAGTTTTTTAATTCTCAAAGCTTCTGCATACAAGTCGAGCGATGGTATTCTTTGCTTGTTTGGAAAAAAGTACGACTTTTGGGAGGGAGACATCGAACGTGTTACGGATAGCTATTTTTTTCTCTTTTTATTCAACGTGTGCGTGCTCGATATGGAATATTTATCAACTAACCGTTTGCGTGCGACGTCGAGTGAAAAAAAAAAAACAAAAAATGCTGGCACAAATCTTGCGTGAAAAATTGAGTTGACTCGTTTTACCGTACAATTCAATTGAACGCGCAATGTAAGGTGGATTAAAACGACAAAAGAAATAAAGTCTTTAACTCATTTAACAAATCGCAGGATAAGCGACACTTTTAATATCGTTCCATTTCTTTCGTTTATTTGTCTTTCTCTAAACGAACGTGCATCGGATAATCGGAATTCAAATGAATATCGTCACACAGAGCATGAATTCATTGGCATTTTAATCCGCTTAAACAGGAATAAAATTGATACTGACTGTGGTACTCTATATATCTGACAATTATTGACAGATCACGCGCAAACTGTCGTTGCCTGATTGATAGCTAGCGTGTTCGAGAGTAATAAAAGCTCGCTCTTTCTCTCTTAGCGCCCGAAGGATTTCACGTCCATACCGATATATACACACACACACACACACACACACACATACATATTTGCATGCGCGTGTGCGTATGCTAGATTCGGAAATTTAATTGTCGCTCAGGCTTACGTACTTGCGATGAATACGTATGTATGTAAAGTGGCATTAATGTGAAATGTGCAACGTTATCTTGATTATTACGTCGATAACTATTATAAAATAGAGTTGCAGGCACGCTTGAACGTTGATACACGTCGGCCTTTTTTACAACGTCTCATGACTGTTCGTTTTTTATATTTTGTCTTTTCAACGGCAACATTCTTTAACGGTGTGTCACTTTGTGGCATCAACTCCGAGTATCACGTTTCAGCGGAGATTTATTTAAGCTTACACACCTGAAAAAATATACGTCGCCGGGAGTTACGAGGATGCCTTGTATGTATATGCATTTAGGTTGTTGCATTTTTTTCTTCCAGTCGTCGCATGCTCAAAGATAAATCTACAATCTCGCGTAATGCACTCTCTCTCTCTCTCTCTCTCTCTCCCTTTCGCAAAACATCAGTCGTACTCTCGGCGGGAAAGAAATCACGTCAAACAAGATTAACAATTTCATCCGTTTATACTTGTTTAGCTAGTTTTACCGTCAAACTGTGTAGTTGTTAGATTTGTTAAACTCTCGAGTAAGTACGAGTTGGCAAAAGAGAGAGAGAGAGAGAATCTTCTGAAATAGTTGCAACGTCGACGACGGTAACGCGAGTAGTGTAGTGGTGGCAGTAACAGCAGCAGTTGAGGAGTTTTATCTTGAAACGCTTGAACCACAGCTAAATTTGTTTGCAAACCAACGTATTTTAATCACGATGCGGAAACTCTCACCCTCTTACCCCTCCGGAATTATGGCCAAACTTGGTTTTAACCAGAACGAAAACCTCGTCTTTTTCCTCTTTCTCTCTATCTCTTTTTTCGGCTCTCTCAATCTGCGGTTGTGAGCTTTTTTGAGCTATATATACGCCGCAGTTTCCGCAAATACCTTGTATATACTATACACCTGTGTTTAATTAGTTTGAAAATGCTATAATTGAGAGTCGGAGAATTATGTATTATCTTCCGCTGTTACGTGATTACTAATTATTTTTGTTTCGCTAATAATGTTTCGTATTATTAGCGGTAGGACGAACAACAAACTTGCGGTGCGCGAGTTAAGAGATCGACAACCAAGAGTTGTAGACTGGGTTTTTAAGTGGTTATTCGTTTAAATATTTTATGCAATTTCCTCGTATTCTCAAGTCACCGATACGCCGAACTGAACACGAAGTATAATTGAAGTTTACTTAACACGCAAACTTACGTTATTACCGCAGATACTAGGCTATAAAGATACATTACAACTCATCCAAAACGTTGTAATCTCAAGGGGTTGAAATGTCCGACAACAATAATAGCGTTAATGCAAATAACAGCTTTCACTTTAAATCACAGAGATAGTCGTATCCGTTATCGCCACGGCAAACAAGATAAACCTAAGCCCTCTATGTACTCGCAAAATAAATTCTCTTATCGTACTTTTCACGCTCTCAAATAAAGCGAAAGGTGAACAAGTCTTGACAATCATACGACGATTACGTCCAAAGATCTCTCTCTCTCTCTCTCTCTCTCTCTCTTCGTATTATGTAGTTGCTCTCTGGAGAAAGAGTCGAAAATTCGATTCTTGGACTGGAGCCAGAACGCACACACGTTTATTGAATTCGATGTCGAGCGTCTCTTAATAATTGAAAGAAAAAAACGCAATAAAGCGAAACGAGCCGCACAATACCCATTGCCTTTACCGCAGTCGTTTTTGCCGCAGCGGATAATCGCCTCGGTACGTAAACACAAGCTAAAAAGCATTCGATCCAACGACTAAGAGAAAGAGTGAGAGCAATTACACGTTGGAATTTCTAGTTGGTTTTGCTTTTTCAAGTCGTTGTCCTTTGTTTCTATTTGTTGGTCGTTCACTTTGTTTTTGTTTTATTCGCGAACGAAGAAATGTTAATTTTCGAGTTTTTAAGTTATGCAAGAGAAGATTGGCTCTCGTTAAAGAAAGAGAAAACTCCGTGCGCGCCGAGAAAATTTTACGAGCGTACGAGAGAGATCTCGTAATTCTTTCGGGGGAGGTCTTTTCGATAATTGCCTGATTACGCGTGTGCGATTTTTATGGCCTGCCAAAGCCGATATCCTTCGCAAGCTTTTTCTCTCTTCTTCTTTCTCCCCGTCACGCGGAAATAATCTTTCAACCGATTCCGCTTCGTGTAAATCATTCACGCTTGGTTTCTTATTGAACTTTCTGTTTAGAGAGACTGTTTTTTTGTTCTCTTTTGGAGATGCGCGAGATCGACGGCTCGTTTGCGAACGAATCGCTACTTTTTTTCAGTTGTAAACTTAATACTGTTAAAACGTCCGTCTTACTTATTAAACGACCAGTGCGGATACATATTTCTACATAATAACGCTCAGTGGTTACTGGCATTGATCGATAAAAAGGGCTTACGTTGTTTCGTAGTTCCAAACTCGAAACATACGTTCGCGTCTCTGATTCAAGCGTCTCTCCTAACAGCAATATAACACAATGTAGGAAAGTTAGCGTTAGTACGGCCGCTGATTTCGACGAAAGTTAAGCAGCGGAGTTTTAAAATTGGGAGAAGCCAAAACGTTTAGAACGACTTAATGTAACAGTTTGATTACGAGATACTTTTGATCAAAACGAGAACTGTTATCGATACTTTGTGCGATCGTTATTGCTCCTTTCGTTTATTTCGTTTGTACTATCGACATTCTGGAAATTTAATCAGGTGAAAGACCGGATGCGAGCAACAAATCGGACGAATTCCACGAGAGATTTTTACGTACTCGAACTTTTGCAGTTTACAACATCTTGTGACAATTATCCCAAATGTGTAGCCAGAAGGGGAGGGGGATTATCATCGTGAAATATTCTTGTAATCCGTACATTTGTATCCAGGTTCCAGCTTATTTTCCATCGAATCTCAATTCCGAGTAATCAGTGCTGCTCCTATTTTAGGTCGTCCCGTCTTGATAATCTAACAAATAACAACAACCTTGATATCGTTCAATTGTCGTTATTTAGGCACGTAGTTGTTGCATCAACCTCGTTAACAGCTGTCGGAATCCCATACGCCCATGATACCCACCCTAAATTAGGTCACGGTAACGAAACGAATTATTTTTATCTCTCGCTTAGTTTCACACGTACTTACGTATACTCTTTGTGCAATCTGCCGATTGCAAAAAAAGTTGCATACACGAGATATTTGGTATTTTCCCCAGAACGAGAGTTCGTTGTCGACGGTGCCTTGAAAATTGGCTAGCTAACTTGGTATTTTAGAGCGGATGGTTATATAGGTCAGACTACGTAATCATTATCAAGGTTGTACTTTATCGCGATCTTACGTCCAAACAGTTGTTAAAGTGCCTGTGCCACCGTAACTGCAAACGATAAATAACCAATGGAATAATAGAGTGGACGCAGTGAATACCGACGTTGAAAATATTTTGATAAGTCGCTGACTTGCGATAGCGTCGAAGTAAAACGACGAAATAATAATGTTCCGACAAAGCTTGGACGTCGAGTTAATGACGAAGAAGAAGAAGAACAATCGCTGCTTTAACGAACAGATTCTTAAAAAGTGTAAATCCAGTCATACGGTAACAGCAGATCTCGCCTTGTTTGATAAAAGAGAGAACAGGAGAGAGACACCAATGGAATTGGTGATTGGAGAGCTACCACGTTGCATGGTATAAACTTTGATTGGTCGAGGGCAATGGCGCGAAAAGTACAAACGAACAAGATACCTTCTGCACGAGTTTCGAATAGTTGGAATTGACGATTTTCATTGGTAGCTGTACCGTGCATGATTGTTAAAACAATCGAACCATTAAAAGCAACATACGCAACGTACTTAAGGCAATCGACCGTATTCTATAAAAACCGGATTTGATTCGTGTTAAGGTTATTTCGTTGCCGTATAAGAAAAAAAAACTGTAGCACTCGCATTAAGGCCACTTGTCGAAGAAAAAGCCTCGTGTTAATATAGCAGCAAACGGTGACATAGTTTGCAAGAGTAAAAAAATTGTACTCGCCGCGATATTCGGTATCCTGACAATGATACCAATCGTCGAGATGAAGCCGCATCAGTATAGCAACACCAATACGCGTGCATTGAGAGCTCTTCTTTAACGTTAACGTTGAATATTAAACGCGTTCAAATGAAAGTTTGATTTTGAAAATTGATTACCTTTGACGCTAAACAAACGCGAATCGTTTATAAGCCCCTTTTCTACCGTTAGCATTGGTCAAAATCTCATTGTCTTTGGACGAACGTGAGATTTCGCTTACTCGTAAATACCTAATGGATATATTAACAACGTTTAACGCGCATTAACGCGCATTAACGCGCATTAACGCGCCTTCACTCATTGTACGTAAATTTCCAACGCGCTTATTTTTGGTAGTTTTCATTCCAATTACGGATAGCTACGTATTCGTTCGATTTATGCGTGATCAGACTACAGTGGTATAAGCTTTACAAGCGATTGCGGCCGTTTAGATCTGTAATAACAAATCGACGTTTCAGGCGACAAAAATACAAACGTGGAAAAATAAGAGAGAGTCTTTACGTAATAGCCTTTTTACAGAACAACAAAACTTCAGGAACGAACAGTTTTCCAATTAAACCAAGAAAATTGATCGAATTTATAATTTACAGTGGCTCCAAGCGCTTAATACAAAGCGTTCTCTTTACTTCGGAGATGCATTTGTAAAGTTGCAGCGCTATAATTGAAAGAGCTTAGTTCCTGACGAGTCTACAAGAACATTGTAAAATGCAAAAGCTTCGAACGTCGTTGAATCTAAAACAGTAGGGTTAAAGTTAATCACGGTAATCCTTGCAACAAGTCAATAACTGCAACTAACCTTTAAGGAGTATTTATTAGTATCGATTGTATACTCGACGGAAACCAACACACAAGTAAAGCTATTCGAGTTTGTTTGGAAATCAAGTTTGAAATAGCAATTATGCCAATACCAATAATTCGTCTTGAATCTCACTACTCGACATTGGAACAATATCCTCATCACTATTCCGACCATCAAATAAGAATATCAATATATCCAGAGGTAGAGATAAAGAGAGGGAGAGGGGGAGAGAGAATACGCGTGGAGTGAATTGAATTTCTGTTACGTACAGAGTACCGTAGAACACAACGGCGAAATCCTCGCCAAAACCGCTCTCGTATCCCACAAACCGCTGCTCAAATATAACCGGAAAACAAGACGGCCAACACTCACTCACACACGCACGTCTGTACGCACACACACATACGTAGAACACGGAGAGATACCACCGAATTAATTCGTCGCACGCGACACGAGTCGAGTAGTGCAACCCTACTCTTTCCCTCTATGACATTTTAAAAATAAAAGCTTCCACGTGCCAGCTTGTCTATTAATACGCGATGCTATCCCTATCAAAAGCGTATATTTTTTCAAAACAAAAGGGAGAAAGGGAGAAAACAGACCACCCACGCGGCTTTCGTTCACTTGTTTATTTATTTTTTTTACGCTCGCTGAACTGCAAACTTTTCCGATACAACCCCTTGATGCACTGCGCGCGGGGATAGGGGAACTCGATAAGCCACGTGATTTTCGCGTAGCATGTACATGGCAAATGAGGCGTGATCGATTATTTATCGAGCTCTTGATTCGCTTCAATATTTAAATTGATTTTAGCCAAAGTCGTCGCAACATAAGCTCTTTGTCTTATTTTTAATGTTATCTTTCGTCCGAGTGAGCAAATCAGATATACGGAGCTTATCGAGCTACAAGAGTTTGATTTTTTCACGTGAAGCAAATGACATTTTCATCGTGAAGTTCTGGATTCGGAACGAGAGAGAGAGAGAGAGAGAGAGCGAGCGAGGAGCATTACTCGTCATTTGCCGATGACATTTTGTATTCAGCTCACGGCAGTCATTCGCAGTTTATAGCGTACTTAGCGTCGAAATATTCGTTCGGACTATTTGGGTAAATGCGCGTTGTTATTTTGAATCAAATTTTCCTACGCTTTTTCAACATTTTTATGTATATTTAGTGATTATTTGAGATAAATCCGTAGTCAAATTACGTCATTAATGCAAATAAATTCGTTGGGATATTCGAATAATAACAAACATTTTATCGTGACCTTTTTTACGCATTGCACATCGTTAACATCTCAACAGAATGTCAACCGATAATCTTGATGCACACATACGAGACCTGGCTCACAAGAGCTACCGTTTCCAGCCAAAATTACATGAAAATGTTATCGTCAACAGCGGCTTTTGTACAAACGAAAAAACGAGCAAAGCCATCAGTTTTCTCTTTTTCTTTTCATCGTAAAAAAGGAAACACAAAAAAGTTGCGAAATTCATAACAAACAACATTCACACGAGGAAACAATCTCAAAAAGTCAGGCGTGGTGCGAGAACGAGAAAAGTCGGTACTCGTATTTCCCAATAAACCGGCGATCTCTCTCTCTCTCTCTCGCTCTCGTTTCCCTCGGCTTTGGCGTTGCTATTGACGGCAAACACATACACCATACACATACATATACTCGAGGGAACTCCCCTTTCGAATAAGGTTGCAACGAACAAACGAAAAAGTTGAAGAGATCAACAGCTACGGAAGGAGAGAGATCAATGAAAAGCCGGAATTTGGGGGGTTTACCCGGAATAGATTGCGTTTGAAAGTGTGCGCGTGTGTCTGAACGCGTGGATGTAAGTACCTACACCCTATGAAATATAGTTACGCGAAGAGATCGTGTAACGTTGAACGCTAGGGAGAGACAATAACGTTTTTCCTTTCTTTTTTCTGTTTCATCGTCGCTTCATTATTCGCCCAAATGCACGAGGCGCACTCGAGAGTGAATGCACGGCCAAAAGGCCGATATTACAACACTGCGAGACAGAGAGAGAGAGAGAGAGAGAGAGAGAGAGAGAGAGAGAGCGTGCGCGCGCGAAAGAGAATCGCTCTCGATTCTTTGAGTAAACTGTGTCAGTCGTTTGAACAACCGCATTGCGGATACAATTTTGAATTCCACCTGCTCGCAAACAAATATTGCGTAAACGCGTGTGGATCTATCCTATATAATATACGAATTGTCCTGAATGAATTGTATGTAAACGTACGAAGAAAAGAGAAAAAGACAAGTTGATTTGATGTATCGGAATTTTTTTCTTTTTTCGGTTTTTGCGAAAAACTGTTCAGCGTGCATCGGGTATTGTATCTTGCATTTTTTACGATTCGATTCCGCGGTAGGAAAAAAAAACATTTTCTGTTCTCCTGTTCTATGAATACCAATGAAATCCACAAGATTTCAATCTATGCAAGGTGTCCACCCCCTCCCATCTCTATTTTGGGTTAGGTATGCACATCGATTTTTATACAGCTATTATCAGTGGAAATAATGAAAATCGTTTTATACCTCGCGACGAACGCGCGTTCGTGGAAAATTGGATTCGCAAGAGAGCGGTGTGCATATATATGTATATAGGGAGAGAGGGAGAGAAAAAAAACCGTTAAGCATCTTATAAAAAGTCCGAAATCGAAATCGATTGAAATCAAAAATAAAACGAACCCAAATCCACGAATAATTTGTAGAAAGAATATAAAAAATTGACAATATTGTCCCAAATCCCTCTGTTTCCTCCAAGGGTATGCATCGTGTGCAAATATTATCACTTTGCGTTAGAAATTCCCATGACACCTGAGGAGAGAATCGTGTTATACGTAAAATCTAAACATTTTAGAGGTATATCGTATGTGTGCGCGTGTATATCTACGCACTTTGCAATCCATTGGCGTGCTCTACTTGGGCTTTTAAGGGGAACGATTACGCGCGCGAATTAGCGTTGCATAGCGTACTACGTGTTCCCGTCGTATAAAGCGATAACCAAAGTGGATCGTTGACATTCCGTATACGCGTGCGCCCAAGTACAGATTACAATTTTATCTCGAGCTTTTTTGTGTGGTTTTTTTTTTATTTTTCCTTGGTTGCTTGCGCCTGTGCGAGTCGTTCATTAGCGTATAAATTGAATCGATTATTTGGCACGTGTGTTTACACGGATTTTCACGCGCGTGGATAAAAGGCACAATATCACCGTGTACATAGATATATATTGTCGTACTCCGATTCGAAACTAGCTCGCTGCTGCTGCTAGCTAGCTGTGTTAAGAGGTTTAAAAATAGTCTTTTTACGTTATCCGTATATTCAATCTAACGCGCTCGAGCTGCGTGTATGCCTTTTATTCCGAATAAAATGTGCTTCTCTTGCCGTGATAGTCAAATAGAAAGGGGAGAAGAATCATCGTCGCGGACGTTGCTGTATCGCGTCTTATATTTCCCTGCGTTCAATGACTTTTTCTTCTGTTCCTTTATAGCTTTGAAAGCACGCGCTTTTACGGCGGCTGTTATCGACAATTTACGCGTTCTTATAGAGATACGAGTACAAATGTAATTCGTGTAAGTCATTAACGAATCTCTATTTACGCTGTACGAAATAGGGAGGGGGTGGGGACGGGGGGGGGGAGAAGGAGCTCAGCGATGTTTTATCTAATCTGGCATCGAACGCGTTTTGATCCCTACTTTAAACTTTCCCCGCGGCACGAAAAGCAGAAGGAACAAAAAATCATCGTAAGGCATCAATCTCGATGCACATCTCACGCGTCGTAAAAGGTGTGTAATAAACCTCGAAAACACTTTCATCCATCATCCACGGTATATATACATAAACGCTAGCTCCACGTTCAATGAGTCTGCTGTATGTGTATATATATATAAATATATACACACACGCATACAATATTCCGTTATAAACCGTGGCGCGCTCTGGGCGGTTTTAGTTATAGAGCGACGTTCGATCTCCGGATGTAATGGTAAAGCTCATAAGTAAGCCTAGAACAGGCTCTATTGAAGATTAATGTACATAGAAAACTTACGTGCGTATTTGTCGGGCAACAGTAGGCGAATAGTAGACTCGTATTGTTACGATACCAAACTACGGGATAATAATCAATGTTTATACTTGACGGAAATTTGTTGTTTTTTTGCTTTTCATCGCGACGTATTTCCAAAATATAGGTAAAGTGCGATTTGCATCTATCGGCCTTTTAAATGAGGAACGAGAGAGAGAGAGAGGGAGAGATAGCTGCGAATCGATAGGTAGGTGGCTTCTTCGTTGCACTACTTGTAGCCAGAGAATCTCTAATGCGACACGTTGAGCGTTTTCATTATTGACGAAAGCACTATGCTAAAGCTTGACTTACGTGGATTCGTGCTCTATATAGGTACGTTTAAGAAGAGGTTGCGATTGTGTTTTGTACGCGAATGGAAATAGGCCGTTACACGTTGCTAGAACTCTTGTACATCGAGTAGCTTTTCAACGTCGGTTATCGTCTCTCTTTTGTTGTACTTATTTTCGCGATGCAGCTGCGATACGATAGTTCTCGTCGAGGATTGTCATCTTTTTGCTGAATACACGACCATTGAATTCTCCAAGAATAAACAGCAAAATTGTTATACGACCAAATTGGATTTGTACGAAAACGAAACGTTATCTCCAAAATAAAAGTCATTTGCAATTACAAACGGAAAAAAGAAACACAAACGTACGCAATCAGTGCCTTTGGAAAAAAAAGAAATGGAAAAAAGTCAAACTGGTCTGCCACCGGTGAATGGTCCATCATCGCATTGGATTAAATCGTGTTGCGATGAAGGGGATTAAGAGAGTTAAAATACTCGACAAAAAAAAGAAAGACTCTTTAACCAGGACGAACGCGTTAGACAAATAACAAAAATAGAAAAGCTTGCACAGGTGCTATGGATATTTTTTTTTGGTTCTTTTTGTTTTTGAAGTACCGCACTGAACGGATTAACAAGCGAACGTTTGAATAAGTTGCCTTTTCTTTTAGTATACGTATATATTTGTATATACTCCCCTTACCGAGGGTACACACAGAGTCGAGCGTGAAATGGACGCAGGGGGATATTGCTTAGAGAAAGAAAGTGTCCTGTGTCCTTTTTTTTCTTTAGTGGGGTAGGTACACAGAGACGTGTACTGCAACGATCGAACTTTTCGTTTATTGCGCGCACAAAGACTCCTGTCGTTGTTGCGCTTAGATGGGGGTTGTACAATAATGCTATTGCTGCTGTTGGTGTGCGAACAAAGTGCTCTTTGTCTCGTTCTTTCTCTATCACTCTCTCTCTCTCTCTCTCTCTCTCTCGAATACGACTTTTTCCATCACGCGGTTTACTGATAAAATTGGCAATAACACAGCAACATAGTTTCGATGACAATTAGACTAGGCAATACTATGTCCAGGATCAATCTATTACTGCCTCGTATAAATCGAAATTCAATTGGTGCAAACTCTAAAATAACTGTCACTGATGTATGCGTGTGCAATACTTTGAAAAGAATAAACAGAAAGAACGCAAATCATTAAGAGTCAAAAACGTTTTCCACAAAATTACAACAGCGCAGAGTATAAATATACACAATATACTTCCTCAGCGTAATTATTTAAACTCGCTCGCACCAAGTTGAGACAGTTGTGCAGGCGCCCTCTCTCTCTCTCTCTCTCTCTCTCTCTTTCAGTCTTGCACGCACGCCAATCAATCATCAATTATCAACGCTCGAAGGAGCACTCTAATTATTCTCACGAGCGAGAAAACGGCCAACTTTTCCCTCTTGCTCTTGACTGTTGAAATTCGACTTTCACAACGGTGGTAGCTTCATCATTTTCATTTCCAACGCGCGAGCGGCTTATCTCATCTTCTTCTCTTATATAGTGATTTTACGGAAGACCAACTTTTGTCTCGCTTGTATAATGCATCGTACGACGACGAGGATGACGAGGAGGAGGAGGAGGAGGAGGAGGAGGAAGAGGAGGACGACGACGACGACTAATTGCTGTGTATGACGGGAAACGAGTTTCGAGAATAAAAGCAATACGATTTTTTTAATGACTTGCTCGTGTCGCGCGTACATTGCGGATAGCGCGCTGATGGAGCGTCGTAATAATTAAATCTCGATTACTTATAGATATCGTTATATGTGTTATTATTCAATCGATGGGTTGGTTGTTTGCATCTAATTGAAAAGTTAAATTTGTTGCCGTTACAACGATCACAATGATCTTACTATACGTACGTATCCGATAATGCGTTCAAAAATAGCCATGGATTAAAGCCGCCCATCGAAACTCAATGTGTTGGCAATCTATTTATGCATCGAAGAGGACGAATCGCCAATGGACATTCAATTGTAACCGAGTTCGATTGCAAATTAACGCTCCGTGCGTTAAATTCACAATCCAGCAACTTTTCAAATATATACGAGTCGATACAGCACGGCAACGTGGATGACTAAAATAAATCGCTCCATTTACGGTATATAATGCAGAGACATGCGGCTTTTCATCAACGATCTACCGGAAATATCGCTCAAAGTTATCGAAGCGTAAAAACACATAAATTATCTTATGAAATTGAAAAATAAATAAATATTAAAACATGTACGTATATACATGTACGTATATATACGTACATGTGTCCCGTTCATGATCGATCGAATAATTAGCGTGGATGTTATGGGTTCACCTGCGAGCCAATTAAACGAAAGCTTAATGCATAGAGCTATCTCGTATCGGGAACCACTGACGCGTGTATGCGCGTGTATTTTTTCTTTTTAATTGTCAGAGAGCTGTAATTGATACGATGATGATTGCATCGAGGGCAACATTTGCGAAACGGTGATTTTTAGCTTTATTATATTTTCATTTTGAAAAGTTATCTTCGTTTCGCTGAGTGAAATTTTAATCATTGATTGAGAGCCATTAAATTAACTCGATTAAATCGGGACGAATACACGCGAGTCACAAGGCATTCGTACAAAGGACAAAGAGGAATTTCAGTTGATACGAGGTATTCTATCGCGAGATTTTCTACTATTTTACACGCCTATTTTCAAGCGATCCTCTCGTCAACGGTTTCCCAGTTCGCGTTGAGCTTGTACAAGCGCCGAATAATCAAATTAATTATTCTACAACCCACGAAACCTTACTGATCAATCGAGTTTTCGTAAAATCACTTGGAAAATCCGAAACGTATTTCAAGAAGTCGATTCGTTATCTCGTTGCAAAATTAGAAAAGAACAAAAAGTCATTTCATCCAGGAGAGTCGATTCATCTCTATTAGACTGTTTTAAAATGCTCGCTGTTTATTACCTATGCAAAGAAATAGTCGTCTCTTGACCCAAAGAAAGGAAAAATACTAAGAGAAAATACCGCGCTGTTGGACGGTTTGCATTATTAGTGCACGACAGTCCAAAGGGGGTGGTGTAGGATACGTGCTGCAACCAGCCAAGAAAGTAGGATTCATATCTATATACGCGAGAGTGTGCTTTGCTAGAGAGATAGGGGTGCTAAATTGAAACACTTTTCTGGTGGGATCCCGTGCACAGCGCGTTTATTTCAGCTATTTGTCGCCAGCCAGCCAGCCAGTCAGCCAACGGACAAAAAAAAGTTCCAGGGCTGCGCTACGATCGAAGAAAACCGGGCTGCTGCTGCTGCTGCTGCTGCTGCTACTGCTACTACTACTCCTTTGCGCAAGCTCTTTTCTTTTCTCGACGAGGATAAAACGTTTTCTTCGCGAGCTTAAAACTCTACTACTAGCGCACACACACTCGCACACGTGCACAAAGTTGTCTCTCTCTCTCTCTCTCTCTCTCTCTCTACATCTTTCTCCTATCGAAATATCGGATTTACCTTTCCGTTGATGCCGAACAGAGTTACTTTCATGAATATCAATGGATATTTATATACGTATTGGGCAATTGTATACGGCTTGGGATATTAAATATACCACGTATACGTTGTGTTGAATTCGATGGACCACATGTTTGAATGTTCATTATTCAGATGATTTTTCACTGGAATAATCTATTACGCCTCGAGAACAAAAAGAAGTATTGGCGTTCGCGGTAATGCTCTTTTTTCCTCTCAAAGTATATAGAAGTTCAAAGAGCCTAATCCAAATCTCGGAAGAAAACGAGCTGTACCAGTCTTTCACGATACCCAGCTTTTCGGCTTCAACTCTCTTTTTAGCACAAAGTAAAGAAGTGAATTATGAAAGCCATTCGGCAATTCTTTGGAGATTGGAAATGTAATTTTTTCTCCTAATTCTCAAATCATGTCGATTAATAATCATCTTCGTTACTCCCAAATGGGCTATTGAGAGAAATTTTCTCCTCAAAGTAATTCGCACCATCTAAAGAGTTTCATACTTAGCGAGCTGCTAATAAATCGATTTGCCAGCTGAAAAATTGAACGTTCGAAAAGATTTGGCTGTTGGCCAAATCGTATCCATCAGGACAAAGGCCGTTGACAGCCACGACCAGGCTGTTAATTCAGCTCTCCTGTGCTCGCGCGCGCATGTGTGTGTGTGTGTGAAAATTGTCGAGCAACACGTATCAAACGAGGTATAATCCACCAATACGAGGCAGCCTTATGAAGACGTTACTTCCCGTTGACGTGCGGCTTTTACGAGCAGCGACCATTCTCATCGATTGGCTTCTAAACTTTACGACCGCGATATACTATACAAATAAATGTATATACACCTATACAAAGCACCATCGTACTTTTAAAAGGTTTCTTCCGGTATACACGTATACGGGGCTCTTATTAATTGTCCGGCTTGTCAAAGTAAAAAAAAAAGAAAAATTAATAAATTTGTTTTACGAGTTTGCGCGTACCGTAGCTCTGCTGTCGATATCGACGTAATTGATTTTCCCAAACTTTTGCGAAAATGAGTTTTGACGCGCCCAAGCCACGCGCTAATGGGGAAACTGCCAAAAAAGTAAGTTTTCCTTTATTTTTGTCGTCTTTTTACGTTATTTTTGTCGGAAAACGAACAGCAGACGTCTACCTCGATAAGGAGTTTTCTTCGCTCTCTCGTCCTTCGTATAATCCATCGTCGTCGCGCAAAACTTTAGTCGCTGCAGTAGAGAGCGAGAGAGAACGCGCGCGCAGATTTTAATTAAAGAGCTTTCGATGTGACCTCGATTACATTCGACTGTCATCGCGATCTGCAGCCCTTATTAAAACGAACGAATATGTTTTTTTATTTATCTTACAGAGCGAGTTGATCAAAAGTTTATACATTCCATCGAGTTTGGTATACAGACCGAATATTAATAAGCCTGTTTTTATTTCTTCTATACCGATACTTATTTGAGTGGTATCTGGCATATGGACGGATTGGCTCTACATCGATGAAAATGTTACAAGCGGATAAGTCTGTCGGCCTACACTCAAAAATATCCCCCGTGTATTTTTTAAAAGGATACTCCTTATCGATCACTCGCGCGTGTATACGTACAATTTTCATTGAAATATAGCGTCGTGAAACACTTTATTCCGGTCAATTTGGGTGATTATCGCACAGGCGTACCTACGGATTTTATGTCGTTTTTCAAAACAAGCGTATAAGAGCGATTACAACTGATACTAATGGAATTGTTTCATTTTTGTTTCAGGTGAGTTAAAAAAGGACCTTCAACCTCTCTCGTCCATATTCAGTCTGGTTTATACGTAAGTCGATTCGAGCGTACGGTTTTAACGACCTATACATCTGAGCACAAAGTCAACTGATTTTACACTAATAACCGGCTGTACACGTGTATACGTATATACGTGTATATCCACGTGTGTGTATATCTAGCAGTAGAGTGCAATTTAGATTTCGTGCTACTCGCTTTCATTCACAGATTGATTACTATTTATCTTTGACAAATTCGAAAGCTCGACGCGCGCATACGGTTCTCGGTGAAATTGACTTACAAGGTACATACACCCATCCTCGCCTACACACACGCACATAGCAACGTCGCTTTAAACTTTGCGTTTTCATCGTTCATAAATTTCATTAGCTCGCGCCGCTCCACTATCCACCCCACTGCGCTTTGTTCATCTTTCAAGAACTACCTTCCAGGCGTACTTGTACACTTCGCGAACAGAAAGACAAACGTTAATTTCTTTAAGTTGAAGGCGTCGTGCAACATTGACAACTACGCTACAACAACAACTCTGTGATCGTCGGTTATCCGTTTGTTTGTTTGTTCGTGTGTTACCGTTGTTGAAACGAAAGCTCCAGCTATATCCCGACGGGACGCAATTATCCAAGACTATAAATCACGCGCAAAAACCCCGTCGAATAATCAGCGCAAACGCTCTCGTTGCTGCACAATAACGCCTCCCCTCTCTCGATTATGCACTACAACAATAATAACAACAACGGTGAGTTTCCTATTTTTTATCGCAGTTTTCGGAGTAGCGTGTGTTTTTGTTGTTGTTCTTTCGAAACGAAAGCTCGTTTTTTGTTTTTTTTTTACATTGCGCGAGAGAGTGCGTGGCAATTGTACAGATGTCTCGCGATTTACCGTCATTGAATTCGAAATCGCTCGAATTTACATTTCTATGAAGCATTCAAGCGATATTTCCTTCTTTTTTTACGTTCCTACAATAATGGTTTACGATGAAAAATGTAAATATGCACTTTTGAAATCGCACCATCGTGATAAATAGAAGAAGTTTACACCACACCATGAGCTTACTTGTAATTCTTTCCAATTTAATCGTAGTTTCACTAACGATCTGAGATATTGGATTTTGACCGTATCGGAAGTTTGTATAACTTGGCTACAACTATAGTTTGCGCGTTGTTATAGTTGCTAACAAAGTAATTGAGCATATAATGGAATCAATACATCGACGTGTTGCAATAAATGTTATTGCTCATCAAATTCAATTTGCAATGCAGTCGCCACTTTGGGAATTGAATTGGAAAGTCGTGAGATGGATTTTGGCAAACATTGCCTGGTATAGGCTTTCGATATAACAAAAAGCTAATGGTTCGGTACATCGGAAAAAATAGCTGGCGTGTAGGTGCTCGTCAAATAGCTTTCGCTGCCGTTCTAACTTGATAAAATTTTTGAAAAAAAAAAAAAAATTGCAAAAATACTTTTGCAGCATTGGACGTTTGCTGCTTTTTTCTTTGTGCGGAGATTTTAGTGTCCGTTGAATCAAAAAAATAAATAAATAAAAAATAAAGAAAAACCCGATATCCCAAGAGTTTATGCAGCTTTTTTCACGAGTTTGATATTTTAGCACTGGATACGTTTCGTAAAACTGCTCCAAAGGTCATTTTTATGACAAAAGCTAGCAAAAAATAAAGAAGCTCATCAGTAGTTCACACTTGATAAATGTTTTGTTTTAATTTCTCTCGAGTAACGTTCTCTCGAGCTTTAGTTTTTCCAGTTTACACAGTAACGACGAACATAGACGAACGAGCTAGCTTACAGGTCATTTTCTCCATATAGATGAGCGTGCAACATGCGTGCAGTAGAAGTGAATTCTCATTAAACGCAATTATGTAACTTTCCTTCCATGGATGATCTCATGCGCACGGATCTCGCGATATATATGTATATCACAATCATCAAATGCACATAAAAGAACTTTTCAAATCTCTTTAGTTTCATTGAGTTAAATTTGAATTTTATTAGTTTTCCAACTCTTCTTCGTTTTTTTTCCCCCTCTTTCTCTCTCGCGCAGCGCTAGACTTGAAAAACTTTTTTTTTTATGTCCGGCGCGAAAGAGAGATTCCGCTCCGTGGAATCTCCAACAAACCTAATACCGTCGTATACGCAAAGCTACTGAACTTGTATAAAAAGAACTTCATTTAACATTTTGAAGCGAGGAAATAAAACTTGCGGTGACTCGTACAATTTTCAACTCCATCAGCGATTCCTTCTTTACGCGTGTGTGCTTTTTTTTACCTCGTTCTCTCTCACTTTGCATTTGCAAATGACTAATTTCCGTGGAAAGTTGACAGAACGAAACATAAAATTGTCCATGTACAATCATTAAGCTTCCGACAAAGCGAAAACTATTTCGTCCGTGGTCTATAGCGAAATCCAATGCATAGTTAATTCGTCTGCAAAAGCCATTTTAATTAATCTACGACTTCCCGCCAGTGGTGGAGGCAATAAGATCAACCTGCTAATCCGATTCTTTTCTCCCTCGTTCTCTCTCACTCGGGCCAACAGATTATTCGCTGCAATTCTGTTTCACGAGTCGACAAACACATCCCTCCCCTTCCTTTTTGACAAAAAAGTAATTTACAGGCCGTTTATGTCGTAATGGCCCAAATGCCTCAAGCTTCGAGCGACCGTCCAACCAATGCACGATCGATCGATGGTTTTGGCTGCAACTATGGTTACACGCACGTATATCTATATATATCCATCAACTTGGGGATACGATGTGAATCGACGCGGGTGGAGAAGGCCTCTCTAATTTAATAAGCAATCTGCTTCATGACTCGCTTAGCTCGTCGATGCTTCGGCATCTACGTTCATTTCTATTCCCCGCCGTCGCCCATCGTTTTGTTCCGTTCCGTTCGTTGGCTTTGTTAGCGATTCAAATTTCTCGCTGATTTTTCGATTCAAGTTCTTTTGAGAACGCGAGTATTTCGATCCACGACTACAATTTAAACGACGGACGGTAATCAGCTTGCAATGAAATATCGCGTTTCCGGGTTGAATATTACTGCCTCGACGCCACACTCCAATTCGTGCAAATGTCAAACTGATGTGCAAAAAATAAGAGTACGTATACGTACGAATAAAGGCATAGGATATAGCTGACCTCGTTAAACGTATAAATAAATATAATGCGTTCGATAATAAATTTGCAGTACGATACACGCTTCGCTAATGAATACGATATATTGCATATTCAAGTTTAACAGTATCTGAAGAGAAAACAAGTATAATAACCTCGGTAATAACTCTCAATGTAATCCCCTTGTAAACTTTTGCATTTTAATATTATTATGGTACAACGATATAGCAACAATGCGACAGAGCAAGACAGAAATATATAACGAGCTTGTTACCCTGTTTTACCCTTTTGCGCAACATTAGCTACCGTGCAACGGAGTATTATATCTCTAAACAGAACAAACAACGGAGCACAGCGGAAAAAGCTATACCTCGATTATTCCTCGTACTTATATTTTTTGCCTCTTCGTACAGATTGGAATATCCAATTATCGTCTAGTTAAATTTTGCATTAGTTTCAGTGTCTTTTTGTCACACGTGTATCCGTCAAATTACACTACCATTCATAATTTCATTAGAGAGTGAGAGAGAGGAAGGAGGGGGGGGGGCGAGAGTTGGAGAAGAAGTTTGAAAAATCTTAAAAGAGAAAGAGAGAGAGAGAGAGAGAGAGGGAATCTGGGTCGATACTCTCTCTCTCTCTCTCTCTCTCTCTCTCACCATCAGCAGCAGAGGCAAGCAGCGGCAGCGTTGAAAGATTAAATTCCAACGTAGCGACTTTTGCCTCTCTTGTGCGAGAATATTTCGAGCACGTCGCCGGAAAGTCATTCCCGCTTGTTTTCCATTGGCGTGTTACTGTGCAGAGTAGCACATGCTTCCTCCTCTCTCTCTCTCTCTTTCCCTCTCATTCTTTGATTTGTTTTGTTGTTCAACGCCTTTGCGGCGTATTTCGCGCTACTCGCCGGATTTATCGGTGACTCTCTTGTTTTCTTTCTTTTTTTCTCTTTCTCTCTCTCTCTCTCTCTCTCTCTCTCTCTCAGCTTCATATTTCCCGTGTCGCACTACGCTGTGCTCAGCTGCTTCTGAAAATCTATGGAATTTATCGTCCGTGTGTGTACGAGTGCGTGTACATTGTTTTATGCCGCCTCGTAAATGATACATTATCCCAAAGCTATTTCCTGGCTAGCCTACAATAAACTAGGAGGGGGAGATTACACGTCACGCTCTAATTAATCAATTGCATTCGAGAAGAAGAAGTAAAAAAGAGAAAATTCGTTTAGTGCCAAGGACGTCGGTTAATAAAAGCTTCTATTTCTCTTTACTAAGGTGAATTAACTTGCAACCAACAGCCTCCCTTAGCTACTGATATTGAGTTTGCTTTTAATTTTCCGCTCTTGGCGTTTCCAACCTTCTTTCTCCGCCTCCCCCCCCCATCTTCCTCCTTCTATAAATATATATCAGCTCTTTGTTTCGTTAGCTTATATATTCCTATGCGTACATAAATATATGTTATGACGCTTTGGAAAATTGAATCAGTCTAGACGTAAATTTGCCATTTCACTTTTAGACAAGTCGATGTGCAATTCTTTTGACTGTACGAGCAATCGATATCAATTTTATACGCGTCATTTCTTCTTCTGCTGAATCGTTTCGGTTTTTTTTTATTCTCGGTGGCTCAAAATCACGCTCGGATTTTTTTCCATTTTTGCTATTCTTCGCGACAAAGAAAATAATTTTCCTAATACGCTTTCGCAGTAAAAAACAATGGAAAAAAAGCAACGCTAGTCAAGCGATAAACAAGCGAGTGAGCGAGACGCTCCAGTAAAATCGTAATTCACGCGCGCTCGCGTGGCAAAACTACCGCTTGTAAAAGTAAATCAAACGAAAGTGCATTTTCATCGCGAATTACGTCGTCTGAAATTGCCAAAGTATAAGAATTACACCAAGTCTGTACACGTATATATATATAACGCTTTCTCGATCAAGTCTTAGTTCCATAGAGTAACAATAAGAAAGATACGATACAACAAGGCAAACAATACACACCTACACGGTGTTTAGTGTGTAGTAGCTTGTGTTGGGCCAAAGATAAACGAGAAAAGCGTTCGATCCCGCATACATACGGAATTTACCAAAAGTTTGCTCGCGTCGCCGTCGTCGTTGATCGAACGTTTAGCATATATATGTATATCGAATGGAAGAACTCGGAGAGAGGGAGAGATCACACACAAAAGAGAACTCCGGATACGGGTATAGGTGGGTGGACGAGAGCGTTTGTGCTAATGGCCGTGATTTCGCGCAACCAACCGAGAGTAACTGAGAGAGAGAGAGAGAGAGAGAGAGAGACAGAGAGTTTAAATTGATACGCTATGCAGCCGTTATTCGCGCGGGCTACGCCGAAAAGGATTATCCTTCGTAATGAGGATGCTTTAATGGAGTTTTAAGTGCTTTCTTGCGCCTTTGTGCCCATCAAATTCATTGGATTTTCACCGAGTCGAATTTTGTCCTATCAATAAAGTATATATATATACACACACATACATCCGAATCCGTTTAATTACTTTTCTCTCTCTCTCTGTGGCGGCAATTAATGAGCTATGCGCCTGTTGAACGCCACGAAAAATGATTGGAATTATTGTTTCATGAAAATTAATTCGTGCCCTGGCATGCGATTTATATAATACAGTGAATTGAATTCGCTTTGATGGTTAGTTTGATCATCATTCAGGAGCGTGGCAAATTAAATTGAATAATGCCGGATGCGATTTTGATATTTAACGAATTTCAGGATATATTTGGAGATTAACGTGACTACTATTTGATTTTTAAAACATGTATACAAGTGGTAGTTGAAAAAAATGGAATATTTAAAATTCGTAATCTAGTATTGAATATAGATTCTGTCAGGTATAATCCAAGAGGGAACAATTATAACGCGACGATGCGCACACTCGTCTTCGAGCTTGATAAGAACTTTGTCGTATCGGTTATTATATTTCGATGTTTACGTTGGAATTCAACGATAAAATCTTTTCATAGATGTATAGAGAAGAAATAAAACGTAAGCAGCTTTCAACCGACAAGAATTCCAGATGAAAATTCCAATGAATATGCACTTGTCGAGTTCACGCACGTAAGTCGCGTAAAACCACAACGTACAACACAATGGTTTTTCAACAATCACTCGATTATTCTGTAACGTTGTCAAACATTTGTCGTACAACATAAACAAATAAATAAAACTATATATATCTTATAAGAAAAATAGTGCTATCCGCGAAAATAAAATAAATATAGATATATTCCCTCCGTCCAACCCCCTTCAAATGTCGCGACGTAAATTCGTGCCAAGGCAGGATCGCGTGGTGGTGGCGGCAGGGTAGCCGCCTGCTTGCTATCGATTAACGAGCTAGAAAGAAAAGGTATAGGCGTGTGAGTAAGAGAGATAGAGATAGAGAGAACGAGTGAGAGAGGTAGAGATAGAGATAGAAAGATCGAGAGAGAGAGAGAAAGAGAGAGAGAGAGAGAGAGAGTGGGGGTAGTAGTGGTAGTAGTAGTAGTAGTAGTAGTAGTAGTAGTAGTAGTAGTAGTAGCAGCAGCAGCACCGGCGAACCGTCGGAGTAATCGATCCTGCTACTACCTATACCTATAGACCCCCAAAAGGAGTACACCCACTCTATACTCTCTCTCTCTCTCTCTCTCTCTCTCTCTCTTAATTTAGTGAAATTTCTTATCCTTTATTTTTACGTTCGTGCTGACCCAGCGAGCGTCAATTACGTATCGTTCTTTTTTTATTGCCGTTGAATCTCGTATACACGATGGGGAGTTTTCTTTTTCCGTGTTTTTATTACTTAAGTTTGATCATGTGATGAAATTTCGCTTTAGTACACACCATTAGAGTTTTTACGATGATAAGTTATTAGAGATAATCGTTTTGCGTTATTAAGAGAACAAACTTTTTTTGTTGAAAGTTAAGCGTGTAACCAATTTTTAATTTCGAAATCGATTTTTTCCCCGAAAAAAAAAGCTTTCATTAGAGAACTTCATAACTTATTTAAAGTGAATTCATTACGAGATGTAAAAATGATCAAAGTTTGTAAAATGTTGCTACGATAAACGCGAAATGCACGTATACAAATCCGATTCAACGTTAAATTTTCAACTCCGTATCTACTTTAGCTGAAGGAAAAAACCAAATGATAAACTCGATTGCTATGTAATAAACTCTTTATACGCGTGTGTGAAAGACAGAGTGAGAGAGAGAGAGAGAGAGAGAGTGAGATAGACAGAGTAAAACTCGAAATTGTCGAGTTAACAGTACGCGCGTGAAATGTTTAGTCTATAACGAAGTACATTTAGTTAAGTCCATTAAGGAACTTTAATCTGCTTTCGCACGGGGAAGGGGGATGAAGGGACGCGTATGTAGGCAAATTAAAGGCGGACGCAGCAAGCGCGCTCTCGAATGATTAGTCGCTCTAATAGTAACAGTGAGTTTTTTTGTTATTCTCTTTCTCGCTCACGAAAAGTAAACTAATTTTCCAATAATTAATCGTGGAAGAAAATTTATTGGCCCACGCGCGTACGCATTCGAATAAAGAGTAGAGCAGAGCGAAGCTGAGAGAAAGAGAAAGAGAGAGAGAGAGAGAGAGAGAGAGAAATCGATACGTAGCGACCTCAAAACCGCAGACCGAAAAACAAATACGTATACGTATACGTCCTATACGTCGCATCGCGGAGCCCTCGATTGAAACTCGACCGCTACTAGCGATATTGCCTCTTTGGCTTCAGGGATGTATCTTTCTTTTTTACTCCCTCTCTCTCTCTCTCTCTCTCTCTCTCTCTCCCACTGTAACCGATTGGAATTTTGACGAGCTTGTAAATTTCAAGTCTACGATCGATCCAACGCAACTTTACCGTCAAGGATGTGATTGATGTCAAATTGTCTATCGCGAACAACATAGTAATCAAGGTTTAATTGATCGGATTCAAATGCAAGTCGAACGAGCTATTTTTAATTCCTCTCTCTCTCTCTCTCTCTTTCTCTTGCGTGCGCGTGAACATGCAGTTGTACCTACATTAGCGTATTGTTGATTTAGAATAGTGTGATCGATCCGAATCGAATCCCAAGGTTGCCTGTATGTTATCCCAATGGACGTGATCTCTGCAATGCGGGACTTACGTTAATTGCGTTCTTCTGTTGAGATAATTAACAACGAGCGCAAAAAAAAAAGTTTCGTCTTCCGTTCTGGCAATTGACCGAGATTAACGTAACGCACGAGAGAGAGAGAGGGTCATATTCTAAATTGAAGTCCACAAGAGAGAGAGAGAGAGAGAGAGTGTAGCATACGGGCGTCGGCTAATTAGGCTTGAAAAACAACAAGCGAACGAATGACAATGGACCGCGAGGCTTTTGTTATTTATGCATTGTTAGAATAACTCGCTCGTGTCCTGGATCCTTTGTGATTACGCTGCTTGCATGATGGCGCGTTGTATCGCACGTCGTCGGCTTGCCAGATTGTTTAATACCGCATATGTGTATTATATATATCTTTGCTGGTGTCTTCAAAATGCGATTACCTAAAGATCACTTTAATGGATTTGATGGATCTTTGTAACTCGTAACAGCGTCGTTATTGACGCTTTTCTCTTTTATTCGACGATCACAAGGGGTCTGCCATTCTTTTTGTCAGCGAGATCAATTAGTTTTTTCTGTTTTATTTTAATTATTTTTTTTATGTACAAGATTGCAACGAAATTAAAAATAAAGCCACGATAATAAAATTCTGAAATATTGGCATGTTTTTCGAATGCGAATACATATTATTGACCGTTTTATTAATACAAAATTCATTTTACTCGAATTTTATTTCACCGCGCAATTCCATTATTAGAATTATTGCAGTGCGCTCTTAAAAGCCTTGCCAACGGACGAAACACGAAGCTTTTTTTATAAATAATAAAAACGTTGAGCAAAATTCGCGTAAAAGCAATTTTGATAGCAGATACGCGATATGCGAATTAGCATTAAACATTTAATAGTCTGACAGCCTGGTACGTTCACTTTGATACTCCGACGTACATACAGTCGTTTCGTTAAAAAATAAAATTAAAAATAGCAATATATGGCAGCTACAAATTTATGTAACCGCGCTTCAGCAGCGTATTTCTTTTTTCTTTGTTGTTGTCGTTGTTCAACTGTCACTTTGAATTGAAGCGAGACGTTGGTATATGTACATATGGAGAAAGGGGGAAGAGAAAGGGGGGCGTTAAGTGGTCGACCAGGACCAGTCGCGTTAAGTGCGTTTACACGTGTCGACGGGCGCGTGTGTGCACCTGTACATGCATTTGACATTAGCGCGCGTGAGGTTTCCATTCGCCACCACTGCCGTTACCATGCACGTATGTATGCTCGTATACATGTCAGTTTGACTGGTAATTTAGAGGGTATTTTGAACACGGATAATTAACTATTTGACGATGAGCTTTTGCGATTAGCCATGATTCTCATACGCTATATTTCATCAAGTCAATAGTATTATAAGCGCGGCTTTCAGAGATATAAGTCACCTTGCAAAGAGATTAATGTAGCCAGCGTAAATATTTCAGTGATAACTATAACAAGTTACATTTTGGGAAACCGTGGATTGACGTTTTAACGATGAGTTTACTTTCGTTTTAATATTGGCGCGGCTTTGTAAAATACTGCCTAGTAAATGTGTTCGTGTATATATGTCAGCTGAAATGCGATGTTAATTCGGCATCTGATTGTTGCGCGTGGTACCGTGATGTTAATGCATTTCCCGATATATACCAGAGCCGCGAGAACCAACTTCTCTCTCTCTCTCTCTCTCTCTCTCTTTCGCCAATTAAACATTTAAATAACGCTATGCTGCGAAACTTTTGATCGATTGAAAATTCAATTTCAAAGCGCTACTATGAAATGTCCCAGCAACTTTTCTGTTTGTTTTGCGCTTCGTTCTACTCGCAAAGCTTACCAACGCACTAGTTTACAGTTTATTTATACATTGCAGTTTGGTCAAAAGAAAAGAAAAAAAGTACTCGATTATTGATTTTTCAAAATACAGGTAGACGAATGCCGTGATGCAAAGGTAGCTCGATATGCGAGTATGCAATAAAACAAAATATCGTCCGTAGAAATGTACGTAGATACGATCGCTTAACAATTACGTTAATTCCACGTAAAATATTAATTTACGAAAACTACTACGAGGAATTCTATGTATCGAAAAATAACAGAAATTCAATGCGCTTTATGCGTATATCCACGTACCGACAACAATTTGACGATATTGTTGAACAAATTAGGGAAAATGTCACACCTTATCTATCGCAAACATTTCACCATACCAGTGCGTCCATAACTAAAAATTAGATAGTCAAACAAATCAAGGCGACGTTCCTCGCTCTCGTTGTACGATATAAAAGAAAAATCTATCTCTTGTATGTTCGTACAAGCAACGTACACGTGACTGAAAATTCCGACAAGCTAACTATTATCAAGCTCGCGCGAGGTAGAGATGACGTTAATAAGCTTGCGCGTGAAGCGTTGGTAGCTCGATATATACACGCGCTTTAATCACGTTTGTCGCAAGCTCTCTCTCTCTCTCTCTCTCTCTCTTTCGCACCATCACCACCACCACCATCGTCGTAGCAGCCGACCCCGGGCAAAGCCTCTCTCTCTCTCTCTCTCTCTCTCTCTCTAGCCTGGGCAAAAGTCGGCGTTCCTTCGATCGCCTAATGACGACGCTACCTTGTACTCGGCTGCCTATATCTATCTGCCCTCTTTTTTTCTCTTATAGACTAAACTACGTAACAAGGTTCTTTTTATTTGATTGCAAAGCAGCGTTCTCTTGGTATTTTGCATTCTGTCGATATGAAAGAAGGTGCGGAAAGCATTAATAAAAGAAGGTTGTTATCTGGGCGAGAGAAATTGATACTCTCACAATGAAATTGCACGCCTGCCGCGGAAAGCTTGAGAAATTTATATTTTTCTCTCGATGTCGTCGTCGTTGATGTTGTGCATAACAACAAAAAAAACAACAACAAAAGATAAAAGACACAAAAAGGGAACAATGCTATCGAAATATTTATCGTCAAACGAATACGAATCTACGTGCACCGCACAATTAATGCTCGTCAAAATAATGTCACTGAGGTTGTTTGTTTTCTTTAGCGTGTACTTATATATTAAAGCTTTGTTGTATAACAACGAAGAGAACATTTCAATACACATCGTTCGTTGATGAGAGAAAGAGACAAAGTAGAAACTAGGTTGGCGCGCACAATAACGTATATAGTAGATAGATAAAAGAAGCCTTGACACTGACAAGCGACGTCAATCGGCAGGGTGCCAAGATCCTTGAGCGATTTTCTATTTTATTTTTGTTTGTTTTTTTTTTTACGATAATTTCGTTCATTTTCTATAAACGTATATGGGGACAAATATATGTATATATATATATTTTTTCTTTATTACGATTGGGGACGTTATTTTCATTATTCGTCGTCGTTTTGTCCCTATGGCAGCCATAAATGGAGAGATTATCCAGGCGTTACCATACGGAACCGCTGCACATCTGTGATCGCGTATATCGTATGTACTGTCGGGAAAATTAATGGACTTCAATAAGTCGTACTGGTACTGCTACTAGTGCTATCGACTAGTACTGTCGACGATGTTTTTTGTTGGGCGCACTCTTGTGCTTGAATTTACCAGTTTGATGAGCTTCTACGATTATATCGCCTTTTTAAAAGTGTGCGCTATGCGAAGTGCTATTGATGTTTTTTTTCTCTCTCGACGGTTTGCTTTTATCGTGTGTCGGTTGAATATTACGATGGCAGCCTACAAAAAATAGTAACGAGAGCGAATGATCGGGGAAAATATCGACGGATGGTCAGTGTGATATTTCAGTGATAAAATAATATATTTTTTCAATGTCTTCTTTCATATTCGCAAAATATTTATAAACAAACTTTTTATATGATGTGGAAAAATAAATTATGAATGTGCCACATCTTTACCCGCACTGCTATTTCAGCCGATAATCGAATAAAAATGAAAAATCCCATATGCGTAACTCCGCAAAAATTATCGAAAGACATTTTAACTGAAAAATAATAAAGAAAACTCGTTGGCATTTTTATGATTTTATTATGATACGTGAGCTACGGTAAATGTTTGTCGAGGTAGGTGTTAGAGTAATGGAACGTAAATGTGATTTTTACATTAAAAATTTACGAGAACTCGCACATTGGCACGAAGATAATAAGAATGAAATATTTTAAAATCAACACTAATTATAAATTTGCGTTGAAAATAAAAATGAAAAGAAAGGACGAACCAAGTACTTTAATCGTTCATTTGAGTTGATGAATCCTACCGTTCACGTACTAATCTAAAATTCAATGAAGATACGATCGGGGAAACTAGACAAAATGTGTTAAATATTGGATAGTCTTAAAGTAGGCAAACAGTAAGAAATAAAGAAAAATCGTGCTTTCTTTGCTTAACCACGTATGCTTGGAGAGAATAATGGATAAAATCCTTGGGCACGTACAGACTACGAGAGAGAGAGGGTATGGAGTATCTTAAGAGACTTTCAATGAGGCCCGATAACCCTGTTATGAAAGCCAGCGTGCGCTCAACCCTCCCAGCGCAATATAATACTTTAAAATATGCTGATCACTACGATTTTTCACATTATCGAGTGCTTATCGAGCTCGCTCGTTCTGCATTTTCCGCAATATCGTACACACACCATTTCAAATTATAAGCAGCTTTTCTCTTCGATTCACTTGCAACACTTGGCCTGTAAGGAAAAGAAAAACGACGAATTATCATCCGTTGGGAATGTACCATTAATAAATTGACTGTATATTATAAAATCGGGTCTCTCTTTTATGTCTACTGATAATTCAATTCCGATTAAGCGATTTTTTTTCTCAACTCGAGTAATAAAAGCTTTATTACAAGCTGCTCCGGCTCGTTCATCCGACAAAAGCATTTCCTTGTGCGTGTTCTTTTCTCTTTGTCTCTCTGCTCCCAGCGAAACTTTGAGCATTGATGATTTATGTGATACGATAGAGACTGCTACTGCTGCTATGTATAATAGATTCTTTTATTATGCGAAAATGAACGTTGACTTTTACTAGATATTTTATTACTTTTGTTTTCTCGCTCGGTATAGGTCAACGTTGCGTTTTGAATAGTGACAGAAATTTATTATCAAAATGAACGAGGAAAGGAATTATGATTTTGTTTGAAAGACGTACCGACGTTAAATTCAAACGAATTAAAGTTTTCGTAACAAAAGTACTAATGCTTTATAATTATTATTTACGAGTCGTTTTATATCTTGGGATCGCCAGTTTACACATTTACATCAACCAGCAAAATGAAAACATTTTGTCGGCATCGATAAAGAGTTAACCATCTCGATAATTTCTTCTTCTTGAAAAAAAATTAGAACCCACGTGGCAATTAAACTCGCTAACGATTCGAAATGAACGTGCCGATACCTTAAAAATGTTCTCTCTCGCTCTATTCGACTACCACGTAGCGTGACCTCGTATAGCCTGAAGGGGGTTCTTAACACCCTCGTTCTTCGAGCTTTCAGTAGTAAAGAAAAGAGGAAAGTAGTAGTGGTGGTGGTGGTGGCGAGAAACAATGCTTGCAATTACCGAGTGGCTTGTGAGAGTATAAAACCGAAGAAAGAAATTTGACAATGGCTCGTCGAAACGAGAAAGAGAGAACGAGAGAGAGAGAGCGGATTATTACTTTTTTTTCAAGAAAATGTCAAGAATCAGCTGATCTTTTACTCGACAACGTTGTTTGACTAATTGTGCAGAGCAAACGAACAAGAGGAGCGTGAGAAGAAGAAGAAGAAGAAGAAGAAGAAGAAGAGCCGGAGGAGGAAGAGGAGTCCTCATGCTTGAAAAGCTGTGCGACAGATGTGCAGAACGCCTCGCTCTCTATCTCGCGCTCTATCTCTCTCTCTCTCTCTCTCTCTCTCTCTCTCTCTCTCTCTATCTCTCTCACTCTCTAAAAGCTTCTACTTGATGATATCACACTCTGATGCGTACAGACTGTCTTGTTAGTTGGTTCTGCTTCTTTTTTCGGGCTATATAGTCTGTTAAGAAATGCCTTGGGAGATATGTTTCTTTTTTAGAGAGGTCACATGTTGAGTTGACTCAAGTGATGAAACTGTTTTATCAAATATCTTGTTACAACGAGTTAAATTGACGTTAAATAGCTGCTTTATTTTGGTGTGTTTTATGGCATGTTTTAACAAACTGCTCAAGTACGAACGGAATGCTTCGATCAAAATTACTATTGTGCGAATAACTTTTGTACGGTTTGTTTCTTTAGCCAACTTAATTGAAACCAAATAGTAGTATTCGTAACGATAGCGATGTTTGTCTAATTAAATACGCACACATAGAACTATCGTATCAGTCTGCAACGGTATAATGGAATTTCTTGGTTTCTCTTCCTCCTTAGCATTTATTCAGATTCAAGTTTTATCTTAATATATTATCATATTTGATACGACAATTACCGTGAATCTGACGGCTTAATTTAAAGTTACCAGTTCTTTTTCCCCGTCTTTCGCTTGCATCCCCTCGCGCTAAAACATCTGCTCGCTGCCATATTTCTATTTCTTTCGAGCAGGGGTTTGCACGAGGGTTTGCATTGAAAATACACTACCCTCGACAGCTGCTTAAAAATTATATAAAAATAAATGTCAAAAACCTAGGGCTAGTTTGACCACCGTTAGAAACCGGCACATTTTATTAACGACGAATACCACGGATTAAAAGTAGTTACATTGATAAAGTAAAAAAACCGAAAGCCTTATTAATCGTTCCTCGTCTCAAATTCTCTTAACGATAAGCGACGTTTCCAATCGAACGTTGTATATTTTACGACGTAATGATTTTTGTTAATTTAAAATCTATCGGTGCACAGCTCGGTGATCTACCTGAATTGGTTCGGATCGCTTGTTAGCTCGCAAAGTTATTTTAAACCGAACGATATTATTGACAATGAAGAGACACTGCAACGTTTATTCAATGAAATACGTTTAAATTCAAAAGCCTATATAATTTTCCAAATATTTTACGAGTCCAACAATCCCAGCCAACCACATCGTCGTCGTTTCACAAGCATATTTAGCTTTATGTAAATATATAGCGATTTACAAAAGGCACTTTACAATGTACGAGGCTTTTAATCAAACGGAAATACCTGCGTATGCCAATGCGTGTAAGTGTACACACGATGAAATATATTGTTTATCGATAAGCAATGTAAAATGATAACGATTTTGGCTGTTAAAGGATATACTTCGTCAGATTTCATTCGCGCGCGTTCTCATGAATATTAATTCGTTTGCACTTTTCCGTGGCGGCGGATACTCTCCATTTATTCCCACAGCGCACTTTTATAACCGACTACCAATTGGGATAAAATGAAACAACAAGGTTTGACTGGAGAAGAGGAGAAGATATTTTCTTTTAAAATAACGTCATTCGGGTATATACACGGTAGAATCGTAGAATAGCGCTTTACCGAGCAGCGCTGGAAAGAACAACAAAACGTAAAGTTTAGCTTTTAGGACGTCGTTGACATTGTCGCGGAAGTACGCTTGCTGCATGGAAATTTCAAGTTTTATTAGGGGCGTTTTCGTGTACGATACCCTCTCTCTTTCTCCCTTCATCTTGCTACAATAGAAAATCTGGCAAAGGATATTATGACGAATATTGTTCTGGCGCGCGCTCTCTCTCTCTCTCTCTCTCTTTCGTTGGGCAAAATTCAACGACTCTTAACGGAGAGTTTGAAGCACGAGGAAAATTGAAACAAAGCTTAGCGATACAATCGAATAGAGATTTTTCAGGTGCCTTCGCCGTCATCCTTAACCTCTTGTACGTACGGACACGATATTCCACGGATACTTGTAATTTATTCGCGAGATTCACTATTGACGGACAACTTCCATTGTGCACCTATCTAAATTACAGTTCGCTTTATTTTATTATGAACGTATATTATAGGTGCGTGTATCAGCCGTTTCATTTAATTATAGACTCGATTCAATAGCTTGCGATCCCTTGATAGGGTTTAATAATCAATGTACGTTTATAAATTACTAATAATAATCGCTACTCTGCAAGATGAGTATAAAAGCCCAACTCTATACACAATGATTAGTTGATTCTCGTTGTACGGCTAATTTGCTCGTGGGTTCTAGAAACAGCATCGGGGAATTCTACGATTATTATTATTGCACAACGTGAAATTTCGCAAACGAAGCCGACTTAGCTTTCACGATTTTATGTAAATGATATTGATATAAAAGCAATCAAAAAACAATGCAAACATGACGTTCCACGTGCTGTAAAATACTTGATCCTCGGTCAGGCTACGACCAAGATACACACCCGAGTAATTAACCACCTCGGTTAAAGAGTTTCATTCTCCCTTATAACTCATCGCCAACCAAGACGAACGGTGAAGCACACTTTTAAAAAATCCTTTCGAGCTAATTGTCGGATCCGTGGAACAATCTCTTGCGGGTAGCGGACAGCGGGCAATGCTCCAAAAACCGTCCAACTCCTCATCTTGGCAAGTATGCTGCGCGCACTTCATTTTCCCTGAGTTACAACCACTTTTTTTCTTTTTCCTACTACTTCGTGAAGTGCCAGAGATGAAGTGGTGGGCACGGCGCAATTCGAGTGGGAGCAAGAAACTCGGGTGTCACCCGTGTTGGAGCAAGCCACCGTCTCTGTCGCGTGCTATTAACGAGCGAGTAGGGCTCAAGGATTTCGAGTTTCCTCCATCCCTTATTTCAAGTGAGAATTGTACGTTGGCTGTTTGTTTGTTCTGCGGTTTATTGGCGAGAGGGAGAGAGAGGAGGCGGGGGGAGGGGTAGAACCTGGAAAAGAGCTTTTCACGGTAATCGGATTATTGATCTTGACACGGTGAGAAGGTCTATTTCGTTCATGAAAGTCGAGCTTTTGAACAAAAAAGTAAAAGCAACCTTATGAGTTTTCACACGTATAAACGCGTGCGTTTTGAAAATATCTTTTTACTCTCATTTTTTTAGTCGATGTAATATCCGAACTAAACTACTGTCGATGAAAATTTGTTCGATAAATACTGGAAAGACATTATTATCGTGCAATTAACATTTGAAGATATCGAGATGGGCGTATCTGAGAAAAAATAACGCACGATGCTCAAGAAAACGAAACAAATCAAAGTTTGGTCGTTGGTAAATAATAAGGAAAAAATTTCGTTAAACTTTCATGTGTATAGGACACACACACACGCACACACACACACACCGAGATACACATACCTACATCGGACACGTATTCCTTAAATCAGCGTAAGCAGCAAGGAGTAGGAATTTACGGTAGGTTAGAAGTGGAACAGCAGTAATTTGTCATTCGTGTGCGACGACGTGCAAGCCGTATATATAGTGTCATTTCGTTTGCGGCTTTTTATCGTCGAGACATTAAAACTCCCTCCCTCTCTATCTCTCTCTCTCTCTCTCTCTCACTCTCGCGTCTAATTTGCGGCCGGAAGCCATGCTACGGCGTGAGGTATTATTAAAGTTTGTGCTTCTCTTTTGATCTTCGTGGTCGTAGGAATGCTTTTGTGTCTATTTGCATGAGTTCCGGAAGAAAAGCTCGTGGCTTTACAGCATTCTGCTCTCTCTCTTTCTCCGTATATGGAGTTGGCATTGTTCTCTCGGAGCTACTACTGGGGCTTTTTCACGTATTTACACGCCGGAAGAAAGAGGGTGAAGTAAGCTTGAGAAAGGCAATGTAATGAAGCTCTCATTCGTTGTAATGTTTATTCATTGAGCTTCCTCGTTGAATAATTGTAAACAAATTATTTTCCTACAAAAGTTTGCTTACTTGGAGAAAATATGCATTTTTTCGACTTTGGAATGAATCACGAGTTTGATGTTCAACTTTATTTGACTTTCGGATTTTTCAACGAGGAATTTAGTTGGTTATTTGAGATGGAGAGCTTTTTTAACCTATTATGAAAAAAAACGTTACTCTGTTAACGTGCTAGGAAAGAAATGTTATCTCATAAATAGTCAATTAGTTTTGTTTTTTGTAAGAAATTTCTTTGCTGTCTGCTGTCATTTTGCAAAACGAAACGATGACCCTTGCTGTAATACAAATGCACCGATGCGTAAAAAGCTATTCTAAAGGCAATGTTGACAATTTCTATTTATTGTATATATATATATATATACATAAATAAAAGGTAGGAAAGAAAAATGTAGCGCACGTATTTACGCAATATCTCGAATTTTATAAAGTTTAACCTCGTGATGCCCATCTAACATCGTTATAACCCCTCGGCGCACACAACTTTATGCTTGGGCATCGGAAGAGAATGCCATAAGAATAGCGATGCCGGTGCTATAAATTCTTCCGAAATAGCTCAAGCAAGTGAAGGAAAAAAAATGCAGTAATAACGCCCAAGGAATTTTTCCGATAAATCGTTATTTGCAACGCTGTGCCTAACTACTTAAGAGAGAAAGACAAGTACTCGCGAAAGCCCTATCAATTAGTTGAATAATCTAATTAAAAACGAAACGAAGCTCGATTGCAACAACGATACGCCAAAATGAACTTATTGGACGAACACGCACACACCCATATACACATCATTTTAGTATGGAAGAAAATAAACTAGGTAACGTAACAGAGCAGACGCTTAATGATCTTTTTATTTTTACCCCGCGAGCATTAGTAGTAATTTTTTTTTTTTTTTTGTTAGAACGAACGGGTGGTAGTAACCTATCTCGCACGAGTAGATTATAATCAATTTTGTACAAGTTAACTCTCGTCTCTTGTTTTATTAATTTTCCTGCTATTTCCAGCAGATCTTGCGGTCGTTTCCACTATACGTATATACGTACAATTTTCTTATTATCGTGCGACTGCTTTAAGAACATACGAAAGATTATACACGTTTGAACTGATTCAACGGTCTTTTTCATGATCTCTATTTTAAACTTGTACAAAATATCTGCGTATTTAAAATTTCTGTCGTCGTTGAAAAGGATTTTCATTGAAGTGTTGCAAAAAATTCACGTGCGCGAGGGATGAAAAAAAAGAAAAGAAATTGTACTTCCATCGCTGTGAGGCTTGGGTATGCGAGACAGAAAAAACAGGGGAGTCGAAAAAGTTCGCTGGATACCTTCCAATCTCTTACTTAGTGTAAAATCTTACTTTAGAAATGGTAGCGCTTGCGCGCACACTCGCTTTTCACGTGAATCTAGCGCGCAATTTTTCATTAGTTTTAAGTTTGTTCACTCTGCGGCCTCAACATCGTGTGATTTTTAGAAGCCCACTCAAACTTCTTGCCGCTCTATTCCAACGTGTTATCTATGAAAATATAGGTCGAAAAATGTTAGCAGCTTATCGATCCTTTCACTCTTTCCACGAATTACTCGTTAAAACCTTGACTCCGTTGTTCTATCAAAGGTTCACATTAGATAACCACGAGTATTATATTGACAATGTTGCAGATGTCGCGGCATCAGTGGACGTGCATTTCGAAAGTAAAGACGGCGGTTTCTTTTTGAAGCACAACCCACGCCAGTTCTACACGTCGAATCAACGCCCGGATCTACTGTCACCAGATCCATCGACAACCTCCTCGTCTACTTCGTCATCGATGTCGACGGTACTGTCGATCGACAAATTTACCGTTTTCCAAACGAGCGAACCAGTTTCGGTACGCGCTAGTTATGGACCTTTCAGTACCAAACAAACTGTACCAGCGAGATACATCGTACCCGATCCATTGGATGCTCTGCCGATACCAAATTTGGATCCCAAGAAAAATAACGCCACTGGACTAACTGGACCGGCGTTGATAGATGTACAGGAACTCGGTGCTAGGCACTTGGATATGTCGGCCCACGTGGTAAGTTTCGAGGTTTCCTTTTTCTCCAGCCAAAACACCACGGTAGATAGAGAACGTTGGATTTTTGAATTAGCTGCAGTTACTTTCTACAAAGACAGCTTAAAGTTAGCTAATAGCTGAAATAATGCTTCCGTAGGAATGTTCAACTAAACTCGAGAAATTCGAAGATTGCAAGATTTGCTCTTGTACAGCTACAAGCAAATAGCTCGAAAGTACAGTCGGTAGAATACAGCTTCGACGCCAGAGTGGAATGTAAGAGGAGTTAAATTGAACTTGGCTTTGTAACGTGCATTCGGTAGGGTATTCACTGTTAGACGTAATACTTTGAATATCGCGAAATCTCAGCGCTACTTTTTTGTTCTCTCGGTCAGAATAACATCGTACGAAATCTTGCTATTATTGCTCAAGGTTCGAGCGTTAAATGTTTGTTCCGTGATAATCGTTAAAACGTTGTTTGCTTCATTGTGCAGGATGCTTTCTATGAAACCTCGAAATCATATTGTCGCGTAAAACAGCAACGAAAAACGAAAACACGTATTTTTTCACAACGGTATTTTTATCGCGCAAAAAAGCAAAACTGCACGAGGCGTCTGACATAAAACAATCTTTACTACTAGCGCATCAAGCTGCGTTAGGTTGATTTCAAAAGTTATACAAGCCAGCGCACAAATTGCGCTTACTACCTTTCCTGGTTTAAGCACATCGCGATTGTACTCTTACGCAGTATGCACAAACTACAAACGTAAAATTCATAAACCATAGAACAGACAACTGGCGTCTAAATCTAAATAGATTTCCAAGATTTATTTGCGTAGGAACGTCTGCATACGATCGTTTAAGACATTTTTCAAGCAAATTGAACTTTTAAATATCTTTCCAAAACCTCTTGCGATTACAAAACGTGACAAATACCGGATTTGAACGTTAAAAAAAAACGATAAATTTTTTTCGTATACTCGCGTACGCGTTGGAGAATATTTTGACGCGATCTTCGAACGTATTATTTATTAGTCGAAGGGTAATTCGAAATATTCAAGTTTTGAGGGAAAACGTATTCCAACAATGTCGTTGTTGGCAGGATACGGGATAAAACGGTGTTTAACGTTAGAGCTTTTTCGCGATAAATTTAAAAATCCAGCTAGCTCGAGCTTAAACAGCTATTTCTAAAAGTCAAAGTTTGAAAGTGGGTTGTATAGGAAAAGCCGATTTCGCTTAGCGTTTGAAAATGCACTTTTTGAAAGCGACTTTTCATAAATTTCAACGCGAGCTCGACGTTACTTTTTTTTCTCTCGAAAGTTCAAATAAAAACAAGCAACATTCGATGCGTTGGCAAACGACGAGAACCGTAAGAACAAATAGATAAGAATTTACAAAAAAATTCATCAACGCAAGTACCCAGGCGAAATCAAAAGGCTATAAATATTAAACAGCTCTCGGAGGAGACAAAACGAGAGAGGCTACAATCTGCAGAAGCAGTCATATAATATGGCACCCCGGGTGTGCAAGAAGAGAGGATACTGTGGCAACAGCATCAGCAGCAACACCAGCACCACCACCACCAGCCGCGGCGGCAGTCTCGTTCGAGTGGCAATTTCATTCTGAGTAATTTCAAGAGACAATCTGGCAACATAAATTCTAAGTGCCTCTCTAAACATTACAAAGTTATATTTCACTGCAAACTGGCTTGATTTGACTTTTATAAGGAAAGCAACTTGTACGCAAGTGTTTATTACTCGAAATATTAAGTGCACGGAAGTTTGTCGGAATTTAAAGCTTAATTGTCCCTTTCCTTTGGTTGATTGCAAATGAACCTATATATATTTTATTAATCAAACGTTCGTCGAGTTAACAAAGTTTGACAAGTGCATTACGATAAACGGGGATAAAATGAGAAAACAGCATTGCAGTGGCGTGTTGTTCTTTAGCCAGAGAGAGCGTACTCGCAATCAGTGCTAAAAATATATTTTATGTAGACCAAACGAACATTTATACTGGAATTCAATCCGAAAGTATTAATTCAATATATGGAAGTTGATTTTCGAAACTAAAAATAGTGTTAAATCAAGTCGCGTAATCGAAATGAAATTTCGTTGAAATTTCATTAAAAAACGAGATTGAATTTATTATTCTCGCTTGAATTATTTGCGAGCGTTATTTCCTTTTGTGAGCATCGATACTGCAATGTCAACAAAAGCGTTTATTTAACGTGAAAGAAATCAAGATAGACGTAAACAAGCGAATATACGTACGTCGTGGCTATCGGGGAATTTCGTAACAGCGAAAGCCCTTGTTCGCGAAATTAATTAATAATCCAAGTCTGACGTCTGTGCGGAGTAAAGTGAATATATTAATCCCATTTCAAACGAATATTACAGGTAAGCACAAGCATAGCCCGTGACTCACCGGTATTACGAGTACTATTCCACGCGGGTAGCGAGGCGACTGGTCGTCGACAACTGCTGCTTGGTCGTCATCAGCGGGTTTGCGTTCTACTTCACGCTACGCCAAACTTACCGAGTCGCCCTGGTGATCCAGCGATTGATAGCCTCGTTAAAGGACCGTTGACGGCAGCTTGTAGCCCCGACGGTCAAGATGGTGTCTGCCTTGCTCAAATCATCATACCAGCGAGTTGGTGGCCTCCTTTACCACCACCCGACACCGCTGGACGCAAGCCTGTCAAGGTTGGTCCATGTCTACGATTATTTTTAACTTTCGTTTTATCCTTCGAAATACCCGTCGATTGCATTGTAAATTAAAAAAAAGTGGCAGGTAAGTTGTTTGCAGGCGTTTGCACAACGTGTTATATCAACAGCAACAGTTTGAACTATAATAATGTTACTTCGTTCGTAAAAAAAAATACAAAAAAAGCTCTCGTGCCCGTTAAGTATAACGGTTAAGATCCTCGAAGTAAGCCAAAAGGTAGAAAAATCGTTGCGCAAGTTTATGATACTTCATCAAGAAGTTCCACAGGTATTCCAAAGGAGTTTCAACGAAAAAAAATCTCGGAAAAATTCTCTCGAAGCTCCGTCTAATAAGATAACTTTTTCTCTAACGATACCAGTTGAAAACTTTTGTACTCGATACATACACACATGCATTACAATTCTTTGGACGTATTGTTTTAATCACGTAGTCTTCAAGCAAATTGGATTTAAAAAAAGAACGGAGAAAAAAGTCAAGCCTTACCTAGTTATTCATACGACGACAAATTTTATTCGAAACTTTGCAGCTAATTTCGCTCGTTGACTGTACGAGAACTAATGTCACCTGCCACCTCCTACCCTCAAAGTTCGACCGAAGTTTTAAGTAAATTTTACCGAACTCAGGCAAGTTTAGCAAGAGAGAGAGAGAGAGAGACCACGAACTCGAGAGAGAGGGAGAGATAATTTTCGGAAGAAAGCTATTATATTACAATTTAATAGGTCTTTTGTCGAAATGTTCGCTGGCATAGAACGTACTTGTCTGAAGGCGCGTGGCACGTCGAGAAAGCAATAAGATCAATGGTTTTTAACGGGTTCAAACGGCAGTGAAAAAGCGCGAGCGTTTGGGAAATCGATTTCTCTATCGGATCAGCACGAATATAGCGCGAGGGTGTGAGTTCGAAAGCTCGACGTTTCAAGTCCAAGGGGCACACCAATAATACACGCACACATTTGTACACTACGTCTACGGGGAGTGGTTCTATAGCTTTAAAACATTCATCGCGTGTCCAAAACGATCCAACGTCGCTGTACTGCGAAAAGGATGACGTTTTTGAAAAATTTAACATCGCCCAGGGAGAGAGGGGCAGGAATCCAAGTTCTCACGGGACTCTAGACCACAATAGCTCCAAAGTGCATTTAACTCTATTGCTCTTTATGATATATTCCTGTAGGCTACTCGTGGTTTAATATATTTTGACTCCCATTCTCTCTCTCGTGCTACTTACTTTGTATTAATTATTGGAAGCTATTTTCGCGGGCATTCAATTATTTACAAGTTGTATGTTTCTTTGTTTTCGCATTCGTGGTTTGTTTGCTGCTTGCAGTTTAATATTGAATAATCCAACGAGTGCCGTAACTTTGTTACCATGGATACAATATCTCGTGGAATGCGTTACGAGGAACGACATAATTTGACGCGAAACGAATTAAAGAAAGGAAATGGTAATTTTAAACCTGATTACGACGACACTTTTGTGTCCTTTTTGTTTTATTTTAACGGTCTCGAGGTAATTTTTGTTTCTTCGTGTATCAGATATTGCGAGTTGTTTTACAAGGAACGACCGTTTAACCGTATTAATACAGCGAAGCTTGTACATTTTCTGTGATTCGATTAAAAACCAGATCAACTTAGAAATAAAAACTGCAAATTGAAATTGCATCGAGCGATTCATGTAATAATTCTGAGGAAAGCTCATTATACCGAATTAACGATTGACCACGAAGTATATATACTCGAAGCTCGACGACTAAATATCGCTACTTGAGTGAATCTCAAATTAGCCTCTGTCCAATATATAAGCATAACTAAAAAGTATGTCGTCTAAAACGAAAATATGAAAGAGAGCAAAAAAATCAATACCACAACCTCACGTCAACTTTACCAGACATATATACGTACCCGTATATTTCAGACTCTACCACGAATGGTGCAGCTATCTTACTCGGTATTGGAACCTCGTACATCCGACGAAAGTGGCCATACTTTAGATGCAAGCTCCGCATCGTTTTGTCAACCAAAGGTACAAATTCAACCGGCAACGCCACTTGGTCAGGTAACTCTCGCACCAAATCGCGCTACCTACAAGGAACTCAAGACCGACGAATATCTAACGCTGTTGGTGCCTCATGGTCCACTTTACCCTCGATCGAGATTGCACGTACCCGTGTTTCTGCAGTCGCACTCGTCGAAGCAAGCCACGCAAGCTAGACCACCTATCGCTGCTGTGATTTTGAGGTGAGTTTTTTTCTTTGTTCTACAAATGCACTTGTTGTTCTTAACGATACGCAAAGTAGAATATCGAACTACGAGAATATTTTCATCGTCGGATGAAAGTCAAATGGACAATGAAATATCGAACGTTTCAATTGCTCGCCGTTTTTGCAATATGCTCGATGAGCGAACAAGCAGTCGCGATAGGAAATATCAAGGACAAGCGATTGTTTAAATTCCTTTCGTTGTGTTTTTTTCTTTCGAGTAGTTTCTTTCGTCTTCCGTATCTTTTATCAAAGTCAGCGAAACTTTTTGTTAAGGTGAAGTCTGCAACTTTTGTAGTCAGCTGAATTTTATCATGCTAAATGTTAAACTTGCCCCACAAATCCGTTTACATTCATAGACGCAAAGTAAAAGACACAGAAGACGATAAAAATGTTGCGCCGAAGTTAGTCACTTCATTTCAGCATTCACTTCTAGCGCTACTGAAAATTTATAGCGTCATGAATTGTTAGTCATGAAGAGAAAGAGAGAGAACTGCGGCATAGCGAAAGCTATATCTTTGAGTATATTTCACACGGTGGGATTGGTTTGTATTTTGCCAAATTTTCAAGTCAAGTGTTTATCAAGCTGACGAAATACCTAACTTTCCCGAGGATAGTCTACGTTTAAATTCAGACCACGCTTTACAACGGCAAATAAACAAAAACAATCCCGAATTTACACTATTTCTTGCATTTTGAATACCTCCAAGTAAAAAATGGCCAGCTGTTGTGTGTATACTCACGGCTGAATAATTCAACACTTCCTAGTTAGAAAATAACAGATCGCAAGCAAGGAAGTAAGCAAATAGGCCTCATTAACAAACTCCAAAATTGAGGTTGTCGCGAAACGAGGCTTCCTTACTCGTAAAGTATACTCGCAGTATACACTCGACGTCTCTTGTACACAATTACACGGGAGCTCTCCTCTCTAAAATTTGACTCACAGATTTTTTTCTTTCTTTCTTGCCATTCGCGTTCACGCGCGCGCGCTCGCACGACATTACAGCACCAGACGGTGCCAAAATTTGACTCTGAATTTCCATGACACCCGCAGCATCTGGCTTTGCCTGACGGCTGGTCTGCCTTTCATTCATAAATGAATTTCAGTTATAATATGCAAATTGTCATAATACGACCTCGTCGTAAATTCATTCGCGAGCTGCTGTAAAATTTCAAACGAGAGTACTATACTCGCCAATGCGTTATTTAAACGGTTTAATTTCACTTTTTTTTTCATCGTAATCACTTCACTTTGAGAGGACTGTCGGGTGTACTCAATTATTGCTGCAGATACGTGCTTCGTGAAGGTTTTTTTTCAGAATGTTACATTGAAGCTATGTTAACGAAAGCAAACGCATGAAAATATTTTCCACCTCTTTTTTCATCCGTCAAGGCATGAGAGTTATTTAACATCACGAACAAACGCAAGTTGCCGAAGCAAAAAAAACAAAGATAAAAACATTAATTTTCATTTCGAGAAAAAAGCTTGGCCGAATTAAACGGTTGCAAAACTGTAATTAAACCCACTGCGCAATCAACATAAGTTCAAACGGGCGCACAAAGTTGAATAAAAAAATGGAAGACGAAGCAGAAGCAGAGCAAGCAGTAATTACCGGCACATTGTTTGTTTTAATGGTGTATAGAAAGCGCAAATGACGAAGCAGTTCCTCAACTAAAAGTCATATATAATTTGATCTGATTGCAGGGCTCGAGTAAAGGCTGGAGTGAAAATTTTGGATGCTTCATCAAGTAGCGCGGATTGGATCGTCGAGTCCGATATTAACACAAAGAACACTGCTGCTACTTTTACGGCGAGACGGAAGGAAAATGTTTCTCGGCTTCCTAATGCGTAAGTGAAAACGAAAATTCAATTAAGGGAATCGTGCTTCTTCTCTAATTAGTTTGATAATACGTTCTTCATTAAAGGGAGCTTCTTTTTTTCTTAGTCGCACGTTCAAAATGGGCTGAGCTTAATTAATTAGAAAAATCTCTTTTTTCCCCTCCTTTTCTTTTCATTTGTATTATAAAGCTTTGACGGTGAAAATCGTTATCACGGTGTAGTACATTTTTTTCAAACATCATAATTTTTCTTCGCTAAAGCTTCTATTTCAATTCCATTATACATCACAAATATAACGCAAAGCGAAGCATGAATACGATATTCGCGCAAAATTTTCACGTAATATAACGTGATAACTGGGATTTTTTCTTTTATTCAAAAAAGAATCATTCCGAAGGAGTTTGCGTAAAAAAATATCTTGCTTGAGATAACATTGCGATATACATATATATATATATATATATATATATATACTTATACATGGGACTTTTGAGCGAACATTAAAATGGGGTTGTACAGCTCCACGGCGTAACTTTGTCGAATACGTCACGGTCAAACCCAACAAACCAGAGTTGACGTCGTTTCGAAAGACGAGAAAAACTTCGCAGTAGTTTCGCGAAGACAGAAATATAATAAATATCAATGCATCGTTTTATAACATAAATGAACTCTCGTTAAAAAGTTCGGCCGAAGAGATAATGACAATGCTACTGGAGGCAAGCGACGAGAGCAGCGACAGTAAGGAACACGGTGGTGGCGGTCGAATAATCTGGAGCGTACGTTATGCCCTCGAGGGTGAAGAGGACAACGTTTCACTTTCAGGACCCTTCCAAGCCACTCAACCTCAACACCATCATCATCATAATGGTAACGGCGAACGCAAGAAGCTCCAGGCTCACCTTGAGATACAGAAGGACGATATTCAAGCAGTTTTGCCCATTTCCAAGGTAAGCCTTGCGATAACAGTTGCGCGCGAACTCACGAAGCCTCCTCGTTGATGTTATTTTGTGTACTTGTTTCACGACACGGTTATGGGCTGCTCTCTTATTTTCTCCAAACGGTTGTTCCCTTCTACTTTAAAAATACGCGACAACTTTGTTGTCTATTTTTCTCGTACTTACCGTTCGTTTCAATCCATTATTTAAGTCTAACTACTCGTTTGTTTTATCTTGTTGCTATTGTCATTTGGATAGAATACTCCGCTACATCGTTCCAACTCGACATAAATCGCACGATCTATTATTCGTGACAGACTTTACAAAGTCCTAATATAATGCCTCGGTTGTCCAATAATCAGTTGGATATTTTAATTTTGTAACTAGTTCAAAGGTGATAAATGTGATTTTACAGAATTGGGAGGTGATGAATACTGCAGTACTCACGGGTAAGCAAATTTCTCAAGCGATGAAAGTGTTTATCGTTAGCCAAGCTGGAACGGTAGCTGATGTCACGCTTCAGTCTTCTTGTCATTCCGAGGACGAGAGCGTACTTAAGGTAATAATAGTAATTAGTAAGCTTGATTCATGAGTAAGATTTGCGACGAACGGCCCACGACACTACTATTTCCAGACTAAATTATTGCCTTTATTAACGCTCAATTGTCCGGAATAATCCTACTTCCCTTTTCGGCGATTCGGAATGAATCGACGCTAATTGTTGCTAATTGATTGTTTGTTTCTCTTCGCATTGCACGTTCGTCCGACTGAATTGCAAAATACTTGCATCCGGTAGCTTCGATTATCTTTCGTATGAATTCGATGTCGTTAGGTATCGTCGTCGTGTAGCAGCGTGTACGTGGATGGTTCGGAAATCCGTGGCTCGAGTAACGCCTCGGTACTGGTGAAATATGGTACGTACACTGGTCTCGCACGTTTCACCGTATGGATGCCGGAATTCCCATTGGAGGTCTCGGTCACGGACACTCGACTTAATCAGATCAAAGGTTGGAAAGTACCGGAAGATGGTGCTATCTCGAAGAACAAGCGGAGCTCGGCCGACAAGCATCAATCGTTGTCGTCGGCCTCTTCCTCCTCTTCCTCCTCCACGAAGAAAAAGAGGGACACCGCCGAGGACGACCCAGTTGACAAAGAGGATGAGATCGATTACGACGAAGACGACGAGGATGAAGACGAAGAGGACACCGAAGATCTGAGCGGTGGCAAGATGAGGTACAAGAGCGGAGACAAGTATTACGAGATCAATACTCTGGACAAGAACGCGCCTAGCGCTTGTCGCTTGAGGTTCCAACAAAGTCCTGTGGAGGTCAGTTATTCACGACACAACGAAATGGGCCACTTGCGTTTCGCCCATTTCGATAATGTATTCAATAACGATTCGCTAACGAATCATTGTTCTTTTTCAAAGGTACACGCTCGTTTTCTCGCGGTGGACCACGATTCCGGACGAGTTTCTTACTTTGTGAATCGCCGTACCTGGCTACGAATAACAGACCTTGTGGGAGGTCATTTACGCGTATCCGATCCTCGCATTGCCACTCTGGTGCAAAATAGAATTGTGCAAGGTCGAGGAATTGGTAAAACCGAAGTGCAAGTACTTTCGCCCATCACCGCAAGAGTCATCGGCGCTAAAGAGATACGAGTTGGCAATGATCGAGTTTCAATCTCGCAATTGTCCGTCAAAGTTGTCTCGGGACTGCAACTCACTATTAGCCCGGATGCTGCTATCGAAAATGGCTACGTCGCCGAGACGTCGGTTACGAGAAAGTTGACTGCGCAATATCAGGAAGGATTGCTCGATATTGATATTGAATTTTCGGATGGCACGAGAACGCCACTTCGAGATATCGCGGTAAGACGATATTCTCGGATATCTTTACTCGTACTTGCAATCAATTTCAGAGATATCAATTGCTTTTTTTTATCTTTCGTTGAATACGGCAAAGAGACCTTTCAATTATGAACGATGACTTTTCAAAATGACTGCAAGTATTCGTTGCGTACTTGAGATTATTCGTTGGAATAGTGATGAAAGTCAGAGGTCGAATAATTGAATAACGATTGAAACGCAACGAAACGAAATCAAGCTCACGAGTAGCACAACTGTCCACAGGTGAGCGATTATCAATTAGGAGTGGAGAGCTTGGATCCCGACGTGGTAGCCTTTGCTCCAATGGTCGCGTCGAAGCATCCCCGTGTGATCGCGGTTGGAGAGGGTCATGGCGATTTAATGCGCGTAAGTCTGCAACTGACTGACGCGTGTCGACTTCAGTCACGGCGCTCGAAGGCTCCTGCGGGTAGAGCTGCGAGCCAAGCAGCCCCATTGGCTGTGGCAACGGCTAACGTCGAAGTTGATTTTTCATCGAGTGACTTGCCAAACAGGCCTGAATTCGTGCAGAACGACGGTGGCGTTGGCCTTGGAAATCATCACAGAGATCGAAAGACTGGCAAGGAAATGGCACCCGATCTTCACGATATTCTCATTGGTAAACTTTTTTCCATGGCTGTCGTTGTAGACTATAATCGATATGAGTCTGTCTGTTGGTTGAGGGGGACAAGCGAATTGTCTAACTACAGAGGGGAGTCTACTACTTGATATGCACACTCGCAAAGATTACTTTTGTGGCTCGTCTTGTAAAGTTTCGCTCTCGAGGGTGACATTGAATTTGTTCAACGCTTCAACTTTGTATCTTTTCTGTAGATTTAAAAAAATACTCGACAGGCAATGGTCACGGCAATCGTCTATCGTTTTGAACGTGCGAAAACGAAAGGTTTGGGTAGAATCGATAAACTGTTCGCGAGAACGAGTTCAAACGTACGTATGGCGGAGTCATTTTTTAAAATACTCTCGAAAAGTTCACATGAACTGCGAGTGAATTTAATGAAACTCGACACTGAGCAGCTTAACTTGAAGAAAGTTTAATTAAATCGTATTAATCTTAAAGCGGCTTATATACCCTTTTGGATTAGGCAAATTAGTTGAAAATTTGCGTTTGGCATTTTCGAAAACTCATCGTTATCTCGCCAACTGCAGAATAAACTATACAAAGTACTTGCGGAGTGCTGCAAACTAAATATTCGCACATAAGCAAATGCATGAAATGATATCGCCATACACGACTCGGCTCACGTATATGTAGATGTATACATACAACCTATACCAGAAACTCACGCAAAGAGGGTAAATCCATCATGCACACTGCGACTCACACACGGACACCAAAGCAACACTACCCTGAATGTCGTTCTATCGCTGTTACGTCTTGTGATTGGCCGGACAGCACGAAACGGCAATTAAATAAAATAAAATAAAGCAAACTAAGTAAAAGCGTCGTAAAAAAACCAAAGAACAAAGCGAACTCATTAATAATCGTTAAAAACGGGTTGAAAGCTTCAAAACTTTCAGGAGGCATGGGAGGCGTAGGCATCCGCCACAACGGTGGACCCAGAATGACACCACTGGAAATTGGCATGTACGTGCTACTCGCAGCCTTCTGCTTTGCCATTGTCGTCTTCGTCGTGTCGTGCGTCGTTTACGCGAGCAAGTTCAAGCCACAACCCGACAACGTTGGCCTTCCTGGATTGCCGATCGTTGGAGCGGCAAGAGCAGCTGCCAGTCAGTTCACTCAGAATCGCAATAGGCCAAGGGAATCGACGACCAACGCGCACGATTGGGTTTGGCTTGGAAGGGCGACGCTCGAACGTGCCGCTTGTGCTCCACAGCAGGTGACGATTGCTCTTTTATCATTCCACAGCGTTACGTACACGTGTTATTGTTGCACGCCGTGTTCCAACGTGCACCCGATGTACTATTGGACGCGTTGTTTTGCTACAACGGTGTACTGATTCATTGGTGTAATCGAATTGCACGGGAGTACAAGTGCAGTGCAATGCAATCGATTGCATAATTCGCGCGATATCTATGAATGAAATCGAAGAGCTAGGCGTTGAGCGTGCAATTTGGGTGCTTTTAAACTGTACCAAGCGTCGTGTAGCTGAACTCTGACAAGTTTGGCAATTAACGAAAAACTTATTACAACTTGCGAAGAATAATACAATGAGTAATTATGCTTTCAAATCCCAAAAGCCAAATCAGTTATTTTGGAGTTTCGAAACTCGAAGCATTGAATTATTAGAATTTCAAAACTTTTTAATAAGCTAGCCAGATTCCCCCGAGGGCTCTTAATAACAACTTACTAACAAGGGAAATTGGTCAAAGCGTTTCCAATTACTCGTTTCAAATTTCAACTTACCACAGACCGAAAATGGCTATTTCATATGGACTCTGTGATTAGGAATTTCATTCATAGATAATGATTGCGCATAATATTATACCCTTCAATAATTACTTTTAGTTTTAGCCTCACTTTTACGCGTTAAATGTTGCATTTTCAAAGTTTCCGCGTGAAATTAAGCATGATAAGTACATAGTCTTTTGTGTTTGGTTTTTCGTTTCATATATAACGATCGAGTCAACGTTTGTCTATCAAATTTAACGGTCTACTTGCAAGCTTTATTCGATTTTTTCTTCAACGTACGTTTAATATGTTGTTGCTTCCTTCATCAATAACACTGTACAATTCCGTATAAAAAACAAAAAAAAGGTCCGAGTAACGAGCAATCCATTGGCAAACGAGCCGGAAGACGAGACGATGGACCTAGCGACGAGTTTCGACAATCCGAATCATGTGGAGTTACCGTCGGCAAACTTGCGCACAAATAGCGCATCCTCGAACGAGCGGTCTGGACCCATCGACTCAACGACCTATTGCAAACGCGACAAAACGCCAAAAAGCTTCGCCAACAAGCACGCCAACGGCAAACAGCTTACCTCGTTGACACCCGCTACTACGTCGCAACGAAACGAGTTAGTATTTCCTTTCGGATTCTTTCTTCTCTTCTGGATTTGTAAGTTTGGATTGGATTTTCAGTTTTTCACGGGGAAAAATAAGTTTTGTCGAAAGATCTTTTAACGATTGACCGTCGTACGAACAACGGTTATATAACAGTTTTTATGATAAAAATAGTTGTACAATAGATCGAGTTTTACGCGAAATTGATCTAGACGAGTAGTGTTGAAAATTTTGAACGACATTTCAAGCTTTAAACTAATTGTTCAATTCCAATGACCTTCGAATCAATCTAGATGTTTGTTTATGATAAAAAAAACTTGTAGCAACGACAACGTTCCTCCACCACTGCCGCCGCACAAAGCATCGCTGGTGAGTAACAACAGTAACAACGGCAACGAGAACGGCAACGAGGACTACAAACCACCTGTACCACCACATCGTAACACGGGTGCCATGGTACGAAATCCTGACACGCCAAAACGTCGCCACCATCATCAACGAGCAAACAGTAGTGGTGAGCACGTGAGTAGACGACACGGCGAGTCTGGCAAATCATCTCACCATCATCATCGAAAGTCAAGTCGTTCGAAGACCAGTAGTAACAACGCTTCGTCTACGGGTTCGGCTGCACCAATTCATGACTTTACCAAAGTCGTCGACAATGATAACGATGATTTCCTAGTGGTATGTAATCAAATCTATCGTTGATCATTTTCCTAAAAAAAAAAGGAATATTCCATAGACGATTGACAAGTATCGTATGGAGCATTGATTAGCCAAAGTATGTAACTGTCGAGAAAGCATTTGGGCGACGAAGCGTATGATATTATTGAAATGTCTGGAAAAACAACAGCTACTGTATTATTTGCAGTGGGCCATGAGGTCGGCACACGGCTGGACTAGCACCAAAACATGGGACGAAGAGTTAGATAGACGATATTTACGGAGAAAAGAATTAAATCGTAACGGACATTTTGAGAGAGAATGACAAATTATTAACGACTCGCCGTCTCACGTAACGGAAGTACATAAAGTACGCAGTTGTATATGAGAGTTCAACTTGAATGATCACCGCTGCATTGATTTTTCAGCCGATCAAACATATCGTCTCGCTAATGCCATTCAGAAAAAAAAATCGCTGAAACTCATGATAATTATCGATGTAGCGCATGTATCGTTTCTTTTTTTTTTTTTTTTTTTATTTGACGAACAATACTTGGGTTATCGGGTTTGATACAACATAAACGCATCAGCATCATCGTAAAAATGATAGGGGTAATCGGATACGTAACGCTATGGAATGTATTTTCTCATCAAATCGCTAAACATTAGAAAGTTATCGTAACGGTACATAGTTATATTTATACAAATCACAAAACATGCTTTCAATGTGTGCGCATTTAGAGATATTAGCAACGAGCGTTCTTACTAAGCGGAGTTTTTCGACGTTTCAGCAAGTGCGCAACAAGGATCCAGACACACGTCACAAGCGAGGAAGGTCGCGAGAGATAAAACGAGCCACGGTAGTGGGTAATCCAATGTTCTCGTCTTCGTCGTCAAATTCCTCTCACGACGATCAATCGTCCGAGCAACAACAACAGCAACAATCGACGTCAACAGCGTCGGGTGCCGCTCTCGACGACCTCAATCTTGGCATGGATTACAATCAGATAATGCAGTATTTCGAAAACTTGAAGGAATCGAACGCCTAGGACAGGGAGGATGGCAGCCCCGAAAGCCGCCGTCGTCAACGCAGCAGTCTACGCTTATTCTTCAGCTCGACGCAGCCTCAGCAGCCCGATATGGAAGCCATTTAGACTCGTTTGTCACGCATCTTTGATTAATGAGTTTTTGAGCGATATTGCGAGCGAATGTTTGTCTCTCTAATTGTTCTATTTTAATATTTTTTTCTTTGAATGACTTTGATTCGTTTTTTGTTCCCTTGATTCCGAGACTCTCGACGAATCAATTATCAGCAAGGGACGAGTTTCGCGACAGAATTATTTTTTTGTAAATAGTTTTGGCGATTGGCCTTTTATGTCTCAATTACGCTTGCTTTTGGCAATAATGCATCTTGAAGAGAGAGAGTGAGAGTGAGAGAGAGAGAGAGAGAGAGAGAATGTTTGTGACCGTGTGCTTTAGGGAAAAGTGTGACGGAATTAGTGTATAAACATTTAGAGTATACTCACGATCCCGCGTTCTTGGGTACTCTTCCGATTACACGCTGTAATTCTGACCAAACAAAAACAAAACTCATTATCGATAATTTAAAAGCATTTTTGTCGTAAAAACTATAAAAAAAAGGAAAACGTTTTGATTTGAGTGCGAGCACGACCGACGCGTTCCTTGAGGAAAAAATGTGTTAATGCGAGAGTGAGCAATAAAAAAAATAAATAAAGTTTGAAACTTAACGAGTCGCGGTGAACCGAACGGCAGCCAAGAGGCTAATTCGACTGTCGCGTGTTATTATTATTCTAGTCAGCTTTGATAGCGCCATGCATAAAGATGAAAGAAACAAATCTTACACGATAGAAGGAATTAATAAATAAACCTAGTATTTGCATCGAGAAAATACACATGAACACGTACACGCGCTCATTTAATTGTATGCTCACGCTCTCACACAAATAAGTATATATGTATATGTGTATATATATGTATATATACACATACATATATATATATATATATTTACATGTAAAATGTTTAGCTGAGACAGACTGAGTGGGTATTGCTTTTTTACGAAGAAGTATTTCTTTCTCAAGCGCATATCTATATATACTATAACGCTATAAACTATACTATAAGATTCAAAATCTTTTGTAAAGAACGAAAAACTTGAACAAGTCAGTTCAAATTAGCACAAATGACGTAAACAACTTTTATTATTTTTATCGTTGTTTTTTTTATTGTTGTATTGTTGTACAATATTTTTCAAACTTCTATGCTGTATCAGTTTAATATCACTTAGTTTACTCACCATGTTATTACGTACACTTTATTCAATTGACTTATTTATTTATTTGTTCGTGTATATTTTTTTACCTTGATATCGAGGTTGCTATAGATACTATCTGCAAGCGATCGCTACGATTCGCTATTCACAGAGAATGATAAATGTGTATATAATTTGAATTTTAATGCATCCAAGCATAATTGAGGCTATTATTACTGAAAAAAGAGAAAATCTATAGTGTGCTAATGGTAAACACGACTCAATGCGTATGAATCAAGTCTACGATTTATAGTGAAGGGCGAGACATAAAGAAGCGTAACCTTATACATATTGGCGTTGCTATAAGAATGATTCAAACTGTAGACAATGACGCGAATTGCTTGTATACTTAAATTGTATAACTAAATTAACGTTCGGATCGGCGTTGATATTGATAGAAATTAATAATTTATTTTATCGAGAAACTTCTTTTATTCTTACGAATACACAGTCATAACTTATCTACGAGTGTCTACTGCTATAATTATTTATTTCATTTATCCGAAAATTGATATCTTAGTTTTGACGATGCTCTTCCTAGCTCTAAGATATAGTTGATTTTATTTACGCACGATGATATACATGGCAGTATTGACGGAAAATAGCGTAGATAAACTTCTTTCTTTCTTTTTTTTTATAATTACATCACATAGTGAATATAATCTAAACGGGTTGCTCGCGCACTAGACCGTACGTAACCACAAAGATGCAGTACGTTTTCAACCGCAATGAGATTTACGGATCATAATTGCAAAACCAGTTATGGACATCCCGAGTATATATACATTTTACGTTGTAATTTATTCAACAATTAGCCATTTCGTTGTACACTTTGTTAAAAAGTGCCATATTTCTGTGTCTTGATATCGATTGGAAGATTTTAATTGCAACATGCTTAAACTCGGCAAATATTTATGACGAAACATTATTATACTCGATTTACATAAGATCGAGCAATGCGCAATGCGATAAGCTCGATTGAAACTGCACACTGCCGTTTAATCTGCTTCGAACAACAAGATCAAAGTTTCTAAAGGTAACGCGGCTTTTTGAAAAAAGAACGTGATTTTTTATACGAAAAGTGGAAAGTTTCTTAAAAATTAGCCTATATTTTAATTTGACATAAGAGAGGATGTATCTTCAAAATTTCACAACACTCTCGTTCGATTATGGTGTATTTCACACTTATACATCGTGTAACCTGCCGTGCGACGTGATGTAAAACCTCTTGCTTTACAAGACTGTGTATATAAGTACTTTTCGTGCTATTGTCGCGTACTTCTCCGATAAGATTAATATATTCGTCCTTGTTTCAAAAAAAGAAAAAAAAAAGAAAAAAAGAAAAAAAAGAAAAAAAGTATAATTCCAAGTGGGCAATTGGAAAAGAAATATTTTTGCCACTGGAATGATTGTCGTTTAGTTAATTACGTTAAACGTATATGTCTTCCGCACTACTGACGGTATAGAACTGTTCACATCACGCATTTTCTTCTCGGAGTCATTCGTTTTCAGCTCAAAGCATTTCCGCGTTATACGATAAATCTGTGCCGTATTACAGTGGTTGTTTAGCGATAGTCGATCGATCGATTTTTTTACGGTAAACAAGAGATAAAACGAATGAAATTTAACCAAAATATCGAGACACGTAGACGTCTTTTTTTCGTCGTCAATTGAAACTTGATACGTTTTGATCGATATAAATCAAATGTTTTGGTAGAATTCATCGAAGCCAACGCAATGGAACACGTAAGGATAAAAGCACCAGAGATAATGAAAACGACGTATGGCCGGTTGTATCTACTTCGATCAACCGGTTGACGAGGAAACGAGAAACAATTAGATAGAGCAAAGTATTATTATAAATGTATATTTATCCGCTATCCTGCCGAGAGTTGATTATTTTTGCGCAATGATATAGTAGGAGTGAGAGTAAGATAGTCGTAAATATACGCATAAGTATAACAGCGGAAAAATGTCTAAAAGTATAAGATGTGTAAGAACTCGTGACAGCGATAATTCATCCCCGAATCATGTATCGAATTCAGCAATTACCCACTCTACGTATATAAGTTAGTTTTGCATACCGATTAGAATGCCACGTGAGTTATTATAAATGTCTCGTATAGTTTTTCTACCTAATGTTTTTTCACACGCTGACTTTAGTATTCTCTGTACAAATATTCAAGTCTTCTAATGTTTGATCGAATACTTGCGAGTACCTCTTCAACATTGACGCTATTGGACAAGCTGCTCGTGACAGTTGACCTTATTGTTTGTCAAATGTTATTATGACCTAAATTGGCCGAACGTCCTACGTTAAAACAAACAACGCATAAAAAGATGAAACTTTGTCGGCAATAATGTTTAAACTAAAAATACCGTTGCTCAAACTGAAAGCACGAAAAAGCGTACCTAGCTATCACTTTGATTTGTACAAACGACCAATTTTATCGCGCAGTATCTTATTCGTAGGTGGCTGGACTTTGTGAACGCGAGTACGTTTCAACGAGAGTAATTGTCGTCTCTCGTTTCGACGGAATTCAACAAAAACATGTATCAAAATGTTTTTTTTTCTTCTCTGAGAATATGTGTACCATAGTTTGATTCTCTGAGAATATGTGTTACAATTGACAGTCGTTTAATTTGATATCCCCTAAGCTTGATATACTTGTTATTCTGTCCATGGTATTTCCAAAATATTCCTTTACGAACTCAGTATCGATCTAATGATTTTGCAAATGTTTTATCCTACCACCGCACGAATTTCCGTTAATTTGTATGGCTAACGATTAACAAATAAGCTCGAACTTGCTTAACGAAGTAATAGCAACACAAAGTCGACGGCGTTCGACTTGTTGCCTATATAGAACACATCGCTTACAAATTTAACAAGAGACAAATAAAAATGCGTTTCTATAGACGAAGAAAAAAAATAAAAAATATATATTATACACGAGACTCTAGTCCCGCAACAAAAAAGCAGCAGCGGCAGCAGCGACAACAGCATCAGTAGCAGTGCGGCAAGTATCGTTGTGTGGCGTGACAATTTGCCGTCCGCCTATCGCGCGATTTCATATACATACTTAAATGATAAATGATACGGATAAATGAAGGAGCAGAGAGCGAGATGAAATAAGCGAATAATTAATTAAATGGTAGATCGCAGTGTCATTGTAGTGCGCCTCTTTATGTTTCTGCTAATCGTAGAAAGTCATACGGCAGCTCGTTATGTATATTTATGAAATGAGAAAATGCGAATCCTCCTTTCGCCTAGTTGTACGTACCGCGACCTTCTGTAATTAGTTTCTTGCGTTTAGCGTATATTGATTATTATTAGATAAGTAATTGTATATTTTCGATAATTCGATTGGAGTATTGTTTTATTTTTATTTTCGTCCCTTAGAGATCGAAAAAAAGATGAAAGAAATACAGATTATGTATGTTTATACTCAATGAGTAATTGATTATTCTTAAGGGTTTACCGTACAGTGAAATCTGAAGAAGAAAAAATTATTTTTATTCATTTATGACCTATGTCATGTTGTCGTTACCTGCATTGCAATAAATTTTGAATAAAAGTTACATTGGATGAAATATATTTTTGTATAAACTATGAAATATGAAGTGTAAATATAATTATTTTAAATATATATCATTTTATTGGAAGATTTATTGAGTAATGAATACAAATGACATTTCATTTTACGGTATAATCCTTCGAAACAATTGTATTTAGCGCTTGTGTGGAGAGAAAATATTTTCCACTGAAAATTAGATGAAAAAATAAAACAAATATAAAGAATCAAACTGCAGAGTGGCAGTGAGCGTTGACAGCCTTGAATTATATCCTGACAAAGTAAAAAAGACATATCGTTACATGAATTTACGTAGCAAAGACACGTGTCGTTTTCTTTTACCAATAACAAATCCGCTCGCAAAAATATGCGTTTGAAAGCTCTCGTTTTCAAGCTCTTCGTCGTTTAATATCAAGTCGACAAAGTAATTATCCATCGGTAATATTCTAAAGCAAATCGATCCGTGGAACAAAAACAAGAACGTAGCTTTGTTGTTGGTTACTTTGTTGGCTTGAAATTATCGGATAAAAAGAGAACAAGTTAAAGCAGTTGAAAGGTCGCGTACGAATTTCCCCGTGTTCTTGTATCGACGCTCGATCCTTTAATATTATGAAACAAAAAAGAGAATAATGTTAAGAAGCTTAATAAGCAGCATATCGAGGTGTGGAACTCGAGCGAGATGATAATAATTAAAAAAACGAAAAGAAGACTAATTTAATCATTCCTCCGACGCGACTCGTCGCGCGCATACCTAATACAAATAAGCGAGAACAGAATAAATAAAATAATTAAAAAAAATCTAAACAGCAGCCATTATCGATATGCTATTACAATGCTCTGGAAATATTAATTTGTCAAAGACAGCGACGACGATGCCTGCGCTTCTCACTACCTCTATCTCCTTTCCTTTCTCATTTGATGAGTTTTTTTTGTTGTCGTTGAATAGTACAATTTTTAGTCTTCATAAGTCATTGATCATCGTTGTCATTGTGCTACACTTACGTCAAATATAATGTATCGTGCATTCTCCATTACCCATCGTCTATCGATTTCGTCGTCGTCGCTGTCGGTGTCGCTCGAATCGTCACTAAATATTAAGATACGACTATTGCCTACTCAATGTACAATATGTAGTATTTACCTGTTGTTACCACCGAACCGTCGTCAAAGATATATAAAATATTGTCATTGTATCATAAAGTTTTGTTTTTATTTACGACCCTTTCTTAATCACACTTTTTTTTTATTCACGTAATTGATATTGTCTTCGTTGCTTATTTTTCAATAGGATTTCGATATATTTCGAGCGGAGACATTTATATTGAAGCAATTTTCTCCGAAGCCTTGGGCTTGAAATCTTTATGTAATATCTTTTTAAGGAGAAGATCAGTCGTTAATTTTTCGGAATTCCTAGATAAGAATACACAAAAACTTTACTGTAAGTGATAATATTTACTCCATTCGAATTTGCAGTTGAGATGATTTGGGACAAAGCACTAATATATTTCATTCGTTGATTAATTATTCCGGAATAATTCGTTCGAAGTAAGGAATTGATAAAGTAACGTTCTTAAAGTTGATATTTTTTATTAACTTAATATTTAAAAAACAAGCATAAATCTATTATCTATGTTTACCAAACCAGTACTTGTCAATTGGACTTATCCAATTGTGACAGCCACCAAGATTGTTTTGGATGATGTACTTAAAAGTATATGGGTTTTCGTTATTTTCTTCTAGGTACTTTTCATCTTCGTACATCTGATTTAACGATTCGTGAGTCACTGCAATTGCTTTAAATGGTAACATCCTAGCAATTGCTTCTATTGCTTTTTTCACCTGGATAATACAGAAAACAATTGTAAGTTATAAGTAAAAACTGCATTTTTCAAACAAACTAGAACATTATAATTTACTTCTACATATTCTACAGGCCCTCCAACTTCCAATATGACTCTTTTAGCTTTTATAGGAGTCACATAATGGTCAATTGCACCTTTTCCACCACCCATTCGCTGCCCAGCTCCCTGTCAAAGAATAAATCGATTATACTATCGTTTATACATTTAAGCAATAACGTTTTTGCCAAAATACGACTGTCTGATGTCTTATTAAAAAAATAGCACGACAGTGCAAGTTTATCGTTGATCAGTTTTTAAATACAGTATAAATTACAATTTCAATCTAACATCTAATAATGATACGTAAAAATTGTACCTTTTTTGTGACAGGTTGCCACGGAGGATCAACTCTGTACAATGCAAAAGCTTGACTGGGCAAGTACTTGTTTGTTGTCCAGCGCATCATTTCAAAGTGGTTCCATTTCAATCTCCCACCAATCAATGCCTGAACAAAGATTATTAAACTGTAAATAATATTAATTAAAAGGAATTACATCTGACAAATGTTTAATACGTACTACTACTCCATATTGCTTATGTGTAAGCTTATTTAAAACAGTCTCTTCTCCTCTCATAAGTTTCAATTTCCTTTGCATTTTAAATGGTTTCAACGAAGGTGGATACGTAGGGACTTTTGGGTATACTGGAAGCTTTTTACCGCGTGTATCAGGAGGTACTTCCACATCTGTGGAACAATTGTAAATAAATAATTTTTCGTTGCTTTGCGCACTTGCGTGTTTGTTGGAAAAATTAGAATATAAACAACAACTAAGAGTTGTACAATTGAAAGGCAGAAACAAATCTGTCAATATTCATATTGTCTCTTACCAAATTTTGGGGGAGGAGGAAAATATCTAAGCCCAGCCTTGTGCACAGTGATTCCAATTGTATTGGTGCATGTTGGAGCATCTAGTAATATTACAGATTATGAGTGAAAATAAAAAATTAAATCAGATTTCATATTTGTAATGGGAGTCATAAAATTGTCCAATAAATTTCTTACCGAACTGCCGAAGACAAGACAGTAATGTACGAGAGAACATGTTGACGACTAATTTAAATGCTGCAAGTTACCTTGGATCTATCCTTTAATAACTTTCGTGCGATTAATAATTGATTTTACTTAGATAGCTGATTATTTTGTATGTTCCATTCTTTCGTGTTTAACTTCGGAACGAGGTTATGTTATTAGAGCTACACACGTTTGTCAACGAATGCGCATGCTTGTTGCAGACGATCTTCTGGCATACAATTTGCCCTTCCGCGCGCCGATTCTAATTATTTCAAATGATTTAAAAACTTTGTAATCCATGATCCTAATTGTTTTGTATTACCTGTGTTGTTTCTGGGTTATACTCAACATCCAAGTTGTTAGCGTTTAATTATTTAATTACAGTAATTGTTCTCGATTACGAAAGACTTACCTTTTAAACACTTTGAATTGCACATTCCATTTACCGACACTATCACGTGGTGAATAAACACACATGCCTGATGCACACGAGATTCGATAATACTCGTGTGTATATTTTGAAGTAAACATTTCCTTACGAAAGAATGTTATCCTGGAAGTCTGTGAAAACAGTGTCATTTACATAGATATCTTTGATGAGGATTAGAATAATAATTGAGTGACACTGAGTATATAACCAATTCTATCAATCTACCAAGTTCTTAAAAATCTAACCTAAGAGAATGTTTTGAAAGTTATTTAGACAATACGAAGATGTTGATAAAAAGTTTACAATTTACCGTGAGGAATTTACGAGGCATAACTCGACTCGTTAATCATGAAACTTTTTCAAACGTCCAGACCAAACATTACGCCAGATTCGCTCCTCGACACTCAACTATCGTTAACGAAGATGAACTTTTTGACGTGAATGTATATGACACTCCAAAGCAACCAAAGAAAATTAAATCACGTTCAACCAAATCGAAAGCTCGAGAGTATCAACAAGAATTAGCCAAGTTAGAGAAGGAAACATTTTCTGAAAACACAGATGGGGGCTACGATCTATATAATAATACAAAATTTGAGCCAGATGATGTAGAAAACACTGAATCCGATTTGCCAAAACATGACTCCAACAAAGCAAAAGTAAAAAAGCCTCAAAGTAAGAAGAAAATCACACCACAAATTCAAGAGGAAGGCACCGTTGGAGATCAAAAGTTAATATACACAAAGTTAGAGGAAAATGACAAACTAGTATCGTAAGTATTGCGATATATAAATTTGTAAATCATGTACGTACAATTTAATATACATAAATGTATTTTTACAAATATAGCGCTATTATAATGAATCTTAAGTCTAAAAAAGGACGAAAGAAGAAACAGCAAATACTTCTTGAAGGTACTCGTTTCATCAAAGATGCTTTTGAAGCTGGTATAAAGCCTGAAACTATTATCTTTAGTCGATGGGAGGATGTGAAAGCCATGGATATTCCGTTTGATGATATAAAGTTTTACAAAGTGCCATATCGATCAATTCAGTTATATTCAACTTTGACTACATCTCCTGGCATTATGGGTAAGCTCAAAGGATCTAAAGGTTATTGAATTTCTCTTAAACTGATTGTCTAATTTCAGGAATATTTGACCAACCGAAACCATTGAAGAAATCAAAATCGTGCCTACCAATTACAATTATTTGCGACAATATTCGTGATCCTGGGAATATGGGCTCAATACTGCGTGCAGCTGCTGGGGTTGGTTGTGAAAAAGTAGTGTTGACGAAAGGTTTGTTTGTTAAATCCATATCGAACTGTTGTACCTTTAATTACACATAAATGTTGATTTATAAAATATTGAAATACAAATTTACGCATTTTTACAGGTTGCGTTGATTTTTGGGACTTTAAAGTTCTGCGAAGTGCAGCAGGTGCACATTTCAGAGTACCAATTTACGGAGCACAAGAATGGACTGACATAAGATCATTGATAGACAGAGACATTAACGTTTACGTAGCTGACAATAACGCCGAAAACTTGAATGAAGAAACGAATGAAATTGAAGAATACTCGGAAGAAGCGATGAACGATAACGAAGCAAGTGTCGATGATGAAGCGAAATCGCGAAAAAGTAAGAAAAGCATTAGGCGAATTCCGTTAAAAAATGCGTATGATCTACCTCTGATTCCTTACTACGCTGTAGATTATACAAAGAAGGAGGTAGTTTTAATTGTTGGTGGTGAAACCGAGGGAATAAGTAAAGAGTCTTACGATTTAGTTAAAAATTACAATGGAATAAGAGTCAATATTCCTTTAGATAATAAGATTGACAGTTTAAATGCCGGAATGGCAGTAGGTGTTGTTGCTTTTGAAATTAAGAGACAATTTTTGCGTATTCAACAGAAATTGAAGGAATCGCCTGTTTAATTGTAATTTCATGTAATTTCAATCACGTTGATTTACTTTTTCCTGTAAAATGTTCGAATTCCAAATTTGAAAAATTTTAATACAATTTATATAGTTTATGTAACTGAAAAACACGTAAATGTTTACTGATTAATTAATCAAATGAAATTAGTTGTTTTTTTTTCATTGAAATATGCATTTCATTTGTTGATTTACCATAAAAGCAAGGTATTTTTAGTATTGTCTGAAAGATGACAGCACTTGTTAAATCTGAATTTCATATATGATATGGAAATTTATAAAAACTTTCTACGGTATCTACGTGCAGATTGGATCGCTATAAAAATGTGCTTATAATAAAAATTTGAACGATTGAGAAGAAAAAGTCTGGATAGCCTCATTTTTACCCTTTCAGCTTTCTCGCTACTGATTTAATTTCACATATCTTGCCAAGTAATATATTATGGCAATTTTCCATATTAATCGAGTACCGATATATTCGACTGTACGGGAACATATATGTATAATGTAAACATTCAACTGAAGAATATTCATAATACGTTTTCACTTTCGTAGTCAATCAGAGATAAATCAAACGTTCGCGTACTTTTGACAATTGTCCAAAGAGAACGTTTCAATTATTATACGAGTATTTTAAAATCTCGGTATGCATCATCAATTGAAATAGTGAAAGCCGCGTATTTTGTCCAGCGAAAATTTGACGTTGAAATCGTCGCTTGGCCCCATTGACTTTGGAAAGTATCATTTATAATCGTCAACCGACGTACATATACATATATTCTGCTTGTAATATTCAGAGTTATATCTTCCGATGATTTCGATGCCACTGAAATTCTGTAGACCCGTTTTGAAAGTGCAAACTTTTTTTTCGCGTTCGTTTCTCCATTGAGACTATTTTTAAAACGTAATTTCAAGCTTTCGATGCTCTCGAAATAGTCTTTATTTCGAACCCCCAAGTGTATATACATACAGACGCAGTGGCAAAACCGAGCTAAATGTCGATTAAAAGGAGAATTACGGCACTGCAAATGTATGGTCAAAAAATGTTCATCGATCATTGCAAATCATCCCGCAATAAATAAGTGGTTTCGTACGAAATTCGTAAAAAAAAAAGATAAAAGAGTAAACATTCAAAGAGAAGAAGACTAGCGCGTATGACGGAAGCCTCGTCGTGTAGAATCGTAAAGAAAACCGCACAGCGGTATACGTTACCTCGTCAGGTATATAGGGTAGAGAGAGAGAGAGAAGCTCTCTTAGAATACGAATATAGAACGAAGAGTAAGAGGGAAGTGAAAAAGAGACTCTGGTCGTCGAGAAAAGGGGAATCGAAGCGCTGATGCTTGTCGTCATTGCGTATAAATCGATTCTAGGGAAGACCGCACCCTGCTCAGCCGGTTCACTCTCTCTCTCTCTCTCGTTACCGCCTCGAGCTTTTTATCCTAATTTCTCTATACATTCTGCAACGGCACGATGTCGTTTTTCCATGTCGTTGTTATTTCTTTGGCTTTCGCGTGTGTAAACGCGTTATGTATTGAATTTCACTCGGGGAAAATTTAATTTGATAGCAGAGATAAGAAGCGCGCGCTCGATTATATGGAACGTACGTACTTATACGTTCCATATAATTACTATTTTTTTACTTCTCTTTTTTTCGACGTTTACTCGAGTACTTTCAATTTAAACGGATATAGTTTTGGCGAATGATAAGATGAGAATAATTTATTCTAATTTTTTTTATCGATGTTCGTTATAATTGTATCGAGGGTAACTTGCGTTATTCCTTCTAATTAATCAAAAATGTTTATCGAGTGTAGCCGTCGACGCGAATGCGATAAATATGTAGTCATTAGTTGCACGACAATCATCTCGAACAATACACCCTATATTTCAATATTTCACCTGCTTCATTCAAGTATGACATAACAGCTGCGGTGAATTAAGCTTTCTCCATGGAATTCTTGACATCAACAACTACGAGAAAAGAAGAAAAATGTAACATCGTGCTCGATCGATATACGTGTGTGTGTATGCGTGTGTGTGTAGCGAATTGCATGTCTCGCTAAAATAAAGTTAATTAATGAATCCCCCTTCCTTCCTCCATCGGAACGCACGCGACTTGCCTTAACGCGATTAAAAATTGAAATTCGCGCGCTCGCTTCTTCTTTATTTTTCCTGTGCTACGCTGCTGTGCATTGGCCTCGTTTCTCATCCCTCCTTGTGCGCGCGCGCACACACACACACACACACACACATATTGGAGGGTTGCAAAATTACAATGCACAGTAAAAAGGCTGCATTTGCAACGGTTTTTTTCTTTTTAATTTTTTCACGAGGAAGTCACCGCACACTCGAACATAACTATACACTCTAGTATACCGGATTTTAATGAGCTTGCGGCTATATACGAGGGCAACAGTCGACGGGGTTAATGGGATTGTCTGCGCTTATTTGTATGATTCTCTTTTTCTTCTTCTCCTTCTTCTTCTTCTTCTTCATTCTAGTTTCTTTGTTTTTGGAACAACGTTAAGGCAGTGTTTAATACGTTAACGCGATTTTTATATTTGAGAAACGTAACGTTTATCTCTATGGTCTATTATTCGTTAAAGACGAAAAACCTTTTTAATTTTTTTTATTTGAAAAAGATGATCGATTAACAAATGGAATTCTACAAATACTTTTCTCCTTTGAAATGGAACGAACAAAAATTAACGTTGCAAAGTAACAATCTTGCCAAGTCTATTTTTTCCGTATTATAGGTTTTTCCCAAGCACGACAAGTGGGTGTGGTAAAAGTTGCGAGGGAGAGAAGTCCGGGCGTGGGCGGAAAATTTGCAGGGTAAATGGAGAGAGAGAGAGAGAGAGAGAAACGTGACGTTACCGCCTCCAGCATCCCCCCTATACAATGGACCGACATTGCAAGTTCACGTGTAAAATGGCGATAGACTCACTTTTTTTCGGCATTCACATCACAAAAAATGGCAGATCTTAACGGTTGTAACTCAAATAACATTCGACAAAGACATGTTCTTCTGTTTCTCGTAAAGTTTATTTCAATCGAACGTCGTATCAAAGTTGATTATATCCCAAATAATCAAACGAAAATATATTTCTACTTGATTTGTCCGAACGCATCAACGCTATTGTAATAGGCAGTTGCCACGTTTTAGTTCTATCCTCGTATTGCTTTCACAAGGAAAACAGCGAAACCATACACGAGTGTACAATGATTTAGCGAGACGATTTGCAGTTTAATTAATCCCTTTGCGCGTTGCTAGAATAAACAACGAAAATATCGAGTTCGTTAACCGAACGAGGAATATATTCGTTGCATTATACGAATTTTTCTTTATTTATAAAAGTGAATAAGGATTCCATTAAAAATTGATCAACTTCCCAAACCATTTGTAGATTAATCGTTTATCGCGTATCGATATCATTTTATTCTCGAACGAAAGAACGTTATTCTGTTTATTACACAAATCGTTGATTTTAATCGTGCCATCAACCAAGCGGACTTTCTCGTTTTCAAACGAATGAACAAAAAACAAGTAGAATCAGAGCAAATACCCATTCGAGCAACAAACCTAAAGTGTTCGGAGAGAAAAAAGAAGAGAACAATTTCTCGTTATCGAGTCGTTAATTCCTCCTTGTGCACTCTGTAACATTTGTGTTTCGTTGAAAAACAAACGCAAGATAGACGGTAAAAGCTGTTTACGCGGTTGGCAGCGTTGATCCGTGGCGCACCCTCGTCATCATCGTCGTCGTCGTCGTCGTCGTCGTCGTCGTCGTCGTCATCGTCGTCGTTGTCGTCGTCGTAAGAACTTTCGCGATAACCCCCATAGCGCAGTTCGAGGATATTCACTTGATCGAAATCTCGTTATCTCTGGATTTCTCCCTGTTCTTCTTTTTTTTCCAACCCCTTAAACTAAATCCGTACGGTAAATAGGGCATTTTGTCATTCTGTAAACGACGTAAGTTCGATTCTACGATCTTTTAAAAACGACTTACACGTTGTGGCTTCGCGTACGAACATTATCGGAATTAGCTTCCTCTTTATTCCGTGGGATATTTTATTATCAGGATCGGACGTTCTACAGTCGCTGTGTAGAAGAGCGTGAATCGAAAATTCAAACGTTGAATACCGAAACACAGAACGTATGGTTTATTTCAACAAACCTTCTACAAAAATAAAATTCATGAATTTAGGCCGTATCCATCCGCGATTGCCACACGCATAAACATACTCACACGTGAAATATCGTTATTGTGTGGAATTATAGCTGTGACGGACATTATCACGTTCGCATATTGTGGCTATACTTTATAAATACATCATTGAAACAAAGTCGTACAGAACGTTAAATATATGCTTGTGGGTCAAGTGTCGTCAACGAAAATCGAGCAAAAATGGCAATAAGGCTAATCTATACATAGCCAGAGAGTTTATTCGTAAACAGTTCAATCTCCTTCTACTTATTCTTCTTCGTTTTTTTTCCATCGTCCTTCCTCTATACGTCCGAGTATAGGTGCAGCAGTACGAGTGTGTACACACGAAGAAAGAGCAAGAGCGAAAGAGAGAAAGAGAGAGAGAGAGAGAGAGATGCGACAGACATCACGCCACACGCAGAGAGACAGAGAAGTAGGCACGGCCATCACACGTACAAACGCTCACAGTCATAAGTATCGACCTCGCGCGCGGTGGCGGTCGGCAACGGCTTCTCTTTTTTTATACTCTTTCACATGGCATCGACGGCTTTTCACCGAAGAAAACTTTGTTTTGTTTTCACGCGAATCTTCAAAATTCTAATAAAAACGTTAGAACGTCGTTAATGTGTCGTTATTTTTTTAAGAGCTTGCAAAGAAACCTACCTACCTGATAAATTTGTGGGTACGCGACTTGACATTAGCATTTAATGATTCGCGAAAACTTATACGAGTTGCGATTGGAGTACGCATTGCACTCGGTACGCACATAACGACAGTCGTTATTTCCTGTAAAAGACAAAAATATATGTATATTATACCAATAACTATTAGCCATTGATTACGGAAAAACAGCCTCTCGGCAGTTAATTTATTTTTACGTTTAGTTTTAGTTTTACGAGTCTCGTAAATCTACTTTTTAAACTTGATTAATTAAACTGATGGCAACCCCCACCCCCACATACGCCTTCTATCTCTCTCTCTCTCTCTCTCTCTCTCTCTCTCTCTCTTGCTTACAGAAAGAATCAGCATTACAAATTAATTCGCGAGGAGATTCTACGCGCGCGCTTGCAGGATATGCAACATTGTGATGTCTGCGCGCACACGAATACGTATATTCTCTATAGACGTATGTTTGTGCAAGCGGAAGCAAACTTGTGATGATATATATATATATATATAGTGTATACGCGACGGTATACGATGAATATATTGACGCTGGCCTTCGACCTCCCAGACCATCCAAGACATATACACACACATACACACATTCGCTTATAAAATAATATATATATATATATAATATACCAGTTATACGTGATTGGGCAGACACGGGTTTTTGATAATATGTTTTCTTGATGTTCGGCAGAACTTAAGGATCAGACACATATGAAATGCGAATAACGTAGAATGCCCGATGACTGTGGAATCGAAATGTTGCCGAGTGCTCGGAATGGATATTTCGAAAACGTTTTCCACGTGGGACGTGAAATCATTTCTAATAATACATTTCAAAATCATAACTAGATGTGTGTACAATCGATTCACTAAGTAGTTTGTGAAATCGTTCCTCTAGTACGTTATAAGTTATTATACGGGAAAACTCGTTGTGACTAAACGAATATCGTTCATCGTAAAGGTTGATTGACGATCGACGAAAATTCTTTGCACGTGGAAACTCGAGGCAAATTGTTCCACGGATGATTAAGAAATCCAGACACATTTGTAGAAAACGTTAGAAATGAGATTATTCGACGACGTAAAACGTGAAGCAATTATTTATAACGGTTAGCGTACTTACTCACCGTTGTCAAAAGGCAATAACGAAAGTGAAAAAAATGTACAAAATACCCAGATTGTTCAAAAATAATTCATCTTCGTCTTAAGATTGTGCGTCGTCTCGAGAACAAGATCGCTGCAATCATTTTCGATTATTTATACAAACAAGAATACAACGTACAACGACATTAAAAATTGTAGTATCGGGCAAACAACGATTAAATTTTACGAAATTACGATGATTATCGTTAAGCCACGTACAAGACCCAATATATACATTTGTTGTTTGCTTATACACCGAGTTATAGTGTATAATTGACTTGGAACGTTCAAATAAGACAGAGTAGCTTTTTTTGGTATTCTTCAAAAAGTACAAAAAAGAAAAGCGTCAAAAATGAATTCAACGTTGTGCGCGAAACGTGTAATAATGCCAAGCAAAGCAGTATTCAATTGGAGTGCTGTAATTACGTGCAATTTCTTTAAAGTCAAGACCGCGGGGCTTGAACTTGTTTCAAAATGCGTGACTCCAAATAAAATGCCTCGCTTTATAATCGCTCGGGAATCATGCACGCTGACTTTTAACAGTTATTTGCGTTTGAACAAACGCCGAAGAATACGAAAAAAAGCTAATATGTTAATTAAATTATTGGAGCGATTATAAAGAGTATGAAAAAAAAACGCATTCTCAAGGTAGCATTAAATATCTAACGCGTCCTAAAATTCGAAGCACAAGCTCGTTCCTCATGGCACATGCATACGTATACGTATAAAGTCTGATTGAAGATAGCCGCGTTGTATGCGTGTGCGCGCGCGCGCGCGCGCGTGTGTGTGTGTGTCGCAAGCGAAAAAACACGAGCGACGTATAAGCCAAGAGCTACGGAATGAAGGAAGGCGAAAGGGTGGACCAACCGGTCGGACTTGCACTACGCGCTTGGTATTATATATAGCAACGACGCCGCCGCCGCCACCGCCGCTGCTGCGGCTCCGTCGTCGACGAGTCTCTCTCAGAGTCAACGAACTCACGGAGCCAAGTATTAAACGCGCCAAGCGTGACACTGACCCCTCTTAAAGGGTAAATGCTCTCTCTCTCTCTCTCTCTCTCTCTCTCTCTCTCTCTTTCTGTTCTGGATTAATAAATTTTTTTTAAGTTGACAAGCTTTTCCATCTCTTCTCTCTTGCGCAATTTCCTTACTTTTTTGTTGTCCTTTGATTTTTGTTTATATCACAAGAAAATGAGTTGATACATATGCACAGGATTTCCTTAGTATCGAAGGTAGATATATTGTTAAGATATATTGTCTCAGTTTTTAAGACGAATCACGTTTTTCGAAAACCTCGAGTTTTATCGCTGGAAAAGCATACGCGACGATGAGAAGATTGGAGACGAGCAGAGGCGGGGAGAAGCGAAAAGGTTTTCGTTGAGTGACGCGTTACGTTATTCATACGCATATTTAAGGGAATCTGGAAATCTTGATGATAACATTGAAAATGAGTATAAAACTGATTTATTGAATAAAATTCGAATCTGACTCTGCCCTCGATTCTTTCAGTGGTTGCCTCGGCATTTTCATTTTTAATGGACAGCGAGTCATAAATCGTTTTGTTAATTGCCGATGATATATATACTCAACTGCGAAGCACTTTATATTAGTTTAATAACGGTTCCTAGAGAAGATTACTTAATTGAAACTATATTGTAGCGCGTTAATTTGAAATAGTTTTATCGAGTTCGTATTTCGTTCAAATCTTTTTCACGAATTGTATAGTAGATTGCGACTAAAGAATAAACTATAGGTAAATATTTATAACAGTGACATCGCTGAATTGTAAGTTTTGTTAATCAAGAACTCAAGGACAAAAAATGTTCAAACGCTTGTTTCAAAGACAAATTTGGGCTATTCTACCGTCAAAATACTTTCAATTATTCCGTCTGCAGATTTAATCGCGAGCAAAAAGCATTTATTAATAAATAAACGTGCGAACGCGAATTAATCGAGCCAAGTTATTGTTGAACGTGAGAAAAATTTATATTGTATTCAACGGAAGATTCGTTCACTGCGATAGCACAAATAGAATGAGGAAGACAACATCGCTCACTAGGCATATTACAAATCATGAAAAATCTTCGATAATAACGCGTAAATCGATCAAACAATGACGACGATAATTGTATGCTATCTAACGATTTGCATACAGAGGAAAAGAAAAGAAAAAAGAATAACAAGAAGAAGACGTTTCACGCGAGGTGCTGATGAAAAGTCGGCATTAGCAAGTTAAAGATAGCGTCAAGTCACTGTCCATACGAATGCAAACTTATGCGCGACCGCCATCGCCCATTGCTGTATAGACGCACATGAAAAATACACACGTACGTTCTTAATTAAGGGCTTTTTCGCCAGCTGCTTGTCTGTATAATTACGTATTAATAAAATTGTCAATTTAACCGTGGAAGCATCAATTCTATATTATTTTTCTTCATCCTTTTCTCGCTCTCGCTCACTCGCTTGCATGCGATATACGCCGTTAATTAATTATCATGGACAACTAGCAGCCTCGCATAGAAAGAGAGAGAAAGAGAGAGAAAGAGAGAGAGAGAGAGATGTTACGCCGCGTCATAATCGTTAAGGCCGCACTCTGCCAAGGTGGTTTATGATGATTTATCTTGGAAAATGTGCATCCATAGAACGTATGCGCATAAAATTAAATTTTATAGCGGGAATTATTGAAATCGATCTTGGAAAAATAATGTCGATTTGATATTTCTCTCGTCGTACGAGGAAGTTGCTATATAATAATTCTATACGACCGACACTCTCGCACATCTCGCAGTTTTATTGCACGACGAAATGCAAATAATCGTCGTCAGGTATATACAATGTTTCCATTGTATTAACCAATAGGAACAAACAATACTCATTGATCATCGATAATAAAACAACATTACGTAAAAGCACATGCGTATACACGCGTACGGACTGACAGACCAGACACCTTGACAATAATGCACAACAAGCTGTGTAATATCTGTGCACGTATTTGTTTCCGCACTAGCTCAATCGCGTGAGTATTAGATGTCGATCGTTGCACTTGCAACGCATCTTCTCTTTTTACAAACACACGCGCGCGCGCACACATGCTATGCAGAGAACGAAGAAGAAGAAGAAGAAGAAGAAGAAGAAGAAGAAGGAGATAGAGGAGGAGAAGGAGAGTATGCGACCCGCCCTCCTCGTCGCGCAACGTAATTACCTTGGAGAGCCCTGAAGGTGCGAGAGAAGAGGCTTGGGATTAACTTTTGACAGTTATAAGAGCGGTTATGTACGAGAGGAAACACTTTTTATTTCTTTCGTATTCTTTTCAGTTTTATTTTATTTTTTATTGTTAGCCCCTTGGGCAGCTTTCGTTCGTTATAGTGAAGATTCAATTCCGATTTGGAGGTGCCGTCACACCTGAGTGTGCGATGAGCTTTTCAAAATCCAAGACGTGTGCATATGGTACAGTGTGTTATCCGACTTGAGGATTGAATGGCTACGAATGTGCACCTTGGTACGTTTATTTTAATTAATTCTTCCTTTTGAAGTTCGATATTTTTGGTGCGAACGCGGACATTTACAAAATTGTTTTCCACATTTGGGGGCGCGCAACGCAGCAAGGCTCCGATCGAAGAAAAGACCGAATCAAATGATATTTTTGCCGACATCGAAGTAAGGCTTCTTGAACAATCGAGGCAGGTAAAAGGCACTAAAATACGAAAGCGTGGAACACGATGTACTAGTACGCGTTATAGGAAAAAAACAAATAGTGGCGTGATCTCGAGGAATCAGACACGGTTCGATTATACAAGCAAAACGCGATAGAAAAACGACGCGTTCCAAAAATTACAAGCTTACGTAGAGTTTCATTTTTAAAATGAAATGGATCTGTTTGTACCTATATGAAAATCACATCGCTAACAACCAACTGCGCTATTCTAACGTTACGCCGTGAAAAATATTACGTAACCAAAAATATAAAGCGATATCGCAACGTTTAATAATATGACATTATTATGTAGATGTTAAAACACGAGCATACATTTCCCATGGTACAAAGCCAAGTTTTCTTTCGAAAAGCAAATCGACAAAAGTCACTGGGGCACAAAAGTTTAGTGCGCGCGTCTGCTAAAGAAAAAAAAGAAAGTCGTAAACGCACACGAGATCAAACTGGCCGATTGCCTTGGACGATTGTATCGCAAGGGCGATTTTCCATAAATACAAATGCTATGCTAATTCGATTGGTTACTCTCGAAGGAAAAAAAGCTGGTGACTCGCTGCACCTATATATGTGCGTGTGCGTGTGCGTGTGCGTGTGCGTGCGTGTGCGTGTGTGTGTGTACGACTAATGCAACTCGCTTAAATATAATCTCGAAAATCGAAGCTCCATATACGTATACAACCATCTTTGGTATTATAATTCAATTTTTCAATGTTATTTTATAATCGATATAGACTGCCATCTGCGTTCCTTACAGCGTTGAGAATTTAAAGGGCTTATGAATAAATATTCAATTTGTCAACCTTCCCACTCTGTCGTTTGTCTCTTTTCCCTCTCTCTCTCTCTCTCTCTCTCTCTCTCTCTTCGTAATCCACTCTCGAGGCTGAGAGTGAGCAACAAGAAAAATGTAGTTACTCTACTTCGTCGATATTATGCTCTCGTTGTACCGGATTTCCCCGCGTAATTGAGTTTAAAGGATCGGAAATTTATCTCTACCTTCACTACTGCTGCTGCGGCTGCTGCTGCTGCTGCTGCGGTTTCACATTTTATTTTAAATCTGTCGCTATGCGAAGCGGATTTTGGACTGCAGATATACTTTCGCGTTGTATTGTTGCAAGAGTCATTTCAACGTACTTTTTTATTTTTGTTACGAAATTTACGTTTTCAACGAATCTTTGCTTAGATTTAAGGTTTTTTTTTTAAGCACCGTTCAGAGACGTCAAAGTACAATTTTCCCATTTCCATTATTTGTTGACGATGACACTACAAGGAAATACATAAGTCATTGGTCGCGAACGAGTGACGCACGACTTTCGATGCATTCATGCATTGTGAATTTGCCCCATTTATAAACATTGCTTTCTTCGTTTCAGCCGTGAATGTGTGTTTTGGTCAAATCGTCGCCGCGTAAACAGGAAACATATTAAACTCTTTTTCTCTCGCTTATATGCAATCGCGAATCGATACCCTTTCGATAAAAATATACATCGAAATAAATATTCTAATGATAATAATAGAAGAGAAATACGACGACTGAAAAATCAAATGACAAAAGGACTCGTCGCGAACCACAATCTGAACAAAACCGTCGATAAATTATCGCTCGCAACGATCAGGGTACATTGAATCTCATTTCTTGAAAAACCACAAAATGAGAGATATATACATGTATATAAAAAAGCCTCGAGAAGGGAGCAGAGAAAGAGAGAGGGAGAGTCGTATATTTAGACGAGAGTTGCGCAGAAGACGATTCGACAAAGGTCCCGAAGATCATCGTAAATTCGCAAGCTGTAATGAGTCAGCATGGATATTTTCAGCTGCTACTCCTTTTTTTCTTTCTCTTCGCCTGGTGACAATGCATTCGTCTATTTCGTTATAGAGTATCTCTGTGTTGCGAGGAACTTTAAAACGTACGCTTCCGTTATAAGCCTCGCGAATTAAAATTCTTCGGTCGTCACTTTTAGCGCTCGACTGATTTTTCGTTGCTACTTTTTATTTTTTTTTTGTACGTTTCGATATTTCCGCGTCGCTATATTTTTGTTCTCTGTGTTTAGTCTTGAATGTCGCCGTTTGTAAAATATGATCGAAATAAAAATTCAACAGAACGAGCATCGATGATATCTACTGTAAATCTGGTTTTTAAAATGCATCTTTAACGTAGTCGTAATGAAGTCTTATCTACAGCGAACTCCAACACCTTCATTTATCACGTGAAATAATCCTTCATCATTGAGAAACATAAAAAATAAAGTCTTTACGATTGAAGCTTCTTTGTGTGCACAAAGGAGCGATTAAGGTATACGATCGACAGTCATTCAGTCGTCGTAATGACCATACCCCCTTCGCTCTTCAATCATCCCGTCGTATAATTTAAACAAACCATCCATTCTTCATTACCAATTCATAAGAGAAAATGTAGCGAGCGTTCAAATCTCTCGTCACCCCTCGTTCGTAAAAACGTTTTCTTTATCCTCTACAAGTGAACCTCGCGTTAAAAGTACGTCAAGTTACCCACTGAATTCGATCGTTTGTGTTTTTACAAATTTTATTGAATAATTTTGTCCTGTTACATTGTAAGGCCAACTACACAAATATCGTTGTTTGTATTTGCACGAGACAATTTGTTGTAATTCGTTGTGCATTTGTCCTCTAATTCATATACGGTCAAAACTATCGAGACGTTTCAAAGATCGGTCTTGCGCGAACTAAAAAGATGTCCAATCAACCTCTGCCCATCCTTGAAAATCGTACTTTTGTCATTGGTGCACAATTTTTTGTATTCGATATTGACGGTACTACCGTGTCGTCTTTCCCTCTTGACGATACTTTCGAAGCATTTTTGTAGCGAATCCAAATTGGATATATCCTTATAATCTTCGATACCGTCGGCGCTCTTTATCCCCGTCATCGCGAATGCTTCGTTCGTTTGTTCGTATCGAACGAGTCTTTGCAATAGTTCCCTATTAATTTTCTCTTCCTCGAGCTTCGCCAGCCTGTTTTCTATTTCGGCTTTTTCCTTCTTCCATAAATCACGAAATCTTCGCAGATCGTCTTTTGCTTCGTACATCTCCTCTTTCATCTGCTTCTGGCTCTCTCTTATTTTCGTCATGTCTCTAATTATCTTACGCAGCATTTCTTTTATTTCGTTCAGCTCCGATGTTACTGTCATTTTTACGAGCTTTTTTTTCTTGGAAAGTTTCGAGGGAAGTGAGAAACGTAATAGTCCGATCGTCTACTTGGAATACGTTAAAGTTTGATTACATCGATATCTATCTTCATTATATTACGCGCATAGAGCGAGATATGGGTCCCCACGTGTGCGTTTTATGGTTTCTGAAAAATTACAAATTCAAATGATCTTACTCTCGTGAAGTAGCCTTAACGATTCTAATGGCTCCGCTCAATGCTTCAAATGAAAACTAATAAAGATTGAATCGTTTGTCCAACGCCGAATTAAAGCTCGAATTAACGAAACATTAAGATTTAAAACAAGCATTCAGCGACACGCAACCTTATCAAGTCCACGAAATACACCAGCTTTTCGCAAGACAAACGCACGACAAGTGCAGGTATTTGTACGAACGACAACTATGAAAAGGGAAACGATAAAAAATATAAAAGCAACGAGCCCCTTGTGTCGAAGAGAGACGTACGTAGACAATGGACTCACCTAAAGTTCTAGCCATGCGCAATGCACACAAGACTGGCTATCGGGTCGGTACTACGATATGTACTTGCTCGACCATTATTGTCGTCAAAATTCAGCGCAGGCGCGTTCGCACGTACGTACTTTCCACGGAATAACTCGAGAAAGAAGAAGACGACGACGAAGGAGAAGAAAAAAAGGAAACAGTAGCTAATAATGTTTCTCTCTTTAACTCTGTTGCTACGTGGCACACCCTCTGACTTTGTAAATTGATTGAGCCGCGCCCTGCTACTACACTACCTATGAGGGTGTTGGCACACCACCGACCAACGACGACGCCCCTTTGTTGTATATAGCGCTGCTGTCGTCGAGTCGAGCTTTTATTCCCTTCCCAAGAGAGCTTTAACTGTATACGTATTGCGGGGTTCGTTCAGAGTCACTTTCACAAGGGTCACTCTTGTGATTTTCACCATTTTTCATCGGGACCATTTTAAATCTGTTGATTAACGATAATTAATTTAAAAACTAACAATAATTTGTCTTGAATTCGCAATAGTAGCGTTGTCCTTTGTTCAAAATAACCACCACCGTAGGTTGACAGATTTTCCAATAAATTCGCGTTTACATCGACGCTAATACCTTACGAGCAGTCGTATTTTTGCATTTAATACGTTCGTTCGTTTTAATTTAATTTTATGTAAAATCAATACGCAAGCTGTACAACGGAAGATCGGATATCAAGCTTCGTTCGGAGAGGCAAAAAAGCACGCACACGAAAAAAAGGAGTCGAGCAAGCACTTGATGGTAAACACAAGAGTAGGTCGATTTGACAGACGATATACCAAGCGCAAACTGCTCCCACCTTATTTTTTGTTTGCTTTTTTTTTGTTTTTGTTCCTCGATGAAACTCTCTTGTAATATGTTTGAATTGGATGATTATCGAAAGTTATTTGAGTACACGTGCAAGCGAGGTAAAAAAAACCTCGAGAGAGAATTGGCCATTACGTTTTTTTAATAATTCAGCGTTTACCCATAAATCTTTTGTAGTATACAAGATCGCTTCGCTATTAAGCTCTCGTCTGCACTTAGCGTTGTTCTTTACTCGCTGCACGAAGTGTAAACGCTTGCGTTACTAGCTGCTTTTAAATCGCTATTTATTCACGCGAGAGATAAAGAAACACATAAACCGATTGTTTTAGACGCCATCTTTTATTCTTACAAACTTGAAAAAGAACTCCTTTCGAGACCCATGCAAAGGTTTTTTTCGCAATTCTAACACTCGAATACTGTTTTTTGAAATTTGGACTATACTCGTTATTTTGAATTTGAAATTCCCCGTGCGTCTACCGAGCGACATTATTAATGTTTGTCGTTGTTTAGTAAGTTATTATCGGATGAATTATGAGGAGTGACAAAAGTGAGCATAAAGGGAATAATTGGTGCTGAACAACGTGTACGTTTGGTTTTATCAATGGATCAATCAAGTGACCTACGTTGCTCATCACAATGAAATATCTCTCGTTCACTCGTACTATCCTATCCGTCGAATCGATCAATCTTGGATCACAAGAAACCCATTAACGTTGAATACTCGACATAATTCCAACTTGTCAAATGATATCTAATATTTACTTTTGATAACTTTTATACTAACATTTGTTATCTTCATCTGGTTCGTTCGATCGTTCAATCGTTTATACGTATCAGACATAATTGCAAAACCTTAACTCCGCGTCAAAGTTAACAACTCATACGTGTCATTTTAACAAATAAACAAATCCGACTCGTGTGTTGAACGCACGATCGCGAACTCGTATAGAGTGCGATCAAGAAAAAATACAAAAGGGATGATCTTCGAAGGCAAAAAAAAGAAAAAAGTGCGTGGGCGAGACACGCCACGTGGTGTGCCGAGGAAGCATTACGAATGTCGCCGCGGCGTCGGCGACGGTCAACTCAACAACCCCGTGCTGAGCGAGTCAGGGTTGTCGAACTCGAAAGTAAAAGAAAAAAGTTTCGTTAATTAATAGACCAAGTTGTGTTTCTCCTTTTTTATGTCTTTCCCTTGAAAGACAAGAGAGAGAGGGAGCGCGTCAATCACCATAAACGTGTTGTCTAATTTTCTCACTATATTTCAGTGGATCTTCGATTTAGAGAGGGAAATTTCTTGTGTATTATAAGAAGTTTTGTGGAAAAATAACGACTTGAAAATATATTTATTACCAGGAGACCTTTTTCAATTTCTTGTAAAATTAGCCTTGGTTGACTTGTAATTTGATTGTAAGGTCCGTATCGCACTGGGGATTGGGAAAGACAGTGAGAGAGAGAGAGAGAGAGAGAGAGAGAGAAGCGAACGTATTCTATGAATTCATTCGAGATTCATGAATATTTATAAATAAAAAAAACGAGACTTTTGCATATATACGTCGGAGCTCCAGCATTACGGAAGATTAGCATAATATATACTGCTTAAACGGAATTCTCATGTAAAAGTATGTGGAAGACTTTCTGAACGTATATTGCTTAACGTAAAGCCATAGTTTTATACGGCTCGATGAGTTTTACATCGAACGTACCTGATTATCGAAGAAAAAATTTAGGGAAACAAGGTATTTTTTGGTATTGATCGCTCGTTAATTAAATCGGCAAATAGTGTTTCGTTATCGATCGAATCTAGACTGATCGCATAAGTGTAGAATGGAAAAAGTCGATTCGTCGTTTAGGAAAAAGCTAGCTCGCAATGTATATAAGCCTTATGTAAACGAACGACTATAAGCGACAAATCGACGAGTATTACTAAGATAAACCATCAAAAGTTTTTCCCCTTCAATATATATAAAAAATTGCTGATATATGCATGTTACATTGGGCGTCCATTTGGTTTTATGCTAATGTGAAAGTTGAAAGCATCGATTTTCCTTCGTGGTTCTTTCGACAGACCAATAACTAGCTTCGACTGCAACGCGTCTCGTAAACTTTCTAAAAATGCAATGCTTTGGCAATCAGGCAAATGATGTTGTTCAAAACGTCTATTTCTTGAGGCATTTTATTTTCGATCGATATAATACGTATATGCATCTTGCTTATCCTCACGAGGCGACAATATGTTTGCTCAGATGCAGTTGTTTTTCGAACGAACCATTGAAATAGACGTTTATTTCTAGTTCGACGTCGCTATTTACGATTCAAGGTTTTTCTATTAACAACGTTGTTGGTTCGGACGTATACATCACCGATGGAATTCCGCTCTTTTTTTATTTGATTTAATATTAAAGTTTTTTAACGATATAAAAAAGTATTTAACGAATAAACACGTGTGTTGCTCGTGTATTACTCGTATCCAACGCAACAACCTACCACACACTTGCACGTGCGTATTGGACTTTCAAATTTCTCCTAATTTTCTTAAGAGTAGGATAAGTTATCCCTCATTGGTAAAGCGCCCACCTTGTCAAATACGTCAACCGATGCTGAAAATTTGAACGTTCTCTCTTTCTCACTTGTGCGGCGTGAAAACCTATTAATAGTGCGGAAAGCTATAGTATTTTCGTCGTCCCCCGTTGACAACTCAACTCGCTTCCAAAAATAAATCGAGCTCCCTCTCTTTCTTTCTCTCTTTCGATCTCCCACTCACAGATTCGTAAAAAAAAGAAAAATAATTCTCCAGCGGCGGAGCGTTTTCTCTCTCTCTCTCTCTCTCTCTCTCTCTCTACCATCGTACGAAGCCGGTTTTTCGACGAGAGAGCCTGCGGCGGCACCTTGCCGAGTGACCTCTATGCGAGAGCAACGTTTTTCGATATAGAACGAAGGTCGACGAACTTGTTCCTCTTCTTCTTGTGCTTGCCAATTTCATATTTTCGGGGTGGGTTGAAACGAGGATGCGAAAGTGCACAAACGTTGCGATCTAGCTATACTCGGACACTAATTAATATTTGTTCGGAAAGAACCACTAGAGGTTCAAGGTCGATATATACGTGAACACAGCTAGACGCCCAACCGTGTGTGAGAGATTCGCAAAGATGACGATGCTCGCGCTGCTTCTAATCGTTGCTCGATCATCTCTCTCGGACGAGCATTTTTTCGAGCTGATTTTTCATTTTTTCAGATTTTTTTTTGTCCAGTTAATTTTGATGAATTAAACGGAGCTTTTATTGTTTTGATTGTTCATATCGTGGAGAAAGATCGCGATAAACACATCGGATCGTTTGCCGAGCAAACACGATACCGTTGAAGATGAGGTTACCTTGACCGAGTATCGTTGTATGCGTTACCGTAAGCAAGATTACATTTTCGACCTACCATGATTTTCAGTCATCCACGATTGAGGTTAAATAGTTCAATGGGTGTTTTCTTTTTTTATTTTATACAAGCGCGAGCGCTATAGCAACGCAATCGTTCGTTATAGTTATTTTTCGAAATATTCCAATAATAATACGTAATAAATCAAGCCTCTTGTGAAATGGACAATACGAAAAAAAAAAGAAAAGAAAATCGCTGTGTGGTATACGCGGCTAAAAATAACTACAAGTGTAAACGTATATCCTAAGCGTGGTAGCTTGGTGGCAAAGATACACGTGCGTTTCGCAATATCCACAGCACTGTGAATTTTCGACATGGTAATTAAAAAAAATGAACATCGCTACGATACTTTGTTTCGAGAGTTGTTTGATATTGAAAACTTTGTTTCGGCGCGATTGGACTTCTTCTCTCACCAAGATTGGTTGTCAACCATTTTGAAGTCCCGCAAAACTGGTTTCTTTACGGAAGATAAACTTCCAAGTGTAATATGCATTCACACACGATGAGAGAGTAGCGAGTACTAGTCAGCGTGTGTATGTGTGTGACACGGTTCAAGTAGAATTATATACATCGCGATGAAAAAACTCGGTGAACTATGGCTAATTGAAAGTGACAAATATTCTTTGGAGTTTTTCCTCGTGTGCTAAGGACTTTTTAAGCGAGGATTTTTTTTATTGTGCAACTAATTGGATGATAACATTGCAAATATTTCCCATTCATTGAGATAGCGAAATTATTAGTATTATCGTTTGGATAAACAAACTATTCGAATATCTCATTAATCGCACTTTGATTATCGAATGATAATAATAGACGTTACAAATTAAATATACGTGTGACCATACGACAATCGTCGTTTAACGGAAATTGTTTGCGACGTTTGATTGCCGTCAGAAAACTCAAAAATCCACATCGTTAACGCGCCATGCGTGAAAGCCTGTAATAAAAAATTCATTTCGCTGTTGAAGTTTCAGGCATAATTGACAAAAACATATAATGGTGGCATATTAGCTTTCGAATATAAGCTATCAATTTCGCGTGCACGCCTGTATAACGTGCGAGAGAGAGAGAGAGAGAGAGAGAGAGAGAGAGAGAGAGAGCGCGCGTTGTTACTACTCCTTGCGAATTTCAAAGTGAGAGTAAGAGCTCACACAAGAGCACGTGTGTCGCGTAGCAGCATATATATATATATATATATATATATATATATAGATAGAAGCAGCTGGTCAAACAACTCTTCTGTTGCTGCTACTCGCCAAAGCGAGAAGAAGAATCGAACGTGAGCCTGTTTCGCGAGCCCAATTTCTCTCTTTCTCTCTCTCTCTCTCTCTCTCTTTCTCGAGCATCTGCTAATTTTTGCTCTTCCTGTTCCTCTTTTTAATTTTCTTGTTGTTACCGCCTGCATAATGTATATCGCTTTTGGTTTAGAGATGCGGGATTCACAGTTGGCAATTATCGACATTTTCATTTATGTACAGTATATTCAAATACATATACGTAGGAATTTTTTGGTTCGTTTGGTTCAATTTCGGTATAGGGTCTTTTTTTCTCAATTTTTTTTGCAGAGAGAACATGTGCGAGGCGAATGAGAAATTCTTTTCCTCTTGGCTGCAGCATTCTTCGTTCTCTTCTCTTTTTTTCACGCTCGCCTCTCTTTCTCTCTCTCTCTCTCGCGCGCGCGCGACTTATTTTATCTCTTTTTGGTTTAACATTCACATGCATTAACTGCTTCTCCTCCTACTTTTATTCGTTCACTTGTGTTCATATGTTACATTTTTAGTGATGCGCCTAAAGCAGAAATGATTCCTATCTCTTATACTCTTTTTCTTAGTTTCAAGTTTATTTTTTTACAACCTAATAATTTATGAATCGTCGGTAACTCTTCGTCAAACGCGCACCTCCCATTTACCAATTGTTAGGTATCTTATCAGTATTACCAATGTATACCGAAAGTTCAAACGTTTTTTTGTCTTCGCGAGTGACACGTGAAAAAATGTCCGAGATATCCAAGTTATTCCAACGTAAATAAAACAACGAAAAAAAAGCTCTGTTAACGATTAGCGCGAATAAAGATGTGTGTGCATAACGGAAGCAGTCCCGTTTACGTACGATTGCGTTACTCGTTAAAAACTTGATTAAAATATCTTTGACTCGTGTACGATTTTGATGCGTCGTATTGTAATTATAAAATTATAATTTTAAGATGGTACGTCATTCTACAGATCAACGAAAATAAAAATGTCCCTGTAGCAGACGTGAATCACTATATCGCAAAACCGGAAAAACAAAAAAAAACATAAAAACAGAAAACACGAAAGAAAGCATCGTCCTTTTAAAGGCGACTGAGAGAGGCCAAAACTCAGCGGCTATGATGGCGCGCAGCCGGCCGGCGTGCAAAAGTTGCTTCTCTCTCATACTCGTCGAGAGAGAGAGAGAGAAAACGAACGGCTGGGTGCTGCGGCGACTCGCACTTTCTCTCTCTCTCTCTCTCGCGCTCTCTCGCTCTTCTCCTCTGTTGCCAGGCGAGAATCGGCGGCCCGAAAACGAGACGCGCGCCATACACACCACAACGTGTGTATATATATATATATATATATATATATATATATATATATATATATATTGTACGTATGTGTATACGAAGAACGCCAAAGTGTGTGCGATGCCAAGTTCCTCGCGAGTTTTTTAACGTGCGCATGCTGTTGCTCATCCTTTATAGCCGCGAATGAATGATCGCTATATATATTTATTGCTGTTGCTCTCTCTCTCTGTCTGTCTGTCTCTCTCTCTCTCTCTCTCTCTCTCTCTCTTTCTTGTCGTTTTATTCGTTCGAGCGTCGAGAGATGCCGATTAGAATAGAGCTGGATGCTCAATGAATTGATGTGTGTTTTTTTTAGTTGGCGGAGGATTTTTTGTTGAAGAGGAGGAGGAGGAGGAAGAGGAGGAAATGTATCAAAGGTATTTAAGTTATGAAACGTGTAATAATTTTGTTAGCCCATGGTATGAATTGTAAAATTATGGAGATGTATCGATGCCTTGAACGCTAGACGTGGAGATACGATTTTGTAATTATTTTTGAAACGTATTATATTGATATTTCGAAACGACAAAATAGTAGGTTGAGACGCTATTTTTGGCCACGAAATCTAGAAATACGAAAGATACACTTATAAGTATTCGATAGATAAGAATATCTAAAATTGATTATTTTGTCATCAACAGCGTTATAAAGTAAAGCTGCTCCAAAACAACATATTTGTCTTAATTACTCAATAAGTCTGTCGAACGTCGCCTCGAACGCTTCGTCAATAATCAAGGAAAATTGTTTAAAACTCGTTGTACTCGCGTCTAACAAGAATTTAAGCAAATAAAAGCTTCGGTCGAGCAGTATCGTTGAATTTTCGATGTACAGGTTCTACGCAAAGAAACACGAGTCATCTTTCTTTCTTTTTATCGCGAGATAAAACGAAAGAAGAGGAAGGAAGGGAAGGTGTATAGGACCTCGCACGCTTGCAGTTATAGAGTATAGACTCGCGACTTGTAAAGCGAGCAGCGTATTATATACATATATACTTGTACGAGCCCGCACACTATGCTGAATACGAAAGTCATACGACGAGGCTTACAAAGAGAGACAGACAGAGGAGTAAGAGAGAGAGAGAGAGAGAGAGAGAGAGACAAGTGTCTAGATAATCGCTGGTATATACGCTGCTACCGCGCATGCACGACTCAAGATAAATCCAGCAGGCAAACACTTGTATTTGATTAGAAGAGCTGCCACATTATCGGCTTCACCACTTGACTTACCCGTTTTTACGCTATACTCGTATTCTCTTGCGATGAATTTTCGAAGAAAAAAAAACGTGAAATGGAAAAAAATAATAATATATGACTTTTCGTAATGTTTCGACTGTATGCACTGACGAAATTGCGATAGCAATTTTATTTTTAGAACGGGACGGTCATGTGCTGCTATACCGATAAAAAAGCCAATCGCGATGGAACGGAATAACGAAAATTTACATGTGGACGTTTTATTAATGGAGATTGCGTTTTGTAATTGCTCGATCTTTAGTCGATATCGCACGATTCACTTGGCATTTTTCGAATGTTTTCGATATTTTGACGCAACGCCATTTTACGAATATTCTGGCCGAAACCAGGTTCGTTTCCTCGTTCGCCATCGGACCATTGTTCAGCGCTAACGTTTTACGATTGCTCAATTCGAATCTCAATTTGAGCGAACAACTAACGAGCTCCTAGATTCGTTCGGGAGGTTTACCAGTCAACGGAAACGACGCCAAATTGTGCTGGAAAAAGTTGAATGTTTTAATTTGTAGCCACGATTAATTCGCGCGTTGACGCTTACTTTATTTTTAACCGGTATCTTCGATACGATATTACATTCCAATTATTTGCGTGTTATCGTTTATGGATAACCCGAGCCAAGTGCTGTATAATATAGATACATTTAACGAACATCATTTGAATCTCAATCAATTCATTCACAATAAAAATATCGAATAATCTCAATACAAACATCGATTGAACGCAAAGCAATTCTCAACGGACCGGTTTCCACTAGATCGTATACGATTTTCCAGTGCAAGCGATAAGCGACTGGAAAAGAAATCGCAACATTTTTAAAAAATCGACATCTTCAATGACGCGCGTGAAATGGAAAAAGATCGTAAAGTTCATATGTAGAACGTGTAAATTTCCTTGGATTTGATGAGTTGCCGTTTCGAACAAGAACGAACAAAAAATGTGCCTCGCTTGCTTCGACGTTTTATATCAAAGCGCAACGCATGGGTCACGAATGATAAGATTAAGAAGTTGCGTTACGGGAAAATTTGGCCTTCTGGAAACGTCCGACTTTGCCTGATATTTCATTGATGTTTCTCGTGAAAGCTTAGTTTTCGTACGAATACAAAACGAGCGTACAAAAAATACGTCCTTCTTATTTACACTCATTGATATCGAACGATCGAGCTCTTGCGAAATATCGCCAATCAACCATATCCAATTCGATTGATTTGTATTTTCTACGCTGAAAATTCGTTCACCCCGAACGTGGAAAATTAATAGCTGCCCAATCAGCTTCAAACGATTGGTTTAGGCATTTGTAATTACTCGCGTATGCACACGCGGACCACACGCGGACATGCGTGCGTATTGACCTGCGATTAAGTAATTCGTCCAGTGTTGGAGCTTTCGAGGAAAATTAAGTACATTACGATTTGTAGGAGAGTACGTCCGATATCGTTCGAGTGATCTCGAAAGCATCGAGACACAGCTCCACCGTTGGTTTGCGCTTCGAAACTTGGCTTTGTACGCGTCGCTTGTTTTAGTTAAGTTGAAAATCGATCAATCGGTTCGACGTACTCGTCGCCTCTTTCTCCAAAGACGCATCTCTGTCGCTTTAACGACGCTCTATTTTATCGATCGTTTTAGCTCCCAAAAGTGTACGAAAAAATACCCAAATAAAAATAAAGTAACTTTAATTTTAGAAACAATGGTCGTAACTATCGTGCTCGAGCTGACGATAAACGCTCGTGACTTCATTCCATTGTTTTTCCGTTCTTTTTGTTATTTGTACAACGAAGACAAAGAAATGAGAAAGGAGCGTTACAAACAACTACCTATTAGCAAAACAGTTGAGCGATGAAGACTATCAACGGAATAAGAATCATACGTTTGATATCGTAAGAATTATTGCACTGTAGTACGTAGTGTACAGTTTGAATCATCGCACGTTGAATCATTGTGCATTTCTTTTCTAGATAACACAAGCGTTTATTTATTATTAGCTTCAATTATTATTCAAAAGCAAAGCGATGACTCAAAGTACTTTAGCACGTGCTTTTCTTTTATTCTTTTTAGCGTTGCAGCCGCGTTAAACGCGATATTCGCGAGACGAGCTAATTTGAAGAAAAAGATAGGAAAATGGCCTTTCAATGGCCCTAAGGAACTTCCGACAAGAATAACAAACGAAAAAAGACCGAAGCGTGAGTGTCGAAAGGGAAAAGTGCAACCGTAGAAAGCAAACAAAAGTTGGATGCAGCGTAATTAAGGATGCGCATACGGACACAAAGAGGAAGACAGAGCGAGGGAGAGAGAAGAGAACACATATGCAGCACGTGTGCAAAGGAAGAAAGGTCGAGTTCGACTCCCGAAGGTCTTTTTAACCGAGATGGACGATGATTCATCGGATTCTATAGCTTCCAGACGAATCGACCTGCTTCTCCTCTCTCGCGACGTTTCGCTATATACCGTGTTGTCTTCTCGCAACAAGTTGCAATGGAAATCGATCGACGCAGACTCTGTGCATTTTTTTATGAATTTCACGACGATTGCTCGTTGCGCGCGCGCGCGCGTGAAACATTTCAAACGTTGTCGCCGAAGACTGGGTTGTGCTCGAAGCGAAAAAATCGTTTGTCGAAATAAAATGGAGGAGTAACCCGAAATCAAGCAACAGGTTTATTAACGCGTACGATTAGCGATCCTAGAGATTGATTACGAAGATCGACCAAGCAAAATATACAACGATTATTTCTATGAAAATGTGAATTAGCAAGTAAACGATATCGTTATGACTTTGACTAGTGGGCGTAGCCTCGCGAGCGTTAATTTCCATTCCGATGCACATTGTCCAAGGAAATAATTTGCGTAAAAAAGAAATGACTCTCCGGAAATGCATCGGATGAAAAATGATAATGCGAGACTCTTTATCATCGACCCCGCCGCTATCGTTAATTTAGCTTCGATTAAACTATACGTGTACGTACGTAGAAGCACGATCAGTAGTCGAACGCGATATCCTTGAAAAATTGGTTTGTAACGAATGCGACGCGTCTCTTGTTTATAGTGTATACATACATATAAATTGGCATCCGATAAACACGTTAAATGTTAAAACGAAAGCTTGCATTGCTTTGGTTGCGCGCGACCAAGAAATCGAACGGCAAGGCCTAGTAAATAAAGCGACGAGTTGTAGCAGCAGCGCACAAAGTGTAACGTCGAAAGAGAAGCTTCAATCGCGCGTCTGCTATACCGCAAACCACCACCGTTACGCGCGACTTCTGTATATAGTCTATTTCTGGATGCTCGTGCTGTTGACGCGCGCGTAACGAACAATAATGCAAGACTCACGAGAGTCAAGTATACTTATAGCGTCGGTAAGCTGTAAGTTTCAACGTCAACAATCGAAGGGCAATGTGACTTGCTGAGGAATTTCAAAAAGCCTTTATTTTGGAATTCGACTTAAAACAACGTGGGTCGCGAGGCTTTTTGTTTTTTTTTTATTTCAAACAAAATTTGTACTTAGCTTACGTGGTGTAACGCGTCTAACTCACTGTCGTTGAACGCTCGGATCGCTCGACCGATCTAGCAATAGTTCAATCTTTCGAGCAATCGCGTTTTCTCGGGTTTTTTGTTTTTCGCACAACTTGACGTCGATGAACAAATATTAAATGAGCGCGGAATTTTCCGCAAATTACGTTTTTTCTAGAGTATACAATCGAGAACAGATGACTAAATTGAACTTTATTATACAGTTAAATTCTGCTTTTACTTTCAAATAGGTTGATTCCCAAGCGTATAACGAGTCGCGACGTCAATAAGCATCGTTATTGATTCACTTTTGCATAAATACAATCCTGAACAGTTGCTTCCTTGATGAGAAAATGTTACTCATGATCGCAATGCAGTGCTTAAGCAAGCAACGTTTTATTTTCTCACAGGTTACGTTTTCCTTTGTGAAATAAAGTCGCTCGTACCTGCGGTAGAACGATAATTTATCGGTGCTCGTACACTTACTCGAGATAAAATGTTGCCGATTAAAAAATTGCACGTTTTGTATAAAAGACGACATTGACGACAGTTTGCAATATGATAATGCGCTTCGTAATTGAGGCATTTTTTTGCCATTGAAATTACACCGAACCAATTAAAATTATTTCAGAAATTATTACTCGCTCGACTGCATAATTGGTTTTTATCCGCGTAAAGAATATGTAAATTTTGGCGTTGCGCTGCCGAGCTGGGAACAAAAAAATTATTAGTTTTTCAATCATCGTTCTAACTAGTATTCAGTTTTGTTGAAAACATCGGCAAAACGAAGCATCGCATAACGAAGTAAAGGCGACGAAGCAAAATCTCAACTCGAACGCGAGGAGTAGCAATGGAACGTAAGGAGGAGCCGGTGTGTGAAAAATAGTCGACAAAGTGTTGCACGTTAAAAACTCAGAGAGCACATGTTGATTCGTGTGTAGTTTTTCCCACGAGGGTCCAAGAAGAAAAATCTGTCTCGGTCGACGACGACAATGGCTTTATGGGGGCTACTGGTAAGATATAACTTGCTAGGTGTATGCACGTATGTATAGGCATGTGGGCCGCACATGTGCGTCCGTCCGGGTTCGTTGCATGCGTGAAAAGAAGCTGAAGCTTCGCTACAAAAACATAATGTAAAGAAAAAAGTATTGCTCGACCTCCCCTTTTCTTCCGTCCCCTCCTTGGCCTTTCACCCTGAGTCGCTATGTGCACACGACCCCAAAAAACCGGAGACTTACCTACACTACTCCTTCGTACACTTACAAGTGCGCTGCTGCTGCTGCTCCTGCTGCTCCTGCTGCTCCTCCTGTTTCTTTGTACTGCACGTTCTTCGTCGAATGTTTTTTTCTCTCGCTCTTCAGCTTTGTGATCCAATTTTTTTTTCTGCCCAGCACACTTTGTCGTTGATAAATTTATGATTTTCCAATACAATCAAGTGACTTAATATTGACAAGATTGTAATAAAAATTTCGAACAAAGGTCAACTTGATGAAAGTACCGTATAAAATGGTACGTATAGCAAATTAATTTTTTCCAAGTCAAGTAATTGCCGTAGATTTCGTAACTATGTAGTTGATGCCTTTGCACACAAGTGCTGATATAATGTGCTTTTTCTGAAACGACGAGAAAAAATTGACGATGTGAGGTTTCAGCAATAAAAACAATATTCAAATATTGTTCAGACGTTTTATTTTACGAATGATCGATCGTTATATCAAAATAATTACATCAATTGAAACCCCTAGACTATACAAGAGTAAAGAGAAAAAAAATACTTCTTAGAAAAATAAAAGCTGAATCTTCTTTAGATTGTCGCTTGGCAGCAGCAGTAGGGTGTCGGCTCTCTCTCTATCTTTTCTGTCGGCGAAAGCAGAGTAGACAGAGAAGCACGCCATGTGCGTCGAAGGAGAACTCAGGCTGTAGTAGGTAGATATATGTAGGCCGATGCACTCAAATTGCAAACTGCACACGTTGCCGGTTTCCGGGATTCACCTGGAATTCCAAGAGGACGCTGTCCGAGAGGAATTTTTGGATCGTGTATCCTCGTCTTTTTTATGCAAACGAATACGACACAATGTTCATCGTTGTATACATTTGAGCAAGATTTGCAAATAGATCATACTTTGTCTTTTCTTTTAATCGATCGTAATGGCAAACTTTCGAACGCAAATTGAGTCAATACGCCAGATTAAATAACTCGAAATGGATGCTAACAATAATTCATAATTTGCCAAATATCGCACCTGAATCATTGTTGTCTTATTTAATTATTATCTTATCGACGAACGATTACAATATCTCCTTATAACTCTATTCCTTGAAAATGACATTATAGATGTATAGACAGTAATTACCAGGCTATGCATACAAATTAGAGAAAAATAACGTAGCAGCGTATAAATCGTAAATTATAACGATGAAAAAGAAAAATTGAACGAGGTAACGACTAGAAAATCGTAATAAATCGGTACATTTCACGCAACATAAAACGTAAAAGACAGCTCGTGCGTGAAACAATGAAAACAGACACACACACACACACACACACACACACAGCTTTTGTTAAACGAAAGAGCGAGAAAGAGAGACGCGAGGCAAAATGTATTCTAATGACCGAACGAATTACGTTTAATGAGTTGTTGCGCCTGTAGCGTATATATTAATATCTATACATCTACGTATTGCTGGCAAAGAAAAAAAGTTAAGTAATGAGCAGAGAAATAACAAACGCCCGAGAAAGCTAAGTATACACCGCACTCACGTACGTATATACGGAGCGTACAATTGAGTGCGTAGTGTGCAAGCGCGCGCGGCGAAATTCAACGAGAAAGAGAGAAGATGATCGGTGAACAATTGGCCTTTTATTAAAACGTTTCGTGGGTTTCGCCAAATGCAACGAGCATGCGAACCAATTAACCACCAGCGTTTAAATTGTAGAGAAAGCCACTAACTACCGTTGTGCGCTCGATGGTTTCTTCTTCTCTTTTTTTTTAAATTTATTTTTCATTTCGCGAGTAACACCTTACAACTGTATTATTTTTATTATTTCTCAGTTCGACTGATCGTTTCGACTAACTTTCCAACGAATTTATGTCAATTTATCTATTACCTCTTCCCCCATACTTCCGAAGTGATTTCTCCCAATGAATATTTCGTAATTGTTTCCAATGAATATTACATTGTGCGTATCCGCGTGAAATGAAACATACATACGCGTGGCATGCTAATGAACGATGCCGGTTATATAGCGCCAAGAGAGAGAGAGAGAGAGAGAGAGAGGGGGGGGGGGGGAGACGAGCAGCGAAACAGAGTCTGAGCGTGATTACATACTCACGCACACCGCTGTCATTCTAACGACAGTCGTGACTTAATTTCTACTATTATGTGGGCCGTACCTATTCATTTGTGTAGTTTCTGCAATACTCATTTCCGATACACGTGTCATGACTTGATTGTAGACACATAGACATGTTGCACATTTTGTTTGTTCTTGCAATTTTGCGAATTATTCAATAGACTCCCATAATATATACGGCGTACTCTCGCATTGATTGCATGCGCGCGCCATATTCTTTGTGTTATAAGTTTGTCTTAAAGAGAAGAACGACTCGACAACGTGAATATTTACGGATCGACATAATTGTTCAAGTGCAATGTATTTTTAGCGTCGATTCGAGCACGTGTGTTTACACAAATGTACATTGTCACTCGGGGATGTCCAAATAGAACGTAATTTGAAAGCGTGTGTAGAGAATTATTATAACAATCGACGAAATATCGAGTGTGTTACGTAAAGACATTTCACAAACGTTTACCAAGTATTTAACGTGTAACGCGATATCTACAATGTTAAAAAAAAAAAAGTTGAAATTCTTGCCGATATGTTAATATCCAAGTCATGAGCAGAATCTCACAATATTCTCTCAACTTATGAATTCTATTAAAAGTCTTATTACACTGTAGCACGCGAAAAGATCGTGATTTGTTCTTTTACCGCGATAAATTATTGCCAACTCGCGAGGAGAGAAAGAAAGACACTGTACACTTGTAGGGAGAACAAAAACAACAGCTTCAACCAATCTATACATTATTGGAAAACGGTTCTTCGCGTTAAAATAACAAATAAAAATGTTTGATCGCAGTATATAGATGTACATAAATTACATATATAAGTAACTCCCGCATGCATCTCACAACCAAAGAGAGTTAAGAAAATACTCGGCGAGTTAAATCGAGTGTCTGCGCGCGCGCGAGTACGTATGCTCGTGGCTGAAGTCAACGCACGCAAAAAGAAACGACGAACAAAACCCCTCTCGTGCAGTAGCTAATCCTTTCTCTCTCTCTCTCTCTCTCTCTCTCTCTCTCTCTCTCTTGCTCGCTCACTCACTTGGGTATATACCTGCTCGTTTTAAGCGACGCGTCAGTTGGCGCGACGCGTCAACTGTTTAGAATTCTATCTACGCCACAAGTAGCAGCAGCAGCAGCAGCAGCAGCAACAGCAGCAGCGGTACAAGCAGTCCTGACTTTATATTTAGAAGGCATGTGTATGCGTCGCTCATAAATCAGAAAACTTTGCAAGTCCCTTGTGTTGTGTGTATATACCTGCTACAATTGTAGAAAATACTCGTGCCTGACAATACGCTTACCAATACTACTCAAATACAATAGCGTAGGGTGTTGATCTTTCTCTTTCTCTCTCTCACTCTCTCTCTTATTATCGCGTCGATGAAAGCCTTACGAGTGTTTTTACGAGTGTTTGTCAATTTAATATCTATATATCTTGTACTAGGGCTACGTTATAGACCGCCTTCTTTTTTCTTTCTAGACGGAGAGAGAGAGAGAGAGAGAAAGAGAGAGAGAGATACGGGTTCTACAACTTTTACGACTTCCGCACGCTAGAATCGTAAATTAAAAAGTGAAATTATAACATTACTGCGAGGTAATGTTTCTGAACGAGAGTTATCCCCCCTTTTTTCCTCAGCTGTCCGAGTTTCTGATCTTTTTGTTGTATGGATAGATTAAAAATCGTAGACGTACATGTATAAATTGCTATAAAAGTTAATTAATGCGTCGATAAGTTTTTATTTTTTACATCGAAACTTGGCATAGCCAAGGAGAAGGAACGAGATACGGGAATCGAAGGCGTTCGATCAAAAATTATCTCAACGTAATCAGTATAAAGTACTCTTTCTAATTATTTGAACAGGTGCACGTAACGATGAGTAACCAAACGAAACGTTATAATGATCTCGTTGTAAGAAACTCGATGAGAAAGCTTATCGTTCATTATCAGATGAACGATGTTGACTTTAATGCGATATTTTTTTCGTGTCTTTGTGTATTATCGGTAAACGGACCTCTTATAAATATTTCACTTACAACGACGTTGCGGTAACGATCTTTATGTAACCGTTTGATACAAAGACGATAGATCGACATTCGTTATCAGTTTGCGCGAACGAAGCGTGTGTTTCTCTCTCTGTCTCTCTCTCTCTCTCTTGCTTGAACGTTTCGATATGCATGAAATACAGTAAAATGTCATAATTTCGAATAGAGATAACATTTTCTTTTGTTTTTCGCGAATGTATTGACAATTGATAAGATCTGTTTTTTTTATTTCGTTGTACAGTAGTTCGCCACGAGATAAACGCTATCAATCGCATGAAAAATAAAACAAAGAATAACGACACAATTCTCTCGGTGATCGTTTCCGATAGGTTATATTAATCGAATAACAAGCGCGAACAATACAACACGGGGGGATAGAAAGAGAGAGAGAGAGAGAGAGAGAGAGAGGAGAGTGGTAATTGCGCGCACATTTCTTGCGAAAGATACGTGTATAATACACACACGCGCACGCACACATCGGTAGCAGCAACAGCAGTGTATCGTGAATATTCATCCCACGTTGAACTCGGAACTCTGACGACATCTTTACCTGACAGTATTAGAAAATTCAAATGTAATCTAATGCTGCCCGGTAAGATGTGAACAGAAACTCCTCACGATGAAACAATATCTAAACAATTCTTCTTCTTCTTCTCCTTATTCCTCGTTATCAATCTTGTTGAATCGAATCTTGATCAAACATTCCTTGAGAGTGAGACGGATAAAAGTCCGTTTTGAACGAGGCGCTTTGCTTCGCGTAAAACTATCTCAGCTGAAAAAGAAAAATTAAAGTAACGCGAACGAGATTCCAATACGCACGAGTTACGTGTCACGTAGTCAAAAGAAAGGTTTCTTTTCATCGCTAATTACCGAAAGCGCGCTTGCTATTCTAATCGTTGTGGGTTTTATCATTGAGAACGCAAAGCGCACGAAGGGACGGAAGAAAAAGGTGAATTGCCGCGTGGAGCACTTGGCGCGTGAATCGCACGGTTGATTGTGCATTCAAAAATAGCTATGCACGCACATGCATGTACATACACGTACAAAGAGAGGAAGAGAGAGAGAGAGAGAGAGAGAGAGGAGGGGGAGAGTATATCCTGACGATAAAGGTAGAGGGGAACGATGTTGAAAAGCTCGAAGAGGCAGGTGCACGTTGTTCGGAAAGAAAGAAAGAAAGAACGACAGAGCAGAGCAAAGAACCATTCATCCGCTTTGAAGCTTCTCTTCTCTTTCTCTTTCTCTCTCTTCTTTTTTTTCATCCCCACTAAAGGTATAACTTGGTAAAGCCGCTTTATGCCCCTAACCTCTTTCGCGGGCTTCTCTCTTCTCTGATGCCTGTATACCAAGAAGTCGAACAATATTGTTTCTCGTTCGATAAGCAGTCATGTGCGGACATTTGGTGACTGATAAGATTACGCGTTGCGACAGAACAAGAACATTTGACGATAAATTTTTTTTTACACTTTTGATCGCAACTTTTCCACTCTTGCACGAACGCGCGCACGTTACGTAATTTAGTAACAATAACTAACGCGAATTCATTTCTTCGATTTATTTATTTTTTCGTTTCACACGTGTCTATATAAAAGCTTCGTATACATAATGAGCCAATAAGATGGCCGCTAAGTTAAATAGAAAGAGAGAGAGAGAGAGAGAGAGAGAGAGAGAGGATTGCACACGCGCGCAAGAGAAAAAAAAGGGAAAAAATGAGGCAGTTGCGGAGTGTTCTGCTGCAAGCGTACAAGCACACCAAAACAATCGGCGTCAACGTCGCCAAATATGGCGCGACCTTACGGGGAACTGCAAGAGAGAGAAAGAGAGAGAGAGAGAGAGAGAACAGACTCTAATTAGTCCGTCGGGTTTCAAGGTTTTATCACGTGGAAGCAATAAAGTTGCACCATCATCGCGAGTGCTATACGTTATTGCTGACGGTTCTCGACATGAAATTTAAAAAAAGACTATTAATAACAATTTATCAAGGAAACAAATATGATATTTCATATATTTAATCTAGCTGCAATTACTTTTGTTGTATTTCGACTGTATTTTCATACGTTAATTACGCACACGCGCGCTTGCTCGCGCGATATCGCTTAATTATTCATATTTGTTGGTTAATCTCTCTCTAAGCTACGATAAGACGAGTAAAACGAATGAGAAAGACGATCGAGGAAGCCCAAAAAACGCGCAAAATGGCCGCGACGTTACGGAGCCTCTTCACTTTGGTGAGGGAAGTATAAAAAAAAAGAACGAAGAATTTATGCCTGCGTGTGTAGTGTGTGGGCGACTATGAGAAGCTACAATGATAGGAATTCAAAAATAACTTTGCGGTTCAGTCGAGTTTGTTAGCGTAAAAGAATATCAAATCTCGAGGAATAGATTTTATATTTACTGGAAAGAGAGAGAGATAGATAGAGAGAGAGAGAGAAGAGATTTCAACGGCTGCAAAACCGGCTAGAGTTTGTGTAATTTATCAGCGAGGAGAGAGAGAGAGAGAGAGAGAGAGAGAGAACTTGCGCGATGAAATCGTACGATGGAAAATTTTACGAGATACTCGTATCCGTTTGAAATTGAAGCGACAAATAAACGTAAGACTAAGCGTGCTTCAACAACCAAACTCTGATGAAAGTGAATTATCTCATTCACGATTTAAAAAAAAAAGAATAAGAAACCATCTCTACTTTTACGTAACACGCGAAAGAAACCATCTTTATTGAAAAACTCTACCATCAAATAAAATTAAAGAAAAAGGAAAAAAAAGAAAGAAAATATAAAAAAAGGAGACGAGAAAGAAATCCATACCTGAGAACAAGGTTGATTGCGAGAAGCGCGTGCGGCACTGACCGGCAGGCAGCGGCACGAGGGACGTCGTTGGACTGGCTTCAGATTTTACATATATAGATATATATAAGGAGGAGCCAATCAATTGGGCTGTACGTATCTCGAAAGAGACGTGTGTGTGTACGTGTGTGTGAGCGCGCGCGCGCGTGTGTGTATGTGAGTGTGAAAACTGACCGCGTGGCAAAGCGCGCCGAGAGAGAAAGAGAAAGAAAAAGAGAGACACTGTAAGCACACTCGCGATCAAGCTTTTATCTAGCAAACTTTGGACGTTTGCACGAGCCGGAGGCTGCCGAGCAACTGGAAAGATCGACGAGCAAGCAAGCTAGTCGGCCTGCTAGCAGCGCGCCTACTCTCTCGTTCTCTCCTTCCCCTACCCTCCGACATCGCCGTCGTCGTCAGAGACGACCAAGTGCGTATGCCAATGTGCGTCGACCGACCTTCCCTATAAAAACAGAGTGGGGGCATGTGATTCGAGAGGAGGGATGTCGGTTAGCAGTCGGGGCCAGATAAAGATGATAATAGATGATAATGAAATTTTTAGAAAGAGAAAGAGAAAGAGAAAGAGAAAGAGAGAGAGAGAGAGAGCTGGGACCAGCTTATTAGCTGGCGATAAAGACACACACATGCGCACACGGACGGGAAGGAAACGACTCGAACGAGATAATTTCTTTTTTAGGCGAGGAAGCTTTGTAAAAATTTTGACAATTCTTTTGTCTAGATGCACTCTTGTTCACGTATTTGGTGCGGTATAATACGCGAGACCTTGAAATATCAAAACATCATCCTGAAATTCCATTATTCAATGTCACATTTTTGTAAGAGTTAATAATGCCAAAGTACTTGAAGTAGTAGTATTCACATTTTTCCTATTCTATTTTCATTACAATAATTTGAGTACTATTCAGCTTGCGAAAATATTTATTTAACAAGCGTGGACTAATTGACCGTTCGTGCGACGATGAATTTGCATTCAAATAGTCTCAAATTTCAATAAACATGGTTATTGTTTCGTTTCGACATCCTCGTATCCAAAAAGAAAAAAAAGTGCACCAACTAGAAAGAAATACCTTCAGAATAGAATGTGCACACGCGAACGAGTTTTCACTTAGAGACTTCAAATCCGAACAAAAGCGCGAAACCCGACAAGGATTCGAAGGCCGCGACCATATAACATTCCCCTAGTTTTTTTCCTTTCTTTTATCGAGGGGAGCAGTACTAACGAAGTTTTACTTCGCCACACCTGAGTGACATAACGATAAAAGGGTGAAATGATTTTTTTGTCGTTGTTTCGATTATAAACTAATACCTGCCTCACAGGCAAAAGTGAAACAATTATTTGGGGGAGTAGGAGGAGAGACTCGCGTGTGCGTCTTTATTATTTCGGCGTTGATTAAGTAATTTGCGGCAAACACGATTGTTAACGCAGACAAACAAGTTTAACTTTTCTTTAGTACACAAGATTATCCATTTTCGTCCAACATTTTATCCAGAACGAAAAAAAAAGAGAATCATTTGGAATACATAATACAAGATCGCTCGTTTCCCTTGCGTAACGCGATGACGCGTAAGAATTGAGCTCTACGCGCGCGCGTGAATTATAATGCAGTCATCGTGATTGGGCCGATTAAACGTGTCGCGGTTCGTTAGCGCGTTTCGGTAGTGATTTTAGTATATAGTTGAGCGATCATAGATTAATAACTCACTTTGCGAATAAACGTTTAATATTTGATACTTCCTGATCTTACCGGTTCTGTCTGTCTTTCTTTTCTTTTTTTTTTTTCGGAAATACACTTGTCGAACGTTTACTTCGTTGGAAGAACATGTTGATCTCATTTTTTGTAACTGTCGCCGAGCTTTTCGTAACTATTATCTTATCAACGCAAATGCACTTGCTAAGATAAATGGCATAAAGACTTGTATACCGAATTACGCTCGACAAAGCTATCTAACAAAAAGAGAACGTGTCATCGTTGAAATATTAAAGTAAAGCCTGGCGAATCACTGTATTTCTCTCTAACTCTCTCATCGTTTATCGATAAGTAGTTATATACATATATAGCGAATGAATAATCGCGGTCGGCGAAAAAAGAAATCGATATCGAGGAAACCCAACGAACAACGAGGCAAGAGGGTGAATTGGGGAGAAGAGGGGTGGGCGGTGAATCGATCGTCGAATAAAAAGCCACACGGTGTCACCTTTTTCTCCTCCTCCTCCTCCTCCTCCTTCTCCTTCTCCTCGTTATCTTTCTTCCTCGCACACGAACCGTTCCCCATTACTCACGACCACGACCACGACCACGACGACGACGACGACGACAACAAGGGAAATTCGATGCGTGATTCCGAGGACTATTTCGCGTGATGAGTTTTTTGATAGATACTTGATGGATTAATGTTTTCGAGGCTTTTGTTTTTACCTCTATAGATGGGATATGTTACTTTTGTTGTCGCAAAATTAACCAGTAAACGTAATGGATTCGTAAAAACAACGACATTTTCGTGTATTATTTCATTGCAAGTAAAAAGAAAAAATACGAATTCCTCGACATCAACTTCATCTTTACGTAATCGCGCCAACACCACACACACTCGTCCGTCACACATTAATAATCTTATCGAACGCCCGAAGGAAGGAGCGAGCGACGACCTCGACGACCCTCTTCGGCCATTTTCCTGCTCATCGTTTGACTTATTTTTGGTTTTTTTTGCAAGTTAATTCGCGCCAAGTATCTGTCGCAAATATTACGCCGATAAAATTGCGAAATGCGTTACGAAGTCGCTCTGGTTTCCCTCGACTTTCCGGATAAGAAAATAAGTGCTGATTCAAGCCGATTATACATGTAATCGCCATTTTACATTGATGAAAGAACATTTTATAATTACGTTAAAAGAAAAAATAGCAAGTTATCCAATTGCAACGATCAACTGTATATTTCTTATATATTTCTTAGGCTGGTGTATCGTTTCTTGTTCTTTTTCTTAAGGATTTCTATTAAACGTTGTCAAATTTCAGTACAATTTGGAATTTCAACAATAATGTCATCCATTCAAGGTTGATATTTTGTGAAGCCTTGAGCTAATGGAACTTGTCCTTTAATCGTGATTGGAATTAAAATATATATCGCAAGTGCCAAATTAATGAGAAGGAAATTATTCAACTTATAAGACATTCGATCATAACTATATTTATTTCAATGTGCATAATGCATGAGATGAACAACGTCATGGAATTAATACCGCTAATAAAGAAATGGCAATTTTGTTGTTTTTCGTTAAAACGTAGCATTTTTATAAAGTCAATCGAGTAAATAGAAGTCGAAGAAATAGATAAGGACATTTGTAAAAGGTGAGTTGATATTTCCAAATAAAAGTGTATTTGGAAAATACCGTCTATCAAATAAACAATGTCAATGTTAGACTTCGTTTAAACCCTGAAAAAGCAAAGAATTTTCCAAGGCTCGTTAATATTCGTTTGCGCTTAAGTTTATCTACGAAAATGAGTTTAAACAGCACTAATTATACGAGCGGAATGGAATACTAAAACGCAACCTCTTTCCCGTATACGAGCGTCACATTCGTCGACTGAACAAACGGAATATTTACTACGAACAGAACAGTCTCCCTCTCTTTCTCGTCTCTTCTTTCTCTCTAGCAAGGAAATACATTTAATACATTTGTTCTAACTCGTGGTCGAAACGGATAACAATGGACATTTCGTGCGTTATTATAGCAAAGGTATTTAAGCAAGTTTTTTTTGTCCGCTAAGCCGGTCAACGTAGTGCGCCTCGCTCTCGTTCGAATACGTAATTTTTATTGTTCGGCCTGCGTGAATATTCCAACAGTTCTTTGCGCCTGGCTATCACTGGATTATCATTTTATTTCACGAGACATTTTTTTCTTTTTACTCGATGTATCTATATATACGTACATTTTTTTTAAATATACCTGTGTCTACATATTTGTCGCGATGAAAACGATACTTGAATAATTCAGGAAACTCTAGTATGCTGAAACACGACTAATCGATCAATTCTAGTCGAGTACAATTTTCGCTATCGTTCGATCGTCCATAGATTCTTCGACGATTACTTACTTTGTTCTTTTTTTTTTCTTTCTTAACACGGAATTATACAACAAAGTAAGCATCGACTGTTTTAGTCAAATCAAATCATCGAAAAAGTAATACAGTTTCGCGACGGTGCGCACATTTATGAAATTATCGCGTTTTGCAAAAATAACAAAACGATAAAAGAGCCAGAGAATGCCTCGCGTTGTGCGAAAACAATACAAAAGCTCTCAAAATACTCGTACACGCGAGGCTGTTAAAAGGAAAAAAGATGAAACACGTTAGAGAGAACAAGAAGAGTCAACGTTCGAAATCGACCGCGAGAATTTTATTTTCCAAACGCGTCCGACATACCACACTACGACACGTCGTCCAACAACAACAACAACGACAACGACATCAACAACGACAACGACGACGACGTCGTTTTCAACGTTACTTGTACGTCGTCGGACGACCGTCGTCTTTGAAACAAAAGACATACACAAGAGACACGAGGGACTTTGAAAGCGTTTTGTCCGACTGCTTTTGAATTTTTATCTGTCGATGTCAATTGAATTTGCAAGTATTCTGTATTAAAAGGAAAAAATAACGCATTGTTCGATTACGAAACCCTTTGTGTAACCATCAATGAATTCTCTCTCGAAAACAAGTAATTCGTCTTAGGAATTTGATAATTTACAACTATATATATATATATATATATATATATATATATGAACGCAGGTTAGTCACGGGGAGGAGGAGGAGATCGATCACCGAGATAGAATTGCGCAATGTAAAGAGACAAGCCGAGGTTTTCAGAATTCGACATTGTCTCGATGGTTTTCTCTCCAGCCTAGAAGTCAGACGCAGCACGTTTTAAGGGTGCAATCGTATTACGTAAAAAGCCTTCCCTATTCAACTATACATCTCTCTCACAAGTTGCCTCAACGTATGTTTTAGCTACACTCTCTTATCTTAAGGCCAGCTGCAATAGATGTGCAGCTATCGAAGGACATTCAAAGAGAACTCGCAAGATCAAGATAATCAACTGATCACGCGACTTTGAGAAATAACGTAAAAATTCCAGAATATACAGTTACACGGAGTAAAAAATAAGACGAAAACGAAAGAGAAAAATAATACACCGATAACTAGGTCACGCGAGCATCCGAAACGGCGTAAAACAAAAAAGTCAAAAGAAGAGACAAGAAGATGCCAGTATGGTTACGTCAAAATTGCACTTTTATGGGCGTTTAGAGTGGCCTCCCCAAGCAGTGGTATGAGGTTGAATTCTCGGACGTACAAATGGGCTCGACGTATAAGTATGTGTATACTTTGCGAGAGACTTAGGCGCTTTACGACGGTCCAACGAAACGTATGTGGTCAAGAGCCTACGCGGAAGAGGCGAGGGGAAAGGCGGAGAGCAAGAGGAGAGGAAGGCCACGAGAACGCGCCAATATAGCGCTCTTTCAAGAGGACACGTTATTGAGGATTCAAATTAAACTTTGTATTTGTCGAGCTTTCGACAATTTTTCAAATTATATCAGCAGGGTATCTTCAGCTTTCAGCGCTAATGCCACAGCCACGTAATAAAAAACGCGTGACTTGGATTTGTATCTTTTTTTACAAGCGAAGCACCAATAACAGCTTCATGAGATTACGAGTACGACAGCGTGCTCCGAAATAATTTTTACACCTAAAAATAACGCAATAACCCGATGCGCTTGCAAATTAAACGAAAGAAAAAATACACACACACACACACACACACACACGCACACGAGAATCGTGCGCGGAAAATCGGACGAAGGGCAAGCGCCGATAACCCCGGAGAAGTACGATAACAGAGTCGCCGTTGTGGCAGCTTTTGTTATCTCGTTTAGAGACAAGAGCCGCGTATCTCCCGGATTCTGCACAACTTTTGCAACAATTCACGTTTTTTTTTTTCAACGAAATTATTGCTTCGCTTGTTGCAAACGCTGCGTTTTATGCATGTATTTACGGTTAACTTTGTTGTAATTCGTGAATAGCTGTAGAATCGTGAAGGTAATACGTTTTTTTATTGCTTGGTAATCACGCTCTGTCTTTTTTATTTATGCCTTAAAGAAACCGATGTTAACGGACAAATGAAAAACGAGTTCTTTTTTAATAACAAATGATTTTTAGTTTTCGCGCTGTCTGTCGATTTCCGTAATACGACTTATTTGCAAAATGAGAGTCGTTTTCGGATTTGATCGATCGCTTTTTATCGTAATGAGAAATAGTTTGCATTGACGCATTTTTAGCTTCGTTCTTCTTCCCGAAAACTTTGAATATAAAACGTGGCTAGCATCGAGGAAATCGACGTGTCGAGACGAACACGTCGACGTTGGCAACACGTGTGCTACGAGAGAGATGGCTACCTCTCTCGGGGTCACCGCATCCGTTTACGTCACGGCAACAACGACGACGACGACGACGACGACGACGACGACGACGACGATCCGATGACCCTGTTGAACTCGCCGGTAAATTTGCATCGCGATTTACAAGTGTAACAGCTACGACTGCAATTCACACGCAACGAGTGTGTGAGCGTACGTAGTTGCACTCATGTACGAGGGAAGGAGAGAACTGTATTCCAATTAGTTCTTGGTGTTCTTTTTGTCAAGACTCGAAGAATGATTAACGATTGATATATTTATGTACGAAAGGGAGCCGGTACACAAGAAATAACGTGCACCTAAAAAACGCGTACGGACGATCACGTGGTCGAATGCAATACAACTGCGCGAACGAGAAATCAACAAGATAACGTGTCTCTTTTTTCTATATCTTAACGTCCATACAAAAAATAATACGCAACATTTTTATAACGTAATTGTCTCTTCTTATTGGAAAATACCACCGTGTCGTTTAAAAATGATTATATTATTATTTTTATCAATTTCTGAAAACATACTCGACATTTCTCGGAACCTATACGTAATCAGTATGCAGACAAAACAAAAAATCATTTCATTCTTTTTAACACAGGTTAGACGACTGATTTTAGACGAAAGAGACTTGAAATAAACATTTACAAGTGAAAACTCGATGAAAAATAAAAAAGGTGCATCTCATGAACATTTTATACTCCTATACTCTACATTACATGTAAGTAGCAAGGAAAAACGTGGTGTTACGCGATCGCGAAAGCAAAGTTATGCAAGCCACGCGTAAAATTTCGATGCACGCGATCGACAATGATGAAAAAAAACGCACCGAAATTTTCACTAACCTTTAAGTGCTTTGTTGAAGTTGGAAAAATGCGAAATACAGGGGATCCTTGCTTGTGAATAGTTTGGCTGCTATAGCGTTCCGCATGCGTTCGCCGCTGAGAGAAGAGGAGCACATGTTGGTGGCGCGCCGGTGCCGGCGACTTCTTCCGTTTTTGCGCAACAAGTTCTGCGCAGCCCCGCGCATCCCCTGTCAAAATCAAGCGCGCCAAAATCTTTGGGTTTTTTATTTGTTACTTCTTTTGATAAAGATCGATACTTTTTATGAATTTGGAGATTTTCAAAGAGTTTTCTCATAATGAAACTGTCATTGCGTGGATGAATTTGAAGCATATTTGATGACCCGGAAAAGGAAGTGTCGAAAGTGACGAGAGAGAAAGAAACTTGATTCGACAACGTCTGTCCGGCTGTTACTACTTTCAGAACATGACCGTGTCGACATCAAGCTGTTGACGTGTGAATCTTTTATCGACAATCATATCTTATTGACGCGCGTTTACGTCGATAAAACAGGTGTTAACGTTTGCTGATAAACCAGTTTACATTAAGAGTGAGTGAATAATACAAACATTCAAGTTTAACAAACATGTTTCTTATTCTTGTAAAATTACACGACCAAGCACATGCATGGACCAAATCGTTAGCACACCGTTGAAATAATTTCTATAAAGAAAGTTGTTAGTATTTATAAAAATAACATTGAGTTATTATTTGGCCACATTCGTGACGTCGTCAAGACATATCTAATTGTTAACGTTCATTATTTCAAAACTAATTTTGCTTTGTAGTTTCGTGAAAAAAAATCTACACGACTACCTGTTATATGTTCAATGTTTAGTATTCTTGTGTAACTTAGTTTTACAAGTAGTCAAATATACGATTAACGGATACAAGTCGTTATATACATTTATTTATAGTTGGTCTAGGGAAATGGCTCCATTTTAGAACGTTCAAACGAGTACATAATTATATTAACCGTTCTTCGCGAATACTTTACTTTACAAAACTTTGTCAAAGCCTTAAAAATAAAAGTTGATATCGCGAAAATGATCGTTGCAAGTCAGTTTCTATAGGTAACGACGAAATTCCAACGTATAAAATACAACGCGAATATAACTTAAAAACTTGGTACATCTCTAAAAATTTGTCTTTGCGACATTGAATATGACTGTCTTATTCTATATGTATACATCGACGCAGGAGACATTTTTGTTTTGTTTTTTTTTTTGTTTTTTTTTTTTTGAAACACCAGCAGTTGAGTATAAGTTCAACAAAGTAACACCATTATAGCCCATATATTATAAGCATCTCGTAATCCTTATTTTATTTTGGATAAAAACAGAAGCGTGACTTATAATAAATAGAAAAAGTTCAAAAGTTACTATCTGGCAACGTATGCATTTTAATTGAATGCCGTAATAACGACCAATGAAAACCATAACTAGTCTTGGTGAAAGAATAAAGGTTGAAACGAACAAGATATGAAAGCTCTTCAAATTGGTGTAAACTTTTATTCTGATTTTGCGCTAACATCAGATTCGCAAGCAAGTTCCTCGAGTTCAAGCCGGAGGCCTTTCAGGCATTTAACTATAGCATACACAACCTACACATGCTAAAGTACATAGACACGATGTATACGAGTTATAATAGTTGTCCAACTGATGCACGCTGAGAGCTCTTTCTAAATTTGCAGTAGCGTGACGATCAAAATACTTGAACATAGACACATTTATTTTCGCCTCTCATCCGTGAAAAGGCTTTTCTTACTTTCGTGCCGTTATCTGTTTGTAAAGACGTAAGCCTTACGAAATAGCAGAAAATGTCGAATGTGTTTGAAAGAAAAATTCGATAGCAATACATTTGACAAGGCTAATTGTGGCTTAGGAATAAAACTTTAATTTTTGTCTATTTTTTACATGCGTAGCGAGCATTAAAACTTAGCCAAGTTGTATAAAGCTGTTAGCGTTACAATTTGCTAAAATAGAAAAGAACAATGTCGAAGGATATCTTCTTAGAAATTAAAATACTTGCTAATTGAGTAATAATCGTAATCAATTGCGCCACCTGACAATAGTGCAAAAACGATTTGCAACGGTTTTAAGACGAGTCCATACATTATGTTGTTACGCTAAATAAATATCCACAAAAGAACTAATTTTCCTTTTAAAAACCATTTCGCAATTCCAATTGTAAACGTGGTTTATCCCGTAATACTGAAAAAGAAGAAAACCCATCAAGGATTCTTTTGTCAGTCGTCGATCGATTTCACACAAACCTAAAACTGTGAAAAATAGTCAATTTTATAACTGTATGCACGTTTGTTCTACACTAGACTGCTCAGGTGACTGAAAGTGCAACTATCTGTGAAGTACCCAGAGTACACCTGTATTCATTTGCTCCATTTCAAGAATGGATAATTTTAGTTCCATGCAACACTACTCGATTGACGGCAAATAGTCATTTGTACTCCCATTGTCAATAAGAACTAATAATAGATCAGTTATCATCAGTAACCAGTTTGTCGAATACCAACATTCAAACAACTTAAGCAACGTCGTTTCCCATTATACCTTTCTTTTATTAAATGTCATTATCGCAATCATTGGTTACGAATTTCCCCGACTAGACAGCGCTGATGCAGGATCTGCGAGTTGGTGCAGGTTTAATATGTATATATATCTACCTCTCCCTCTCTCTCTCTCTCTCTCTCCTTCTTTCTCGTGTATTGTATGTATACATACACGTAGCACACGAACAATCCATAGAAACGCGAACGAGAGAGAGCGCGAGGAAGGGAGAGAAGGGGCGCTGGGTATCGCCATGTCGCGTGTATATCGTGTGTCGTTCGGCGGCGCAGCAGCACAAGTCTAGAAGCAAGCGACGGCTTCACTTGGGCAACAAGAGAACTCGCTGGAAAAGCGCGAAAGCAAAGCCGCGCCCAGGACGATCTAGTGGCTGGATCGAGGACCCAGGAAGTTGCTAGGAAGCTCGTTCGACCTTAATACTGACATTTTTGGTGAGTAAATCCAGTAAAAGTCAAACTTTTCCCACAAAATGCGAACCGCCAGCCCATAGCCACGGGGAGATGGCTGAGCTGCCTGCCTGTAAACTGTCATTTGCGCATGCGCCTGTCCCGCGAGTTTCAATTTTTTTTTAACGCTTTGATAGATTTATACTTCGTCATTCACATTTGTCATTTAAGTGAAGACGCAAACTGTTATCTATTTCCTATTGGTTTATTCTGGTACTTACCTCTTAATGTTGTTGTTCTTGCATTATCAATAAACTTCATTCTTTGAAAGTATATTATAAATCTAAAGCACCAATATTTTCTTTTGTATGGTGAATCAATACATTTCAGATTATTTTTCTTGATCACTTTTATTGCGATTTATATTTAGTAAACGTTTGAATTAATTAAGATTTATTCAATAACATATGAATCATTTATGATCTGTTGATAGATTTATTTTCAAAGTGTAACCATGTGGATTATAAAGATGTTGTTAAATCAACTGACTTGAAAAATTATATTCATTTATCCATACTATATAAATTTCCTAACAACAAAAATAATGCATTATCAATTATTTAATATATTTTATTATTTTCAGATCATAATGTCTTCTGCTACTGTAGATCACCCTATAAAAATGGGTAATAATAGCAAAAAAGAAAATGCAAATACTAAAGCAAACAGGATTTCTAATGCAGCACATAAGAAACATAAAGAAGACAATCGTCACCCTAAATATAATCGCAAACGTGTCCAAAGTTTTACTGGAAATGGTAAATTTTTTCCACCATATAAACGTAGGAAAAAGGATAGCATCATTCCTCCTACAAAATTTTTACTTGGTGGCAATATTTGTGATCCTTTGAACCTGAATAGCATGCAAGATGAGGAAGTAAATAGAGCAATGAATGCTGTTACTCCAAAATCAAGCCCTTTACCAACTCCAAAACATAGGAAAGAAGCTATTGAAGTAATTATTCCACCAAATCCAAGCGATCCTCTAAATCTCAATAATCCAAATGATGCTGATTATGAAAAACGACTTATGTCTCCATTGAAGAGGACTGCAAAGAAGAGAAATAGAATTAGAAATAAGAAGAAGTTAACTATTTCATCAGTAGTTGATCCAAAAGAATCGGAGGAAATAAAAGTGTCTGTATCAGTTGCAGATGAAGTAGTTGAAGTGACAGAGAAAGTTGAAGAAATGATGAACAAACAACCTGAGAAAGATCTATCTCCATCAAAATCCTCTTGTCAAGAACTTCAGAAGCCAAAAGAAGAGCCAATCGTAAAAGAACCAAAATTGAAATTGAAAATAAAAAATTTAGATGAAATAAAAGACAAACGAATGAGAAAGTTGGACATTAAAGATAAGATTGTTAGCCCTGTAATACCTCAACCAGGCACATGGAAATCAAGACCACAATATCGATCGAATCATCATGATAAAAAGAAGAAGCATCAAAGGCAGCCAAATTTCAAAGACAAAAATGCCAGATTTCAATATGGGAATTACAATAGATACTATGGATACAGAAATCATCAAGAAAGAGACACAAGATTAACAGTATTTAATCAGAGACAAGATATTTTTTATCAAAAAGATGTGTTAGACATTGGTTGCAATATAGGTCACATTACACTTTCAGTTGCAAGAGACTTTGGGGCTCGAAGTGTTACTGGAATTGACATTGATAAAAAACTAATAGCTATCGCAAGGAAAAACATTAAGCATTACGTTAATTGTATTCAATCTCCAGCACAAACTGATGATGGAGAGCACAAGAAAAATGATGCTAATATCTTTCCAATGTCAATGCTCATCAACTATGGACCGGTAGATATACCTGGTTTTGAAAATCCCAACAAGCACAAAGGTTTTCCGTATAATGTTACATTTGTCCAGGTAATCATTCAATTTTGCATTAATAAATCATGTTTAATCTACAGATCATTTTTTGAGGTAATGAAAAATTACTTTCCTATCATAAATGTTACTATATATTAACATTATTTTGATTTTATAGGGAAATTACGTGGTGGATGACGATCTTTTATCAGCAAACCAGAAGCACCATTTCGATGCAATTCTTTGTTTGTCTGTGACAAAATGGATACATCTAAACTTTGGTGATGCTGGACTGAAAAGATGTTTTAAGAGGATGTATGCACAACTCAAACCTGGAGGAGTTTTAATTCTTGAACCTCAGAATTGGAAAAGTTACATAAAAAAGAAAACGTTGACTGTAAGTAATACTTGTTTAGTAATTAAAAAACATTGATAATATGTCCAATGAACAATCTCCATCAATTAGAAATGCTTAAAGAATTTAATAAATTTTCCATTTATTTAATATTTTATAAATTTTTCATCAATTTTCCAATTTTTTCAGGAAAAAATTTATAAAAATTTCAACGCCATCGAGCTCAAACCACAGATGTTTACGCAGTACTTGCTGTCGCCAGAAGTTGGTTTTGATACGTGCGAAGTTGTGTCGGTGCCTCCTCACCCGTCGAAAGGTTTCCAGAGGCCAATCTACCTGTATACAAAAGCTCAAAGCACGCCAAACCCAGCAGAGACGTCGCCCCCAATTTTGTCAGTAGATAGTTGCGATCCAAATGCGGACGCAACGTGCGAATCGCAAGCAAAACGTTCAAGCGTGGAACGGCAAGATCGTGAATGGACTTACGAACAACAGGAGTTTGAGAGACAAGAAATGGAAGGAGATTTGTTTCCATCAACCCAACGGTTAGATAATATTTTATTTTAATTCGGTGCGATGTAAGGTTCATTGGCACGCGCGGTTATTACTGTTTTTCTTTATTGGATGACAAAACTATGACTTAAGATAAATATTGATTGCGATTATCTTTACTACTGATTTCCGATTACTTGGATAAGTTTTTCTTTCGGCAATTTAAAAATAATTATGAGACTACAACACGAATACTCTTACTATAATCGGATATATAACTATAATCACGCAAAATAACTATTTTGCGTGATTATTCATTGTTGGATCGATTAAAAGCCAATGAACCACGCGAATGCCACGCGTTGGTCATTTAAGTTTGTTCGAATAAAATCACTTAACAATCTAATTGCTAACTTGCAGTTATTCGAAAGATTCGCATTTATATTTATAGATTTTCTGTAGTTACTGATTTAATAATTAAAAGAATTTAATTTACTCTTGAAAATAGTATAAAAAAGAACGAAGATGGGCTAATTTCCAACTTAACTTTCAGGCATTTGGGTAACTTTTCTGATAGGAGTCTGCAAAGTAACGACTCCTACAATTATGATCATTTAGCAAACATGTATGCGCCGAGTGCAACACCTTGTTATGATACCCCAAGTCACAATTCGACGAGTCCTTTCTCCGAGCCCGAAAGAATTTACCACGTAGATATGAGTGTCGATAACTATCAGCCTTCGAAGATGGACACGGAAGATAGAAAATCACCCGATGAAACTCCGGAAGAATCAGAAGAGAAGGATCAACGGGAAAATAAAACATGAGCGACTTGAATATGATGTTCGAAGTTTATGATACCACCAAGCCTCGTTTTCACAAAGAGTAATAATAATTACATACAGTCTTTCAAACAACCACGTGTGAACGAGCATTACTTTTCACTTTGAAAAGAATTATTATTTAAATTTGTAATGTGTACAAAAATAAGTATACATAGTACATTAAGAGACTGTAGCGAATAAAATAAGCAACACTGAGAGAATTTTTAGAATCGCTCGCGATACATACGGCGTTTTCGATAAAACGGAGTCTCGGAAATGACTCCGTTTTCGAGGCACACTTTTTTCATGTTCAATAAAGAAAAGTTATTCACAAGTAATAATTAGTTACAGTGTAAATGATAATAAAATGAACAAAACATACGATTCGTTCTTAATATAACTTGGTGGATTGGTTATTTCATTACTCAAACACATCTATCTTTCATTTCGTATCCATTGCTTTATTTTGCAAGAATTAAAACATTCCTTGTGGACAATATCTGTTTGCCAACTACTATTCTCTATTCTTTATTATAATTTTTCTTTTATAATTCATGAAGTTAGTGCATTGTTTGACTTGTATGTGTGTGTGTATGTGTGAAAGTTTATGCGTCTCTGCGATAGTGGAGTTTTGTTTTTTTCTTTTTATCATTATTTTTTTTTAATGAGCTACCTGCGTTGACCTGCAACAGCTTGTACTTCTACATCTGAAGATGGGTGCGTCGGTGAAAGAACAGGATTGAGCGATAAACGTCGCGGTACTCAGCCAAATAAATCGGTGATATAATTCTTTATACCTGAATCAAATTCTCATTTGAAGTCTATATGTATAACAAAAAATAAAGACATCCCATCGGCATAGTTAATCAGTATTGTGTAGGAACTAAATTAATACAATAATAAATAGATTGAGTGTACATAAATCCCTTTTGTTTGATTGTTGTAAAATTATTGATACTTGTGCGTTTGTTCAAACTCATTCCTGTTCTTTATCTCTCGAAAAATATGAGCGATGAAGAGCGCGGACGAAATTGTACTGCTTTAGTCTGTACGACTAACAAAAGTATTAATTATGCTAATTTTCAAGGCTAGTATCAATATGCTTACATCACTAATAAAGCGAGGCGCCAGCGCCTCGCGTTCAAATACATAATTGATTTTTTATTAATCTTTTGCAAAATCACCCTAATGCCTTTGACAATAATTTCACTTTCTTTGATTGTTCAAAATATTCAACTTCTCTTTGGATATCTCGAGAGTGACTAATTATTAGAAACATTCGTTTTTCAAGTAAAATCATGAATGAATGTACTCTTGGATAGTAATTTTTAAGAGTAGTACGCTACGATCACACAAATATTAAGTATTGGTATCTATTTATGACATCATAAATACGCAAATTTCTTGAAAATCGTTTGTGAAATCATATATATATATAGAACATACGAGGATGATATGTTGGATATCCTTATACAAGAATACATAGCAATATAAGACGATTTGAGAAGTTTTATCTAAGACTAATTCATTTACGTTTCTTTCTAGTAGTCATGACATTACAAGTAAAGATTTTAAGCAATAAGTAGACGAAACTCTTATCTTGCCATGCTTTTCTTCGAAATTCCGAAAAAAAACCAATGCCTATTGTAGAAATTTGTTAAATCTTTATCCAGTATCAAAAATCAAAAATTGTGTATAAAAAACCAAATCGTTTATTTTTTGTACATTGAATTATGCGATCAATTTATCAATATTATTTATTGTGTTATTAATTTGATTATTTTATGATTTTTTTTCAGAATTTTCTGTTTATATTTGTATATAAAAATTTGAATAATAAATCGTTGCATCAAATGAATCGCTTCAAAGTTTTCTACGTCATATTTTCGTTTAATCGAACAAGCTAAAAAACTTGAATAATACTAGACATTTGTTAGATTTCTAAAAATTTCATTACTCTAGTTCTCTAAAGGTTGCCCATTCACGTATAGTTATGTTTTCATGTAACTACATATAAAAAATCTGACGTTACAATTCCCGACATTGAAAACGCTATATAATTTATAAAATATAGCAAAAACTTTTATTCTACGAAACTATCGTCTATGAACTCGTTCAAAGTTTATTTGCCGCTATTACGAATAAATTTGTTTCGTAGTGAATGAATTATAGTGACGATGAGCTTCAAAGTTTCGTATTACAGATAATATTGCAGAATTCTTTGTATGAAATACGAACGAAAGGGGTGGGGGGGGGGGGTGTTAGCCTTGAAAGAGTCCAGAAAAACAAATTGCCATACGGTCAAATACGAATTTTCCATCAAATTTTGTCTTCGAGACATTAGGGTGAACTTGCGTCTGCATTGAAAATATTGAACTCGTGAATTGGAGTTCCGAAACTTCGAACAACAGGAGTGAACGATACGAGACAACAAAAGAGGATACTTTTCTGTGCTCTTATATGTAGGAATACACAGAATAATACGTATATTAATGACGTGTGTATAACGAATCAATTGGTATCAGCATTATCTTGTCGTCCGAAGTTCCCGTATACAATATACATATACGTATAATCATAGATGGCAGACGGAACCATGGCAGGAGTTGTGAGGGGGCCATCGAGGAGGAGCTCGATAAAAGAGGGAGAGGCGCAGTAAACGTTTTTTTGCGCTACGTTCCTTCATGCAGTTACTCTCTAACGCTGTTTGGTCGCTTCGTGTTTTTTTTTTCGTGCTGGTCTAAGATATTCTGTTCAAGTTGCGTCTTACAAACTCTACGGGATTTGATATAAGATTATATCTTTAAAAATATCGTATTTTTTTATATTCAAAAAATACTCGATTTGCCACGGCAAATTTAGCGTCAATTTCGTACATTACATGTAGACTTTTGCGCGTCTCTATTCGTGTTCTATTACATAAGACGACGATCTTCATTGCTGAGTTCTACACATCTTGATTTACTCTATACCATGTCAAAAATGAACTTTATCACAACAGAACATTAACGTTTTGTTAAGAAATATTTGGTAACAATCAAAAATTGCACGATTAGTCAATCGATCGAAATCAATTAATATTTTTCGTATATACACAATTAATGCAGGACAAAAACAATCGAGTGTTTAACGTTAAAACCATTTTCGTAACAATCAACGTGTGATTTTGCTTTTGTAACAATTTCAAACTGGTTTGCGTTGATACGTTTCTGGAGTAAAAGAAAAGATAGCACTTTTTCATACAGCAAAATCAACGTGTCTTCATTTTCGGAAAAACAAACGTGACGAAATCTCGGAAACTCTCCCTTAGCCAAGAAAGATCCCTGTATCCATAAACTGTCCCATCGAATCGAGAAACCACAGTCCTCGTAGCCATTAAAATCGAAAAACCTCTCTCTCAAAAAAAAAAAAATAAAAAACGAAAGTAATTCAATAGCGCGTCCGTTATGATATCGGGTGTATAAAAAAAACGTTTACTGCGCGCTAATGATAACGGGTGATACGGCTGGTGGACTGTGGTAGTCTTCCGGCTATTCGTCGACGAGTTCCCATAGCATAAGTGCGGCATCGGTACCGCCAACGGTCACCACGTTCTGGTCGTTGTACAAGAAACGCGAGCACGCTACCAACGAGCTGTACACCTTCTCCTCGACGTACTCGGCTTTAGCCGAGGTACACGGATAACGGAATAGACGTAAGTAACCTTCGGCGTCACCGCTTACCAACATATCGTGCGCCGCTGAACGCGACGACGTTGTTACCACCGTTGTCAATGGATAGTAACGGTTGTTCCACATCCCTTAAACACGTTTACGTTCGTTTAATTAAGTTTCTGTTTGAAGGGTTTTTAGCGATCTAGTGGACAAATCACTTACCGGATACTAGATATCCAACCGTACAATTGTGCGTATACCACTTGACGTCTTTCATTATCAAAGGACTTTTTTCCGAAGACAAGGCTTTCACGTCCCCTGTTTGACAGAAATAGATATTACACTGCGTCCATCGAGCTATCAAGTTCGAACGATTACGATTCGTAGGTTAAGCACTCACAGAATACAAGATCGTAGTCTTGAGTGACAGTCTGTAAGAAACGACTGTCCGAGCTCCAATCGAGTTGAACAAGAGGTTGCGTTCCTCGAATTTTGTTGCTCTTCTTGTAAGAAAATCCATCCCTCGACACTCTGAACAGATAAATGCTACCGTTCTGCGAACCCATCGCAAGCATTTCCCCAGCTAAAATTAAAAAAATGTTAATTAACGATGACACACGCACTCACGTTGATACGATTACTTTTTGACGTTCGACTTACTAGGATTGTAACCGATACAAGAGAGGGGCGAGCCGCAAACTCGAAGTGTTGCCACAGCTGCACCAGTATCAGCTGCAAGTACGAGAAGATGACCTTCCGAAGAACCTGCAGCAAGTGCCACTCCAAATGGATGGAACGCAATACAGATGCATTCAAATCCGACCTACAACGAAGAATAAGAAAAAAAATAAAAACATATATGTCTTTCAGCAGAAGAAAACCAATGAAAACTGTTACGTACTTGTGTAGTCCATAAAAGTTTATGCCGCCTCCATAGAGCAATATTTTTGTCATGACCAGCCGTAGCAAAAACTTCGTCGTCAGGATGAACAGCAAGACCCCAAAGCTGCCTACCGTGACCAAACACCACTTGGTTGAAACGTCGTTGCAACGAACCTTCGAGTATGATATTGCGCGTTGTACCGACATAAATATTGCCGTCGTTCCTGCCTGGACGCTGAGGATAAATACTTCGTACTCCTCCAGCTGATTCCGGAAGCTAAAACAATTTGTTTTAAATTGTTTTATTTGTGTGATTTAATACCCGTTGTATAAAAAACTACGTATAAGCTGACCTTCGTATCCGTAATACGTTTGTAATTCTGAAGTGAATCCCAAGCAGCGATTTTACGATCTTTTTCACCACCTGACAACAAAGTTCCCTCCGATAACATGACCAAAGAACTGATGCCTTTGTTGTGCGCTTCAAATTCCATTCTAATGAAGTAAGCTCCATCCGCGTCAACGGAATAAACAGTGATAAAGCCATCGCTATCGGCCGTAACAACGTCGCCGTCTTGTTCAAACTGAATGCTCGTCACGTGAGTTCTCGACGGCTACAACGAAATTAATGTAATTTACGTAATGTTTTTTTGTTTCTATCATTAATCCAATAGACACGTATGGAGTTGTCTATTTTATTCGAGTACATACAGGTTTGATGATATCGGTTCTCTCGAAGAATCCATCTTTCCTACGATTCCAGAATGTTAGGTGACCTTTGCCATGCGTGATAAGAAGATTGTCATCCAATGGATGAAAGGCGGCACCTGTCAAGTCTTCTTGCAGTGTCTATTAAGAATGAGAGCAATTAGCGCTATTCGTCATTGCGCGAATTAACTGTTTATCGAGATAAACCAACTCACGGCAACTTTGCCAAGCAAATGTCCCCACTGCCACTGCCAAACTGAAAGAATAGCCTCTCTACCCGCATCAACTACCAAAACGTAACTTCCACCGTTCTGTCAATCAATATTTTACGTATAAATACTAAACAAATACAAATATCAAATCTCTAGGGCGTAAGATGTAGATACCAATTGAGAAAATGCCAAGGCAGAAACTCCCATTTGAAATTCCGTCATTCCGAAAACATAGAGCGTAAGAAGCGTCTCCGTCGACCAAATTCTCACGTGCGGTTGAGCTTTCCTATGTCTTCCTGCTCTTTGACCAGATGCAACTAATTCCCTACTTGGATGAACCTACAACGAACAGATTATTATTATTTCTATTTCTTTAAGATCTACGTACAAGAGACTTACCTCCATACAAGTAATATCTTCGGTGTGTCCAATATAATGCCTCTGCGAATTCTCTTCACGGTCGTAAAGAACAGCGACAGCCGCCACGTAATACAACAATTCACCACTGGGTAAAACCCAAAGATTACGCCGTGTATCTGTACCACGATAACCGTATACCCACTCGAGTTGCAATTTTTTGTCGGGTGGTGAATTGTCAACTGGTGGTAGGTGCGACGGTGGATAGAAAGAACGTCGAAGACCACGGATCGTCACTCGTGCTGGCTCTTCTCGTAAAACTTCCACTACACTGTAGTCTGTCGAGTAATAATTAATACAAGTTTTCTTTTGTTATCGTAATGCTCTACTCGTGTTGACACTTGTTTTTTTCTTTAATCAACGTCAACGGACTTGCGCGTTGGTTGCATCCATTCTTTTTTTTTTCCTCCGCAAAGATACGAGATCGTTTCATCGGCAAAGTTTTCTCGTTGGTAAACGTGATTCGTAACGTTTCGAATGATTAAAAATGCGTAAACTATCGTCTGTTATAAATTTTAGTATTGAATAGAACAGGTTCACGCGATGTCGAAAACGTATTTCTCACTGAAAATATACGGCGCACTTACCGTTGACTCGAACCACTTCGGACTCGGGCGCATAAAGTGAACGCGGCCTGCTTTTACTACGAGCCCTCCGTTGCCTTCCACTGACATCTTCGACGACGGCTGGCGCTCCCCGACTACGTGACCTCCTCGCTGGTGAACCAACTACCGACGCTACACCACCTCCTCCGCTTCCTGTACTTAGGTAAAATGTGTCCACGTCGGCAAACTCGTTGCGCAATTGGGAAAAACTTCGAACCTGCACAAAGAGACCAAGAATACGATGTTAGTAATGACATTTCTACGTTCGATGTTACAGGATTCGGCTTCTCTTTCGATATTTGATCAAAATAAGACAAAAATTACAATTCTAGATGTGACATTGATAAGACGATCAGTCTGTATTGAATAACATCGTGAAAAATAAAACTTTGATCAGTTTCGTGTAAATGTAGATACGACAAGTGACTATCAATCAGTCCTCGATATATCAAGGAATAAGTTATAGGTAGATGTTCAGCAAGTTAAAGTATGCAGTTTGCTGACGCAAAGTAAAGCGGTGTAGTATACAATGTAACTGACGCAATATATACATTATACATACATAAACGAAAGAACCAAGCTAACAAAGGCGCATCAAGACCAGATTGGCGAAGGGCATAAAGCCACGCGTGTAAGATGACTATAGGCTACTACTTCAGAGAGAGAAAGAGAGAGTAAAAGACGCCCACAACGAAAATTACAGTCGTGCGCGCGCGCGCGCGCGTTTGGAATTTGAAATTCATATGCGGTCGTGACCTGAAAAAAGACAAAAAAAAAGAGGCGATTGCGTTACTCGAAGAGGATCTCCGACCTTTTTCCGAGTACGTAACTGGGCCGAGGATGATGCATATATATAAGTATAACGTCGATCCAAAGTTTTGAGGAAAAATTACCGCGTCATTTTTACGTCAGATCTATACGATAAGTCGCGTGATGAAAAATCCTTTTTATCGCGTGATATCGCAAGCCTTTGAAGGCTATATCAGTTGAAAAGGGATGCATCGTCTACGATATGGATTTTTGTGTGAAACGACTTCTTTCTTGCAAATATACACGTGTGAATAACGATTTTTTTTACTTTTTACTTTTCAGTCGCGTGCCTGACTACTTTTCAATCTTCGACAATTCGGACAATGTTATTCCTTTTTTTTCTTTGTAAATAATTACGAGAATGACGTGACGCAAATATTCTCGAGTAATCTCTCTTAATTACAATTATCTCGACATCAAAATACAAACGATCGATCAAACAACGAACGAATCTTGACTAGCGTTACGGTGAATATTCAATTTTTGGTCACACAAGAGGGTGCGAGCTATGTCTTTTCCGCTCGAGGCTATACTTCGAATGGTCATTTTTGCGTTTTCACGTAGGTATTTAAGTAAGACTTGACTTGACTCGGTTTTTTATTTTCTTGTTCGACCAGATTGGCCCAAAGGAGTTTTTAGGCCGAGTTTCGATTATAGAAGCTACCCACGATCATCGACATCAGCTGACTTTAATGCCAGAAAATTACAATAGTAAACTATTCGAAAGCGTGGAAAAATGGCCAATATACCTATTTTTTCGCAATAGGTTACAACGACACAATCTCAGTCGCGCTCAACCCTTTGATACGAGGTATTAAAACGCGATCGTGCCTCGCTCTTATTATTTAATAAAACCGTCGTTCAAAAAGGCGCGATAAATTCATCGAGTGGGTCTAACTTAATTGCAACGACCAACGAAGCTAATCGCTGGAATATCTGTGCGTGTGCGGAAAAAAAAACTTTTCCAACGAAAGGTATATAGGTAATCGAGGCGTACGAACTTTGAATTAATACGCGTACGATGAATGAATTTACGTGGGATTATGTAAGCGCTGAATGATGTATTACCAAGGAAAGTTATGTATCAGTTTGCGAAAACTAGTATTTCAGCATTGCTAGATCGTTATCGTGAAATCCGCTCGCATGGATAAGGATTGTAATTGAAATTTCGGATTGGCATGGAAATTCAACCGAAAATGGAGATCGCGATTTTTTTGTTCGAATAAGAAATAATTCTTTGTTCTATTCTTCATCGTGCGCCCGCGTAGAAGTATAATATTTTCATTGAACGAGGTCGGGGGAAGAAAGAGAAAAAACGAAAAAATTGTAAGAACGAGTGTTTGCAAAGCTAATAGCAATAGTGTTTCGTGCACCGCAATATGCAAAACAATAGGTCTGACTTCTTTATTGCGTATATAGCTAAAGAGACTTGTAAGAAATCTTTTTTTTTTCCTCTTCCATTTCGGCGCAACTGTACAAGACTTGCCACCGCAAATTTGAATCAGATAAAACCTAGTATGCACGTGTTTTTGAAGTAGACTCTACTCTATACTAACACCGGTATAATGTAGCCATTTGAGTGTCAAATTTGTTCAGGCTTTATTAATATGTTTGGCATGTATATTTTATTAAAATTTACCGACAAGTACATTACTCACCTCTTGTCCCGATACCGTGAACATTCTTTTGGCTCCATTCATTTTCAGCACTTGTCCTAAATCCTCGAGAACCTCTTCGAAGGGTTGCGACGTGCGTAAGTTCAGCAATACTCGGCACTTGTCGAACGAACAAAACAAAACAGTGAAACGGATCATTCTAGCGATATCGACAATAGGATTACAGGCCAACTTCAATTATCGTTATGTTGACAAATGATATAAAGCTGACGATGTTATCCTTTACGTTGACATTGCGATAAGATCAGTGTACGATCGTTCGAAGGCCAATTAACTTGCTTAAAAACGTTCGTTTCAGAGTTTATTTAAATTCAAGGTGAGAGAAAAGAAAAAGCAGTATAAGCATATGTAAATTAGAGTGAAATCCGTTAGGGGGGAGGGCTTAAAATGTAATTATTTTTCCAAGAAAATTGTAAACCGATGTATCCGTAGTTTCAACGGTCGTAACTTGGCAATAATATTTCGACGATTTCACGTAAAACCAAAAAAGAAGAAAGAGAGACAGAGGGTTTTACCTGTACTGTGTGATCGAGATTGTTGACGATACGTATAACACGGCCAGAAGATGGTTTACCAGTACCACCAGCAGGAGGTACTTCGTCGCTGATAGAAGCCTTCCTGCTAAGACTCGCCACAGCTGGTGTACTACGACTTTGCCAACCGCCAAGACCTCCTCCACCGGTACCTGGCCCACCAGCGGCTATGCTACCTGAACGGCCGGCCCCACCACCGCCACCACCTCCGCCACCCATGGGTCCCGAAGATGCGTACCATTGATTGCTTTTTTTGCCGTAGCTTGCCGGCTGAAACGTAATCATCAGCGTGAATTGACTTTTTCGTTGATTAACTTGTCTTTCGAATGGCTTTGATTATTTGCATGTAATATCGAAAAAATACCGTTAAAATATCAACTTTAATGGAATTATTCTCAATATCATATAGCCCAAAGTTTAACCAATACAAAAAACTCAGTATTGCACCGACGCCTGACTATAATTAACTCGTACTACTAGATATATAGTTTTCACAAAAATCGTTGTAAAACGGTTCGATGTAATACAATATTTTACAAAGAAACCTTATACTGCGCGAATGCAAAGCTATGAAAGGTATCGATGTAAGAAAGCTTGAGCGAAATGAGCTCTGAATTAGCGAACGAGAACTGTACGACTATGTCAGTGGGATCTCGAGGTCGAATGCGTTGTCGAAGGAGCAAATACAACGTCAACGTTTAGTTTCAAAGTAGAGTGATTTGGATGCAGACTCTAGCCTAGATTTTACGCTATAGCGAGGATATAGGATTCTAGGTTCTCGCTCCACTCGTCTGTCGTTCTCTTTTGTCTTAGCCTAGTTTACACCACTCGAGACTTATGTCTTCTACACGGAGGTGAAATTGGAATTCCTCGAGAATTAGCTGTGGCTAAAACAAAACGTTGTTTGTAAATCTACCTGCATCATGTCGGCCGGCAGAGAAATGACTTCGAACGAGTCACTCATCAACACGACAAAGGCCGAGTGTTGGCCTAGAGTATAGTCTTCTTCCTCGTAACTACGTCTCTCGTCGTCGTTATCTTCCTCCTCGTCCTCGTCTTCTTCTTCGTCGTCCTCGTCGTTTTGCTGTTGCAACTGTTGAGAGTCAAACGAAGCACGCGAAGATAATAACGAAGATTTGCGTCGATTACCGAGCAACGGTGCGATTGAACCACGCCGATGTAAACGCGAGGCGGTGGAACTCGCGACGCTTAAGACGGACGAGCGCCGTCGGCGATCCAAGTCGAAGATGATCGAGGCCTCAGGGCCTGAATCCGAGCGACAGGACGAACTCGCCGGAGACTCAATGATTGACTATCGCGACAAGCTCTGATAAGCTCTGTCACTCAGCTCGACGCTCTCTCTTTCGGTGATTTTTTTCCCAACGGTTATAGGTGAAACAGGTGCTTTTTCCGTTTAATCGGTTGACCCTTCGTTATCGGAAAAGCCGATTTTCAGTTGTGTCTCTTGATCTTTTGTTTTATTTCAAAGGTTACTCGATTTATTGATATTTTCAATTGACGTGTTTATTAATCAAAATTTTCTAGTGATTTTTTATAATTATTTGGATAAATTCTTCGTTCAAAAAGTCTCTATAACGTTCAAACTCAAATCGAAATCGTAACAAAATTAAGATTGGCATCGATTACAAATTGCATTTTAACTAGCCTCACGGTTACATAAGCAAACAATAAGAAGGTTTCAGACTGAAAGATCGAGCAACCTTTTATATCTGGATTTTAATCCAACTGTATAACTAAGCCATAACGATATGAACATCATACCTCTGAAATCCGTTGAATCGCGTCCAACCGATTTCACCTTAACGACTACGCGGTGAACTGCATTATAGATATAGATATATACATATACACATATGTTTGTGTGTGTATATACATATATATATATATATATATATATATGTATGTATGTATATGTAGTTGGTGTATATAAACGTGACGCGTGCCACGTGAAATAATCCGAGCGACTAATCCAATCAACACCACCACTACTACCACTTGCAACACCTCTTGGCTCTCATTCACGACTAGCGCGTATCACGATCGTAACTAATCTCGCCAATCAAGTGCTCCTTCACATCTATCTTCCCACTGTCCTTTTCTACGGCTCATCCTCACTACCGATCTTCATTATAGTTTTCTGTATTCTCAAAGATCACTTTGTCTACTCTGGGTATAGCGATAAGAAAAGAAAATGAAACGTAACAACGGCCAACCGTGCCAAATTCACCTCAGTCGTATGTATATCACAAAAGAAAGGAAAGAAAAAAAATGTTAAAGCGAATGTCAAAGGACGACAAAGTTGTAATAGTGTATAGAAGGATATCGCGCGTGGCCGGTTCGGTGGTCCTCGATCGACTAGAGCGGCGCACTTTCGCACTCCAGGCCAAGTGAGAAAGGGGGTCGAGCGCCCGGAAAAAGGGGGCCACAAGCTCGACAGAAAGCTTTCGTCCCCACCACTATTACTACTAGTTGTGTCGCTTTCACTCTGTATATGATGTTTGTATACCCTTCTCTGTATATACATATATGACAGAGGTGATTATCAACTACTTCAAGGACAGGCGACAAGTCTTTTTTTTTATCGTCCATTTGTTGCATTATTTTATTGTTTTTTTCGTAAACGTCTTTTTAACGGCGATAATAAATATTCTTCTTGTTTCTTTTGCATTTCGACGACAAATTAGTTTTCCCATGCTCGTTTTTCTCGTCATGAAACACAGTGAAGGGAGATCAATTCGTCGATTGTTACATCTTGCGCCTTTTCTAGTTCATGGAAATGATACGAAGCGTGTAATCACACACGGGCACTGCGGTTGAAATAATGCTCTCGGCATATACATACAATTAGCCTAGAAAATATTCGATATGATATTCGACAATGAAAAAGTTAGATCGGCATCGAGAGCACATGCACGAACAACGTGGACTTAAATCACACTTCGTATTACTTGCAGCCAATTTTCTCACAAGTACATAGAGAGGGAGAGCGAGTAAGCAAATTATTCCGTTTGTTGAGGCGTAAACAAACAGAACCTCGAATCCAAAATGAACGTGACGCCATCGCGTATGGAGAACGGAAAAAAGAGCACATCGAGCTGGTGAAAGGGGGGTAATGAAGTTTGCACTGCTGTCGTGTATAGTAAGTTTACTTGGCAGCTGCGCGTTGAGATATAGAGAGTGAGTACATGTGTGTGTGTGTGTGTGTGTGTGTGTGTGGTTTATAGAGCGCACGGTCCGATTATGCATGCTAATGGACTGCTCGCTTGCTGGACACGAGAGCTGGCGTGGCACGTCACTACACTGCAGATCGCCCGAATATACGTTCGATTTTCACGTTCTAGAACGATTCCAACGCCAGATATATAGATGTACGTGTATACACGCACACAAAAACACACATACGTGTGCGTTCACGTAGATTCTCATTTTGGGTTTGCAACTTTTTCTACTAATTTTGTTTTTGAGAAAACAAAGCAAGGAAAAGTCTATCGTTACCGCCGAATTTTCGCTCGCGTCGTCAAACGTTTATTTAGTGCTATTCTAGATAAAAAAAATACCGCAAAATCATATTTCATAGCGATTTAAATCACGGACAATAAATCTGAGTAAACTTTTCGTACCGTGTACTACATTATTCATGGATTACTCTAATACGTACAGGGAATCATAAAATATTCCATGTTCAAACGGTACGGTTACTTCAACGTTAACATTTGTCAACGTGTTTACAGTGGAGTACGCGTAGAAACCACAAGTCTACCATTATCGTACCATTATTTCAAAACGTTCGTTAGAGATTGCAAAGTCTAAAAAGCCATTCCCTCTTGAAATCGCGATAGAAAAAAAATCAAATGCCATTATAGCCAGGTTAAAAATGTAGGTTTAGCATGTGTAGCATCAGATCCACGCGATTCGATACTCAAAGCTTGTAGCCTGCCAAAACTGGGATCGTCCACTTCAACCGTTTCGTTCAATTAACCTAATGGGATTGTGCTAATGCAAAAATCGAGGTCTCTAGTCGAGTTAAAGCACCTCTTTCTTTTTCTCATTAAGAGTATGGCTTTCGTGATTTATAGCAAGGATTTTTGGTCACGTTTGCACTGATTGAAGTGGAGCTTTTTTTTTTGTTAATTTGCATTCGTTTTTTTCGTGAAATCACCTGATTTATCGAGCTCTTATATCGATTGTATTTTTATTCGATCGGTAATATTTGTACGATCAGGCCACTACTCGCAAAAACTTTAGATAGATTGTTTAATTTTTCATCGGATAGGATTACGCTATCTGCGACGCTCGTATACTCGATGCGAATATAAATTATTCGATCATTCGGATGTTTGTAATTTGTCGAATATTGAAAAGAAATTGATTTTGTCTTTGAGAGTTGGGTGATTGAGCGTATCGGGGGAAAATAGGCGTGCCAATCGATCTACGTTCCCCACCTCTTAAGAATGAAGGATGATCGCGTCGTTAATCAACGTCGATTAACATTTGCAGGTGCTGCAGTAAAGAATTTTTACCGCATCGTATTTGTCAAAATTATACAAAAGAATAATTGCGCGCGAATAAACACAGCGTCAACGAGATAATTGTTCATCGTGCGTACGCCTTCATTAATTGTATAATTATCAACGAATTGGTATTTCAAGGAAAACAATACACTAACACGTGTCGTTGTTATCTTTCTTTTTCAACGTTCTAAATCACACAATGAATTATTTGTATTTTGTACTAGGTTCAACTTTCGTGATACTTCATTAGGGGAAATTTATGCATGCATTCCCGTGTTGACGTCATTAAAGGTTTGGAATTGATTGTAAGTGGTTGAACTGAGAGTATTATGCAATGTTTCTACGACGTAACTTTCATTTAGCCAATACGGTTGGTTACCAATCAATTACCATACACGAGTACTCGTATTTAATTCTCATGTTTTTAATTTCTGTCAATCTAACGTTTTGATCTTATAGATGAATAAGTAGTTGTTTGAAAAAAGAAAGATAGACGCAAATTAATAAAACTCGTAAAGATTCGTTAAAAGTCCTTGAACCCAAAAAGCAATCTCATTAGCTTAGAACGCGCACCCTCTCCCCCCCCCCCACCCCACCGAAAGGAAACATAACTAAACAGAAGAAGAAGAAGACGACGACGAAAACGATGGTTTCGATCTTGAATAGCTTCCATTGTCGAGCCCATCGATGTGTAGTGCATTTGTTTGTTGTGGCAACCTTGAAGTAGTATAGCTACATGTATGGGCGCGTTTCAGCCGTGAATCAACACACGCAGGGTCAAGGTCGACGGGCGATCACACCCCCTTTCGTAGTCGCTACGTATATTTCGACTTTACCCTCTCTCTCTCTCTCTCTCTCTCTGCCACTCTTTCCACTAGTGTCGTACTTTTGAATGCGCGCAAAGGTGTATCTGTCTTCTTGCCAAGCCAACTGAGACGACCTCTACAACCTTTAACCCTTTCGATCGTTGAAAGCGGCGGTAGAAAGGGAGGCGAGATTATGTCTTGTTGACGACAGTAGAACGAACGAGGATCACTATAGATTTCGACTTGTTAATACTTCTTTTCATTTTCTGAATCATCATTGAATTTCTATCGTGCTATTGCGTTATTTGGTCGACAGATTTATCTTGAATAGACGAGGAAATAAATAACCAATGAAATATAAGTAGCATTGGAAATTAAGTTTTCCGAATAAAATTTTCTTTTTACGGTAATTTCAATAATAACAGTAATAACTTGAACTTTTACCTTTTACGAATGTAAATATTAGAATCAATTTAACGACTATCTCGTTTGTATATCACGCTACATCTCAAGGACCCTCTTGGTAATTAAGTTTTTGCCACTCTGTAACGTTTTTTTAAAATTGCTCTTTTTTTATTGTCTTTGCGCGTGCTTTCTCAAGAAGAACATACGATGTCCATCGGACGATGGCTAATTATTTAACTAAAAATTTACCGTTAAACTCATAATTTAAATTGTAAACGCAGTGGCATGTGTAGATTTACGTACAGTCTTTTCTAAACGCGAACCGTATACGATTTTTCAACGACAAATCTCGATCCCCGATGTAGAAACAAACTACAAATGAAAATTAAGTTCCTCGTAACACGTAACACTCGCGAGATTGTGCTACATCGACATCTGCCGATGTCGTGAAGGAAATTAGAGTCCTACTTTCTTGACTTTACAAATGTTACTTTTACAAAGTAATCCACATATTGTCATGCGATCAGCTAGCGCAACATTGACGGATACGCCGTATACGACTATACATATATACGTGTATTCGAGGTGGGCGTTTTTCGAAACTAACAAGCATTGTTGTATGCCGTATTTGCATACTTCTATATGCACCGCGAAACTGTGTCACTCTTTTCATTAGCATTATTTATAAAGCTAATGAAAAGAAGGAGAATAACGTTAAAGATGATGTTGGATATTTATGTTTGTTCTTATTTATTTAACGTAATATGAGTAAGCACAGAGTATCGTGAGAGTTCTCTTTTAAAAATATTACACGAGTAAAGACCGACGATCGAACATGTACAAAGAACGTAAGCGTTTTATTGTTACTAAAATTTAGAAAATTTATTTGTTTCACGTTTGATGCGTCATTTTTCTTTCTTAATATGGACAAATGATTGATCCATCGTGCAGATTCGAGTTTAAAAATTAAAAACACTATTAGCGCTGAAACTCGTTGTTGCATACAAGGTATAGTCATGCGATGCATACTAACCATACGAATAGAGAAAAAAAGCAGAAAAAAAGCACATCAACTAGCGTAGCCCCACTTATATACGTGTATGTTCGTTATACTTTTCACGCGAAGTTTTCGACGGTAAATCTCAAAAGTTTACCGCCAATTACTCAGCAAACTCACAAACAATTACAATATCACATTAGCAAAACGTCGCGTTCTTTTCTTTTTTCTTTAGAGCCCGTGTGTTTTACAATTCATTCGCAAGCTACATATATGAATACAGCGGTTGTGGGCGCAAAGAAAAAGCGGCGATAAAACAGATGGAATTTAAGAAATAAGCAACTCGCGTGTATGCAAACTGTCTCGAGAATCGAGAAACGGAGAAGGAAAGAAGTGGCATTAATGGACTTTGATTGATCGTTAAAGGGGACGCTGATATCTCGTGATTTTTTTTATCTCACACCAACACAAAGCTTTTAAAGTAAACGCGCACGTGTATGTGTGTTTGTATTACTACTTTGCATATCGTCGTGGGTGCGCGCGAACGTGGATGTGGTAATTACGCGCTGCGTGACAAGTAAAAAAGGGAGTCGTGTGTAACTTTGATTGCGCGCTACACGCGTTAGAACAAGCGAGGTCGATCTTGAGGTTAGTGGCCCACATTAGTAACAAATCCCTCGTTTATTCTTGTACTTGTCTACTTTTGATTTGCTTCAAGCACGTGTGCGCTCTCTTTCTCTATTGATTTTGGTATTTAAATTATATACTTGACGATAAAAACAACATTGGAGATTTCTCTGATATCTGCACGACTTATCTTTCAGTAGCTCCAGCATAATAATTTTCTTTGAAAACTTTATCTTGAATACATAATGCGGGAATAAGTACTTAAGTGTCCGCGGAAAAATGGAGCGTAAAAGTTAATTATTTTTACTGCTTCTTTCGAAACTGTTTTATAATCTTGTGTACAAAGTGTTGCATATGAAATATAATTCAAACTGCCTTGATAAACTATCGCTGATAAACTGTATGGATTTTTGGATCTTCAAAGTAATTAAACGCTGCTTTGTCATCAATATTTTACTCGTCGATACGAGAGATCGTTAATTTGACCGCAGAGGTCTCGTATAAAATCGGCGATGCGATCCGTACAAGACAACGGTAGAACTTATGGAGATACATTTTTATTTGGCGCTATACACTCTTTGTTTACCGCCATTTTGTGATACCGCCCACAATCGTGACGAACCGTTCACACAACGACGATGTCGCGTATATGCAAGGGGAACGGATAAATATAAACGTGCGCATCGTGTCTCTGACGCGACGAGGCATCGATGTCTCCCCGATGGGGCGGAGCGCACACTCGAGCATCGTTTTACTACCCCATTGGCAGTACCTGCCGCGTCCACGCGAAAACAAACGAGACTAGCTTTTTAGTTTTAGACGCTTGTTCGATCAATTTAATGGATTGGATAAAGATTGATTAGCGTTCGATTGATGTGAATTTGGCAACGAACTCGTTGTACGCTTCTTGTCCGAGTATTGCAGAATTCGATACAAAAAACGATCCCAATATCTCGAGAGTTAGTCTAATTTTTAACAAACCCGTTATTCCGCGATAAATCTTTGCAAAACACGCTCTCAACAAGCGCACTAAATTAAAAAAAATATATATATACATACACAGACCCACATTTTGAAAGAGCCGACCACGTCAAGTTATACTATCAATTTACACAATATGTAGTCACGAATTGACGATTAAATTTTTCCATGCAAGTGAGACACGCTGAACACTTGCATGCTCGAGTACCTCAACGTCCACTCTCTTTCCCTTGCAACATAATTGGCATCGTTACCCTCGATGCTTGTCGACGGACCGATCATTACGAAAACTCACTGCACTTTAACGAATATGACCTTTTTCTCTCTCTCTCTCTCCACTTTTCGCATTCGTGTGAGCTCAAACAAACCTCGTTGTAGATTGATCATTGTAGCCAACCGCATAAGATTCGTAATGTTTGGGTTTGAAGAGAGGTCAAGTCGTTGTACATAAGTGTTGACTAGATGATGGATCGTTTGGAAAGCTATCATTTGTGCTTTTCAAATTTGATAATAAAATTTTATCTTGTGAATTGAAGGCGTACATAGTTGTGTTGGCATACTTTCCGTTGGAATGTAGCTCCACGAATAATATCTAAAATAGCCTTACGATCGTAAGATTTGTTGCTTTTATATTCTTATTTTTAAGGCTACTATTAATCCAGACGTGTGTATATATTTATTTATATACCGTCGACAACGAGAGAACACGCGTCAAGTTCCATAATCCGCGTTCGATAATATCTTTACGGAGAAAAAAATCACCGGTAGTATAGTTGGCAATTCGTCTTCCTTAAACTCGACCGTTACTATTCAAACGTATTTCCCGCGCGTCGAGAAATACACGTACCGCCGGTGTCTTCGCGTCGAAACCCCTATAAAACACTCGGTTATCTCTATCTCTTATGCTTAGATGTTTTTCCCTTGTTTGTTAGATAAGCGCAGAGTCTTTGCACGCGGTAGATGTACTGTGACGATACTGAGATAAAGTCGACAAGATGAGCACTAGGCTATAATTTAGCAATCGTCAGCGTACTTTTGTCAAAGCTAATTATTGTGACATTCACACGCTTGAGAAAATAATGTTCTTGTTCTATTTCGTAATTGAGTTTGATAGCCGATGCTCCGCTAGAAGTAGAAAAACATCGACGAGAGGTAAAACAGAAAACTTCCATCTATTGATCGATCAATATTTGCATTCGTAAATAAATCTTGAATTATCTTGTTAATTGACGTTATGTTCAAAATTTTTCAAGTGATCAACATTTTCAATATTAACATCATACGTATCAAGTATGAACAATATGTCGTATAATTAAGCCAAGTCTTGATGTACGTTATTTGCTATTGACTTTGCAGTTAGAAATCTAACACTACAATATCATTGGCCATCCTTACTTTACTTTTGACGAGATTGAACGATTTCACGTGAAACTACTCAATTAAGATATGCAAAAAAGCGAACGAACGTATGCTCGATTGAAATCTCAAAAGCGATAACAGCTATAGCTTCTCGGTGAAACGAAAGGGAAAAAAATTGGAGTTGAATCTATAGTAAACGTACCTACGTACATAAGTGTACCGCTCGGCTCATTAGCGAGGAAAGAGAGAGAGAGAGAGAGAGAGAGAGAGAGATACGGAAGTGGCGTTTGTAATTCATAATCCCAGCATAATGTACGTTGTAACGTTCGTGCACGCGAGATCGATCGCGAAATCTGCGCAGCAAAACTTTTGATCGCATTGCTATCCGTGTGTCGCTGGAATATTCCTATATTTTCTTTTCTCCTCTTTCTTTCGGGGAGAAAGAGAAATCAAGAGACGGTCAAGCAAAAAATCAATTTGGGTTCATAAGAATGCAGTATTGCGTATCGTGTTACGAGTATCAATACGGGGATAATGGTGAGACACCGTTTGGTCGATTTTTTATTGTCGTTGTTTGTAATTATCTCGTTTATGCATTGTTTGCGGTAACAATGCATACTATAATCTCGACAAAAATTGATTCGTTTTCGATTTTTACGAAAGGGGAACGATGTACTTCCTTGTGGAATAAATACGCCAACTGGCTAGTCGGCTATCAATCAATTGCATTGATCAAATCATTTGATATTCAATGATATAAACGCAAAGCTGATTATTGCACAATCAGCGCGAAAAACATTTGCTTGAAAAAAATCGATACAATAGTTATTTGCAAATGAGATAAACCGTACAATTAATTTTTTCTGAAAAAGACAGAATTTCATGAAATAAAATTCTGCCTATTCGGATCGAAAGAATAATCCAAAGAAGAGATAAAAGGTAGATACGAATAAGGAAAGTGAACAAGAGAGGGTGGTAGAAGTACATATACAAGCGAGCGCAGAACGTTAGTTGGTAATATCGATCGTCTTACTAAGCTCTCGCTGCTGACCGGCCGGCGGTCAATGAGATACGGTCCTTCCGGCAACCCCTCTCTTCGACTCTCTTACTCACTATGGCCGGGCCTCTTTGGCTCCGGAAGTCGCGCCGACCTCGCTCACCACCGTGATTCATACCCCACCAAAGTCGCCTTTTCTATCTATCTCTCTCTCTCTCTCTCTCTCTCTCTCTCTGCGCGCGCGATGAAAATTATCGACGATCGTGCGCAAAGCTACACCTAGATCTTTAAGCATTGATTTCTATTTTGATTTTAAGGTGATAAGCGATCGTTGAATCGTGTCTAACTGGACGATTTATTTTCTTGATTGTAAACATCAAATTGGTCGGTGAAAGTATCAAAGGAAAAAAGCGTGTTTCAATATTTGCACAACGCACACGCGAGAAATGTAAGTACGAAATTAAAAAAATACTATAATAACGATCAAAGGAAATTTTTGTAAGTTACACGTGGCGATCAATCAAGTGCCGCGCACGGAAATTTGAAAAAAGTTACAATCGCGAATAAATTATCATCGAGCAAAAGAGTTCCAAACAATAGTTCGCGTGCTGACACACTGCAACGCGTAATACCAAATTGCGCAGTCGAGCGAGCAAACAAAAAATAAAAAGCCCCTGCACGTAAAAAAAACAGTCGGTGTATATTCACGCAAGGTTTCTATATGTACCACCATATACAGCTCCTCACTCCCCTTTTCGCTCCTCGTATTATTGGTGTAGTCGTGTGGCGGTGTTACACCACAATCTCCATACGTAATCACGGCCTCGAAGAGATAAAATACAAAATTATGCGTGCCTCTCGAATTCCTCGGCCTCCTTCTTGAAATCGGCAATTTCGACTTAATATAATATTAAGGAAACACGCGAAAGCTGCATGCATGCAAGCAAGCCTCGGAGTAGAACAATATCGCACTATTCGTTCTCTCGCTCTTTGAAACGTGAGTAACGAGAGAGCGGCGTGTTGGCCGTATCTCCTTGCTCGGGGGACGAGGGATCAGAAGCGAAAAGCGTTAGTTGAAAAGTTGATTGTTTCTGCATAATTGATATAACTGCGTAATTATGGCCATCAAACGGCCTGCCGTTGCGACCGATTTATCAGACAGTCGATTCACTTTCGTTAGCGTTGACGCATTGAACATCGATTGGCCTTTGAAGGAGAACGTTGCTTTTGCAAAAATAACGCGATAACGTCGTGGCACAGTGGTTTTGGGGCGCTTCAACATTTTCGTTTGTTTGTAGATCTTCGTCGTTACGTTACGTACTCGATTAATTGTTTTTCTTCGAATTCTTCCATGTTGTTCGAAACGACCCATAAATATTGATAATTATTTTCGTATACAAAGCGAATCCCCCACAAGCCAGCTCTACGGGTGCATCGGTATCCACGGCTCAGCAGCGAGTGACACGAGGTTAGAGACCGCGCTCTCCTGGGGGAGTGTGCACGCCCTTCTCTCTTTCCTCCCCTTCAACCATACGGAAAAGAGCGCCACGCGCAAACTCGACACTATAGTCCAACCAATAGCGATGTCGCAACCACCTCCCCGAGCCTCGTGCAACCACGTGCTATTGCGTATAAACACGATGGTAGGGGGTATGGCGCGCAGATTTTTTTTCTTTCATCCAGAATTTTCGACGAGCACGTGCTGCTCTACGCTTGCGGTGATTTTTTTCGCGACTGGCATGATTTGTAGTCAAAGGTGTGTCCGATCAGAATTTATGCGAATACGTGCATGCATGGTTGTCGCTCTTGTCGGAGCTTTCGCGTCTTTGCACATATATATACACATATGTGTCTCGTCGACGGAAAGTATCGTGAAACATAGCGTCGGTACGAAAGAGTACAGTTTGGTCAGACCAATAAAAAACAAAACGAAACAAAATAGAGTAATAGTAGGAGTAATAGTAGGCAGACGTGTACGACGGTTTGTGTGAATATGCCGTTTTTTCGTTTGTACAAGGTTTTGTTGAATAATGAAAAATAGCTCCACACCAGAAAACATTTGTAAACGTTTCCTGTTGTAGTAAACTGCAACTTATCGTTCAATTATTCACTTAGACGTTGAAGCAAATAAAGTATAAATCTAGGTTTCGATAACTCTGCGTTTAAGTCTTCGTCGTAAACAATATAACAGGGTTACTTGGCCATAAATAACAAATAGAAAGATTCAGCACAATGAATACGAATAGCCGTGTCGTAAATTTTGAAAGCTGACTTGACTGAATCGCGGGTATTTATTATTTCTCCATTGGCTTTCTAAAACAATTAATGGATTTTGATGCACGTGAGCGTGGAAGTTTGACGCGTTTACTGCAGCCTGCGTTCGTTGGCTTTGTAAGAACAATTGTCAAATATATCTGTAAACACGTTTGAAACGCCCTTATTTTTAGTTACGTTCGAAAAATAAACTCAAGAATACCACACTAGTACTATAGTTAAAACACTAGTGCGTTAATATGCAAGGCTAGTCGAGAGTCTGCGACAGTTTAGCATTGATTAAAATAGGGCGCTTAGCTTACAATAGGCCGCGATTTAATTAGGTCGTTAAAACTATAAATGCACTATCTGAAATTAAAAGGAATTATGATAAGCTACGTCCAGTTAATTGCATCAAAAATAGAGTCCCTTTTGATTTGTGTGTACGTGTTAACCTTGCAAAATAATCATCCAAGATCCCACGATATTAAGTATATAAACGAAAATAGAACATAAAAGAAAAATTTGCATATTCATGAGTTTTAGAGCGAAACATTTTTTGCGCGTTTTCTTCTTTGTTTTTATTTTCTCCTGTAGCCGCGCCTGTAAAAGCAAACGGTTGTAACTTTTTTTACGTTATTTTTTTAAATTACTGCACTACTGCAAAGGATACTCGTAACCTTTACACTCTTCAGTCCTGCGTTTACTTTTTTGCAAAAATAAACCAACAAAAACCATGCTCGTTCTCCTTTGTATACTCACGTGTAAAGTCCAAACAAAAGCTCACATTTATACTTCTGTACGTATGTATACTTAGATAAACCCAAACAACGTTGAGAACCAGCGTGTAAAATGACATTCATTCACCGCATCGAGCGTCCAGTCAAACACACAACTTGAATAGAAAAAAAAAACTTGTTCGTATCCCGGATCGAATCTAAACGCTTACACGGAGGGTGAACGCGTGCGTCTTGCAAAATCGAGTCTCCCTTGACCATATAGCGTTGTACCGCATGCACACATACACGTATACGCACACAAAGTGGACGTTGCGTGCGCTACTACTGGACACGACTCGTGTGATCTGGGCCAGATACACGCAAGCAATAGTCGTTTCTCGGCTCCTTCTCGCGTATTACCTCTCTCGCTTTGCTTTCACCCCTTGTTGTATATACGTATGTACGCGGTTAATTTATCCCCCTTGAACATCATCGTCTACCTCCTTCTTTTCTTACTGACTCACTTTCATAAGCTACTCTCCTACTTTGTTTGTTTTATTCTTCGTCCGTCCCCTCTCCTCTGTCAAATTGCTTTGACTCTTGTAAAAATTAGTGCTTAGCTAACGTTGGGACTGTGCGTAAATTTTTCCAACGAATGTTTACAAAAATCTTTGTCGATTTTCGTACGTTGAATTGGTGGGACGTACCGTATGTTTAGAATTTTATTCGTCCTACCGATTAAACGTTGTTTTGTTTTTAATTAACACTCAAAGAGGTAAACCAATTCGTTTAATCAAACAAATAATTCAGAATAATTAAAGCCAAACTATTATTACCGTCGACTCGATCAAATTAGAATTTCAATGAAAGTCGCAAAAATGAAATGCCATAACCGCTGTTGACCCACAAAGGCAAGAAAATAAATCGAGTAAATCAAGTAACCCTGAAGAGATTGAATATACGTATTTATTGATGAGAGGCATTTTAATAAGAGAGAGGGGAAATTTTCACGCGTGACGTTGATTATTATGGCCCACTTTTGTTCTTGTCACTATTACGAAACTTTGTATATCGCCCAAAACGTTGTTATAATTCTTCTCTCTCTCTCTCTCTCTACCTTTTCCAAGTCGATCGGTTTTTTGACCCCACTCTTTACTATATAACCCTGATTCTTTTTTTCCCTTTCGCTCAAACACATTTTAATTTATTCCGATTGCCAACTTTGATCCGTTACTCCAACAGCCCGGCTTTTTGCCACTTGGTATGCGTTCACGTTTGTTATCGCTGCTACGGAAGAAGTATGTTTGGCCTTCATTCCAAAGAGTTCTTAGTTAAATTACCATATGTACCTTTAACCGATCTGTCGTAGTAGAAAAAAAAAGAAAAAAAGAAGGTAAGGAGACTCGTGCCAGAGTATGAGAAAAATTAATATTCGTCGGCAAAGAAACATCCACAGTATCTTCATTATTACGTATTTCAGACAAAAGTTCCGACGTAACGTATAGGGTTGATTGACCTTGATGTGCCAAACAGCCATCGTATACGACGACAACAAAGTCTACTTAACCCAGTTGATGAGCAAGCAATGATGCGTGCGACCTCCTTTAGGGGAGCGAGGTAGGATGAAAAAGAAACACACGCACATACACATAGGTATACCCTTACCTTAAAAGTCTTGTAACTTGATACGACATAAGAAGCACCATCCTCGAGCTCGTCGAGGCTAATTTTACGATCGCCATCCATCGAGAAGATATGTCGAGCACCTCTTGGTAGGTCCAGTCGTAACGAAAGCCGGTCGAGTAACGCCTCCAACGAGTTGATGTCTCTGCCCGGCTTGAACCTGCAACGATCGATAAATTAGTATTCGTTTCGTGGGTACGTGAAATCATGTTTAACGTTTTGATGATATTCTTGTGATTCATTTGGTCGTTTTTAATTAGATATATTTCCATAGAGCATTTAATAAACCAAAGTATTGCAATTCGATTAAATTCGAACAAGGATTCGTTGTCACAGAATAAAACATCAATAAACGCTTTAAAAGAGAGAAAATTATCGAAAAAGACTAGAAATCCATCAAAAGCGTTGTAAAACTTGACCTTTACCGCGTAAATACTTATTACTGTATTAGTCGAATTTTTTTTCTCTTTCTCTTTCTCACGCCACACACACACAGGGACACGTGTTAAAGCGTCGTCGCGTGACTTACAAATGTCACCAAGCCGTCTTGCTTTATGGGCAAGGAAGTAGAAGGAACGAAAAGAAAAAGAAATCCATGCACCATTTACATTTTGTTAAAACAGCTCTCTTAGCTTCGTAAGTCGACGAGGCAGTTTGCCATGCACATACGATCGGCATTGATTTTTCTAAAACGCATAATGAGCCGCTCATTAGCCTATAGCTATCGCGCGATAAAAAAAACACACGTAAGGAGCAACAACGAGTTAGCAACTTGCCTAGAAGCGTCGAAATGAGAGGAGCTTCAATTTTTGTAACGACAACGACGACAACGATAACAACGATTACGACTACAACGACAACAACAACCACAACAATAACAACGGAGAAATAGAGTACCTGAACTCGACGCCGGGAAAGTAGGGATCGCCATTCCTGTAGAAAGTGACGCGTCTCGCTCTCCAATAGCCAAGGTTATTGTAACGCGATGGCGGCTGTATAGGTGGTTGATGATGTTGATGATGATGTTCGTGTCGACTCCTGGGCCTGGTGCTGCTGCTGGTGGCGGCGGCGGCGGCGGCCTGCTCCTGCTCCGGGGGCGGCATGCGGGGACTGGAGGGTCTACTCTGCCTCATACTCCAGAAGCCGCCGCCTACCAACCCCCTACCATTCGGTTGCTGCTGCTGTTGCGGCTGATGTTCTTTACCACCTCCCCTCATTGCTTCAGCTACCTCATCGTCGTCCTCCTCCTCCTCCTCCTCCTCTTCCTCCTCCTCTTCGTCTTCTTCTTCCTCCTCCAAGCTGCCGCTATTGTGACCACCACCGCTACTTTCATCCTCCTCCGCTACCGTTGTTACTACCCCTGCTACTGCTGCCGCTGCTGCTGCTGATACTGTTGCTGCGGCTGCGCCCTTTACGCCCTCCTTTTACAATACATAGCACACGGTTAAGAAGGAGGGAGAGAGAAATGGCTTTACTCTTCTTGTAGGGGCTATGCGAGCGAGGAGAATGCCAACCAGGGATTTATATATAGGCAACCGAGGGCGCGAGAACTCGCTTTTGTTTTGTCGCTTGACCAACCACTTTGAGATACCTCGTACTCTGAGAACCGCGACAAACCGTTTAATCAGCGAGGGCACTGTCGCACGCACGCACGTCCAACATTTTCACAATTTTTACATATGCAAATCAATCGCTCTCGACAAATGCGATTTACTTGACGTTTACTTTTATCGCTGCTCAAGGATTATTACCACTCGTGATTTGATCTAACGGTTAAACAAACGTTGACGATCAAAATGTGTACATTTTTCTTTACGACGATAAAATAAGTCATATTCGTAAACACAACGCCGGACTAAACGCTGATCTTATCTACTTGTTTTCATTGTCTCGGTGTTATTTTAACAAACGAAACTAGTTTAAAGTACAAAGTACTTTCATCGTCAATCTTGATATTTTACACATAAAAGTACAGTATACGAAAGCATCGGTGACATTCCCGTTTACCCTCGTCGCCTTCTATCGAATTTAAATTTGAAATTTTAAAATACGTGCGAGCGTTCGGTCAAATACACGAAGAAATCTCTCGCGATAAACAATGCTTAAAAAAAAAGAATCGTACCGCGTATTTCGTCGACAAATTCACTTAAAAATAAAATCCTCACCTGAAAGTTATCGTCGTTCTCGTGATGCCGATTATTCAAAACAACAGCCCGTCTCTGCATTTGCGGCGAGACAGCCATCTGGCCGTTGCTACTGATCATCGTGGTAGTAGCTTTGTTGTTGTTATTAATATTGTTGTTGATTTGTCTTTTAGGCGAGGTAGGTGGTAGTTGCTGCTGCGTCGTTTGCATGCTGGTCATTGACGTACCGGTAAAGTTTATTGTAGTAGTAGTAGTAGTATCGTTAGTGGTGGTACTCGTATTAGTGGTCAGTGGCTTCGGTGAATCGTCGTTACGCGGCGCCGTAGCTGCTTCCGGCTGCGCCGTCGTCGAACTTAACCCGGGTGTATTGCCCTCGCTACCTGCACGCGCTGCTGCTGCTGCTGCTGCCGTTCCGTTCTGCTGCTGCTGTTGTTGAGCACGAGTCGCCGCGAGCATGTTACTCTCCTCCTTTGCGGCCTTCTCCGACTCTCCACCCTTTTCGTTACTCGCCGTTTTGGAGTGGTTTCTTTGATAGCTCTTTCCCGTTGTTGCTTTTTCGTATCTTTTTTTTCTTTTAAGAAACGAGGATTTTGTATGACTTTAATCACAATAGCTCGACTCCTTTCTACGTTTTTCTCGAGCTTCTTGTTTCATTTCTAGTTGTTTATTTGATATTTGGCCCGAATATCACTTGACGTTAATTCAAGACCGTTTCTTTTTTCTCATAATAATTAATTTATCTTGAAGTGTACTCTTAGGATCGAATCTGAAAAAGGAAGTAACGTTCAACGTTAGTAATATTGAAATTGAAGTATTCTATCTTCTTAATAACAGATCGTGATTCTCTAATTTTTTCATAAAATACATTTCTTGGCGATTGTACTCGTTTCGATATTTGTTTGAAATTGACCCAACCAAAAGTTACTATATTGTTGTTTAACAATGTAAAAAGAAGTCGTGGTAAACCAGAAATTTCAATGACACAAACACGGTTTTCGAGCGTATGACTTTGATAGTAACGCGATAAGCCATTTGTCGAGAATTATTTCATCGTTAAAGACTAATAAAGATGTTATTTATTTAGAGTCAAAGAGATAACTTTGTGTTCCAAAATTATAACAGTATCGAAGACGCAAAATATCAAAATACATATTTATTCAAAGCCAACTTAAAAAATACGAATGTGTTTGCTTTGTGATTCTTGAAACTTACCGTTATTGTTAACTCACGATCGTAACCATTTATTTTCTTACACGACTCGTATAAATTCAGAAACACGGTAATTTTGTGTCGCGTTAGTATAAGACCTAGGTGAATTTTCAAAATTTATGTAATGATCTAACGCGTTAAAGTAGTGCCCTTGCCAAATAATACGTAGATTAATTTTACCGATGCATCATTGAGATATATCGAAGTTTAGAGTCCCGTCGCGATTCAAAAGTAAAATCGATTATTAGATAAGTATCGACATCCTTGTACGTCAGTTATAATGTAGCATGCGCACACGTTCAAATTTATGAACAAGATTATATAATGAATGCGAGAGCTACTTAAACAGCTTGAATTGGGTCTTTCACCTCGTGATCGACATTTTTTCAATTTTGGGCAAATTTACCATTTTTCAGAACCGTTATCGAGCTTGATCCAAAGGTGAAATTGAAATAAAGATCACAATTCGACGTTCCTGAATTATCGCGTGATATTTATTTCATCTCAAATTTGAGTTAAAAATCAAGCGAGTAGTGATTTTCATTTGGAAAATGATTCAACGAGAAGATCCAATGTATTTTCTTGAGCATTGCTCGAACAATTTGAATACGTATGGGAAATCGACAACGAAAAATTATGTTAATAACTTTCTGTAAATACTTGCTCCGAACTCGTAAAACTCTGTTGCACTACTAGCCTTTCAAGGACGTCGAACGTGAACATTTTCGGAAAAATAACGCGGTTAAGCGCCAATTTGCAATGCAAACAAAATTAGATCTGCAAAGCAAACAGAGTTGTTTCCGAAATAGATTTCATCTTTTCGTGACAAATTTCTGTTATCAAAACTTTGTCACGTTATATTTGCGTAAATACTCGTATGATTATGTATTCTAAAAAAATTCATTACAATGTGTCGAGTCCATCACTGATTACTTGAATTAACATAGTTAAGAATCATCGCATAAATCAACGTATCGTTTTATCGAAAATTTTGCTAGACATTCAACTACTAATTGCAATTTGAAATAAAAATCTTTGAAATAATCTGTACGAATAATCAAATGTTACTCTCTAGGTATGCACGCACTGTTGAATTGTTAAGTACCATCGCAGAACCCCTGACTGCTTAAAAATAAAAAAATCCGTAAGTAACGTGAGCTTTCTTTACTTGTAAAATACCTGGCAATTTTTTTCTTGCAATTCATCACGAGAGCGTTGCTTTGCAAGTTATAATTACTAATATGGATAACACGATATTGCACCATATTTCATTGCTACCTTCACTTAAATGTGAACAATCTCAAAATATTACGAATCTCTGTTTTTTTCTTAATTTTGCGTCTTCGATATGATTCTAGATCTGCGATACACAAACATCAAAATCATCCGATTTTATCAGAAAATTATAAATAGATAATCCTTAATACATTGCAGATGAAACAAAAATTGAACAAATTTGTATATCTTAGATTCTTATTACATTTCGAACGAATCGAGATCGTCGGAATAAAACAACGAGTACTGGTTACTGAAATTGTTATCTCAAAATTCAATCACTCTTTGCACAAAGACTAACATTATTAAATACTGAACGCGCGTAAGTTAAACAAAGGGTCGTAAATTAAAAAAATATAGCACACCATACTCACCTCTTTGTCAAAGCTCGCGAGACGCTCCTCCGCGTGAAACTGTTCACCGCAAACTCGCAATGTGGGCTTACTGCGGTTCGTAATTTGCTCTCCCACCTCTTTAGTTCGTAATCCTCCCCTCTTGCACTTTTTCCTCTCTTTCTTTCTCTCTCGATGCCCTTTATAAACTCGAAAAATCCCGCTTTCGCGAGTGATTTGAGAAAACAAATTATGATTGATGATCAAGCAAAAAAGTAGAGCTTGCGATCACAAATAATATACTTGCTGATGACGTGAATAGTTTTGGCAATGAGGACAAGAACAAAGAATATAGTAATCACCATAATCGGTGAAAAAAGTAATGATGTACACACGCGAGATCGTTCACCTTCACTCTCTCACGGTCGCATGATTATTCATGGGCTAGATGGGTGGATGACCTAGCTCCCTCGAGAGAGAGAGAGAGAGAGCTTGCGACAACGACGACGACGACGACGACGACGACGACGACGACGCCCGTGTGTCCTTCGACGATGCCGTCCGGGCGTCGAGTGCGCGCGTCGAGTGGCTGCTGCTGCTGTTACTGTTCTTTGCTACTCTATATATGTGTGTGTGTATATTTGTGTGTATAACTACTGTAAAGCCGCGCGCGCAAGCCACTGTTTAACTAGTGGTCAGTGAACCACACCCGAGTCGCGCTAAACCCTTGCTATTCGTCGTTGGACTTGTTGCATGACCAACAAAACGTCCTTGTACGGGCTTCGTTGTTGTTGTTTCTTCAAAACAACAAGAAATTTGGTTTTCACGATAAAATATAGGTATGGATTCTGTTATCTGTTATCGCTTAAGAATGCTAATAACTAAGTTTACGTGTTGTTTATTAACTTCATAGTAAACATAACGAGCTCACGATGATTGGCAACGAACAAACTCATTCACTTATTTTATACAAAAAGCAAACTTTAATCATGCCTGATTCAACCAAATGTTGTCTAATCGGTCAATCGTTAAACGCAAATCCAACGAAGCGCAAGCTTGCGAGTAAGAAAATATTTTATACGGGGCCTTCTTTAGTTTATTTTATTCATATTTATTTTAGAAAAATACCACTCGTTAAACCCGACTCGACGTCGAGGACGGCGTTACACGCAACGTAATGACAAATGATCTCTGACCAGAATGTCACTTTTAATAACAGAACTATTCGTGTTTTCTTCAAAATTCTACTATTTCTAATAAAAAAAAAAACAGATTTACCATAGATAAATTTATTATTACGTTATTAAACGAAAACAAAACGTAACTGTAGACAGTTGAAATCTTGTATTCCTTGGAATGATAAGCCAACGGAATGTATTTTAAAAGGTAACTGTTGCAAGCAAGACACACTGTCAAGGTGAACAGGCTTTCCGAGGTTCAGCAAAGCAATTGCTCTTCACCGTGATTGCAGGTTCTTAATCGAACGGCCTCAAAATCTAGCTCATTTGCCTGCACGACTACTTCAATCTCACTCGTGCATTCCGCTATATCTAACTGGATCTGTCCGAATCAACTCAGGTTTATTTAAACAACTCAAAACGAAAACTCGTAACTTATTAATGCATAACTATCAACATCTTTAAAAATTGAGATTCGACATTTTTATCCAAGTAATTTTTCATGTATGCCAATTAAGATTCATAGGAATATTAACGCTAGGGCCAACGGTGTTATTTAGTAGCCTTATAGAGGGTCTGAGTAAGAGGAAAAAACGATGAACTTGCTTTTTTAGCGACGCAAAAATGTTCAAATCGGAACGTCGATACATAATTTTAAAAGAAAACTACAGTCGTCGTTTGTCGACGGTTTGTGACTCTGCGTTTTACGTAGTTTAATTTTCGCAGCGGCTTATTAATCGGACTACTAATGCTGGAAGATAACAATCTAAACGATATACGCATTGATAAAGGAACTATTGATCATATGCAAATACGAGATATTTGGTATGTCTACGTCAAGGAAAACTGATTTACAATGACGTGCGTTTAATTTCCGAAATACCTATCTACTTCGTAAATAAACATTTGATATGCAATTCGTTTGTCAACGGACGAAACAAACCTAAAAAGCACACCGTGGTTAAATAAAATAGAAAAAATAAAGCCGTGAGCTATGAGCTCGTCACACGCCCGAAATCTCAAGCGCCTAATCGCTAGCCACATTTCATTGCATCATCGTGAATCCAATCGCTGTTCCTTGGCTCGCAAGCTCGCTCAAAGCTTGCACGACGGCAGCACTACGACTCCACCTCGGCGACACTCGTCGCGTGTAAGACTCTTTTGCTATATCGCAAAGGATAGAGGAAAGAGAGGGGTGGAAGCTTTCAAGCCGATGGCCCGGCTTCCGGTGCGCGCAGCGTAATGGCCGACGTGCCCCTTCCTAACGATCGAAGTTACGCTGCGCACTTGCCTTAATTGATACGCTCGGTTATTTTTATTCGTCAACGTTATTTTGTACGAGTTTTTTCTTTGATTTTTTTAACAAAGTTCAAGTCGAATTCTACATTTTATCAAATTCCATCAAATCTCTCAACTTTTCAAACGTCGATTTTTCATTTCTTTGATTGAAAATATTTATTGGTACTCGGTTAATATGGAACGTTATTACAATCGTTGGCTTTGCTACGTTTCGATTTCAATGAATTCATAGAAATCCAAACTAGTCGTGTCTTGTTGGTCAGATATTAATTGGTTTCAAGTAAGATTCTCATTTATCCTCTTGACCAACGAACAATATCTAATTTACATTCATATCGGGGTAACAAATTGCGAGACTTACCGACTCGGACGTACCAAATTGTTATATTTCAGTGGCAACATTACCTATACAGCTTTGTTCATCGACAGTTTCTATTTTGCAAGTCTGCAAAAATCTTAAAATGTCTTGGCTTTGAATTGATCTATTTGAAATAGCCACGTTGTGCGTTTGAATAGAAACTATACAGTTAACACCAAACAACTCAGCGTTTGATTAAAAGTTCCAACTAACTAACCGAATAAATTAGCAGTTATATCGCGTTAAATTATTCATTTGACATCATCTATTGAAAAACATTGAAATAATTCCTTTAGTTGGTCGTTGTAACTAAGAGAATCAAGTAATTAATCAGTAAATAACAATGATACGCGGTCCTTGATATTCATAGTACAATTAGCTTATAATGCATAACGTTGACAAGTATTTTTCACTACATAACTGTACTTACGTTTCACGTGTTACACGTTTTCCCGTGATGGCTACTATTTTTTTTTATTACAAAAAGACAATATTTGTGGGTTTCGTTAATTCGCTAAACGTCGCGATTCCAGCTCAAATGGATATTTTTGAAAACACGATGTATGTACCTATCGTACGTACTTTTAATTAAAATTATATATACACGCACACTAGAAATAAGAAAGTTTGCATCGTTTCAGACTAAAACGGTTTAGAACGAAAGAGGCACTACTTTCCAAAGGATAACTTTGTACAATTGTTGCTTTTCGGAATGCTCAATTGAGCCTGTGAATAAGTCTCCCGGTAAATGTCCTTCCCTTTCTAAAACACTGCGTAAGTAGTGTCAACGGCTCGATTACGAATGTTAAACATTGATCGATACACGTTTGCAACTAACAAGTTGCGTAAAAAAGAGTCTAGTGTAAAAAACGAAAGAACAAGAAAAGAACAGCGTTCAATGTTATCGTTCTGATTAAGACACCAATCCATTTAGATCACGTACATAGATATACGTATACATGTATTCACCAGGAAAATTACAAGAATAAAAAAGACATGAGTACAGGTATAATAACAATTACATAATGACGTATAAATGAAAGGATGAAACATTCGTAGGAAAACAAGTTAAAAAATAATTGTCCCGAGTAAATGTCACAAGGGTACAATTACTTTTACAATACACAAATTGGGTGTAAAGATATTCGTGTGACAAAATCAATTGTTTGAATAAAAATAAACGAACATTTGTTTCATCGATTCCGGATGAGTCTTAAACAAATCTAAAAATTGGATGTCACTTGCAAGAATGCTCGCGTGACTTTTAGCGAATTCAAAAACGTTATTCTGCACGTACGTTAATACACCTGGGTATTTGCTGCAAAGCTTGATGTTCTTTATTACCGAGACGACGCTCATATTACGGCATAAAAATTTTTGATAAGTTGGTTCGTGTACCATTCTCGCTTCTTGTTTACTAATAAATGCCAAAATATTCTTTGTCAAATCGCTCAATCCATACATATGTGCAATATCTAGCAGATAAACGGCGTTATCGCTATTTAGAATAAACAAAAAGTATTCTATACACTTGGTTTCTAAACCTTTTACGGCGTATTTGTTAGCTATTTGAAATATTTCAACGGGGTTTTTCGATATAATCGACGTTTTGCCAACGTACACGTACGACAATAAAGCTTCGACAATTTCGGAACTGAAATCGTCGATGACTACTTGGCTCGTTTTCTTTTCTACCATATCGTGTGAAAACATAGCTTGGAAAACGTTGCTCGCAGCTCCAAGTATAGCCTTATGCACGCGAAAAGTTTTATCCTCTACGACGAATGAAATATCGCTGTAAAGACCAGAATCGAGTAATATTTTACCGACATTCACGTTACCAATTGATTCCGCGCTGATATTTTGTGCTTCTAGATTGTATCTTCGAACGCCAAAACATACGTGTTGGTTACTATCGGTATTTTTGGCAAACGTTTCGTAAAATCCTGGGTACGACGTGTTCGAACAATCGGCCATCGTCTCGTATATTATAATTTGCGACGTCTCTCTCCTTTGGTAATTCGTGAATAGTAAGGTATGAGACGACATTTGATAACCCGGCATGTACGCGTAAACATAAGTGCCGTACACGTAACTCTTCGACGCGTCGTGAAGATTATTTTGGAAGTTTAGTTGAATGTTACAACGAAGTTTGTTCGTGCCGTCCCTTTCTTTGCTATAAAACATCGAAAACTGTATGTAAACGGTTTCTTCTGGCTGTAGAAGCAACGATATATACTTTGACACGTTACACGAACGGTATTCTTCGTTGGATGTTGATAAGACGCCTTTGTGTATGACCTGAGAGATTATTCCCTGAACATTTCTACAGACTTTTTTAGTTGGCGTTGTTGGAATCATGTATGCCATCCTTTTTGATTAAAATTATTTTCGGACACGAAAACTTCTGTCTTCTCGATATTACGGCTGATTCTTGCGTTTTAACACGAGTAAACGCGCAAGAATTTAACACCTGGCATCAATTTAAGTACGAAAACAATCGCAATTATACATCGATGCGTCGTGTCTCGTTTGAGTCCACTCGATAACTGCTAATTGTTCTACGTGTATTTACTCAATCCGATGATCCTTCGATCAATAACATTCTTGGAATATACTTTTTTCAGAGTTAATCTGAGATCGTGTTGTAGGGATTAGTAATTACGTTATTAGTAGCAAAGGTAAATTATCGCCTCGAAACTCATTGGTTGGTTCGTTTAATAACATAGCGACCTCTCATTTTGGGGATGTCCTATTGTTACAACTTCCTCTATGTGTTGAAAATTGTGGACAAATATTTATTTTCGCGTAATAATCGAAAACAAATCGAATTCATTGAAAATTACATTTTCCGAGGTGTTTCGCGTACTGTTGCTGTTAGAAACGTAATTTATCAAACAATTTACCAAATTTATTTAAAATATCAACGTTAGAATCATCTTTATAATTTGAGCTTCGATGAATACTACAAGTGTCGACGTTTTGATCGTGTAATCAAGGCAACACCTGACTATAAATCAGACGCTTACTTAGTAGTAAAACTAGGTCGATACTCCATGTGAAATCAATTCAATTTCAGATAGTACACCCGACAGTTTCAATCATAACGAAATATAAATCTTACTCCAAGTCAAATTCTAGTTCAGGAGTCAGGACGGATCTCTACGTTTGTTCGTGATACAAGGTCAACCAAGAGATTGCTGTTTCTATTGTTTAATTCGTTTGTATTCATCGTTGTAAAAATATGGACTTTTGAGGAAGATTTGAAAGGAAAATAAGATGTCAAAATAATTCTGCACTCGTGTTTATTTCGTTATTCACCAAAACAATTTCAGTTTTATCGACACTATTGTTATATGCTACTATACGCCATAGATAGAAAACTATGACTGTTTGCTTTGAATTGTACAAAAAGAAACGAAACACTATTCCTTATGCGTCTATTTATAAAATCAAATGCGTAACAATCTAATTATTTTAAAATAAAAAAATCTATTGTTCGGCTATTGCTAGAAACACGAAAACCACGTACAAGAACTCCAATAAAAAAAATTGGTCAACCATGAAAATAATTTGCAAACAATTCAAGCTGATGCTTAAAAGCAAGAGTTTCGTTTATTTGAAATGCAATTAGATTCGGTTTCATTTGAACTCGTTAAAAAATATCAACAATCGTATGTTTAGAATATTAGTTACGATATATCTGTAAAGTTTGATTCTGACTATTGGTCATCAACGTTTCAACTGTAAACATTTGTCACGAGACCTATTCATTATTTACAAATAAATAATGACGCCAAAGAGTGTTTTTCGAGAGAAATTTTTTAGAAATTTCATATCAGCCTTTGTATTATCGCGGATGTGGAAATAAAGAAAAAAAAAAGATCGCAAGTATTCTCGCGGGTCGCGTGTCTTGGAGGTACCCGCGATAAGCTTACTATTAAAAATAAAGGAGACGGGCGCGCCGTCGTAAAATTATTGTGCTGGAAAAATTTCATAAAGTGCACACGCTTCTCTCGCTTGGCACGATATCCTATTAAAGTACGTTGGCGCAACAGCCTACTTTAACGCTTTATCACGAGATCGTGCATTTTCTTAGGAATGATGAATAACTTTCCTTGATATTTTACATCATCGCTCCTCTGCTTGTGCATCGCGTTTGTCCTTCTTTTTCTTTTTCCCTTTCTTTGGCTGAGTATTGCAGTTTTCATTATTTTCCTCTTTTTCATCATTTGAATTTTCACGTTCCTCGGTAGATACCTTACCAATTTTACGTTTTTCCGCCTTTTTCCTGGAACTATTGTCATTTTCTTCTGTCACGTGAATCTCATCTGGTTCATCTTGACTGTTTTGTACTTCTACTGTTTTAAAATCACAATTTTCTTCAACATACTCGGAATGTTGTTTGTTCGATTTTCTTTTGAACATTGCTACGAAAAATCCGCTACATCGATCTTTCTGCGGTATAGCATAAAGACATTTTTCGCCTTTGAAGCTATAGCCGGATGAGCCAAAATTATGCCATTCGCTGTTCATTTTCTTTTTTAAATTAACGAGAGTGAAGGTGTCACCAACTTTTTTCAGAGCTTCATCGACGACACATTCATTTTCTTCTGGATAAATGGAACATGTACTATAAACAACCTTTTTGACGTTGGGGAAACGAAGTAGAGCATGACCGAGAATCATTGATTGCAACGATTGTAACCTTCTCAATCGTTCACTCAAATTTTCTTCTCCCGGTTTCTTTATTTCAATTCGATTCATACCCGAACCTGAACAACTAGGATCAACTAGAATGTATTTTATATTCGGATAGTGCTCTGGTGATATTGTTAATGCATCAGCTTGTACAGTTTCTACGCACGTTGCATTAGTATGGCTAACAAAATCACACAAAGTTTTATATCTATTTCCACTCATTTCAACTGCGTATATTTTCCTAAAAAATACATTTCAAAGGGATCACTCACAACCTCTTACCTTAATTATTTCAAGTTTCAAAAGTTTACTCACCCTGAGTTGTTTATAATGGCTGCTAGATGGGTGGTTTTCATCCCAGGAGCAGCACACATGTCCAAAATTTCAGAATCAGCTTCTGGATTTAATAAAAATGCAGAAAGACAGCTCGCCTGTAAGAATACGTAAATGACTTTCAAAATGCAAGCATAATGGAAATTTAATTTCGTGGGATTCCTTTCTTACTTTATCTTGTAGCAATAATTTTCCATTAAGGTAGCCAGGATGATTATGAAACTGTGTACCAGATGGAAAAACAAACACTTCCGGTATATGAAAGTCTTGTATAAAATCAGCACAACCCATATTGGAGATTGCTTTCAAATGAGACGAATATGTATCACAGCGAGGCAAAAGATTCCATTCATCGTAATAAAATGCATCAAGGGCTTCATCAATACTTGTTAGTAAAGTGTTGATACGAACGTATCGTGGTAATTTTACTGCACAATTAATGAGAAATAACATTTACAATAAACATTTTATCCTTCCCCGTTAACACACTATGATATTAATTCAAATTAAAACTACTAAGATTACGTATATTAAAAGTGCATTCACAAAGTATTTAAAAACTAACGATTGATTTGGTATATGCAAAATTAATTTTCTTTTTTATCATCCTTATCAATAGAGTCTGAATCTTCAACAATTTTTAGTGGTTCATCAGGTTCACAGAAAGCTCGATATGCATAAATCCCGATAATTATATTTACTACAACCACTGAAGCAAACACGGACACGCAATTTGTAAAGAACCTGTCTGTATGGAATTCTGTTGTCAAAATGTGTCGAACCCCAAAGAAAGCTAGAAATGGCAGTGTAAACATAGCTATACTATACAGGAATAAAGTTCCTAAAACTGCTGTTATATTAGACATTGTACAAGATACTTCTTTTTCTTTCTCAAAAACTGACTTTTGAATTCTATTTTTTGGTACAAAGTAAGAGAGGATCTTTTTTATTTTTGAGTGTCGCCTAGATTGTATTCTGTTGTTGCGAATAATTAAGACCATTGAAGGCAATGTAAGCTAATTCTGAAAATAAAAAGAACATGTTGAATTTTTTAAATTTACCTTTCTTATTGCCACAGGGATCTACATCGGTATTGGGATTTTGCAATATCGCCTCTTGTAATTTCTCTTTGTAATTGAGAACAGTTAATATAGGTTTTGCTTCGGACTTGAAATCTTTCTTTCCCCATAACAGCTCTGTTATCAAAACTCTTGCCAACCAAGGGTCAAAACGTGGATTTTCAATTAAAATTTTAGTCTTATCTATTATAATTTCTAACTCTTTCGAATGATGCAAAGTCTCTGACACCAATGCATAGATCCCTTGGACATTCTGAGATGTTGCACAATAATAAATTAGATATCATTTTAAGTAAATTATAATGTAAAATATAAAAGAAGACTTACAGGGTGGCTATTTTGAAACACTAGAGTTTTGAAACTGGCACCATCCAACAAAACTTTTTTTACCGTCTTGGATGATTCTTTGTAAAGTCTTGGAACTTTTATAGAATGTATGAATTTTGAAGACATATTCTTGTTCACAAACCTTGAAATTAAATCACATCTGTAGAAGTACGTATTTCTAAACACCAAGAATTAATATAGAAATATATAATATTGGAATAAGAAAAAATAAAAAAAAAACCTGTAAGACTTACTTTTCATAATTATAAACAGACTTGGATAATTAATTTTTTTTTTCCAAATTAGTGAATGCACGTGACCATTCGATGTGATCAAGCTGTGTTCACTAAAGCCAGTTCAACACCACAATATCAAATCTTATTCATCCATCGTTTCCGTTGTTTCAATATTCTGTAATTTGGTTTTACAGGTTAGAAATACCTGCCGATGGTAGTATTGTAAAACAATTTTCATAAAAGATAAAAATTAACTCTTACAAGTGGAAAATCAATAAATTAAGTTGTAAAAAAGTATTTAAATTGTTTCTTATCAATTGTGCATTTTATAATGTTTATACCTCGATTTATAGTTCATGTGAGTATGTTGGAATAATAAATATTTATGAAGTAATCTAATGTTTATTCAAATCTTGATTGTTATATTTCACTTGTATATTTTATCAAATTTTCATGAACAATGAAAACATTAAAACTAGTTATGACGTTTTTAGCAAAATTATTATAATTTTATCTTGATTTTAAATGGATGTAATCGAGTACTGCAAAGTATATATAGATACAATGTTTATTGTTCTTATGTACATACTTGTGGCATACATTCAAATTGTAAATTTTATAAAGGCCACGTTTGTATGTGTAAACAATTGTATAAGTTAATATTCTGAAGGACATATACGTCCATTTGAGCCAATGCTATTCACAATTTTCCATTACGAATATACTTGTAAAAACTTTAATATAACAAGATCTATTTCTTTTTTAGGCTATGTAGCAACAATATTGGGATTCAAGAGTTTATTTTTATTCATATTAAGACCACTTCAAAACTATCACAATGGGGGACCGAAGCACATGCCGTAATAAAATGTCAATTAAGATAATTCAAAAAAACAAAATTATTTATCAAAGTAAGTTGTGCCAAGTTTTGACTAAAATTTTGTAAGTACATTTTAATTCAACTATATTTTTTTATAATAGGAAAACAATATATGAGCAATATTGCAACAGCAAAGTGGTTAAAATTAATTTCAAAAAGGTATAAAAGTGCTAGCCGAATTTTACAATATGCCGAAGAAAACCACGTCAATGTAACTAAAGCCCAGTATCATTTAAATGTAAAGGCAAGTTTGCTCATTTTTATAGTTGTTATCTACACACAGTTAAGTTTCAATATCCACTAGTGTTTATTATGTATAAATGTGACATCAATAGAAGAAAAGCTTTGATTTGATGTGCAAAACTACTGGTGAATTCTTTCAAAATGTTATAATTTACTTTGTGAGTCATGAATGTTAAATTGTTTAACATGACTAATAAATGAATATGTTGCAGCTTCCAGAAACAATGACACACTTAATTGAAACAGCTATGTATCATAAAGAAGAGATAGAATATCTTCTGAATAAATTCAATATTTTAGTTCATCTTCAGCATATTAACAAATATATACTAAAAGTTTTAGTAGCTGAATTATTATGGGTTAAACAATACCTTTCACCTAACTCATGCACAAGAATATTGTATTATGAAGCAGATTTGCTAGAATCATTTGTAGAAGCAGCAAAAACTTTTAATAAACTAGAAGATTCAGCAGTCCGTAAGTTATACTTATTTAAAAAGTACATAAATACTTATACGTACAGAATATATGTTTCGATGTTCTGTGTAAAATTTAGTTTATTGTTAACGCTTGTCAAAAAGTCCTATCAAAAAGTTCCGTACGATACTTGTTCAGGAAGAGGATTCTCGTCTCGTGTGATGTGATTTTTCAGCTTCGCTTTGCTAGGGTATAATCATCACACAAGATAATGATCTACTTTGTTGCACGATTATATAATTATGTAAAAAGAATCATCTCTTGCTGAAGCCTATCGTTAGCATGAGAATATAATTAAGAGAAAAATGAGCAAACATTTTGCGATAGTCATACGTACATATTGCTTTTAAAAATTAAAAAATTATCATTAATTTCTATTTAAAAATAAGTAATTAATGAACCTCTTAATTTTTCAACAGCATTATTGCCTGTTTATGTTCGTATAAATACTCTTGCAATAAGGCTTCAAAATGGTATCAATGCTTTTCTCAGTGAAGGCTGGAAACTTTTGCCAAAATGCAACAACTACGTTGACTACTTGAAAGTTGTATCTAATTTGAGAGATAATAATTTTGTTAGAGACTTTCACATATCGGAACTTTTGGTATTTCCTACTGATACTTTATTTTATAATCATCCTGGTTATTTGTCGGGAAAATTTTTTATACAAGATAAGGTATGAACATTCATTAATAATGCTGTAAAACGTTACATAGCAACGAAAACTACTCTATAGTTCATAATTATTGATCCAAGTATTTTCCACTCAGGGAAGTTGTTTGTCAAGTTTTTTACTGAATCCTAAACCAGGCTCTTGTATATTAGATATGTGCGCTGCTCCAGGTTTAAAAACCAACCATCTAGCTAATATAATCAACAATGACGGGTAAGATGTATTTAAAAACTTTTATTCTAATCTATGCAGTTTGTCTAACGATAAAAACAAAGTAAATTGCAACAATCGTTTCAGAGTTATATTTGCATGTGATAATCATCCTGACAGATACAATGCTCTTTGCAAACTATTACAATCGACAAATGTTACGTGTGTAGAAACAGTTTACGACAACTGTATGAAGCTCAATCAAAGCGGTATCAATTACATTTTAGTCGATGCACCTTCGACGTATTCCGGTATTTTTTACAAGAGAGAGAGAAAGGGTTACCTTGATAAACGATTGGAACGGTCCTTCAAAATATCAAGCATGACACTCAGATATGCGCTTCAAAATTTCAAAGGTGTCAAAAGAGTTGTTTACACCTCGTGCTCGAAGTTTCACGAAGAAACGGAGAAAGTTGTCGATGACGCATTACGAGAAATTCGCGGTGCGTATTCTCTGTTAGATGCCAAGGAAATGTTGTGGAATCAATGGGGAACTGACGTAGAATCAATAGAGCACTCGCGTCTCGGTAAATGTTTGCATATAAGACCAAAAGTTGATCTATGCGAAGGTTATTTTATTGCTGTATTTGAGAGAAATCCCGAAATATCGATACCACGCTATGTACACAGAAAAGAAGAACTTTATTACAAGGATGAGGAAGACGACGACGAATACGATGCGAACGACGATATCGGTGAGGATTTTGCAGGGAAAAGCAACCAAAAAAGCTTTCCCGATCAAGACGTAAAGAGTTATAATAAGCCGCAATATTATAAACCATACGACAAACACATTAAGAATAACAAACAGTCTAGCACAACAATTAAAACTTGCAAACCTCGAGCTTCTAGCTCGGTAACAACTCACTATCAATTTAATGATGATATGGATGAGTTTGTATGTGAAACTACTCACAGTCAGCTATATCCGTAAATTGTTTAATTATACGTGTACGACAGTGTAAAGTCCGATCGTTTAAAGATTATGTGTTTTCTCGATGGCATAAATATTGTAAAGAGTAATATTAAACTATACTTGTGCTATACATCCAAAGTAAAATATCGATCAAATTTTTCTATGGGAATAAAATCATTGAAAATGATTTCAAAAGTTTGTGAAATTTGAAATGATACAAAATTGATTTGAACAAACCTGTACATATTTTTTGTAAGTAATCAATTTTTATTCATATTTTCGAAAGAGATTGATCAAGTTTTTGAAAAACTACTTGTCATTTTAATTTTTGTATAATATTATATCGCACGATGTTGGCATTTTCAGAAGATAAACTCATAGCAGAATTGATGGGGAAACCCCAAATGAAATTTCAAGTATGCTACACGCAACAAGTAATAACAATTATATCATTTGTCACGTAACGCGACATAACTATTCAACGTTACCCTTTTACATTATTATTGCGCCCATGACGGTATTTTAAAATTACAAACTAACACGCATGCTCAAATGTCAGCGCCACTGTACCAAATCATATTACTATATACATATGCGTCTGCTCGGTGCTCCTTTATATATGAGCAATAGAGTGCAACAACGAGAATTACACGCAAATTGAGATTAAATTAAATAAGAGTATTAACATGAAAATGCGCCGATTTATGAGAGCTGTAGACGACACGTATTCAATATTTCAAACACTTTCTCGACAATGAAATGCTGACGAAAATATTGTTGTGTTTAAAAGTTTTCTACTGTGTATATATTATTTTCATATAATTTATATTAGCTTGTGACGACAAATTAATACATACAACGATCGCTTCGAACGTTTATTAATTTATAAGTGAATGTGCTTTATTGAAATAGGCTTCTCGTTTTTTTTAACCTTCGATTAAGTACACGATATCCCATTTTTAAATTCATACATAATCACGTAAAAATTAATAACGTTAATGGCTGATAATGGGAGGGAAATAATTTATAGGCCTGATGCTGAAATATTTAATTGAATTATTGTTCAAAAGAATGAAAGCTCTAAAAAATTAATTAGTAACTAAATGGGTACAACTTGCATGTAGTAATTAAGAAATGATGTGAATTCAGATCAAATTTCGGTATGATGTATAAAAAAATAAGTAGAAAATTTTAAACAAAAATACAAAAATGCACGAACAATCAAGTAGCAGCTTAGCATCTTTGAAAATTTTCTCAGATGAGGAACTTTGTAGGGAAAATAAAGAAAATTTATAAAAGTTTGTCTTTTGTTCCAATAATATATATAAATGAAAACTTGTATTGTTTATCTAGGTTCAAACTTAATGCAAATAGGTACAAGAAATTTACGAATGGAAACAAAAGAAGTTCCACATACTTACGAAGTTACTAGCTTAGTCTTAAAATGTATGAAAAATCAGAATCTCAATTCACATGAAGTAGTCGATAGAGTAGCAATAGAGCAAATGAAAGAAGTAAGTCATCGTTATTTCTGGATGCTAACAATTTGATTGAGAATGTATGTATGTGTCAAAGTATAAGAGTGCAAACTTGCAGTGTATATAAATGTACGATGCCTATAGCTGTTTAGTTATTTAATACAAATCTTCTATATGGTATTTTTTCTATTTGTCTATATAAAACAAGTACGTTTCTTTAAAATTAACATGTAAATTATAGAGATACAGACTCTGTATTTTTTGTTATTGAAGCACTTTAAAATAAAAAATTATAATTTAGCTTGGCATCCAGGTGGAAGATTTGGTGAGAATGACTAGGTCATGAAGCAGAAATAAATTATCTTATCAATAAGGCAAACATTTTGGAAAATTGTTTAAATTTAGATATATTTATTATGAAAATTATAATAGCTGAAACACTATGGGGTAAACTATTTATGAAATTTAACTCGCTGGATACCATACAATCATGACATTACGAAGCAAATATAAGAGAAGTGTTTTAGAAATGACCACATATTTTGACAGTGTTCAAGATTCTTATAGTTGTAAGTTTCTTTTAAATAATAAAAAAACTTTCTTGTAATGCATTGTACATAATTTTATATCTTAAACAAATTTCAAATTTTCTGAAATTAAGGAAAACCAAACATGTAATTATAAAAGACCTGTTATTACTTGGAACAAGACTGAGATATTCAAATAAGACATTCCCGTTATCAAGAAAAAGATTGAAACACCCCGCCACAAAAAGAAAAACATAGTACCTCCTTTAGTGCAGTATCCTACTATAAAACCATCTTATGATCTCAAATTCCAATGCATGACAGTCTAGTTATAATTTTGAAAACGTGAAGATGTAATTTTTCATTTAAGACTTTCAATTTCAGTCGTATAAACGTTTATGGTTATGTAATAAAAGAATATTAGTTTGAATAGACAAAAAACAGAATCCCTGTTTTGCATTTAAATGAGATATAAGTGTTTTTGAGAATTGTAAATACATTTTTGTACATAATTACAAATGTTTGCTTAATTTTTTTTCAAACAGATTAAGCCAGAAAATTGTAATTTTTAAAGCAATAAACCGAAGAAGAAAAATCGTTTACAACTAACGTGTATCAATGGGTGATCGTTTACTTCGCGTATTTGCCAGAATATTTCTAAATATGTATGTACTTATGTAGGTACTTATTTGTATCTGCCGCTTGTGTATACGATAGTACGCTGGCTAATTCGATAATTACAGCGCCACCTGACGACACAAATACAATCCCGCCAGTGTTTACAATGTATAGTTTACAATTTCATCTATTTGAAATTTGAGGACGCTAAGGAGACACGCTATTAGCCACAGTAACGCGTAAATCAGTAAATAAATGTAGTATGATGACCAGCAGTTGTAGTGATCAAAAAATTGTTTAATATTCAAATCAAATACGTTTCGCTATTGAAAGCTTTACTAACCTTTGAGTATTTCGTATGAATTTTGACGAATTAACAATAACAATAATATTTTATTTCGTTAAGAAAAATACAATTTATTGTTTTGATTCTAAGGTTAAAAAGACAAAGAAAATAGCATAGAATTTAGATATTTATATATATATATATATATATATATATATATATATATATATGTGCGTAGTATATCAAATAATTTATTAAATTATTGATATACAAAATACTTGGTATTTGGTATTTGATAACCAAATGTAAAGATAAATCAAGTTATATATGCATCGTACAAAAAAATTGAGACTAAATGACATTTAAAATATTGTATATCAAGAAAGACAATATAAATTTTGTATAAAAACTATTTGAACCATCATAATCTCTACGTAATTGTAACCTTATAAGTAGCATAAATTCATTACATTCAAAATGATTCACCCAGAAAAACTTAGACAAGAAAGTAAGATGATATAAAATGTTTATGAAAAGAGATTGTTATCCTTGCACGATTATAAATTATTTTTGATTTACAGGAGAAAAATATATTAATAATATTATAGTCCGTAATCAATTCAAAGATCTTCCAAATACTTATAGAAACGCTGCTAAAATTTTGTATTACACTGAAATAAAAAAAATTGATATTGAAACTGCTGTTAATCGATTACAGTTACAAAATGTAAGTTATTTTATTCTTATTAAAAAGTAAATGTTTCGATCTATGGCATATCAATTTTTATAAATTATAAATTGTTTTGAATGATAAATACATGTTGTCAACTACAAGAGTACAAAATCTCGTTATAGACTAACAATCACACAAGAGACATTGTGAGACTGGCAATATACCACGATCAAGAAATAAATTACCTAATAAGAAAAACAGAAATTCTTGAACATTACCATTATTTGGATTTACTCATAATCAAAATTTTGATAGCTGAAATTTTGTGGGGAAAAAAAAAGCTCGTGATTGGTTCAAGAGAACCTGCAACAGTATTGTATTACGAAGCAGATCTAAAAGAAACGTTTATAGAAACATCCACTATTTTTGGTAATAACGAAGAGTCTCATATTTGTAAGTTGTTTATTATGTTTAAAAATTTTTAAAAATTAAAAACTTGAGTTTGTTAGAAATATTCTCTTTTTACAGCTAAATTACCATCATATATTCGTATTAATACATTATCAATTTCACTCGAGGATAGCATTAATGCTTTTATCAAAGAAGGCTGGAATTTGCTATCTCGACCTAACAGTTATTTGGATTACGTGAGAATTATATCACATTTGAGGGCAGGAGATTTTATTAGAGATTTCCACGTATCTGAACTCTTAGTATTCCCTGCTGGTACTTCATTCTACAAACATCCTGGTTTTGAAAGAGGAAAATTTTTAATCCAAGATAAGGTATAATTATAAAAAAATGGTTTTTTAACAATTCCAAAAATCTATTTATATTTAGCGTATTTATAAACATAGGGTAGTTGCCTTTCAAGTTTTTTATTGAATCCCAAGCCAGGATCAATTGTGTTGGACATGTGTGCTGCTCCTGGTATAAAAACCAATCATCTAGCTAATTTAATTAATAACGAAGGGTAAGTTAAAGGTATTGGATTTTTAGTCTTTCTTTGATAATTTTCGCAGTATGGAACAATTAAAATAAGTTATACACTTTTTAGAACTATTTATGCAAGTGACAGACATCCCGACAGGTACAATAAGCTCTGTTCCCTCATGGATTTAACAAATGCCACATGTGTGAAGCCTATATACGACGACTGCATTGACATTAAGATTAACGACGTAAATCATATTCTAGTTGATGTTTCTTCTACGTATTCTGGTATTTTCGCCGAAAACGATAACGATAACCGTAATTTAGCTACTCAACTACAATACTACAACCACCTTTCAAGTAATATACTCAGACATGCACTTCAGAGTTTTCCAAATGTAAAACGAGTTGTTTATACTGCATGTTCCAAATTTGTTGAAGAGGGAGAGAAAGTTGTAGAAGACGCGTTAAAAATGGTTGGAAATTCCTACTGTCTTCTTGACGTTAAAGAAATGTTGTGGCTGGAATGGGTTACCGTTGGAAGTACGTCCGAGAGTTCATTCGCTGAAAAATGCCTACGTATCAAACCAGAATTTGACATGTGTCAAAGTTATTTCATTGCAGTGTTTGAAAGAAATTTTACAATACCAGTACCATTTTACATACACAGAGTAAACGAGCTTCGTGAAATCATCTATGACGACGAGGATGAACCAGATGACGTAATCACTGTCGACTATCAAGAAAGTCAATACCAATACAGCGATAGGAGGGATTTTAACATGCCTGTACGTTCGCAATTTTTTTCGCCGTGATTGCTCAGTGCGCCTGTACGATTTCAAGCTGGTAAAGAACAAGTGATTTCTTCAATTTCATTTTGATAACTTTTTAATGACTAGCTTTTTAGTAATGTAGGTAATATAGGATATTGATATTTTTCTTAAAGAGACGTTTAACTTGTACATCGAAGATTTCAACGTTTTTTTATACGCATCCATTTTTCTCTATAATTGTATAACATTAATAGAATAAGTAAGCTTCACGTGATATAGGGTATAAGTATATAAACATCATATATATATTTTTGTAAAATTGTACGTAAGGAAATGTATTTTCTACAAAATACGCTTGCCATGAATAAAAACATCGTATCAAACAAAAGACATACAAACGGCTGAGTTATTCGAATAAACCATCGGAACGTTCAAAGCACAACTTGGAAGCTGTGAATCAAATGCACGTTTTGACAAGCTGATACGAATTTGAAACGACACACGCAAAGGTTTATACCCGATTTTATCGAACAAGTAGAAATTCCTTTCGTAATTGTCCACGACGTGCCACTATTGTAGTATTTATAGGCACGGCCTGGCATGGATTATGGTTTTGCGGGTAGCCATGTTTTTGGGCGGGTACGCGTTCTCGAGGACGAATCCGAGACAGGCTCCACCCACGGCCCCCGTGGGACCGCGCAAAAGCGTGCGCCTGCATGGCTCTCAACGGACGCCGACATTACTGGAATCGACAAGTCAACGAGACAACGACAACTCTCGTACCTGTCCAACGATTTAGCAAACGTGCATTCTAAACGTGTACACGAAACTGGAGTTACCCTCGTACATCTCTTGGGTGGTAACCGCGCACGAAACCACCGACGAGGCCCACCAGACCTGATCGCCAAGGGGAGCCGATCGCGAACAGGGTCATCGGAATAATTAGCGTAATCGCGACGACTCGAGATGTCAAAACGGTTATCGATATCCTCGTTCGAGGATGTACCCTTTGCGCGAGAACTGCTCGAACGTGAGTTACCCACGACGGCAGCGGCCACGACAAAAACAACGAGGAACGTCTCGTAAGAATAGTTTCGTTGCTCGTCAATACGTTTGGCAATGCCTCGTTTTGGCAGATACGAGACTGCCGCGACGGCTCGTCGTTGCCAGGTAAACAGCGTTCAGCCGACTTACTCCGAATAGGGTTATCGAAGGCAATGGCCTATCGAACGTTTTGAAGGAGCGACAATTTCTAGTTGGATAGGCAAACCATAGTCAGCGTCTACTTAATAATGGAAAATCAACGAGCGCTGTCCGTTCGCTTTTTCCAATTGGCATCGCACCCGCTAGCAAAACCGTCGCTGCCTCCTACCTGACGGCGACCCTGCTTCCCAAAAGGGATCGAGGCATCCAACCTATTTAAACGCACCAATCCACCACGATCGAACTTCTTCACCAATCCACACGTTCTTCTTTCCAAGTTTCGTTCCAACCGAGCCGACGGTAATATCGAATGTTTACCTAAGACGGAGTCTTCCTTAACGTTTCACGCTCAATTATCTACACTTTAGCAGAGGTCGTATTATAGGTTTGGTCAAACATCCGTGACAACTGTGCGGATAATCAGTAATGAATTGACAGTCGTTTCGAACGTTGCGTAATTCTCATCTTCGACGCTGCATACTATTGCACCCTCCATTCTCAAGGCGACTAACGAACGACCGTAGATTCCGCGTGAGAAATACGAATAACGTTTAATTTAACGTTACCTCGATAATAGCCCGTTAACAACCGTCAGTTCTCGACGACGATGCACGTACTCGTAATAAAAATTACTCGTAGAAACAAACGAAATATCATACGACGAGGCCGTCCGCTCCGACGTACGGTAAGACAATTTAAAGAGTCCTACGAAAGACATCTGCACGACGTCCGAAAGAATTCTCAAATGAGACATCGCATCGGTAACTCAATCAGGAGAACAAATTATCGAAAGAGTTATTTGCCCGAATGGCTGGCGAATTCGAACGTCGATACCTCTTGTTCGCTCGTGAGCTCCTGATCCACGGTATCTGTCGTGAACCTTCCGGGAGCGCGTGTGAACCCCGTACGAGCGAACGACGAGAAATCAGCGCTGACAGAAACTGAGTACAGTTCGAAAATCCCGAATCGGTTAAGCTGTATCAGCCGAGTCGAACGTTACAAGAGGTGGCATTCGTTTCCACCGCAGCGCTCCCCGCGCTAGCACTGTAAAACCGAGCAAAAAAAGATTACACAAGACCGCGCAGGCGTTTTACTACTCGAATTGTTCGTGCGCGCCCCTGGTCACTGTGACATTTGCATGTTTAACTTGTACGTTCTTTCGCAAGTATCGTTGTTTACTTTTTAAAATGTTTTGTTCGTTTTCTGCATTATTCCGCGTAATTGTTTGACCTTCAACTAAATTAAAATTCGTCGTACAATAAAGAAGCAGACTTAAAAAAAGGGGCTAGACCAAGTACGGACTCGAAAAGAAATCAAAGTCTCTCGAAAGAATTCTTTGTAGACTCTCTTTTTCTTTGGAAGATATTTCAAAGAATAAACTGGAGAAAATGTACCAGGAGAATAGAAAGTGGCACACGGTAATTCTGTTGAAAATCACTATTTTTATTCTTTTTTCACGTTGCTCTTTACGTAAAAGGCTCTTACGCGGATATATTCCGCCGTAAACATCGCGATTGGTCGTTGTGAATAATTGTGAAAAATATTATCGATGTATAATTATAGTTAGACGGACAAATGACATTTGACAACAATCGGGTTCGAACGAAGCCTACTCGATAGATTAACGCGCAATACAAAGTAATTGAATCGGGCAATAGTACAACGAGAATACATCATTTGAACAAAGTGCCACCGGCCTTTTGCAACAATATAATAACGAACGATTGATGGAAAACCCTGATTCGCTTGTCATAATACCCTGATACATACTAACACAAGACGCCTAGACTAGTTTCGCAGCAACTATCCTAGATCCTCTTTGTCGCGTGCTTTCCCCGGACAAAAGTAAGATGAAATCAAAGTTTAATCCTTTAATCGGTCTAATCGTATCTCTAACGATCAATGGTAGTACGTTACCAGGGAAACGTACGTGTATTGTCAAATTTGTTGGTAATACGCGAAATTTAGCGAATAAAACTTAACCGAGCAGACAGAAGGAAGGTCCAGTGACGGACGTAATGGCGTTATCAGCTGCTGAATTGCTAGACGATCGTTCAACGTTACTCGGTTGCCACATTTTTCACGAAAAAGTTGTTGTATTTTCTATAGCGTCTTGTTTGACCTCGTTAACACAAATAAGACGATAGAAATGTTGTTGAAAAACATTTTCAAGAACAAAATGGCTACCAATGACATTGCGCTAATGTGTAATTATTTAGCAAATACTTGTACGTCTGTCGAACGCTTATTATTACATTCTCCGTTTATTTTAATTTACGTATGAAGCGTTTAATTTGAATATTTGATGGACACAGATTCTAGAATAATTGGGTTGTTCGAATAAACTGGTCAATCGACGAAAAAGCACAGTGCAAAGAAGATGACGTATGCGCTTCCAACAACGTGTACTCCTAATACTTTTAGCAGCTCCATGTGGCTCCGCCGATGTTCACGCGACGTGCCAAATGCGAAGTCTTTGAATTCAAACGGATGAGACAACTATCGAACGAGAGAGAAGGAGGGAGGGAGGGAAGGAGGGAACGGCGTACGGTTTACAGTATGATTTTCCGTTGTTATTGATTAAACAGCTGATACTGTCGGCAAGCTGATGTCTTGGCAATAGATTAACGCACGAAGCGTTATTTTGCATGATTCGCGTTTCACGACAAAACGTTATGACAACTGGACAAACGACACAACTAGCTTGCTCTATAATACGAGACGTTTATTTGAGCGCGAACGTATACCACGTGGGTTTCATACGTTTCATACGTCGGTAGGTTGCTTGATATACGAGGAGCGCATGATGTACATGGAGCGTCAATGGGATAATTTCAAAGGCATTATTATACAATCCAGTTGTATTAATTGGATTGGTTTTGTTGTTTACAGCGTCAACTTGTACGCATATCCGATTCGAATTCAAGGCGATGCAATACCACGAGCGTATACGCTACGTTTGAGGGTAAACTAGTTTCCTACGACTAATATGTAATCGTAAGGTTCCATTATAGGCCAAGTTAATGAAAAGCTGTGGAACGATGTAAGTTAGCGAACTGGATAAATGAGAATCGGCATAAATACAAATTTGAGAGAAGTATCCGAGAAGATTGAACGCTGGACATGGTTGCGCTGTGATATCGTGAGGATATCTGATTATGGACTCCAAATGAAAAAAGCAATTATAACACAATCACTATATTTTTATTTTTAAAATTAATTCAGGAGGTACATTTATATACATAAAAAATGTATGACTATTACAATTAACGGCATATTTAACATAGACATCGTCCGTGCACGATCAATAATAACATTATTATGGGTCTGCATTACCTATTCCATAATTATTTATATAATTTGCTGCATTTTCACCTACATACGCTCGTTTGTTTTGTTTACTCATCACATTGTCGATCATGCAACAACACATACACACGCCCAAGCACACACACACACACACACACACACACACACACACACACGCACAGACGCGCTTTAAAAGCTAATTTGTATCAGTTTACTAAGAATGATACCGGAATGTCACAAGTTCATGATTTCGTGTAAAGCTTTGAACAACGGAAATAGAAACGGATGAATTTGGCCATTCGAAGAGTGAAAAAATGATCAAGTTTGTAGGCCCGTTTTTCCTCTTCAATGGCGAAGCGCGACGTTTCACTTGCTTCTCTCTATCTCTTTGTACGCATGCATATATTTTATTCGGATGGGTTTTGACAAAATTATCAGAGCAGTAGTAGTTGAGAGCTATCGTTCACAGATCTTTGTTTAATTTGGTCGTCGAATAATCACGATTTAACGTAGCTTTTTTCTTCTTAAATTATACAAGTGTTCGATTAGTGTGTTTCTTTAACTTTACGATTAACGTCTACGTATAAGGGTATTTATACATGCAATTTATGTAAATAGACGTGCTTGCGAGTCGTTCGGTTGCGCTTAGAGCTATGTAACATCACACACAATATACAATGTATACACGCATAGGCTGCGCACTCGCTGCGTTTGCACTTGTTTTTTTTTTCAATCGTCGATGCGACTTGTATCATCGTTTTCTTTGTTTCGGTTGGTTTTCATGGTTCATCTCCAAAAGTAAAATGTTTATCTAAGCAATGCGTACATTATCAAACATTTGAGATTCTAACATTGCCCGTCGCTTCCTTTACAAGCCATTGATACTAGTAATTATTACGTAATATACATATATTCAATATAATACGTCATATGTACTTTGATACATCATATAATAATATACATATACATACGTATGTGTATGTATGTATACATGTATATGATTTTCATTCGTATGACAAAATGTATGTAAACATATAGTATCTTTAATTCGTTCGATAGTAAACTTTTACATATACCATATCATCTTTTCACCTCGCATCCTCTTTTTTCTCTTTAACACTGTAAAATGCATGACATAAAAATAAATGCTCGTGTTGTTTCCATTAATAATCATAACGTGTCTTAAGCTTCTTTTTTTATTGATTTTTTTTTTCAATTTTCTCTCGTATCTTTTTATTTCCATTTTACCGAGCTAATCGTTTTCCTATCCCCGAACAATCTTTATATTATCGACGATTTAAATTTTCACGTAGATTAATTTTTACTTAACAGTTTTACAAAATATCACAAAAATCGCACCACCTTTTGTTCGCAGCAAGGAAACTAAGTTAATCCTAGAGCATCAAGTGCGCGCGTGTGTATCATGAAATTTTTTTTATCCCATTTGTTTTTTTAACTTCATTAAAGCTAACGCAATCGTGCAACGCGCGTTATCTTAATTTTTTTCTCTGTCGAGCGAAAAACTAAAAGCGCGTCCGCGGCCAGCGCCGACGCGCTATCGAAAAAAATCTTAAATTCTATTGTCTTTCTTCACTTATGTTATTATTTTTTTATTGTTATATTTTTTTTCTTACGTATTCACAAATACACAGTTAAAACGTACCTAAGCAAATGCATGGCTGCTCGATTAAAAATCTTTCCTTTCATCGAAAGCACACCAAGCACGTTGTGCACAATCATGTCGATTAACGTAGTTCAACAGCTCTGCGATTGACAACAAGTCACGAGAAATCACCGATTAGATACACAATTATTATAAATTAACAAAATGTTCCGCATAACTTATGCATGCTCAGTATACTTTTTGTTTTCTTTTTAAAAAATAATCAGTCAACACCAATTGTTTTATCCAATAAAACGAATCGCTTTTTTCCCTTTTTTTAATTACCTTTAGTTCAAACATCATTTTGTTTCTCTTATATGTACAATTAATCCATTTCTAGCGATGTTTTTGTATACAGCAGCGTTCAATTAGTAGATACGCTCGGATATCTCGTGAAATTCCTCATTGAAAAATACATCCGTCGTTTGCAACATGTCTTGGACGTTAAATTAGCATTCGTTGTCTCACGACGTTAAAAAGACACTTGCTTGAGGAGAGAAACACGGGGACATCGCAACAACAAAAATAGGATTGAACACTTGACGCTCGTACGCGTGTACACGTGTCTTGTTATAACGACAGTATCGAGAGCTTACTCGATAAATTCGAACGAAGAAGGGGGGGGGGAGAAGAAAAAAAGGTAAAAATCTACCTACGTCGCTCGTCGTCGTCGAAAAGAAGGAATCAGATAGAAATAAGAAAGAAATGAAGAAAAGAAAAATTAGAACCCACCGAGTGTACAGAAGGTAGTATGCTTTCTCAATTTTACAAAGTTCTGTCGTGTGTGCAAGAAGAACAACATCAACAACAACAACAAGTTGAGAAGCGAGCTGCTTCTCCGTTCTGTGTCGCGACGCGACACAGTTTAGTGCCCTGTGAGACCATGTTTCTATGCGTTTCTATGCGTTTCTATGCTTCAATGGCTTTTTTCTTTGCTTTGCCTTTCGTTATCATCTCGTGACCATTGCGATCTTGCGAATGGCGATCAAAGTGGGTTGCAGCTCGTGCGCTTCCTCGTCTCACGAGTGAACGGGGCCGTGTGTCCTCGCTCGATCCAGTTTCGCGAGGCAGTACAAAAATTCAGACCGCGATAGGGGCGGCTACCTCGGCTGCACCGTTCACTTGGCCTCGTCCTGTTCCATTGGCTCTTCCGACACTTCGCGGGAACGTTCTGGCGTACTCCTGCAAGGAAACGTTGGTTTTGTTCGCATTAGCGTCCACCTCAAGGCGACTCTTGCTCACGCGATTGCAAGTAATAATTAAGGCGCTAAGATATCGCGTTTTTTTGTTCGTTCAAAACGAAAACAGACGCGCGATAAACGCGTTCGAGACACTTACGCGAGATTGCTCTGTTGCTGCATCGAAAGAGACGCCATCGCCGAAACCGTTTCTGTCTCGTCGTGCTCTTTTTGACTTGCCTCTATTGCGCTCATCCCCACCGTATGGGCCAGAAGCTTCACGCACGGCCAATGCGACATCTGCAACGCAAAAACAACGACAGTGTTAGCGGTCGCGAGTATTACAAATATTACAAGAATGGACGGTTGGACTACGCCCAGGGACAAGTATGCGCGCGAAACAACGAGTCGAGAGCCAACTTACTTGAACGGCAATGGTCTTCTGCAAAGTATCAATGGCATTTTGGCAAGGAATTCTCATGAGCTCTTCGTCCTTGATGGGCGTGGGATCGTCGCCGAGCAGGGCTCGAACGCATTCCTGGGCCGAGTCGCAAATAGCAGCCAAATCGTATCCTCCCTCGAGAGCCAGTACAACTTTGCCATCGGCCAAGCTCATGAGCATCTGCGTCATACGTCCAAAGCACGCGGGACTAACGGTATAACCACCGAGTGGCGCGGGATGTCCCATGGCGGCATCGAAACCCGCCGAGACAAGCACGAGGTCTGGTTCGAAATCCTTGGCGATGGGCATGACAACGGTACGGAACGCGGCGAGATACTCGGCGTCACCCATCGGTGGATTTAAACCACCCGACCACGACAGATTCACGTTGTAGCCGAGACCCTCGCCAGTACCACATTCGGCTGGGCCGCCTGTTCCTGGGAAGAAATTGCCGTCGTCGTGTCTGTGGATCGATAGGTACAGCACTCGCGGATCGTCGTAGAACATTTGCTGGGTGCCGTTGCCGTGATGAACGTCCTGAAAACGAGAGTACACGTTTTACCGATCGACTTCGACGAACCCCTAAGATGCGTCGCATTCGAGGACTTTCGCGTAGGCGCAAACCTTGATATAACAAAGATAAATAGACGCGCAAGGGTACGATAAGCCTGTATTAAATACGTAGTTTGCATTTCAAATAATCCATCAAATTTTTTTATCGCGAAACAAAGTCAATAATACGACTTGAGAACGTTTAGCAACAAACTTTGTTGGAATAAGCTCGTCATCTTTAAGGTTATAGATGATTGCGGTTCAGCCTGGCACAAAAGTATCTGAGAGTCCGCTCGAAGTTATCTAATAGATCAGCTCACGAAACATCTAACGGTGCAAAGTATCAGGAGAGCAAGACTGTACTGGAGTAGCTATTATCGTTTCACGCCTAGCCAAGACGTACGTTGGAGCCGCTTCCAAGTGTACGTCGAACGTTTTATTACCAACGACACTGTTCGAAACGTGCAAGTTGCTAAACAAAAACAAGCAAACAAACACCAAACAAAAAACAAACAAAAAACAAAATAATTAATTTATTCGGTGAACGTAAAACTTATCGTCCTCAAGCGAGTTACGGGTACGAAAGTCGAACGGACAAGTTTGAAATTGAAGTGTAAAACTAACCCAATCCAAAATCAAGACCTTCCTGAGATCAAGTTTCTGTAGTACAAGTTTGGCAGCGATAGCGACAGAGTTGAAGAAGCAAAAGCCCATAGCTTGATTCGCTTCGGCGTGATGTCCAGGTGGTCGCACGACAGCGAAACCATTTCTAACGTCACCCATGGCAGCTTTGAAGGCCAACTCGACCACGCAACCAACGGCCATACGAGCAGCTGGTGCTGTATGAATCTCGTTCCACGTGGTATCGCTGTCAACGCCGATACCACCACACGGTAGCCTTACGAAACTCGTTATCGGCACTTTCGACATGTCTAACTTTTGTCGCGTTAATGGATTTGTACCTAGAAACCAATGTACACTTGAGTTTTGGATAATTCATTTGAACAGCAAGCGAATCGACGAACGTCCCTGTGACTTACCAAAGAGAAAGGCGTGTGCTTCGGTATGGCAGGATTGAATCTCTTCGAGAGTGGCTTTTCGCGACCTAACTCGATCGCATCGTTGTAACAGTCCAGTTTCTTGAAGTCTCGCCCAGACACTTTGCAATCGGCCTCCGTGCTCTGGATGACCACGTACGGTCTCGCCGCAGGCGCACGCATGTTTCAACATGAGTGGGTCGTAAGCTAGACCCGTTGTCGGTTGATCTCGAGGACTCCTCGTGTAAACGTCTGGCGTTGCTGTTGCTACTTGTGGACCTGAAAGTTACGACAACGTGGCGTACAACGTAATTTTTTCGTTTGTCCTTTCTTTTCTTTTATCGAGTAAGTTCTTTCTATATCGTTTAGTTATTTTCGAAATATTTTTCAATTGCAATTGCCGAATCGAATCGCCAATTTAAACTGTCGTGTAGTTGAATTAGTTGTACAATTACGGAATAAGTCAAACAAGCTACATTTCAAATGTTTGCCACGGAAAATTACTACAAATAATCAACTGAAAACGAATTAGTATTGCGAGAAAATATTAATGCCCATGATGTGAAATGTGCGAACGATGATATTTATAATGATGCAGCTTTACAAACAAACGTTTTGAGATTTGCTTCAAACGGCAAATAACAAGTATCTTTTGAAAAACAAAGTCAACAACTCGTATTCGTCGACAGCTTGAATATTTATTGTTTTGACGAACAGCGAACAACTTTCTTCAAAGCAATAAGACAAAAAAAGAGGTAATAATTTGAAGCGGCATCAGCGTAGACACAAGCGTTGAATGAGAATGATGTTGAAACACGAGCTAATTACCTCTCGGCACCAGGCATCGGGTGCGGCGCTCGCAAACTTACCCAAGTGCACCAGCGGACTGGAGAGAGCCCTTGACAACGGTCTCGCCGATTGCGAGCTCCTTGCGCTCGAGTATACGCCACTCGCTTCACCAGCCTGCAACGTTTGGCGCATCAAAAGATCCCGTTGCTGTTGAAGGAATTGTTCACGGTCGCGTTGCTGTTTCGAGATCTCGCTTTCCTCTATGCTGCTGCTACCAGCACTGCTACTTCCGCTTGTTGCTGCTTTCGTGAAAACGAAACTCGTTAATAACGCTTTTCTTTCTTTCTGTCTGTCTGCTCTCTCTCTCTCTCCCCCTCTTCGACCAACAAGTCGTGCTTCTAGTTTAAATAAATGACATTTGGAAACAAAAAGCAGCTTCGAACGTCTGACGACATATTTGAGCAATCGATTGTGCCATTTGGAAAATTTTCAGACATCCGCTTCGCAATGGAGAATATCGAAACAATTAATCTTTCAATTACCAATCCCAGACAGCCTGACATCCTTTCGTCGCAAAATCCAAAAGGGATAAGAAACAAGCAGCATTTGTCATACTAACCGGAGGTATCCTTTTTCCCAGTAAGATCGATAACCTCGGATTCTTCGGACTCCGGCGCCTCGTCGAGCTGTTGAGTACGCGAACCTACTCGCGTGAGCACCGTTTGCCTAATCTGTTGCTTGAGGTAATTGTGCGTTTGCTGTTGCTCGTGCAGTTGTTTCTCCGCGAGATAATCTTCGGCAAGGTAGTGACTTGTCGGTGGAGCCATGATGCCGCCCTGCAGCATCGGGTGACCCAAGGGTAGTGGTGCCGATTGCGTTCTACCTAAATTTACGTTAAAAAAAGAGAAGGAAAAAAGGGCGCATTAGTAGGATCGCTACTCGGGTGGATCTGTGGTGCAGGCTTTGTGCTTTGTGGTTTTGCCTTCTGAGATGTTGCCGAGATGTGCTGCGTGCGATATACACAAGGAGAAATAGCGACGTGTATTTGAAAACGATGTATTATCGCTCGTGGCACAACGACCTTCATCAGAGAGTACCAAGATCAATCGCGAAAAGACGACAGGATGACAAAAAAAAGCCACGAAGCCCGCTCACGAGTGGTTTGAGAGTTGCATCGTGGCACGCGTACACACACGCGTGTTTCACATATATACGTACATACGTATACACGTACGTTTGTACGCGTACAATATATCAATGTAAACGTGCCAGCGTACACGATTACAAGCCACAAGTGAATAGATAAGACAAGAATAAAGGTGAACATACTACCTAAAGGCCGGTGGCCAGCCTTATGAAGTCGCGCGTGTGCCACCTGGGTATCGGTGATTGGTGTTGGATGATAAATCGTGTGGCGGGCCGAAGTTGCGTTGCCCGTACCACTACCACTTGCAACAGCTTGCTCGAGACTTTGCATTTGCTTGTGGATATACGTCGGCTGGCCATCGATGACCGTTAACGATGGATAATACGGCAACGTACCCGTCAACATTTGACCCGTTAGCGGTGTACCTAATCGCGCTGCGAACGCTGCTCGTACTTCGGCTTCCGATACCGTGGCTAACTTTGTGCCGCTCTGCAAATAAATGGATTTTCATGGTTTTTTTCATAGCTCCCCCTGGCCCATCTCGACTTTTCCTCGACTTTTCGTTACTTTACGTGACGTTCTTCTTTTTCAACAGTCGACGAACACGCGACAACCTCGTGTTACTCACCGTCGAGCTGGACGTAACGTGAGGTCTGCCCAAAGAGATGTTGGGCATGGACGGCGAACTAAACAGCGATAAATCGGAGAGGCTACCCTGTTGACTGGCACTGCTCAGTTGACCGGTGTAACTTGGGTTTTCGCCTTCCTCTTGAATCGGCGTTGACGAGCCACCACCTGCCGTCGGCGAGGATTGCGAATTATTGACCGTTGGCGGTGAGTTTGGCCCACTTTCCGGATTGCTGCCTGAATCTGCAAAATGGCACGATCGCCCGTTTAATCGTCTCTCTGCCATCGTCCGATTGATATGCTTTCGTTTCTTTTCATTTCTTTATCGTAGTTTCGAGTGACTTGGTTTTTATTTTCGTTCTCACAGCCAAGAGCGAAGAAGAAACTCGTATCGAGAGTCTTTTCGGCGTCTCTGGCGGGAACTCGAGCAAAAACAAAGCTGCACGCGCACGTATATTGCATAGATATGTAGAATTTGATCGATTCGCTTATTGTTAATGTTTGTTCGTCATGCGGTTAACTAAGACACTAGCAAAAAGATTAAAAAAAGTAATCAATCGGTCGACTAATCGACAACACGGGTGCAGCCAAGTTCCAACGGGCCATCGGCGGACGATCGAAGGAATCGTTGGATATAGGATTCTTCTTCCATTTCATCAGTGGCTTTATATTGCTACAACGGCACTATTCGTTCGATATACAATTTGGATACTGCAGCAATTGCACAATCGTACAGCTAAAAATAACGCTTGTCATTTTCAGATGTGTCGTTATTTCAAGTATTCATGGAGACTTTGCGGGTAATTGTGAAGCTGTGTCACGGAGGCTAATGTTTTATTGATAAGGCCTCTCTCATTGGACTTTATCTACACTGAAACCCATTCCAAATAACAAATGCCACTTAAATTAACGTTTTTCAGATTCGTATATCGAGAATAGAGTACGAGAACATTTTTCCTTTATTAAATAATTGCCCGATTTCTGTTTGGATATCTCACTGTTTTATCGTTTCGTTAATTCTCAAAATTAAGCCCTCGAATACTCAGTCATACATACATACTCTCGTAGGTACTTGTCATTGACGTAAAAAATAAATCCCGATTCTTTTTTGTCCCAATAACCAAGACACTTTTCACAAAATTTCCACACAAGACAATCACTAGTTTGGTAGTGAGACAAGACACGTCACAAAAATTGCTTTGAAAACCCAAAATATTCGAACCACGTACGTAAGCAATTTTGCAAAAGGAACTTTCAATATTTCACCAAGAGATAAAGCATTATTATTTTTGACATTTACAATATTGATTTTCGAAAGAAGAAGATAACAAAAAAACACTGATTATTCCACTGATTCCTCGCGATTCGTTTGACGTTCGACGGCGCGTTGTTTTCTACTACGTGAAGCATCTTACTTGCATTATTACACGACAATAACAAGATATTGTCGATTTTTCACAGTCTTTTTTTCCTTTTTTTATTTTTTTATTTATTTTTTTTTCTTTTGTTTTTTTTTTAATTGAAGGGGATTTTGTTGGGGACGTACTTGCAAGGAGTGACTTCCGCTTGAGGTGCGACAGTAGTCGATCCTTCCTTCGTGCCATTAGGGGTGAGTTTCTCGTAGCGGCCATATTCCTCTCCATGACGCGTTGCTTTAGTCGCACCTTCAGCAGATTCGGCTCCGAAGCTGGCCGTGTCAGATATTCAGCCGGGGTTAGGTTAATTCGGTCACAAGCTTTTTTCATCGCTAAGTCTAAACTACTGTGTGTTTGTGCGTATGTGTGTATTGTGTGCTCTGCGCGCGATCGGATTCGATAATTTTAATGCGCGAGTGACACACGGGTGCGCGTACTAATATCATCTTTGCTTGGTTTTTTTTTAATTCATTAAAGTGTGTTTCGATGCATTGTTTCAGCTCGATGAAACGAACGAGCAAAAAGGAGTATGCTTTGTGATTGGACAAAGATGATTTTAATATCGTTGACAAGTTTGTTCGATAGCGTTAATAAACAACGATTTCATCAGTGTTTTTCCCCACTCGATTTCAATATTTCGTGTTTAATTTGACGATAAAGATTATTCTTTGGCACGTGTCGATATGACTTGAGAGAACAGTTCTCTCTTTCAACAAAACATAAACTTACGATCTAGTAATCAAAAGAAAGATGCATTTACCTTAAACCGCCCGACACCAGAGGCATTAAATATATTAAGAATGGTTGTTCTGCACATTGGTTTTTGTCTTATTTATTTTTTATTTGGATATTTTATAAAACTACAGCATTGGTTATAGCAAGGATGTGAAAAAACACTGGTGCAATCGCAAATAAAAACCGTTAGGTTCAAACCTCATGCCACACAATTAATGGTAAAGTTAATTGCATCAACACGCAAATGTTTGTTAATTATCGTTAATGATTATTGTTTTGTTCGTTGATCGCGAAGCAAAAAGAAGAAAACAACGTGATGAAACAATGACAATTAAAAAAAACTAAATCAAAGCCCGGGAAATAAACACAAACGGCAGAAAAAGAAAAAAAAGACATGCTTCGTGTTAGAGGCACATTCCAACTTTGTTTGAACGTCGTCGAATAAAAAAATATAAAATACAACGAAACGCATCGAAAATAACGAGAAATAAAAAGAACAAAATAAAGAGAGAATCAGAGATCAAAGAAAAGAACAAAAAAGGAAGTAAAAAGATTTTCGCAAGAGGCACACGCGCATATTATTAAAGTACGTGTCGATATCGACTCGAGAATTGATACCTGTCTTTCGCAGTGGAAAATCGTCGCCAAACTTCTCCTGCAGTATCTGCGGCATGCGATACGGGTGCGAGGCGTTTGTCGAACTCGTCGAATCCGACTGCGACTGCATCCTGCAAAACGAAACGTAAAAAAAACACGTATTGACATTCAGTTTCAATCAGGATTTTTTACAACGACAAAAGTTTTTCTCGGTTCAACGTATCGTATCGCTCGTTTTTTCTTGTTTGTACATCTGCGAAGCATATATAAGTTTGCACTCGAAAGAAAAAAGATACAAAGAAGCTTGCACTTAAACGACACGCTTTTGAAGTTCAAGTCGGTGAAAAATATAATTCGTAGAAGGTGGCCTTGATAAACTGTGCACACACGGAGCAAACGACGAGAACGATGGATGGAGGAGAATCTCGCGATCTCGCGCCCGAGAATAAAGAAGCCAAGAGGAAAAAGTCAAGGTAGGATACACCGGCAAGCGCGGAAACAGCCTTGTTATTTATTTGTCGATTGGCCTTTTATCTACGTTCGATATTACAATTACACATCGTTTCTTTTCGTAATTTTTGTACTCGGCAAAAAAATCATTAAAGGCATCATTTCTATCCAATTTAATCGTTGTAAAAACCCGTAATTAGCTTTCAGAGTCCAAACGACAGTAATGGTACGTTTAGCGTTTATTTAGTACACTCGAAATTAATTGAGCAAATAGACAAGAAAACAATTTTGATATTTTTGTAAAATTCGAGTGTTATTTCGATGTAAACGATGATACGAAAGCCATCGCGAAGACATAAAGGGCGGAATAACGTTCGCTCGTATGACTGGCAAAACACACAACGATCGATAAAAAAGCGAGGCGGAGATGTTTGTATATATATACGGGTTTTTCTTTTTTTTTCACGTTCAACGATCGAAATTATCGACAGAGAGTTGCACTCTTGCTTATACATAAAATATATAAACGGATATGTACGTCGATGATTAACTTACCAGGACCTGTAGGCGGGTGTCCCTGGAACAGCACCATTCGCCGCGGCAGCGGCTTCCCTTTGCTTCTTATTCACCAGGAAACTCTGTAACACACGCACACACACACACACACATAAAGATGAATGTCATAGTAACGAGAGTTGCTCAGTTTTGTTTGCCAGATAATTGGCAATATACGATCAAGGAGCAAACTTTTTTATCTTTTTCCCCACATACATATATATGTGTACGTACAAAAGTGGCCTTGGTCTTAACGTATAGTTAAAGTATACCGAGTCACTGGGTAATGTGTTTTGTTTGTTTGTTGTTGTCTTAGTGTGGGAAGGGTGCGAGTTACCAAGTTTGAAATGTTAATCGAAATGAGCGCTGCGAAACGACGACGCGCAGTCTGGAATTACGAAGGAACGCTTCGAGAGAGAATGCAATTTACAACGACGAGTGACGTGTTACAGTACTGTTCTTTGGCGTTTTGTTTTTCCTTTCAAATCTACAACAGCAAACATACGTCGTTGTTTTGCAAAACAAACAAATAAGGAATTTTTCGACTATCGTTTTACAACAATAAGGCAACGTTTCGTTGGCGTAAAACCATGTATCGAACAAGATAATCTCATTCAAGAAAACAATCGAATCCCCACTCCAGCCTCCCGTATTGAAACAAAATAATAAAATAAAATCTTCATTGACGTCACTGTGAACTTGTGAGACAAGAAACTCGAATTGCACAATGAAAAAAAAATAAATATCGGTCATCGTATCGATACTCCTCGTAAAGACGACTGCCGTTTATCCGACAAAAGAGAAAAGTTGAAGTGCGAGTACGCACTTATCGTCGATAAAAAAAGCACCCTTAATCTCCGTGTGCAGAAACAAAAGCATCACGAGAGAAAGAGAGAGAATTGCCAGGGCCACTTGCCGAGGTATAAATCTCCAGACAGCGCGGGGCTATTTCACGTTGATTTTATTTTACTTGGTGAAGAAGAAGAAGGAGAAGAAGAAGAAGAAGAAGAAGAAGAAGAAGAAGAAGAAGAGAGGCGGACTTACTTGCAAGCGTTGTTTGACCTCCGTCGAAGCGACTGCACTGTGATCGTGTTTATCCTTTTTTCTCAGGGCTTCCAGACGCTCCTTCTCTCGTCGTTGCTCCTCCAGTTGCTTTTGCTGCTCCCATAACTGCGCAATATCAACAACATGATAAGTCAATTATTGGTTGTTCTTGCCAACGAGACACTTACAAATTACAATTCTGTAAGCTTTCTCCGAGAGAATTCGACTGTAACGTCGACGCAAGTTAAAGTCAGCGTTCAAACGATGACTGAGAGAACAAATTAAATAAAAAAAAAAAGAGAGATACGAGTCGAGTCGGTGAACTAAAATGTATTGTTCGAGAGAGAGAGAGAGAAAAGTCAACCGGCGACGATTTATTTTTAAGCGTATTGTTTAATTGACGAGGTTGACTGGTGCAGGCATTATCGCGTTGCTTGCTTGCATAATGCGCCATTCATTTTCGGTAGGTAGCGACGACAACGCGCCAACCTTCCTGTCGTTTGCCCTCACTTTTACGGATAACGCGCGCTTTTTACTTTTTTGACGAGTTAAATACAAACACGCACGCACGCGCTCAAACGACGCTCTTTTCTTCCTCTAGGCATTGGTTAATTAAGTAAGTATATCGTATTACAAAACTCGACTGGAATTAATCATTCGTGTAGTCGGTATGTTATAACTTTTTCACTTGTTCGATTATGTTCCGTTTCGAATGAATTGTCTCTCGAATTTATAAAAATACCGATAGGGTCGCGTTATCGTGGAAAATAATGAAATTGACGATGTTTCGTGACGCGAAGTCTGCTCTATAAATAAATATTCGTCGCTGAGAACGCGGCGACGAGTCGATAAATTAAAACGCTCTTGATTTAAAGTTAAATGACGCGATACGGCAACACATTTCGATGGAAATTCGACAAGATATTTTCAAAATAAAAATTCAAATACGAAGCAAATATTTATGATGAACAATTGTGATGTTCTATCTATCGAATGTCATAAAAATGTCAAAGACGTTCTAAATGAATTATCGATGACGCGTTTCGTTGACAGATTAGTATATAGGCTCGATCAAAATCATCGCGCGTAATCTATTGGCAAAGTCAGGAGACCTCTTTTTATAGAATTCATCGAGATTAATCGAACCGAGGCTTTTGTAACGATAAGAAAAAAAAATACAAAAAATACAAAAAAGAGGCGTAATCACAAAGCGATTTTAAACAGCCGCGATTACACTCGAAGATAACGTATTCCCTTAGCGTGATAACATCGACATTCCTACGCATCTCGCTCGTTTAAAAATACTCAAAAGTAACTTTATCGCAATCTGTTTATGTCACCTTTCTCTCGAGATTACCGATCATTGTCAAAACAGATAACACATCAGAGAGAGAGAGAGAAAGTAATTACAGTATACGGGATGTGTGCCTTCCGAGAATTCGACTAATTCCGAAAAAAACCATTTGTCCTAAGTTGCCGATCGCGAATATACCTCCCTTCTTCTCCTCCTATAAAACGCGAAAATCATCATTAGCAATTGAAAAAAAGCGGATGGTGAAAAGAGTTGACGCGATAAGTTGCTGCAACGAAACGAAGGTTAGAGGCATCTTTTCCGTGACTATTAATAGCTCCACTTGCTGCGACTGTGCAATCGACCGTAATATTCGCTCTTCCGCTGCTTATTATCGGCGATGCGTATATTAAGCGCGTTCAATATAGCACGGAATTGCAACGCGATATTTCACAGTTTACCTGACTTTTTGGCTTGCTTCGTTTCGTTCGATGGATAAGGCGTTTCGCTATTATTCGTTTATTCGCGTGCCAAAGTCATTTGTTAATTAACGACAAATTGATCTTTATTCGCGACATTGTTTACACGTTATTGGCAGTTTATTTGATTTGTCGATACAAACCTTGTTATTAGATCGAGCGATTAGGTAGCTGTGGCAACGTTCACGAGCTTCTGTCTGTGCAAAGCTCGATAAACTTGTTTTAAAAAATATCCGCTATTATTGAATTATGCACGAAACATTGTACAAAACTTGCAACATCATTGTGCGCACGCTTCAATAACAAGTATAAGGACTTGGTAGGCGACACACATCGTCTACCACTATACGAGGAGCAGCGATAATGAGTATTTTATTAGATAAGTCTAATCGATAAAATACACGACTTTGTGTCGAGCGATCAAAAATAATAATGATTATGGACGACATGACTGATTAATTCCGAAAAGCGTGTATCTTTGATACCTGATCCCTCGCTCATTTTTTTGTTTGCACTATCGTAAATAAAAAACGAGGTTCACGACCCTACGTCAATAATTCATCTTAATTGGATGATGTTTGAAAGACGGCTGCGATCTTTATTTATATTCAGCATTGTAAAGTTTATCGATTCGATCAATCTCGGAATTATCCAAAGAATACGCGATTCCAATAGAAATGAATATTCCGCGCGACTCTGTCTCTCTTGGCTTTATAAATAGAACGATACCCGTCGAATGATTTTTTAAAGAGCCTTCTGCGAAGATCGATACGTCGTGTATGAAGAAACCAATTTCTATTATTTCGAACGAGTCTTTAAAGATAAAAAAAGGCGATTGTATCAAACGTAAACGTTACTTTTTTTTTATATTCCGCCTGTGACACACTCACTCTTACAAAAGCAAACTCGAACGCTCGAGCTTAAAATAGACCTTATCTCGAAGATAAGAGGCATTTTTTTGCTCCTCTCATCGGATTGATACAATGACGTTCGTTTTATCGCGCGTCCACGTACGCACCTAACGATCGACTCGATCTTACTTGCACGAATTTGCCGAAAAATCAAGTAACAGCAAAAATAACGAAAAAGGTACGATACGTACCTTCAGCTGATGCATTTGTTGCTCGTGTATTTCGGCCAATTGCCTCTGTTGCTGTTCGAAATTATGTCGGAGTAGTTGATATTGACGCTGATGCTCTTGCTGTAGCTGGAAACAAAGCCAGATACCTTAAGGGTGATACTCTCGATAGCGCCAATCGAATTAAAACAACAGATACAAATAACGAGCGAAACACGAAACAATGTTTCATGCGATTACATTGACGCGAGAGGAAACTATGCGAGTGGGTAGTCGTTCGACTAATTGACCATGTCCGTTGCCTATCGCCGCAACACTTTGAAATATTCCAACACAACACAACCTCCTCCTCCTCCTCCCTCCTTCTCTTCCTCCTTTATGTTTGTTTTTTCCTATGTCTACTTTCTTATCATAGTTCTCTTTGCGTCTGCGTTAGAATCGGGTACGATGACTTTCGATATCTTTTTGTACTACTCGCGTCTTCTTTTTTCTTTTTTTCTTTTTTTCTTTTTTTCCTTTTTTCTCTTTCTCTTTTTTTAGCGATTACACGACATCACGCATACGATACACGTGTGTCAATATTAATACGCCGAATCGTACATGGGATTTTCCAAAATTATCAATGAAACCTCGTTGTTTTGCGCGATCAACCAGACTTTCCTTCGGATTCGTGAATTGTTGGACGTTAATCATTTCCAAGCGACGATAACGAGCACGAAATAGCTTTCTTTTTCTCTTTCTTTTGGCGAAAGTATCGCGGCACGCGCTCAAAGCGACGTTGTACAAGACGTAAAGCATCTTCGTAATTATTCGCCAACTCGAGCGATCCTTTGTTTCAAACGCAATAAAGCACACTCTTGCGCGATAAACGTTTCATTGAAACGGGCATCTATTTATCGATGAAAAGGAAAAAAGACACCTACGTTAAAAACACGACGACATAAAAGAAGGCACGTACCGTCGAATTAGGCGACAAACAAAGCACGTATGAAGTTTGCTATATATAAATATGTATTAAAGACAAAATAAAGATAGAACAATGAGTGAAATGACGTCAATCGATAAAGATGGCTTTTGCGTTTCACGTATACTTTGGAAAAAACAAACTTCGAAATAGCCGAGTATGCCATTACGCGTGAAATTAATCGTGAAAACAGGTGAATGATATCATGACTCTTTCGATTCGGATGGACCCATCAAACGCGCTATCTTTATCTTTTTTAGTTTTGATAGTCTGTCCAAACACGACTGATAGGAGATACAATTGTCATTGTTTTATTAATACAACAGTTTACGTAGCGAATAAACGTTTGCTCGTGATACTCGATTCGTATTCATCGTTCGTTATCGTCTAAGAATCAAGCCTTCGACAAATGCTCATAGATACACAAACACGTACACGCGTACCGGCGAACGTGCATATCGACCCGCGTGTGCATTTCTGCATTGCGGGACGCGTTCGCGTATACGCACTAGCTATAAGTTCGCATGCGACATTCGGTTTTTCCATGCGCTTTTGTCGCAGCAACCTTATCACGTATTCACTTTGTCTTTTTTTCTCGATGACACAATCGATACACGTCTATTACGTATGTTACCTCCCGAATCGTTTAGCAAGATGTTCGGATGTTGTTGACCTTTCACATTTATGGTTATCGGTCATTGCAGCAGATAAGCGTGCTTTTGTCGATCGACTTTTCTTATTGTTTTGGTTTTTCGACGCGTATGCCCACGTAGATCGTGGCTACTGCCAAGACAAATGAACGTTGCTCGAGACGGCCAGTTGGAGAAGCGCACTCTTAGGATCAAGTTGTCGTTCGCGAATTGAAACTACTCGGTTTGACACAACGAGAGACGAAAATTAGTCGAGTTGTCAGAATCGTCGGTAAGAGGTTCAAGAGCGTGTAATTAACGTTTGCAAAGCGTAAAACCGGACGTAAGCGTACGTGTACACATACGTAAAGTACAGTCGAAGACGACGGCGTTGCACAAGTGTAACGATCCTGATTAAGTTCAATCAGGCGCGTGTTACATTAATTGAATTCTTTCCAATTTGCTCAATGAAATCCGTTATAACGAACTGTTTCAGCGATAAGCGAAACAAAAAACAATCGCTCGTTCACGCCAACGATCCATCACTTTTCTTTCGTGTTTATAGATATATATATATACACGTAAAGCGTACAAACGAACCATAAGGTTAGAAAAGTTCAAGTTCGTCAAAATACCAGGCATCATCCCCCTCGCAAGCATACACACACACGCACACACACGTATACAAATTTGAGAAACGTTTTTTTAAATTCAAGGGACTCGCGGTAATGAATTTATCGGAAGTGGTGCAGTCGCGAGCTCTAATCAATCGACTTATTAGCGTGCCAATGAAAACGAGCAATACCGAAGAGACAGTCGATTGGCAAGCTGTCAATTGGCAATCTTGCGCTGCGGGTTTAGCGACGCTCGCTTTTGGTTACCGTGTAATGTGCGCTTTGAAGAGCAAACTTCGAGCAAGAAAGTCCAATGCAATGATTTGTTTGAGAAGAAGTAAAAGGATCGCTCTGAGACACGACGCGAGGTTGGTATTGGGTTATCGCGAGAATCAAACAAATAAGTCCATAAAAATTGGCTTTCCCTCGGCCAACCACGAATGAGCTCTCGTTTATTGGAATCATTGAAATAGAAAATAGAATAGAGGAAAGTTTTCCATCCGGTTGTTTATTTCGGTAGGAGATCTTTCGACAATTGGTCGGTGATTCGATGCTCTGGATCGTGAAAAAAAAATAGAAAAAATCCACGACGAATGTGACGAAGCAATCGAATTACGGTATAAATCATTCGTCAATTTTCTGGGCAGACAATTTGTCCAGAATAAACTTGAGAAAATCATCGATATTTATTTTGCTCGCGATGTACAATAATAATTCGTTCCGAAGAAAAAGAAAACAAACAAATACATTACTAAGAAATGATTTTTGTTGTTATTGCGTCAGCGTTGAATGTACGAAAGCCAAATTATACGCGTGTTTGTCCAAAGTATTCGTGTTCTAATAATAAAGTGTCCAATTGCAATGCTCGAGTAACAGTCCGGAAAGGAACGTACAAGAGGTATGCCCGATCTGCTTGGAGCCGCCGCGAATCGGTGTACGTACCGGTTGCGACCATCGTATATGCGCTACTTGCTTACGTCGCTACTGCGAGATTCACGTGGCAGATCACAAGCGCAATAGGCCACCACCTTGTCCACTTTGTCGCACGCCTCTCGTTGCCGTCACGCTCATGTATTCACAGGTGAGCATCTCGCGTGCCCGTGTGCGTGTGACGCGTGCCCTTCTTTTCTGCGTTACAATCGTTCGAACGATCTCGTTATACGCCTACGTTATCGATCGTTAGAGATTATACGGTGTTGTCCACTTTGGCTAAGCAACTTTTTTTACGTGTCGTTATTATCGAGGAAAAAAACAAGAAACGCGACTGTCCGAAAATGCACGTTTACGAAGTTTGTGTGCTTTGACAAGTAGGTCTGCAGGAAATTCAATTTTTCGAATTGGACGAATTAGACGAGAGAGGAAGTCTTGCGTTATTTTACACGTTGACGACACGACGGCATTTAAATTTCCAATGCAAAGCCTTACCGTAAGAAGAGCAGCGGTTGACTTTACGGAAACAACGTATATAACCGCGAATCCAAATCGTCGCTTGCCAAATAAAAAACATTTACACGTATACGCGCGCGTATTTATTAAAACGGTTATTATTATCATCGACATTTTCAAATATGACGAGTGTTTTGTCGAAAAAATAATAATAAATAACACGAGGTACGATAGTCGCGTCGGTCATATTATTGATAAAACCTCTCTGCGCGCGTGTGCTTTTTTTGCGTCGAAACTGCACGTGCGCTGAATCATATTTCCGCAACTCTAAAAATAGCGCGTAATTTTTTATTTTTCGCAAATTGCTAAAATATTACAAAAAGAAACAAAGAGATAGAGCGTGTGCGCGCGCGCATAATGCCGTACGACAATTTGACGAGAAGCTCGCGTTTGTAGATTAATAATGACGCCGTAGATACCGAGACTGCTGCCTGGATTGACAAGTTCAACGCGGCTCGCGGCCAGCCTGCCAATAAGACGGGATTCCTCGCTAACAACGCGCTGATCAAGCTACTACTAGCTACTCTTCTCCTCTGCAGCGTTGCCACATTTCAGGTATATATCCTCTCTTCTCCTTATTTTTTTCAACTTTATTTTATCTTTTTTTAACAATCCGACGTATCGTCGTACTCCATGGAAATCAGCGCGATACATTGCTCAATTTCATTTTCAAGTCTTACATTTCGAACAATTAAAGCATACAATTTCGCGTTGTTTTTGTTCTTCTTTCAGGACGTCTCGGGAATCGATTTAACGGCTTATAGTTCGTTGTTCGTCGGGGCGTTTGGTATGACGCTCTTGAGCTGTCTGTGGCTCAAATGTCACGGGGAAGCCATCCTAGAAGACGAGTACTGAACGTTGAAAAAAAAAACGAGAAATTGCGCTACTACACACGCCAACGACAACAAAAAATAACGCCTCAAGGTGTCATCTAAATCGCCAGTCGAGCGTGAATGCATCTTCCACGAATAACGAGATGTTTTTCTACGCGTATACCATTTTTTTAATTCAGGAGGATTGGTCGATCGATAGTTTTCGTTTTGATGTACAATTTATTTGGATAACGCACGCGATCAGTGGTTAATGTTCGCGCAACTGAAACCATTTTAAAATTCAAGAGGGGGATGCTTGCAATCAACGTACGTGACAGTAGCAACGACAACAGCAAAAATATCGATAAATAAAACACACAAAAAATTGCAAAACATTTTCACCGTTGTTACTTCATTTTCAATGTCAATTCAACGCCGATAAATCAATCGTGCAAAAGCTCTTTTACGTAACGTGTAACGTAAAAGAATAAACAAGAATTTCGAACTTCAATTCCCTAAAAGAAAGAGAGAGAGAGAGAGAGAAAGAGAGAGAAGCGGCAAAATTGAAACAAACAGCTCCGTTGATTTGGAAAAGCGGCTTGCACGCGCCAAAAGCTTTTTCGGCTTCTATATAAATGTAATAAAAGAAACTTCCAAGGTCGAATTATAAAGAATCAATTATTCTAGCGCGAGTTGAGGGGGTGTGTGGACTCAAAATGGATTGTTTAATAGATATCGAGGGATCTTAAGAATGGGGTAAAGTGGATTGTTTTTCTTTTTTTTCTACTCTTCCTTTCTTTCGACCACTGGCCATTAATTCTAATTGCGAACCTCTGATCAGAAGATAACGTCAGCTAATATCGTCTGAATGTCTGAATAATTTACACGAGGAAGGAGGAGGAGAAGAAATTTACGTTAGCTTTACAAAAGTTTGTTCTTTTTTTTATCCGAGAAGGAGAAACTGTTATTGGCTGTTTGTTTGCATTAGGTGTTTGATCTTATTGAAACCCTAAATGAAATGTCGTTCAAATGAATGCAACAATAAAAAAAACAAAGGGTTTTCTCTCGTAAATCCATAATAATACTAATAATAAAGTAATACGTATTACCGTATGAATTCCAAATATGTTAAAGCTACAGCTCAACGCTCGAGGCTACACAGGATGTACACAGTCAAAAGCCTTGAACTTGAGCGTGAAGAGTAACAGCAAATGATTTCGCGTGTGTATGCGAACACAAAATCGATTTTCGAAAGTAGCCTAATAAAGGATACAAATTCAATTTCACGGTGCTTTTTCGCCATAGCACGTTTACTCGCGGTCACGTACATAAAATAAGTATGAAAGTATGAATGTTTTGAATGTTTTTCCTTTTTTTTTTTTTAGCAAGTCACTTATGAAAGATAGCAAATTCCATGGCAACGCTCGTTCTGATTCTCTTAAACGTTGTTTTTTTTTCTATGAGAGGAGATTCTGTTTGGTTAAGCAATAATAGAGAATTAAAGCATCGCGTGGGGTAAGATAATACGAAGTTTAGTTTCATTCGCTTTGACTTTGATTAATGGTCGTATAAGAAGAACTCTACGTTCTATTCGATTCGTTTCGTTAAATTCGTAATAGTGGCAATATTTCCGATTGTTTATATTTCTGTTGCGAGCTTGATAGGAAACCAATTTATAGACATAACCTTGCCTCTTTTTTTCTTCGCTTCTAAAAATAATCCGTTGACTTAGTAATCGAGGAAAAGTTTCCAATAAAAATTGACAGGTGCGTGTGTATCTTTATCACTAATAAAAAAAGCCAATATTCCAAGTGACTTAGCAGGTCGCTATTTCCGCAGAGGGTTGGCGGGGGGAAGGGCAGAGGGAGGGGGGGCGGTGTTGGTGTTATTTAGCAACGCCAAAACCCGAATATTTTTTCTAGTTTGCCTTTAAACGGTGGACCTTGAAACCAAGGTGTTATTTAAATAGCTCCTCTCGGATAATGCATTGTGAAATATACATCACGTGATACGGTACATATTACACATGAATATATCGCGTATATATCGCGTATATATCGCATGAAACACGTGCGCGATAGCATAATAATTAGTGTCGTGAGATATAGACCGATAGTTCGAGTAAGATGGAAAATTGGGTCGATTGATACGAAGATTGCATTAACTTGCTCAACATTGGTTATATTGACAACAAGACCGAACTGTGAACGTACAAAACTTGCCGAAAGATCAACGTTATCTCGTCTCAAGGTTTTTGTCGCGAACGTTGTACGATCGATCATCGTCCGCAGTTAACCGATCGACTCGTTAATCCTGTTGATTTTGCAATATTTTTGTCAACTCGAAAGCATCGATTACCGTTAAACGTAAAAATGGTAAACGACGCGATCCCGTTTCGACCGAGGATTAACGAGTGTCCATCCAACGAGTGAAAGAAACAACAGAGAAACAAAAGCCATTACCTCAAGTATCCTCTGCTGAACGACGTTGCCGTGAAGAGCAGCAGCAGCAGCGGCGGCGGCAGCGGCAGCAGCAGCGTGCTCGTGATAAGTGCCACTGGTAAGCGTCGTAGCCGTAGCACCTGCGGCAATATGCTCCCGCGACCTCGACATCGGCGAGCCTGGAGTATCGCGTGCCATGTCTATACACATCGAACACAAATCTCCTGGTATTAATCTTGCTCTATTAGCACAATGCACTCGATCATGATCGTGATAATGGTGTTGATGTTGATTATACGAATCTTCGGGTTTATACGGACTGAAGGCACTTGGGTAATTGCTCGTTAAGCGCATTTTCAAGCTAAACAGTTCTTTGTTTATTCGTTGCCTACCGAGGAGAGCTTTCTTTCGAGTTTCAGTCTTCAGCGATGCGTGTAAATCGCGTTCGAGTCTATCACGGTGTTTCTCATTTGCCGATAGTTCCAACAGCACTCGAGACGGATAACCAGCGACGACAACGCATCTGCCGACTGAATTCGCACTGACGATATTGCAACAGATCGTATATATAACGCGTCTTCTTATCGGAAAAAACTTTCCATGCGCACTATATCGATATATATCCGTGTATACCTATATGTGCGCGTACATACATATGTACAAGATGAATAAGAAAACGACTTGTCTCGAATCGAACGAGAGCTCAAGATAACAGAACGATATATAAAAACAAGTACAAGACTCGTGAGCGTCTAGAGACGACTGAGACCTACACTGATACCTTACCAACGGGCTAATATCTTCTGCTACCGCGGAGCGCGCCGCCTTGGGCATCGTCAAATCCGTATGCGTGCGTATTTTTTTCTTTTCTTTCTTTTGGAGTGGGGAGACAGTGGAGACAGTGAGAAATCGGTATCTCTCTTTCTAGGTCTGACTTGCCGATTTCTTCGTACGGCGCTTGTGCGCTCTCGCTCACCGACGTTTCGGGATAAAAATAGATTTGCAAGTATGTACACGACGATTGACGATTTCTCTTTTTTTTTATTACTTCATCGATTGTCGCGGTACTTTTTCTTTTACGATTGATAACGAGTGTTATTTTCGGATTTTATTGTCTTTCGTTTTTGGTTTTCGTTCGAAGACGAGCTCAGGTTTCAACGACAACGTACGTTTATTCGCTGGAAAAGTAGCGCACTTTTTGGAACGACTACGATAACGGATTTGGTTCATCGTCTACGGCGAAGATGAAAAACGTTGACGACCGATTTTAACGGGTGTATATATATTTTTTGGTCCTTAACAGAATTGCGATAGGTTGTCTTCTAATACGGCGATATTTAAAGGAGCGACAAATAAATAATTACACGTAATAACGTGAAAATCTACGAAAAAGCCGATAAAAAAGGATTGTTGCGAAGAGGACTTATAATCAACGTTCTATATCATTTTCTGTTTGCACAAAAGCTATACCGATGAATTTTTATTTGAAAACGCTTAGATTACATTTTTAATACTTTTCACCTTTTTACGGAAATCTTATCAATGATCAAATTAATCACATTTGTCGCACATCTTACTACCTGACAGCTGTGTCTGATTTCTCGGATGCCGTTTATACATATATATACATATTTATCGGAGAATCATAGCTGGCTTAGATGCAAAAAAAAATAAATAAAAAAAGGAGCAGACGTTCCAATTCGATCGTTTGGGTAAACAATTCGCAGTCGTTTTTCATTCAGCACACATCTCTTTCGTATGCATAAGTGCTCGAAAGCTTGTTCTCCTTCCTTTTTTTTTAAAGCGCGAACCGGTGTATGTTTACGGTTGACAGCGTTTTAAATCAAAGTTAACGTTTGAGGTTCGCAAGAGTTTCGGCTTAAAATACATTTCCATGCGTCGTGGTAATAAAAAATAATTAAAATTGCGAGTTAAAGTGTCACACAAGTGTTTTCACGAACTCGTTTGCCTTTTTTTTTTTTAGAAATGTATTTCTTCGAAACGATTTATCCGGATTCGCTAACCGAATTTCGAGCGATAAGGTCAATGCCAGCGTGGACATGAATATTTCAACGAATAAATTTTGTTTTGTATTTTTTCTTCGTTACGTAAGCTCTTCTCTGTTCTTGTTTTTTTTTCTGTTGTTATAGTAAAGTAAGAGCGAGTTCATTGAAACCACGTGCTGCGAAAGTTGAAATTTTCGTACAAACCAGAGACTTAATTAGCTCTCGCAAGCGCGTCCGGTTTTATTTTTATACTTCCTCGTTGAATGGCGTTGCGCAACGAATAATTTTAAAGCCGTCTGACCGCCTTGGGATCATGAAGTTGGTCGGCACGTGGAAGATTACAGTGTTGAAAGTGTCTCCCTCTTGTACGGTTTTTTCTTTTGTCGGTTCTTTCTCTCTCTCTCCTCTCTCTCTCCCTGACGTTAACCACCGTCTCTTTTTTTTCTCTATCGATTTATTTTTAAATCTCGAAGTTAGTCAGTCGATGAAATGTCAGTTTCGATCGATGAATAAAATACACTTTTATCTATTTATAATCATCCCGCAAGGACTATTTATAAAGCAATGTGCTCTTTCCTCGTCCGATAGAATACGTTAAAACTCTCTAGAACATTCTGATACTGATCAGGTTTACCATATTGATGTAACTACCACGATAATGTATTTGTTCTCTTCATTAGCAACGCGCAACGTTTAAATAGCGCGAAAGGGACGATTTTCATTTGCCAGAATCGACCAAAAACTTCAAATAAAATACTTGGACTTAATTGAACGTCGTCTACGAGATCCAACGATAAGATAACGCTAATTAACAATGATAAACCAAACACAGTTAACAGTACGTGCAAGAAAAGAAACAGTAAGAAAAACAAACATTTATCACGGAAAAAAATCGATACGAATTATTTGTTTTTTAAAACAAACTCAATTATAAAGACGCCCACAATAGAGCAAAGTCCAATATGAAAATAATCAAAAAAGAGAGATGGAGCTGAGAGAGAGAGAGAGAGAGAGAGAGACAAACACATAAAAATCGCAATAACGATAAAAACCCAAACAAACAGCCTGCTCCCGACGTAGTCGTATAGCAGATAGGATAACCGTAAAGAAGATAGCTATACGTTTAGACCTACTGCGCTCGTTTGACGTCATTGTAGCGCAGAAGCACGATACTCTTCAACTAGCACGCGTCGCTTGAAAAACGCCGTATAACCATTGATCCGATATCGACAACTTTGAATTTGTCTTTTTCTTTAAAAAGGGTTGTTCTTTTGCCTTCGGCCCGTATATACGCGTGTGTGAACCGACGAAAAAATCGTCAGAGTAGTAATAGCGTTTGTATCAATCCATGAACGGGAGATATGTTTTCTTGTGTTCTCCACACGGTTTCGAATGAACGAACAACGTTGTTTGTGGATTTAATCGAGTGATTCTTTAAACGATTTCGAGAGATTGTCCAGCACGAGCCATTAATTCGTTTGATTCGTCGTTATATCGTAGACAAACGAATACGTTCGATCGTTGTGCTTTAGTTTGATTATACATTGAATAGCGATAATTGGGTGAATAATTAGAAGAACAAATCGTTAACTCTTAGACTTTTGTTTAGTCAATGTCAACAAAACACACTAACCTTTCTGCGGCAAATGCGTGAAGGCGGACGTGATTTCAACGCTTCTATAACCCACGTCTTCTGAAACAAACGGTCACAAGCATTAGCCATTTCGTTTGAAATTTCACCGACATTGTCGATAACTTTTAATTGAATTGCCAAACATTCGTTTGAATTAGACGATGGACAAGGTTTTTTTCTTCCTTCGAGATACGAGAACCTTTTATCATACGTCGAGCGTCGACCTTTCAAAAGCCTTGCTAGAGTTTGCTCGACGTTTAATTAGTCGTTAATGAACGAGTGTCGAACGCGTAATCGACTTAGACTTTTATGGTTGAACGTTTTAAGACCTTTTATATCGATTAATCAACAAAATAAACGACGAGAAAAAAGAGGGGAAATTAAACATACACATCAGACGTTAAATTGAATTTTAACGATTGCAAAATACATAATTCGCTTCGTACAGCGAATAATTTACAAGAATACGGATAACAAACGACGACGATCGAATACGAAAAAAAAAAAATAGCACACGTGCCAAAATGAAACTATGACGAAAAAGAGGAAGGAAGAAAAAAAAGCACTCGAGTGGAATTGCAATTAGATATCGGCGTGTCGCGATTAATCAGCCGCAGAAAATTGACAAGCCGCGCTCGATAAAGAGCTTGCACTTATACGTATACGCGCTGCACTTCTATTGTATTGCGTAACAAACAACGCGTAAAGTTTACATCCAAAAAAAGAACAACAAAAGTAACGAACAAAGAAACGAATGACACATGAATTCTCGATCGTGTAATCAGGTAATAAAGATCTCTCAATGCTCGTACGCGTGTAAACGCGAAAACTTCATTATCTCGGTTTGATACCGAGCTTTTTTTTTCATTGTTCGATACGCCCAAACGACAAATTGCGCGAGTACCGATTTTCACCGTCGCGCGTAAAATGGAACGTCGTCGTCGGTCATTACTATTATTATTGTTGTTCGAGCGCGTATACATGCATAAGTTTTTTATCTTTTGTCGATGCTGTACTATTACCGAAGGTGTACTAATTTTTTTTTTCGAAATTACGCAACGTGTTACGACTCGACGTCGTACGTTGTGCATTAGGTAATCGAGAGGTCGGTGAAAAGTCATAGTTTTGAGTAGTAATTTGTCGTCAAAAAATGCCGTTTGGATAACAACCAATTAATAGTTTGGAAGCTCAAAATAGTTCCATTGTTTTTAAACGTAGTATCGATGACGTGTTTTTGCAAGGAAAAAAGAACAGCAGTTGGAATACGAACGAGGATCTGATAATCCAATCGTTTAATTTTCCTTTCGAATCCTAAAAAGATAATATTGTTGAATAGAGGTAAGCGACTTAGTTTCTCGAAGACATCCCGGTAAAATGCTTCGGCAATTTTTTTCCTCCTTGAGTCGACTCAATTCACGACCTTAATTTGCTCGGGTGCAAATAAAAAAAATCGTTCTAGAAACTTGTACACAGCACACACTCAAGCTGATATTCGCGGAAAAAGTCCTAATTATGCAATAGCCTCTTACGGATTAGTTTTTTCTTGCACTCGCGCAAAAATAATCTGGCAAAGTTGTGCTGTACATCGCAACGCACAAGGCAATCAAAATACAAAGCAGACACGCACAAGTGTCGATCACTGTCTTTCTCCCAAAATCAAAATAGATAAAAGCTAATGTAAATGGAATTCATATCTGCGGTATGTCACGGATACACACCTAAGTATATAATTATTATTGCGCTGCTCTGCGTAATGCAACGAACGGCTAAAAATACTCTCGCTTTACCGAGAAGCTGATAAGTCGTATTTATAAAAGCGCTCGTATATACGTCGTTGCATAACTTGCACGCGCGAAAGTTGATTCGTGTCCACGAGGTGGATAAGACAAAAAAATAAAATAAAGGAAAAACATAAAGCAAAAACGTGCATTCTTGAGTTGTAGAATCATCCAGGAAATTAGAACGACAGATAAGGGGGCTAAAATTGGTTACTTTGGGGAGATAAGGGAACGAGGACAAGAACATTGATTTTCAGATTGGGACAGCGCATAAAATTTCCGTAGATTAAAACTGCGCCGTGTCCTCGAAAAACACTCTACGATCGAACAATCGAACGAAAATCGGTTTCGCAAAGATTACAAAGAAAAAAGTCATCGTTCTCGTGCAAGTATACTCGTAATACTATCACCGAAAGTCGGTCGCGCGCAACAAGTGCCCTATCCCCTTATCCAACGCGAGAAAATAGCGTAAGTTCTTCTCCTTTTTGCCACGATAGATCTCGAGCGATCCGAGCGATGCAACAAGAGTCGTGCTTCCCGGAAGAGACAGGGTGCTGATTGACATCCGATCGCGAAGAAGCTACCGCGTCAGTCGGCGTTAAGTCGATCAACGTTCGACCGAGCGCGCGTGCTACCTCTTTTTCCTTTGTTACGATTATTCTTCGTCAACGTCCTATCGTCCTATCGTTTTAGTCCGTATTCCTAAGAAACTGTTTGTAACGTTACAAATCGAGTCTACTACCTCGATAACCCAATAACCCAATTGACAACGCTATGCATCGCTAAACTCACGAGCCTACGTTGCAAGGTGCTCTGTTCCTTTTAATTGTTTACCATTTTATGTCTGCGCGTAAAACACTACATTCGCGTAGCCAATCACGCGGAATTAATTCAAATTCGACTGGGGCAATCCCCACGATACACCAGACCGTTGAACCATCGTTGATATTGCTAGGCGAATCCGGTGTCTCGTCGGCCTCGCCCGACTTCAACTCGATGTCGTTTCCCCTGTCCAACGTAACATTTCGCGTTGCGTTCCACGCTTGCCTGGATGATCTCGGTGAAAAACGGACTATTGCAGGCTCAACGACAGAGTACTGAAACAGCAATATCGAGGGCCGAACGTGGAAGCTTCAGCTTTCGACGAGCATCTCCTACACCGTCTCCTGCGCCAATGCCAAAGACTCCATACGCAGAAGTTCCGAAACGACCGGGTTTGCGCGTGCATCGATCGTTGAATTCCGCAACTCGACAGGTTCTTCCACCGAGCAAAGCTCGTTAGAGGAGCGAAAGAAGAAACTATCCGTTTGGCGTAAACAAGGAATTCCTGAAGTATCGGGCGTGCGTCGATAGCGGATCGTCCAAGAAAGTACCTAGCAATTCCAATCCTTTTTTGGGCGCAAGGCGAAGAGAACGTTCAACCGTGGATAGAACATGGAGGCTCGTTGTATCCTTAACGACTTTCAGGGCGATTTATTTGCGGTGACAACTTATGGACGTTTATGAAACGAGCATAGTAGAGTGTATCGATGTTACGCCAATGAACGCGTATCGTTGATTCCGTTACGGTACGGCAGCGGCTTCGGAAGCAGTCGATGCAGCGTGCTCGGCAGACGATCGCGAGACAAGTGACTGTATTTCTAGGATAGTCGTGGCTTCGCTCTACGTCGATAGCCGATACGTATTCGCGCGAACTAGAACGTTTTCTAGCTTCGCTTCTGGCATTCGGTGTACGTTATTGTACGTTACATACGCCTTTTTGCTTTTAACAAAGTTAAGTTTTCGATGTTTTTTTGTTCTTTAGGTTATGCAAAACATTGCAATTTGCAATCACGCATTTATCTTTTAGGGTGAATCGAGGAGTGTCGTAGCAAAATAAACTACAAACTTCAAAGCAGGTATATAAATTGTATCGGCTAAGAACAATGACGATTAATGCGTTATTTAGAAAACAAAGTGTACAGAGATACAAAAATATGTGATTTATATCGTCTATTTATATCGTCGATTCTGCAATAGAAGCAAATAATTCTCCCTTTGATCTTTTCTTTGTTGTTGTTGTTATTTTTCGTCACGATCGTCTGTAAACCGCAGGTGACTCACGAGCCAAGCATCTATTCGATTAACATTTCTATTTGTAAGGAAGAAAGAGATGCGCGATTGGTATTTAAGTCACGCGTAGATTCATTGGCAATTCACGGAATCTCGGGCTAAAATTAAACGTCGTGTTTATGTATCGTTTCCGTTGTTCCCGCGAGAAAGTATTTTCAAAACTTGTATACGTGCATCTCGCGTAGAGAACGTCGCCAATTTTTCGAGCAATGAAATAAACGAATAACAAATTTTTTTTAATCTCAACGCGAGAAAACGTGTACGAGTTGCAACGATGATGACTACGTAGTGCGACAAGCTTATAATAGAAGTAACCCGTCAACGAAGAGTTCGCAGTTTATTTTTACCAGCGAACAAAAAAATGCCGCGACGAGCGATTACAACAAATTGATAATCCCATATACCAGTTCGTCGCGTGACCGTCCGTGTAACGTCGATTGCGCAATCGCACGATGCCACTATAACGTCTATGCGTCAAAGTGCTCGCTTATGTGGCGTCGTTGACTTTGAAAATTGTCGATCTTAAGGCGAAGGAAGAAATTTATCTAAAATTTCTCGTGAAATTGGGGCTAAACGGTAATTATAAGTCAGGTCAATCGGAAATCCTCGCGAATGATTGGGTATATCGGTTAACGTACGCGTGGGGAAAATGAACGTTTGAATCGTCGATCATCGGCACGACGTTAATTAAAAATCCACACCTGGAAATATATAGATGCTTTCATCGCTGTTTTTAGCAACAAGCAACGTCTATTTTAACAACAAACGAGACTTTTTTTGTCCACCCTAACATTGCAACAAAAGTCCGAGTGTCCATTGTGTTTTTTTGTCTTAAAAAACAAAATCATTTAGTCGAGTGTTTACTACTTTGCCGTGATGGCAAAACTACCGGTAGCTAACTCTATAATTATTCTTATTACCGTCAAGCTGTCACACGATCGGTTCAGTTTACTGGATACATACCGGTAGTTGTATGTATCGTGTGAAAACCATCCGAAGCTTGTTAAGTGACACGTATACGTTTGCACTCGTTGTTTAATAATACCACATAACACTTTAGCATTGCACTTGGGACACGTATCCTTTTCTTTTTCTTCTTCTTCTTCTTCTTCTTCTTCATCTTCTTTTTCTCCTTCCTCCTTCTCCTTCTTCTTTTACTCCGCGGCACTCGTTATTTTCCACGAGGAAATTTGTATTGAGCATTAAACGCAAAATTATGCATTGTTACGTGTATTACGGTACATCGAGGTTGCGTAATATTTATCGGAATGTTGTCATTCTGATGTTATGTCACCGGTGATTGTGTACGTTTGCGCAATCGCATCTTGATTTCCTTTATTTATTTTTTTTTCTTTTTTAGTTCAGTTATCGCTTGTCCCACGATCCTTTTTACAGGATTAAAGTTTGTATTGTTGTGACAGAATCAAAAACGATCGTATTGAAATAACAACGTGCAAACAACAACGAAGAAACTACAATTACACATTCGTACTTCAGAGGTCGTGTATTTATAGAATAGCCGCGAATGTAGTGGAAAAAAGGAAAAAATATTGGATTTCCGCGACGTTGTTCCTTGGAAAAAGTCGTTATGCAACGGAACAAAAAAAAGAAGAAAAAAAAAGAAAAAAAACAACAAAAAACAAGACGAAGAAGGAAAAAAGGCCACGCGCGCTAACGTATCAAAGTTACGATTGCAATAAAATGTCGAGTGGGTAAACTAAGCGTCGACGAGGAATTGTTGATTATCGCATTGGCAGAGTGTACAGCTACCGGAATCTATCCGCACGTGTCGTTTTGGATCAAACATTAACGTTTTGAATCTCGCAAGTTTGTTGTCTTGGAGATTATACACGCGCGCATTATAACGAACGCTACACATAATAATCTAATCGGTCTTACTTGAATAAAATGCACGGTTGTACGTGAAAGAGCCGAGTAATTAATTAGCACTTGTACATTATTATTCCCGATAACACTCCTGTTACCGTGCGATTCTCCTTTACTTACGTTTGTAAACAAACAAGAACAACGTCTGTTCTTTGCGTTCAATGTTGTTTTCGTTGTTTGGTTGTTGTAATTGATAAATCACATTTCTCGAGGAAATCAAAAACGACGATCTATCTATTGACGATATCGATGTGCAATACGTACAAACGTTAAAAATAGCAGCAAGCACGAACGTCATGCACGGTCATCGTTATCTCGTAAACAAAGTAAAATTGATAAGAGAAATGGCTTTCGTTGCAGCGCGTGCAATCAACAGCACAAACGCACGCAAAATATAATTCACTGTCCCTTTCCTTATCGACTCGATGGTTTTTTCCCATTCGTTGTTTGTCGCGTGTAACGGACGGACAATTTCGTTTTCATGTATTCGCTTGTACAGAGAAAATTCGTATCTCAACTTGTCCGTTGGTTACGTGTCGTCGATGCGGGTTCTTGTACACACACGCGTAGGAATAAAGTATCATCACGAGAGTTATTTCGAGATACGAGCATCGTTTATACGTTTGCTTCCAACGTTGTATCTACTTTTAAGATTACGATACGAGTTAAATCCGTCAAGTTGCACCGCTAATGGAATAATTAGCGACTGTTGTTTTTATGCTCGGCTTAGTCTTTACAAGACCAACGATAATATGCTAATACGGTCCACTCTCCGAGTTATAATTAACGAATTTTTCGTTAATAAACAAAAAAGAGACGTCGAAGATAGCACGCGAAGGCTCTTACGTTGAGGACAACGACCACACGCCGCGAGGGATTACAGTCTCGCTTGACCTACAGACACCTTATAGAGAGCAAGCCGAGAATAAAGTCATCGGATGCCTACTTGACGATGGAAAAGATTGTGTGTACGTGTGTGTATGTGAACAATTCAGGCGTGTGTAATTCGCATTAGCGAGAGGGAAATTTGAACGTTACGTCGTTGGTGGATCAAAGGTGTTTATTATTGGCTTCTCGCTCTCGTATTTATAAACCAAACGTCGCTATTTATAATGCAGCGTATTTAATTGCCACGGCGTAACTTATTACGATTTACCGACTACTTTCTTTTCCTTCTTCTTCGTTTACCTGGTTTTTTTGTTCGTTTTGCAGTATTTATTCAACCGTCGAGAAACCTTTCTTTTACGTGATTTATTCAGTCGCTAGCCCCTCCCGTCCCTCTCTCTCTCTCTCTTTTCCAATTTCCGCAGCAATAACGCGATAATAAAAGTTTTCGCAAAACGCGACACGTGCAAAACTCGTGCTACTTGACTTTATGCTCTGCCACGCGTCGTTATTTTTGTTCTTTTTGTCAAACAAAAAACGCTTTTAACCAAAGAAAAATACACTCTTACGTCAATACAATTGGTCCTATGAAAAATCTCTTTCAAGATTTTTATTTCGTTACATTCTCGCAAGTTATCGACGTAATGTACGGTTTCATAAAAAAAAACATTTCCCGAAATCTCTTCAAGTCGAAGCTATAAGACACTAGCCTTACAAAGAGACGTCAATTAACGAAAGCCGCACGTTTAGAGAGAGAGAGAGAGAGAGAGAGAGAGAGCGGAGATCGACGTAATTTCGTAACGAAACTACACAACGTCGCTTTGTCTTTGTCTCTCTTTCTCTCTTGAGAGTCGGATTTAGACATTGGCCGGCCTAAAAATACGGGCCGGCCGCCAGCCAGTAAACGGCCCAAGTTTATTTCTGTCTAACGCGCGCACACAAGCAGCTTCGCCAAAGTATCCGCCGTTGCCGCCGCCTCTGCTCTCTTCGTCTTCTTCCACGTGTTTTTGGAAAAGCGACACTCTCCTTGGGAGAAAGTTTCGCGCCATATGGAAACGGAAACGAATCTTCTTGTGTATATTACGTTTGTGTGCGTATGTTTGGTTCGTTTTTGAACGTCTATTTTTAAATCTGCGCTCTTGTCAACGAGCTTTCTATTTGCAGCGGCGTGGAAAGAAGCTTGTCGATAAAGTCAATGATAAATTCAGTCGTTGCGGAAGTGTATTTTAAGTTTTTTTTTAAGACTATTCTCGCGCGAAAAACTTTCAATTGAATTCTTATCTCGAGCATTGGGATTCAATCGTATTTATAGATGATCTAGTTTATGCGCCACTGCGACTTCGATATAAAAGCCCGTATGGTTTTATTTTTAATTTTTCAAACGACCTAATAATATCAATTGGGAAAGGTCGATTATTTATTTATTTAGAGATGACTTGGATAAAGTTAGGGTACTTTAACGAATTTGGCGAACGCCTGATTTTTTATTCGAGGTCAATCCTTTTCTCGATCGATCGTTTATTCAATTGATGCGTCGGCAGATTTAGCGATCGACGTAAAATAAACGCACCAAACGCGCATACGAGTATAATAGTCAAGTGTGTCACCGAGAGTCCACGAATTCCCATCTACGTTATCGAGGCGTGAAAATGCGCCTTTTCTAGTTTTTTTTTTCGATCGAGTCACTGTTATTTCTACGAATACGCGAACATTCCAATGACAAGAGACTTAAACCGAACTTTACGAACTTGACAAAAATAACTTGACAAATTGCAAATAAAAATGTTGAAATTGCAGTCGTGTTTTTTTGTTCATGTTCATGAATACGTACGTGTAATTTTCCGGGCAATGAAATAAACTCGATTAGCTTGTATATTTCATCGACTAGGACTTTACGAAAAAAATTGTCTTTTGTTTTCGTTTTATAAACTGCTTTTGAACGTTATAGCTCTGGTCGTTGTCGAGCAGAACGCGCACCAGACACGTAATAAGCTTGCGAGGACGAGGAAAAGCGCTCGTAGCTGTATTGGTCCGTACGTATAGATGCGTGTATACGCACACGCACACGCATACACCGACGCAAATGAAAATAGAGTGCGTGCGTATGCGTGTTCGGCATCGGACGAGACAGGTAGGTGGATGGCGCACGCGAGAGAAAGAAAAGTGTTGGTGCTGCGCGCGCAACAGCCGATTTGGCCCATAGCCACGGGATGCTCTAAGATTAGCCGAGTGTCGGCTATTTTTACATTGACATTTGCGGATAACGACCACCTCGAACTCGCGTTTTATTTTACGTCTCTTCTTTTTCTTTATCGAACTGCTGTCTTTTTTCTTTTTTTTTCCCTCTCTTTTTACCGTGAAAAAGCCCAAAAATTACACTTTGACGTTTACCTTGGAATAAAAATCAACAAAACGAATAAAATTACGAGCAAGTTCGTTGTAGGCGAGTTTACTAAAAATAGCGCGGAGAGTCAACAAGACTTATTTCTCTCGCTCGGCAGGTTTTAGATATTAATAATACACCTTAGAAATAGAAAATTCTTGAGATTTCTTTTTGTTGAGGCCGATCCGATGCGCGGGTGTCTTATTATTGATATGATTTCCACGAAAAAATAGCGGCTTGGCGTCAGTTTAGAAATAGTTGATCCTTTCCTTCTTGTCGTGTTTTTTAAACAACGTGCGTCAACGCGATAAGTATCGTTAGAATTGAATAAAAATGCGACGTCGTTGAACGTGAAAGAGACATACCTAGTTGATTTGTATGGTGCATATTGTGAATGGTAGCATGGTCCAGGGCCATATGACCCTATGAGACGCCTAGCCCAAGATATACGTACGGTGAGCCAGCTACATCCAGCGATGGCTTTTATTTCGACGTACTGTATTATTTTTGGCACACGCGCACACTGTTTCTTACACGAATGTTTCTTACTCTCGACGATACCAAGATATAAAAGCGTTGCTTTCTGCGAAACAAAAGATGCTTTGAGTGAGACGACAATTGCGTTGGGATTTCATGGCGTTCCCCGTTGGAGAAATGGTCTTTGTTGCTATAGTCAGACTTCGATGCTCTTGTGATCAGCGCAGCCTTTTATCGTTCGCGAGAACTCCTACGATCAACGCGGTTCGTCAACGAGCACTAGCGATATACGCCAACTCCCCTGCTCGAACCAGAGGTCCTTTATCGTACCTACCGTATGCGCGAGTCGTTCCTCATCCAAATAACCGCGCTATAACCGCGCTATAACCGCAAACACGACAGCTCGACGTTTACAAAGACCTTTACGAGTACGACGCTGGTACGTCGTGGAAGTAACGATGCTTTGACTCCGGAAATGAGAATGGGCCTTGTACCGTTACACTTTGGCTAGTCCATTTCACCAGATTTCACCAGTAAATTATTTTTAGTCCGACTGTTAGGTTTGCTCGTTGCGCTAAATATTACTTGATAAAAACAATTATACGATCGTAGAGCGATCTAAGCTAAACGAGTTCGGTTTTTTTTTCATGTAAAAATCTGTGTTTTTTACGTCTGGAAATGAGCAATCAAAAATAATAACTGCATCAAGGCAAAAGCAATCTAAAAATAGAGTACGAATCAAAGAGGCCTCGGATGAATTCGGCGAAAACTATATACACTCTTTGCAAATCCTTTTTTTCTCTTTCTCCTCGCGTGCACGCGCCTCGATCTTGGCTATAAAGATTTAGTTTGAATTACGCGCACGTATACACGCAAGAGTAAAAAAAAAGAAAAAAGAAAGAATAGCCAACACGTGTCTCGAAATAGCAGCGACTTTCACTGGAAATCGAGAAAAAGACGTTTTTTTTTCGTTTCGAAGGTCCCGTTAAATAAAGCTGATTAAAAAAAAATTCCATCAGTAGCCGACGGCGGCAGATTCTTTGTGGCGAGTAGCGTAATTACGCATGACTCGCGCGATTGAAATTGATCCCCAACGAGAACGAAGAGGCGAATGATCCGCCGGTGACGTCACTCGCGTTCGCGCGTGGTGTATGTACACATGCATTCTTCAACGACGAAAGTGGGACGGTTTATTGAAACGACAACGTTGACACTTCTTGCGGCTATCAAGTTTTTTGGATCCCCTCCTTACGCTCATTTTTTTATTGGTCTTGCGAAGAAGACTTCGATCGATGCGTGTATAGCTTTATTAAAGAGAGTTACCAACCGATCTCTTCGTGAGTTTCGCGCAAATTAATTTTCAAGTTTCTCACGGTGTACGATTGCATCATTGAAAACAACAACAACAACTCAAAAGAAGCGGTAAAAAGGTTGACTTCTCGAGAATAAAAATGATATTGTGACAAGTGCTCGCGCGACAAGTCTCGCGTTCTTGATGCAACGTAGATGCAACACATGTATATTGCGATGGTATAAAACATTAGAGCAGCCCGAACGACAGAGCGGCGCCACGGCAAAGTTCGATATTCCGCTAATAGTTCTGATTTGTCTCTTTTTCTCTCGGGGACACCCTCTATCCTCTATCTCGTCGCGTCAGACGTGGGAGAGAAAGAGAGAGAGAGAGAGAGAGAGAGGAAGATGGATAAATTCGGTAAATCGTTTGATCGACGTGAGGGTTTAAATTTTAATCTTGTTTTTCGAAGCTTTGAAAAACGCGATGTTTTTAAGACGTTTTATAGTCGAATTCGTTCCTTTTCATTGAGCTTTTCGCAGACGTGCGACGTCTCTGTTGTTTTGCGTTTGACCGAATTGTCCGTGTCGATTGTCAATATCTCTCATTGGAGTTGTGAAAAGGCAAAAATCAATTTAAGAGATGTCGTGCGTACAAAAGTAATAGTCCAGCACACCCCCTTGACATTGATTGACTACTCGAGTAAAAAAGGAAATCTTGAAATTATACCGAATTAAACGTAAAAGTATCTCGTTGTGTTTGACGTCGAAACGATTTTTTATCGACGTATTTCAACGTAGGCAATGAAAAGTTCGCCGTAAAAACCACGTACGTCGATCTTTTCTCGATGTTTTTGGCGGCAAATCGTTTACCGTTGCGAAGTAGTCTAGAGATCCCCGCGGTTGGTATCGAGGAGAAAGCGTGGGCAGTAGAACCTTGGAACCTTCGCTAACCGCGCGAGCACACCGACGATGAATTTACTGGGCGTGTGATCGATAGTTTATCAGCTCGCGAACCGAGTTGCTGGCCAGCACCTGTTGATCGATCACAACGGTCGTGCTGAAAGTGTGCTTTTATTTTCGGTTCGTTTGGAGGCTTATTTTGTTAGAGGTGCGTTGCATTATACATACGTTGGTTCGGCACAAGAACCCGTTAACGAGCGATCAAACATTACAACGTGTTTCATTCGGTATTTATTCATACGGTTAAACGACCAAGTTCGACGTTGTAATACAGACTGAGCGCCGACGAGAAAGTTAGTACGCGCGCGAATGATTATTTGTATTTATTTACGCGAAGCTACGTACACGCAAAGACAACATTAACTTTAGTCCGACAAACAATTATTTACGTTTCATAATATACTTATGAGAGAAGATAGTCGTCATTGACTGGAATTTAACCGTCTGAATGATTGAACGTTTGTCGTCGCGGCTATTTGAAACGCTGTCCCCTTGGATAAGACGAATTATTCATTGTAGCGAATCGAAATTTCGTTACTGCATTAACAATCGGATGGCTATATTTAAAAACGCGAGACACTGCCCGTTGTAAAAATCCAATACGAAAAATGGCTAACTACATTGGCACGGGTGCTTTGAATAAGCGACGTAGAAGGTACCTGATCGACAACAACAAGAAGAACGTCGAAACGTAAAGACAAGTTGGCGCAGTTTGTTCCCATCTCGTTTGTCATCTTCGCGCTATGGAATTTGGAATACGAATCGTACAGGTATCGACGCGTGCACGCGAGCGGAAAAACTGTCGATGCGCCGTGGAATTGTTGCATCGTCGTGTTTACGTTGCTCGCTGAAATTCAATCGTCTGGATATTTAATTCCGCGCGAGTTGTAATCCATCATCTTATGGCGTGGACTCGGCTTGAGCGTTATAACCGACCATTAAACCCTCGAGGAAAAAAGAAGCCTATAAGTTTAGCCGACTGTACGTATAATACTTTGCGGCAGACTGGCTGAAGGAGGTTAGGGCGACTTTACACACGACGATTGACGTGGTCTTTAGCGCGACTATCTCGCCGATCGAAGATTTATATGCACGCACCACTTTTCTACGCGGACTCTCTCCGCGCGTGTACGCTTCTCTGCTTGCTATGTCACAACTACCGCAGCTCGAGTATAACTCTTTGCGTCCGAGTCTTTTTTCGTTTCTTTCGTTTTGCATTTTTACCGAGCATCCTACGTCGCCTCAACCTTTCTTATCCGAGATACATTTACGTTTTGCCGATTCGAAATACTCGTACCTACGTTAATTAAGCGAAGCGAGTCACGCGAAACAAGTAGAAGACGAGAAGAAGACGAGAAGAAGACGAGGAGAAGACAACAATAACAACAACAACGGCAAAAACACACGTTGTATCTGCATCGTGTAAACGGACCAATAAATAATGGATCTTTACCTACGTTGAAATCGCGTTCCGATCTAAGCGGCTACTTTTACTTATCGGTGTGTTTTCGCGAGAGGGGAAAAAGGACGAGACAAATAACGAAAAATAAGGAAACAACGATACTGGGTTTTGGGCCATTGGGCCAAACGTCGGACTACAATTTTCCTCTTTCTTACGCTCCGTTCTCTATCGCCTTTGCGCACGCTTTCGAGACTTTGTTCTTTTCTTTGACGCGTCTCTAAAATATGTCTCTTTTTACGCGTTTATCTCCACTTTCGGCTTTCTACGGTCTCTATTATTCAACGTAGATTCAGAAGCGTGGCCAAATTTCAAGCGGCACAATTTATCATTTATATATGTATTCGAAAACTATCTATAGCTATAACATTCGAATTGCAAATTTTGCATTGATTAATATTTTTTTTAGAATACCGTGTACTCGAGCATCGTAAAATTTCTATAAATAATTTGGGATCGTTCAAGAATCCGTATAAAAAAAGATTTCCTTGAAAAAAAAAGAAAAGCCGAATCTAAATTTGTCCGCGGTTAAAATACGGAATACATCCTAAATTGGAAGTATACGTTAGCTGGTTTGAAATTCAGCGAATGGAATAATATTTAAAAAAAGAAAGTATTCGATAAAAATTACGAGGCGCTATAAAATCAAGTACGATTGTAGAGTACTCCATACGACGTGCTAAACCTTCCAAAAATGTAAAAGCATCGAAACTCGCGCTCGTGTGTGTGTGTGTGAGTATATATATATAATACGAAAAAGCCGTGTGACAAGTTAAAAAGTTTTTGTCTCTCTCTCTTTCGCGCGCGACCCTCGAGTCCGTCGTCGATATACACACGCAGACAATGAAACGTCCCACGCGCGCGCGCGAAATCGCCTACACATTTTCGAGTCCGGCACTTTCGATTCTAATTATAACCGCACGTAGAGTTTCTCAAAGCCTTGGCCGATGCTTACTTTGCCGCACCACATACCGCAATGGAAAATCCACGACCGACAAACGTAAACAAGGCGCTTTTCTCTGCCGAAAGACCGTACGACGGCTATATCGATTTGTTCTTTTTCTCCTCTCATTTTTATCTTTCAAAATGCAATAGAGGAAGAAGACGAAGAAGAAGAAAAACACAGTCGAGTGATTGATCGAATTCGGTATCTCTTGTTAATTTCTCTTCATCTGCTTTGAAAGGTATATTAATAGTCTGACAATGAGTCTATCGGAATATTCGTAATGAGACTGCAATTTAGTCGGTCGTTAATACATTGCATACTTTGCCATTCTTTACACGCGTATAACAACTGTGGCACACGAGCGCATTGTAAAGTGTCATAATCACATTCTTGGAATCCTTGTTTCTTTTTGTTTTGTTTTTGTTGTTGTTTCTTTTTACGTGGAAAATATTTAAAATTAGTGCACAATAATTGTGTATATATAGGCACACACGTATACATGTACACGACGACGTTGAAAACATTATCAAAAAAAACTTTCCGCTTCACTTCGAAAGTTTCCCCGTCTGTGACAGGTATTTAGGCTAACGAGTTAGACTATATTTGGCCTTACGAAATTGATTTACCTGATACATCAGAGCATCCTTTTTCCCACCTGTAAATCACAATTTAACGGTTCCTTAATTCGCATCAAAACAAACACGACCCCTTATCGAGATAAAAATATCGTGCATTTTCATCACGTTCGTCTTTCGCTCTTTCTCCCCCTGCCTGCACGCTTGACAATTGATTTGTTAACAGATCGATACAATTTCCATAGCATGCTGGTGTTTCCCTTTGTTTTTAAATAAATAACAAGGCAAAAGCAAAGTAGCTTATAGGTATGTAAGCATACATCTAAAGCGTAAAAAACAACAGGTGTTTTCGACGCATAGCGTACACCATCGAGAGCGTAAAAGAGAAAGAAAAATTTGCTGGGAAAATTTCTTAGTCAAGCTTAATATGCTTTTAATCGCATAGTGTACTCGCGGCTAATAACGGTGAGATTATAACGCGTAATTTAACAAACGGAGCGATACCGCAAGATTTTCCATCGTGTCTGTGTGCGTGAATATATCGAGTTGAATTACAAGAAATTTTTCCACTACAGACGAGTTACGATGTTACATTATACGGAAGTATCTCTCTTTACAATTATGAATAAATGTATGTCAATGTAGATATGCTAACGATTTTTCTCAAAAGTTCTTTCTCGCTCTCTCACAGTCTTCGCCATTACGTAACGTGATGTTATTTATTCTAATCGCCACTAATATAATTCTATCGAGTGTGCTAAACACAACGACGTTGTCAGTGTTAAAGTTCGAGCGAGAAAGAGTAGGAAAAACACCCGGCGATTAAGCATTCATCGACAACGAACGATTTGTCATTCTTCGAAAAACAACACACTGCACTGACCACAATGACTGACAACCATTCCTCCAACGTTGTACTTTCGAAAAAATATTTGTTATTTTCGTTTGTTTTTTTTACCTAAAAAGACAACAATCTTCCACAAAAACACTGGATGTTCTTCTCATCCACTCTTTCTTTCTCTCTCCCTCTCTCTCTCTCTCTCTCTCTCTCTCTTTCCCTCTCTTTTCCTCTCTTTCCCTCTTTCTTGATGTCAAAAGGGCAGCAAACCAAAAGAAAAAAATTGACACTTGCGAACGCGCACTCCTCGTGAACAAACAACGGTAGAAATACGAAACGACCTCACGGTATCAGCGTTGACCGACGACTGACTGCACGAGAAGGAGGTGGTAGCGACGTCGACAACGCGAGACTCCGTGGCGCAGCAGAGGGAAAGAAGAGTACGTGTGCGAGAAAGAGAGAGAGAGAGAGAGAGAGAGAGAGAAGCCAGCAACAGTCGTTGTCCCGCAGCGCCGCCAAGCGGATAGCTATTTTTAGATCTCTTCGTACATTAGAGAGAAACACACATGCCGCTGACACAGAGCACCACAAATGTATCAAGGTGGGGGAGAAGGATAATGCTGCGCGGACGCATACTATGTTCGGAATCACTTGTTTGTTGTTTACTACCAAACACGCGTTTATTACACGTTTTACGCGCATTCTACCTTTGAAGTTTGCGCAAAGTTTTTACACGAAGCTGTTTATTCGTCTCCCTCTCCGTCTCCCTCTCTAGTTTCTTTGAGCGCATATCACCCAACGAAAATAAACGTGTAACATCGTAATTTTTTTATTGTTTCATTCGTACGTGTTATAAATGTTGACAACACGAGGATAAAACTTGAATGAACACAATGACTGTCGCTTTGGCAATGAGGAAACGAGAGTATCGTGTACAAAGGATATTTTTAACGAGAACGTTTAGCGGGATTCAGACGCTTCAAAGCCAAATTTTATTCGTCCAAGATTGTGTCAAGGCTCGTCGTAATCTTTTTATTTGGTGGCATCGTATAGACTTGAAGTCGTTACTTTGATGGAGTCACGTGCCCTAAATTCTTTGTATCGTTCCCATAAGACGACGTAACTACGAGCGTTCGAGTTGTTGTTTATATTATATTTTTTTCACTCGCAATCAAGTCATAGACGAGAATAGACGCGACGAGACGATCATTAGTGCGATCTCCAAGTCAATCAACGAAAATCAAGTATGCCGAGGTTTTTATCAAAAGTCGACATTGTCACGTGGACATTGTCACGAACGTTAAATCATTGGAATCGATAAATCCCCGCGATACCTATTCTATCCATCCTTACAAACTAGCTTTCCAAAAAAAGATACATCGAAAGCAAAAAAACGACAGCTCCATAAACACAGCCTACGTATCGGTTAATCCGAAAAGAACTGCGTTGGATATTTACGATATTTACGATATTTACGACGAGAAGGCGAAGAGAAAAACAAAGCCGCGTATAATTATGTCACTCTCATTGGCCGCCGAGGCGCGTATTTTAACGGGGACTTTAACTCGGACTCGTGCGCGTGTATAAAACGTCAGAGCTGACGTAACACGGCCGACTACGTAGCCAAGCGGTTATTACGACCAACCGACCAACCAACCACCTAGCTACCTAGCTAGCTAGCTACCTACCTAGCTACCCTCTGTATAACGTCACTTTCAGATCTCTTTCGGACGTCACGAAGAAAGGATCGTTTTCTATTTTCGAGAGAGCAGTCGAAAACAGGCCGTCAGCCTTATTTATCAGCGAATGCGTTATTTCTCTTCTTGGACGTTTCTCGTGTCTTTACGGCGGATGCTCAGTTTTAAAAAATATAACGCTCGATACTTTGCCCCTAGTGGCGAGATGTACAACAAGCGCGTAATCAGTTAGCGATAAGAAGCGTAATTGTTCGAAAATTAGTCATCGCAGTAAAACCCGTCTATTATATTTTGTCTTATCGTTCTCGAAATACTCTAATCTGAAAAGTAACGATACATTACGCGAAAACATTGTACAATTAATAATGTTGCAATAACGCGTGCGTGCGAGTTATTTTTTCCATTTAATTTACGCCAGTGATAATTGTTTAATCTATTCGCTTGAAATGTCTCGTTAATCGTTTAATTTGATCAGCGCTTCAGCCAACGTTATTCCTTTGACATTTGTTAGAATAGGAAAATATCGCACAAATGTACTACATATTTGAAAGAAAACGGCCTGCTACGTAAGATTCTCGTGGAAAACGGTCGCCCAAGGGAGCTGCCCTCCCTCCCATCAACCCCAAGAAGATACATAAAGCTCTATATAGAATAAAGCGCGTCATTGGTTCTATAGCGTAACGTAAGCTCTTGTAATAATGGTTCGGTGGTTGGTGGTGATGGTGGCGCACGTTTGTGATTTCGTAACGGCGCAGATTATTACGCGACAACGACAATCCCTTTTCCATGGCGTTGTAGGTTGCGCAACGGTAACAAATAAACTGTCGCTTCTCCTCACGACTACTTTCGCGCTGGTCAAATACAATTGGCGTCTTTCGACAATTATATTACGTAAACTTTGGCGATCGACTTTGATCAATTATTACAATGTTTCTCGCGATATTTAGCAATGAAACGTTCCTTAAAAGGTCCACGCTAACCTTCTTTTACTCAAAGTTCCCGTAAAAGTGTCGTGCTGCAAGGTCGGTCACCCTTTGTAACGACGCTATCTCGATGAAGTACGTAAAAGAGCCATTTGTCAAAGTTAGCATACGCGTGACATTCGTCAAGTATAAATTTCACTTTGAGATGAGCTTCGTTGCCTTATTTGAAATTATACCGTAGGAGATTTGCATGAAACTTGGATAAATCAAATTGCAACGTACCCAGCGCTAATGTCTCGGCACTCACCTGCAAAAAAACAACGAAAACGAAATTGAGAAAATTCGACTGGTGAATCAACCGTGGATCAAAATATAGAAACAACAAGGTTACGACAGATCAGCGCCGTCAAAAAGAAAGAAACGCGTCAAAAATGAATTTCCTCGACACGTTGTACCCGTATATATATATATAATACACACACACACACAGATATCGCGATCGCGCGGCACCGGACGACCACGGACAAAAAGGATTGCTATACGCGGATGCCGCCACGCACGCACACGTCTACGTACGTGAATCGGATGCTGGTTGCACGAACGAACTTTATCTCCGCGGTATCTCGTCGTCGGCACGAAAAAAGCTCTTTGTTCGTCGCCTATGGCTTTTTTTATCAATTTAACGTAAAACTCACGCGCGGCGTCTACGTTACGTTTATTTCTCTCGGCTATATCAATTTCGTTGTGGATATTATTACAAGTGTACGACGAACTTGGGTTTAATCCACGGAAAAAAGTCTTTTTTTACAATCTAGAACAAACTTTATTATTGTCGCGTTAAAGATGTAACTTTTCACGTGCGATGTGCACGCGCAGTTGTTATACATGGGTTTGACACGAGACGAGCTGCGTGTATATTTTGTACAGAGTTCCGCGAGGATGAATTTTTTTAATTTTCCATACAACTATTTGCCCACGGTTGAGCTTTTTTTTAAACTTTCCCAAGCGTGACTCAATTTTCGTCCCACGAATTTTCGTGGGATAACGAAAAGTTTGACGGGATAGCTCGTTTTTAAAAATTTTTTTTAAGAACACGCGACTCGTCTTATCGAAACGATTGCAAAAGATTGCGTACATTGAAATATTCGTATCGCGTGAGTTACGTCGAAATGCAGCCGTTGAAAAAAATGAAAATACCGTTGGTCGCATCGTTTAAGCCAAAAAAAACGTACAATAACGCGTTGACTCTTAAAAAATTAGGAAAGAGAAGAAAATGTCGAAGTCGAGCTGAAATGGAACTTATCAAGAAGCTTGATAAATCTCGAGTTTTAGCGATATCTGGTAAAGAAGATTAAAAATTCATCGCCACCCACGCGTCGAGCTTCGATCGAATCGCGCCAAAAGGAAAAAGAAGAAGAAAAAAGAGGCCTCTGTCGAGTCCTTGCGTCAAGGTGAACGTCGTGTATTATTTTTTGTTGTCGAGTGAAGCAGCCCTTACACAAGACGACGTTTACTACGTAGGTATAAATCGATTTGCCAGTTTTATTATCGTTACTTATTTTGGTTGTCGTCGATATATACGGAAATAGCCTGCAATCGATTGGATCCTCTTTCGCCAACGGCGACGAGTAGTCTTATTATTCAGGGACTCTTGAACGGGCGGTGGTGGCGACGGCGGTGGCCGATGGTTATTTATAGAACGCCGCTCGATATGATGTACTGCCGGCGAAGCTATTTTTAGAAGCCTCCCTCGTACACGTATACTCGCTCTCTCACCACTACTGTTGCACTTTCAACGGCCGACGCAAGGGTAGTCGAGCTTACGGAGAACGCTTACTCCTGTTTGTCAGGGATAAGCGCAGAGCTTCGATTTTTCGCGATGCCAGTGTTTGGTAGTTTTACGCGTTTTACGGCTTTTCGATGTTTTCAAACAACTTACGTACACGTACGCGCGCGTGCGTGCGCGTGCCTGTAGCCCTGTTGAAATTGAATCAATCGGAAGAACTATTACGTTGACTGCATTTTGCGAGGACGAAAAAAGACCGTATTTCGCTTGGTGTACGCTCGTACATACGGATATATGGATTCTCGTCAAAACTGTTTTCCATTACCACCGATATTGGAATATATGCAAGCCCGACTCTGATTTAATTAAAGAAACGTATTTTTAAACGTGATCCCAATGAGGATCGGGGCTTCTCTTGATTATGATTGACGCGAGCCGAGGTAGCAATTAAAAGTTTACTTTAAATACGTCGATGTGATTTCCGGCTGATATAACGTACATGGTATTTTTGCATAACTCGCGTGAAACTCGCGTACGAGTAACTTGTCGCTCGTGTTTTCAACTAATTTTACAACGTCGCCCAGTGGCCAATTTAAACGTCGTTCAGATGGGATGCTTGGCTACTCACACCGTGCTTCCAAGTAATATCTATCGATTTCAAGTGGAACACGTTCATCGACGAGTGCTCGAGCACGAGCGAACCAGCCAAGAAAACAACGAAAAAGAGGACGATTCTTCGGTTACAGAAGTAAGACAAGAAAGAAAAGAAACGAATTGAGCGAAGAAGAATTCGGAGGAGAGAAAGAGGCCGACGGCAAACATCAGCGGCGCGATGAATTAGCAAGAAGTAACAGCACCACCAGCACCAGCAGCAGCTTTTGGGGTCCTGTTTTTACACGTGGCTTTATTTTCACGGCTATTTTTAGGCCGCTTGATATTTTCGGATACGCATAACGCGTTGGCTATTTTTAAAGTATAAGCGCGCCGTCTCGGCGTGCGAAATTTCTTGTTCTTCTTTTGCCCAGACTCTAATAACTTCCCTCTGTATGTGTACGTTTGTAAAATCGTGGGAGCGAAAAAACGCGACTTAATGGTTGTTCACGGGTCAGTTGCCTCTATCCAAGGAGAACGCGGTAAAACGTTGCTTTTTCAAACGACAAGACGCCCAACGGTTGTCACTTTGGACAAACGCTCGTCTATCTTGATCTCGACGACCGTACACTCGCACCTTGCGATTGGGTTCCGCGTAAGGTCCTCGAACAGAGTTGTTGACTGTTCGATACGCAAACATCGTGTGAAATCGATCTCGAAAGAAGCAGCATTTAATATAATTCGCTATTACTCTTTTGTAAGTAGGACGACGACTACTCCTGCGTGCGAAACTGGAGCGCGTGGGTGAGCGACGACCTCGTGCAAAGCGTTAGGAATAATAAGAGTTATTCGCGGAGTGCTAAAGGGAAGCAAAAGAAAAAAATGAAAAAAAAAACGGAAAAAAGAACGAAAGAAAGATAGGAGCCTTTTTATCGTTATTTTCTTTTTAAGGACCTTGATTTTTTTAGTAGTCTGGTTACTTATTCTTCGACTAACTTGAGGCTCTTTTGTTGGCGGTTATAAAAAGGGATGGCGAACGAAGAGAGGGGGATTCGGCTATATTTGCGCGTTCGCTTTTTATAGAATTTCGAGAGATGGCATATTCGATGGTTTGTGAAGGGAGAAAGAGAGAAAGAGAGAGAGAGAGAGAGAGAGCCAGAGTTCTGTTGAAACTTCGAATAAAAGGCATTTGTTAACGTGAGAATCGAGCTAGCGTTTGCAATAACAGGTATTTGACGAATATCTTGATAAACGTCAAGCGTTTGAAGTTCATAATATTTGACGGCGAATTCTGAAAACGCGTAATTAATTGGATTACTTGGATGTTGTTTCCGCCAAAGGTCTTCTCGATTGGTCTGTGGTTTTGAAGAAGTACTTTGTTTGCGCAAGCTCGAACGTTCGAAAGCAATCGTGAAAGCAATTAGTCGTTTTTAGGACTACACTCATATCGATTGTAGACGGACAATTGGTCAGTGGTAAAAAGTCGATAGAACGTATAACTTGGAACAATTTTCACGAACGATCCTTTCATCCGTTGACTATCGACTAAATAAATAATCGCATAGCTCCTTTAACGCGCGTACGTGCACACGTGTCGAGACACGGGAAAAACGGTAAACGGTAATAAATCAAGTCTGCTGCTACAACTATGCGACGAGCTAACTATATAACGTCGCACGCCCGTGTCGGCGCTAATGTATTTTCGGCGGCCCACTTGTCGGCTTTGCACTGGCCCGGTTCTCACATACATCTCTCTCTCTCTCTTCCTCTCTCTCTCTCTCTTGCTTGTTCGTAAGCGAATTTTTTATTTAAAAAAAAACCATTCAATTGTGAAAGACTGCACGCATCTTCGGAAAAGTCAATCAATTAAAAGGCTTTGATAGCTACGCGATGAATATCGTATACGAAACTCTCGACCGATTGCAATGAATATCGTACTTTATTTTTTATTTTACCGAGCACTCAATCGAATGATAATTGCTATATTTTTCTTATAAACTGGTGAATACATTATTCATCGTCGGTTACACCAAGCAATAAAAGCTTTTCATTTGATAGCCATTGTAAAACGCTATATGCACAAACTATACCCATATAGAGTAGTATACGACTGAAACGGTGTATTGTTCCGTTCGTTGTCGCGCGACGAAAACAAACATCTACCGCATACGTTTATAAAGTATATTTCGTTTGTAGCAATATCGGTAACTAAGGGTACGTTACTCTTGTTTCCATTGCAACACGCGAGACTCGCGAAACAAAGAGAAGAACGCTCTCTATTTGAAATTATAAAAGAGCGAGGCGAGCGTCTATTCCCAGACTTCTATTCCAGGACATTGAAAGCATATGTGGCTCGTTCACTCTTCGAGTCGCAATGAAATACGACGCACAGCGTCACATATGCGAATCAAGATGTGAATTTGATGGATATACGTATATTTTTTCATCCTATTTAAATCGTCACAGTTTGAACAATCGCTTTACTATGCGATTTAACGGAAAATTACCAAGTTTGAGTATTGTTATCGATATCGACTTGGACATTGGCTTGGAAACGTTAAAGACCGGAACTGCATTTTTCTTTTACGATTGTTATCTTATAACTAAATGGATGTTTATACACAAGCATCGTGACATTCGTAAACTTTTCAACGTCTTTATTTTTGACGAGTATCCATAACAGTATGCTCAACGAAATATTCGCGAAAAATTATTTTATAGCACCGTCCGACCTAAATCCGCAACCGGGTCACGCACGTGCGCGACTGTACTTTTTCGATATAAAATTAGATTTTTGTCTAGTACTTTTCGCTTCCACGGTGTTATCCGACAGCAATTTGAAACAAATGCAAATAGTTCCAAAATTTCTTAACGACAACAAACGACATTCAAAATCGCTAACAAATTTAGCTCGTCCAGTCAACAAAAAGACAAGGGCAAATTATATTCCTTTGCGTATCTCGCAGGGGAAACAAACAAATCTCGCTCGACTAGTTCGTTCGCGTTAACTGTTGTTGCTCTTGATTTGTTTCGCGACGCTTACTATCTCTTTCGCTCGAGATTATTAAGCGCATGCGCGCGTATACATCGAGAAAGCAGTATACGCGACGATCGATTGTCCAATTTAAACAATTTTTTCACGATTTCTTTTTGGATCTTTTTCCTAGGCTCCAAGCCGAACGCGTTAACGCGCCACTCTTTTAATAAGCTCTGCGCGCACGGCTTTTGCTAAGTCAATAACTCGTTGCACAAAGGACTACGTTCCCGTCCAGAAATTCGTTGTCGATTAATCACTTTTTAATCACGTGGGGTTTTCGCGTGTTTTTCGTCGCTAGCTCAAACTCAGGTGCACAAATTAATCCGGTGGACACCTCTTTCGATGGCAATCAAGGACAATTAATCGTTTGCCTTCCTGCATTCAACGTATACGTTTCGTATATCGATTTGCACGCTCGATAGATCAGTCTCTAATATCAAGACTGCGAGAAGTGGTCAAATGGCAGTGGAAACCGTTTTTTTTTTATCAAGCAAGGATCATTACGGAGAACGAAGACGAAACAATCAAGCCCGTCCTCGCGAATATCGAAAAATTCCCAAGGCATTGAGAAACTATCAGCGACGTTGGTCTGGTCAAAGGAGAGATCGAACGATGGATGGAATAAGGATGATCTTTGTCTTGGCGAACATTCTTAATTTTGCGCAGGCATTATTCGTCCTCTTTGAAAACAACCGACCCTTTTATTTGGTATTTATTCGCATCGAATCACTAAACAGCACCTGTGGCCTGCACTCGAAGCGCTACAGAAGGGCGTATCCCTTTCGAGTGACTCTATTATCAACGTATCGATCGATACATTTTTCGACCGATATTGAATCCAATTGAAAGGATATTGGAATAAAAGTTAAATAATGTAAACAGGCGTATAAGGCCAAGACTATCCATCTCGAAATTGTCAGCACTCAAAGCAACAGGTGAGTAAAACGAAAAAAAGCTAACTAACTGCAAAACCGCCCGTTTAAAAAGAAAAAGGAAGAAAGAAAGAACGAAAGACCAAGTCTATCACGTCTATGGATACCTCAACGGAGTAAGAAAATTATATACAAAACGTACAAAAAAGAAAAGTAGGTCACTTGGCTGAAAAAAAAAATAAAAAAAACGATATATAAAGCGAGAGCAGTGAGAAATTTACATAGACGACGCGCACTGCAGATCTTACCGAAAATACGAAAATAGATCGTATTATACGTACACGCACTTTACGCGTGCGCGGATGAGACGCGAAAAAAATAAAGATTATATTTAAATACGTATGTATGTATTTAGATATAAAATGGGGCTACGGCACGACTTTGACACATCTCATCGTACAACACAACACACAATTGCGCGCATCGCAAGCGTGTATACGTATGCTATCTATTTTTAGAACGGAGCCTTTTGGTATAGAGTGGGCGAGAGAACGAGAGAAAGGGAGAGAGAGAGAGAGAGAGAGAGAGAGAGAGGGTTGGGCGGTGGCTGTGCGTCTATAAATAGACGGGCTCGCAACCCTCAAGCTCGTACTATACGCTTTATGCTCTTTCCCGGGGGCTGACCTTTTCTTTCGAGAAGGGATGGGAGGGGGAGGTAGCGCGGCGATTTCCCGATGATTTCGTTGCTATTGTTATTGTTGTTGTTTATTCCGAAAATAGATAGGAACAACTGTTGGTAAACAAGGGGGAAAAGCGGATTAATCAATGACGTCGACATTGGATGAAAGTTTCGTTTTGCGCGCGCGCGCAACTTCAGTCTTGCTTCGTCGACAATTGTTGAGCGATTTAGCGCAAACATTCGCACAGGCATGTACGTAAGCGTGTGTGTGCGCTCAGAATCTATAACTTGTACGCCGAATGCTATAAGATTTGGCGAAATGTTACTACTCGTGACATATGATTCTCGTTATCGATTGAAACTCGCCATAAGTTTTCTTAGTGCTATTCTTTATACGGATTGTCAAGATAATTAGTGAAACAAATACTGCAATCTTTTCAGATCTTGCATTTTTCGTTATTCTCCGTGATTTTGTACGAGTACTCGTTCGGAGACAGAGCCCCGTTTGAACGAATATTTGATACGTCGAATAAAAGTTTTCGCAAGCTCTTGTTTCACGAGTTTGAAGTACAAAAGTAACGCTTTATCGAAACTTATCGTGCACTTGGAATAGAATATCGAATCCGAATGGACAAAATTGGATAGAATATGAAAACGGCTTAGAAACTCGATCGTATAGTTTCGAGATTGCGAACGAACTCGACGCTAAGTATTCGTCAATTTTACGGAATATTAAATAACTTTGAGGAGAGAGGGAGGCTAGCTAAATTCAGTTCGTAACTTACGGCTATTAAATTTAAATTGGCATCTTTCGTGGCTCTTCGCCGCGAGAAGAAAAGAAAACGTTTCTTTTGGTCCAATATAGTCGACGTACGCTATACAGACGCGGTGCAATCGAATAGTAGAGTATGAAACACGCTATATCTACTCAGCCACCCGCGCGGGCGCGCGCGCGCATAGCGCAACGAAATTAGCACGGCCAACACACAATGCAGCGCCCCGCAAAAGTTGAAAATAGATTTTGGCGTTCGACCAAAGTACAACCGACTCGAATAGAATCTACGTGCTATATCGATGCCTTTCCGTCTTTCTCTCCTCTCTTTCGACTTGTCATAATTTTCTTTGACGAATGATCGACGCTACAATGTTTGCCAAGATACTCGATTCGACGAGTTATCTTCAACAAAGATATATTACGATAAAACGCTTTACGCGCGATATTTTGTCGTTGTTCTATCAGCGCATACTCGCTATACACGCTTGTAATATATCCGAAACCGTTGGAATTCGGAACGAAACTTGTACGTCGCGTGAAAAATTAACGCAATTACTTTCGTCGTTTGTAGAAAATAACGCAGCCGACTTGATAATTAGGCGAGAAAAAAACAGTCCTTAAACAACGAACCAATTAATCCGGTCTTTTTATCGCTTTCTCCCGCGCTATAAACTCTCGTGTACTCTTTTATACTCTGTACGTTAACTCTCCTAGGCACGTGCGCTCTATAGCTTTGTCCATTTATCTCGAGAGGCTTTTGTGTGTCATCGCAATTTCTCGCGTCCACTTTACTCGCGCATTTTCCTATACGTGGATCTGTCCGTCAAATCGATTCGCCAATCGTGACGGAGAGCAAGTGGAGACAAAGAGAGAGAGAGAGAGAGAGAGAGAGAGAGAGAGAGAGAGAGGCCAATCGTATACATCGATAGCACTCCTTCCATGTACATACGATCCGTGATACGATCCCAACACTAGTGTACAAGTATACAACGCCAACGCATAACTAGAGCATACACATCCACTAAGCTCGTAAATTTGTCTCGTCGAAACGACGAGCACGAACAAAGAAACGTCTATTTCTGGAGATTTTCTTGTTTTATTACCTACGTGTACGCACACGCATACTCCTTTTTCCTACTTACATCATCGGTCACTTACGCACTTAGAGACACCGTATACGCGATTGGACACACATAAACAAAGAGTAAAATATAGGTGCATCGGTGGTCGTGCGGATTTTCCACGCGGTTAACGCGTACAAAAATAGCGCGCCCGTTTTTGGTTGTATAAAACACACAAAGAGGCCACCACGCGATCCGAAAATAGAGTCTCAACCTATGATGCAGCAGAGAGAGCGAAAGAGAGAAAAGATGATTCTCCGCAGTGACGGCAAACGAGAATAGCCAGAGAGTTGCCGAAAATAACTCCGCGAGAAGTTGTGTGTGTGTGTGTGTGTACGCGTTGCGGTATAATAGCGAGGGAGCGCAAGATTCGTTTTAATCGCGCGTGAATGCCGCAGTCCGCGTGACGACGTCTAGTATGTGGAGCGTGATATATAACTAGACGCGGCCGCGACTTCTATTGTTTCCTCTCCTTTCTTGCTTTCTTTCCTTCGTTTAAGCACATTTTCGCGAATTTATAGCTCTTTTGAACAATTGCCATGTGGATTATTTTCGTCTAACGCGATCCACGAGCAACGAATGTTGTTTATAGAGAACGTCGTGGGGGTGTTCGCGTACACTCGTGTAAACCCTCGCTATTGATTCGACAATAACGATACGAAATGACGAAAGGTGGACGAAACGCATCGACTAACGAACATCGACCAACTCGACGTTAAACGAATTGGGGAAAAAAGAAGGTCTGGACGATAAGTAAACTACGTTCACGTTACGCTGTGGACGTACGATCTGTAGGACGTAAACAACGCGAATGCGTTATACACAACGATAAGGTGTATCTATTACGAAACGACGTCGAATCACGTCCGTTAGTTTTGTAATATCGAAATAAAAGACAAACAGACGCGTAACGTTCAAGGTATTAGAGTAGATGAAGCCGTGTTGCGATCAAACTGACAATCAAAGATACGCGGAGCGTGCATCGACACTTGTACTCGTCAGAGGTATCCGTAAAAAGAAAGCACTACCGTCGTTGCGCAAGTAATTGGCAATTGACGACAAATTAAAGAAACTTGCGCACTCCGATATTCAAAGCTAGAACGTTAAAGTAATTGCAAATCAAAGCGTGTAAGCAACGGGGCAGGATCGAAACAAAAAGTCCATCCAATAAATGGTTACTCGATGTTTAGCGAGATGACGGCGCAGTGCAACTCGACAACGAGATCTTCGATCGATTATTATCGAGACAAGATTAAACAACGCAGAGGTTAGGTAACAAAAACAAAAAAGTTATTAATTTGTCGATAATGATCTTTGATCTCTTAACGACTACACGTCCAAGAACCTTTGATTAAACTTTCGATTGTTTCAAGTTACGCATGGTCGACGATTAACGTATCAAGTTATGAATAATTTGCGTGGTTATTGACGAACGCACGATTCCCGATAAGCGTTATTTATAGCCAATGATCGTTAAGTGAGCCATAAATATTTACAAGCACATAGCTCTATCGCGTATTAATTTTGTAATGTTTGCAAATTCACAATTACCTCGGTCTCTACAAATAAATTCATTTGATCGATACAACAGTCCAGCTTTACGAGGTTGCCCTCGCAAGAAACAATCGAAGAGAAAGGGATAACGTGCTCGATCGATCACGTCGGTCGTCCAGCTGTGCGTGCTATCGTCCAATAAAAATCAACGCAGCCAAAGGCATAATCGAATTTCAAGTTGTAATTTTAGTTGAAGGTTCGAGACGTCGTCGATTGCTTAATCGTTATATATGTACGTGGCATCTCGCATTTAGCAGTACTCGGATGAATTTGCCGTTGCTCGAGCTCCTAAATTACCGCTTATATATTCTGCTTTTTGTTTGGAAGCTACAAAGCCGCGGACAAAGTACATTAATTTCTAGTCAAAGATCAAGCTCGTTAGTCACGTTCAAAACGAACACTGTCATCGTGCATTACTGAGTCAGAACAGAGAGAGAACAATTTACGACTGTGAAAAGTCGTCACGAAAAAAAAAGAACAATTAGCATAATTGTCGCACGGGAGAAATCTAACAAAACCAAACGACGACAAACGCGTATTACGTACTAAACGATCGGGAAGGTAGGTCGCGTGTGCGCAGTTGTGATTCGTTAAGTTTGCGCGAGACCTTGACCTTCTCTCCCCCACCTTCTCACTCGTACGTAGCGGAGCTGCGTGATTTGGTCGCTGGACAACCCATAGCTTTTACGTCCGTCGCTCGCGTGGAACCGCGTGGAAAACACGATAAATTTCGAAAGGGGAAGGGGTAGAGAATAAAATAGTACGCTCGTACCAGTAAACGAAGGTCGATCGGTTTATCAAATCTTTATCCTGATTTCTTTAGACATCGTCAAGGGGGGCTTGAGGTTACCAGATAGATTTTTTACCAATTTACCGTCTTGTTGTCCGAGTCAATGTTTAGCTGTTGGTATATCAAGGTCAACGAAGCGTTATCGATTCCTATTGATTGCGCGCTAATGCTTTATTTCTACTTGTTCGTTTTTTTTTTTGTAGGAGGAGCTGGTTATGGAATAAAGATAAGTCGTATGCGCACGTTGCGTGGCTGCTTCAAGAATTTTGTACAAAAACCGATCGAAGCTCACGGTAGCGAGGGCTCGACCTTCAATCTCGAAAACGCATCGCTCTACTGTCCAATACGTTTATTAGGCGGGTTTCAAACAAAATCCTCGAAAAAAAAAACGCTCTATTTGAGAAAACGACATTTGTGGATCTAATTTTAAAACGCCGCAGTTCCGTTGTATCCAAAATAAACGCAAGAGAAAAAAGTGTAGCCAAACAAAGACGCGAAGGTCGTCGGTGTCAAAACACATTAATTGATTCAACAAATAATCCAAAAATACCGATATAACAATTAGCCTGAAATTTGAACGTGTCTCAAAGCATTCGAGTGTTTATCTCTCTTAGTTAAACTTGATCGTTTAATTTCCAAAGCCTGCTGCGTACGTAAACTTTCCAAAGCAATTCACCGGTAGATATAATCGAGAAACTTTAGTATCCTCGCGAGGATAGGAAAAAAAAGCTTTCTTTCGCGTATATCCACCCTCTAATATTGACTCGGAGTAACAAGTGTCTCGCTTTTGTTATTTCTTTTTCTTTTTCGTACACGCACACACGTTTGCCAAGGGAAGTTGCGCCAAGCCCGAGAGAGCGAGAGGGGGAGGTAGATGTATAAATAGAATCGGTCAATGCTGCTATGGGAACACTCGCTCACGGCCCTGACGGCCTCCCCCCTTCCTTTCTTTCTCTCTTGTTCGCATCGGGCGCAACTTCTATATATTGCTGCTTCTTCAAAAGTGATTTATTCGATGACTTTTTGCCGACTATATTTGCTCGCTCGTTAACCATTTACTTTCTCGTTCTCTCTTGTTACCGATAAGACGACTTTTTTGCCACCTGCTTGTATCCAAAATATTTGTTACGCTAAATCACGAGTGCGCGCGCGTGATTTATGATTCAACAGAGAGTATACGTTGTTCCAAAATTGATAAAGTCTTTTATTATTTAGGTTACATTCTACGGAAACTAGACCAGTACAAACAGTAGCGCGATCGTGTTTTAAAACGAGGGGAGAGAGAAAGCAAGCTACAGGGAAGAAACATCCCTGCCGTTAAGTTTTTCACGCGTGGAAAACCCAACGAAGAGTTTTCTGCTTGCGTGCAAAAAAAAAACGAAATTCGAGACAGTTTTTATCGTCGAGCAAATGCAAAATGCAAACGATAATAACGATGACGATAATAATAATAGTAACAAAATATGAAGAAAAACAGAGAATGCGACACTGACTCGTGACCATTAACGAGAGAAACGAGTGTCGGAAGTGCTCGTAAAAATCATCCCTTGAACGTGGCACAATTACTGCTAACGAGATACAACTGTCGATTTATTTCTCTCTCTCCCTTTCGTTCTATACTTTACTTGTACGACGTGATACAAATGCTTACTTAAGAAAACATCGTTTAGGTCGTTTGTTTGGATTTTCTCGAAAGACAAACGAGCAAAATAATTCCTTGTTCTTTTGGTCTGTTTGACAACTTTCTTTTCCACAACACTATGTATCATCGTCAAGTTTCCATTTTTTTTGCCAATTATTCGTAATACAATCAAACGGACTAAATTTATTTGGCAAAATCATCGTGAATTTCCACCGTCTAAAAATCTTTATATATTCGTCATTTCAACACGTCATAAGGAACAAAGTTGTATTACGACCGATTTTTTGCGCAACCCTCGAGACGTTTTCTATTATATACGGGTCGATCATCGCCCACCGCCAACGGTGTCCACGTGCTTTACTATACGTATACGTGTACACAAAGGTATTCCCTCGCTAGCGTTCTCGCCTACAACACCCCCTCCCCCCTCCCCCCGCCGTCAAAGCTAGCGAAGGCCAAACCACAGACTTCATCGATCGTCGCGTATACGTTACTTTCTTGTACTTTGTGTGAATGTGTTACCTCTAATTTATATATTTCGTTGTGTACACTATGCTGTTGTAGCATGATACCGAACGTTTAAACATTGTTAAAAGCGTGCGAAACGTTCCTTGTTTAGTTTTATTTACGTTCAAAAAAATAATTAACGTAACGGAAGTCTTCAAAGTCTACTTTTATTACGATAGAAGTAACAAATAAACACGTCAATTTGCTTCAGATTCTCGTTTTGACTTTGCAAGAAGACAGAGTCAAAGATTTTTTTTTCCCGTGGAAGAGAGGCGAAAAAAAACGGGAATAAAAAAAATGATTTACGATGAAAAGAAGCCACGTGTACACGTAAAGCCAACCCTCCAGCGACCAAAATAACCACCTGCTTCGTGCTTTTCCTTGAGACGTTAGTTCTCGTGCGCTTTCTTATAAACTTGTATTCTAGTTATACTCTATATATATTACATTACAAAATTGTGCGTGTGCGTCTCTCTCTCTCTCTCTCTCTCTCTCTCTCGCTTGCTCTTGTGTTAGATTTCCCAAGAAGCTTTAATTGAGCGCCGGTTATAGAAAATAAAAATACGAGCAAGCAGACGTTACGCAAACAGTGAAAAAACACAGTTGCAGCATCTCGGCTGTTTATTCAAAATGAATACTATCCACGAACAATGGTCTAACCGATAACAGAGCTGATTCGCGCGAAAAAGAAAAGACAAAGCCACGTGCGTCAACTGGTAAGCAGACGAGCATACACCGACGGTGATATTTCCCTTGCTGAAAGTGTCGTGCGTGTGCGTTACGCGCGGAAAAAAAGTGAGACGACAAGCTTTGGCTGACAGCCAAAACGTGCACACGTACACATACACGTGGTCAACAGGTGTTCTTCCGTGAGAATCACGGATTTTCAGCACTCCATTATCGCAGCAGCCGACTTGTACGTTTGCTTACCGCTGAAGCTAATTGTTAGTAGCGCGCGTGAGTGGAATTCGAATTATTCACAAACTTTCCGTCACGTTTTAGGATCGACTTAAATAAAGCGAGGTGCCAATTGTTCTTTTTGTTCGCGAACGTTGCTTCGCGAGTAGAACTGAATTAAGAGTGTATATTTTAAATTGTCGCAAAAGTTGTCTATGAGTCAGTTGAAAAACGTGTTTGTTCTTGTGCATAAAGTATCTACATACCTTACGTAAAGTCATCACTTTGATAGTATTCAAATAAGAAACAAAATAATTGTGTCATACTATTGCCGAAAAATTGTTTTTTTTTTACTGCACTCGAAGTGATATTCGAAGTCGTTTGTTCTTCCGACGCCACACGTCTAATCATTCTAAATTCCGAATATCCATCGTACGTTTAACTAATTATGAGTTTGCATTCGCGTACAAGCGGCTATATCTCGTGATCTTTGATCGATACTGTTTTTTGTTCATTTTTTAAAGCTGCTATTTTTACAAACAAACGACAAAATTATTATTATTGAGAAACGCAGTAAAAAAATACAATTACACGTAAAATACCATTGAAACAAAATAAAATCAATACGAACAATAAAAATTATGTATACGTAAAGGAACTACAATACCGATGACCCCTGTGTATATAAGTATATACAATTATGCGGTATACACATGACGCTGACAACAGTTTAGCCTCACAAGCAGAAACTTTGCTATACTCGGCTAAGTTCGTGTATGTAGTCACGTAGTCACATCGAAATTGTCGATGCATTACATTAACGCGATAAACCCAACTAAATATTAGCATCGACGTTGATAAGAACGATTTAGGCAACAACACTAACGCCGACGCTTGTACTATATTTATCGAGGAAGGGTAGAGAGAGAGAGAGGGGGGGGGGGTGAAAAAACAATATTACATCAACATTATAATAATATCCTCGCTATAAAAAAAAATACAAACGATAGCGTTTGACCTTGTTAGACGTGTTGGGGGATGCGGCAGACAGCGCTAGAGCAAGCTTATCCCGTCCAATCGTCAATTGACTTTTGTAATTAGACAGTTTGTCGAAGGTGAAAGAGGGGTGAATTTTTTACAAAACCTATGGATAATCGAATAACGTTACCACAAAAATTCCGTTATCTTACTGTGTAAGAGCTACACGTGTAGTCGGTAAACTTGTCGGCTACTTCGTGTATGTATACTCGTTAGCGATTTGCGACCGCAACCTTTGATTTAAAGCAACGTTAAACTAAGGTTCGGACTTTTATATCCAAGTCAAAACAAATATTAAATGATTATCCCTCGTCATAACACGATGTTACAACATACAATAAAGCAATTCTACCGTAAGTTTTGAGCGACCCTTTCAAAACGTTCCATATTTAACTCAACAAAGCCGACAATTATAGCTGTCTAAGAGGACCTTGTACTTTGCAAAATGAACGAGACAGGGGAAAAAAGAAGGGAGGATCACTTGTGCGTAATAATTGTTTTTACACGGCTCGAGTTCAAAATAGCTCGCTCGTTACGAAAATAACTATAGAACAAATAAAAGAGGCGGAGAGTTTATAAAAAATACGAAAGGTTGCGTTTGATTGTTCTTTTTATAATACCTACTCCAAACTTGGATGTAGGTCCATTGGCTTGCACGGTCAATTGAGGTAAAACTCATGGTTATCGCGTTACTAAAAAAAAAAAATAATAAAAGAAAAGTTGCAACAATAGTAGAGTATAACGACGCAATATTAAAAGGTTTAAAATAGCCAGCAAGTCTCGTGAAAAACATCCGAAAATATACATTCGACGCGTTTTTAGAAGTTCATTCATTCTCTGTATCGTTCGGGCGTGCACGTGCGTGCGAGTTACGAAATTCGCGTCGACTTCCTATACTCGCAATGTACGCTAAACGCCTAATTAAGCAGTTGAAAAATAAAAGACACTTCCGCGATGCGTTACAATCGTTTACAAATGCGCAAACGCTAACTGCTTCTTTTATATTTCCTTTTTTTAAGTTTGACTTGCTAAGTGGTTTTTAAAATAGACAACGACGTACTTTAAACCTTTTGCCGTGTCTAGAGTAAGTTGTTCGTATAGCTAACGATAGTAGCTTTATTAATATCGCACAAGTAGTGTGATAGATGTTCATGTACAACCCCGGAGTAGTTGTAGTCGATGATTTTTTCGTTTACTTTTTGATTTTCAGCGGAATGAGATCGCATTTTAAACGAAAGGAAAGCATGACTCGCGATAAATTTGACGACGCTTCATCCGAAACTATTCCGATATATCAGTTTTTTCGTATGACTCGGCGAAAAATCAGCTAACAAGTTCTGTTTATACAAAATAATTGCAGTGTCTAAGCATGCAAAAGCCACGAGCGTCGTGCTATAAATGGATATTACGAAAGAACGTTCCAGACCTCCTTTTCAAACGCAGCTATATTTTTGTATGTTTTTATTCCAACTTTTTTTTTTGTTTCATTCGTTCCAGCAAGCCGAGCAATACGTTCAAAGTTGTACTTTTTTTCTTCCTTTTCTCCTTCTTCTTCTTATTCCTTCTTTTCGCATTCTTGTGTAATGTCATAAATCATTTATTACATAGTCTATCTTAAAGATTTTCTCGAAGTTGAGCTATTTGACTTGAGCGTACATGCGTTGTTTGTATTTGAGTTACGTAACGAGGCAATTAATTTTACGACGAGCTGACTTGCAGCTAAAGATGATACTGCATAAATATTGAACGTTTATGTATACTTAAAAAATTTACGCGTTTAAACAAATGAAAATTCTCGGTTTTTTTTTAAGTCCGCGGAAACTCTAACGTTTGCCGTCATTTTATAAAAGTTGTTTATCGTTACAAGACACAATATCTCGATCTTTGTTCGGTCAATTAATTATGCGTCTCGTGTTAAACTAAATCTCATCGAACGTGATTACTTCAGCGGTATTGTGGCTCTTATCGTTGTTGACGATCGATGTCATCACTCGTCAAACCCACTTGACTTGGATCTAAATCGTCCGTACGCTACGTAGATTGATTTTTGTTTTTATCGTAAAAAATACACACAGTCGTCTAAATCAACGAACGAATAACGAGAAAAAGTTACGCGTTCTTTCTGCGTATCATTTCAATTTCAATTTCTCGATGAAACGAAAAGAAATGTCAATCGACAGCTGCCACATGATTAGGTTTGGTCGATTCAAGGATGCGAACAATGCATGCACACGCGAGCGAGAAATCGGACGACGTAGCGCGTTATCGACGGGGGGTCTCTCGTTCGATAAGCTTATTTATAGACCTTTTGCGAAAAGAGCAAGATCTATCGCAGAGTACAACATATGGTGCTCGAGCGCGAGAAGCTATAGAATGCCTTTCTCTCTCTCTCTCTCTCTCTCTCTCTCTCGTGCCATTGTTCGACGCTTTGCTACGGTTTCTTTTGTTTTAAATATAAAATCTAATAAAAAACACTCGCAATTTAAAGAATGTCACGCGAAAACTTACAAGTAATATCTTTTTTTATTTATATTTTTATCGCAAAATTCCTCGTGTAATAGTCTACTCCGCGAATCAGAGCATTACAAAGATATTAGTCATCGAAACTTTTTGAGAAATATAAACACGAACTTACTATTTACTTGGAACAAGAATAATTGACTAAGCGATTCGGTGCGCTCACCTTTCACTGAAAATAAACGTTCAATTAAAGGTCTCCTCTTTAGTCATCGCAATGTGGGTTCGATGCTTGTAAAGCCGAGATGGACAGTTGTTTGTACGCATTTGCGAAAAAAAATGAGTAAAAAATAAAACAACAAACGATAAAACTACGACTAGCATCAGCGATCAAAAAACAGGAAAAAAAAAGGGAAAATAAAGTCGCATATAACCAGGCTGTCGTGTTCCTTCGTCCGCTATTAAAACGACTTTAAATAATTCTAACGCTATTAATGAAAATTGACGCGAATCTAATTTATAAGACGATATTATAACAATAATACGACGCAGCCCATCCCATTTGGTTGATGTTATTTCTGGATTTAGTAGAATAGAATATGAGACACATGAATTAACGAACGCCATTAACTTGACTATAATTAGAAATTGATAGGTTGACTCTAATAAATAAGCGATTGTATTTGTAATTAGGCCCATTTATGAAATAATGAATAGTGCTGAGACCACGCTTCTACCGACGGGGGAAAAACTCCAGATCTTGTATCATCGCAGAGTTATACCTCTGATTTCGAGAGCATTAGAATGTTAAATAAGTATTATTCGTAATTCATGAGCTAATCCTATGCGAGACTATTTTTAGAAGCACTCAATGCAATGAGAGCACGAGCACGGAACCTCTTGGAGACACAATCGAGATCGCATATAGTAGCTAACCATGCGTCGCTGTAATTTTTTTTTTCAAATAAGATATACACTTGCTCGCAAATGAGCTTGTTCAAAACAACTTTACTCAGCTCAAAATACAGCGTTAATTGGCTTGAAACTTGGGATCGATAATATAGGTATTTTTAGTAACCGTTGTAACGGCAACATCCTTTTGAAAATTTACCGTTATGACGAGTTTATTATCGCGAGTATTTTTAGCTAAAGTAACCAATTCTTCGATTGAATTGCACTTCGTTATCGTCGTTTTTTAATCATAAGCATAGCGTGCATAGACGCAAAAAGTACGTGGCCGAGTTTCCAGTTCTATACGTACAATTTTTACGATAGAAAGAAAATTTAATGGTTTTTTACGTTTTAAAATTGATGAAAAAAGAAGACAAAAGCATATTTACAACGCAAATCAAAATGGCTGTACTAATTGATATTCCGACTCAAAGTCGTCTTCGATAAACACCACACACCGAATGTACATTAAAACGAATAGATATTTTTAGCAAATAGTCTTATCTGTTCAAGTTTTAACATTTTTTTTTATTTTAAAGCATCAAATACAAGCAAAGCTATCGCTTTTTTCACGTGCGCTAACGTAAAGGAAATGGCTGTTTGAAAGATTACACAAAAAATAATAATAAAATTCAAGCTAACGAATGATATTTCAAAGAGAGTTTTACCAATCGTGATGCAAAATACCCGTGTTTGCGATCGAGGATTTCGTAGTAGAATCGCAACGCGTCGAGTCAGCCGTCAAGCGCGAGTCAGGGATAGATGCATAGTCGTCGTAAGCGTGTAAATTTGTGCGCATGCATAATGCCGAGTATAACCAAGTGGGTTTATTTATAATCTCGCGGAAATGTGCGCTCTACTCGTTCTCTCTCTCTCTCTCTCTCTACTTCCCTCTGTCGAGTTTATTGTTAAAATGTTGCGTAAGCGATTATTACGCAATGATCCTTTTTTTTCTTTTCAAACTCGGCGTCGAATACCAACGATAGCGAGGGTGGTAAACTTAATGGCTTCGAAAGTTGTTGATTGTTATGCGAGGTTGATTAATCGATTGCGTGATTAGTTGCGTGCGTTGGTACGTATAAATTATGATTGTTCAGGAGAAAAGTTATTCAACGATGTTGTAATTTTTCTCGATCGTAATCATAATTTTTGTTACCAAGTTAATCCCGATTCGTTACGTAAATAAACAAGTTGAAGATCGTAACAAATTTGAAGTTATCAAACCAAACATGTAAGTATGATTCTACGTCATGTTTTTACTCTCTCAAGGTTTGGAATGAAAACACACACGCACGTATAATCTTCAAGAGTTTTATTTTCGGAAGAACGAACGGCTACGGTAAAAAGAACTTTTTTGATTTCAACGTATCAATCGCATTGACGAGCGAGCAATAATAAGGAAGGCTAACGATTAAATTCGCGAGGTAATAGTACTATAGACATTTCGACTGACGAACTATCTCGACAAGCTCACGTGTCACTAAAAATTCCACTAGATCGCTGTTGACACACCTAAAGATCTTATTAGCAGGTCAACGGACGCGGGGATTGTTGTCCTTGAAGAAAAATAAACTCTAATTTAACGTTCGAAAGTGTCTTGGGATTAGGAATACCTAGCTATTTTTCAAATTCTATTTTTAACCGTACTTCTCGAAAAAAGTGGAATTTACACGGCCTTTTGCTCGTTATTAAAAATTGATACGTTTAGTGCAAAGTTAAAAATAGAAGCGAAAATGACGAACTAGCAGAGAAAATAGCACAAGCTGTAAGTAGTTAGAGAGAGAGAGAGAGTGAAAGAGGAAAAAACAGAGCAGAGATGCAAGTTGAAAAAGAGAGTTGAGAAATGCCTTGTGATTGCGACTAACTAGCTGTAAACTTTGCCAAATGGCATTATTCAAGTCTGACAAAATGACAGTGGACACGTAGAAAATCCTTGTCAAAGTCTGTGTCAAACTAGTGCTGACTGTCCTACTGATTTGATTGATTTTATGTATCAGCATTTGCGAAGAAAAGAGCCAATTAGCGTACTCCCGTAATGCGTACAATTCCAATTGGATCTGGAAATGAGACGTTGTTTTTTATTTACCTTGTCACTTCTTCCGACCTGATTACAAGAAGATGTCTAGACCTGATTAAAACGTATATTGTAATTGTTTGGTAATACATCGATAATACGAATCAAATTATACCACCGTCAAGTTTTATCCTCCTCGTTTTTCGCGAAAAAGCAAATAACGAACAAACGTTAGTTGATCTCGAACAAACAATTAAAATTGCAATTCGAACAAAAAGGTGGGTTGTCGTGATCGTCAAAGTATCGTCGTCCAATCGCATGCACGACGTACGGAAAAAAAGAAACATTATGGGAAAGGTTTGGTTGTTGGAGTATACATCGACGATTATTGGCCAATAAAAGAATAATTAGCTTTCTCGCTCGATCGTTTCGCAATCGGTGGCCTTGGCGTTATTTCTGCCAAGCGCTAAAAATAGGAAGCCGCGCTCTCGCGAACGCAAGCATCGAAGTCGAGGGAAGGAAAGATCCATCTAAAAGAATGGATAACAATACAAATCAAATCAAATCAAATAAAATAAGATGAAATAAAAGAGAAAGCTTTCGTTTGTCCTCGAAACCATTATCCGTTATCTTCTTGTTGTTCGAAAGAACGAGCGAGAGGAAGAAACGACTTTTTCATCGTGTTATAAAGTCGTTAACACGTGGAAAATACGAAATCATACATAGCAAATCTATTTTCGGTCGAGACGTTCCTTCGATGTATTTCCGACGTGACATAGGCTTACGCGTGCGTGCGTGTCGGATCTGTGTCTTCCTGCACCGGCGCTTAAACTTTATTACACCTGTATACTTATCCCGCGCGACAGATGTTGCTTTCCAACTTGCCCGTACGCTGCGGTTGGTATTTTTATTGTTTTTAACGCTGACGCGACAGCGCGATTCCGTTGATCACTGCACTCGAGTTTGTCTCCAGTTTGCTCCTCGTTTACACCGCTTCTATTATCAATCGTGCTAGCCTGGATTTTCCGAAAAGATGATTAATCGCCATTGGTCGCTCCCACCGTATCCTACCGATCGTAAGCTTTCAGTAAGATGATTCACGCGATAAATAAAGAAACAAGAGATATTTCCTTCTTTCGTTCCCAGTTGAGCTACCTCGCACGTGTACTCCCTGGTCCTTGTTGTGTCTTTAACGGATAAAACAAGTTCACGTCGTCGTCAAGAACATCGTTGGAACAACGCAACAACCCAACGAAAAATAAAACAGACGAATCAAAACTAATCGCAACGAAAGCCAATCGAAGCGTCCCGCATCTTAGAATGGATTACGCATCGAATAGTCAGCGGAAATACCACGACTGCTGTTTATAATAATAAACCGCAATAGCACGCCACTTTTGAACAACGACAGAAATGGTGACGAGCAAAAGGAAGAGTGTACCGGCCATCTGAAAATCCCGATCTTGTTCGAGATTTTCACGCGTACGACGTTTCATTGATACCCGTGCGCGTGCGTATTTCCGTTGTCGTTGTTGTTTATTTTTATTGACTAACAAACAGCCGAGTGTGCGTAATAGCGTTTATTCGACGACTCGTGCGCGACTAAGCTTGAACGGAGTGTACGTTACAAGTCAACGTAATATCCCCGTAGAACGTACTTATTTCGACTTTGTCGTCCGGTAACCGACGTCATGGATGTTTATTTTGACGCGCGCTTTCTCTTCTCTTCCCTCCCTCTGTCGCGTAAAGATTCGAAGTGGCGTTTGGTCGAGCGTAAATCCAATTGATTTCCGTTGCTTTGGAGAAGTCAACGTCACGTCAAAGTCGTCGCTGATGCAATACCATGTTTCATTCGCAATTTTCATTTCGTTACGTTACCTACTATTTCCAGTAGAACGACTGTACGTTGAATCAACCCGCGATCCGTCGCTCTTGTACTTGCAAAAATACCAAGAGAAAACGAAGAAATTTATCGAGCAATCGCACAAAGTAATAATTTGTATCTAAATTGCATTTCCGCATTGGCACGATTTAATCCCCTCGATAAAACCACGAAGATACGTCAAATATTTCTCACGATAAAAATCAAGATTGAGCGGTCGTACGTACGCTCAACGACGTTTTACGACGAGTATAATTCTGAATAGTCTCTCTTTCCTTCGAAGAGAAATCGAGATACGTACTACGTTGTTTGCGTCTACGAGTGTGTGTGTGTGTGTGTGTGTGTGTGTGTGCGCGCGCGTACGCGTGAAAGAAGCGTAAAATTCATCTCTCGTCGAGCAACAAACGTGCCTCTCCCGCGCTCACTTGCGTGCTTCCTTTCCGTTTTACGACGTACCGAACGCGCCAAAATCTCTCTTCATTCATGCGTGGATCTCTGCCAGATAAACTCTAATTTCGGACGATACGCTTGGACTGGGTCAAAACGACGTATATCAGCGTTATATACGTGATTCAATAGTGGGAATGAGAGATATATTACGTATGCATCGTGCAAATAAACAAACCAGCGTGAATCGTTTATAATACTACGACGAAGTCTAAGTCGCAGCCGACGAGCGACATACTCGACTGCTTTTACGATACGTTCAATGTCGTTTGCTTTATCCTTGCGATAAGAGCGATCGCAACCCAAGATCCTTATGAATCGTCGAGCGACATTGCTACTTTTGTTAAACAGGCGAACAACGAGGAGGACAGAAGCCGTAAGTTGCCGAGCAAAGGTGAAACAACACTTGGCAGATGTTCGCCTACGTATCGCCAAAAACACATCGTAGGGAGGTAAGGGCGTGAAAAGGCTCGCTCGATAAACATTGGGACAAGAATAGACAAAGACGCGCGAGTAATAAGAGAGTGATAAAGTGTAAACGGAAGAGCAGTCGACGCTCTGTGTGTACGTACGTGCGAGAGTTGGCCACGTAATTCATTCATATTATTATCCTGGCAATCGTGCAATTTTATTTTAGTTTTTCCCCGCTCGATTGTCCTCCCGTGCTCTCCGCTTCTTTTTCTTCTTGTTCATCTTTTTTTTTCTTTTCTCCACGCTTTCCGCCGATCGGGGAACGGTCAAATTTTACGACTGGCGCGACCTACCCGTGGACGTCTTTAAAAATGTTACAAACGGACGAATACATTTGGTATTTTGCTTTTTGTCTGGTTTGTTTCGTTTTGTTTTGTGTCTGAAGCGATACACGTGCCGTGACGCGGCGTGACGCGCCGCAAGTTTAACGCTCGAACGCGTCCGTGGGAAAATTGATCAAGTTTTTTCCTTGAGACATTCCTATTCTTAAACTTGCGTAGATCGATGAAATATTTATACGTGCGATTTCACTTGCTTCCTTCCATTTGTTTACGCCGATCAATATTTCACGACTGACAATTTACGTAATATATTATAGAAGTACGTACGACAACTCGGCACAATGCTTTGTTTGCTTTGACTTTTCTTTTTGTTCCTTTTGCCACGACTAACGTTCATAAATAATAATCAAGCGGTCGAAGCTTCTGCGAGTGTTTGCATAGGCATACGGCCTCTAGACTCCGATGTAGTAAAATTAAAATTAACACGCGAATTTCGCGTATTATACGCGTATAAGCAAGCTAATAAAATTAGCTCGCGAGTTATTTCGAAAGCGACTCGTAAATCGAAAGATCCTTCGACTAAAATAAAACCTCGGCGATGCACCGTTCGTAATAAAGAGAAGGCGAATCGATCAATTTCTAAAAGCGAAACAACCAATGTAGTATTATAAACGCCTCGCGTACACCTGACCAAACGCTTGTGCAACGCATCGGAAAGAAAAGAAAAATAGATCGATACAACGTACCACGCAACACCGATAACGCACACTCCCTATTTTTAGCGTCACCGCAAATTTCGTTCAATCTCTCTCTCTCTCTCTCTCTCTCTCTCGTCCTCTCGCGGCATCCGAAGTAGCGTCACACCCTTTAATCCTTTGGACGCGTGTTACTTCGTGCTTTAACGCATCCCTATCATCGTTATCATCGACATCATTATCATCCTCGCCGTCCTCATTATCGTCGTTGTACGACTAAAATTAGGACGACCTTCGGCTATTGTCACGCTATAATCCGCCGATCGCGTGAGGGCTGCTCGCTTGTTAGTCGTCTCTTTCCCCCCTTCGCGCGCATTTTCACGGCGAGCTAGGCTATTTTCGGTCATCAGCGGATTTTTCGTCCACCGAACGCAGGTGGCCACTTGTCAAAGTATAACTCAACGTTGAGTGACTTACACTTGTGATTTATTGCTTTTCAAGTTTTAGGTCAAACAGCGCGTATATTTGTTTAACGTGATTATTCTTTTTCTTTCAGGTTTTTTCGTTTTTTCATTTGAAGGAAAAGGCTCGATAGTGCCGTTAACGAGACCATACCCGTCGGTTACGTCTTGCGCTTCCGTATTGAATGAAACTGTAATATCGATAGTATCGAGCCATCGTCGAAATAAGCAGATTACAAACGTAACGTACCGTATACGTGTGGCGACGATACACGGCGGATGTCGATTGAATGGAAGATGAGATACGTTTCTAAAAATATTTGTCGTAATCATCGCGAGAATAACAAATATTGCAATTGCACATGCAAAGAGACACGTGTCCTGACGGAATGAAACAGAGAACGAGAAAAAAAGCGTTTCACCTTGAAAGAGAATTCCTGAATCCTAAAACTTTAACGACTTTAGCGAGCACTTTACGAGTATTTTTCTCAAACGATTCCGTGCAATATAATCAATCGCTTCTCTCGCGATCTACTTGGAAAATAAAAAAAAAGCTAAATATTGACCTTCTGCTTTATCCATTCGTTATTTCCATCACGGAATGTGCACACTGCGCATTAACTTCGCGCGCGTGGTTACATAACCGTTTTGTCGTAATAATAATTTCTTATCGACGCCGATTACTATCCGGATAGTTTCTTTTTTTTTTTAACTTTCGATGTTTTTTTGTACTATTTACGTGCTGTTTCGCTTTTATTTTCTTCCTTATTGCCGATGGCTGCAAGTGAAAAAAAGGACAAAAAGAAAAAGGAACAACGTCGTAGATAACGCGTTGCATTAAGAAACAAATTGAAAATAATTATTTGAAAATTATGTAGGTACTTTCGCGTGTGTTAATTAGATAAAAGCACAAAACACCATGAGACTTGATTAATCGCAGCGAGCCATTGGACATCGAGGTTCGATGGTGAATTATTTGCTTTTACGGATTACGCCGACGAGTCGAGATAGCATCGAGCACAAGACGGAAAAAAAGAGAGCGAATCTATTTTTACGAACAGGAAGCCAGTTGTAGCTCTGTAGCGTGCGTTATAATTATCATAGAAGTATACACGCGTACGTATGCATCGAACAAACAACGCTTTTCATTGGCCTTTTTTAAGATCGACCGTTCGAATACAAATGTTACATTGATCGTACGAGAAGAAGTTTTCGCTTTTGTAAAGCATCGAGCGATTAAATATTCATCGATGTGTCTTGTTTTCCTTGATTCTTCATAGACAACTTCGAGTCAAGCGTGCGTTGTATCGGTTGCAAGTTGTTGTACGAGCGTATCGATCAACGTTCAAATATGTCAGCTCGTTCGAATAGAACGGAATACCGATTAGGCGGAGCAATCGTTAATGAGCTGTTTCTTGCGCAAACTGCTAGAATTTTCAGGATAAACGTTCGAGCGTTTATTCTCTTGTCGGATATTCTTTGTTCGCGATCCCATCAATCGTGGCCATTGGCGCGTAAATTCAAATCAAATTCGACGAACGTGTTCGATTTCGCGACGACAGGTAGGACGACGCTTCAGTGGGCTAAACAGTCGGATAAATATACGATTAGAGCAAATAACGCGAAATTACGCTATAACGTTGAACGATCCATAAATGCATTTAGCGATAGGTGTATACGTATGGCGGATTAGCGACGAATGCGTTATTATCGTCGACTTTTGTTGTTCCGCAAATGCCCACGATTCGCCTATGCAACCGAGTGTGACTCAAAGCGGTCTATTTTTAAACTGGCGTGTTACGTGTCTTGAGTAACGAGTATCTATTATACGCGAGTCTCTGGTCGAATGAAAAGAAGGAGAGAGAGAGAGAGAGAGAGGGAGGAAAAAGAAATACAATTGAAATTGCAATATCGTCGTAATTAAAAAAGTGATGGTCGCGTTTCTTTAGCTAAAGCAAAGAAATAACAAATTGACCGTTCAATAATTCACGTGTTCGAGTGGCAATTTGTGTCTAGTTATCGTTGTCTATTCTTAGAAATAAGTAGTTTTGCTGCAGGTGCGTTATCTAATTGTACGTAATTTTCATTGTGAACCGCTGAATCGACGTTGCTGCGATGACTGTGTATGCCTTGCTAACAATAGGATACGTGTATTGTGCAATATAGCTACGTACGTCAATATATCTGTATCAATTAATGCAATATTATTCCATCTGTTGTAATAATCCTTTCAATTATTCTTTGACGAATCGATAACAACGTTGTCGTGTTTTTTCGTACAAAAAACAGCTCGAAGAATGTGCCAGACAGCTGCACGTTTATTGTGCGTAAATAACATAAAAACATTGTCAATCAAAGTTCAGCGAGCACTACAAAAAGCTCTCGGACACCATTGATGTCGCACGATGCTTTTTTAGTCCATTGTCGAGCGTCACGCGAGTTCGTTTTTCTGACATTATTAAACATGACGCATGATCGAATTACAAAGACCGACAAAAATATGGTTACCAACAAATGCGCTTTCAGTGAGTAGTCCAGAGAGCGTCGTTTTTTTTCCCTTTTTTTTCTCTTTTTTTCGTGACTCTGCGTTTCGAGCGAGCGTTGTGCAGCGATAATCATCCGCGATATTACGCGTGTCGTTGTGTCGTACGTAGTTGAACCGTCTCCATTTAAAACGTTAATCGGCTCGTCGCACCGCCAATATTCTCCAAAGTACTCAAGATTTAGAAATCCTTTTGCGTTCGCCCATCGGATCCAAACGATCGAGTGTCGCCGCGTAAAGTTATTACGTACCCCGTGATCGCGCGAATGCTCGAGTTATCGATGTTGCTTTTTCCAAAGGCTACGACGCGAGCTTTGTTTCGCAAAGTGGGATACAATTGCACCGTACTGACCTGTAACTGGAAGGGGATTTGTGGGAGGATGATCACCGGACATTCTGGTTCCTTGAACATCTGCTACACACTGCATTTACCACCCTCGTCGTTTTTTATACGATACATGCGTCCAAAACACCACTGAAACGAAACATTTCGAATTACTGTCCCGTCGTCACCTACATTTTCGAATTACACAGTCGCGTTCGTACGTTCGGGATCGCGAGGAAACGCAAGTCGTAAGAGAACAATCAGCACGGAGATTTCGAAAGTAGAGGCGCAAAGCTCTTGGACGCCGTTGTTTTCCTCTCGCGATTCGCGTGTTTGCTAGAGAGGTAGGTGCCCAGGCTTCTCGTACGTTAATCTCTTTTTATCTAATTTGAAACGATTTCCGTTGAAACTGAATATACGAACGCTCGTTCTCCAGTCCGATCCGATGTTTAATTTTAAAATATATCTCAGACGCTGGTTATCTATTCATATCGTCTATTCACATCGAGCTTTATATACAAAATTGACGACGCTTACGGAATATCGATTTTACGTTCGCACGGTTGAAACGACGTGCGACGCGGCTCGGCTTGCCGCACATTTTTCGAGAGTACCGAACCATCAAGCGTGTACGCACAAAGGGCCCGGAAGAAAAAGGGGAAATATCCATTTAAACAATTTGCACCGTTAACCAATGCCAACGTTGCCCAATGCACAATTGAGGACGCTCAATTACGTTTAGCGGACAGTCGATTAGTCGAAGTTTACGACGATAATCGTTAGAGAGGCAAAGCTTGGACTCGATCGTCGAGGATAGCTTCGAACGACAATCGTTCCTCTTTCGCTCTCGTCGTTTCGCGCGTTTCGCGTTGCTAAGTTTCAGACGATAAATCAAGATTATTCGCTCTTTTTCGATAAACGGCTTTCGCGATCGTTTCAACGTCGACGCGCGAAATCAAGCGATCGATCGAGGGAGAGTCACGTGAGATGTTTGCTTTGGTATCTCGCGTGACGGATACGCACGTGTATCGTGCGTCAACATGCCTAAGCTTAAAGATAATATTTCAAGTTTAACGAAAACGAAGAAAAGTGGGCAACGTTGAGGCGAAACGACTCGCAGATTAACGGGAGAGTTAAAGCAAAGGCGACGCGCGTCTCGAAGGTGCATCCTCGAGCTTGCATCGCGAAAACGTTCGCTAATCCTGGATTGAAATCTGATCGAGCTAAATTAATTATCGGTAGACGAGGTGGAATAGCTATTAATAGTTGGTTGCAGCCAACCGTCGCCAACTAACGCCGTTACAAACTCGATGAATTATTTAATCTCGTCTCTTTCCACTTGCCTTTCTCTCCCTCTTTCTCTCCATCTTCCTCGCGAGTCCTTCTTTATTTTTGCCTCGATTGTTTTCCACGACAAAGCCGATCGATAATCCCAACTTTTTGACGCTCGAAATCAACGGGAATGTACACGTACGCGTGGGTACAGCTTCGGTCGTTACTGGTTGACCTGTCAAGTATCGATCAACGGCTTTAATACGTTCCCCACCCGCCTTCTCTCGATTTGTCAACGATTTATTGGCCTCGCTTATTCGGAAAGATTCCCTGAAATATTCAGTTTAGTCGAGCTAATGCCGATTAAGCTGGTTCGCTGCTTATTTTAGAGCGTTTTATCCGGTAAGCTTTGTGCTCGAGTCATTTGAAAGATCGACTTGTACGGAAGCGTTCTCTCGAGTAATTATTCTTGCGATGCTCGAACTGCTGAACGAGGTAAAGAGGGTGAACACGCCAGCGTCATTTTTGTCCGTCTCGACGCAACGGAGCTTGCGCTAATTAAAAGCGTCGCTCGTAGAACGCGGGGAAAAGCGAGAGCAAAACAATCGATCCATATAGGAGAGAAACGCGTTCGGGAGACAATTGTGCGCGCCTATACGCGAGAGTTACGATGTCAATGCGAGAGGGAATTCACGTAGTTGGCGTTCTCTTTCCGCAGCGCAAGCCTGTTGATTCCAAGAATCTCGTCTCTTACTCCTACCTCCTCCTATACTATCGCGCTCCCTCCTCGATCTCCTTCTTTGCCAAGCTCGACGCGCTTACGTATTCGCGCACGCGATTATTCCAAAAACCTATTAGGTCGTTCCTTATTTTACGATCAACTCCGTTCATACCCCTCGATCGGATTCCTCGATTGTCGTGCACGAGGATCGACCGTACCAATTGGGACAAAGTCGATTTGGTTTCGCGAGTGTTGCCCGAACGCGTAAGATTCGAAGAGGTCGATAGTGGAGAAACGACGTAAAGCGACGCGAGAATGCGAGAAGAGAGAGAAGGGGAGAAAACATCGGAGCAAGTGTCAGCGAATCATCGGCCGTTTCACGACTGCGCGTATAATACACCAACGACTAGACTTCCCGGAGGTTTTGCGTGGGATACATCGAAGAAATTCGCACGAGGCGGCGTCTCCATGTTGCTGTGTACGTGCGTGAGCGCGCGCGCATGTCCGTGTACGTACGTTCCATTAGTACACGTAGTAATAATAACAACGAGCGTCTCCAATTTGTAAACACTGCAGCTTTATAATTGGTTTACCGTTGCCATCTCGCGCTCGCTTTCTATCTCTGTCCCTCGTGATTCACGCGTATCTCCAGTGTTTCGACCATCTCACCCTGTCAACTATTCGTAGCTTATTCAATAACAACAATCCAAACAGGACACCCACCTGCCAAACCCGTTCCTTTTAGTATCGCACTTCCCTATAGACGTTGGCGACGATAATGCTGCTGTTAACTCTGCACTCGACGTACACACGCGCATGAGACAGAGAGGGAGGGAGGAAGAAAAACAAATATGTACACATTCGCGCAACGAGATATGACAGACTGAGACAGAGAGAGAGAGAGAGATAGATAGAGAGAGAAAAGGGGGGGGGGAGGGAGAAAGAGAGAGAGACAAATCAAAGGAGCTTTTTCTCACGCGATGACGATGTTTGAGGTTAGGAGGCAGATGAGAGGCGCGGGCGCGCGACGCCAGCGACGACGAGCACTGATGATCGGACACATACGGCTAGCCGAACCTGACCCCCTGCCCCTCCCCCGCCGCTCTTCGCAGCTCGGGGGTGGAAAAAAGCCTGGCAAGGCGCGCGCGCGCGCGCAGCACTCGAGCGTTAGGTATAATACCTGTGCCGCGCCGCGCCAAGGGAGACATTCCTTGTTCTTGCGCGCATGTACATATATCTATGTACACATGTGTACAACGCACGCGTGTACTATGCGCTATGGCAGCTGGTCATAGACGAGCAACAACATTGCGATCGCAAGGCTACCTCGTCGAAAATTTGCAAACTAACTAACTCGGGGAAAATCCACGATTACCGAACGCTGGTTAGATGCGTCTAACCGTGCAGGGGTCAGTTTTGTCGCCCAATTTTCATGGAAAATGTACAGGTTTAAGAGAGCGCGGTCTACGAAGTCCTTGTGTTAAAATCGTGATGTAATTATAGTAATCGCAATCTACATACCTCGTATGGATTTGTTAAAATCAGTACTTTTAACATATTTATCAGCCACAACGCAAGTACTTATTGTGACACCGTGCTATAATGAATGAACGTTATTTAGAGAGTAAACACGCGCGCGTATGTTTCATCGAAAGATAATTAAGACATCGACAAATATACGATACTCTGAATGACTTTATTTACACCGACGATTAGATCTGTTTTTCTGGATCTATGAATAGAAGTGATTTCTTTATCACTTGCGGTGTATTTTTATTACCCGCGTTTCAATCGTATTTTATCGATCTTTTAGCCGATGGCAATTCGTTGGACTTATCATCGCCGTTTCTTGTTTTACAATGGATACGTTTGTCGAGTTATACAATACAATTGGCTTGCAACAGTTGCATCTTTTAAAAAAGGGACAATTTATTCGATCGGTTGCAGTACGTTTTCGTAATATCAGGGGTACCACCAATCGCAAAACAGGAGCTGCAATTTTTAAATTTAAACGTTATCTTTCAAGTGGTTAGATACCTCGTTCATATATCAAGATGGTTCTTTAACAATACGTCTTTTTTATTAGCAACGTCAATAATTTGTAAAAACAACGAGAAATCAAACAAGATTAAACAACATCGTAAAAATTTCGGTTTACCCAGTTAGCTATACTTGAAAAGCATCACAAGCGCAAGTCGCAAGTCGCGACGCAACTGTCGTCAACCGTAGCCTTTGTTGAACCTGTGCTGCGCATAACAAAGAAATACATAGTTGGCTGCTATTTTTAAGAATTGATTTTTAACGAAAGAATTTATACGTACCGACAATTAGATCGTTTTGATACAATAAACCTGTGGTAACCGGTGAGAATTCATTTCGTTTCCAATTGAGCGTTCATAACCTCTCTTTACGAGTAGGATTGTTGATTTCTTCCGTTTTCTCGCGAAAATTGTAAGGCTTCGCACGGCAGATTATGGCTATGCCTACGGATAATTCATAATTTACTTTACAGACGATGTCTTGGTTTTTTGGTAAGAAGAAACATCGCGACTCGCTTCCAGATACACCAGAAGAACAAGGACAACAACCAGACGAGGAATTTATATTTGTCGAAAAAAAAAATCAACCTACACCTAATTCAGACGATCAACCGTCAGGTTTATATCCATCTCTCAACAATATAGCTTTGCCATACCCACCACCATTACCTGGAACCTCGGTTAAACAAGGTTCTCTAGATAATCAGAGCAATTATATGAGCTCCATCTCTTTTAAATTGAATCATTTATTAGAGAGATATATGAACGATGATTTAGTAATCGATCAACTCAGATTGGATGAAATTGCATCTTTTATTAAGAGGATTAACGTAGATAACTACGATTATACATTCAGTCTTGAGCGAAGCGTAATTTCTGAATTGGACAGTCAGAAGGAAGAATAATTTGTTGCCATTATTGCTAACAGAATTGTACAGATGTTGCTTGTTGCGGACAATTTTTTGTTCCAGTACCTTAGATTGTATTTTTTAAATTTATCTCTAATGTAAATTATTTTTTCATGTATAGTATCGACTTGATCTGTTTTTTAAAGTACATGTATTTTTTTATAAAACGTACATAATTGCCATGCAAATCTCACTCGTAAGAGAAATTACAAATACATTTATTTACATAAGTATTTACATTGAGAATTTTTTAAAAAAGATAAAAAAAAATAAATTACTTATTTTAAAGGAAGTGACAGAGCAGAAAAATTACAGCCACGATTACTATAAATGGAGCCCAGGTTTTCATTCTAGCTGAAATACTAATTGATAGATTGATAAAAACAATAGTAAATGTGATTTTTTCGTAATACTGAATCAACTTAGTTTTACCTGACGTATTTTCCAAATATAAACATGTATAATGCTAGTTTGATCATGTTCCAGTTTGTTGAATTTCCATAGGACATCAAATTCAAAGCTCTTGCCACGTGTGAATGACAATTATCGCATAATAGATTGTGCTAAAAAGTACGCAATGAAATGTACTATTTAAATGTTATACTATCTTTTTATTGCTACGTCACAGTTCATACCATTCGTTCCTTATAAATCTCGCTAGCTTCGCGTACAGCCGAGTCCCATCCTTGAACCCTTCCTTTTGCTTTTGTATAGTCTAGTTGCCAATATTTTGTAGGCCAACCAAAAGCCATCTTATCCTCCGAGACAAAGTACGGGCCTGCAAAGTCTCTAATAATACCAGCTGAGGTTGCAATGCCCATGTGTCCAATTAAAGGAAACAAATACCTAAACGAGTAATACGATTATTGGTTAATTTGTCTCATTGGATAGTCAGTTGACAAAAAAGATTAGGTTAGGTTTATTCGTACGTTAGTATTGGGATTGGAGTCCAAACTATGCAAAATGGATATCTCTGTCTTGATGGATCAACATTGAGATCTAGAACCGGAGAGATAGGCATACTGCTATCGCCGTGCATCATAATTACAGTGAAACAATCAAACTAAATAATATTATTGCAAAATCATTGCACGTTCATTTAGTCTAATAAAGATTGATTCAAGTTTGACTCACGTTTTATTAATGATCTATGTATAACTAGTGAAAATTGCTCGTATTCTCAGTTCTCCTCGAATTTGTACATTATTTAAGCGTATTGTTTTTATTTATCCATCGATGCAGACGACGGTGTTCTTTTGCCAAAATCAATAGAAGATAAGTGCTGCCATCTGGTAACGCACGGATCAAGCGTGACACACAAATATGTATACTGATGCTTTTTAAGCAGTTGTCATTCAAACGACCACGTACTGCGCGTTGACGAATTGGAAATATTTCGTCTTTAGTCTTACTAAAAGCGGAATAACGAAAAGGTTGGGCCACGTCGTACGCTTGAAAACACGATCGAAGCACACTCATTTTATTTTTAATTTAAATTCGAAAATCTTCTCCAATATATTAACAAATGTCGTCGACGTATTTAGTCCAAGTCGCGTAATTTTCCACGAGTCTGATAACAATCTTTGAGATACGATAACAATGATTATCGATGATCGTCACGTACACACATCTACGTCTTATTATTAAAGCTGTGGCAGAGGCAGATTTGGTATTACGATGAAACGGTGTTGCGGTATGTAACAGAGTCAGCCGGAAGGAATAAGGGATCAATTCCAAAAAACAATAGGATACATGTGCTATAACTATTCAAATCGCCGAGGGAAAATATATCGTACGTACGTAACGTGCCATTACCGTGAGCGTTTTCTGACTTACCGACAACGTCAACACTATTATTACACGATGCATTACGGGCGCGTACGATAAATCTCAAGTGTGTGCGTCCGCCTTTGCACACATGTACAATATGCACACACACACACACACACACACACAGAGAGGTGTACGCTTACGCGAGTGCACGAGTGAGTAAGCAAGCGTATGGAACACATCGAAACAGTATGGATCGAGAATCAAGAGTCGTCGCAGAGCAACAGCCGGCAGCGTTGAAAAGTAAATAAATAAAACGTGTACGGCGTGCACAAGAGGGAGCAAGAGAGGGATCATCGATAGTGCAGTGCCGGGTTGTCTTTTTATAGCAGGGCGTCGGTTGATAAGCTCCTCTCTCTCACGCTCGCAGGCTAGCTTGTTCCAAATTAGGCGGGCCCCCTCCGCTGTTTCTCTCTCTCTCTCTCTCTCAGTTTCACTCGCGTCGTAGTCGTTGTCGTCGTCGTTGTCGTTCTAGAGCAACGAAACGCTGATGCTCCTGATATCTCTGGCCTTTTTCGTTTAAGCGTGTGCGAGTGCGTTTGTAGAACTTGATAGATGCAAGCAGTTATGCTAGCCTTGGTACTACAGACGAGGAGCTTGTTTGGATTCCTGATGGCCAAACAAGGCCAAGCAAAAGGTCAGTTTGTTTTTTTTTGGTTTTGCTCTCTGCTCGCGAGTAAGTACTCGTGTTTTTGCATTGATTGCTCGCGTTCTCCTTCTCGTTCTGTCTGTCTGTCTCTGATTCATAGCATGACTATTGCGTGCAGTTTCTTGTTTCTATTTTGATAATTAAGTAGCGGACTGCTCTCGAGGGCCTGCAGCTTTTATTGCTACTCTGCAACGATTTAACGATTGACAGTCGTACCGAGAGAATACTACTTATTAATACGGCTGGAACTCTTGAATTGATTGACTTATTTACCAGTCTTGTTCTTACTCGCATAGGCTCTGAATCCCCACAAGGCTACTTCTAATGCATTTATCACAGTTCAAACTAATCATAATTAAATTAACGTTGGAATCCTTTCTTTGCAATAGACGTTACGTTTGTTATTTTTAAACGTTCCAAGAAAAACAGTGTAATTCGGTTAAAATCGACAAATAATTGTTTCGCAAGGTTGAATCATCCAAGGTTGATAGCTCACTTTGACTCCGTGTAATCTCTTAAGAATGACCATACTTTGAAGATTAAATTAGATTGCTTGCCTCTCGATACTCGTGGTCGACGAATGCCCCTTGAGCCCTTTCGCGTATCGATTCCTTACGGATACCACCAAGATTAATGTAATTTATGATCGAACAGAATGCTGCGAGGTCAGTTGAAAGATTTTACAACCTGGATGGTCTGTCTTCGTCCAGAGCCATTCGAGTCCAAAATGTTTGGCTCCAAGACGAGTGGCACCAGTACCTTTTACACGGATTTACATATCACAGATGAAAAAGATCTAAAGTCTTCGTCCGTCGAATCAGACAAGACTGGAAATAGGAATTCCCGATTGTTGGAGCAACAAAGTGCAGCTAGCGAAGATGGCAATTCGCAAGACTCTGACTCGGTTGGCGGACAGGACGAGCAAAATCAACATCCTAGGCATTCCTTTTACAGAATTGCTAGTTTTGGTGGTTTTCCCAGATTTAGGCCGTTCGTCATGTCGACGTCGTCAGCGTCAACCGTGTGCTCGGAAGCCAACACGGTACAGGAAACAACGGTCGAATCGTCCTTTAGCAAAATGTCTCACAGTGTTTTGGAGTATAGAAGTAGCAGGTAATTGACTAACGAATTCAATTGCAGACGACGACGCGCAACTGAACAATGCAAATAAATTTCAGGTACGTAGTAACGGAGAGTTCGTATCAAAACGATTACGCGGTGAGTGAATCGGAGAGCGACGAAGAGTCGGAAGAGACCAGGTCTTCCGAGACGGATTCAGCCATTGTTGCAGATCACGCCGATGATACGTTAGTCGAGGCGAAATTGCGAGCCAAGAAGAATACGATCGAGGCAAAAAGGAAGAAAGCTCGTCATATCGCCCATGAATTGTTGAGCACGGAAAAGAAGTACGTTGGCGTTCTCTATTTAATCGACCAGATATTTCAATTCCGCGTTGATCAGGAAAACAGAGCTCATCCGATGTTTCCCGGAGAAACGGTCCAGCACATGTTTTCCAATATAAAGTCGATCTACAAGTTCCACAACGACTTCTTGTTACCCCAGTTGGAGAAGAGGATAGAGGCATGGGACGCCGATCCCAGGATCGGCGACATCATGAAGAATTTCGCTCCGTTTTTGAAGATGTACACGGAGTACGTTAAGAATTTCGATTACGCCATCAACCTGATAAGTACGTTGCAGCAAAAGGTTCCGAGATTCGCTGCGATCGTCAGCGACATTCAAAAATTGGACGAGTGCGCAAAACTCTCACTGGCTCACCACATGCTCAGTCCTATCCAGAGATTGCCTCGATACGAGTTGTTGTTGAAAGATTACCTGAGGAACCTCGTCAAAGACAGTCCTGATTACGAAGATACCAAAAGTAAGTTCGACCAACAACGAAACTCGTTGACTCGTCGATAACGATGATCCAACGTTCGATTACGCGATATCTGCTAAACGTCTGCTTTCCCCCTCTGTTTCCGGTTTGCAGAAGCCCTAGAATTAGTATCGACCGCTGCAAATCACACCAACGAAGCTATGAAGAAGATCGACAAGTTCAAAAAGCTTTTGGAAATCCAAGAAAGTATTTACGATTCGACCGACCTAGTCAGTGCGACGCGCGAGCTCGTCAAAGAAGGAAGAATCGTCAAGATTTCAGCGAGAAGCGGCGATCATCAAGAGAGACACATGTTCCTAGTAAATATCGTCTCGGCGTCGACACGCGCGACACGCGCGACACGCGCACGCGGATTAACGTGTGTAAATGTGCTTTCAGTTCAGCGATATCCTGCTACTGTGCTCCCTCCGACTGATACCTGGGCCTCTCTACCGTTTGCGCGCCAAGTTCATGATTGAAAATCTGCAAGTGATCGAAGGCGACAACTTGGAGACGGCCAATACGTTTTATCTGCGCGACGAGAACAAGAGCGTCGAGCTGTACACGCATTCGGCAACGGAGAAGGCTGCTTGGCTGGATGCCTTGTTCGAGACGATGCAAGAGATCATGAGGCGTAAAGCGAGTCTCAAGACGAATAACGCCAACAAGACGCCCCTGGTGAAGGCCGACGACGTCACGAGGTGCATGGTTTGCGAGGCCATATTCTCCGTGATGAAGCGCAAGCATAACTGCCGTGCGTGTGGCATCGTAAGTGGCGTCGATACAATCGTTTGACCCGACCTGTTTTTTCATTGATCCGGACGCGCTAAGGGCGTTTCCGTTGGATTCGCCCTTTGCCCGGAAATCCATTCCGCGACACGTACTTTGCGAGCTTTCGTTAGCGCTGCGGTCGTTGCTGATTTTCCGTCGACTTGATTGATTAATTCAACAGGTGGTGTGCGGCAAGTGCTCGAATCAAAAGCTAATCTTCGAGGACAACAAGAGCATGCGAGTGTGCCGACTGTGTCACGCTGCTCTGACGCAACCAGTGGGCAAGACGTCACCCTCTTCGCCGAACGGCCCAAGTCTACTGCAGGTGTCGGCAAGCGCCGCGTCCGTCTTGTCGGGTTATTTGCTCCTCAAGACTCAAGCGAGTAAGCCGTGGACGAGGCGTTGGTTCGCTCTGCACAATGATTTCGTCCTCTACAGCTTCAAGTCCGAGGCTGAGCGCACCGCGATGACGGCGACTCCCATGCCTGGATTCGCTGTCACCGACGCCACTCGGCTTCCCGACGAGGACCCGCTTAGAGACCGCGTTAGGGCGTTTAAGATTCATCACTCGCGGAAAAGTTATTATTTGCAGGCTTCGTCGGAGGAGGAAAAACGGAGGTAAGCTTTCGCGTTGATGCTCACGTACGCTTGTGAAACCTCTAACGTTTTGTATCGTCAGGTGGCTCAACGCGTTAGAATTAGCAACAAGGGCGGAACTACCTCAATCCACGGACGAAGTGAAAGACGCACAAAAAGAAAGTCAATAATACCATGCCGAAGATAAAACTATCAAGTATTCTGCACTGTATTAAGCAACTTAGCCAATTTCCATATCGCGTAAAGAGAAATAACGTCGAAACCATGTAGCACATAAGTGTTGACAAATAGTTTTACGGATAAGTATTGTTAAATTGTATTTCGTGTTTTTTTCCGGCGGTAACGTTATTACTACGGTCGTTCGCACGCGAGCAACACTTTGGACGTCGCGTTGTTTCGTGCATATGTACAAAGTAGAAGAAGACAAAAAGTCGTCGCAAGTATCGGACGATATTGAAACTTTATACGCCAACAACTGTTGAAGGCTTCTTTGTTATGCGATTTACAAAAGTGACGGGATTAGGCAGTTGAAAGGGTAAAAGGACAAGAAATTTCTATCTCGTCCGTACAACGCCACTTTTAGAGACTTTATACGAGAAATCGCGTCGGTTGTTACGCGCGTTTTAAAATACGACCACGCAATCACACCCGGTCTATTGACTATACCGCTGCTCGGGGCGCTTGTTATTTTTGTAATATTACGTTATAATCTATTTAAATATTATATACGTCGTTTGACCAGCGATCATTATTACATTAAGATAGAGTCGATAGACTGTATTTGATAGTGACTATTGTAATAGACTAAATGAAATCGCGCTGGATTCAGTGATTTAACGTTATTATTAAGAGGCAATTGAATTTTTAGCTTTGGTGTCATTGTCAGCAGCTCGCAATTATCAAATTCTGTGATTTATGCAATAGGTTCGATTAGTCCTGGTATTCGTAAAATACACTTCGTTTCGCTTTAGCTGTTAACTGCACCGTTCGATGTATATATTCGTTTTTATAAATAACACAACGAGGGCAGTTCTTTGGTCAATCTTTATGAAATGGAAACGATTAGTTCGACTACTGAGCCTTTGTTTAACGATTGCGTTGTATCGCGTACTACAATTCACAGACTGATCATGTTCTTTCCGTAAAATTAAGTTTTTCCTTCTTTATAAAGGTTTACGTGGTGTCTGAGTACGCTAGCTTGCGAAAATGTCTTCAGTGTGATGTATTTCGTGAAGCTTGACATTGAAAAATACATTGTTTATCGATAACGACAAATACAGATGTCGAGTATTGTTATTTCGTTACTATTTTTCTCTTAAACGTAGTACCCAGTCACTGTGACCTCTTTTTTAGTTTCACACGAACACCGTCGGCTGCAGCCGTGAACACGGTTATGGGTTTCAACGCAGTTTCGCCTGTCTTCTCGCTCCTAAGCGTGTACTCCTTCAATATCGTGATAAGCGCCATTTTCGTCATGATCAGCCCGAGTCTCTGTCCTGCAACAACAACAACAACAACAACAACAACTATAATAATCGCACAAAATTACGTTTGACAACGCTACACCCGTCGGATAAAAGGACTCTACTTTATCCACAAAAGCACGTTAGAAGCTTTCGCAGGCAGCTAGCGGTGCGACGTCCGTTCGAGTGTAGCTTTTCTTTCGCTCTTCAACGGCAAGTGGCCTCTGATTGGATAAACATCTTTCGTCGACGCAAAACGTCGCGTACAAGGTCGAGCCTTTGAATTTCGAAAAGTCGCGTTGCTACTAACTAAAATTGCCGATTACTCACCAACGCACGAACGGGGACCCAAGCCAAAGGCGAGAGAAGAACTCGGCGAATGATCCGCTTGAAGACGCGTTCTCGTAGGGATGAATTCGTTCGGGCGCTCGAAATATTTGGGGTCTCGATTGGTACCGTTCACGGATATGTACACAGCTGTTCCTTTTTCGAGAACAACGTCGGTTCCCGGTATCTGCGACAAATCACAATCCAAGTTTTGACAACAACTGTATTCGCGTTGGCGCGTTTGTACTCACTTTGTAATCTCTGGTTGCAACTCTATCCACTATCGGGAGTGGTGGATAAAGTCGTAGTGCCTCGTTGACCACTTGATCCAAAAAACTCATCCCGTTTATCAGGTCTACGCTCGGTTGTTTGCCGTTAAGGTGGCTTTTGATCTCTTGAAACAATCGTTCCTCGTGCTCGGGATTACGCGATAATTCGAACAAACTGAAAGCTATCGCCGTGGAAGTTGCTTCGAAGCCCGCTACGTAAAACGAGACCGCTTGCGCCAGCAGATGATCACCTTCGAATTCTACGAATATTGGACAATTTCAAACGTTTGACAAGTTCGCTTTGCGCGCTAACTAGAACGTATCTCGCAATTACTGTAATCCGGCATTTGTTCGCCGTTTTTCAAATTGATGAAATGATCGACCAGATCTCCACGCTTGACGCCCTCTCTCTCGCGAACGGCTATCGAGTTTGAAAAAATAGTTCTGAAGTATTCGGCTGGTCCTATCATGTAATTTTCGATGAATTTGACGAGTCCGGGCAAAAAGAACAGAACGATCAATATCATTCCTCTTTTGGCTCCCGACAAAATTTTTTGACCTGTAACACGGAAAGCAGCTCAAGATCGAGGTGAGAGAGAGAAAGCAAAATCACAGAAGCAACATTACCAGCTTCCCAGAAAGCAATACTGCTCTCCTCGAACGAATTGGTCGTTATCCCAAACGCCAACGAGGCTATGACGTCCGTTGCGTATTTGCTGGAAATATCTTTCAACTCGAGAGTTTTCCAGCCGTCGGGTTCAGCCTGTGCACCCTCGATGTACTTCAAGAGCGGAGCGCCGCACTCCTCTATCAGCGGAACCATTGCGCGCAACTTGAGCCCCGTGACACTCGGAGTGAGTTTTTGGCGTAGATATTTCCATCGAGGCTCGTGGATTCCCAAAAGGTTGACCAAACCAACGGAATCCTTTTGAGTTTCCCCGCCGAAGCAGCGATTGGGAAACGCGTCGAAATCCTTGATCAGCATCCGTTTCGCCAATTCCAAGTCTCGAACGAGCAGTTTTGGCTGGTGGAACACGTAAAAACCAACGTACGGATCTTGAGGACTCGCTGCGTCGTATATCTCTTGGATCACCTGGCCGGGTGGTTTTCGAAAAGTGAAGGTGTCCTTGAAGTTGCCGAACAGCAAGTGCGTTGGCAGCGATTTCACGCCGCGTCTTTTCCAGTAGCAAAGCTTGTAGCTCGCGTAAACGCATAGAGCACTCGCAACGCATAGAATTAGCGTTGCTATCGCTGCAGCGGCATCGTTCGTCGCTTCGAACGCCATTTCGACGCTGTTTCCGAGCAAACGAGCTTATCCTCGAACCGTCGCTCGAGCGTTTCGATCGATCGCCGATGTAACTTTGATCGGTCGCTCAACGTTGAATCGAGCAAAGCCCACTATCTAAGCCCGTCGATATCGATAAAAGTCCACTAGCGCTTCGAATTATCGGACGAGATAACAAAGACGCTGTATCATTGCCGAATAAGTGGATCGCAAGCCGATCTACGGAACCTTTCAATTCCAACTGTTGGAATTGTACGTTGCGGTTGTCGACGTAGGAGGAAAACTCGGCTGATGAATATTCGCTGAATTTGTTCTTAGATCGCGATCTTTCCTCAAAGGCGACGTTACGTGCGATACTTAGCATCTCGTTCTCGTTCCAAGGTCTTTCTAGAAGCTATTTCTAGAACACATTTTTTGTTTATCCAGTCGATCGGTTTGTCCTTTGTTTAACGCACAACGACGCGCCTCTCTCTCTCTCTCTCTCTCTCCAATCAACCTGCACTTTTGTCGTGCTGATCCGCGTAGGTTGGCCCAATAGGTAATCGTTGTCAGCCGTTGGTCTTGTTTCGTTCTCGGACCAGCTAACTCTACAAAATGTCAACGATTGTCAACTTGGTAGAGCGGCCGCGAACCAGGATAACCGCTTTCCCTTGGAATTCTCGAAGCGGAGTTGGCACGCGGTATCCCCTACCTTCGGCGCGGTACCTTATCGACTTTTTCAATTTGTTTTGTTCGTCGAACGCCGAAAATGCCGATTTCCGCTTTGTACCGTTATCGTTCCATCTGCGCCGATTTCGTAATGTTTCGGCTGTTTCGGCTGTTTCGTCGTCCACGCGTCGGGTGGCACGGCTACTTGGACGTTTCTTTCGAACACCGCAACGAAGTATCCGTGACACTTGTCGACGTCTGGTTTCGTGCGTAAACATTTGCGGCGTAACGAGCGTCCGCGATCCCAACTCCCGACCGTTCGTTCCACGGTAGTTGTTCGACGTCGAGGACGTTGCACGAGTTGCCTGCCCTAGAGCGGACGAATCGCACGACTTTTTCTCCGTCTTCGGGGAACATTGCGCACGAATTACGAACCATTCTTTTGGTTCTCGTAAAATTGCAAAGCACGTACAAAAGTTCGTTGGACGACGAATGAAAGCGATGTTTCAATTTGCGGCCCAAGCCACTGTGGGTACTGGGTGCATCGATTAAAACGCAATTCACGTTGTCGACGTTGACGCGCGTGTTGTCCGAAAACATCGTTTCCACGCACATTGAGTTGGTCAGTTCCACGGACGAACAGAGCTTGTCGTACCTGTGAGGATGATTATCGACCGCGTAAACGACTCTGGAAAAGTGTACTCGACGCATCAAAGCTCCTAGTTACCCTTGGTTGTTAATCGTGTTTGTAAGATGATTTGCCGTGTTGCCGGGAGCAGCGCACACGTCGAGTACGCGCGAGCCCGGCTTTGGATTCAACAAGAAACTCGCCGGGGTACAAGCGCGATATCTGGAGAAATTGCTCGAGGCGACAACGCCTTGTTTTGCAGCGCGAACTTTCCGTTCGAGTACCCAGGGTGATCGTAAAACGACGTGCCGGGAGGAAATAGCAGCAACTCCGACGTATGGGTGTCCCTGCCAAATAATCCGTGCAGTTGTTGGGATAGCGCAAGAGGTTCCATTCTTACTCGCGAAAAGGGTTCAGGCATTGTTCGAGCGAGATAGAAAGCGCGTTTACTCGCGCGTTTACTCGCGCGTAAATCGCTAATGTGGTTAAAAACTAACGTTTTCTTTACAACGATGAACCGCTTGACAAACTTGGTCGATTTACGGAAAGTGTGCCGATAATTTACGCGTAAACGCGTCGAGTAAGACCGTGTCCGCCTCCAAGAACGCTTCCTTCGGATCTGCTTCGTAATACGACAAGCGGTATCAACTGGTGGCCCCACAACAACTGACCAACCAAAACTTTTGCAGCGTACGTATTCAAGAATGGGCAATTCAATCCTCCGCTGTGACGTACCGCGGTGGATACCAAAGCGCCCGCTGCTTCGTCTAGCTGTGAAATATCGTTCGTTGTCGTCGTTAGACGGCTACTTCTCAACGACAATCGTCGTTAATTACCTTGATATTTAAACGAGCAAGGGCTTCTTCTTTAGCTGCAATGGAGTGTATACCTGGGCAACGGTCTAGACTTGTCAAAATGCGTAGGATACGCCGAATTCACGCAACGTGCCTCTACGCACGGAAAAGTCTCTTTAGAATGTTCACGTCGAAATTTCTGTCGAGTTGCACCAGCAGTTTGATCGTTGTTACTTTCCCTCTCGAGTTCTTCCTCTCCCATCGTCCTCGAGTAAGTTTGCCTCCTACGCGTTGGGATGTATCGTCCCAACTCGTTGCGTTCGTCTGAAATCAGTGTATTTACTCGTGGGTTTGCTCGTGCTACGGAACCACTAATACGATAGACCTATTGCAAATTTGAATCGAGTGTATTTTTAAAATTACGCAATTGATATCTCGTTCAAAGCGATCGTTGATTGTCTCGCCAAACAGCCTCGCGGTGGAAAGCTTCGAGACTAGACGTTTAAAACTTTTGCAATCGAACGCAGGCTGATAACGTTGATCGCTGTTGCAGGTGCCAAAACTGTGCTAGTACACACCGACTGCGTGAGCTGTCACGGATGTCGATACAAAACGAGCACATAACCTCGAAGTCTCGGCGAATCGCGCGTGCGCATGCCTGGTAAAAGATTGTGGCAAATTCAAAGTGGCGCAAACGTTCTCCGTACGGGAACGACGCGTACGCGTCGCGACAATTGTTTCGTCGATTAATTCAAAGTCGTAGGTTCGCGTTGTACCGTTCGTCGAACGTTTGGAAACGACCTTCTTTTCAAATCCGATTTGAAAAAAGATCGCTTTGGTTTACGTTGCGTACTGCATCGCGTCGAGCGAACAATCGTATTTGACAGGCGATCTCGAGGACGATTCGAAAACTGGCTCCACCCACGGCTGCCGCGGAACCGTACGAAGCTGCGTCTGCACGTCTCTCCACTGCTACCGACGTCACTGCGATCGATAATTCGTCGATCGGTAGTTTTTCGGCCCTGTGGGTCCGAAGGGCGGAGGGGGCGAGTGCCTTGCCCAACGTAAACGACTCCGTTTGGATCGAAATCGATGGTCAACTGTGGTGATCTCCCGAGCTGTGGCCCCGCTAGGAGAGCCGTGATAATTCAGATCGTTGAACCGCGCAACTGAACAAATGGTTCGATTGACGGTGTATTGTTTTGTAGAGGCCGATCGGTGTAACCCTGCCATCGGCATTCGCGCCACGGGACGACTGCCTCGCGGGTTGACGATCCAAACAGAGAATGCGAAACAACGCGCGATTTTCCTTTGATTCGTCAATCTACAAATGCGTGTACCTCTTGTTATTTGCGTCGGAACGTTGTTGTTGAAAACAATATCGGTTTTAATATTCGCTGGAACCCGTTGCCAGGAGAGACCGGAAAACTCTTGGCCGATTGCGTTCGCTCCCCCGTGTTCACGTGCGAACTGAAGATTGCAACTGCGATAGACGTAGCAAGAGATATTCTAGTCACGATTGGGCGTGGAAACGGTCGTGTTCCAAGGCAAATTTGACCGACCGACCGATGGTTCCTCGCGTGTTCGAGCTGTAGGGGTTCGGTGCTCGGTGCCCGGATCATTTTGTAGCTCTCGTTCGCTTCGTTGAGTTTATCTGTAAAATATTGATTCGGGTACATAAATAAACGACGGGAGCTTGTGATACCGCTGGTAGTAAGGTCTAAGCGCTAAACTGGGACGAGGACGGTAGGATGGACGAAGGAAAATAAACAACTCGCGATCAATGTTGGGACTTAAATTGTTTAATAATGAAGTCTTTGTACAGAAAACAATAGAAACGGACATAAATCATTGCAAATCACCATCATATATTAGCTTTTGATGTGTAGTGCTAGTGCTACTATTATACGCTTGATAGTTGCTAGATTTAGTTTTTTTTTTCCTTAGCGTGTCTGTGTAATGTATTTATCTTCGAAAGTGTACGCAGTTAGTTTTTTACTTCGTATATCTCTATCGCATCGCTCTTAAAACTTAATACATGTTCGCGTACATCGAAAACAAAAAACAGAACATCCTGTCACATCCTGTCTCTCTACGTAAGATATTCAGAGCTTCGCACGATCGTGAAGAACAATTTTTTTTCTCTCCCTTTTTCACGTGAAATCTGTTCGTCCGTCGACGAACGTACGATGTTTGTCATCCCCTCGCGTCAACGCCGTCGCGAACTCTTCGCGAACTCGTATCCGTGTCGTTAAGAATCTTCGCCTCTTACAGCGACTTATTTACCCAACGTTTTTTCTTAATTATTTAATAATCAATAACTATGCTCGCCAGTCGTATTTATCGAGTGGAGGCTTCACGTAAGCTTTACAAATTCGCTCGCTGGGTTGCCGTTATTTGTTTTTCGTTCTCAACGGTAAATGAACATTTATCATTGAATGTGTTTTTGTCCAAATTCAATACGACAAAATTTTGTTAGAAACGCTTACCGACTGAATAAATACCAACAGCCGCGTACAGGGCGTTCGAGCGAGTTTGCGACACTTCACATGCGGATATAGTATTTATACTTTTTTATGTAATAATAATATTTATATATCGTGCTTTATCTTAATATACCACAAATCATTATTGGTATATAATACAGTATCGACTATAATTTGTTTTACGTCTTAATCTAGGTACCTATCAAATATTTCTTTTATGTATGTACAATAAGAACATGAAAAAGGAGTAAGTTTTATGCAAAAATATTCATTAAAACTAAAAGTAATAATAGAAATCAAGTGATGAAGCGCACGAGTGAGAAAATCGCAATCGACACGTAAAAGTCGTAACAATGAGATGTTTAAATTTTTAATTTCACACACCGTTAATTTTCAATCGTAAAAACCAGTGTTACTTTGAAAACATCTGTTCTGGATCCTTTTACGTGACAATCGTCTCTCGGGCGCAATAACAAAGATTAGACAATAAACTAATAAAACATACAAAACTGATGCCGTTAACATATTTGAAAACTCGTTTTTGGAGCTCGTAATCGACCTGCAGATTCGTTAAATAAAAATATTTAAGTCGCGCAAATAGAAAATGTGTCATTTTTCGTTACATTGTGCCAGTAAACATTTATATCGTATGTAACTCGTCGGAAGTAGTCATTTTGTACATACATATTTGAAAGAATTCTCCCTATGATTTGAGGATTCCCGTATGAATTTGATTCAGATTTCACAATAATTTTATATACGATCTACAAGGTATAAGGTTTTCATTTTAATATCGTGTCGTCTCAACATAAAAACAACTACTTCCACTATTTCACAAATATTATATATTAACGAAATGAAAATTGTAATTCATACAAACGAAAATGAAGTCATTGGCACTCAGGAACTGGCAACAAAATAATCAGGTCGACCAATAAAAATGATAAAATTATAATTATTTATAATTATAATAAAAAAAAACAAATTAAAAATATTAGAAATATTTTTCGTCGGCACTTCCAGCATACACGATAAATCATCTTATGTACGTGTGCTGTTGCAATACCCTTATCGTGAAAAAATAAAAAGATTATCGAAAGAGAGAGATAGCGATGAGCAACAACACAACCTTACAAATTAAATAGGTTTCTATTCATTGGAAATGGAATACAATGGGCAGGACAAGGGACACGGGGAAAAGTGTAGATAAGGATGCGTAATTGTATTAGGCATCACTTCGACTGCCTAAATATTGTTTATTTTACACGACGATCCATTATGTTTATTGTATATATATTTATATAACTATTCACGTATATTTATAATAGCCCCCGATCAGAGCCACCATAGGAGCGGCAAAAGCAGTCAGGAACATATACTATCGATCGGCCCCGCAATTCGATTATCTCCGTAATCATTATCTTTGTGTCATACTGTTAATCTTCCGTTTTGTGTTTTTTTTTCCCCTCTCTCTCTCTCTTTCGCTTTCAACAGTCATTGCCGCGGTTATGTCAAAAACACATCTACTCCAATATCCTTTAACGTAAATTTTATTTGACGTTGCATAAAATATTCATTAGTTGTGAAAGCACTTTCCAAACAAATAAATATTTCCGACTCAAATAACCGTAACAAATTTTATAAAATAATTATCAAGAATCATTGGAGTAGATACATTCGCAAGTAAACAAGTTTTTGCGTATATACAGACGCATGCTCTCATATTACGACACAACTGTTCCGACTGATCAGATTTATAACATTTCATCATCAATTGATGTTTGCCATCTATAAAGAATCAATTTATCGCGAAATCCGCAACCTCGCGTTCGTTATTAACTATCTCTTGAAAATGCACGACAAAAACGACAATGCCTAAAGCTTTACCGGCTTTTGTCGTTATATCCGTCTGGAAAAAGTTACAAAGAGTTATGCATTCGTATTTGAGTACGTCTGTTTTCTTTTAATCTTATTTACATACAGTTGTTTTGTATCTTCACGCTACAATTATTTATCCATCAATTTTAATTATCGCTTATCAAATGATTTTATACTTGAAACTACGTATCCTCTGTTGCTTTGCACTTTGAAAATCCGTAGAAGCGCCGTACGACTTTTCTGCGATATCGTCAAACGGTATAATAAACAGACAAAAAATATATCAACGTGAAAATAAACTATCGGCTTAAGTTAATACAATCGATTTCTCTATCGCTTTCCGTTGAACTTTTGTCATATCTTTTAGATCTCTTCCGTAAGTTTTGCGTCGTTTATTGGCTTCGCATACATCGCAATTAATGTCTTTTATTCGAAGAAGAGACGAACGAAGAAGGCTGTGGATTGTGCCCCGCGTTCGCGATTCAATTCAGTCCAGGGCCCAATGTTTGTTCGCGTCAAAAAAAAAAAAAGAAGACAAAACAAAGAATACAAAGACGAAAATCAATCTCTTTCGTTCCTCTTCCTCTTCTTGCGCTATGTACACACCAAATAAGACTTATTTCGTTATCTCAGTCGTCGACAGACTTCCTTTGATTTGTCGAAAGTCCAACGCATGTGGGCTCGTATAGTATGTGTATCTTCGTTACAATCTACGTCTCGTTTTATTTCCTTACTTCACTGTCGAGAAGTTTTGCTGGGGATTTTGATTTGTTGGAACCCAGTTATGGAATACATCCCTGCGAACAATTGAACGATTCGTTAACGGCAGCTCATCATCATCGTCGTCGTCGTCGTCGTCGTCGTCGTCGTCGTCGTCAAATTCAAAGATTAACGCTATTTTCCGATCAACGTTTCTCGACGTCTCTCGACGTTTCTACCGCCGATGCTACGTACCTGCAATGGCTGACCACGCATTCGTTGCTGCAATACTCGTCCTCCCACTCGGTGTTAGATATTGCAGGGTTAATGCAACCCTGGCGAATACACTGGTTGGGTGGCTGTTGTTGTTGCTGCTGTTGCTGCTGGGTCATCGAGGCAGAGTTGACCTGTGAGCCGTTCATCTGTTGTTGGGGTGGCGGACTCGATAGCGTCTCGTTTACCCTCGGTGGACTCATGTGTAGGATCTGCTGTTGTTGCATTTGGACTTGCTGCTGCGGTACCTGCGTGACGACGAACACAGGGTTAGTTTGGGTCTTTGATCGGTCGCTTCGAGATCTAGCGGTGGATGGCTCGAAATAAAAAAAAAGGGGGCTCCGTGCTTCTACGGAGGTGCAAAGTTGCATACGTCGAAGAGGCACGCGTATTAAACTTGTCGTTAAAACGTCAAGTTGCAAATTATACAGTTGGCATTTTGTTGTTGGCGTTAGCGCGCACGTGAAAAGTAACACTTTCAACGCCCGACCATGTATAATGGTATTTCTGCAGCACGCTACGATAAGCGTTATTATATTTTCATATTTTTTGCCGTCTTCAAACTGGCTGCGCAATATAATAGAAGTTGCGAGCGTGATTTTTCTCAATAGGTATTCTTTGAGTTAAACTTCAAGAAATATTCGTTCTCACATTAACGTTAATAGATACGCACTTAGCCGCTTCTTTCCATTATTACCATTTCAATCAAGATGCGAAACGCGAAAGTCGTTTAACGCTCAAAGCGCCGCGCGTTATTAAATTTCATTTTCAAGAAAATAACAGTCAAGAAGACGAGGCTGGCTCTTAACTTTTCAAAAGCAAGAAACGTTGTATTAAGCCCAGCGCGATTATCGACTGTTATTCAAACTCTCGTGTACGTAAGAAGAAAAAGAAACTTAAGGCGAGTCTCGCCGTGAAATGGCCGAACGTTCGTGGAAAGATCGAAGTGCGAGAAATTGGCCTTTGGAATTAGACGTTGGCGAGAAAAGTGCGAAGCTTGCGAACGTACGTGTATGCGTAAAAATAAAAGAAGGGATGAGGAGGAGAGAAGGAAAAGAGTAGAGTAAAAGAGAAAAAAAGGAAAAAAAGGAAAAAAAAGGAAAAAAAGGAAACAAGAGCAAAATAGGAAAAAAGAAAAAAGGAGGTAAGGAGAAAAGGAAAAAAAGGACAAATGGAAAAAGAAGGAGAGACGGGCGGGAAGAAGGGGCAACGAAGTATTTGAAAGAGCGTGGCAAAATGAAAAGGAATATATAGTAGAGAAGCGAGATCGAATGCATAATGCGAGAGAGACCGTGTACTGGAAATATAATGTGTCGGAGCCCGTAATTTGATCCAATCTTCCCGTTAATTTGCAGAATGCTCGTTTTAGTTTGCCTTTTTCTTTCTCTTCTCCCGACGTGCCTTTTATTCGTTTTCTATTATATGGTCTTGTAAGCGAGTCTCATCGTTTTATTCTATGGGATATAATTTATTATGCATTGTGCGTGCGTTGAATTTGAGATGCTTTCAATTATGAAAGCGCAAAAAAACTTGTAAATTTTCCATTACAGCTTTTTGTTGGGCAAAAGGTCGAACGTAAGTAGTTGGCTCGCTGCGAAAAAGCAACGACAAAAATGAGTCGTTGCGTTAATAGCGTGAAACACGGCAACATTTGAAAAAGCGTAAAAATCAGGTAGAAAGAAAGGACGATAGTTGGGCTTTTTTTGTTCGAAAGAAGATAAGCGCAGGGACAAAAGCCCCTTTACGCATGCGCGACTACACATCTACAAGGTCTATAAGGTCGCCACTATTGTGCGCGCGTGTGTTGTACTCGAAAGGATAAACTTTCCGCGATGTGTCTGTGCGAGCGCAAGAGAGAGAGACAGAGAGTTCACTGACCTGCTGCATGTACTGCTGCTGCGGGACTTGCTGCTGCATGTGTTGCTGCGTCATGTGAGGAGGCGGTGCCATCGGATTGCCCATTAGACTCTGAAAATTCCAAATGTTTTATTACGTTTGTCTCTCGCGTACAGTCGGATAAATAACTCTATGCTCCTGTCTAAACGAACTCAATTTCTCGGCTATCGCTTTGGAATTTCGTTTACACGAGGGCTTTTTCTTTTCTTTTTGAAAAGGGAAACAAGGCGCGCGCGCGCGCGCATCAATCTTGAAATGTCCCTCGAGAGACAAATGCATTATGTAAGAGGATTTTTTTGTTGGAAAGTTAAGCGATTTACTCGAAAAGTTTCTCTTACGGATTATATCTGCGTAATATTCCACTGTTATTTGTAAGTTTTTTTGCGAAACTTCATCCGAGGAAAAGCGTATTTATTTGGAACTAGTTGTAAAACTTTGAAAAATTATCTCGATTCGGATAAGAATTTTTACATGACTTGCATTTTTTTACTATTATACGTTCTACTGGAATCTATAATAACGTATCGAGAAAATTCACGTCACGATGACTGTTCGTTTCTCGTTACTCAAAAATAGAATGACAAGTTTGTTAAAACATCGTTGCGCGCTGTTGCAAGAGCTTCGAGCTTCGTTTTATATCGACGCTGTTCCCCAAGGAAATAAAATGTAAAGTTTAATCGAGTCGAATACATAAATATATTAGATCCAATAAAGGTGGAGGAGATAATTTATATTATACGGATTACGGGCCGTGAATCGATAGCTGCAATCGATTAAATCAAAAACTCACGATGAATTCAATGATTAAATCCAACGAAAAGATTATCAATTTTCATCAAAATTCAATTTGGTTTAATGGAAATTAGATTAAGGGCTATTCCATTAGGGAATTCAATATTATTTTAATTAAGGTTTCAAAATACTCCGCTTGTAGACGTGTTTTAAATTAGCCGATCCAATTATTCGTAAAAAAGCATAATGAACAATACATTGCGTTTAATTGCTAGGAATAATGAAAATTTAAACAAGCTTATAGCACCCGATTATAGCTAGCGCGCTCGCGCGTATGTACGCACTTTCGGGCGCGCACATTTATATAATTAAATTTATATTGTTAGTACCCATGCTACAATAATACTTCATTGACATTAATTCGCGGAGTTTGCGTAATATACACAAGAGGGAATAAGCCATTCGGCAGCCCGCGCGCCTCTCGTGATTTTCATTTTCCTTTGATAAACTTCTCTGTAAATTACTATTTACACGTGCTAATTGGCAATTCAATCCACTACGCCCTTACAATCTATTCCGTAGCAAAATAACTACTATAATTACGTAGGTTCTCTCTCTCTCTCTTTCTCTGTCCCCCTCCCTCCCTCCCTCTCCCCCTCTTGTACTAATTTATGTAAGCTTCGTATTCCCGACGTTATTCGCGAAAATTAATAATCTAAAGTTTTATTCCAAAGTGGATATTAAAGAGGAATTGCACTGTAATTCATATTATTTCCCATTCGCGTTTTCCACTCAAGGATATTGGGACTTTAATCACTGTCATTACGTGAATTCATCTATATACGGTATATGGCGAATTGCAACGTGCATTCTAGCCTTATTTTTTTTCTTCGTCCTCCCGAACTGTTATTACACCGAAAAACGAGATACGTGTCATTAAAAAGATTACGCGGTTTACATAAGTGACTGCAGATACTTTTTTTGTTTCTTCTTTCCTTCCTCTTTGTTTTTAGATAATACTCTGTACGTTTTTTAAATTGACGTAATTGCTACCGAGACTTTCGCACCATGCACTCTTGATATACCAAGTACATAGAAGAAATATTGACGAGCGTACAGAACGAGCAGCTTGCGTAACAACGACAACGAACCTGCTGATGCTGAGTGGGCTGCATGTGCGAGCTCGATGACAAATGATGTGGCGATTTTTTGATCTGTTGCTGTGGCGACGGTGGCTGAGGACTGTAAACCTGATAAGCTGGTGCTCCACTTGGAGCGACGTAAGGTGGCCCGTAACTAGCATATTGTACTTGCTGCTGTTGCTGAGCTTGTTGCTGCTGCTGCTGTTGCTGCTGCTGTTGCTGCTGCTGCTGCTGTTGCTGCTGCTGCTGCTGCTGCTGCTGCTGCTGCTGTTGTTGAGCTGCAACCGCTGCTGCTGTGACTGCTTGATGTTGTTCCTCGCTACCCTTCTGCACGAGTGATGCTCGATAGGCTGCCAGCGCCTTCAGGTACTCCTTCTTTGCAGCCTCGGTTTTCTTCTTGTATACCTGTGAACGTCAAACAACGACAACCATTAATATCGTCACAAAAATATCGCCGTCGATGTATTTATTCGCTAGTGCTAGCAAACGAAAAACTGAGGGGAAATCCAATTTTTTTAGGAAATGTCCCTGTCCGATTTTCTCATCGACGCTTTTTGATTACATTGTGCGTGTGGGTGAAGTTGTATCGAAGAGATGCTTTATCGATGTGCTTTATAAACATGCACATACACACACACACGCGCGCACGCTCGCGCATACACACCCCTTGTTATAATATCATATCGTAAAAACGTCTGTTACGACAGGTTGGATGTTAAAATCGATTGTCCCATGTTTCGTCAATCTCAACTCAAATGAAGTACTTTCAAAGCAAATGACCAACGTTGAATTTTATCCCGTTAAAAGCCAAATAACTGGGAAAGAACACCAAAATAGCGAGAAAGCCAATATCATTTTGCCGCGTGTCTTTCCTGTTTTTCCAACTCTACCGTCAATTTCTCCGGCTCTGGCAAACATGTTTGTAAGCTCTCCTTTGTTCTTTCTCTCTTGCTCTCTTAGTCCCAAGCGTGATTGCCATTATTCACGACCGACAATTTTATTCGATCGACGTGCGCTTATGTAAGCGGATGACTTTTATTGCTAAAATTTATAATTTGGGTAAGTGTTTGTACGTATGTGCCATTGTTGACCTCGAAAGCTAACGGAGCGCGACGAAAAATTGTCGAGAAAGTTGGAAGGAGAAGAAAAGTGCACACTACGAATGAAAAGAAACCACGAGAAATCAAGTGTACGCTTTATATTTGAACAGCAAAAATTATTTTTTTCTTCCTTTTTTCGTTGTACAACTGTTTGAAAAAAAATCTACAGTTGTGATTAAAAAGTTATTCGTTCGTTTTAATTGTACTTCTCGATGATTTATGTGTGCGATTTTGTGGGCAAAAAAGTTTTAATGAAACAAAAAAAAAGAAAAAATACCCGAACGGAACAAAAGTCTGCAACAGCAGCGACCACCGATGAAAAATAAAACGCAATGAAACACGCTTTAATTAAAGCGAAATAATAATAATTTTTAATGTAAAGTTTCTCTTTATGTGTTGTGCGCGCGCTCGCCCCCCCTTCCGCGCTTTTAATTAAAGTACGAATTAACTCTATTATTCGAGTGACGTTTTCATCAAGGCGCAACGTTAACATTTGGAGAGAGAGAGACAGAGAGAGAGAGAGAGCGGAAAAACAATTTTTCTGAACAATCACAGTGAAAATTAATTTCACTCCGTTACAATGACAAGAAACAACAGAGCTGCACGAGTAAAAAAAACTCGATTAAGCTCATCTTCTTACGACTCGGCACGTGAAATTACTACGAGAGAACTCAATTTGAAGAAAATTTTTTTCACTCGAAATTAAAACGAACACTCGAATTTAAGTGGCAAAGAAATCACTTGGAAAGTTTAATTTATAATACGCCGGTGCTGAGCTTTGAGTGTAGCTCGTGCAAAGAAAAAAAGCACACACATATCGATAAAACGTAATTTTTACAACGGTGAAAGTGCTTCTTTTTAGTCGACAAAAATTTACCTTCTTTGACAAATATTTATATAACAACGCGACAGCTACGCTGGCTTTCGTTTCGCGATTTATTAGCGTCGAAAGATACGAATCGTACAGCGCGTTTACAAAGGCGACGGCAACTCGAAGGCCATCGCCCTTAAACCGAAACCTTCAGCCTCGACAGATTTAGTTTATAGTCAAACACCCTCACTTACATAAATACACCTGACGAATTTTCGTTTACGGGCTTTCTAGGCCGAGGGTCTCTCCTAACGTTGGCTCAATCGCTGCTAGGTGTCGTTGAATTAGACGTGCTTAAATATGTCACCAAGTTCGTCGATCGAGAACTGAATTTGATCAGAATCAGTGTTTGGAATTAGAATTCGACGAATTTGACGAGCAATTTGAGCATATTTTGTCCAGATGGCCCGAGCAGCGCTTGGGCCAACACACGATTAAGCCCTCCGTCTAGAAAGCCCATTATCGTTGGTTCCATCGCGTCGAACGCCTATTACGAGCAGTATAACATTCGCGAAATTGGTCACCGAAGGTAAAAAGCTCGTTGCAAAATGGAAGTAACTCACTGACACGGTAAAAGTGAAGAAAAATATGAAAAACAAGGATCGATTGAGTACCAGAGAAGACAACGATATAAATGTCAAATATCACTTTAATTAGGGGGGCTAGGTATTATCGTGCGAGATAAAAAGAGAGATGAAATAGAAACAGAGAGAAATAAAAAGAGAGTGCTCGCGCGAGCGTTGCGCTATTACTCTTGAAATAATCATAAATTGCTCGCGGAGAATTACAATGAATGAGCTAATTACCAGTGGGAAAGAAAGAGAAAGAGACACGGATAATCACTTAAAATTGGATGTGCTCTCGCGAAGCCTTTTAAGTACTTTTTGCTGGCTCGAAGAAGTACGAGCGTGTTCTTCTTCTTTTTTTATTCGCTTGCTCTTCTTGTTTTCTCTCTCTCTCTCTCTCTCTCTCTCTCTCTCTCTCTGTCTTCCGTTGAGCTCAATTTTTCAAAGTTGGCAAACTTTCTTTAATGTAATTGCGAAGGAAGGAAAGAAAAAACTATTGTTATTGTATATATACGTCACGTGAGACAAGTAGAAAGGTCGTTACGCCACGGATATTTTATTCTACGGTTCCCAAGATGTTGTTTTTTCCGAGAGAGAGAAACTTGAGTTTTAATTAAAAAGTAAAAAGTTTTTAATGAAATATTTCACGGGTCCAGGACCACGAGAGCTATATGATAAAAGTTTTGACAAAAGAACGGACAAATCTCACTGTAATATAATATTCATGAGAGTTGCATTGGCTCAAGACGATCGTGTTTACACTTGTCATGTTCAGGGTGGTCTCTTGTCACAAAGAGACGAACGATAAATAAAAAATGAAAGCGTATTAGGTCGATGCGTTCGTCGACACCAGATGTTTTAGCCGCTATATCCTGTGGTCTTTGGTAACAGATGGATTTTTCGTCGTTTACGTTTACGTTTTCGACTGTTCGCCACGTGTATTGGAAAATTTTCATTCGAAGAACACGTAAACACCATAACGCAGCTGACACTACATTTGTAGGATACAAAATCGTGACAAAAACTACGATGTCGAATGGGTCGATGAACAGTCGCAGTGACGTTTGACGTAGTGATTATTTGATTATTTTTTAGCAAAGTTGAGCGGATAAAATTGAAAGTAACACGGTATAGGAGCGTTGTGTGCCAAGGTTCATCCGATTACGCGTAATACGACAATTTCTCATTATTTCAGTTCTCCGATCACCTCACTCGTGCTCTTCCTCTTTCTTTCTCTCCGGCACTTTGATCAAAATTCATGACCCACAGTTGTCGCCTTCTCCATTTTCCAACGTATAAATAACTCTATTTTATAGACTCGATCTAGCTGAATTATGAATGTTCGTGTCCATTTAAAATTAGAGACAAATCCTACTTGACACTTATGCTTTTTTTAAAATATCGAGGGCTTACCACGGTTAAAATAGCCCACTGCAGTACGATGCACGTAAATCGAATAAAAAAAGAAAAGAAAAAAAAGTGGGACGTTCTAACGACGAACTTTATTTTTATTAGATTTGTAAACGACTTTGGTAAAAGCCGCGGTATTCAACGTTTAATCGAGGTACTTGATCAGGTTGCCAAAGATACGAGGATAACTTTTTACGCGCGTACGAATAATTAAGCACGAGATATTTGGTCACAGCAAGTATAAAGAAAATATCAAGGCTTGATAAATCACGCTACAGACAGAACACAGACGGAAATAGAAAAAAGAAAAGGAACGTGGTGATTACGAGCGTCCGGACACAATATCGGATCTAATTAGCGATAGCGCTAATAATGCCGACTTATCAAAGGGAGGGTGGGAGGAGGAGGATAGTAGCCGATAAGCGAGAGGCTATTTACATAATAACGCGTTGCCGAATGCCGATAGCCCTGCCACGAGGTTTGCCCACACATCTGCATTATACGTACTTCCTTTTCTCTGCGTATAACGATCGATGTCTCCGGAAGCTCGTTGTTATTTTTTTGTTCGTTCTTTTGTGTTCGTAACGAGAGTCGAATTGGAATATTTTAATAAAACACCCAACATGAATATCGAATGATTTTTAATTTTATACGATTGAAATTGAGCGGGAGACGAAGGGGGGAGGTACATTCTTCGAGGTTATCTCCTGGAATATCCAGCGAGGAATACTTAATTAAACATTTTCTTCGATCTTCCTGAAATAAATCAGATGGACTATCGAACGTTTTATCCAGGTTTCATCTGAAGCGAGGTCAAATTAAAATCCCGTTACGCAAAAGGATCTTCTTTGATTAATAATAGACTCACGTGCGTAGCGTGTTTTAATAGACAATATATTACATCTCTTTCGTTAGCTCCTTTCGACTTTGAGTTTAATTAGAAGCACGTAGGCCAAAAACCGAATTACTTTAATTAAAGAATTAAACGTGAAAGGCTTTAATCGAAAAGTTATGCGCCATGATAAAATCGGCTTAATGGCCTTGTGCGTTATGAAACTTAATTAAATAGATAATCTTGGAGAGGGAAAAAAACAAGAGCATTGGAAACACGACTGTTACAGCTGGAAAAAGACCGAGTGTTTTTTTGTTTTGTTTTTTTCAAGGCTCTGCCGTAGTTTGTCCAAGAACAACTCGGAAAAATGCCAGTTCGAACGCTAGATTGTAAAAGCCATTCTAGTTTTTTCTCACAAGCGTCGACTTATTTTACCGTTATCTTAAAGTTTTTTAATCAAGTCCTTGCATTCGGAACTTTTTAATAACGTCTTCAATATATATGGAGGATTACATTACACTGGCGCGCTCCCTTTTCACGTCATTTTTCATGCAAAAGCTTGGCTAGAGAGAGAGAGAGAGAGAGAGAGAGAGAGAGAGAGGGGTCATTGAATTTTCATACATTTTAATGGTATCCTGTCACTTGAGACTAAATACGTCGGTGCAATAAACGTGCGCTCGCGCGCGAATTACATTTATTGCTCTCGACGTCGCGCATGAATTGCAACGACAATGCGTGTGTGTAGTATATACCTACGTATTCACGAACGTAGAGACCATTTTGTTCCGCGAACGAAACATTCGGTTAACACGTGACGCTAATTATCGATGGTAGAGTTACGTGCTTTTTACCGTGTAATAATACAAACTTTATGGAGAACGACAACAAAAAGTGCGGTAACGGGGAAAGCGTAAAATTCAAAGGTGATAAGTTTTGAGTGACGATCGAAAATTTACAGCTTGAAATATATTTATCGAGATAGTCAGTCGTGGCTATTGCAACGGAGTGATTTGCGGTTGGTGTTCCTCGCAGGAAACTGATTAATGGATTGCTAGTATAATGTTTAAATGTCACGCTTACATTATTTCTCACGTATTTTCCATTCGAAATTAGTCACGCGGATGTGTCAATTACCAAAAGAAAAAACTACTTTCGAAAAGAACTCTTGAAAAGTTTATTTTACCGGATGACAATGGCACTTGGCGATCGATTCGAGAAGAAAAAAATATGAGCTTTTCATCTTAGCCACAGTCTCTCTCTCTCTCTCTCTCTCTCTCTCTCTCTTGCAATCGCGATGAATGATTGATTGCCATCAATAGGGTTCGTTCATTCACCGAGCTGAATCTTTTCTTCTTTGGCCCTTGCTTTCACGCTACTCATCAAAGATTAAAGGACTCTTTGGACTGACAGTACAATGGTCGAGCTCTTTTTATGGTGTGTGTGTGTGTGTGTGTGTGTGTGTGTGTGTGTGTGTTAGTATCTAACGCCTCGAGAGAAAAGGGTGGAGGGAGGAAGAAGGAGAAGAAAAAAAGAACCACCTCGGTGAATACCCTTCGTTATAGTTGTTGAGAAGAGAGTTAGGTTTGTGTGCGTATGTGTACTTACGTCCTTGTGTTCGGTATCGAGGGCGTCCCACATCGAAGCCACGATCTTCGAGACCTCGCCAAAACTCGCGTTCGAGTTTTGACTCTTGATGGCTGCCTGTGTATCTCGGAAAAAGAGCGCGTACGCCGATACTGGTCTGAAAAAATACAGCAAAAGAACAAAATTAGTTACAATTTCAAGTGTTTCGCTAGAGTACGCTCCAAACTAATTAACTGTACTCGTGCATCTCTCTTCTTTTCTTTTTAATTCGAGGTGCAACGCTTGAATTTGAAAAGAATATAAATAAGAAAACAAAAAGACAAACAATGCGATTGCAATTGCACAAGCTGCAGTAAATATCATGTTTTAAAAAATATAATTTGGCTTAATTAAAATGTTCTTGCAAAAGTTTCGAATCGTTATTTTCGTTCGAGAATCATGGCCCCATTCAAATCCTAAACACAATTATACTCGCTCGGCTCTCCGGCCAAATGATATCGTTAAAACTTGTAAAAACGTTCATTAAGCAACTTTTGAATATCGCAAATGAAAAAGTTGCTTTTTACGAGCGAGAGAGAGAGACAGACAGACGGACAGAGAAGGGGGAGAAAAATAATCGCGCACTAATTATAAATATAAGGAGCTTTCAATTGAAGTCACGGAAGAAAGAGGAAAAAAAGGCACTTTGCTGAATAGATTTTTACAAGCTGGTCGTCTCTTTTGAGTTGCGCGCGCGCGACGCTTTGTTTCCATTGCACAGAGGGGGTTACATTTGCGTTTCTTTGTATCCCTCTTGCTCACTCTCACCCACCTCCCACTTCCACCTCTCTGTTTCCCTCGTCTCCCTCAGCCTCGCGCGCGCTTTCTTCTCATTAAAGTAGCTCTCTAATTACGTTTAAACCATTTGACTCGACTCGCTTGAGATTTTGTCCTCTACCTCTTGGTCGTAGTAGGAAAACAACGAGGGACGAGTGAAAAAAAAGAAAGAATTTCGTTTCTTTTTATTTGTTGTTGTTGTCGTTTTGTTTTCTAGGAGGGAGAGGGGGCGCGCAAGAGATACGCCAACTATTGATCCAACTCAATCTAGGAAGACTAATCGGATGGGATTAAAACTACTTGGGGAAATACGATTTTACTTGTGTAATTACATTTAACGATTTCCCGTATTGGAAAATGCGATTGTGCTCTTTGAAGAGTAAATTTGCAAATTGGGAAAATCCAATATCGAATAAGAAAATATAAACGGACGAGGCGCGGGTTCTAAAATTATGAAACTCAATAAAAGCGAAGGGAGAAATGAAAATAGAAAAAGAGAGGACTAATCGATTATGTTTCAATCTTCCGCTGTAGTATTCTCCGGAGGAAATACAATAATAATAGCAGCCGAACGAGGAAAATGTATAACGAGACGGAGATGAAGGAAGCACGGAAATGGATTTACGCGAGCGAGACGGGAACGTTGACATTGTACAGTTCGTAATGTTGATGCAATGCTTGTCTTTTTCTCTTCTTTGCGTTTTGTTTTGAGCATTTACTATACGTGAGCACAACAGTCTGAATAATCAAAGAAGCTTTTGAAACGTTTAAAAAAAGGCGAATTTAATGGCATAGCTTGTCTTTCCAATCAACATTTTTCCTTGTTTACGTCAGCCATTTGTTGAGAAATATCATTGCTTAATAATACGCACTGTCAGCGCTCAGAATACAATTGCAATTTTCCTTTACTCACTTTTGTAACGTGATCACGAGGCTATAGTAGTTATTTAAATTGAACACAATTGAATGTTATCTTATCTGAGAAATTCATCAATTACAATCGAGCAACCGACAAGCTCAATAAAAACTAATTAAACTCGATAAATCAGAACCTATAATACTCTGGAGGAATAAAACAAAAAAAAATAAAGGATCGTGCACATATTGCTAATTCCCCAAGTATAAAGCGTATAATCCGACTCAACAATTACAACGCGTAACGCGCGAGCCGTGGCGGAGCAATGCAATCCTCCCTAGAGTACCCTATGTCGCGCGCAGCTGGACCGTCGTTGTTGTCGTCGCGTTTACGGTGTCGTGACAATAATGGTAATTGCCAATTCACAGAGGTAATAACTTATCCACCTTCCACAAATCTTAAGCGTTCGAACCTCTTCAAGATGCTATTTCGTATTCAACTTGCTTGAAATTACTCGTTAACTGCTGTTAATTAAGAAAACTGCACTGTTCGTTTCTCTTTGATTGGGAAATCTGTTTGACAACCACTGGAGAATAATAAATAACGGAAACCTCGAAAAATTTCGAGAAAACATTGCTCAATATCCTACGATATTTGTTGTTTTCTTTTACTTTGTGTAATTTTTTTTGTTTCTAAATGAACCGAATAGCCAAAGCGATATAACGGATTTAAACTTGCAAAGGTATGACTTAACGTTGTTGAATTGTAGCGCACTGTATGTGGTCACAATGGACCCATTATGCTGAATGGCTTTCATAAATTTTGCTCATTCAAAAAGCCACGACTAAAAATGACAATTAATCTATATAACGCGGACTCGGTTGCCTAATGTACCCGAGTATAATTAGCCAATTATTTCGAGAATGCCAAATGTAAATAGAGCGAACGATGTTTTTTCTGTTCTTCTAATGCGCGTGCGCATTGAAAAGTACGAGTTACCGTAATAAAGACATAACGAGCGTAATGACAACGTTAACTCCGGAAACTTTGAAACAAGCCCCATTGATATAGCGTTGAATCAATTTTCCGACGATCGGTTACAATAGGCTATGATTTCATCAAATGCCAATCGCCGTGCCAACGATAAGCCTATCGGCCGTTACTCATCCAACGATCGCCTTTACATAACATTGCAGACTCAAGAGCGTAGGCAATTTAGCTCGAACTAAAAATGGAAAAAAGGAAAAAAGCAAAAAAAGAAGAAGACGAAGAAAGACAGAGTAAAGGCTGCGACTAATCCTAACGTATGGCCATTATCAAAAATTTCAAATTACACGCATAAAATAGCATGCAAACAAAAAGAGGATAGCGAAGGAAGAGGCTGGACTCTTATAAATTACAAGTTGGCCTAACAACTAATTATCCCCGGCGAAATGAGATTCGACGAGAAGAGAGCGATTGAAATAATTTAGGCGGGACAAGGCTTTGCACGCTTTTGCTTTGTTTTGCCTCAAGTTTTGTTTGTTGGTGCTTACTTTGTGGGCTCGTTCGGATCCCGCTTCTTCTTCTTCTTCTGTGCCTTTGGTTTCTTCTGCGCCTTGCTCATCGTGTCGGCTGGTTCGGGTGAAGGTCTCTTGATTCCGGTGATCTATAACAAACGCAAACGACATTGATGATTGTCTTGTTCTTTTTTTCCCGAGCAAGAAGATGTCTGCACACGTGCGCGCGCCACGCAATCGAGAGAACGCGCTCGAGATGAAAAAGAATCTAAAAGTGAAAGTTGAAAGGCAACAAAATTATATAGAACGTACTTCCGGGCCACCGAATAGAAAACTAGTCACGTTCGTGGCCTTGAGTGAGCTTTTTGGTATTCGACAGCGCTTTCGGATATTTCACGAATTTTTCACGAACGCCGTCTGTCATATTTACACGTTAGGTAGATAAATAATTTTTACATAGATATACGACAGTCTCGACGCGCCTGCCTTTTCGGCTTTTCCTCAGCGTGCCTTTATTTATACACACGACTAAAAAGAAAACCTTGGCATCACTGCTTGGTGCGTGAAAACGTAAAAAAGTGCATTTCATCTTTGGCTTTCACCCGCTAAAAATGTCAATGGACTTTTCTTTTAGTTCTCCCATTTTTAACAACAAAACGAACGATAACTTCATCGGAATCGATCGAAAATTTACTTTCCAAGCGACAACATTGAAAAATCACTCCGAGATGACGAAAGCCACGAGTATTTGATGTAACTTCATTGTCAATCAAGAGGTTTCGGATTAAAATTAGAATATTAATCATTTGGCCGTGAATGCCAATGGCAGCGAATAAAGCGTAACGACGTAATACTTCCGAACAAAGAACAATCGTTCTCCTCGGAAAATCCATTCAAAGGAAATTCGAGCTCTGCTGTGAAAATAATTGAAACATCAACCGGATCAAAGTATTCAAGATATTCTCCACTGAACAAAAGAACAAACAAACAAACAAACAAACGAAGGTGTTTCGAGTGATAAAGAGAAAGAGAAACACGGTAAAAAGAAGCAACTGACCATCGCCGAGTGTGGCGTACTGTCGTCGCTGTCCTCACTTGTAGTCGTGTGTTCGGGTACTCCGGTCGGTTGCATCGCCGGTGGACTACCACCGGATGCGCTCCTGTATTGTATTTGTGGTGGCGCTTGTTGCTGCTGCTGCTGCTGCTGCTGCTGCTGTTGTTGCTGTTGCTGCATGTGTTGCTGTTGCTGTGAATGCAAATATTGCATGTGTTGCATCTGCTGTTGTTGCTGCTGTTGTTGCTGTTGAATCAACAGCATTTGTTGTTGGCCACTGTGCTGTTGGCTCGCCGAGTTCATCGTCGTGTATGAACTTTGAGGATTACTGTACGTTGAGCTGTAATTTGACGTTTTTTGAATTTATTTTTAGCGTAACATTGAATTTTAACTCGTAGAAAAGAAAGAAGTCTTTCGATTTCCCTCGAGCCGGTAATATGGTTGTTCCGTAGGGTTTGTTTTAGCGTTAAATCTTTTGAAAGGCGTTGTTGTATTTATGGAAAACATTTGCAAGCTTTTAAAGGGAAAACTTTGTCGAACGTAACATTATTCATGAGCTTACATCGGTTACGACGTTTACGAAGAAATCCAGTTTTAAGCGAGATGAATCGAGAGCCTTGTAAAAATAGGTAGGCGAACAACGCAATTTAAGATAATAACTGGCAAATAAAAAAAGTATTAAAAAAGGAACAAACCTAACAAGCTTAGCATATGTATATATAATCAAGTGAAGATGTTCGAAGGCAAACTGTTTTCGTACTGTCGATCGATTCAAAGTACTAGGCGTGGGCTTGGCAAAATATTTACGCATTCAATATTTCATCAGAATCATGCGCGTGCGAAGGAAGGAAAGGAACGAAAAGGGGCGGTTGGCGAAATTCAAAATCGCAAAGGTAGATATTGACTCTGCATTTTGCAACCTTTCGCTCTCTTTAGCAAATTACTTGAGGGCTTTATTTGATCAAATAACATTAGCAACGGAATAACACGAGTGACGAAAGGGAAACACTTTTGCTCATTATAAAAACAACTCGTTAAACTCCTCCCTGCCCCTCACTCCTCTGTTTCTCTCTATGACTTTCCGGCTCATTATTCCGAGTTCTGTTTGAACAATAAACTCATTGCTATATATCAAGGTTAGAAATACATCAATTGACTTTTTATGTCTTGAAATTATTGCTTCCGCTCTGTCCTATATACATACACGAGTGCGCTGCTGCTGCTGCTGTTGTTCCCCCCCCCCCAAACCCCTACTTCCCTATTTCAACGGTATTGATTTCATTTACTGATAATTTACTCGAGATTCTCTTTCTCTTTTTATTCGAAGGGCTTCTTCGTTTCATAATCCATAATTTCAACGTTAATACAAACACGATTCACGTTGGAGGTCGTTCCAAGAAGATGATGAATCTTCCATTAGCCGACAACTTTAACAGAACTAATAAGTTTTATGGCAGCATTATTCAATCTAAATCGCCGAGAGAAAGAGAGGGAAATAGAGAGAAAGAGAGGGAAAGAGAGGGAAAGAGAGGGAAAGAGAGGGAAAGAGAGGGAAAGAGAGGGAAAGAGAGGGAAAGAGAGGGAGAGAGAGGAAAAGAGAGGGAAAAAGAGAGAGACGTAATAAACCAACAAGGAAAAATTCAATCACGCGACATTGAATCACTCACTCTATATCGCTGTACAACACAAAAATCAAAATAAAAAAATACAATTCTCGACAAGCTTAATAAATCAAACTAACGGATTTTATTGTAAAGCAAATAATGGCAAGAAAAAGACAATCCGGAAATTTCCACGGCGAAGCTTGAATAATTCATTCGCGCGAGAGAGGACGTTTGAGCGATTGCTTTAGCAAATAAAAAGAAAACAAAAGAAGTATAGTAGTGCATTATGAAAATAGCAAGTCGAGGCAAAGAAGCGCAATTAATCGTGTGGAAGTAGCGAAATAAACGCAAGAGTCTCATGGAACAATTAAGATGCCGCGCTAGCAAAGTGCAAACAAAAAACAACAACAACAACGACAACAGCAACAAATGGAGAAGAGAGTGAGAGGAGGGAGGGAGGGAGGGGGGGAGGAAACGCACGAGTGTAGCAATGGTATTTTAACGCAAATTGGATAACTTATGAGATATGGGCTACGTCGCGTCAGCGTTGCCGGATTTACGGGCCACTCTTTCTTTCCTTTTTTTTCTCGGTTTCAAATTAAATTTGCCGAGTGAAACGATAAATTCGCAAGAGCGTTCTTTCTTCTATATTTTTTTCTTTGTAATTTCGTTGGCGATTTTCGAAGCGAGATAGTGCGAGACTGTTGTTTAGTTTGTTTCATTAAAACTTTTCGACTCGCGCGCGCGCGCGCGCACTGCAAAACTACAAAGTTTATTCCTTTCTACGGGATCAGCCATGTAAGCAAGATATTCGTGTGATTTACTTTTTTTTCTTTTGTTTTGTTTGTTGTTTTTCAACGCTCGGCAAAGTTGTAAAAGAGGCAAAGAGAGAGAGAGAGAGAGAGAGAGAGAGAGAGAGAGAGAGAGAGAGAAAGAGAGGTTCAAAGTAAGCTGTTGTCGCCATGACGGTTGAAGTTAAATTTACATCCTTTGTTAGTCAGTTAGTTTGGAAAGTTATGTATTTAAATGAAGTACACGTCTAGTTACTGCGGCATTTCGCTGTTGATGCTACTATACGCTCAAGCTACATAGTTGACTATTCAAAAGCAATATTTATCGACGACACCAAGTGATAGATCATCATTGACAAGCCAAAGAACGTCAAATAAATGTTGAATGGCTTGAGAAAATAGGGAAAAATCAATTTACCACGCTACTTCTTTCTATTTCACGTTTCACATTGGAGTAGCATTAATATCAATTCCAAAAAGATTTTCTCACAAATGTAGCGCTCGATCGTAAATTCATAGCTACAAAGTTGTTTTACAAAAGGAAAAAATAGGTCTCGCAATAAATATACATCATCTCTCGTACAATTGCGCTCCGAAGAAAAAAGGAAAAAGTATTCTCCGGACCTCCCTCCATAAATTTCAATTGGAACGTTTTAATAAATACGAAGATAAGAAATATTCCAGCTCGAGAGAAAATAAATCGATAGCGAAAAAGGAGGGGAGAAACTACTCACTTGACGTTGATGGACTGCATGGGATGTTCCTGCTGCAGGTAGAGAGGCTGTTGATACCCGCCGGGATCAAGACTCAGACCATCCGTCGACTGTTGCATACCGGGACCTGGCATCATCTGTACCAAACGAACAAACAACGTGTTGTCTATTGTAAACAATTGTTATGTCATCGGCGAAATGTGCCGTTGGTAAGGACGCGCACGCGCATCCGTGTCTACACGCTTGTGTGGTTTCAATTGGCCATTTGGTATCGAACGCTCGACTAATTTGCTTGGGATAACGATGTTCTTTCCTTTTCTTTTTTGTTCTTGCCCAAAATAACTATACACCTTGGTGAATTTTACGATGAATTATTGACTTGTCGAACAAGGTGAATTTTAATAACTTATCAAATATTTATGTGGCGATATTGCGCACTTGACAAGACTAAAATATTGCGCCTCGAAACTTGGTGTATTTTAATATCACGTCGCTAGATACACCTGACTAAATTTATGAACTAATAAAACCTTGAATAAATATCGATAAGATAACGAATTCTTAGGGACGACGAAGTATATTAAAAGAGAAACTCTCCGAAAAGTAAATTGTCTTTTTCTCGGAAAACAATATACGACAACGTGTCGATAAATTAATCAAAGATAAGACGAAACAGTCAAACGTACGCGTTTCGTTGAAGAAACATTGTAGAAGGACGAAAGACGAAAGTCGAAAGACGACGGAAAAAATCCCTTCTCAATGCTAACTTACAAGTTTTCTAAAACAAGGTTTTATCGACAAACTTGGCCGAGTATATCTGTCTCGTATCTCTCTCCCTTTGTGTTCCAAATCTTTCAAAAAACTACAATATTTTAAATCGAGGTTAGCTGATTTCCATCGCTTCGCATAAATATGTTTGCGTTCAAGGTTGAACCAAAAAAGCAACATAACAAAAATACAAATCCAGTTTCCGTTTCCCCAATATATCCCACAAGGAGAGAGAGAGAGAGAGAGAGATAGGGGTGGGGGCAGAACAGATATCGAGTTACGTGTGGTACGTGGCTTCCCCTACGTACTCGATTACGCTGATTGTCCGGATTTTCGTCAAAGTCAAGGCGGATTAATCGCGTGGCGGTGGGACGGTAATTAGCTTCGGAAGATGACACTATTGCATCGATTTTTCTCTTCATCTTTTTCGTCAAGTTCGGATGATTTCCGCGCTAATTGAGTAAATCTGCTTAGTGCCCGTAGACTCGGCGTTTTATACATCGACGATCGATAAAATTTAATTTAGCTAAGTCGCGTTTAATAATAACAATTTCACGTTCAAAACGAGAATAAATGGATTGCGTTCGATATGAATTTCACGTCGATAATTAAAACGTTTCGTATATTTATTAACTTTCTAATAAGACCAACTTTCTACGGGAATTCGCAGCGATAAATTGCGCGCGCACGCGCATTTTTTTCTCCTCCTTTTTCTTTTTTCTTTTTCTTTATTCACGAAAGCTCCTCGTTTTAATCGTAATAAATCAGCCGAAAACTAATTTAATCCGACGCGCATTATTAATGGTATCAAAATTACAATGTCGGCCGCGTGGCAATATCGCTAGAAATCTAAATTCCACACACACAGCAAATTGCGGCCTGCGAGTCTAAAAATAAGACGCGATAAAAGTGTCAGCATGCCCAAGTGCAAATAGAAATCCACGTGTCCCGTTACGGTAAAAAAAGATGTCGTTCCGTTTTTATCTTTGGAAATCCATCAATAGAACCGTCTCGATAGATGCATAGACTATTGATACGTCGAAACTACATTGCCCGTTCGTTGTCCCAACCAAATAGTGAAAGTATACGGTAGCTTTGATCGAGCACGGATAACGAGTGTGTTGAAATAAAAAGTAAATCTATACATACGCGTATGTGTACCTGTGACTGGTATGGATGATGCATAGGGTCGTGAGTTTGTTGCTGAGGATGTTGCTGTTGCTGCTGCTGTTGTTGCTGCTGCTGCTGCTGCTGTTGCTGTGGGTGCGAGTGCATCGCTGGAATGTCGAAATCTTCGTCGCCGAAGCTCGGCGTGTGAAACGTCTGTAACAAGTACGCGACAAATTATATAGATCTGCTCGCGACAAATGCCCTTTTCTGTATCTCGAGGAATTTCATTAGAGCCGAGACAGCGAGAGAGTGTATTTGACGAGAATGATGTATTAGCGCGGAATTGCGCAAGAGGAAATCGATAATTGAGTTGTCTTATCTGCTCGGGACAATTTGTCATTCGCGTCCCGCATTGACAAATTAATAACACCGACAACGAACAACAACATTCTCATCCGCGAATGGAAAACGCAAAAAAAGTATCGAAAGTTGCAAAAAATAGAAGAACAAGTGGAAAAAGAGGAAGACGTATAGTAGAACTTGAAGAGGGTTGTTGTAGATCATTTTTCTTTGGCAAGAGAAACTGAAACTCTCTCACCATCTCGTTAAAACTTGTGCTTGCGGGAGTTATACTACTCTCCTTGCAATGGGAATATTATTTAGATGCTGCTCTCGTCAACTTACACAAATGCACATTTTATAATCGAGTTGGACCAATTTGCCGGGTAAATCTTTTCAAGCGTTTTAAACGAGGACTTTGCGGGTTTAAGAGAGAGAGAGAAGGAAGATTTCTTACGTGTATGGCTTCGTTGATATTTACTTTTTTTCCGTTGAAGACGGTTTACAATTTCTATAAGCGCTTTAAAAGCAAAACTCAATGAACGTGGTTAATAGCTTTTCAGAGAAACTTTCGTAATATTTTTTCGCAGTGTAAATTACGTTTTGACTAAAAAAAATAAGGTCGATTTTCACGAGTCCTCTTTAGAGTATTACATCTTGAAAGGCAACAAACGCGCGAGAAGCCGGACCGTATATTAATACTAAATATTATTATTGCGAGTCGAGGGGATGAACGGGAAGCCAACGAGAAAATATTATTACAGGTGGCGAGGTCTGTCAACTGTTCTGCTACACGTAAGTATACATATACACGTACGTATGCGTACTATCGGATCTGTTCTCCTCTCTTGCGTACCATTAGGGAGAAAGTTTTTGGAAAGTAACCATATGTGTCAATCGCTTTTGAAAACTTTGGGGAATTCAATAATTTCTAACGGCGATCGGTGATGCATTACCAGAATACATCGCGATAAATCTCGTTGAAAGTTTGTATTTCGTCATGTCTCGCAATTAAAATTTATAGAGCGATGTACACACGCGTGTATACGATATATTACAATGACCGGTTATCGACTTTTCTTTCGGTGTGTAAACTTTATATCGAGTGAAATGGAAAGTTTGAGTACGTTATTTAACGTGTTTCGACCGTACTCGTGTCCATCATCGTTAAGAGCATACTCGTATATACATATGGATACTGATTTGTTAAATGAGAAATTACAGCCTCGCAATTTTTTTTTTAATAACCGGTCATTCGAGTGCAAATAACGAAACTTTGTATTCCTTTTTTTAAACGGCAATCACGAGCTTGTTTAAAAACGGAGGGAGAATAAATAATTCAGTCGCTTAACTCGCGACAATTAACGCGTTGAGAATTTAAATTAGTTTCTTTTTACGTCGCTTGAAACTTTTTCGCGCGGCAATTATTTCTCTCTCTCTCTCTCTCTCTCTCTCTCTCTCTCTCTCTCTCTCCCTCCCCGTCTCTCTCGTGCGCCGTGCGAAAAAAAAAGTTATAACCGCTTTCTTTATTGATTGCGGTTTTAAAAGCTCTCGAGAATTCAGTAACAATCAATTGAACGGTGAACGCGCGCGTCTTAAAAAGAAAAGCCCGTCGAACTCAATTATTCCTGGCGAATGCAAAAAAAAAGAAAAAAACTCGCGGTTAAAGATTATCGAACACGTCCGTAATAAAAACGATTCCTATTATCTCACAGAGTAAGAAAAAAAGAGAAAAAGAAGCTTTGAGCCAAGGTAAACGATCCTGCAGAGAGAAAGAAAGAACGAAAAAAAAACATACACACAAAGAGGAAAGAGCGAGAGAGAGATAATAAAAAGTTATCGTCTCTCCCTCTCTCGCGAGAGTACATCGGAAGACAGTTTGAGTGAGGTATTCGGCCTCGTTTACGACTTGGTAATGACGTGTCCGGAATTGCGGGAAATTACACGTTGCCTCTGTGTATACTATGCAACAGGACGAACAACAACAACGAAAAAGAGAGAGTGAGGGGGGGGGGGGAGGTGGGAACGCAACGAGAGATAAGAGGATAGACGCGATCGGAACAACTGATTTCAAGTGCTTTTTTCCAAGTTCCTTCTTTATAACGTTACATTGTTGCTAGGTTACACGTTTCTTTACAATTGAACAAAAACAAAATTGTTACGGGACCGTGCTGGTATCGAATGAAAAATAAGACGAGATCGCGGAATACAAAAAAAGTAATTTATTGATTTGATAAAAAATACTAGTTTAATCCTTTTATCGTTAAGACGATAAAAGGATTGTTTATCGGTAAATACTCGCGTGCTGTGTGTGTTGGTAAACAACTTATTATTGGAATAAATATGTATTACGTTAGAACGTTAATGGAGAGATTGCGTGCCGTTAAAGTACGAACGTTTTCTCATTTATATAAGTAATAATTTTCTTCGGATAGCATAATATAGATGTAAATGAGCCATGAGAAGTTTAAAGTGTTTCGCGATAAATTATCGGCAATTACGCGTCATGTTTTATATCGAAAGGCGTTTCGAATACTAATTTTAAACTTTCCACCCATATATACGTGTAAATATATTTTATTTAATCGCGTTGTTTCTGTCGCGTATCCGTTAAATAATATTTATCTGCTCTTGCGCTTCGCCGATTGTTTATTCAAATTCGACCGTGATATTTATAAACATTGTACCGATATACATACGCGCATCAAACGCAGAGAACGAGGAAAAGGGACGTCGATGATTGATTGCAACTGGCTTTATGAAAATGTGGAAGATTTATCGCGAGCGCGGCGCGAAATTTTTGCGAAAAAACAAAAGACCTTTTTTATTCTTTCTTTTATTCTTCGTCCTTTTTTTCTTTTTGTGCACCAGTTTGATGAATGGCTAGTGCGCTGGGCAAAAATTTACGACGGGCCCTTCCCTCCTTCCCCGATGGCATTTTACCCGTACAAAGACTGGACGAGAGGCAACAAATTGAAAAGCAATTCGCGTGTGCGCGTGCGCGTGCGCGAGCGATCCGAGCGCAATACTTTTATTCGCAAAAGGTATATTTTTGTTCGATTCTCAAGGGACGTGCGACGACAAAGCCGCGGGTTGTACGAGAAGAGAAGGCCTCGCCAGCGCGATTTTTCGATTAAAAACTCTCGCCGCGTTTCGACGAGGATACCTACTCCCTTATCAAAGCACTCGTGTAAGCGTTGTACGAGATTCGGGATTCGAGCGTGAACAACCAAACCGAGGAAAACAAGCGTTAGCAAATTTCACCTACGACGAATACCTCGAACGAAGCAAGAAGAAGCATCGAGTTTCGCGAACGGTCGAGTCGGATGATTTGCGCGACGCGTTGGCGCCGATTTATAGCTCGATATTTTCACACCTTTCGCCCGATTTATATCAATCGGAGTTTCATCCAGTCGTGCAATTGTTTTATTCCATTAACGCGAGAGAACGCGTTACGAAGACTCTTAACAAGGTCGTTTGGCAATTTTCATCGGTTCATTAGGTGGTTTCGAGCGCTGCCTTTGCACGGGAATGCAAATGAAATTCAAGAACGCAGTCGAGCGAAAAAAGGAAAAAAATAACGCGCAATAAACATCAATTTTCCGACGTTGCAACTGTTTTAACGCGCGAATTTAACGGCGCACTTATCGTACAAATTGTTTTGTCGTCGATGCGCTAGAGAGCAAACGGGATCGCGGTTGACAAGAAAAAAATCAAAGAATTGTTTAGCGAGCTTTTTGTACGAGGTCGTTTACACGGTTCGACGAAACAAAAAGAAGAGGGGAAAAAAGCTCGTTGCTTGCGAATAACAATCGGTCCACGACCGTTACTGCGTGAATCCGCAGTTCGCGTGTCGAGTAGCTTATGATTAGCGTTGAAATTGATAGCTGTGGTAAGGACGCTAGGCTAAACGTAATAAAGTGAAAATTGATAAAATGCAATTTGCAAGAAACGAGTGGGGAAGATGCAGCGTAGCAGCGTGCGCGCGGGAATTATTTCTCAATGGTTGCAATCGACCGTAATGATACGTCGATCGATCTTTAGCGAAAGTCCAGAGACAAAAGAGATTGCCGCGAGGAAAGGAAGGTCGAGCTTGTTCGAGATGTCGAGATGTCGAGATGTCGAGATGTCGAATCGAAGTAGCGATAATAACGAATGCGTCAAAAAGCATGGATTCTAACGGACGAGACAGGAGGCGAGATTTATTTATAAATAGAATAGCAGCGAAACAAGGACGTTATCCGTTACGAAATGCCGCACTCGTAGGTCTCCCCGTACCGTAAGCGAATATCAATGCAACTCGTAAGTATAACGTTCTAACGCGAATTAGTTTGCCGCTAGATTTTTTCCTCGACTCGTTCTTCTTTTTCGTTGCGCAACTTTTGCAATATGTAGATTGCATGCAATTAGTGCGTTCATAGTGGCAAGTAGAAAACAAAGGATCAACGAGGAGAGGAAAAAAAGGATTATGTAAATTCGCGTCTTACGCAAGTTGACTGACGATGATTATTAATAAAGCAGCCATCGAGAAACTTTGCGTGACGTTAAACAATCGAATTTTCTGGCCGACAAGAGCGAGACGATAGAGAGAGAGAGAGAGAGAGAGAGAGAGAGAGAGAGAGCAACGTGGATGATCGTTAAAACTACACGCGTAAACGATGTTTACTTATTGCTTATTGCCAATTACACGTAGTACACGCGAGGCAAGGTTTTAGATCGGTTTCGATGCTTTCACTTTTATCTAAAAAACTTCAATGTCAAAGTTATCTTGTTGTCGTTGTTGTTGTTGCTCTTGCGATCTCGCGTCAATTGTTGATTGTTAACCACCGTATCGACCGATTTGTCTCACTTGTGTGCGTGTGTGTGTATGTGGGTTTTTTGCCTCGTCGTCACTGAGAAATCGATGTTAATAAATATAGACGAGGATCAATTATATTTGCGCTCATTAATAAATCAACGCCGAGTTGTGTCGTTAAACTGAAATGGAGGGGAAGAAAAAAAGGCGCAAGGAAAGAACTTGAAGAGGCTATTAATAATGGGCAGATTATTGCATTTACAGTTAGCGCGCGAATTTTATCGTAATTGAGTATCTCGTTTTTCTCGGTAATGAGATATCTCTCTCTCACGCACGCACACGCGCTGTCTTCCTCTCTTTCCTATCAATGACGTGGACGTGACTATTTCATTTTAAAATTCCATTATGTATTTTTCAACTTTATCTCAAGCTCATTATTGGCGTATTTCCAAGTTTGATGTATCTTTTTATTGCCGTTGCTCGTTGCTCGTTGTTGTTGCTGTTGCTGTTGCTGGTGCTGTTGTTACTGTTGTTGCTGTTGTTGCTGTTGTTGCTGTTGTCGCCGTGATCGTGGTCGTCGACAATGCAACGACGATGACGAAACGTCTTGTTGTCATTCCAATCTAACGAGTTTGATTCACCGACAAGTGAAATTCAAAATGAGATACTCTCGTATGAATAATAGAATAGCAACTGAATAAATCGACATGTCGAATGTTGGCCTTTTGTTTTTCCCTTTTATTCGCGACGAAATAAACATTCAAATCGTATTCCCACGTGAATTCGATAAGAGGAACGAGCTTTTTCTGTTGCTTTTCATTTTAATAACGTACATTTTATTCGTATAAATATAAATACGAAAGGAGATACGTTATCCAATGTAAACTATTTTTCCCATGCCAGAGATATATAAAATATAAAGTACGGCATTTAAGATTGTGCAATTCCGCCGAGATAAAGCGCTGAACAAAAGATGAAAAACCGCGAGTGTATTTGATTCAAGCGCGATAAGATCGAAGAAGGAAAGACGAGGGGGAGGGGGCGGAGAGAATAAGGAGGAGGAGGAGAGAACGTTGAACGTAGAAATAAGATGGGAAGAGAAATGGAATTCCTGAAAGTCGAAAAGAAAAGAAAAGAAAGATTGAACTCGGCAATTGCTTTAACCCGACTTTTACCAAGCGATTTTTACCGAGCTTTCAAGCGACTTTTAATAATCCAAAAGTGGCATCGCGTACATCATTTTCGTGTGTATTTCGCGCGCGTTTAACCGCGGCTACGGTTATCGCGTGAATCGCTTTTCCATGGAAATAACTAACGATCCGGGTGTTTTATTTTTCCATCTTTGCGTAATTGACCGCTGGGACGATAATCCTCCCCGACGGTCGATGGGAAAGAACAGTTTTTATACGGGTCACGTTGCTGATTCGTGCTTTATGTTTTATTTGCTCCCTTTTCGCACACGCACACGCGGACCTCGTTGTTGTTTGGCGAGGGGGAATTTTGCAAAACTTGACCCAATAGAAGGGACACGGAGGAGATTGAAAAGTTCGCAATCGTTAACAAGGGATGGATGAAACTTTGATCGTGAAAATCGATCGGAACAGCAACTGCGTCGACAACAAAAACAACAAAGTCAGCGTATACCTTTCCATTATCGGCGTGGGGACATTAACGACGAACGGCTATAAATCAAAGGAGTGAAAACGAGAAAGCATCGTGCATTGAACAGAGATGCTTTGCGAAATAAGTCGATAATTAGCTTTGTCGTTGTACATACCTGTTCGGCCATATTGTAGCCGCCGTCGTGGTGATGATGGTGGTACGACGACTGATGGTGTTGCGGCACGTTCAGAGACAGGTCGAGGTTGTTCTCGCTTCTCTGTAACGACAAAATAACAAGAAAATTAGATTTTCACGAAGGACCGCAACTCGATTGGGACTCGATCGGATCTCGGAGAAACAGAGCTGAGATTTGGACTCCTCTCGTTGGGTCGGAAAGAGCGATCGCTCGGACCACTTGGCGCGTGCTACCTTATCGCGTCGATCACGAGGACGATACTTGGCTAATTTGCATCCAACGTTCCGTAGGTTTGCGCGCCTAATTAAACGAGGTCAACGCGCGCGCGTGCTGGTACTAGGCGAAAATGACGGAATGAAAAAAGCGCGGAGGTAAAGGTCACGGAGAGAGCTAATTGATCGACGTTACACGAAGGCGCCATGCACGAACAACGAGGATACTTGATTCTGGCTCTTAGATATCGAACGCCCGATGGTTGCGCAAAACAAAACAAACAAACGAATCCTGTTGCGCGACAAGCAACAGGATTATACACGTACACGCGTGTTTTCGCTTCAATTGCCGGACTTTGTTGCGCAGTAGGAAAAGAGATGGATAGAGGATTGCAATTATTCCACTTGATTCGCATTGTAATTGAAAACGTTCTTTCTAGTTGTCGAGGCAAAGGTTACGCAATATCGAATAACCTTATGCATTTGGATATGTAAAAATAGTTTCTCCCCTCTAGCTGACGTACGCGTATGCGTACGTAGCGTGTGACATTGTCGAAATAAAAAAAAAGATACGCGCAATAAAACATTCTCAGGTTGCAACCGACTCCTTGTCTCTGTTATCGATTTTTACGGCGTATACGTTTAAAATTTACATATAGCGTCGTTGTCGTCGTCTGTTTTTTACCTCTTAGCATATAGTAACAAAATACTACACACACACACACACACACACACACACACACACACACACTGGGGAGAACAAGAGCCTTGGAGAAACAGCGCGCACAATGTACACACCAGTTATTTCTTCCTCAATGGGGGTCTTTTTGTCTTCGTCTCACCTCTCTTCCCCTCCACGACCCCTCCCCTTCTCTCTCTCTCTCTCTCTCTCTCTCTCTCTCTCTCTCTCTCTGTCTCTCCTTTTCCTTTTCAGAAAGTATAAAAAGGTGCTTAGGGCAAACATTAGCGAGCCACCGCGCAGAAGGAGAACGAGTCAACACGAGAAAAAGAACGCGTGTACACAGCTGTTTCATCGGATAATAACGAGAACGAAGAAAAAAATGAGAAAAAAATGAGAAAAAAGGGCCAGTCGATGAACTTTACGAAATAATAAGAGACTGTTTGATCGATTGCAAGATGTACATGCGTACACGCTTGTTTTCTAACAATACGGTATCGCGAGTATTTTTTAATCAAATGCTCTCTCGTCGTCGTTGTTACTTGATCAAACACTGAATTTTTAATTAATTTCCCGTGTCGTGCTGCAACGCGCTACTTTCTCGCACGCCCCAATTCCCCGTTGGATTTTTCGTTGTTTCTTTTTATCGCAAGACGACTTGAGGAAAGGAACGATAGGCATCGCTTCCGCTTTTGCATGCGTCGACGGAGGGATGGGATAACATTCGCAACGGGTTGAATGGACTCTTGTCTTTCTTCCTCGCGACGATAATATTTATTTCGGTATTTATTTCGTTGCTCCTCGTTATTGTCTTCTTTTTCCGCTTCTTTTTTCTCCTTGTTCTCTTTTTCCCTTTTTCCCCTTTTTCCTCTTTGAACGAACGAGCTACGAAGGTGCCCTATATGCTTCGATGTCGCCAATACGACATCGTCATCTTTTATTTATACGACAGTGATTGCGTATAGTTTGTCATCAACCACGCGTTTGCTATTAACTTTCCGAGATTAATTGTCTCCGTGGAATTTTCATCGTACTTGGCGTTAATCAACCATTTCCCCTTTCAAACTTTCATCTCGCATCTTTCGTCTAGAATTTCGTTCCTCAAGCTTATCGTTAACGGCGTTATCGCAACGAGAGATAAACAAAGAAAAGCGTTTTATTTATCTTCGAAACAATACGCTTGTACGTGATGAAACGCACGGCGCGCGTTCAATTGAGGTAAAGGCGTTACAATTGCAAATGCAAAAACGAGAGCACAAGAAGAAAAATCAAAGCAAAGAGAGAAACGATATCGTTAAGATCGATCTACGTTAGAAGCTGTAATTAAAGTCGGATGTATATAATTGCCGAGTTTGCGCGAAATTGCCTAGCAATATTTGTTACATCGTCGATAAAAGTTGCACAAACCTATACATTTTTCGATTTAAATTGCTAATATAACGGCCTCAAAAGCGTTAATAATTTCATTAATAACCGACACGAGCAAAGTCTGTCTCTCTCTCTCTCCCGTGTGGATGCCAATTAAACGAACGTCGTTTCAATCCACACAGCCTTGCTCGAGTTTATACTCGTTTGAATGTATAATCATAGAAAAGGCGATCAATAATGCGACTTTGTTTTCTACAACTTGTTTTTTTCTTTGTACAAAAATGAATCAGCATAATTGAATGATCTTATATGTTTAATCTTTGAAACAAAGTCTCAAACTTAATTAACGTCACGTCATGTCAATGTCACGCGTGAATCAATTCAATTAAGGCCGTGTGCGCTCGCGCCAGGCAGAACGAGAGAGAGAGAGAGAGAGAGAGAGAGAGAGAGAGAGAGAGAGCGAGAGCGAGCTCTACACACTTTAATAAATCGGAAATGACTGTTGAAAATTTGATGCGCGAGCAAAGTATAGGGATGAACGCCAAAAAAAGGTACACGTAATTATATACACAAGCTACAAAGGTATTTGGTGTACGTTGCGTCACTCGCGCAACGTTACCCCGAAACGAATACATATAACGTCCGTGTTCTTTCTCGAACAAACGTTCTCAACTAGATTTAGTTTCGTGTCGTTTGCTTTTTTGTTGTTGTTCCAAAGTGTAGGCTGTTTTGCGACAATAACGATGGAAATTGTTGGCAAACAAGGCTTCGCGTAATCAAGTCAGAACTATATTATATACACGTAGGTAGGTACATACAACAGCCAAATGAAAGTATCACTTTACGAGCATCCTTCTATTATTGATCGTCTCGAGAATATATGTACACGTACCTCGGCTGGCAAACTTCCCCATCCACGAGTATCTGATAACTTTGGTTTAGCGATATTTCAACCTAAATGTAATTGATTGCTTCAACAAACACGACAAGGTTTCGCTTGCTCGTTCGTAAACTCTGATATTTCGAGTGTTATTTAAATAAAACATTTGTTTATTATTCGTCGATTAATAATGCTGGAGTAAGGTGCGAGGAATAGTGGGGGCGGGGAGGGGATGAGAAGGGGAATTTCCCAAAGCGAGTTTGAGCGCGATATTCAAATGCTGTTATTTTATTCAGCGAATTTCAATGGAGTTGTAAGTTCAAACACGAAAGAAATTTGCATGGAAATTGCAAAATTTAATTGGAGTGAGAGATATTTTTTCAAGCTTTCTCTCTCGCTCTCTCTCTCGCTCTCTTTCCGTCTGTTGATATCCAAAAACAAAAAGTAAAAGACAGAGCGCGCCATCTGATCAAAAAATGGATTTTTTCGAGTGTGAATATTCAGTGACATTTCTGTATATAAAAAGCGCGCACAAAGCACGTTTCGTAATTCAGCTCATAATCTTCGAAAGTCTTAAATATCGTTTATTAAAGTGAACTTATGAAAATACTTGGACATTTCTCTTGTTAACGCGTCAGGGAACGCTCTAATTCGTTAATAAATATATATTTTTCTCGCAACAAACATATCAATTTCGTAAAAAAACACAGCAGTTGGGAATTAGAAAAATATCGTGGAATATAAATGGAGAAACGAGTATATTTCTGTCGGGAGGGGAAGAAAAAAAAGGAATTAAAAATACATCGTTAAATCTCACATACGCACAATGTCGAGATTTTAATACATCTCTTTCTCTCTCTCTCTCTCTCTCTCTCTCTCACCCCTCGAGTGCAATATAATTCCATTCCAACATACACAGACACGCACAGCACAGAGTGTATTATATTGCAAAAAAGACGCTGCCGGCTGCGCTTTCACCGACACACGATATCGCATTAAGTTGGAAATGTAATTTTCTTCTTTGTTATTTTTTTTCGCGCTCGAGCGATGATAAATTACCAAGCACGCGATTCGAAATTGATTGATCCTACAAACAATATTCTATTTTCAACTCAAGGTGAAATACCAAAAACAAAATTGAACGCCCATTTCGAGAGAAAAAAACGCGACGACCACAGAAATGGATTGGCAAAAGAAAAGCGTTGCGTTCCCGTGTGTAGAGTACATGTTTGATCTGCTAATTCGTGTTTGCTCGTCGCTTCTTCCCCCTCTCTCCCTCCCTCTCTCTCTCTCTCTCTGCACACTTTTATTATTTTCCACTTTCGAAAATGTTTGTACATACTATGTACTTCGTCGATTTGATTTGATGCCGCACGAGAGATGAAAGCACAAGATACTTCCTCGCAAGCTTTCAGATAGATTAAACTTCTCTCTCGTCGCCGATATTAAAACTCACTTTGTTACAAACTTCCTTTACTCGGCTCTTTTTCTGTTTTTTCGTTCAAGTTCTCGAAAATTATGCAATACCGGCAGTACACTGTTCTGTTTATGTATACAGTTGCACGTGCGTTCGCGCAAGCTCGTTTACATTGAAACACATGTACGTGGATGCCGCAGACTCAAAACCCTCCCAAACAGATATCTATTTCAAGTAAACATCTTTTCCAAAGCGTTCTTCTTTCTTTTTTTCATATTTTTATTTGTATTCCGCTTCCCACAATGATCCCGTATCGCTCGATTGTTACGAAACTATCGCTCCGAAACTTTTTTGGTTGTTACTTTTGAAAGCCGTTCATTCGATTGCCGAGTGCTTTATTGATTGACGCTGATGTAATTTACATCACGAGAAATGCATATGCGGGCTCGTAAAATCGCCCAGTTGTAAAGATCTCGAGTGACTGTTAAAATTTCCAATGGAGATGATAAATAAACAATTCGCATGGAGGATTTTACGATTTTGTTGGTAGCGAATGAATTCCCGAACATAACCGATTGATATTCCACGCTTCTTTTTTCTCTTTTTTTCTCCGCAAACGAAAACGGACTTGACTTTCCGGGTACGAGTGTAGTGTTACTTTTGAAAAAAAGCAAGTTTATTTTTTCAACGAAGGTGAGAAACGTAAGAGATATAGGTTATACTTTCTCGGCTGTGCTAATACACACCCACACCCACGCGCGTAGAATTATGCGTTTCGAAATTGGAAAATATTTGTTTATAGCAGAGTTGGTGCGTTTCGATAACATAATCGCAATCGCAGAGCGTTAAAAAAGAAGAAAAGGAGAAGCAGGTTATGCTAATAAACCAAGTTTCGCGCGAGATCTAAATTTAATTTTATGCCGCGATAGACGTAGAAAATTAATTATATTTATTGCGCGAGGCAGACTGATAAATACATACAACGGGCGTAACGAAAGCGTTCGAACGATACAAACGTTACGCCAACTTTTTAAATACAACAACTAACGTTCGTCGGTATCAACGTCGTGGCACTGTCGGCTGTTTCTCTCTTTCGCTTGCTTCCTCGCCCCCCCCCCCTCACCCACCTCCTCCCCCGCCCGCCCCTCGTGTGAATTAACGAAGCGTGCAAGCGACTAATGAATTCTTCAGCGTAACAAGGCGACCCTTTGTGGAGAAAAAGCCATTAAGAAAATATTAATAGAAAACAGCTACGCTTTCTCGACAAAAGAGAACGACCGTGTGTGTGTACATGTGTGTGCCGTTTTTAATCTCAGAGAAACGAGTTCTCGAATTTGTCGTGTACGTCGTATCGATTTGTTTGACCGAGAGAAGAGACGAGAGTTAACCTGATTCAATAGAGAGAAAGAGAGAGAGAGAGAGAGAGATAGAGGGGGGGGAGGGGGACGATGGGGGTTAAGCCTGTTATTTGCAGCTCGCGTATATAGCACACGCTCCGGCATAACCAAATGACAGCGCTGTGGGTTTAAAAGCTAGCTTTTGTACGGTTCGCCGTTGCGTTGATACGGGTACCTACGACAGCGATAACCCGATCTTCGGAACGAGTTGGCTTTGCAAAGAATTCATTTTTTTTTTTGCGAGACTGTACAGGAGACGAATAGAACAATTCCTAGTGAACGTAAACAATTGATAGGCGCGACGGAGGGTTTATTTTCGATCCTCGAGCCTATTAATACACGCCTAAATATATCCTCTAATCTAATCGTCCTCCTCGCGCTGCATCTGTCCAAGAAAAACAAAACGCGTTAAATATACGCGTTGAGAGTTTCTACGAGTATCCACTTTCTACGAGTATCCACTGGATGCAATTAAGACGAAACAAAACAACAGAGATACTTTAAATACATATTGTGGAGTTGTTAGAAAGTCGCGTTTGAACATCGACTGCGTATCTAACGTCGTTCTCACTTTGCTTCGGTTACGTCAAAAATGTGGATATTGCCACGCTTGTGTTTTCCTTTTGGCCTATCTTACGACGCTCGAAAGCTATCGGCGCGACTCTGGAGTCAAGCGAAGCTCTCACGAGTACGTCTGAGTCCGATTAGACGATTGAATAGCTCGTTATTGGCGCAAAGTCGAAAACGACGCACCGTAACGTTGGCCGTTTTAAGGCCGCAAAGTGCAATCGTAAACACGTCGTTACAACTCGACCGACGAGCATAGCCAACGCTGACGCTCTAGAAATTTCGCGCGACAACGAACTAGCCCAACGGACGGGCGAAAAGGCAATTTGTCTTTCTCCGTTGTCGCTCGCTCTTTGCTACTTTCCAAAATACAAGCGTGATATTACAGGTGTTAAGAATATCCCGGTAAATTAAGCCGGAAAAACGACAAGTTTCGGACGGTTTTAGATCGCGCCAATAACTCAGCAACACGACAACGACCACCACCCACCCAATGGACGTTCGCCGCAAAGTGTAGCACGAGGTGCGCGCGCGGTAGTGCATCTGACATTTTTCGTTGCTGTTTTCGTCGACTCGTGGCAAAGCGGCGATCAGAGAGCGTTTTACGCAAACTCGCGTGGACGCATTCCTTGGTGGCGTCGATCGACCTGCCTCTTCCCTTGTCGATTTCTCGAGTTTGACTCTATTCGGCCGATTCTCTGATCAACGAACAAAATGCTTTTCGCGCACGTTAATACGCGTGTCGCGCAAATAATACACGGCTCGAAACTGGAACGTTAGGAACGACACAAGAGCGAGCGAGTTTGTCAGGACGATTGTGTGCGGAAGTTGTCGGGCGCAGTTAAATTCACGTCTCGTTAACTTCGTCAAACTCTCGCGTTATGTACAGTTGTGTCTCGTTGACAATTTTGCGAGACGAAAGTACAATCAAATAGAGTTTATTCGTTTTTTCACCAACGCGTGCGATTCTGTGTGCAGATTATTACTCGTTGTTAATCGAGAATTTTCGCCAAGCTTTACAGCAAAAAAAAAACGATCGTCGAATAATAAATGCCATTAAGCGTGTGTCTAACGTTGAATGCATAATTAATCTCGTGCTTCAGTGCGAGGTACACACACGCGCGCGCGCGCACACATACACACACAATGAACTGGAGAGAGAGAGAGAGAGAGAGAGAGAGAGAGAGAGAGACGATCTTCGTTCTTTTCCCTCGCGAGGTCGTTTATCCCGCGCGTATACACGAGATAGAGAGACTCTTGTTGCGCTAATGCACATCGCGCATAATTGGAATATTTGCAGGAGAGAGAAAGAGACGCTGTTTGTTAAAAAGTCTATATTGTATTTACGGGCAATGCGCGTAAGATAATTTGATTACGGAAAAGTGATTTTCAGCACAACAACAAAAAAAACAAAAAATGTCTCTTTACCGTAAGCCGATACGTACGTTGATGCTGGGAATTAACGATAATGGCTGCGGCATCGACGATGATGACTTCCTGGTTGTTATTTATTATATTTTTTGTCGTTGCTAATTTGCATGTACTCGTATGCGCGCGCCGTTAAAGCCCGATGAATTAGAAAATACAACGTTATTCAGCGAAATTGAATTACAAACCACGAGCAATTACAATTATTACAATGTTCGATAGCAACTTAGTTTGGAGTATACGTGTACACGTATCGCTCGTCCACTCCCATTTAAGAGGAGATCGTTATAATCAACGATTGAATAAATTATCGTTCATCCAGCCTCGATTACCCGTACAACGATCGATCACAATCAAGTTCGCTCCAAGTCAGAAAAATAAAAAAAAGCGTACGACGACCTCGCTTAGCATATCGCTCGCGATCGACCGTGACCTCGCTCGAACAAAACACGCGAATGAAAATGCAATATGAAAATGCGCCAAAAGGAGTCGCCGAGAGCAATCGGGGTTAATATCTCGTTTTATCCCGCACTCGCAAGCGATAGGTACACGCGGATTGCAATATTGTTCCCAGAGACCTGTGCATCGATCGTACTCCGTTTGCTCTTTTTTGTCTGGTCAGGCTGGCGAGTTAACGAGGTGTGCGAGCCTGTGAACAAAAGGACCAGCTAAACCTAGCGTCGTCGTTAGGCTTTGTTATTGATTATTCAAAGCTTGGATAAAACAGCGCTCGCGACAAGGGTTCTTTCTTGTTTCCGTTTTTCCGTCGTTTCCCCTGTGTTTCTCGCGCGACGCGTTATTAATATTCTTGTTGTCTTTACGATCGGTAATCGGCGGCGAATTGAATATTTGCTAGTCCTTGTGTGCATTGCGCAACGATAAATAAATAATCAATTGAACGTTATCGTACGATAAACCTCATATTTGTAATTGACGTTTGCGTTTCAACGAATCCCAGCGTTTATCGAAAAAACATTAACGTTTGTTACAGCGAAACGATAATATTTATTTGTCATTACGGATGAGCAACTTGATTTACGCGTTTTAACAACAGCTCGCCGCGAACTCAATCGATAACGCGAAACGTTACATTCCCGGATAGCACGAGCAACCAAACGGACATTTTTAATTTTCGTTGCACTCGCTGTTCGTACGTTGAGTTTGTCGCTGCTTATCCGGCACAAAAGCGTCGTTGCGAACAATTACCATAACGAGTCAAAACGCCTTATAAAAAAAGGAAACAAAGATAAAGAACGCTACGCCTCACTCGGTGTAAGAGTAGTCGCGCATTTTTGCAATTATAGACGGGCGCACGCAATTATTTACGACTTGAAGCAGGTGTGTGTGTGCGCGCGCGCGTGTGTATTCACGTGTATGGAAAGAGAGAGAGAGAGAGAGGGTTGTATACGTATAACTCTCTCTATCCGTATGTACACGTACAGCGGTAGTGGCAAAGAGCAATAAAATAAAAAAAAAGAAAAAGAGGAACGTGCTTTTTTTTACGTTTGTGTCTTTACTATTATTAAAGGCAACTTTGTTTCCTTTTCTCTTTGATTGCCTCCCCTTGGAAAAGTAGGTTTTTAGTGCAGGTTTATAGTTTGTTTGTCGTCTCCTTTGTTTGATTTCGCGGAAAAAACCAAGATGAGGTAAAATCAAAAAGAAACGAGAAAGAAGAGCTGGACTATCGATTCTTGTTAACAACGCAGATACGGTTGATCGATGTGATTTGGATGTTTCAGAAATCAAACTCTCAATTAGCCGCACGACTGGGCTTTCGAGAGAGAGAGAGAGAGAGAGAGAGAGAGATTGATTGTTACCGTAATCAAGCGTCATCTCGTGCAAATCGTTCAATCTGATTGTCCGATAAGCTGTATATATAGGGACACGCGACAAGCGTACGGCTAACGACACTTGGGTTTTTTTCGTTGTTCGGACTCGTGTTGATTCGCGTTGGTAACAACGACGTATCTTACCGAATGTACGCGAGTCGGCTCGGACTCGCGCGCACGTTCCATTTGCCTTTCTTTATTAAATCAGAGTCGATCACGCTCCCGTTTGCTCGAGCTGTGACAATTATAATCGAGGATAAAGAGAGGAGCCACAAAAGATCGCCGATTCGCATTAGGATAAAGCAACGATACGTTATCGGTTGTACGTTCAATTCAACGAAATGAGCGAGCGCGTTACAGTTTTGCTGTACATTGCTGAATAATTGGATTGTTCGTTAGTGCTCGGCGCTAACGCTCCACAGCGGGAGTGAGCTGTGGGAATCGTGACAAGGGAGCGAGTGAAAGAACGGAAGAAAACACGCGCGATACAAAGCAGTTCGTTTACGAGTAAAAATAAGTTTCGCGAAGCAACAGCTTTCCAACAGCAAGCTTCGCGGTGTTTGCATGTCGTTCAATTAAACGTCGAGCTGCACGTACGTACGCGCACGCGCAACGTTCGTCCAATTCATTGGCTTTATCGGGCCACTAAGCCTTCCCAATTGGGCATAATTTCCGCTCCGAGCGCCGCAGTGTATTGGCGCTTGTTTCGAAAATACTCGACGTGCATAGTTGGGTTGGTAACGAGGATAACAAGCAGAAGCGCACTTGTTTTCCCAGCGCTAAAAAACCTTAACCTTTTTCATCGAAAACCCCGTCTGGCAGCTTCCACGAGAATTTGAAAATTCCCGAATTAATCTCTCTCTCCCCCTCTCTCTTTTATTCCCTTATCAAAACTCGCAACAAATACGAAAGATTTTACGTTCCATTATACTTTTACTGCGCGCCCGAGTACGTTACGATCAATATAAGATATTCCTTTTATCGTCTATCCAGTTCCAGGCCGTTCTATTTCGGAAGAGTGCCCCAATATAACACGATGTACGTGGCAGAAAAAAAAGAGGAAACTTATCGTAAAAACGAACGTTTGCCCAAAGTTTTCTTTATTAAAAATTGAACGAGTTAAAGTTTATACGCGCCAAACTTATAAAACGTTTTGCTGGAATTCCTCGCGTTTGTAATGTAAAGGAACGAAAAAGAAGGCGCTCTTGCAACTATTGATCGTATAGCGTGTGCTATTGCAAAAGCTATTCAAGTAAATACGATTGTAGCAATAACAATGTTGTGTGTATCGCGTAATTTATGAAACCGTGCGAGTTATGAAATGGAAATGATTTATTTCTGCAACGTTATAATAAGAATCGTTATCGCTGTAATTCACCTGGTTCAATTCGATAAAAGCAAGGATAGTGGTAAAGTTAGTTTTATCGCGTTTCTATTCGCATTTTTCGCTGGAGCAGGCTCTGCGCCGTGGGTTGGAGCGAAACCGAAAGCACGGACAAAAGAGAAAGGAAACTCGCGCGCACAAGCATACGTGACATCCCGAATAAGGCCCCAAATTGATTTTCGAGCGTTGCTTTCGTCGAGTTTATTCAAAAACAAAAGTGACAATAGGTCAACAAGTTGAACAACAAAACGATAAAAACGATAAAAAACGATGAAAAACGACAAACCGAGGTTGCTTTTGAGGTTATTTTTGAGGTTATTTTTGAGGTTATTTTTGAGGTCATTTTTCAATTTGCTACACTTTGTGAATTAAAGCGATTACGAGAAAATTGAAGATCGCTGATTAATCGGTTGTACATAAATTACGCGAAATTTCAAAGGATGACACGGTCGATAAAGGAAAAAAAGCTACGAAAGCAATTTTGCGTGGCAAATTAATAAATAAGTATAGTCGTGTAAAACGAGCTTTTAAACAGGCCCCCTTGAAGAAACACCGCGAAGAGAGGCAAATTTGACACTTGGGAGATCGAGTTAGGGGAGGTAGTGAGTTATCGATTAGCGATTATCATAAATTACGCGTTCCGTGCTTTTAAACTCGGGGTAAACGATTAGTCGGCAAACTCGCACGAAAAGAACGAGTGAGATATTTTTCCAACTAAATTTTTGTTTCGTTTTGCGTGACATACGGGGATGTATATCCGTGAATGGGTGGGTGCGTGCGTGCGCGTGATTTGATGGATAGCTCAGCCGTGATAAAAATTTTTTACGTGTGTCAGAGTTCTAAATCGGGAACTGTCAGGCTTTCTTTACGATGCAAATAAATTGCGCTTTTTTCACAGGGCTCCGTGATTACAATAAATATGCAATAAATACTAGTTTCGAACTCACGCTACCAGTTTGGCAAAGTCAGCAGACGGTACTCACCTGAAACACGAAACAAAGAGACAAGTTAAACATTGATCAGGCCAACAAAAAGACCAGCAAACTCGTTGTTATTTTTTGGAACGTCTTCGACTAGAGTTTACGGTATCGATTCAAATGGTAATCCGCGTTGTAAGGATGTTTGGGGATATTTGAGGAGGACCTCGTGGAATTTCACTTTGGAGAATTTCGAGAGTTTGACGATGGATCGACGTGCCAGTTTGCTCATGAATATTTATTATTTTTTAATTTTAATACTACAATGAAATTTATGGATGAGTTATGCATTTATGCATTAAACGCAGCAAGCCTCTTTCTCTATCTCTCTGTCTCTCCTTCGTCGCTATTAAATTTTTCAGCTGGAAGACGGAAATGCCAACGTATCCATAAATAATACTCTCTCTCTCTCTCTCGCTCGCTCTAAAAAAAGAAAAAAATGATTTTCCCCATTGTCTTGCAACAACGGGAAAAAATAGGCCACACCAATCGATAAGATATGTGACGTCCATAAATCTATTTTTAACGTTCATCAAACACAATTTTTTCACAAAGTCCAACGTCGGACGAAAAGAAAAAAAGTTCGCTATCGATCGCAAGACACGTCGTAGATTGATCGTTCTCAAAGTAAATCCGTATAAAACAAATATCTCGCAAATCGAATCTTGGCAATATCGAGCCAATTTATCAGACGTTGCGTTATTTTCATTAATTTTCTCATCTTCGCTATACGTGTACTTCCCTTCCCACTCTCTCCCCTCTTTCAGCCAGGCACTTATCCCCGGTGGGATCGTTCCACGAGAGAAAATGCCCCCTCCGCAATAAACGAAAAATCTTCCGACGCTACTGCTCGCCCCGTGCATTTGTCGAGTGGGGAGAGGCCTTTTAAAGTCGACGTCCCGTCTCGCGATCGATTTTTTCTTGATTTTTGTCGTCGTTAATCGTCGCAATGTTGATCGTTGTTTTGACCAGCGTTCCCGGCATTCCGTCAAATTCCATTGTTAGCACCAACTACTTGCAGTCGTTTCTCTTTCGCTTTCTCGATCTTTATCAATGCTACGAGCGTACGAACCGAGATAAAATGACACCCAAACCATTTTTCAAACAATAAAGTACACGCGCGTTTACACGATTCTATGAGAAACGGACAAATATAAATATATCCAGTTTGCACTGCGAAATTTATCGTTCCTTTTATACAATAATCATACATGCACGGCCCATTAAAGTATCAAAGTACATAAAGAAAATGCGACATGTCGCGGCGGGGATTATCTTTCGTATATCTCTCCTCCGCGACGTAACAGTACATCTTTCTTTCAGTCTCTCTCTCTCCCCCCACCCCGTACATACACACATTGTTACATCATAAAATAAGAGCTCGGTGAAAAATGACAAAGGGGAGGGGAAACGACGCACAGCGTGCACACAGCCATAATAAATTCCAATCTATGACGAGGCTTCGTATTCTACGGCGATAACGATCGATGACGCATTGTTGCAAAAGATAACAATAGAAAAAGGCACGAATCTTTGCTAAACGAATCACCGTCGTCGCGATATTGCAATAAAAACTACTCTTTCATTTCGGACTTTTGTACGATTGCAAGAAAAAAAACAAGCCAAAACAAAAGAACCAAGGGGAGGCGTTCTGCTCGGATTAACGGCTGCCAGGAAACAGTTTTCGTTTCACCTGTCGACGCGAGACGCTCCGTTGAACCTCCTTTTTTATGTTTTTTTTCTTTTCAAAGAAGCTTCTTCAATCAGAGTTGTCGGTCTACTTTCACTTGTTGTATATCCGCGCGTTAATTTCATTTTTCGGAGGCCCCGATTATTGTTTCGCGCATCCCGGTCTAATTAAAAACTACTATTGCCAGTGAAGATATCGTTGGGTCGCGAATAAAGAAGCCAACGTTTTACACGGTCCAGCGACAGTTACAAGGAGATGCGCGAACAGAAAGTGGCAACGAAGCAACAAAACCTAGATCTGATGCGGCCTTGCGCAAAAGGGCGCAACGCCTTAAAACAGGCGAACATAACATATTACAGCGCTCTCCCAAAGGAAAATAAAAAGACATCTCGAGCGTTGTCGCTGTCGTATCCTATTTTAATCGTAAAAAGCCAGAACGTAAAGCAAAAAAACGACGATAATTTGTCGATGAAAAGGGAGAAAAGTTCGGACTTTGAAAATAAAAGGAACCGCTTATACAGTGGGGTTGGTGGTCAAAATCTAGGGCCAAAATCTAGAACAGCTTAGAGAACGTCGGAAAAGGAATTGTGTTTCTGGTTAAAACGCGATGCTAACTCGATGTATTCCAACGTAGAATTAAAAGAAAAAAACCAACGATCGATAAGTACATACTCGTACGCAAGAGGGAGAGAGAGAGAGAGAGAGAGAGAGAGAGAGAGAGAGAGAGAAAGAGAGAAACAGGAAGGAGTGTACATTGAAAGATGGAGGGGCGGTCCGAGAGAAAAAGAGTATAATAGAGTAGTTTGATTGATTGTCGAGTTTATTGGTATGGATAGTCGGACGGTTCGATTATTTATGTATAACCAAATGCAACGTCTAATACTATAGTCGAAGGGGAGGAAATGAATAGCAACGAACAACAAGACGGACGAATTGATAGTACAGAGCAAATATCGCAAGACAATGTTGCAACCTTGAAACATTGTACTCGTTGACTCGACGACAAAAGGAGCAATAATTAGTCGTTTGCGAGATCGTAAAACAATTATTACAAGGATGCACTCGAGTAGAGCGTAATTTATCTTCCGATTAAAAGTCATCCTCGAAATAAAAGTTGAATTGAAATTGTTTTCCTCGAGTTTTAAGTGGTTTCCATTGCAGAGCTCTGCCGGAATCGAGTCGATGCCCTCGACTCTGTATTTTTTGTTTGTCCCATCAGTAGTATTCGCTCGACTCCTGTAATTTTTCAATCTGTTTCAAAGACTTTGCATTGTGCGTGGGTCTCTCTCTCTCTCTCTCTCTCTCTCTCTCTCGCTCGCTCGTGAAAAAGGGGCCTCGTTATACGACGATCTTTTCTTTTTGGTATGTTAAGGAGGGAGGGGGAGAACGGATATAACCGGTAATTACGGATTTGGATTGAATGAAAGATGTAGAGACAAAAAAGGTAAATAAAAGAAAGCCTCTCTCTCTCTCTCTCATTTTGAAAATAATCGTTATTTTCAATCTGCGAGATGAATGGATGACGAAAGCCTAAAATAACCAGACAGGGGAAAACATGACGCATGCTCGTGGATTAATCAGAGACGATAAAAATTGCGCTCGTTGAAATGACAGAGTATAATAATCATTTCCCTTGTTAATACGAGCAAACTCATCAAGGATATTAATTCAACTCAAACGAAAATTTTCAATATTCCCCTTCGACGTCCTATCAATATTTGTCTTTAATCGAGGGGAGGTGGAAGCTGAATTTGCATAACGAAATTTCAAATCTTTCCAATTCCCTTTGAGAGCGCATATAGCGCGTTGCACAGAATTAATAGCGTTTGCTACATCATTAGTCTCGGTAAAAACAAAAAAAGCATTCCATAAACGTCATCGATGCGTATCACGGTATTGTCGACGAAATTAATCGAGCGCCGAATCGAGAAGGAAAGAGAGGCAAATTAACGCCTTCTGTATTTTTTCCGACGTTGGAATTAGTTGTCGAATGTTTGTGCAAACGTTTGCTCAATTTTCTGTCGTTGTAAACGCAAGAGTTTCGCGCGCTCTCAATTATCGTTGTTAAGCTGGATGAACTTGCTAATTTTCAATGTTTAACGTTTTATCGCAAGACAGAGAGGAAAGAAGGGAAGAAAGATAGAAAGAAAGAAAAAACAATAATGTTTGCTTGTAAAAAACCTGCCTTTTCCATTTACATTTAAAATGGTTGCGCGTTGCAGCTGCTCTCTCTCTCCGAGAGAGGATGAATGGATTTTTCGAGGACGTCAGTTCATCCGTTCGAATTCATCGTTCTTTTTTTATTTATTCTAGTCTTCGACAAAGAACACAGGCACGCACAAAAAATGAGATGTATGACGTTGCCTAACGAATATAAATGACTTTTTTCTTTGTCGTCAATCGGCAATCAAAGGATAAATTGCCTGTAGTTTTAACGGTCTGCTATTTTGAAATTGTATAATTACAGCAGGGAAAAAGTTGAATATTTGTAATTTCAGCGAGACCCGAGATCATAAACCAACCTAGTTACACACACATACTCTCTCTCTCTCTCGTATTCCCCGAAATTTGCAGCACGGCAAACAATGTTTTTAAAAAGCGCCAACTTGGCAATAAAACTCAAATAATGCAATTCGAAAAAAAATATCCTCGAGAATAATGAGCAGTATTTTCATGCATTCCCCAAACTTTTTTTTCTTCTCTCAACAAACTCCCTGTTCGAAAAAAGGGAAGACGAAAAAAGGGGTAACGCGTAAAATTGCAGTGCAAGTACCAAGAGGCAATATTCCTTTCCAGTTTGTAATTTAGTCGAAAAACTTTTGCTCGGCAATTAAAGTTTCGTTCGGCATTCAAATTTTTCACGCGCGACTTAGGAATGCATGCAAAGGGAAAGAGAAATGAGAAGGAAAAAAAGACTATTGAGGGGTTAGAGAGAGAAAAAGGGAGAAAGAGGGAGGGAGGGGGGGGGGAGAAAGAATACATATTTAGAAATAGAGTTCTTTTAAGTAACAACAGCAGCAGCACCAGCAGCAGTCAGTGGAAGATGAGAAGAAGCGGGCAGCAGGCCAAAGCTATAATTTTACAATGGAGAGAGAGAGAGAGAGTCTCCCTTCAGGCTGTTTCTCTCCGATTATTATACTCGAGCAGGTAGAATCGAAAAGCCTTTGTGGAGTCCCAGTTTGAAAGATGCATTGTGACGGGGAGGAAAAATCGTCCTTATTTCTCTCTTCCCCCCCCCCCCCCAGGAAATTACGTAATGTATTATTACCACGCATAAATATTTATTTACGCGAAGCTAAAATTTACGAGCGACTGACCTTAAAAATGAAAAAAAACGGAGCCTGTGCCGGAACAAATTTTCATTGCTCTCCGTAGAAATGAGGTAAACGACACGCCTCGATTCCATTTGGAATTTTTCTTTACGACTGTGAGAAATTTTATGATTTATTATTATTATTTTGTTTCCGAGCGATTCACAAAGCGACTTTGTTCAAGAAATACACGCGCGCTCAGAGATCCAATTTAAATGTTACATTCTCAATAGCAGTCTCGATATCTTAATCCACGGCCTGTTTACACGTCGCGCAAACACGTCATTAACTACGTAACGTCATCGTCGTCGCCAAGATTATCTCACGCGTGACGATACAACGTTTTAATGATGCAAAAAAAAAGAAAAGTAAGTAACGGTAACAACGAGTCTTTACGCAAGCAAATCCTTATTGCTTAATTATTCATCTGGCTGAGAAGGTAGAGGGCGTTTTGGAATGTTAATAGAAAATTTCTCACGCGCAGTTTTCCCGCGCGTGTATACTAACTCGCTCTCTATCGCGTTATTATTAATTCAGATGTAATTTTCATAAATAACGAGGACGTCGTGGTCTTATCGGCTCCGCCTATTTTATTAAAAGATTATCGAAAACACAACGAGTGTTTGGTAAATAAAGAAACAAAGAACAAGGAGAGGGTGTGCGAGTCGATTGCCGTCGATCACGTTGTTTCTCTCTCTCTCTCTCTCTCTCTCTCTCTCTCTCTCCTCCTTCGTCGAACATTGTACCGTAGGGTTTGGAAACGCGATAAAGCAAAGAGGGGTGAAGGCAGATTACATTAAAATTCATAGAAAACATCGCAATTACACGATAGACGGCGATATCCGGCAAAGTTGAGTGCTAAGTGTGCGTGAAAACAACTCGGACGTTATTTACGTTCTCTAAGTGCATTAGTCCTCTCCCTCTCTCTCTCTCTCTCTCTCTCTCCCTCTTTTGCAAGTATGCGAGCTCTGAAGTGAGATTTTACTCTCGAGTGGTAAAACGTGTAGTTCATTTGGTTGATTAGATGTGTAAAAACTCGGCGTTGCTATCATAATTTGTTTTACAGCGCATACTTTGAAATTCATTATCCAGCCATAAAAACAAGAAGACACAGATGTATAACCTCCGGAAAATTCTCCGAATCTTCTCGCTCTCCCCCCCCCCCCCCTCTCTCTTTCTTTTTTACGAACGTACTTTAGGTGGTCGTTGATTAAAGAGTGCTGATTAAAATTACAATGTAAATGACGAGGGCTAGTGCGTAAAGTTTATAAAGCATAGATTAAAAAGCAATTTTCGTTTTATACACGCGAAAGAAACAAAAAAGAAGAAAAAATTATGCAGTCGCTCGCAGCCCCATAAATATGCCCCGTAAAGATGATGAATTTTTTCTCCTGCCACCCCTTACCGCCATCTTTACGTGCGCGCGCGAAACTCGCTCGCAACTATTTTTATAACCCAGCAATTAAAAGTGACACCGTGCTAGCCGAGCAGCTGGAGTAATGGATGTTCTAATAGAACTTCGAAGTCATAATTGCCGCCATTAGTTTGGATTAAAAAGTAACCGTTATTCATTGGCCACACACACACACACACACACACGTACGCGCGAAACGGGGAGAGTGCGCGAGCGAGTTGAAAGAGGAGAGAAATAATGAAAAAAAATTCATCTTCGCGAAAAAGATATTGCAACGTCTGCCATAATGTACATCGTCATTTTCGAGGAAAAACCGAAATGGTTACGCGAGCGCGGACTGTAATTTAACATTTTCCCGCGGCGAAAAAAAGAAAGAAACACAACACACAGCGTTACCGTAAATTTTTTAACGCCTGAAATAAAGCTCTTTACGATGGGCATTCTACAATTTTTAATGCAATATTTTAACGCCGAGGAAATGCTGGCTCCGAGTACTGCAAAAGAAAAGAATTAAAGTTTACTTTGACGAGCGCGTGAGACTTGTAACGAGGCAGATCACTAAATTCCTTGTTAGGTTAAGGGCCATTCGGCAAATGCATATGGCCGCATTACGGTAAATTCCAGTAAAGTGCCAGTAGATCCACGATAAAGGTCGTAACAACTATTGCAATTCCACTTGACCGCGAGACTCGCGTCTATTTTCAATTTTTCCACCTCTCTCTCTCGCTGCATATTCGCGATTCATAAATTTCATTGAAAATATCGCGAGAAGCAGCAAAGCCTAATCATATTAGAACACACGCACGTACACACGTCGTATAACTCATTTCTAAAACAACATTTGCCAGCGTTTTAGCACGTATTTCCAAAGCCGTACGTGTATGCGTTAAAGTTTGTACTCTATTTAAATACATTAGTCATGCGCCAAGATTAGATTCTCTCTCTCTCTCTCTCCACATGTTTGAGATTTGGATCCAGCAGGTATATATGGTCACATCTGGACACAAGCCCTTCAGTGTTTCGAAGCCTGAGAAAAAAATTAAGATTTATGCTCTCTCTCGAAACTCCCAGGACACGGTGATACAAATTTATTATCCCTGGTCTAATATGTTCGACAAAAAAATGAGCAGAACTGTGTATACTTTTCCATTTAGTGGGCCTGGCTATTATTTGTACAGTTGAGAAAAACATCGAAATACACTTTGATGTATTTTTAAAAATTATTATACACACGCCCGAAGAATAAGAGAAGAAATGTTTGCCCTCGTAAATTCCAAACGTCGTTATTCAAATTTCAAACAAGTGTATCTTTTTGTTGTCTTTTTACTTGTTGTATTTGTTTTGTTTGTTTGTTTGTTTATTTGTTTGTTTGTTTGCTTTTAAGACCCGGTATTTCTCATTTTCGTAATGCTTTGCAATTCAATGGGCGCATTAACTTTTGCCCAATCCGCATAGGATGTAATTTTTTTCCCCTCCCTTTTGTGTGTTTCGCCGTTTTTAACAACTCGCCGTTGTCGCTGTTACTGCTTGATTGAGTCGCGTGTTGGAATAACGGAATTGCATTATTTAAAAGCACCCCCACGAGTATATATATTTGTGTTTTTTTTTGTATTTACATAAAATTTGATTAAGAGGAATTCAAATTGGCTGCATGAAGCCCTTTCACTCAATTAGTGCGCTTGCTAACTGACCTAACCTCAATAGCCGCCACAGAGAATGAGAGAGAGAGAGAGAGAGAGAGAGAAAGAGAAAGCGCCTAGTTTAAAATAACTTTACCACGTAAAATCGCATGTAAACGAGGAAAAAAGTTAATGTAGAACTGACAACGATAAACGGACATGGAATAAAATAAACAACTTTATTCTTCGACAACTCAACCTACTTTTTCTCTCTCTCTCGTACAGCAATAAACATTCCACGATTCAAAATCAATATAACCGACAAATAGAGGGTACGTTGTTGCGTCACACTCAAAGCTTATCGCTGCAAATTAAAATGACTCCCTCAAGGGTAGATATTTACATTCAAAGTGCTTTGTCGGTACCTATTTTGTTCCTGTTTATCTTTTTTTTCATCCACTACGACGATGGAATTTTAATCCGACAGACGAGTTCATCGCTACTTATAAAAACAGCCGTAATTGGTAGAGACGAAAGAAATGACAAGTTGACATTGTGTTCCATGTCATCTCCGGTGAATAATCGGCAGGCATTTTTAAAACTATTATCGAGATTATTTCTTCATCCGTTTGTTTGCAGTATTCGTTATGCATTGATCAACCGTGAATCGGCCTGAGAAGATTACCAAAGATTGTCACTCGGATAAACGCAAATATTACACGCGACTTTGATCTTTATTTATTTGATGCGTTCGCTCGAGATAAATCGACCCTCCATTTCCAATGGAGGCTAAAAAAAAGAAGAAAAAAGAAGAAAAAAAAGAAGAAAAAAGAAAAAAAAAGAAAAAAAAAGAAAAAAAAGAAAAAACGCCTAGAGTTCCGTTAGTTCTTTGAATATTTCCCACACAAGCAATAAAAAGAAAAAGCGTTTATTACCAAGTGACTCATCCTCGTTTATATCTGTCGCTTCATTAATAATAAAATAGTACTCGATCTCGACAATTTGTTTCAGCCCTGCATAAATAACGCGATATCATCGATGACTGTCCCGATCAATTAACCATTCATCGTATATTATCCAACTCGACTTACAGAGAGAAAGAGAGAGAGAAAAAGAATACAGAGAAAAAAAGAAAGAAGAAGGTTGCGCAACGAAATCGAGTGTCCCAGTTAAACTTTTCAATTCTCCCTCTTGGATAGAAATGTCGACGAATGAAGAAAAAAAACCGGTTTATCTATTTACCAAACGTGCATTTCCATTGCTTGGAATTCAAATTGAACGTGTATAGTCTTTCGACAAAGCCATCGTTGTCGCGAACTACGAGGAAGGGAGAGTTTGAACTTTGGGTTGAAAGTTTTAATTGCCATTTGCGTAGTGGGTGGGAAGGGGGATGGGGCTGGGAGGAGGGCTTATCGGCCAAAGTCGTATAATGAATCGCGCAAGGGGTTGTAATAACGAAGAATTTCGCGGAGTAATTTTCTTTCTGTCTTCTATTTTTTTTTAATTGGCTCGCGCAAAACTCATTACCGCCTTGTTGCGAGAAAGTCGAGTGTTGTGCTAATAGTCGTCGCCCGGGAATTAGTTTCAATTATCGACGACACGAGAATAATCGAAAATAACGAAGGCTCCGATATATCGTGGTAAAAATGTCGGATGAGTAATGCTTACCGCTGCTTACTGCTGCTGCTGTTGCTGCTGCTTTTATATACGCGAGGATAAATAAACGAAGGAGGATTTACAAGTTTTGAAACGTGATAGCAACTTTCAAACGAAGATAGATGTTTGGTTTTGCAACGAAACTGAATTGTAAATAAACCGAGAAGAAGAGAGAGAGAGAGAGAGAGAGAGAGAGAGAGAGAAAGAGAGATGAGACGCGTAATTCAAAGTTTTTCGAAAAATTAAAAATATCGGCAGAGCCATTGAGAACTTTCTAAATAAGATAACGTGAATTTATGTTCCATGTACATTCCAACAAGTTATAAAGTAAACGTGTATACATATATATATATATATACTATTACACACAGAAAATAAATTTTCGACTGTACAAAGTTTGAAATTCCTCGGACGAGAAATTCTTGCGCCCCTTTCTCTCTCGGGAAAATTCCAATATCGGAGAAAAACAAGATTAATTAGAGGATATTATTAATATGTTTCTTTTCGTAGAATCGAATTATATTAGCTTGGCTATTTTGGCTATGTCCCGCAAATTATACACATCGAAATCGATGATTGGCGCGTCGCAATTCCGCGGAGCCATTCGACCAAAAATTATCCGAAATCTGAATTTTGAGAGCCTCGTTCGAAATTCGATACGCTCGGCCTTAATAAGCCAACGCAGAAAAAAAACGTACACATACAGACAAGCAATATGAACAATAACAAGGCGAAAAAAAGGAGAAGGAGGAGAACGAAGACACATGACATAAGGGAACAGATGGTACTACCTGAGTTCCAAGATCTAATAGATATCGGAGAAAAAGGAGAGGAAAAAAAGAAAGGGCCAAAAACGTCTAACCTTCGACGAGCGTGACCAGAAACCAGTTTGTTTCTCTCTCTCGCTCCCCCTCTCCCCTTTTGACTATATAGTCGTTGTCGATGACTCGAAAGAGAATCCCTTCTTATTCTTCTTCTTCTTTTCGAGGGAGGCCTTTTAAAAAACTACCAGTCGAATTATGCTAATGAAACGCCACCTTTAAAAACCTATAAATATGCTAATCCATTCGGTGGTTAGCTCTCCCCCCCCCCCCAGGCCTTGCACCACTCGCACGCTGGAGAAAACGCACGACGTCAAAACTTACAATTTGTCGCGTGATTATATTTCTCCGCTCACTGTCTCTTGCGCGCGAGTGTGTACTTTTGATTTACAGCCAAGTTTACATTGGAAAAAAAACACGATGAGGTTATTGTTATGCACTTTGATGAAAGAACAACTTGGCGCGGGAGAAAGGCTTTAATCTTCGAATAACAAAATCTACTCTGTGCGGTGCCCCGCGTTGCTCAAAGTGCAACAAACGAAAAGAATGTCAATTTGGCTAAAAGCAAAAGCACTCCATGTTCCGGTCCTTTTTTTCTTTCTTTTACTCGGCGCGCGCGCACTATTTTTACACAGTGCTTCGTCAAAGTGCCTTTATCGACGCGCGATGCATTTGAAATGCACAAGAGAGAATAATGTCAAAGCTGACACATTTTTTCGCGTCTTGCGCAAACCACACACGACTACGGGCCCCTCCCCCCGCCCCATGATCATCCTTTTATTTCAAGCATTTTCTACGAACCAATTGGTTTTTCGACGGAATTGGCTTTTTGAACTTTCTTCGTTTAACTCTCGCAAGCACTTTTGCAAAAGAGAGACGTTCAAAGCTCTTATGACATTTGTTGTGTTAAGCAAAAAACCACGCTCTCTTTTTCTTCTGTTTGCTCCTTTTTTCCTCGTTTCTTCCACGACAACGAGAACAAGTCGTGTATACCGAAGCCGCGAAAGTTTCGACATGTGTAATTTAATTAGCAGCCTTCCCCCCTCCACCTCTCCTCGAGTAAACCGCGTTCGCACGGAAGCGTACCTATAACTTGAACGGTAAACTCGTGAAATTTGACGTATGTGTGTGCTACCGAGAGATTGAATTATATGCAAATGTTCCCCACATTTTCGAAAGATAAACAGAAAGTGAACATTTTATTTTTGACGTTGTTTTTTTAGTATTTTTGTTGAACTGATTACGATCAAGCGAACAAACGAGGTTTACCAAGGGCTTTTGAGATGGAGGGATAATCGCATCACGACGCTAAAGCGATTAGTTACTACGCGCCCGCGCGCCAGAGAGATGCTCCAACTTCAATTATAGGTCATCCTGAACTCCACTTCAGCGTTACAATTCAAAATAATGTATTATAGCCGCGAAAGAAAAGAAAAAGCCACTTTAAAATTGTAATTTTACGATATGATTTTTTGGGTCGGCGAGAGGGGGCGGGGAGGGGGCAGGGAGGGGGGAAGGGGGGGGGCGAATGAAATTTTACTTTCTATACGCGAGCCAAGCCAGCAGTGGAGAATGGGAAATTTATGTATTTCAGCGAGTTTCTAACTGTGTTATAAATTCCAACGATAAGATCGACCAAACCAAATGATCATACTTTCAAAACTATTGTTCGCCGAGGCTATTTTAACGAGATAGCTTTATCTCTCTCTCTGTCTCTATCTCTTTTCGTATATAAAGCACTTTTACGTTTGTATATATAAGAAATAGGAGAAGTTGTATCGCTAAGCACACGATGGGTTATAAGTTTATACGTGGTTACGTCAGGAAATAAAACAAACGTAGGAAATTGACCGAACGAGTTGTTTCCGCGTGTAAGGTAAAAGATCTTTTAATAAGAACTTTGTAGCTGAACCACTTGAAAAACTTAACGATACGATGCTGCTGCTGTTGTTTTTGAGTCTCGTAAAGCAAAAGGAAAAACGTAAATTTCCATAATGTTTAGTAATAAAACATGATTTAACACTTCAAACTTTGGACTTAATAAGAATTAACTATCGCAAGTTTTCCAAAAGTCTTACCGAAAGTACTAAAGTTTAAGCGTCGCAAGATTAAACTTGCGCCGTGAGGTAATTTCGAATACAGCCCTCTCACTCTCCTACGGAAATTGCGCCAAACTTTACTATTATGTTTTAACAATTCTAACCTTAAATAAATATTACGCAAATGTTTTTCAATGAACAACCTGCAACTCCCCTTCGCCCTTCTCCTTTTCCAGATTGACGAGAGAAACAAAATCTTTTTCCAAATCCATTCAAGACATAAACTTAAAGTTTCTCGATAAAAATGTAAATTTCCATTGGTGCTCGCGAGACAGTATTGAGTGAAAGATGTCTTCGGCACGCGAGTATAAAAATACAGTTCGTCAAACTAAAATACCCACCTACGGGAAAAATTCTCCGTGAGAGAGAAAGAAAAACTAACTTTGAACGCTACTATAATACACCTCATAAACTAAATACCAAAGCCTAAAAAAACGTGTGCCTTGCATAGACCGCCCACCACGAAAAAGTCGTAAAAAAAGAATTCTATTCGTGTCGATGAACCACAAGAATACTACTTCATATAAACTGCACTTTTATGACTTCTTTGAGAAATAAATAAAATCGTATAGTTTGACTTGATTAAAACGTATCGATCGATTCGAAAGGAACAAAGTTTCAAAAGTTTTAATTAAATTCCCTGGGGGGAAAAAAAATTTCGCTTCGATTTGAAAAAAAAGTTTAAAAAATAAGTTAAAAAAGTAATCTATGTGCGCTCCGAAAAGCATCCCAAACCATAACAAATCAGAGTTCACATTTATAATAGAGTTTAAAGACCGATCGGCGATAGCTGCCACGTAGCACGTTTTTCTAATATATATAGAGAAGCTATAGAAGCGGGTGGGTTTTCGTAATTTTCCATTCAAAACGCTGTAGAGATAGAGAACTAGACGACGACGAAGCTTGAGGGATCGATCGGTAGATGGCGCTAGTAGTTTAGCGGCGGGGAAAGCACGTATATACACGCGGAAAACACGTTTGCCTAACCTCACTATACCAAATAACACTCGCACATAGACACTCACGCGCGATTTTCGACTAGTTTTGTAACACTATAGATGCAGAATTTTTGCAGAACAACACTTACCGGCGCGGCGAGACGGTCGAGTAGCACGAAATCCAGCTTAGCTTTTTATTGTCACCGGGCATGAGAGTAAAACGTTTGCACTGTTCTCTTCTTCCTCTCTCCCTTTTTGTTATTTTCTTTTATTTCAACCAATCAATTGGTTTACTGTCGTGCACAACAACAAAAAATTCGATCGAACCTTTTCTTTCCTCGGCGATCAAGAACAACAATTGCACAGTTTGCTCGAATCTCTCTCGATCGGAGCAACAGAAAAAAAAGAAAAGAAAACGGAAGAAAATAATTCACTCGATGAACAACTTAAAATAGACCAAAAAAGCACTGATTTATCACACTGATCTGAAAAAAGAAGGTTTTGGCTTTACAGCTGGCACTTGTGTAAACAAAACGTTTTTTTTTATCAAACTGCGTGTAGGTAGATACCTGCGTGTAGCAGAGATATATACCGAAAAGAGAAACGCGCAGTAGCGGCGCTCGACGCGGAATGAGTCGCTAGTAGGCATGGCTGCCAAGAGAATTGAGGTGGGGGGAATAAGCGGCGGCGCAGGGGTAACCGGTGGGGGCAGCGGCCGCTCTCTTCTCTCTCTTACTCATTCCAAAACGACAAGGGGGAAAGGGAAAGAGAAATTTATTGGGGGGTGCGTGTATATACTCGGGAATGGTGGGAGGAGAGAACGAGAGAGAGAGAGAGAGAGGCTCTAACAGTCTGTCGAGAGCAGAGACTTCACTTGTCGCACACTCTATTCGTTCTTTTAGCTACAATGTATTTATAACGACGTAATTTTCTGATTTATACGAGAGAGAAAAATGCCTTACGACGCTTAGGTTCTCGCTGCGAAATTGTCATTGATTTACAAGTCCGTCCAATACACGGGAATCGTTGCTTATTTCGAGCGACACTCCATCCGCTCGCAAATTTAATCCGATTGTTCGGTATTAATTATGGACTTTTACACCGCGTCTACAATCAAGGTAGCGCGCACCGACGTCTAGTCATTCCCATCGTCCAACGTGGAATTTGGGGACATTCGGAGGGCCCTCGTAATTTTGTCGTGGTTTGCGATGAAATGCTTTGGATAAGATTGGATTTAGACTGTAGGACTACCTGATTTCAGCGTTCGGGCCATTACCCTCAGCCTTTTGAGATCAGCTCGCGTTATTCGCACCAACGTATCTCTTGTCAAACGCGATTCTTGAGCGTTTCGATCCAATTTCCTCGCGACCTTGTAGTTTAACACGCGAATTTCGTCGGCTGGAAAACTGCATTTTTTTTCCCAACAATTTATCCAAGTACAACCGCGTTGTTGGTGTTCCATTTCGACGGCAAATTTGGGGAACGCTGCGAGGCCGCTGATTGTACGAGGAGTAACGAGAAAACTTGTTTGTTTGAATCGAACATTTTTTCAAGAGTGATTTATACTTTTATTCGTAATCGTATCGATGGAAGTTTGTATAAGTAGTCGAGAAATAAAACAAGTTGAAAAAGCGTATCAGGACAAAATGCAGGAAGACGAAAATAGTAAACATGAAAAGGTGCCCAAGATAAGGATTTATCACGAGTCAGATAAGAAAGTTTTTAAAATACCGAGAGATAACATGCAAGATTATTCCAAAAGTGAATAAACGTCGGCATTATTTGCTTTTGCTCAGTTTTCTCGAAAAATATAAAATGTTTTACACCGCTGAACGAGACTATTACGCGAAGGTAAAAATGCTTTAATCGTCGAGCGCACCGTTGTTGCGGCTTGGAAATACAAGAATTCGGTAATTTGATATTGAACAATAATTAATCGCAGTTTAAACGTTCTCGTAGCTCGCAGTTTTTGATTTCTCTATTTTTTTGATTGCAAGAGCTGCACACTCAACGCGTGCAGTGAAAGATCAAAAATTGACCCAACGAGCTTTTAGCGCCGAGAGAGCGTGAGAAATCTCGAGGCTAGGACGGCTGAGTATCGGACCTTCGAGTCCTAAGACACTTCCGCGGCTATCATATCGCTGTTGCGTTTCGTTCGATCGACCAACGTCCTACGATAAAATTTCGTTCTCACGAAATTCTTCGAAAGATTAAAACCTGATCTAGCTCTAGTTTTATTTCGACAAGGTTGCTGGAAAATCCGATGGAGGCTGCTGCCTAATTCAATTTGAGAAACTCACGATCGTTGGAGGGAATTCCCGTGATATTTAATAATAGTTATCGACAAGAAGTTGTACGTACATAAAATTAAATGGACATTTTCGAAATATAATTCAATTCGCTACGAAATGTTGTTCAGAGACAGGACAATGTACGGTACAATTGCAGTTCAAAACGGCATTGTTCCGTAAAATTACAATGAACAATTTAGTCGCTGTGTAACGAAGTGATTGTCATGAAAATGTGAATTTACAATAAATTATATAATCTCACCATTGTCATTTCAATGCTATTTATAATTTAATACGGAAGCTGTTCGCCGAGAGATAACAGAAATGTTATTAATCAATTGGTTGAACATGAAATTCACAGCGAAAAATATAGTACGCGAAATGTGTCTTGTGAAAATTTCGAATTTCAATGTGTGCATTCAACGGGAATCATAAAATCAATATCAATTCAGTCCTCCCAAGCCCAACTAGAGTGAGTATTCAGACGGGAAAAAGCAATAGCATTCTCTAAAAAAAAGAAACAAGAAAAGGAAATAAAAGTATCTCTCTCTGAAAAAAGATAAAAAAAGAAAAAAAGGGAAAAAAGGAAAAAGAAGCAAAGAAACCTTTGCTATATAGAAACGAGGGGTGAGCTTATCGAGCGAGCGGGCAAGAGACAGAGAGAAGGAAACTTGGAATCCAATAGCAACATACTTGCGTATATCAGTGTAGATGTATGGTAGGTAAGTGTTGCATATATACACGTACGTACGCGTATACGTATATAGAAGGTAAGGGTAAACGGGCGTTTACAGAGACGACGCGGAGTACAAACATTGACGAGAGATCAAATATACGCGCACACAATATTACAATTACCCCCTTCGCGAGACACGCTATATAGCAGGCTTGCATAATGGCGCGCCAACGACCAAGGTGCGTGAGCTCCGCGCGCACGGGAGAAGCAGGAGGAGGATGAGTAAGAGACTGTGAGCGAGATGTACGCACACAGGCACACACGTACATACATACATTGTATTTCAAAAGAGACAAGAGTTCAAGAGAGAGGGACGGAGAGCATGTGTACTTGGTGTTTATAGAGGGAAAAAGCAAGCGGAGGAGAAGAGGAGCTCTTGGGAGGCGGAGGAGGAGGAGGAGGAGGAGGAGTGGTGGGGACGAAGCCGGCTAGGGGAAGTATTATATACACACGAGTGGGGGCAGGAGAGAGAGAGTCTCTCGCGTTATTACGTTTCTATGGAGATATCCGTGGCTAAAGAGGAGGAGGGGGAAGAGGGCCAGGGGGGCTCTTTAATTTCAGAAGTATTCAAATTTATTTAAATCCAATTTCCCACGAAGCGAATTCCATATTAAATCCGTTGTGTAGTTTCTTCTTCCTCCTCCTCCTCCATCACCTTCTTTTGCATAGGTATTATATATATTATATGCATACGTATACACGTATACGCGTACGTACACAAGACACCTCGTTAAACCCTTGACGTATCAAACGCGTTTTATCGAGCGACAATACACCTACTTTTTTTCCTAGTTGTTGTCCATTGTTTGTGCAAGCGCTTTATATTTTATAGCTTGGGATTAATGGCACACGCAATTGTGAAAGGCAGCGAGAGAGAGAGAGAGAGAGAGATGGCAAGAATTATACAATGCAATATTGTACACGATTCGGATGAATAGTTTTTTCAGAGTTTCGTAGCTCCTGTGTATAGATTCTATTTTCGTTTGTCGTTATGTGCGCACTCGCCGTAATAGCCAATCGAGATGCATGACGTAATTAATTTAGTTATTCGGTTGCAAATAGAGTGTGCGCGAGTGTGCGCGCGTGTACGCGTGTTTGGGAGGTACTTATTGTTTCACTTGGTAATTTCATGTAATAACTCTCTGTGTTAAGCTCGGATTTATAATTAAAGCGAGAGTGCCCTTCGTCGAAGAGAGTGCGCTGAGTAAAAGCTCGTTTTAAAATTAATTCACTTCATAAATCAGACGCCGTAATAGAACGAGATCCGTTTGTTATAAAAAGCTTTCGTTTGTTCACGCACGCGCTCGCTGGCTTCTTCGTTAAAAATAATAATAAGAATAATCGTAATAAAACAAACAATTCGTTATTACGTTCGAGAAGAATTATGGAACGTAATAGCGAGACTCGAAAGCATTCCTCGTGTTGATTACGCGTAATTTCGCGCATAATTGTCAGTTTCAACGTTGATCGTAAGATCACGATATTAGTTTGCTCTCGACGACATCGACAATGGGAAAATGCTGAATTTGTCGGCTGAAGCGCATAACGCTCAAAGAATACGGTCGAAAAGTGGTGAAGCTTCGTAACATTCCACGTTTGGCTTAAAGAGAAAAATCCAATTTACGCTCCGATAGATATACACACACACACACACACACACACGTAGGTTTTCAGTTTCTCGAACAAGATTATTTCGTAGATGAAACAAAAATCCGTTTCAACGTCCAATAAAATGTAACAACTATAACGGTTAAGTCTTGAATAGGGATCCGGCTTTTCTACCCGGAGAAAGAGGGAAAAAGCTAACAAAAAATGTACGACTCTCTTCCGTGGATTCTGGGAGCACCCGTTTCAATTTTTCTTTTAATCAAATGCTGGACAAGAAACGTCGATTGAAAATGTATCTGCGATCCATTTGAGCAAAAAATGAGTGTTCTGTAAATTCTTGGATGTCCAACGAAAGTGAATATTGAAAACCGATTAAATTTTCAATAGCGTCGATCTAACGCAAATGAAACAGAAATTCAATATAAAATTTATTTCGCTCGCTCAAGCAAGATATCTTATTACTTTTTAATGGAATCTACTCGAGCTTCTCAGACGTTTTGTATATTAAAATCTTCGATACGCGTGCCAACTCTATAAATTCAGCGCTTGAGCTCTGAAAATAAGTTTTATTTTTCATCGTTGCTATATCGAGCGAATACTATGTCTTTTTCATTAGATTACATTGAAAACGGAAACTATCTTTACGTGTTTGCGCGAAATGTCCTTTCTTTTTTAAATTCGCCCATCAAACCTTGATGGCACAGCTTCATTTCCGAGCTAATAGCACGCCAAGTAGAATAGCCCAGCTTGAAATTCACGGCTTAAACGCACGGTATCGCGCAAAATCATAAGCTGATTCGGCGATTAGAGAATAGGTTGCGCAAGTGGAAGGAGGGGGAGGGAAACGCGCGCAGGCGAGTGCATCTCGCTCGCTCTGACTCGCACGAAAGAGAGCGAGCGAGAGAGAGAGAGCTGTTATCAGTTGCAAGATCGCTTATCGATTTTTCGATTCAACTAGGTTAATGCCCCCCGCCCTTCCACCGGTTATATCCAGTTAATTTTTCATGCCGTCTTCGCGCGATTAGACGTTGATTTTAATACACGTATATATGTGTAACGAGCTTGTAAAGGTGTGTAGTTACATTGTGGCTTGGCCTCTTCTCTCGTTTTCAAGGGATTAAATTTTATCTGCCGGAAAATTAACTCTCGAAACTTCCTAATTACGCACTTTAATTTTATCTCCGCGCAAAGGCTCTTTGGAACCAAGCTCGTCTATTTTTTCTTTCTTTTTTTTCATTAATTACACGGTCAAGGAAAAACGAGACGAACGTTTAAATGACTAATTATATACGAGGTTACAGTAAACGTAGATTTGATGTGTGATACGACTTATTTTGTGGCTTTAATTAAAAAAAAAAAGATACAAGTTTATCTACCGCGTGCAAGTGAGATTCTCAATGTTATTTTTATGTTTGAACGCCCTGCGTTACCCGTTTGAATGGCATAATGATGTAATTGCAGCGCTTCTCCCTCTCTTACGAATGTGAATTTATTATTGTTATTACAAACTTTATGGCTTCCCGTATGTTTAACGAGCCGCTCCAAAACTTTTATATACTTTACGATACTTGCGCGTTAAGCTCTAGGAAAGTTTAAATTTAAAATGTTTCCACTCGAACATTTTTTATTCTACTAGACTACCTGTTCGAAATGATCCCGCTCTCTCTCTCTCTCTCTCTCTCTCTCCTTTGTATCTTTATCTCTGAACAATTTTCGTACGTTTCGAAAAGAGACAAGAAGATTCAACGGATCGAAAGGTCAATCACCTGTCAGAGACGCGTAGATTACCTCATAGTTGGCCCATAAACGCATGCACGGCGGCAAAAAAAAGGTCGACGTGCGTTATATCACACTATCCCGAGGCGTCAAGAGAGAGAGAGAGAGAGAGAGAGGATGTTCACTCGTTCTCGCGTGCTGTATCGACCCCCCTCCCGCCCTACCCGCTGCAGGAGCACACGCGCGATGAATGAACTCGTTGGCGCGACGAAAACAACGCTTCCTTTCGCACGCGTTCAGCGGTCGTATAGTTGCACGATGCGATTACACAGGTAGTTAGTTTGGTTTGTTAAAAAAAATGGTTTTTTTATTTTAGAACTACAATGTTCTGTACCGTGTAATAAATGGATTTTCTTTATTGAAACTCGAATAGGTTACGTTATTGCGATACACGAATAAAATAATAAATCTCGTTTATACGGCACTTTTATTCTCCTTTCTTTCTCTAATCACGTTTACGATTGAAAGTGCTCGTAAAGTATATGTACGTACACACGTACTTGTATACGTACATGTACATACGTGTATACAAACACATGTATACTTATAAATGTACAGGCGATGACGTCAACGAGGCTAAACAACGTTGTATGGCGCGCTGTGACCTTGCGATACATGTCGTTTATCAATCACTTCTACGCCTATTATTTGCTTGAGAAAGAGTATGCGCGTGCACGCGTATGCACGCGCGAATCAGCTTTGAACGCACCTTTAAGCAGCGCGATTCAATGTTATTTTACGCGGAGAATTACCGTGACTTAGTAGACACTTTTATTAACACGAGACAAGTTTTGGGTTTGCAATGGAAAACGGTAGAGATCGTACCGAAAACGTTCGAGGCAATACGAAATGCGAAAGTATTTCCTCGATTGAAAAATAAATATGGATTTAGCGTGAAAACGAGTAGTAAAAGTGGGAATGCTTTGCTACGTCGATTCATAAAAGAGGAATCAATGGGATAAAGCGAAGCAGACGATCGCGCCGAACTTTCGATATTTCTTTGCTGAAACTTTAATTAAAATCGATTGAAACGTAAAAATGTGCATGGGTTTTGTTCGAAAGGCACGTGCAGCAATCAAAGAAACGCTCGATCACGGGATTTTCAGCGCGGACGCCCGTGTCCGGGCCAAGTCGAAAACATTGACGTTGAAAATCAGTTAGCGAGGAGAGAAGATAGGATGTTGATCTTGGCGAAAGGATAGCTGGGTGTGCGGGCGGCCAAGGAACAAAGTTCGAAAAGGATGAAAATACGAGTTGGCTCTTAGATATATTATTGGAATCGATAACGAGTGCAGTTTCGCAGTTTTGCTAGTTTGCTGTATACGCCGTATACGCGCGCGAGCGTGTGCGCGAGCGTGTGCGCGGGCTGATACATAGGAATTCGTGGTAGTGGCGTGTATAGTGCAAGTTTAAATCGATAACACGTCTGGTTATTTAAGGAAGGAAGTAAAGTACACGAAATCGGCTACAATATTGAACTAAGTATTTGCCGAAGCGAACCAGAGTTGTTACAGCGAAATGTATTTTCCTCCGCGAGTGGCTTCATTTTTAACGAGTTTACTTTTACTCGAGTAACATACAAATTTGTCTTTTGCCGCGAGCTAAAAAGGTCGTAAAAAAGAAGAAACAAACAAGAAACTGGGTCTCGCTTTTATCGAGGCAGACTTTTATTTTGACGAATTATAACATTGTACCAACTGCCAGCAAGACGTCGTTCGAGAGGCTCGCGATGAGTCATCGGCTCTCTCGTCGCTGCGTCTAAAAATAACACAAGTGCACGTTCGTATACAAACAAAGGCATTTTTGACGATTATCGGGATAACATTCAATGGAAGACCGACAACGCGCGGCTTGTTCAAGTGACGAGTTTCTCGTTCTCGACTCGTCGATCGTTGGCCGTTGGCGTTTCTCGCGGCACTACTTCCTACGCGCCTCGCCTTCGTCGACAACGGTGGCGCTCGGAAAACCGCATTGAGGAAAACGCAGCTAAGAATACTTTGGATCCGTGGATATTCCGATCGATCGCGATATCGATAATTCCGGGGACGCTGCAGTTGGCTGCCATTGCTACAATCTTCCGATGTATTAATAACCGAACCCACGTCGTCCGCTACTTTCGGACGGCTAATCAGTCGTTCCAACCTTATATTTGACCCCGTTTTATCCGCGCGCTATCTCCGCTTCAGTCAATGAACACCAAGACAAATAGCTTTTCAAAGCTACCTACTTAATGCAGTGTTTTCTTTTTTTAATACTTGGCTCTCGAAGTTAGTCGACTTATCGGCTCGTTCGCTATCGGGTTTCGGGCTTCGCAAGTATTTCATCGCCGCGGAGCTCAATTTAGCCGAGTTACGACTTGATATCGCGTTTGACAGTTTTATCGTAGCTCCAATCCAATTTTTTCGAGTTTCCCTCGCGTCGCTTTTTCGTTGCAACGCTACTTGGGACGGCGAGCTTTGTTCTTGCGTTCTCGAAAGCACGCGTCAAAAACAAGGCGTTCTCGCGTACGGAGATCGACGGCTGCTCCTGCGGATCCGCCATTAAGCTCGCGTTAGAATCGACGAAGGCTACGCGATGCAGCGGGCGACCAAAGACAAACGGTTGAACAACGAAAAAAGTCAGATTCGCTGGAGATAGGGGCGTTAAAAATGTTCCGTGATGTACGTCCAAATAAATCTTGCGGTAATCCAACGATAAAACGAACTTGTGCTCAACTGAGATAAATAACGTTAATTGGCTCGATATGAATACACCAAGATCTGACCATCTTAATTGCCCCATTTGATAAAGGCAGTTGCCCCCGTTCTTGAATTATTGTTACAATTTGTTCAAATTCCAGTTGCTTGCCAACGCGTGCACGATGCATGTGAAAGCGTGGACTGCACTTTTTATTTACCGGGTAAAAGTGAAATGGAAGGCGTCGCGGGCTTCGGCTGATTCGTTAATTGTTCGATAATTGAACGGTGCGAAGACGTTAGTCGACAGCGTTGCCGTGTCAGTTACAGAGGACGGGCACCGCTCGATCACCGGCAGAACGATTTTGACGAACGTCCAGCGGGTGTGCCGATAATACAATCGAGTACACCCAAACAACGCACGGAATCCAGTTGAAACGCGTCAACGCGACTCGATCTACGAAAAACGAGCGTTTCCGACGTCTGAAACTCGCTTCGCGTTCATTAAGATGGCGATCGGCCTCGATTAGGACCGACCGATACGACAGATAGAAATCGCTCCGAACATTCACACTTACAAGTAGTACAAGACTACAACGCAAGCAACGGTAAGAAGAGAAGCGATAAGATAAGCTTTCGTGCAAAACGAAAGGTAGAACGTAGGTTTTCATTGATTTTCTTTCGTATATTTTGTGCAAGGTAATTCGAATGCAATTTCGTTTGTGCGAGTGCTAATTTGATTTGTTAAGCTTCCCATTTGACTCGCTTCTAAGCGCGTTGTTCTTGGCAGGCACATTTTTACGACAGCCCAACTAGTTTATTGAGTCTTGTCGCGATCGCGATTGGTCGTTTCGTCGAGGAATACCGATCTCTCGTTGGCTCGCGCGAAACGTGAGCAAACTACCGTTCGAAATTTGTTTAAAACAACATCGACTGAACACCGACTAAACACCGACTAAACGCCGACTAAACGCCGCCTAAACGCCGCCTAAACGCCGACTAAACATCGGCTGAAAATCGACTAAACCGTCTGTTGTTATCGATATTTGTTCCAATGATATTTCAACCTTGAGGTATGTTTGTAACGTATCAATCTGAACCATACTTTATGTCAACTTAGTTACGCGAGTTTGAGTTTGAGCAAGTCTTTGAGAAAGACTTTAAAAGCAATAATTATTCAAGTGGGCACAGTATTGAATTGAAAAGTCAAGGTCTCTGACGCGATACGTTAAGAATGTATCAATTCCATAAATTAAGACTACTTGAGATAAAATAAAAAATTACAACAAAGAACTTTGAGATTGCGGATTGAGATAATGAATACGCAATTTGTAATTCAATATCCACTTAAAAAGAATGCGTTACAATAGTACCCGAGCCTTGTAGCGTAATAAAATGAGCAGAGCGTACAACGCGCGATTATACATTAAAGTAATTTAGCCAAGTATTTTTCATAAAAAAGACGTTACATATTTCTTCCATCAATTGCTCGCTATAAAAGTTGGCTGTGAATTTCGCACGTTTAGCATGACGACTCGAATGTCACATTAATGTGACATTCCTTAAACGTGATAAACGCGTTGCAGAAAATTCTAGTAGCGAAATGACACTGACTTGAAAATAACGAGTAACCTTTGCTAGAATACGGTTCAAGCGGACAGCTGGTGTTTTTTAAGAGAGCCAATTTCCAAATATTTCATTAACGAGGCAGTGGGTCGATCGCTCGCGGCAAATTGTCAAAGTGGAAAATGCGATTGATTGAAAATAGACAACGGCAACAACAGCAACAACAACAACAACAACAGCAACGACAGCAACGACAGCAACAGCAGCAGCAACAACAAAAACAACAACAACACGCCATGAATAACGATCAGGTATCAGATTTTGACGACGTTTCAATAACTTTCCTTTTTTAACGATCGTTCTTGCGATAGAACGATTGACTTTGTCTGCTCAAGGATAAAGAATGATTTACAATATAGAGTGACCGTCGATTGCCAGGGTGTGGCTAAGCGAATCTGAAATCAATGCGTTACTAGAGATCGATAAACACGCGTGACATTTTATCATTCGTTATAACGTATTTTCAGTAACCATTCAAGTCAACGTCAGAGCCATACAAGCGTAATTTTCGAATTTTCTTCCTCAACCATGAAATGTTATCGCTTGTAATTTTTACGAGTTTGAGGAAGGTTACAGATAACATTTTACTTGTATAAGATAACAGTTTGAGAAAAATGAAACAAACGTTTGCCAATGAAAACGATAAACTGAAAATAATATCAGAAGCAATAAAAACGTTTAAGGCTTCGTTGTCGTCCATAAAACTGAATATAACGACTTTTAAAATAATATTTCTCATGCCAGTTTACCGATCTTAAATTCAGTAACGTTGCAACGCGTGCGTACAACAAATATGTTCTATTTAGCTTTTGGATGATCGATCACGCTGAAATATCGATTTCTAACGCGTAAACCATATTTTGTTACAAGCTTGTTTAACAAATTTTCAACGGACTTTACTAGCGAATCACGAGCATTGTTAAACGTCTTTCAATCTCGCATCGTTCACCTATCGCCGTAGCAATAACTCTCGTTAACGTCCCACGTAATATATGATTTTTTTTATTTTCCGATGTCGTGTGACTGCAACGTGACTCGCGTCAGGGAGGGGGGGGGAGAGAGAGAGAGAGCACTCTCGCATGTAAGGCACTTGTTCGCTTTGAGTTACAACTATTATAAGTGCATAGTATGCGGACATCGTAATTATAGTGCTTTGCAAGGATAGAGAGAAAGAGAGAGAAGAAGCTCACGCACGAAGATACTTACGCTACGAGAGAAACAGAGACGGCTAAGAGTATATACGTGAGCCAGTGTATATTTACGTCATTATGTCCAAACGCAGGGCTTCCACAGTGTATTCTTATTTTCCATTATTACGATCTTTTAAATACATCTTCTACCTCTACATTTTTTTCTTTTTTTCTTTTTTTCTTTTTTTCCTTTTTTTTCTTTTCTCATTCAGCCTCTTAATCTATATATCTTGCGTGTCGTTTTTTTCAATCCCGATCTCACTTTGGTATGCTTTTCCGCAAAATGAGTTTCAGCGTACAACAGCTTTTCATCCGGTTGTTTCGTTGTAAAATTAGCAGACCAGGTCTAACGTTGCCAGCAAGGCATCTACCTGCGCTTTACGCAGGTTTCCGAGCGAACGTCCAGCGACCCAATAGAAAGATACGTACTTGAATTTGCCAAACAAAGCCCTTTACACTCGCCCGCTTAACGACGCGCGTTCTTATATTTAGAGGCAGCGCAAAAGAACACGATCCTTGGCTTAGCTGCAACAAAAGAGAAGCGTACAAACGGCGACGCCGATTAACGAAATAGACGAAGTAGACGCTGCTTATAATTGGCAAATTAATCCGAAATTACAGCCGAGTCCAAGTTAGACATTATCGCTATAGAAAGTTTACAACTAATTCAATATTGCACGTGCACAGTAGTTAGCGTAAATACCAAGTCGAGTTTGTATTACGCGAAATCTTGCGTAACTATCGATTTCCCGTTTGCCATAACGCTCCGCAGCGAAAGATTTACCTGGCTAATTTGCTCGTTTACGCACGATTCCAAGGCGTTCGGGGCCGGCGATGCTCGCGATTATTCGCGCCTTAATTAGACGAGAACAACGCGACAACAGATTCCGGTCGACGCGAGCCCGGCGCAAGCTCGTCGTCCAAGCGTTGAGTCGTTGAAGCGCCGAAACGAGATTCGATTGTTTTATACTGGTCTCGTTTGGCAGCGCAAAGACCAAGTAACCAAACGTCAAACGAGCCATCGTGAGAACAGATCGATCGAGTTCCTCGTGACGCTCGTCGATGCGGCGGATAGACGTGTACTTTGCGCTAACGTATTCTCTTTTCTCTTTGCTAATAAGTGGCCTTGGCTCTAAATTTTTAGCAAACAACAACCTATTTGCCGAGAACAACACGACAGTTGGACGATTCGGGATGATCAAGTGTTCGAAGCAACGCTCGGCAAACGACGTCTATCTCTCGGTGTCTTATCTTTGGGTCGTTGAGAAACGATCAAATAATTAACAAATTCAGTCGAGTGTACACGTTCGTCGTAAAGTAAACGAGAATTAACCGTGACGGAAAATAAATTTGAGTCGACGGTTGTGCAACGATGACAATGCGAACGTTGTTACTGGGAAAAACCTTCCGATTGTTATGTCAATGAATGTATTGTCTTTTGATTATACAAATAAAAAATAATATTTGCTTTAATTTCGATGAGTCACGTAATTACACAATTTATTATCGGAATACACTTGCGAGAAACCACGTTCATCAATGAAAATACGAAATGGTTTCTTCGCGAATTCATCGTTATCTCGCGTGGCTCGTAGGAAACTCTGTGATTCATTTGTTTCGCGTGGGAAACGGGTATAACTAATGATTTTTCGACTACATTTGCTCGTTCCGAGGAGTGCCACTGGAAAAAGTGAAGCATCCACAACTACGATTTAACGACGGAGAGGTGCAAAGGTGCAAACCCATTCACCTTGACACGAACTGTAAATCCTATTCAAATACGTCGCTGCTTTCTCGTTGGTTTTTTCCCCTTACAATTCCATTACAAAGTATAATCAACGTTGAAATCTGTCAATTCAATCAATTATCCCAACAAACATTTGGACTGGGAACGAGAGCGGGACGTTAATTCAATGGAATGACTTATCAAAGTTCTGAAACAGCAATTTTTAACGAAAGTTTGGCGTAACTTGGAAAACGCTCGTTTAATTGAAGGAAATTCGTTTAAAATTGATTAGCACGCGACTAGCTCACGCGTACTGCAGTCCCTCAAGAAAATAATTGATCTCAATTCAATTAAACTCCTTTCGAACTAACAATGGCCGGTCATTTACATTTGAAATTGGAACATTATAACGTTCGATTTAGCTACAAAATTCAAAGCTCATTACGATTCGACAACCGGAGCAATCGACTCCCTTTATAAATATTTCCCTAACGTTGCAGTCGAGGTTCGTTCGTGTCTCTGTCCGTGCACGCTGTCGCGTGCGTGCGCGCGCGTGTGTGCACGCGTGCAAAAGCTTTAATAGTACCATCTATAAATGGACGACTAATAACCTGTCAACGTGTTTGGAAATCTTCAACCAAGCTAACCACCTTTCTATTCAATGATTCACATCCGCAAATAACGAAAAAGTGAACGTTTGGTCGCTCGCTGATTTTCCCTGCTCCACGGACTTGCGATGCAAAATGGTCTTACGAGTGTAGAATCAGCGAAAGAATTGAAAACGAGTCTGTCAACGTGAGAATTAGCAACGTTTGCCAACGAACAAACATCTGTTCCGTTCGCAGATTATCGCAGTGCTATTATAGTCAACTTCAATATTCCTACAACGGTAATAACCGACCATCAACCTCTCGTACTTTGTTGAATTTTCCTCAAAATTGCAGTAAACGCTTTATTTATACACGCGGAGCAAGTATTCAAATTCAAGTTTATCGATCGTACGATCACGCACGAGGCTTTTTTTACAACGGAACGTAAAAATATCATCGCCTTTCTTTTAGCAAATCCGATTGAGATTTTTTTTTCAGGAGCATCAATATTTACCTTGTACATCGTTTCACGCGGGTCAAATGCCTCGAAAGGACACACATAGGCACACACAGACGCGCGCGCGTGTGCACGCACACACGTAGAACGTTGTCAAGGTTGGATTGCCGAGCCATTGACCTCACATTAATGGTTACGTACATTGAAAATTTTCCATTGAGAAAACATTTGGAGAATCGACTGGTTATTTTGTCAAAGGACGATTGTTTCGTTTAATAATCGGTTTGCTTCCGTAAATTGTCGTTTGAACCGTCATCCGATGAACGTCCTCCAAATCACGATACAATGGTATCATCTGAAAATTAACAGTTCTCGATAGGCAAAGTGAGGTTGACGTCGTACAAACAAGATGTTTGCGCGCGATACAAAATTAATCCAGTTCAAGAACTAATAAATCTTGATTGCATCTAAGACACGAGTTATTCGTTTAAAGATAGTACGGGGATAAAGGTATAGATTTATTATATTTCGAGAATGAGTCATCGTAAGTCGTATTCAACGTTGGATCGTTCGGGCACAGGAAGTCATTTGAATAATCATTTGAAACGTTGACGCGATGTAATAGCTGGCATTTTTTAACGACACGGATATCGAATAGGTAAGTACAGAGTAAAATAGAAAATGTACTTTTCAAAGTAAAACATTATTTGAAATAGTCTCAAATAAATTTGAGATAATGTATGCCACGTGCAATCACTTTGCTACATTTCCAGTAGAATAACGTAATTTTGGCCTCCACCCAAATCGTTGTCTTAACATGAGTCAATTTAACTCTCTCTCTCTCTCTCTCTCTCTCTATGCATTCAAGAAAATGATGTCGTAAATACGTTATCAAGTACTGAATCCGATATGTGAAATGACCCACATTATTTCTCACACGGTCTCAACTTAATTTACGTAAAAGGCTCTATTTCAATTTGGAAATGTACATTGAAATTTAATAACGAAAATGTCGGAAGGGCTAATACTTGTATACTTGTTTTTTTATCATTATTATTATATTAAAGATCCGTCGGTACAGTGTACAGTGAACCAATGCAATTACTCGAAAAAAGCTACACGTTATTTGTTTTTAATATAAACCAATGATTCAGCAAATAAAATATTCTGGCGAATCACTCGTTTCCTCTGCAACAACACAAGTGTATTTCAACAGTTGATGAAACTCTTTGTTCTTTCTCAGCGTATGGGATATTTATAAAAATAAACGTGCAATTTTACGTGTATTTTCGCGCTGGCAAAGTACGTCCCCGTTAACGAGGATTCCCATGAGAATTCAAACAACCATTTCAAAATCTAAAGAAAATCCGTATGGATTTCTTTCGGTTGAGCTCCGTCAGGTATGGGGCAGCCTATTTTCGGTGCGCGCTAGTTTCCTTTACTCCTCTCTCTCTCTCTCTTTCCCTCCTTCTCTCCTCCTCTTTTTCTCTTGCCACGTAATCGTACGTAGCAGCTCTCTCCCTCCCTCTCTCGTGTGTTTGAACAACTGATTGAATAACGACGCTGAATTTGCGATTCTCTCTCTCTCTCTCTGTCGATACATAGGGACGGTGTTTCCTATGTGAACGTGTGCTCGTGTGTGTACGCTGCACGCAATCGATCGCAGAGAGGACACATAGAGAGAAAACAAATCGAGATGGTCAATGGACGAATGCATCGCGTGTGACGCCAGTGACAGAGAGAGAGACAGATCGCGATGAAGCCTCATCCCATTGGCGGATGTATTTAATTAACCACGCGAAATTATTGCGCTCGATTGCGTCTTGTTTGTACTGCAGGCCAAGCGGATTTCCTCTCGCGAACGCGGAAGGTGCTTGTCGATTGCAAATTGAGGGAAAGATTGTTGTTGTTATGATTGTTGTCGGATGAGCTAACCAAAAAAGACAAAAAGATGGAAAGGCCAATGTGTTTTGCTCGCGCAAAGCTTGACAGTCGGCACAAGATTTATTACTTGCGACGATATTCCAAATCGCTTCGATCGTTTCATACAGCTGTCGTCTACCTAAAAGATTTTTCACGTTTAATAGCTATCCAATATGCATTCGCATTTCAACCATCCCGCGATCTCGTTCTGGTCAGCCTTATACTTTATAGCTTGTTGGAGATTAAAGCAGTTTTAATCAATAACTATTAATGCGGGGATAATAACAAAGGAGAAAGATGGTGGGTGGGGGGGGGAGGAGAAGAAACTTATTTTTAACTGTTATCGCATTGAACATGATTGATGACTTTGGATAACGATCGATCAAGTCGTTAGAACTAAATTGTAATTCTGTGGCGTCATGTTGTTTCCATTATGTCAAGGAAATATTCCAGAGAGAGAGAGAGAGAGAGTGTGTGTGTGTGTTAGTGTTTTTTCTAGATGGAAATAATAATAATAGTAATAATCATGATAATCGCGTTGCAAGGTAATATTTATGTATCTGGGAAAATAGCGGCTGTTCAAACAAATAAAAGAGGAGTCTTTGTAAACACATAAATTTTGAAAAACAAACTGCAAACAGCTTGTTTGTTTTTTCTTTGCCAGAATTCCATTAATTTATAATTAAAACCATTACCAATATCTCGTCTGCCTGATTTCCAAACAGCTTTTGCGAAGAGACCGCCGCGGGGGGAGGAGGGGGAGTTTGTTAGTGCTATGCTTCGACGAGGATCAAGCCGTATCAACGACGTTTGTTCTAATCTGGTCTTATTAAGCCAAACGATGAATTACATTAAACGGGCCTTATCGCTTCGGCGAGTATCGTGACTTATTAGTATTTGACCATATCGAGAGCTAAAGATAACAAGGATCTAAAATACGATAGCATTACGCGCGAAGCACCTGTTTTACTATACTATACATTGACAACAACAACACCAGCAACAACAGCAACAACAGCAACAACAGCTAAGACACGTCTTTAACGAAAGCGGCAGAATTTGGTTTTTCCTACGTGCACATTTTGCTCTTACGCTTTATTTGTATCTAATTAAAAATTATCTCTTCGACCGATCTTCCAATATTTAAACGCGACGTCAAAAGATGTGATTTAACGCGCGCAGATAAGATATTACGGTTAAGCAACATTTATGCGCTGTGCACGTTTTTCTCCAAATTACGAATTTTACGAATTTTACGAATTTTACGAATTTTACGAATTTGAATAGGCAACTCTGAACGAGTTACGGGTGCGCGACTTCAAACGCTTATTACATTTGGTTATGTTGAAATTGCCAAATGCAGAGCAAGAGGAATTAATAATAAATAATTAATACAAACAAATCAAATTGAAGCTCGCTTTGCCTCTCTGAATTCACTATAATCATGACCATTTAGACGTGTACATGACGTTGATAGACGTCGTCACACAATAGCTCGGTTAACGAACCCAAATCAGGAGACGTATACATGGACGAGTATAAACGAACCGATAAATCATCAAATATTACGATTAATTAGTCGCGCTTATGTAATACCGCTCACTGACGAAATTGCACGAACGGGCTTTTGTGTCGTTGGCTGGCGTTCCAAAGAGACACTTTTTCTTTGCGCCCGTTCGTTTTGACGAGCGCCTATCGGTACGCGAGCGCAGCGTGCCTCGCCGATTCGTCGCTCACAACGAAGCGTACAAAAACAGCCATAATCGCGATCCCTTTGGCGCCTTTCTCAGGCCAAGTTCCAGCGCTGCAATCGGGTCGCACTTGACTTTGCTGTTGCAACGTTGAGCGCTTTCAAACAAAACGATCGTCCGAGCCGAATCCTCCCAAGTTCGCTTTTGTACGCGTATTCCAGTTTCCAGATTCCATAATCGCGAGAAACTGTGAGACCAAAGGTTACGCGCAATTTTTCGTTTCGTTGAAAGCCTTGAAAACGCAAACAAGGCTCGTGCCAAGGTTGAGCAATTCTACGCACAGGAACGCGCGCGCGTGAGAACACTCACGTGTCTTAGGGATCTGTGCGCATTGTCTTGGGGATCGATATTTTAAATTAAAATTTGCCCTAGCGAGTCGTCGCGGCTTTTTTTGTTCGACGCCGTCGAGAAAGAAGCAACGAATAAAAAGGACCGTCTCTTTACTCTTCGTTCGAGGTTTTTTATCGCGAGCACGTAAATTACAGGGGATAAAACTTTGAAAACGAATTTACGACTTTGTATTTTCAAACTAATACTCGCAGTTATCAAAGTTAAATAAATTTCACGGGCTTCAATTAAAAGGCCGATAAAATTATGATTCAAACGTTCTTTTCTTTTTTCTGTTAGTTCGCACGAGTCAGGCAACTGGAAATTTACGCGGCTCTAAAAGTTTTATGACTTTGACGGGATATAAAAATTCGCAAGATACTCTGAACGATGAATTTGCAAAAAAATCAATAATAACATCCATAGCGTTGACACCTATTGCCTTTTCAATTACGATCGGACACGATTACGGAAACTTGTCAAAACACAAGTACAAACACAAGCTAAGTAGCAGAGTCGCCAAGTCGATGCGCGCCTATCGACGTTGAATATTGTTATTCGATATCGAGATCGTGTCGAAAACAATTTTAATTATTGGCGGCCGCTCTCGATGTACGAAATTTGTAAAGGCAAACGAATTTTTATCGTTGAGTCACGTATAATTTCAAATCGATACCGTCGTTTAAATGTAAATCCAAATGGAAAGTTCATAGACGTCGTGTGTGTGTGTGTGTGTGTGTGTGTGTATATTGTAATTACGCGACAAGAGCAAGCGGAACTCCGACCTATTTAATCAGCGCCTATTCAAGCTCAAGGAAAAGCTTATCTAGAAGAGAAATCAATATGAAATTTAATGGCTAATAAGCGTGTGTCCGTTTCGATTGCGTCATTAGTCAAAATAAATTAAATCCTGTATGAAATATCAATCGGACTCAGTCGTTTGCTAACATTTTTAGCGTCGGAATTTATACGAACCGATTATACAGACGTACAAAAAATCATAAAAGTGTCTAATGCAACAAAAAAAAAGAAAAAAAAGAAAACATTCGAGAGGAGAAGCACGGCCGGCATAACGATCGTATCCTGTCACTTACGTCGTCAGCCTCTACGGATCTCGTTCCAAGGTCAGAACAATCGGCAAGTGTGCGCGCGGCCACGTGTGTGCGTGCGTGCGTCTTCGACACTTTTATGACACGAGGAAACAAGGTACCGACGAGCGTCATTTTCATCGGTCAAATTTGACAAGTTTGCCTTTTTACAGCGGTTTAATTGGAATTTCACAGTTTTAATTCCACGTGTATTCAAATTCTCGTCTATCGAATATCGTCTATCGAATATCGTCGTGTGCGTGTGTCCACGCATAATTGGTTGATTGCGCAATTGGAATAATCCCTGAAAACGGTACAACGACGAAATTTCGCATGTTTTGAACGTCGACGGAACGATTGTTCAAAGGCTGATTAAACAATGATCCGTTAAGGTGGTCTCGTTGAATCTATCTACGATCGACATCATTCCCTCGACTCAAATTGATCGATTCGACGACGTTAACCGTTGACTAATGCAATTGTTGGATCTAACGCAGAAATGGCTGGGCGACGAATCGCGACGTATCTTTTCAGCAGAACCATCGCCAAACGATTATCAGCGGCCTCTCGAAATTCCTCGAGCGAACGCGCACACGCACACCCGCGCGAGTACGCGTACGCGTGTAAAATCGATTTCCACGGGGTTCCCTGTGTGCGAAGCACAAATACGCCTGGCAAGGTTCCACTGGAAACAAAATCGCTTGCATCTACAGCTATTTAGCAATTCTGCCAAGCACCGGAGTGCTCGTACTTAGGAACTCCAAGTACTTAGAGTATGCACTACGCAGTGGGCCGACCCAGTTCAAAACTAAACGATAAAGTTGATAAGTAGCAGCCACCGATATTTTTCGCTTCCCTTCCAAAAGCACGGGGTCTTTCGGACGAGTCAACGCTGCAACGATTCCAAGCTGCACACCCAGCGATCGAATCAAACGCGTACCTGGCTTGTTGCGTAATTGCAATCAATCGCGGATATAAAACTTGTCGCTCGCTCGCTCGCAAAGGCGCCCCTTTTTTCTCGCGGCGTATCTTCGGCAGCGCCTTGTTTGACGACTAGCGCAAGTAGCTTCACGGATGCCAGCAGAGTGGCCTCGTTATCGCTCGAAAAATAAAAAATGTAGCCTTTCCGAGCGTAACGCTCGAGTAGCGAACAAAGCAGGCGCACAACGAAATTGGGAAGATGCTATTGTTGGCGGGTACGGGGAGTTAGCAGCCGCGCATAACGGGTAATATTTCGATTGGGAATAATGACTCACCTTTGCATTCCAACCCGCTCGAAACTTCAGAACAGTACCAGCAGCGAGATATTCGCGAGGCGGAAATTTACCACCGTACTGTACACGCGGCATTTACGCATCGCCTGTGTGGCTGTGTGCGTGCGTGTGTGTACGGAGGGAAACGACCAGACGGAATTCGGAAAATCCAATAACTCGCTGGCTTTACGCGAGATGCTACGTATACGTATACGCGTACGTGTGCTTGCACAGCCGATTGGTCGGCATTGGCATCTCTCCCCCTCTCTCCCGCGTGCGCGCGCCCGCGAAAAGTCGGAATAGCCGATTTTTCATGGCCTTTAACGCGCCGTCGTTCCAAAGTTTGGAGTGAGACGAGCGACGGTGCCACTGGTTGCGACTGGCGAAGGCTCTTGGCTCTTCTTCGTGGTCGCGTGGTTGCGACAGAGCCGTCGAAAAGCCATTGGATGGGGCATTACTCGGTCGAGCGTTACGAAGCTGAGGCTATCGGTGTCGAACGCGTGATTTGTAACGTTTAATAACTCTGTACACGTGGAACGTTCCGTGTTGGGCGAAACAACGAAAGGAAAAAAATCCAAATCGTTTTAGCACAATAATAAAGACACCGTTGTATCGTGTAAATCAGGCGCTTACGTAACGATTAAATTGTCTTTAACGACTGGACTTAGCATTTGAATGGGGCCAAAGCCGTTACGTCGTTTCGCGATATCGACGAATTGTAATTAGATTGAAAAACATACATATATATAAATGAATTGATCGAGCATTTCGTAACGCGCACGCCCGCAAATAACTCATAAACTTGTTACGACGTGATTAGGAAGGCTTTACAAAAACAAAAGGCGTTCGATCCAGCGTGCGCGTATCGAGTTGCGTATTGAATCGCAAAAGATCAGTCTGTTTCTTTAGCCGGCCTGGCGTGCAAGTAATACCGACCGAAAAATGGCCTTTTTTGCGTAATCGTCGCTCTACGTCAAATCGTACGACTGCCTCAAGCGCCGAGCATCGACACGGCGAGATTCGATTATAATCAAACGAACTACGCTTATCGGACGCGTGCGAAAAAGAGGATCCTTCCGGTAAAAACGCGCGACCATGCAGCCGAAGAGCCAAGTTTATAATAGATCCACTGTTTTCTATTTGTCGAAAGGTTTTCCGTGAAAATAGCCAACGGTAAACAGCCAACGATAACAGCCACCTCGCGGAGGCTTGCTTGTTCGAATAAATCTGTCTCTCTCGGAAAACGCAGGCGCGCGCGGCCGAAACGTGCCGCGAAAAATCGAGGAAAGAGGTACGAGCTTGCGCAATTCCGTGCAGCGAGAAAAGTAGCGAGTCGAGAGGTTGATGAAGTCTTGACTGCAGACGATGTACATCGGGTAAATTAATGGGGCGCACGACCGTTTGGCCTTTTGATTTATCGTCATCGTTGCCACGGTATCAATGAACTTTATTACGCCAAGTCGTCTTCTTCGCGCTTTCTCTTTGGCAGCGTCGACGGTGCGTTTCGTTACGCGCTCTCGAAATAGAGATTCGGATTACGCGCGCTTATTACACGAGCACTCGAATGCGCATAGATTTGTATTTTTTGAGTAATTACATTTTTCCGAGGCTCTAGATTGTACTGTGCCTTTTCCTCGTTATTCGAATATTACTTTTGGAATTGGAATAGGCGTTCGCCAAAACAAGTTTGCTCGCGATTTTAATGGAATAAGAATTAATGAGGTTAAAAGCATTCTTAATCAACTCGTACGTATACGTTTGAACGTATTTTTAATATTTTCAAACGGATACCCGTACGTTTTACCTCGTTACATCGAGTAATTTAATTAAAATAATGAAACATTTATTAAAAAACAGATGAAATACGTCACGCGTAGTAGCTTGCCAAAGTATAAATAAACTTCATCAGCGTGATTGTCGTTATTATCAAACAGAACACGGAGGTGCAATCCTCATTAAGCCTGTACGAGACAAAAAAAGTGTCGTGAAATTAATTAGTAGATGTGTTACTCCGTGTTGAATGTGCTTCTCTCTCTCTCCCATCGAGGACTATTGAATGCATTTTAATTAAGCAACTTTCACAGTCTAATTTTATCCGCGGACACGTTGTTGCAAAACGAAGCTAAACTCCGAATCGAACAACTTATTTTTCGTTTAGACGCCGTCTCTGGCTCTCTCGGCCGCGCGGGGATTCACGACCAATTCAGAACCAAGTGAATTTTCTTGTTTAATAATTCCATTGACGGACGTTTTTATCGAGTAAAAGTGATTGAGAAAAAACAATGTGCCGTTAACGACAACGTTCGAATTATGCGCACACGCCGTCGAACGTGTAATTAGATATGCACTTTCCATTATTTGCGCGCGTGCACGCGAGCGTTTCAAAAGAAGTATATTGCATTGAATTTGTGAAATTTATACACGTCATAATTGAATAGCCGCAAATGGGTCTTGATTATACAGAGCTAACTTGTTCGCTTGCAGCCAGGATTTCGTGAAAAATTCGAAATAACGCGAATGTTATTTCGAATGTTATTCCTCGCGATGGACGAGAAGAGACGAAAGAAAATCGTTTATCCGTCTGTTTTCCGTCTCGTGAACGCGACAAATTAGCTAGATTACAGAATAGCTTGCTCGTGGGTGGGTGGGCGAGGGAGGGGGTGAAGCCGTATCTCGTTCTCGTATCGATGTTTTTTGTTCGTTGTTGTCGATGAAAGGAAATGACGCAATGGTAATTAAGTTTCGCGATAAAACTCGCTTAGCAAGTAGAGGGGAGAGAGCGGGGAGAGAGAGGGGCGCAAAACTAGGTCGTGAAAACTAAACGCAGAATCAAACTTGTATCGCACGAAGGATTTGCTTTTGCCGTCACTTTATCGCGCGCTCGCGCGCCATGGAACAAGATAGACAACACTGTGCAGTATAAATGTCGTTTCCGACTTGTCCGCTTGGCCTCGTTAGATCTGTTATTGTCAGCGATTTTCAAAATGATATGCGATTGTTTGTTTTTTTCCGTTTTCTCTTGTCCGCGCGAAATAACGTTCGTACGAATCAGCCGTAGCGCAGGACAAAAAAGTAAGCTAAATTCCAATTGACGATCGATTCAAACGTATTTTTTCCCGACTACGTTAATACGCCGCTCGCTTGCGCCATTGCTAATACTCTTATAAATCCAATATTTATATCGATGTTTAAGAGCTCGATTTAGCGCGCACTTTTTGTCGCCAAAACGGTCGTTTGACGTAAACGAGCTCGAAATAAAATACAACGTTCCCATTTGCATAGCCTAACGGCCTAACTGTACTCCAGAGTAGTCCGTGCGTTTTCGTAATTTTTGCCGGCCAAATTGGCTCACCTTTTCTCGAATTCCGCGGGAAGATACAACAGAGAGAATAAAAGGAAAATTGGGAAAGCGAACCTATTTCGAATGACCTGGAAAAAAAATCATTTCAACGGGCTCTTGCGTTCGCGAGAAAAGAATAATGGGAAAATGTCACTCGTACGTCGCGTAACACGCGCGAAATAACTCAAATAAAGAGACCTTCGTACTGCTTGCAGTGTTGCTTTTAGATTATGGAAAATCGCATCGAGTCACGACACTTGCAAAATCTTGCAAAATCCATTTTTCAGAGTGTGCTTTGGGCGCTGTTCGCCTCGTTAACGGTCGTATGCCGTTGCGCCCGAGGTCGGTTTTCGTTTGTTATCCTCCAAACGTTCCTGTCGCGCATCCAGCGACGATCGAGCGAACGAGCATCGACGCGCGCGTACTAATTCGCGAGAACGAACGCATAAGTGGTCGATTGACGAACGAGTGGAAGACAAAAAATGTAGGCTTCGATGATTGACATTAGCCAATTTGGAATAAATCAAACGATTGGCATTAATCAAAACGACTTTTAAACAGTTGATACTTTCAAAGAATCCATTCATCGAAATTTATATACGTGCACAACTGTGCAACGCGCGAACAAAGATTCGTCATAGCTTCAATTGACCCAAATGACTGCGTTTCCTCGACTCAATTCGATCTCATAACTTTCTAATGGCAATCGCTCACTAACCCACTATGTAATTCAACTTGAATTTATGGAAGTACTACTTCAGCTCATTAAAGGCATCCTTTATGGTCTGCGCGCGGATTAACGGAACGAAAAAAGAAAACGAGAACAAATAAGTAAGTAAGTAAGTAAGTAAGTAAGTAAGTAAGTAAGCAAGCAAGTAAGCAAGTAAGTAATAAATAAATAAATAAACAAACGTCATTTCAAGATTTATCGGCGATTAGCGCCGCGTGCAACGATAACCGATTGCGCGCTCGATGACCAACCGGAGCTTCGATCGGAGCTTCAGTCGGAGCTTCAGTCGGAGCTTCAGTCGGGTGGTCGGATGCGCGGTCGAGACGCGTAGCCGACTGCTGCGACGGCCGATAGATTAGCCACGATCAAAGAAATATTTTAACGAGTTTGCACGTGAATGTTTTATTCAAAGTAACGAGCAAAAGAACAAGTGTAGCACGAAAAACGTTGTAGCGCAAAATAGGGATTTTAGTTACTTAACTTCCTTTCGAAGTATCAAACATTAATCGCTCTTACGTAACTTTGATGTCAGCATAGTAAACGATAGTTTGAAATTCGCTTAGATTCAACAAGTTTCAATTGATGTATTAGAGTAGTTTTAATGGATCAATTAAACACTAAAATGTAACCTGATTCATTTGGTTGGCATTAAAGTTTTCAACTGGATAAAAAAAAGAGCAAAAAAGAAAACAAGAGCGAAGGCTACTACGCAAATGAAAAAAGTTTTTGATCGATGCATTCAAAGTCATTATGATTACATTTTAATTAGCTCAGCTGCGTAAAAAGCACATTACACAGTTTATCGTAACATCTGCGCGAGATTTCATAAATTATTTATAACGACACTGATTGACTACGAGGCACATTACGAGCTTTATTAAAAATAGTCGCGATTCAAGATTAACGTCTCGATAAAACACGAATAAATTGAATTTTTATCGAAATGAAAAATCGTTCCTTATGAAATACGCCTAACGATTATTGCCTCATTTTCAATCTCCTAATATCGGATACTTGTTTTTCATCGAACGCAAGAAGCAAACAACAAAACGGACGGAAAAAAATATCTAACGCTAAAAGTTTATTGCGTTTTCGTGGAAATAGCCCTCGTATAAAACATGTATTGCGTAAATATAAAAAGGAAAAAGACAGCATTACTCTTGCAAATTGACAGTTATGCAAGAATTACGTGCGGAGTGGCTCGTACGCCAACTAAACTTTTGCTCATTATGCTCTCACTGTCGAAAAAACAAAACAAGTAAGCAACGTCAGTCCCAAACTTTCGTTCGTATTCTCTAAACGCTCGTGAACAAACGACACGAACGGTCTTTAATTAGCAAGCTCGCCCGCGCAAAGTAGCTCGATCAAAGCAGCCACCTTAATACTGCAAACGGATTAAACATCGCCTGGTCAGCGAGTCGCCTGCGTTCTTTTATCACGTCTTAGCAGCTCCATTAGCATCCTTGTTTTTTGCCGCTGCCGTCCCCTCCCCCTGGACAAACTCCCAAATAGTACACAACAGGTCAAAATACAATCTTGATAGCCCTGTACAAACGTCCTCAACAGCTGCGCTTTCAACGGGAAAAACACAAAGAAAATAGTCGCTCCCGGAAAAGGCTGTCCGAGAAAGGGAGAAAATGGGTGTGCAGAGAGTAACATAGTCGTCGATTATGCGTTCGTTTTCACACGTACGCACCCAGCCACACGGACACATACGCACAACGGTATAACCCTCCCGATGCTAGCCGTTTTCCGATGCCAGGTGCTGGACACACGCCGGCACAGGCGGGGCTAATAAAAAGCAAGTTGTTCTTGGGAAAAAATACGAACAAGAACAAGTGCCATACGGGTACGCACACACAGCACTTTCGATCTCTCGCAACGCAAGTGTGCGATCGTACAGTTCAAGTTCACACCTCCCACGTGCTATCGTGCCGCTAACCCAGTTATTAAAATACCGCTCTCGCTCGCTCGCTTGCGCACTATTTATAAGGTTGTACGCTGCGCGTCCCTCGGAGCGAGAGCGAGAGCGAGAGAGAGAGAGAGAGAGAGAGCAAAGCGAGCCGGAGGCATTCGTTCGTCGCGCGCCAGTGACGTGATGTACGTATACGTTGTGCCAGCAAGCGAGCGGGAGAGAAAGAGAGGCTGTTCACCTTTTTCGGATGACGTCGGGCTATCGTCTATGTTTGGATAAGGTGCATTCGCCGAGTCGACAGTTTTCAAAGCCATTTGTTTTTACGTAACAATGCCAACGATCGCATCGTCTTTTATCGTCAAAGATACGGGAAAAATAGCTCTTCGATGGGATTCTCTTGTTTAAATGGGTCATGATGCACTCAAACTATTAATATTGCATGTGTGTCAGAAGATATAACTTGTTGCGAGATTTCCAATTCGACTCTATTTAATTTCCAATGTGACGCGACATAAATCTGAAATGCTTCAAGCGAAAAATAAATTGGCTGTTCGCCTCCAACCTACAAGTCATTTTTCTCAATTTTTCATTGCGACGATATTTCTTATTTGTCAATCTATTTTGTCGTGTTCGTGAACAAAAAAAAAAAACAAAAAAACTATTTTGTATATCTGTAATCTTCAAGTCAGAGTGTAGTAACACGTATTGATTAATTTGTATTTTTATAGACGTTTCAACAGAGTTTTATAACGTCAATTTAAATTCCAAACCACAAAGTAACAAACATTTACATAAAAATAACAAAGTGTTGTTACTTTCGAAATAAGTATAATAATAATAATGTCACGTCGATTTATTTGTCCAAATAAAAGTTGTAGTAGGTGTAAAAATATTACGTGTAAAAACGTAGCGCAATTGTAAAACACATTTTTAGAAAAAATATACAGCACGACTTGCATGCCACATGTAAATAGCATATATTGATTACTTTTACGGATATGTATATATATATATGTATATTATGTAAGTAAGTTTCTCTTTTGAAGTGACCTACATTGGAAATATAAAAATACTAGCGTTCCATAAAAGGAGCAGTTATACAAATACTGTTTGACAAGCAAACAAAGTAGATAATAAAAAAAATGGGAAAATAACACGTCAGCAGCGAGAAAATACTCCATCAATCACAGCAAAATGCCAATACGTGCAAAACTTACTTTAATACAACAAAAAACAACGTTGAAAAAAGTACGTATTACAATACGATTGAAAAAAAGAAAGCCGAATCGAAAGATGTATTGCACAAGATTTCAAAAAACAAGTATACAAGGCATACACACACAACACACAAGAATGAAGATTCCACGGTTTGCCTGACAATGCACTTGCGCCAGCACCTGTTGTTCCTTCTCCTCTCTCTCTCTCTCTCTCTCTTTATTCTTTTACTTTCCCATCTCTTGCACCTCGCGTCGGACATTCGCTTTTGCTGCACCTGCCCGAGTGCTCTAACACACTTCAAGGGCTTTGATTCTCTTCTCGAAATTCCAATTCTCGTTTCTCTCGGCTATTATATCGTTTTGATTCTTCTTTTATTTTTTTTTCGAAAAGTAATACTCTTTTAACGGTTTTTTCTTTTTTCTTCTTTCCTTTCGACAACATTTAATCGAAAGTTTTTGTAGCATCGATGGTTTTCTAATAATTTCAAATCGATTTGAATGACATTTCCAACTTTCAAAACTTTCACTCGATTTACTAGTTCGAAGAGAAAAGAAAAGAAACAATTTTCGTTCGATAGAAATTTATAAGAAACTCTATTAGGTCTTCCTTCGAGCGTTAAATCAATTTTCTAACTTTAAGCCAAACTTCTTTCTTTCTATCTCTCCCTCGCCGTCTCTCTCTCTCTCTCTCTCTCTCTCTCTTTCTGGAAAACGTTATTATTCATTAACAACGTGATATTCTTGGCGAAATACAGGCTTTTGAATTTGAAGTTCAATGGGAGGATAAACTTTGCAAATTTATGCTAATTAACGGAGAATTTCGCCGGACATGGCATTACCATTTATTGTTGGAGTAAATAAATTTGTTAGTGGAAAACAGTTGATCATACGTACAAGCTTACAGTACTTGTACGCTCGTGATTTAAATTAAAATTAAAAAGTTATAAAGCCAATAAATTGAAACATTCGCGTATATATATACGCGCAAAATACTTTCCATGTCGTAATAAAGTCAGCTGCAAATTCAATTTATCTACAAGCGACACACTTTCTAGACAATTTAAAATTTAATTACCTTGGAAAAACTAATGTACCACGACTTGGTGAATAAATTGTGAAAGCAAATGGATTTTCAAAGCTATTTTAAAGGTAAACATATGAAATACGGCAGAAAACACATAACACTCATGAATATTTAATTTGAAGAGGAGAAGGTTTCGGGACATAATGGAACATTAATATGTCGGTACTAAAGGGGAATTCCTTATTTTTTTTTTACCATTAGTCACACTTTTTTGAATAAGTTTTTATCGGCATTATACAGTAACCTAAAGCTGACTCGGCGCTCAATGTAGTCTCATTCCTTTGCTTTTTTTTCCTTCTAACTTTTGTCACTTACATAATGGAATTGACGAGTAGGAAACAAGTGACGAAACACTTGAAAAATTTAACAATACGACAATGGGGAAACTATACAATGAAAGACATTGAATACACCTATTTAAGCGTTATCTTTCATCTTTAGAATAAGTTTTTTCAAAAAAAAGAAAAAGAAAAAAAACAATATAAAACGAGGCTAAAGAGTACAACCCATCATAACGCAATAATGCCCGTGTGCATCGATCGGTGCACGCACGCAAATTCGCAAAACTCTTTAAGTTTTTTTACAAGAAAAGCAGCTTCGAAGAGAGATAGAAAGGCTTCCGAAACCATTTAGCTGTGTTTACTACACTTGTTAACTGTCCATGTGTGTAACGTTATCGGATAACTCGACGGTGTATAAGTACCAACGTACATAATCAGAGGTTAGAGAACTCGAGTTCAAGTATTTTTAAGATCGATTTCAACGTGAAACATATTAGGGTTAACAAAAAAAGGAATAAGAGAAAGGAAGAGAATCGATTTTTATTTAAAAATTTTTCATTATCATATTTATGATACCGTAATGTCAGGTTAAACAACGCATTTATTTTCAAATTATCGATTCATAATACAGGCGAACATTCTGCAAAGTTTACATTTTAAAATATTGGAAAAATAAATATTCGCTTGTCAAACCAGACATAAAAAATATGTTTGACGTGACGTGTAAAAAGGTGAACTACACAACGAGAAAAGAGTATTTTCCTGCAAATGACATTTCATTTGTTGAAAATAATGGACTTTATATTTCCATTCCTCTTTTTTCCCACGCAACGGAGAAAATTATCATCTCAACGGAGGAAAAAAAAACAAACTTTTACGTATTCACAAATGAATACAATTTAGCGTAACAATTTGAAATTCTCTTACGACGTAAACTTTTTTTTTCATAAAAAACTTCAAGTGAACAAAGCACTTACATTTATTACGAAAACCGACAACGTACAAATAAAAGAAGATAAAAAATTTCCATCGCCAACGAAAGTCAATAACGCATTATACATTGCTGTTGGAATTCCCCCAGCCCCGTGAAATAAAAAAAGGAAAAAAAGAAAAAAAGAATTGTACGAATAACGGAAGTCTCAAATTCCTTACACACATTATTACAGTAATACCTTGGCAACGTTCTCGTCGTCGTATCAAACGTTTAAATATTCAGAAAGACAGCCCGATATCGTCTACGATAAACGACACAAAAAATTAGCTCGCGCGAATATGGACTTTTTCTCATTCCCTTGGAAATTAAAGTAATACAAAAAGCCTTTCGATATAGCCTCGTTTCAAGGATAAATGCAGGCGCGCGCACATACATTTTAATAGCCTCGTCCATAAAAAAAGGTCAACGACACCAATTCCCTTTAAAGAACTCCAAGTTATTTTTGAAGCACGCACACACGCACACACGCACGATCATCGACAATTGATAACCTTTACACGAAATGTCGCGGAGAACCGGTTTTACGATAGATTACGTAAAACTTATGGGGAATGCTAGGTTAATGCATTAAAGCTCCGGCACGAGCACACGAGAAATATCCCGCTTGTCTAATTTTTTTTCGTTGTTTGTTTTTGACTTTCCGACTGCTGTTATCCAGTATCGCTGATAAATTACGCGCTTTTACAGAAATCCCCGCCGAGTGTTATTTATATAAATTATCATCATCGCTGTACGAACGTAGCGTCGTGAGAGAGGGAGAGGGAGAGAGAAGACAGAGACTCTCACGGTGTAATATTTGTCGACAATTAAACTGTAAACTTGAGTATCTCGCCACTTATCGTTGTTCGTTGCTTGCGTGCAGCAATCGGTGTGCGTTCAAAGGACGTTTTTCAAAACCATACTATTTGTTGTTGGTTTGGCTAAAGTTGTTATCTTACAACAGCGCTTGTAGCGGCCGATCCTGGCTATTAATGTTATTGTAGGGAGCGTATCACCCCCCCCCTCCCTCACTCCCACGCAGCCTGACGTCTTATCAAAACTAGGACGCCAGCGAGCAAATCGTCGCCCGCGAGAGCGGAACCTGCGTCGAGATAGTACAAGAGCACGGCCACAGATGATTCATCTGCGAAGGCTTACGCGCGCACGCGCCCGCGCGTGTATTCAAAGTGCTTTGTATTATCTTCCATCCGAGAACTCATTTACTCCCGTTTCAATGGATAATTTCCACGTGCAAACGCCAACTACCCATTATTTCACCTCGTCCCTTCAGTTTTTTCCCCACTTACGAGTCTCTTAGTCTCTCTAATGATTCGGTTCTCGTTCTTCGCGGTATTTGACGCAAATTATTTTTCCGTTTGACTTTCATCGACAGCATCAAGTTTATCGACGCATCCAACGCGCCCACGAGAGCAAGCGCGGTCGTTAGCGCGCTACGAGTTTAAAACAATTTGCCGACCAATGGTTACGCTTTTCTTGTTGTCGACTGAATGCAGCCGCTGTTGTAATTGAAAGTGTTTATCGCGAGCCCGAAAAAGGAAAAAAACAAAACGTATTATAGAGGCCGACAATGAACGGAAGCTATTTTTCTCGCTCGAGTTTCAAGCTTGTGTGGGAGCGAAAATTGAACGGATCTTCGCGCGAGAGGTGGCGCGCACATCACAATGCGTTTTAGTTTGATGAGTTTGTTACGCACGATGAAAATCTAAGTTTGTAATTTAATTTATGTAACGGGTGGAGAGTGTGGGGAGGGGGGGGGGGGAAACTTCTCGCAACGCATTACAAACTACTAAACTATTTATACGTGCCATCAAGTTATTCAATATACTTGAAAGTACAGTCGTTAAAAGCCCAACGTTCGTGTCGAAATTGAAAGTCTATTATTATTCTTTTTATTTTTACAAGTGTTTATGAAAAAAGCCTTGTTCTACATTTATAGCACAGATGGCTCGTGTGTTAATGAACGTTTGTTGTTGAATATTAGCATTAGTAATTTCCAAAGGAGCCTATTGATTATTCAGCTGTGTGTTGGCACAATACGCGCAAGTTTTCAAGTAATGGGTGGCAGAGAGATATTATTCTTAAAAAGTATTATGGGCTTGCATAATTTCCCATTATTTGAATAAGTATCAACGCTAAGAAAACTTCAAGAAGGTCGTTTAAATATTTAGTGAGCAACTTTACATAGATTTAATTTATGATAATTTGTCACGAGCGTTATCGTTTTCTTTCTCTCTTTCTCCCCCCCCCCCAGCTCTTTCTCTCTCTCTCTCTCTCTCTCTCTTTAATAGTTGGAAAGTTTCACTTTTTCAATCTCTCGCAGGTAATGAGGCATTTCAACATTGTGCTCTGGAAACTCGCTGACGTCACAGAAATAAAAGGACAAATAAAACAACGGATGGGCGATATTTGGTATTTTACTACATTAATAAAAGCCATTAAATTATTTTCCTATTAGGTACGCTAAATAATGCATAAATCGGATAATAGTCGACATCCTCTTTTGTAAATTAAGCCAGTAATAATAAAGTGCCATAGTCTAATGAATTCTCGAACAATGCAAACGCATAATAGCCGCTATTGTGAATTCAATCGTTTATAAACAGTAATAATTCGCGGAGGGGAGGGGGAGAGAGCGAGAACGCACATCGTCAATTGTTATCGTTAGTCATGGCGTACAAATCCGCGTAGACTACTAATCAGACGCAAATTAATACCCAAATGGCAGGCGAATCGTCGGCGAAAGAAAGGTCGCGGTGTTGTTTTATCGTTTGACAAACTGTTTCGAGAGGTGAGAGTTAATTTTGGCGCGGTTGATGGCCAGGTGCGTAGCGTGAGCACACGGTATACGATTGCCAGTGCATTGACGTAAACATAAATATTAATGCCTCCAGGAACGTAAACGACAACGTAAATTTTGTCGTGCGGCCACAGCTTTTAATCAAAACCAATATTGAGATCGTAATCTCTTGTACGTTCGTAAATGGATGAATTCCTCCCGCTGTTGAATAATCAATGCGATATTCATAATCAAATTGTTGCTCTACTGTCGCATTCATTTTGGAAACGGCGACGTGGCTGTTTCGAACGCGATATTTAGCCATCTCTATCCGTCGAGCTTGCAACCGAATCAGACTTTGTTCAGTTTCGCTTTATCGAAAGTTGCTTTTTCTCTTTTAAACGTTGGTTCGCGAGTCGCCAACAAAGTTAAATTGTAAACGAAGGGGATGATTGAGGGAAGAATTTGCTTGAAAGAACCCTCCCCCTGGCCCTCTCTCGCCAAGTAAATCTATACTCTTTTATCTTGGCCGAGAACAAGTAGCAGCTTGCGGTGGCTGTAATAAAAGAAAAACTTTTTTAATTTCAAAGCTCCAGCCTTCCTTTCCGTGCTTTGCTTCTCTCTCCCCTATCATTACTATTCCAAATATGTTACTTTTCCTCTGGCTTCTTCATCGCAAATTCCGGTTTCTTTGACCTCTCCGTGAATTGTTGCGCGCAACAACGTTTTCGTGTTCAAAGATATTTTAACGATAGTCAGAGAGACCGTTCTTGTAGTTTCTCTCTCTCTCTCCTTAGGAGAGCTACGCGAGCAAATACAAATGCAAAAAAAATAGCTTGTTTGTCAGAAACTATTCGCTCTAAAACGAGTTCTCGTGCATTCGTAAACAGTCGAATTGAGTATCATAACAATTTTTTTACCGTAAACTTTCGTATATGCTACGATATAGCCATGTATATTCCTGCGCGCGGAGATACCAAAGTTGTGTAATGTTATTTTCTACTTTTATACATAAAGCAGATCACTTCTCAGCGAAACTTTCTTTTACTTTCAACTTGCAGAATTCAAGTTTTCTCTTAAATATTACTTTCTCGTAAGGAGATGATAATAATATTTCACCTAACTGCTACACCGTTTGTTTTCCAAGCTAGATTTTTAACGGTTTATCGTCAAAGTTTTTCAACCCAAAGCAACGAGCTTTTTCGACGTTTATCCGCGTCGAGCGTTAAACGGACTCGACAAAACCACCTATGCGCGTCAACAGCGCGTTTATCGCAAACGAATAAATAGCAAGATCGACTAAAATAAAGCAACGTTACAGATAAAAAATTGGCAAGTCCGCCGTTACACCGAGCATTCACTCGGAGTGCACTCGGAGCGATCAAAATAGCTAGCCATCGCGAGCGTGTTTCGCGCCGATTAGGTAGGTCGATCTCGCCGAATAATATCAAGCTGTGGAAAATTAAAATGAATTCGCATTCGCGCACGAGGGCTCGCGTATAAAATTCACAAGAACAATTAAACACTCGGTTGAATTTATGATGTATCGTAGAGTTTAATTTGTGCCAAGCTAACGAAACTCTACCGGCGCGCTACTCTGCAATCAATGGTTTTTGGCCCCGCTCGTTATTTTGCATTTTGGCCATCGCTCGTTTGCGTTGTTTGTTCGTTCTCTTAACGTTAAAACTAATCAGTTCGTCAAACGCGCGCGTATTCGAGATCGTTTAGAATTCAACTTGTCGAACGACTCTTTAATTTTGGCAAAACCTGGGAAACACGCGCGCGCAATCTTCCGAACGATCAAATGCATGCATTAGGTATCAAGTATTAGATATTCAACAACGAGATACTCTAGCTTTGCACGCGCTGTCACGCGTACGTACACAAGTACACCTAGTTTAGGAAGACTATAGTTAACAATCAATAATCTCGCGCCAGGCGCATCGCGCGATGGGCTTAAGTAGCTCGGAAGACCGCGCGTAGCGCGTCATTACGTACTTACTCGTCTCTGTGCGATTGCCTTGCTGGTATATTCGCTGAGGGGTGTAAATACGTAACGTCAAACGTATCGTCGTTTATCGACGTAATAAATCGACGAAATACCAAGTTAAAAAAGAGGTACTCACTCTCGCGAACAAGCGTTCAAAGGAGCAGCAACTTACCTGAAACATGAAAGGAGAGATCATAAACGATTATCGCCCAGGTTACAAACACAAACAACAAATCAAAATAGTTCACGTTATACCTTAACAACGGCCAATCGTTCAAATATTCACAAGCCAACAAAACTTGCTTCCCTTTTCACGTCGCGCAAAATTACAAATCCCTGCGAATCGTTAAGTACCGCAGATTAAATACTCCTCGTATACAAACTTAGTCGCGCGCGTCGTTATTACGAAATAAGCTTATAACACATAGGGGCATCCCCCCCCCCCCCGCCCACCCATTGAAGTTGAAGTGTGCCGTATAGTAGTTATATACGCGTACACACAAAGCAACCGAAACGCGATAGGTATTGCAGTTTGCCAACTAAATAATAACAACGAGGTATTTCGAGAGAGAGAGAGAGAGAGAAAATACTGGCGCGCGCATACTACTCGTCAAAATGCTATACGATTGTTAACAATGACACAAGTACACATCGTGTTTGTCGAAGCGAATATTCGAATTCCTTTCTCGCTACTTTTCTTTTTTTCCTTCCTTTTTTCTACATAGGACGGGTATTGACGTTCTCTCGGCGACTAATGAAAATCGAGCGGATAATTGCAAGTAGTTGTTTGCCATAAAATACCAATCTTCTTATTAGCGGCTGATAGAAAAATTGGCTTGTAGACTCCGTTGGCAGCAAGAGCTGCGCGCACGCGCGCGAGATCGTCATGTTTATGAGTGTTTACGCTTGAAAATTTGCGACGTGGATATATAATTTACTGCAAGTCACGGTGGCGTGGGCAAAATTGCAGAGTCCAAATGCATGGATACATACGTACATACGTATATATCTATTGAAAAGGAGAACTATATACTTGAATATTTCAACTGTTTTTAATGCCTTCTATTAAGTTGATTTACTAGCCGGAGGTAATGAATATAAATCATTGGCATTATTTATCGGGAATAATATCAAATGCTGTCTCTCCGCTGCGAGTAAAAGTATAAGTATATACGCTCAAAGCCGTATACATAATACGAAAATCGATTGGATTGCTCTGTTACGTTAAGTACATATACGTAAAAGCTCTCTTATTACGGATACGGGCCTCTCGCGCATGACGATGATATATACTTTACGATTCCGTCGATCGGAAAGATCGTGTAATAGAAGAGATTGGAAAAACTTGGAAGAGATCGAGATCGTAAGATGTTTTGTTTTTTCGGTTTTGTCGGTGAATTAGCCTTTCGTCCACGGGCAGCTTTGCCGCAGAAAACACGGTGAAGAGTATAAAAGAACCGTTGAAGTCAAGTCACTCGACAAGGAATTAATATAATAAGTATATACGTCGAGGAGCTAATCCAACGGCAGTTAACGATACTTCAACGTTGTCCGTCGTAAAATGACGTATAACGAGATCCAGCGTACTTTGGCAATGCATGCTTGTATACAAAGTTTCCTCTGCGAAACTCTTGTCTCCTTCGTTCTTTTTTTCTCTTACGAGCATGCACGACACATGCGCGTACTCTCCTGGACAGGTTGCAGAAAAGAGAGAGGGAGAGAGAAAGAGAGGCAAGTTATTACCGAGTTATTCTGGAATTGATGGCCGTCGCGTAAATCATCCCGTCGAGGATTGATGTACGTGTACGATGCTTCTCTTTTTTGCAATTCTCTTTCTCTTCCTTCCTCTGTTTTCCTCTCGTGTGCAAGTTTTCTACGTTCGATGGTGTATTTCCTTTTTTTAATTTGTTGTTACATTGCATTTTGATGGTTCGTTATTCTTCGATTACGAGTACGATTTTCTCCGTTTGCTACGGCGACGTTTCCGATTTTCCCAAGTTCGCTATTAAATATAAAAAAATGGACGGTTTTTTAATATACGACTCTGGAAAAAATACAAATTACGCGCAACGTTGCTACGTCCTAACAATTTTTTCCAATAGAGTCTCTACAAGAAATGCACTCAGCTGAGGAATTTCTTTAATAAACATCCATTAAAATGTACTTCAAGTTCCTTTACAGTTATTTTCCAATATCAGCATCTTAACTCGATTTGCTCGTCCTCAGTCGTGAAGCAATTTTATTTCATTTTAAATTCTCCAACTTCTCAATAAGCTGCTCTATTGTGCAGTCTTCTTGACTGCTGACGTACACAGCGGTACCTCCCACCTCCCAACACTGTCTCGTTTCTTTTTACCATTCCAAGAGAGCCAGCAAGAAAACCAACTCGATAGGGATTTTCTCTTTTTTATCTTTTTCTTGTTCCTTTTGATCGAACGAAACTTGATTAATCGTCTGAATAATAGTTGAATTCGAAGGAAAGTTGCAGCGAACGAAAATAGGCGCGTGTTGGTTTATTACGTCGCCAAGTGAGAATCGGTATAAAACGATCGAGAGAATTGACCATAAGGATGCATTTAAAATTGTTCACGTGACAGCTTTGGTATTCGAATAAATTCCAATTCCCTTTCGATTGTAATTTTTTGTCCGTCTGCTCTTATTTTGTCAATTTGTTACCGAACAGGACTAGGTAAAAAAGATACCGAAAGAGAGAAAAGGAGAAAAAAAGCTACGAACGTAAATGAGAAGGTTTGCAAAAATCCCAGATCTTTTTTTTGTGCAATTACGAAATCTCGTCCTGAAACTCTACAACTCTTATTTCTTTGTTCTTTTACCTTTCATCGTCCCTCCCCCTCGCTCTCTCTCTCTCTCTCTCTCTGTTTAACCTGTCGTCTTTCGTTCGCTCACTCTCTTTTTCTTTTTGTTTTCCGTATAATCCGAGCTGATGTTGAATTTCAAATTGAAATTTCTATCATAAACAAGCTTACCATTTATTTTAATAAGAGAGATTCAAGGGATCAACGAGTAATCTTGCTCCATGGGAGATATTTCAGTTATTTGGCTTGTCAAGATTAAGTGGATATTTTAAAACTGCTCGTTACTATCCATTAAACGTAATATTTCGAGTCTCATGCGAACCTTTGGATAATTCCACGGTATTTATCATTCGATACAATTAACTTGTAATATGCCCGAGTCAAGAAACAAAAGCGAAAGAAATAAAGAAACGGATAAAAATGAAAAATACGCGAGCACGAGGATAAAAAGACAAAAATACGTATATATTTTGTCACACGACTGCGACAACGGCCGTTACGTGACACGTGAAATAAACAGCGCGTCATATAATATCAAGATTACAATGAACGCGAGCGTGCGCGCCCCCAACGCGATGTTGTATTCGCGAAATGAAAGACAATCCATGTAATTTGGAGTGTATGAATAACCATAATATGTGGATGCACGTTCATGACGTAATAGGCAATAAGTGTGTTGTATACGAGCGAGCACGCGTTGTATGTGTGAGCGTATCTTCTCGTTTCTTTCCCGTGCTCATCTTCGCGAACAGTGGATTGTTCTTCGGCAGAGCCATGGGCGTTACGAAAGTCCTCAAATAATGGAATAATTGGGAACGAGAATGCCAGACTCGTCTCTCTCTCTCTCCCTCTCGCCTCATCGTCTGGTATTCACATATAGAAAGCGTTTCGGTTTTAGAGCAAGCAATATCGTAGCGGATGTTTCATTGTGTTTTTCGCCGAGCCATTTATTACGCGCGCGACTCGATAGCGAAAAAGAAAAAGGAAAACAATAAGATATACAATCGTAATTGCACGTTATTTGTTTTCCCGCTTATATCCTTTGTAACCGGTAATTATGAGATTTCGCGCGAGATTATTGGCAACGATCCACACCATCCACACAAGCCGTATCACAACAGTCTAACTGTATATTGTAATATCCAAGCGCAAAGAAGAATAGGTCGTTTACCGAACGAATTTATTTTCGATTTCCGAACGTTTGTTTTTCTTCGCAGTGTCATATCGATTTATTAGCGGCCGTGTATACGTTTTTACGGGAATAACACGCGTGCGTAAATCATCGCGATGCCGCGGTATTTATTATATTCGCGAGTTGCGCGCGATTGATTATGCATGCAGAACTAAGCGAATAATCGAGGGACGACGCAGAATACCCAGCCATACTTTTCAAACGAAATATCGAACGATAATTATCCGAGGATAATTTACTCGACAAAATACATTAGAAAGGACCGTCTACGGTTCTTTCGTCGATTGCAACGAACATTTTGACGCGCGTCATCTTACAACTCGGTCCGTACCGAGCGTAAACTTGTAAACGCTACTTACGAAAAGAACGGAAAAGAAGCGGGTCGGACAGCGGAGAGCTCGAGCCATAGAGCAGAGAGAAGGCACACGTTTAAAAGCAATTTAAAGGATAGAAATCAAAAACAAAAAATTATCAAAAACGCCTTTAAAAACTCACTCGCGCACACTTTATGCGTTAAAACACGAATGCTGTATGTGCCGTTGAATTTTTACGCGGAAAATAATTGCTCCGACATGACGTAAAAGGCATTATATATCCTTTCCTGAAAATGAAATTCAATGCCTTTATAATTTATTAATAAAAAGAGGAGTGCATTTTCCATTCACGTCAAGAGCAGCGCATAAACAAGCAGTTGTCAACTGCAGAAACGTGGGAAAAAGATAATTTATGAAGTCACGATGGTTTTTCTCCAACGCAACACGGACATGCATATCAAAGCGTATTAAAACGCGAAATTTGAATAAACGAAAGATTAGCCAGGCATGCGCGTCGTCGATGATCGCGCTATATATATAGGAAATGGGGTGCGAAAGTTATCTTGGCAGAGAGAAGCGTGCGCGCAACAAGTGCAAATCCTCGTCGTCCGCCTTGGGGTTGGTTTGAGTGTTGCCCGCCGCGAGGGGAAGGCGCTTGTTTCCGGGCGTTGTGGTCTACCAGTGGAACGTCGACAACGCCGACAACGCCGACAACGACGACAACGACGACAACGACGACAACGACGAATCCTTTGCATCCCTCCTCCGTGCTTCCGTGGGCTCTCGTAAACGCAGCCATCACTCGATATTTGCGTACCGCGGTTGACTTTACTCTTTCGTTGTCCCATTGTTTCGTTCGAGCTTTTTTCCTTCCAAATTATACAATTATTTCATTGTTACGAGAGAGGGAAAAGTTGATCCACTTCAAATCCAAGATTAATATGGTAAAGTCGGACATTATGAAATGCATAATTCATGCAAGAAAGCTTTTAGTACCAAAATACTGTTTGAATACGTCGAGCAAAGTTTTAGTTGAAGGCGAAACTTGCGAACTGATAACCTTTGAATAATATTTCCTGCTCTAGAGAGAACGCTGGATTTAATATACCTAAGTTCATTCCACTTGAAAATTATGCCATTTCTATGCAAATATCATATCTGCCTCTACGCCATTTTCACGTGTACACACACGCGCGCGCGCGCGCACGTATACAACTTTACGATACTCGTCAAGACAAACATTTCTTAATACCATCTCGCAAAACGGACAGTTTGATGTTCGAGTAACAACGAGAAAAAAACTCGTTGAAAGAGCAGCAAAACAGAAGCCAAAGGTCCGCAAAGACAAAGAGATGCAATCTGATGAATGGGCCTTTTTCTCAGTGAACATAATCCTTTTCTTTGTCCCATACGTCCTCTCTTTCTCTCTCCCTCCCCCCCCCCCCTCTCTTTACCGAGTATTTATTGTTAAGGGAGCTATGCAAATGTCGAGAAACGATGGGAGAGTTGAGGCTCTCGTCTTTTTTGTTTTTTTTTATTTTTACTTGTTTTTGTTTATTTTCGTACGTTGTTTTATAACCTGTGCATGAAATATTGGATTTCTCAAATCTCTAGAGATGAAGGATACTCGTGTAGTGAGTAGCCTGTCGGATACGTGAATCTTTTTTTCCAAATAAGTTTTGTTTTCAATCTCTCGTCATTATATTTGTCGCTCTCGTGGGAATTAATTTGTAACTTTATCAAGTTTCCATCGTGAAACCCAAAGCCAATCGTTATTTATATATGTATACACGCGCGCGCGTGTGTGTGTGTGTGTGTTATTACAGAATGAATTACAACTCTCTATAGACTGCACCAAAGGAAAGAAAAAGAAAAAAACAAGTATGCACAATTGGCAAAGATCAATTTTCCACTAATGACCAGTTAGTCAATACTAGATTGCGAAAGGTGGAAAAAGATTTGGGGGGGGAGGGGGAGGAGAGAAAAAAAGAATACTTGTTTCTCCTAATGAACGTGCAATCACGGTCAAACGCTGCCTAGAGACAATGTATATATGCACGAAACGAAGGATTTAGGAGAGGGTGGGGGAAGAAATTGTGGGGTCAGAAATCCAAAGTGAAAATCACTCCTGGTAATTGACGCATTGTTCCTAAATAGCCTTCGTTGGTATGCGGCATTAATCAGGAAAAAGTAATGTTGCCATGGTTTTCTTTGTTTCGACTTCCGTCCCCCCTCTGCCCTCGTCCCTTCTCTCTCTCGCTTTATTCGCGAACATCTTCTTCGTTGCAGACGTCACTCTCTTCCCACGATGTATGCAGACACACTCATATATATATATATCAATGCGCACGAAAGGTAATTGCCGACAAATGATTTGCGTGAGATCGTTGTGTACTGTTTTTCTTCTTTTTAATTTTGTTTAGTTGTCGAGATGATTAGGTTCGTTAGCCGTTTGATTTACAATCGAGTCATTAATCATTATCGGTGAATTAGAAGCAAATGTTTGTCTTGGCCGCGCTTTCAATTGGAATTTGTTTGTGCAAACGGTAAACGAAGCTAAATGCTGCGTAATTGATTAGGTAATAAATTCATCAAGTGCATAATCGCGCGAGAGGCAAACGCTGCGTCGACTGACACAGGTGCCGTTATCGTTCCAGCATGCACCTACCCATACGCGTACACTCGCTATTCGAAAAATATTACGGTCGAAATACCTAGCAGTCGAATTGTTTCAAGTTTCGCATCAGATATCTTCTATCGCTAGATCTACATTTGAGCTGTAACGAAAAGAAAGTGGAGAGCCGCTTGTTTTGTTTAGTTTTTAAATATTCATCCTGCGTGTATCTTTTTTAATTGGACATAAAAAGAAATATATATGTCTCTCTCTAGTGAATCAGCGCTTTAATTGCTTCCTCGCTGCTATCGCGGCAATATTTCCTTTGCCTTCCCTCCCTCCCGCCCTCCCGCCTTATTTCACTCCGATTCGCTTCGTCGCAATCACTGCGACATAACGAAATTAAACGTCTATTGAAAACATACACAAGTACAGCAGGTACACTTATAAGCTACTCGTTGGAGAAAATTAAAAGAGGAAGGGGTGGGCAAGGGTGAGCAGGGGGAACACCGTAGAATAGATACGTGCTCTAATGGAATATGTATACCAGGGTGGCATTCAAGTGCAGAGAGGACGACGATTGATTAAAGGCCAACGCGAGAGGGAAGCCGGAGAGGGGAGGGGACAATAATGGACTGGAACTTAATGAGTCAACGAAAGTATAAATTACCTTGCAGGCTCAGAGATGGAGAGGGAGAGAGAGAGAGAGAGAGAGAAAGAGCGGTATACGACTCGCGAGAAACGTACCTACACAGGTGTACGTAAAGCGATCGCGAGAAAAATCAACGATTCGTTGGTTGTTTTGACCTTTTTGTCAACTACCGAAAACTATTTCAACTTTTCAAAGTTACGCTTGTCTTGGAAGTCAAAGGCGCGACAATTTATTTTCACTACAATGCCACGTTATAGATCATCGTACGATGACACGCGAGTTGGTTTTTCATAAATCCAAGTGTCGCTTGAGGAATTGCTTGCTGACGTTGCACCCCCGACCACTGATCGTACCGTGGACTTCAAATTATTCACCATTACTCGTCGATGCACGAGTCTGCTGCTGCTTTAATTTGTTTTCTTTTGCAATATTCGCTTGGTGCGACTTTTTGTATAACTGTAATATTTCGACGACGTTAGCGAAGTAGAGGGGGCAGAGTGGGGGGGGGGGGAATAGTGTATTTTAAATGGTGCAACTGTTGCGAAATATAAGTAGAACTTTTTTATCGTGGAGCAACGTATACCGTTACGTAATTTCAAAATAGCGGATAATAAAACATGGACAAGCAACCATAGTTTTGTGTGTTTCCTGTGTCGTACGAGGATGAATATTGTATATGAAAACGGTGTATCAGCTCTAATTTACTTATAATTACGTAAATGGAGCTCGCGGTTTCATTGATATTCTATGACACGTAAACGTGTTTTACGATGTACACACACACCCACATTCAGACGTACGCGCACACGCGAAGGTTGCACGTCTAATGAACGGACAGATGTCTGATATTTCATTTATATCGGTATACGCTCGCGCGACGTTTTCTTTAATGAAATTTCAATCATCGTCCTCGCTGACCAGCTGCTAATCAAGAATTCATTGACCCAAGATGAGAAATAGATCAAGTATTTGTGAAAGGGCTTTTTTCATCGATGAAATTCATTCGATATTTTTCTTTGATTTTTCTCGTTGGTGTATTTGTTCGACCGCTCTGGCCGTAGTAAAGTCTATGTATTTGAGATTTATTTCGACGAGAAAAATCATTCAAAGTGACTCATCAATCTTCAAAAGGGAAACTCAACGTGACCGGCATTTTTCTTTGTGCACTTTCGAAGAATTAAACGATGCTAGTTTTTTGCTGATTCATTAAAACAATTGGCGTAGCGTTATGAGGCTGTTTTTTTGTTCATCTTGAAGGAAGAATAGCGTTCGATTAGAAAACTATCGGTTGTTACTCGAAAAATGAACGTAAAGGTCAAGTAATGGAAAATAAAAAGGAACTTTCTTTGTTGCTCGAACAACAAATTAACGCTGAGAAGCCAATTACACGGAATACAAAGAGGTAGTTAACCCAGATACTCGGTTTTGAACCAACTGAAAAGTAATGGCTATTGTTGAGTTTTTGCAACTGTTGTCCCGAACGATCTTGAAAAATATAATTTCATTAGATATTAAACAAGTAAATCAGCGATCGCGCGTTATGCGCAATTCACGTGTTTTCGAACGTGCATGGTATTAATGGAACGTTACATAATGCACACCTTTTATCCGCACACACACGTTCAATGCGAACGTTTACTGTCTCGTAATTGGATTTGATGTTTGATCTGTCAAAATAAACACCAGCAACACAATTCTCTCGTCTACTGCGTGTACGCAGCGTTGCTTTTACATAAGATGATCAGTGGCGTAATTTAATTAAGCGGGCTCGCGCGCGCACGCGCACACGCACCCGCTCACATCATTAGCGACAATAAATTGCTATTTTTATTCGACCAAATAATAGGACATTGTTAGCCTTTGAGATTTTTTAATAAATCGTTCGCAAGTGCTCGCTAGAACAAAGGCTAAACATCAAAAATTGCATAATAACCGACTGCTCTCTCTCTCTCTCTCTCTCTCTCTCTCTCTCTCTGAATTATACTTTGGATACTCGATAAAAACCAGTGGTACTTGAATGGATAGGTTCAACAACAAAAAATAGTTAAAGGTCATAAAGTGTAATGGAAAGCCATTTCACTCTCGCACACACGTACCCACGTACGCGTGTCCAGTTGTTCGGCTTTATTACTTGATGTGTGCTGACATAAATTTTTATTATGTTGCACAAAGTCAAATTGAAATTTTACGAGCAAGCCGAGGACGAAAAAATTATATAAAGAGCTTGATTTCCTGCTCTTAATTTGGTTTCTTTTTTATCGAACTAACAATCGTCAAAGCGGGCTTTTCCGAAATCGCGTTTGATAAACGCCTTCAAAGTCGAAATCAACGGGAAAATTGACGGGAAAACAGTAAATATAAATAAAAAGCGTCTTTCGTACCAGTTGTAAGACACGATCAGCCAACGGAGAAAGTTTCGTAAATTATCGCGCGTTAAAGCCGCTTATACACGTGTTACGATACGTTTACAATGTCAAATGCCGGAACATCGGGTTGCGCAACGTCGTAGCTACCGTGAGCCATCGCGAGTGAGTACCGTCGAGTAAGCGACAGATCTTTGGCTCGAGTTGCATATTTCAAGGCAGCTTTCGAGTCAAGTCCGAATCGAGTACTAACGCGCGCGATCAACGCGGCCCGAAGTGAAAAGCTACCCACGTGGACCAGTGGGCATTGGCGACGGCACGCGAAATCGCTACGACGCTACGGCGTTGCAGCGACTGAACTTTGGTTCCGAGAAGATTTGTGCGCAACACGAGCATCCGGTACAAAGGACTAGGCACGCGTAAAGTTGGCGCGGGACGCAGGACGTCCCGCTAACGCACCAAGAAACGTTAGGAAGATTCGGTTTTGATCGCGAGTCGCTTCATCCGGTTCGCGTTAACGAGGTATAATTGGAGCCGGTCGACACTGAAATACGACTGCAAGGCAAATATATCAACCGTATTATTACCAAGTCCAAATTCGTTGCTCCACTACAAATCTAAAAGCGAACGGTTCAAATATTTACAGGCCGAGTTTCCGGACGGAGCTATTGAAAAGCCGGTACCACAATTGCGTCGAAAGATTCATTGGCCGAGGGGATTTCCATCCGCGAAACTTGCGCGAGGGATCGAAAAATCCGAGCCAACGAATACACGGGCAGGAGAGATTACGAGAAATGCGAGTCTATCGAGACGCCTTGAATATTGACTTTTCATTAACAACCACGCGATAAATCAATTGAGATAGAGCGAAGAGCTATCGCGAGGAATAATAAAGTCGTACGCGGTCAAATTGCACATTTTGTTTGGTCAAGAGAAACTTGCCAAATCAATTATAAAGTTGTCGTACTTGTAAATGTACCATCGCGATGAACCAGCAGGCCAGGCCCCTTGTCCAGCACCATTTATCCGGTCGGACGTTGTATTAACGGTGCCAGTCGCATCCGTACGTAATAAGCCCACGACGGACATGGCCGAACAAACAGAAATAAGGCTCTTGCCAACTGGTAATCCGGACAAATGGCGCGTATACGACGCAAATGTGTAACGCAATAATTAAAAGAAGGAAGGAAGGAAGGAAGGAAACAGAGAAATGGCGCCGATAAAAATCGCTCTACATTTATAACCGAGCGTAGGACTATTACGAGCGGTTGAGTGATTGGACGGCATGAATTACCGTAACAGTTGGCAGGGGTCGATATTAAAAGACAGAGAGCGAGAAGAGGACTCGAACTTTCTCTCGAGCTTGTAATCTTCCAAAGCAAAGTCCAATAAATCTCCAGGAAACATTTCACCTTGTCCAATCGACGTTTTTCCATTCGCACGGCAAAACTTTCCGTCGCCTTTTTCAAGCTCTCCTCCCCCAAACGTTCGTGCTTAATCGTAGTCGCGAATTAGAAACGGAAATCTCGTTTGCCGCACAAAGTATTTACAGTGCAGTGGATTAAGTAACGAGGATGTAATGCACGTCCGTATGAACGTCCAAAAAAAGCGGGCGAGAGGGAGGGAAGAAGAAAGGAGAGCCCCTCTTCTTATATAAACTTTGCTCGTTACACTGTTTCCCTTCCAGATTAGCGTATATATCTAGCTAATTTCACTGATTACTCTGTCTAGCTGAGATTCTTTTACTTCAATCCGCGAATCCTCTCAAGGACATTATACTTTTTCTCTCCATTCCTTCTTTTAACTCTTCTTTTTCAGCTGTCGCGTAATTTTCCGTCCTTTCGAAGGCTACAAAATATAATGAAAAATACGAACTGCGCGCAGCTTACACTCTGAGCTCTCAATTTATAAAAGGGAAATTGGATTGCGCTTTTTCAACTTAACAACTCATCATCGAGTGTCTTCTCTCTCCCCTGTTTTTATGCCCCCACCCTCTTCCATTCCGTTCCTCAATCTGCGTTTTTCTGTTTTTATTCTCTCTCTCTCTCTCTCTCTCTCTCTCCCTCTTCTCGTCCATTCCTACCTTTCAAATTGTCTGACGCAAACTAATAAAAATGCAAATACAACATCAAATACATCAAATGACGGGAAAAGGACGCATCGGGAATATTGCATTGGTTTCATAGATTGTTTACTTGATAAAAATCTACGCGTTGCTCTTTCATATCTAGTTGCGTAATTTCACATTGCGACATATCGTCATTTTACTCTCCTCTCATATACGTTATTTATACGGTAGTTAGGACGAGGGAGTACAAGCGAGGAGTTATTGGCGATACTATTTTGAAATTAAAAGGTAATTTTCCGTCTTTATTTCAATGTGGTATTAGTTTTTCAATTTAGCTCTATTTCAAAACAACCATGCACTCGCGTACAGTTATAGTAGAGTATAGTTGGGAGAGAGAGAGAGAGACGAACGTTCCGAGAATATTATTAAACCGCGCGTGAGAATGAAACACGCTACGTAGGTGGACGTTTATCATTCAATGTCAGCGACTTGATGTCACAGTTTTCTCAAGTACGAGCGCCATGCGATTTCCATTTGAAAATTGCATCGAAGCCGTGTCGAACATCCCTATTCTATAACTCGTTACGCTTACGCAAGCAATACCATTAGTACATTAAGCACGAGTACCGATGGATTCGAACGCATATTTTTTATCGCGCAGTTGTCGGTTAACTTTCTACTGGTCACGTTAATTCAATTGTTTATTACTTTGCGATAATAGTCAACCAACGAAATAATTTTACGAGACGCGTTGGTGGCTCGATCCGCCAGACGATCGAAGAATTATTTCTCGTATCTGTTTGCAAGAAAAAGTCCACGAAATTACATCAGAGATTCGTTCCCTTGTGCTCTCCATTAGCAGGCTCAAATCAGTGGTCTTCCCAGAAAGAGAAAGTATTCCCAATAACATTAATATTACACGAGATTATTGCAATGCCAATAATCTCGGCAATTGGCATTCGTTATTATTTTGCGAGATATAGACGTTATCCATAAATCATAACTACAACTGCCGTTGGAATGATCCGCCATGTCATGAGTTCTCGACTATTGTCTCTCAAAATATATCTAGAGAAAGCCTTTGAGAATAATGATGGGTTGCCTATGCGATGAATCACAAATGACTTCTTTCCCCCTTTTTCTCTTTTACGGATACATTTTGGTTACGTCGATGAAATCCTGTCGGGATTACGCAAGCTGGATCGTTTTTTCTGTCGTTCTCTCCGAGTCAAAAGTAAGAGGGAACTACAACGAAGCCATTCGCGCTGAACCAGAAAATTATTCGATATCATTTGAAAACAATGCCTTGCGAGAGACGTATCCTACTTGCAAATAGCTTAGATGCTCAATGTTACGTCTAACCGATGCAAAGCAACAGCAGTGCCGCTGATAACATTGCTCGTCTTTATCTCTTTTCCCTCGTTTGGCTTTGCTTCGATAATCACGATGTCATCGTGCGTCTCCCAATGGCGACAAAAGGCTAATCAAACGAAATTGAATCGCAGGGGAATCCCCGGGAGATAGCGGCAACGCGCGCGCGTAAGAAGAGGCAAAAATAGGAGAAGAGTCGGAGAGCGACGGGAGGAGAGGAGAATGTTTATGGGGATGAAGGGGGGAGGGGGGTTTGTATATATATATATGTGCTAGCCTTATGAGACGGGCTGGATCTATGATGCTAATGCTTATTCAATGCCGGCGAATGAATAATGGGCTGCTAGTGAAATACACCGGGACATAAATATTGTATCTGGAGCGCTATATATTACCTGTATCGAATACATTATCCGCGTGTTTCTCTGTTCTCTCTCTCTCTCTTCTATCTGATTGAGATCGTTGCCATGGGAATCGGTAACTTGTTCTCCCTCTTTCTCTCTCTCTTTCTCCTGTTTTCCTCTCCATCGTTTTCGTTTACTCTCGCGAGCACGCGTCATTGTTGTACGCGGTTTATGAGCTACCCTTCGCTCTCGCGCCTATCGGGGGACATACGCCTTTCCGTTTTACGATTGTTTGATGCTACATAAATGTTTTCTCCTTTTTCTTCCTGTCCCCTCCCGCTCTGCCGTAAAAATTCTTCTTTTTATTTTTCGCGTACGCGTGTTTCCATGCCACTGTAACAACCTTTGCACGGGGTTATTCGATTTCCTTAATTTTTACCTCTCGCAGGTCGGCATTAGAACCGAATGGGTTATTTCGAAGAAATACCGTCGCAGGTTGCGCAACGAAAGACACAGCGAATATCAATCATTCGAATGCCAAGTTGAGTTATCACCGAATGCGAATACAAAAAACATGCTTCGCAAGCTGCGAGAGTAGAGAGTCTATCGTAATGGGAAAAGGATGCCTGGAGATGTACAAGAGGGCGAGGGTAGTTTTTCTCTCGTTCTCGTTCTCTTTTGTACAACACTCCGTACAAAGAATCCGGTGTTGGTTATAATAGATAAGATCTCAAAAGAGCTCTAGCAAAGCACCATTACCGTACCCCCTCCCAACCCCCTTCCTCCTTCCTCTCGTGTATTTATTAACGTTTCAAAGTGGATGTATAGTAAGTATTGAGTCACGAGCTCGTTTTCCCGTTGTGTTTCACGATTCTTTTTCGCTCCTTTTTTCAGCTCGTGCATACACATCTCTTTCATCTTGCATATCCGATTAAAGGATTGTACCGTTTATTTTCATGCCAAATCAGACAAGCTCGGCTAAATTGAGTTACGTAAGACTGCTGTTATCGATTGTACTTTAAACAGCGTACACGCTGACACTGAAAAGGCTCGCCGGGATAGGTCGCACACGGCGTCGATTATCACCTGCGTAACAGCACGTGACAAGAGCGATATTTTTACGGGAGCGCTGGTAGGAGAGACTTGCCTTGATTTACGTCGTTTGAGAACGCGAATCGCACTTGGCTATGGACATTTTCTCGATCCGTCCAAGTTTCTGGGTTCGAAATAAATATGCAGATTTCGGAAAGTGGGTTCATTCGGACAAAGTTTTAACGCATACATATATCAAAGGAATTTGCTATTCAAAGTTATTTTTTTTATTCTTCGTGATTGATGACCCAGTCTCACGGAACTTCTCCTTTACGAAGTCATACATTTTAATATCCTCCCGCGGATTTTCATTTCTCGTATTAGGAATACTTCTGGTACGCAACTGACGTAATCCAGTTATACGCTGGAAATTGCGTTTAATCAACATAGTTTTCAAATAACTCTCCCTTAATTTGACCTAGTCACCGTGCGTTGAAACGCCCGTTAAATTTTGTAATTTGTTTAGACTCGATTCGAAAGTTGGCCTAGCAGCGAGATAACGCTGTGTACGTTTACAAATGCGTCGAATGTTGAAAAGAAACGAGCGAACAAGCCAAATAATATCGTTGAACCAATAAATTCCAAGAGACGCTCGATCGTGAGAAAAAAGGAAAGCGAAGCGAGGGAGAGAGGGGCCGAGGGAAAAGTGGAAAATCGAAGCCGATCTAAAACTATGTAACAACGTCAATTGTCTTTTCAGCAAACACATCCAAGTTGGACGATTTTGAAAAGCACCTCTTTGCCTTTCTCAAACGTGCAGCCACTATCGGAGCCTCTCTTTCTCTCCTCCTTCGTCTATGTCTTTCTTTGCAAGAGCGAAACGTAATCATTTGCAATCTCGCGTAGAACCGCTTTGAAACTTCCACGAAGGAATTTATTAAAGTTTGACTAAGTCGCTTTACAAAGTTTCGTCTTGGGGGGACGGGGGCAACAGAAGGAGGGAAGAGGCAGTGAGGTGGGGATAGACGAAAGACAGAGAAAGAGGAGAGAAGTTACTTTCTCAAGGAAATAAAAGTTAATGGAGTTCTCGTTCTCTCTCTCCCTCTCTCCTTCTGGCGTGCTTTTTATTTCTCCTCTTCTCTCTCTCTCTCTCTCTCTCTCTCTCTCTCTCTCTCTCTTTTTCTATCTTTCCTCGTTCGCCCTTCTTCCCTGTCCAATTCGCGTGGCACAAGTTTTCAAGAAAGTTATTATGTCTTAATTTAGCATTGGCCGGCTCCTTGGAGCGTTTATTTTGAAAAGCAACTCCCCGCGGCGAATTGACAGTAAAATAGTTAGTTTGTCGTTTTCTGCTATTCGACTCCCACTCTCTCCTCTCACTCTTTCGACCAAGCGGAATTTTTAATTTGAAACTTTTGAATAACTCTTAAACAAGTTTTTACACTTTGCCAAAAAAATACGAAAGCTAAAAAATAAGAAAAAAATACCCAAACAATTTTCAATTTGGAAAGTTTAAAAGGCTTTTTTTTCTTTCAATCGACATCCTTTTTTTCTTTTCTCTCTCTATCTCTCCTCGACACGTCACGAGTTTATAATGCTTTTCAATTTTCTCGCCTTTGTGCGAGGAAACTTGGAATTACCGGAGAAACTGTTCCCCTCCGTCAAACTTATTGAAAAGCCTTTTGCGAGTAAATTACTTTTCATTATAGGAAGACTCGAGTCGTACAGAAACTGCGTATATACGCGTAGTACGATGTATCGTTGATTTGAGTAAATAGTTGGTTGTTCGCCTTTGATACAAATGCTAATCACCTCGCGCTGTGCTAGAGGATGAGAAAAACCCAAGTTTACGCACGATTTATCCCCAACAACCAAAACAAATATCCTCCACTTGCCACTGTTGCGGATCAATGTGCGGCAAGGAGGAGTCTAGTGAACGCGAGCGAGTGAGAGACAAGTTCGACGCGCAATCGATCGTCGAGAGCGCCACGCAGGAGAATGGGAGAACGAGCTAATTAATGCCATTAGCATAAACGCTTATCCACTTAGCTGTAATCGATGGATTGCCCGAAAATTAATTGTTCCTGCAAGTCCTCGTTAGCCATCCTCGTTCAGCTCTCTCTCTCTCTCTCTCTCTACGGATTCTTATCGAGTTCTAATGCGGTCGCAAGCTCTCTTTCTCTCTGGATTAGCTTTTTTACTCGGCTCGTGCATCAGTCCGGAGAAATCGAGCGACAGATTTATTGCGAGGCGGTCTTTCTTTAATTAGCTTGTACTCGATGTATACGTAATCTTTCTCGCGACCTATCTAGTAACTTTGACTTCGATTAGGCTAGGAACACGCGCGAATAAAGTTTGGCGAAACTACGTCCATCCAACACGGTAATGCGCAATTTCAGAGAATCGATCGGAACGCCGACGAGGTATATTTTTAGAAATTTCCGCAAAAACAGAACAACAAAAGGAAACAATCGTTTGGATCTAGACTCGCGCGCATGCGAGCTCCAAACCAATAATTCATTCGCAATTACAGACATTTTCGAAGCGAGATTTCCTAATCTACGCTGTTATAACTAAAACCCCATGCATGATCTCGAACAACGAAACGGCGAAAATCGAGTAGAAAAAGAAAGCGAAATAAAGATACAGCCAAGAGAGAAAATACGCTTATCGAACTCGACAAATAAATAATATCGAACAATTAGAAATACGCTTGCTTGCGGCATACTTTCCCGTGTACACGTATACCACGATTCGGCTTTTGAAATTCGCGTGAAAGGCTATAATACAACGCGCGTCCTTGGCACACACTGCACACGGCGCGCGATTATGTCAAGAGTCATGTTCGTTCGGTGCGAGCACATACGCGTACGTAATTGACGTTTATTGCGCGGATTAATTTGCGAAAATGGACTCTTGTCACCGTGCACGTTTTCGGCAAGGCGCTTCGCGCGTAGAACTTTTCGGATACGTTACATTTGAGAGAGCTGTCAGTGTGCGCGTGACAAAAAACAGATCCAACGACTCGTTACGAATGCCAGCTCATCCGTGTCAAGACGGTTATTATTCGCGAAATTGCTTGACTGCGCAAGCGATGTAGTACGTTTGTTTACGGCGATCGATCGAACGATTCGTTTTTCAATTTTAACCGGCGCCTTTTCGATCTACCTTCGATCGTTTGTACATTTCGGATTGCGACTTGGTATAAGTTGAAACGTTACCAACAACTTTTCCCCTGAGCACGCGATAACTCAGAACTGTATCGGGGCAACCGCTGGATTTCCGACAAATCTAATCAAACGTTAAGTTGTAATTTGCACCTGGCTTATCACGTGTACGACGAATTAGTTGAAACTTGGTAACTGCAGTGGGAGAAAACAGTCGACGCAGCCGTATTCTTCCATGTAATTGCGATACAAACGAAAGTGGTACACGATGAAATCAAAGGACGCTCTCACAGTACGAGAACAATCAAAAGCCACCTCCGTCCTTGGCATTAGATTTCCACGTTGAGCGCGCTTAACTAGGAATGGCAAACGGGCATTTAGCACCCAACCACCGACAGTCTTCGTTTGCGCTGCGTCCCACGATTTTTCGCTAGTTCAAACGCGAAAAAACAAGACAGACGAAACAAAGGGACGCATTAGCTAGGAACGCTAGTAGTGTGTGCTCGCAGGAATCGTCGATAATTAACTTGCTCGTTCAAACGATTTGGAAGCCGAACCCGACAGGGAGAGAGAGATGCGGGGGAGGGGGCTAACTAATTAAAGACGATTACATGGACGTAACGACGACTTTCCATTCGTATAATTACCTCCCTTCCATCTATTCTCACCGAGCTAGGGTGGAAAAACGCGCTTGCCTTCTACCGCTCCGTGTGAACGTTGTGTTTTTTGCGCGTGTTGCTTCGTTTGGCTTTTCTTTTTCAACGGAAAACTATGTATTTACTACGTATGTGCATGTATATTAGCTTGAAAGGTGATTGCTTCGAGTTGTCTGCCTTGCGAAAGATGACGCTTTTAATTAGCGGATTCGTTTGTTTAACTTGCTCGTGATTTTCGCGATACGTTGCGTACGACGGCGGCGTTTGCGAGGAGTTGGGTAAGCGCGCGTCGAAGAAGACGTCGAAGAAGACAACGTGTTGGTATCTTGTTAAATTACCTTATTTCGGTGTTCATCTTTCCTCTCGAGTCTAAAGAAATAGGACGCTGCGAACAGGCGTAGAACGCTGATAATTAAATAAAGTTGCGAAATAATCCGATCGGCAAACGGGAACACGCGACAGTATGTTTCCGATTAAATGGATTCTAATCTAATCATTTCGCCAACACATCGCGTGATTCATCGGGTATCCGGTCGCGTTGCGCAAGCCAATAGGCAATAGAAAAAACAATCGTTGAATCACAATCGTCGTCGAGCCAAAAAGAGAAAAAGCAGCAACAAAGAAGCTTATCGGCGTTGTACAATTATTATCGCGGTACAATAGCCAAACAAGCTTTCGAATATTCAGGCCATGTAACGAACGTCGTGTACAAGGAAAAAGACGAGAAAGAAACAAGGGAGAGTAGAGTGTATTATACGCGTGTGTGCCTGTATGCGTGTATCTATGTATCCTATCGGACGAAAACCTGTTTTGGAGGGTTGCTGCGCGTTCCTGCGCGTGGCAGTCGTCGATTCGCAAAGAAGAAAATAACTCGCGACGAGAGAGCGAGAGCGAGCCGTTGCTTGATTGAACGGTTAATTCGAATAATGCAAAAAATAAAATAAATTGTCGACTCTGTACAAAAGAACGTTGTTTTTATTTGTTTATTTATTGTTTTTTGTTTGGCAAGCGTCTGACAAATTTCCATTTCCCAGTTGAATGACGTATATACATGTTTTATATATGTTAAAAGATGAGCGGTACGATATGAATAATAACGTTTTCTGTCTGATGGTTTCCCGTCTACATTAGTAATTGACAGCAGCGCGTGAATATTGTATCAACCGAAACGAGAGTTCAACGCCCTCTCCCCCCCCCCTGAATAAATGACGATTACCTTGTGTCATTCCATTTATCGAACTCTTTCCTTTTTTTGATTTCGAACGGGAGAATACGAGAAAATGCAATTCCAATTCGACATATTTGAATCGTGAGATATTTAAACGCGTAGACGACGCCCCTTTATTATTCCACAAAGATAACTACGCAACGCTATAAGGCTTTTCCGTTGGTCGCTCAGCATTTTGGAGAATCGGAATTTATCTAGAATTAAATAAATTCACAAAAGACACGCGGCTAATTTGATTTACGATGCGCCAAGCGGCGGAGAAAGAATTGTAGTGTGGCAAATGCGATTTTCTTCTCTCGCGACTGACAGTCAAGCCCGCTAATATTATAATACGCTCACTTGGAGATATTTTTATTGGAGATTCTATTTTCACGTGCAATTATCCCGCAAACTTATTCAATTTCCCATCGCTGTAAAAAAGGGAAAAACACGATGCGCGCTCGGAGATTAATCGGTCGTTCAAGGCACTGCCGTATAAGCTTCTCACGTCACTTGTCGTTAACTGCTTTTTCACGATTTCAAATTGCATTAGAAATACGGATCAGACGAGTGTAGCAACAAGTCGCGGCGTTTTGCTTTCGTTTTTACGCGTTCGAGCCGAGCACCGGTCTAATCGTTCGCAAATCAAGTCTGATTAATTTATCCACGGCTTTCCGCGAAAATCCCGAGCGTTGACTTAACGATCGATCGACACATTTGACGGTCGCGTAAACGGAGACATTGTTTTGCGCAACGATTACATTAACGATATCGACGGCAATTAACGCAGCGTTAGCGTCCAATCGTCGCCGAGTCATCGAGAAGAAAATGGCTTTTTCTCGGCTTCCCATTAGCGTGCGCGGATCAACGAACGTCGATACGGCTATAAAAAGAACCATCGACAATAGGCCATACTAATCACTCGTACAGCGAAGAGGCATAAATACTCCGAGTCTCCCGTAACTGTTCCATAAAGGAAAGAGCGCGCGTTTTCGCTTGGTACGATCGGACGGGGAGTATCACAGGTGCGCACCTTTGTTTTTTTCTCGTTTAATAATGCAACCTTACCGACTCGCGTCTATTCCACGCAGCCATCCAATGAAACTCGAGTTACGATTATGCCGCTCGAGAAATAAACTAATATCGTTTGAATTTCCGTTGCAGTTTGTAACGTCGTCTATTTCGCGAGATCAACGAAGAGTAGGTCGTGCAAACGGCAACGGAGACTGAAGGTGTGACATCGCGTACGACCTTTGGAAAATCGTGCGTGCGCGTGTGTGCGCGTGTGTGCGCGTGTGTGCGCGTGTGTGTACTTACAACGGAAGAGCGAGAGGGCTTTTCGCGCACGCAGAGATAGAAGGCGCGCGCTGCCAGTCTAACGAGGCATAGTTAGTTCGCTCTTCCATAAATCAAGCGGACAGACGCGATTTATCTTAATTCCATCTACATGCCTACGCGTATGTGTGTGATATAACCCCTTTACCACCCCTGCTAATCTAGGCCGTTATCGCGGCTGTTTTCCCCTTTTATCCCTGGGATCTTTGGCAGCCCTCTCCCACTCTGTATCCTCGAGCTCCTCCGTTTCCCAAGATACCGGACATTTTTCGTCGTCGATTATTGCGCGGGATCGTGAGAATTAACCGAATGTAGAGGCGATTTTTCTCGATCGACTTTGTTCGCGCGCCCGCGAGTGTGCGAGTGTGTACGTGTTGAATTTCGAGAGGAGTGAAATATCGTGGGTAACGATCGCTCGAGGGCTTCCCTTCCCCTCGCCCTGCCGCCCTGCCGCCCTGCCGCCCCGTCCTCGCGCTCTTTTTGCTCTACGGGGTAGGCTCGATCGTGATCGCGAGCGTATGTAACGAGCAAATAACATTTTCTTCTTTCAAGCCAAGATGGCAAACTGTGTTCTCTGCGATACGTATTGTCTCGAGGTTTGTTCGTCTCCTCTCCGCGCTGTAATATTCGTACGAGCACGCGATCGGTGGGTTGCGGCAGCGTCATTTACACGTCATTTACACGTCATTTACACGTCATACCGAGCAAATTATTAGACGAGCGAACGAACGAGATCGCGCGAATCTACAAGGCAGAGTCGTCGAAAGGGCCTGGAAAGCGATCGATCGCAACGAGCGACGCGCAACGAAAGTCTCCGAGTGAGGCGAGTAAAAAAAGGCGGAGAAAAGAGCGGGCCGTTCGAATTATACTTAAGCTGCAGGGAGAGCGATTGATTTAGAAGGATAATGAATCCGTAGGAGAACGATTAAATTCCTCATCCAAGACTACGAATTAAGCATTCGACAGCCGATTCATTTCTCCTTTGTAGCTGAACTTTACTGCTGCTGCTGCTGCTTTTTTCTTTTCGCTCTTCGTGATCTTTCGATCGTGATTTATATAGGGTGCGCGCGCGCGCAAAACTTTAAAACCGCCTTTTGAAGTTAGCTATTAATCAGATAGGCTCTATTGGAAAGAATTCGTTGCAATGCGTGAGAGAAAATTGTAACGAGATACTTCGCTGCGGCGCGTTTGCCTACACAGCGACGTTGATATTATACGTTTGACGCGCGCGCTTTTGCCTATCAATTAGACGTCCCTGCAAAGCTTTTTTCCCTCTTCTTTGTAACGGACGTTAACTCGATCTTTTGACGGCTCTATCCTCTGCAACGATACTTTTTCCTTCGGCAATTTATTGTATATTTATCCTCTCGAGCGGAGATAAGATATATCTCTTTTATGATATATTAATCGTGCGCGAGCTCACTCTCCATCTTTTTTAATTGCATTTCTTCGTCTTTTTTCCTTGCCTTCTTTTCTCCGCTCTTCTGCTCTCGCGCGTAAATAAAAGTTTTCTGGCATTTTTCCTCTCGTTTCGTTATCTTTCGCGGTGCAAGGAAACATTTATAAATTGAACGCTCGAGGGATTAAACGAAAATACATTTCCTTGACCTCGTTCGTCTAATTGAAACTAATACAGCTCGCGCGTTTGTCTTTTGCCTTATTTCTTGTTTGTTTTTCTTCGCCTTTTCTTATCCGGCCCTCGCGATCAACAAATTCTCGAAATTGCTTCGTAGGTGCGCACACTCGTAGCGGACTAATAAATATATATCCGCGAGGTATGTAATTTCGCAAATTAATACAGAAATCAGAGTGAGTCGCGAGGGGGGAATTATCCGTTTAGCTTGTAATGTTTGCTCGTAGTAACGATTACGCAAAGGCCTGTTAAAGTCCGAGGAGGGCTACAAGAGAAACTCTCGTTTCACGCAACTTCAGCCATCCAATTTACCTTATATTTACGATTCAATTCAAAACTTTCCTTTTGTTTCCTCCCGGCTCTCGCGCTTCATTTCTTTCCACCTTTTCCGTTTTGTTTTGTTAAATCGCTTTCTTGCGTATGCGCGGGGAGAGAGGGAGAGGGAGAGGGAGAGAAAAAACAAAGAAAACGAGGAGACAAAGGTGTTTGTGTACGCGTGTGTGTGTTTGCGCGCGCGCTACGCAAGGAAATAAAGAGGATAAGAATGAAGGAATTCGCTGTGCAGTGATTTAACGAGAATCGTTATGGTGCAATTTATTCCAAGTTTCTCGCGAAACGATTATGGTTGCCCGTTTCACCCTTCCCCTATTTGCCCCCCACTACTGTACCATCTTCTATTTTTTTTCTTCAAACTCGCGATTTCTCTCCCTCCTCTTCCTCTCCGTAGTGCACGTCTCACTGCAACGCCTGTCTAATGGAAATCGAAGGTTACGGCTTATTGTCCGAGGAAGGGAGGCAGCTTCGAGATGGAATCGAGCGCTGCGACGATGACAATTTGCCGCGGAATTTCCTTCAGCCCCCAAATTCAGAGGTGCGAACAATAGAGACAGGGTAATTCTTAAAAATTCGCAATTAGTTTCCGCGTAAAGTTTTCCGAGAGGGACGAAGGGGAGAAATAGCGGTTATATTTTTAAAAGCAACAATCTGTTACTCTCATTCCAATTAGCGTGTTTTATGCTTGAAAGTTTTAATGGTGAAAGTTCTTGTTTACTTGCAACGTCCTTATCCTTTGATGTTTTACTTTAATTAGCCATCCTCTTGAAATTTAACGGTTTACTTTTGCGTCTTGGCGCGAGAGCGTTAATATTTCTTTTTTCACCCCTTCCCCGGACCCTCCGTCGCCGCACGCGCACACGCAAAATTCTAAACTGTATACAGGTGTGTGTACGTGTCGATGACGTAACCACGCATGTACGCACACTCAGGCACAATTATTTCTGGAAAATTGATAAAGACGACGAACTATCTCCGTTGTAGCATGGCGTTTTATTCGTGTATACGTTTCCGTCCATTATCGCCGTATGCAAATGTTACCGAGTCTTTTTTTGTATTGTTTTCGAGCAATTAGTCTGCCGTGTTTGTGTGTGTGCATACGATAATTGTAGATATCGAGAGGAATAGGTTTTGCACGAGGAATTAAAACGTCTGACTTCCCTTTATTTTCTCCGTTACTTTCTCTCTTGTCCTCGGCACGACTCCCACGATTTATCTTATTTGATATTATTCGCCTACGAGCTAGTGAGAGGGGGAGAGAGAGAGAGAGAGAGAGAGAGAGAGAAAACATGGTACTCGCGCGCGCATTGTTTATCGGTTGGCAAGGCGAGGTCGTTTGTCTACTTCACTTTTAATCAAGCACCACTTCCGAGCTTCATTATTGTTTTCTTCAATCTAACGAACAATACATGCAGAATAAAATCTCTTGGAAATTCGTGTACTTTCAACGTAAAGAAACAATTTGAAAAATTGCGATTGTCGGTGCGATTATTAAAACGCACGAAAATTCACATTTATTACGTTTTCAGCGAAAATAACAAGAAAACGGAAAGAACAGAAAAAGCTAAGAGAAAAAAGCTATTTGCAGCACATATTGACTTTCTGTCGTTTCTCACGCGCGCATCACACAAGCCGTTACTCTCGCTTCGACTTTTCGACAGAACTGCGACGTATACGAAATATATCCAATACAAGGAAAAATGGTATTTAAAAAAAGTAAGAAAAGCAAACTAAAACAACAACGGTACCTGCCCACGTGTGACGTAATCATTACGAGAATAAAGCACAGCAGACAGCCCCTTAATTACCCGTACGTATACGAACAATGTGTACAAGTCACAAACTCGCCTGAATCATCCATCCATCCATCCATTCATCGGCATCTGTCTTTTGCTCTTGTTATATGCCTTCTTCGCCGATGGTGGTCCGAGACTCTTCCAGTCTCTCTCTCTCTCGATCTGGTGGTCCCCGCGAAACGACTAATCAAGCAACCGCTGACTTCATCAATTAATTGGCCTTCGCCAATCGTGTCCTCTGACTATCATAACACTGTCGTCGTTTAATTGACGTGTTGGAAGCCCTCCCCCTTTTTTAGTGCGTTGCCCAGGTTTTTTTGCGTGCCTGCACACGGGTAATGATGGATTGTGACGTCGAGCTTGTAACGTGCCAAAGTGGACTGTGGTTTATCGGTTCTTCGAGGTTTCGCGCGCGCGCGCCTGTGTAACCGTGAATAATTTGAAACGTATAACTCGGAATAATTGTGCGTACGATTCCGCAACGTCAGTTGAAGTCGAACGAGTTTTTTCCGAGCTTTTCAAAACTCTGGCAAGGTTGAATATAACCTAGGAAATAAGTAACTTTCTGAAAGGGTCGGTTGTGCTTTCGCCTGTCAATTTGGCCTTGAAACGAATTTGTCTATTCCGTAAAAGAATGCTTATAGCGCGGAGTATTCGTTGAAGGAGAAGCGAGGCAAAAAAGAACCTCTCGACTGTATTTGAAAATGTCGTTTTTTCGATCACCTCTCCCCCTCGCCAAGTTTGCTGACCCGTTTTTTTAATCTCGTAAAGTGTATTCGAAATAAGAAGTTTCGAGTTTTATAATTTTTAAACACATTCGCAAAAGCCTCGCAGCTGTACGGCTCAGCGATCAAGAGCACTTGTACTTAATTTTATAAAGTGCAACAGCCAAAGTACGAAGTTTGCAGACTCAAATCTAATGGATTTTTTTTGCAAAATATCGCACGGCTTGAATGTACACTCTTGTTTGCTCGTTATACGCGAATGAAAACAAGGAAATATTTTTCTTCAATTTAGCCCAAGAAAATTAAAATCCGAAGTGCATTACGCAAGCGTATAATGAAAACTTTTCTCTCTCCCTCTCAAGTAATTCAACGTATTAGCAATGATGCGATAATACCGTTAAAGGAAAAGCAATTTGCTGGAAAATGGTGAGAATTTGAAGCGACTTTGCAGCGCAGAGTAATAATACGATATCTCGCACACTCGCCGTTTTTTTCTAAAACTCAACGTCGTTTGAGGAGGCGCGAAAAAGAAGACGAGTCGATAAGAGATTCAGTGCAACAATTGGAATTCCTCGCAGATCGACGACGACTCCCAAGGACAAAGAACTGAAAAGTCGAGAGGTTGGCTGGGCCTGTGGAGGAACGTTAACAACGAGTCGCAGTGCAGTTTCTCTTTGGGGCTGAGTCGTAATCATCAACAAACAATGCGGTATAATTTTATATTCCAAATAAAAGCGCCAATTTCCGCGCACGTATCCAGCTTGTTTCGCTGCAAAATTACAGTGCAATTTACGCGAGCTGCTGACCTTTTAATTGCTTTTACGATGCCATTGACTTCTAAGCGGTTTATATAGTTATTTCACGCTCGCTATGATTTAGCCGATCGCAACGGTCAGTGCGTCTATTGAAAAACCTCCGGCGAGCACGGTTTTACCGGGCACGCGCAGAAACAATCAGAGCAGCGTTGCCCGTGCGTACTTTCGGCGGATAATCGTTAATCGTGCGATTTTCGCGTTCCGTCCAATATCCACGGGCGCCTTTCACAGGGAGAAGCAGCGAGAAGCAGCGAGAAGCAGCGAGAAGCAGCGACAAAACTGCGGGATGTACAATGTTTCTCGCGGCGTTCGTGAGAAAACGTTAGTTTAAAGTTCACGGAATACATTTGCAGTTTCCAGCTACGTGCCATAACGCGCGCGCACGTGTGTGTATACACACACATATACAACAGTAGTTACCGTCGTCGAAATTCCGCCAAGACATCGTAAATTCGTCATTGCGCGACTATAAAAGTTTTAACGAGCGCGATGAATCAGGATAAATCTTGGGCGAAGGAGAAAGACGGTGGTAGGGGAGAAAAAATCAAGAGGGGAACGAGCATAATAGAGGAAATGAAGAAAAATCGAAAATCACGCTTCGGGAGGAGAGGAAAATGATAGCCTCTGTTATATTTTAAGAAAGAAGATACGTAAAAACCGGAATGTTTACGAGAAAAATCCGATAAAACTTTTCATCTCTCACTCGAGCCTCGATACGCCTATCGCTATGGGCCATTTTCGTAACTTGGTCGCCTCGATATTCACGAGCGGTCCCGATGGCGTCGAGCGCAGCTATGCAATTTTCGCGAAAAAACACTAGTAAATAATAATCGTAGGAAGAACAGGCCCAAGGACACGTTTGTAGAAGATTCGTTTAGAGAAATTGCACTAGAAACGACGTCGATTTGCGCGGATAATGAAGTCGCATAATACCGTTACAGGTAAAAACGGTAAAATACGTCAACCGAGAGACGTGGACAAGAGATGCAATCTGCACGAAGTAAGCATAATGGATTTTTTACGACCCGATGAAAAATCTGATTGCACGTCATTACAATTCAAATGCAACGTGCTTTTCTTTTTTACGTTGCTCCGTTTGATTGAACATTACGACACGAGTAATAAATATATTGCAATTTGAAAAGCATCAAAATATAAATCGCACACAACTTCATCAGGGAGAAAGTCCGTGCAAACGTGGAGATATTACATTTGAATTCCGATCTTAATTACCGCGAGATTACGATCGACCAGTTATTTGAAAAAATTAGAAAGTGCATCTGAATTCTCTGCATTCGCGCAGTTTTTCAGGCACCAGCCAGCATCTAATTATAACCAACGAAAACAAAGAAGAGAAACGACAACATCTCTTGATATTTCCTTTACGCAACACTTTTTCTTTGTTTAGTCGGAGAGCACTCGCAATATATCAATCGAGTCGAGCAAATATTAACGCTCAACGCGTCTTCTCCCGCGATGTTTTAAACAACGCGACTGCGGTAAAAGCGGATCACCACGTTATATTATTTTTTATCTCGAGATACGTATGCGCGCGTGTACGTGCACCAACCCAAAAAAAAAGATAAAAAATAAGGCATGAATTACGAGTTGTAGTCAAATAACTCATTTAAAAACCAACATTGTAACCTCGGAAATGGAAATTAAAGAGCACGTAGGGAAAACCGGTTTTTAAAAACACTTTCACAAGACCGACGCCGACGCCGACGCCGAGAGCCGACGCCGACCCCGACGACGACGACGACGACGACGACGATTTACTTGCCAAGATAAGCTTATTCGCTGTAATAGCACGTACTTCCCACCACGCCGTACGGCATTGTGTCCGTTGAGATAGCACGGACGAGTACTATTCGCGCGCGTCGCGCCACTTTCATTGAAAGCTGATCAACTATCGCTTTTTGTTTTACCTCGAATATCGATCGCCGAGTAATTTCTTATTTTTCTTTGTCGACAGATTCAATAAGCCATGCTTCCTTTGTACGTTTTATCGTGTTCTCGAAGTACGTCGATGCTGTGACGGCGAAGGGTGCGAGCCGAGTTTATGGAAGGGGGTGGGGGTGGGGGGGGGAGTTTAGGAAGGACAATTTATCAGAAAACTCCCTTGAAAATAGCCCACGAATACTTATGTAAATACACTCTTGTCGCGCGACCCATGGATTCCACTTTCTCGACTCGCAACTTGCTCTCGTTGTCGAGCCTACTCTCTCCCCGTTCGCCTGCTAACCGATAGCAAGAGCAGCGCGAAAAACAGCCAAAAATTTACGCACACGCGTGAAATCTCGCCGAGAAGCCCAGGTGCGAGAGGTGTGCCTTCTCGATAAGCGTGCACTTTGTTGCGCTTTGAATTGCGATCGATCGATCTATTCGCAAGGTCACTTTGTCGAGGCGCGTAGTCGGTTCGGAAGGTTCGCTGCATTACCCGGGTGCGATTGCGATTAGAGTTGAAATGCGCGTTCGCAATAAAGCGAATCGAGAAAGAGAGACGAAACGACGAAACGCTCAATTAAATAGAACCACGCGATATAGAACCACGCGATTAATTTTATCCGCGGCAGATGCAACCAACTTTCTATCGTAAAGTGAAAAGAGAAGCGTTATATATACTATATACACACTTGTGTACACGTATATTACACAATAGGAGAACCCTTAATGCGTCTCGAAAGCCAAAGTTATTCCCATCGAGTTAGTACATCGATAAACTTGAATTATATTTGATCGTTCAGCACGTCCAAAGTAAATTTCACGGCTTCTCCCTAAATAACATTGCGTATCGATCATGCGCGTGAAAATCGGAAAATCTCAATCCGACTTTCGAGAGACGGATACGTACGTATGAAAAAGAAAGCAAGTTTATCGGCAAGCGCCCGACAATAACAATTGATTGGAATAAACGCGACCACGGATTTTCTGTGTAACCGTGTACAACGTGTTTTTCGCCATATATATATATATACACACGTTTGTCAAAAGAAGAAAACAGAACAATGTAGCTAATTCGGGAAATATTGAGAAAGTGCAAGGTGTACCGAGAGAAGAGAGACGTAAGGTATACGTTTGGATTCTTTCTTTCTCTCTCTCTCTCTCTCGGTTGGTGTGTAACTTTTGCTGTATACCGTGCACCAGGTATATGGCGTACAGAATGAAGTATACATGCTGTATATCTCCTTTATGGCAACCATTAACATATTTTTTGCCGTTCGCATTACCATACAATAGTAGTGAAAATATTATAAATTATGCTCGTAAATCAAAGAGAAGGGAGTCACAAGAGAGAGAGAGAGAGAGAGAGAGAAGGGGAAAAAGTCTGGGAGGAGGGATTTTACCTTACACAGTCTCGCGACTTTTTTTTACATCCCTCGTGTATGTGTGCGGGTCTTTTGTACTGAAATCCGACAACATCGCCAACTACGTGTTTGCCGCTCGCGGAATAATGGCGTACATACTTTTTTTTTGATACTATTGCGGGAATTGATAACTTCTTTCAAAATGGATAAACCCGTTTCGATGGAATTGGATTTTTTTCTCGTCTTTTTCAATTTCGATGTTGGCATTTGAGTTAGTAGATGTTTGATGAAACCATTTCTATGCAAATTAGTTTTTCACTCGATCGAATTATCGGCGGGCGTCGTGTACAAAAGCATATTGCCGAATTTGATTCCGTAGAACGAGATGACGTATCATAACTAATACACGTCTGCGTGACCTTTGCAGTTGTTCTTTTTTACGCGAGTTCGTTGTTGTAGCAGTGATGAACAGAAGTGATGTTGCGGACACACATTCGCTCGAATCACACATTCCACATTCGCTGCATCGGGTGTTTGTGCGTAAAATTTCATTGACCTAGAATTTTACAAGATCCACTGGAGAAACGAAAGACGCGTTGCGAGAGAAAATGCCGCAGACAAAGCTTTGAAACAAATACAATCACAAAGTTCGATAACGCTTTCGTATTCTTTTGCCGTTCTCAATCTAAAGTTTCGAAAGATAAACATTTGCTGCTATACTTAGATCTACCGAGGAAAAGAAACGAATCGATTGTATACCTGTCCGCGAGAATGCGTAATGCTCTTTCCCGAAACTGTCGTAAAAATTAACGGTTAGACGACAAACCAAAAAAAGCAACGATGTCGATGAAACTTTTGCGGGAGGAAATTTGTCATTGTTGTTGTTGCTCGTGTGCCGTTAAATTGTGCAACGCGAGTAGTGGAGGAGAAAACGTGGCCAAGCTTCTTTTTTTCGACGGATTAATAATAAAAAATAATGGTCGCGTCACGCGTTTCATGGAAAATTTAAAACTCTGTACTTTCTCGGGAACTGAAGGGGAGAGGTAGAAAGAAAGAGCGCGCGCGAGAGAGAGAGCCATGAAATGAAATTTCATTTATTTCCTCGACAAGTACGGCGTCGTCCCTGGAATGGAGGGGAATTCTTTCGCTTCCACCTCAATTTACACAATAATATAATGGCCCATTGTTTTGCTTCCTTCATAGACAAAAGGAGAACTCTTCAATGAACGAAAATAATAAGAATTATAAAATATAAAGAGCGGGAAAGGGGTTTATTGAAATGCTTCAGTGTATCGCCTTCGTATACGTTTGCCTCGAGTCACGGCCAAAGGAAAAACAATTGTTCGATATAACGCCAACAGTTGTGCAATCGTCAAATTGTTTACGATATCAATATTGCAGCTATAAATTGACATTAACGCTGTTCATCATACGTACGACGGCTGATGAATGTGCAATTTGAGAATCGTGTATCTCGCGCGCACCTGCAATTAGATTTTTTTTACGGCTGTGGTTTATCGCGCAATCCCGTACAAAATAAAATGCCATAGTCGTTAAAAGAGAAAAAAAGAAAAAGAGATACACCGAATAGAATAATAACAGTAGGATGCAATTAAAAAGTACGTCATTACGAAAGTATCTGGGAACAAAATAAAAAAAACAGCAGTACGAAGCGTAAGCTGATTACATTATTCAAAATGCATTTGCGCGCGAATGTAATATTTCATGCAGAAATATTTTAATTCACGTAAATAAATTCCGCAAAATAAAAACGAGAGAGAGAGAGAGAGAGAGAGAGAGAGAGCGCGCGAAAGAATCTGAGAAAATCCTTTTTTCCATTTGAACGAAAATGATTTACAAAATAATTACTTGCACGGAATCCATAAATCAACGCGAGTGGAAATTAATGTTTACCTTCATTGCCACGTCAAACAATAAAATCGCTTTCATCAGCCAAGTGCATAAATCAGATATATCTCGTTGAAATTTCCTATGAACGTACGCAAAAAAGTTTCTCGTTACTTCCGTTCTGCCAAAAAAAAAAAAAAAAAAAAACACACACTGGGAGAGAGATCGAGATCGCTTGCGAAAGTGAAAATTCAAATTCAAACCGGATAGCTTGCTCGTGTTTAATCGCGTGGCAATTAGCGCCCGGTGAGAAGATGAAATAAAATTGTAACCTTAACGGAGTTTATTCCAAAAGGTTGTCGAACTCTCGCGAGCGAAGCCACACCGACGATGTCCTATTTGTTTATCCCCCGCGAGCGTCAACGTATAGTTATACGCGTGTGCATATAATATGTTAAACGAGTTTTATCTCCTTTTTGTAACGCGTTCGTTCGCACGCCACACACACACGCGCGCGCGCACCCCGTGTACATTACGTCCAATTAAAGTGAGGCTCTTTCAAATTATGGAAAACACGCGCGAAGCGCTAGTTTTGCCAAGTCTTCCGCTTAATCATACCACGCGTGTACAAAACACTTTTTATTGATAGCTGCATTCTGACGAGACGACTATTTTTACTTTCGAGTTGAACGACGTTTAATTTCCGAGACATTTTTGTTGATAATCGCCGAGTTTTTCCCTTTTCAATTTTAACGTAAAAGCTTTCTGCATCCCTCTGTCTCTCTCCTCTCTCAGCGGAATAGAGGGGAAAAATATTCGCGGTTCGAAATTGACACTGACAGGGTGGGTAACGATTTTTTACCGTCAGCGCCAGACGAAAGTTTTACAGGACCCAAATTAGCGAGCAACTGGCAAGTTTTTTAGTTCAAACATTTCGGAACGATAAATCCGTTGGAAGCGTCAACCGGGAGAACGAAAAATAAATGGCTCGGAAGGCGATACTCGTTGTTACGTAATTACGTAAACTACGACGTCCTATTCATCGTTATCGGAAAAAAGTCTTTATCAGGGTCAATGTTAGCGCGGTCATCGTCGCACTGGGACGACATTGGTCTTGTTCGAGTCAGTCTTGCTCTGGAAGTGATTTTGTAGCCAGCAGCGGCGTTTGGCGGGTTCGATCATGAGATTGGCATTGCTTTGTTCAATTTTGGGAACGTGTTGTCGTTTACTGGCGGGTAAGCTGTTTAAAGCAACGTTTCAATGTCGAAGCAAGCCTCAAACGTCGATTGTTTTTTTCTCGGTAAAGATGCCATGTACCAAGGCGACTATCGATCGGTAAAGGACTACCCCTACATGGTTAGAACCTCATTATTCTATTTTGCGCGTACGACTGGCATACACGTGGTCACATTCACATGGTCTATAACGCACGTTTTTCTTTCGATTTCCCAACCGAAACAATAGGCTCAACTCTACTACGAATACGAGGGCGGATCGGTGACGTTCTGCGGCGCAGCTATTCTTTCGGAGTATTGGGTAATATCAGCCGCTCATTGCGTTGGGTAAGTTGCGATATCGCGTTATCGAGCGTATTCAAATCAACGCAGCCGAGAGATAGCGTCCTATTTTTACACTGGAACACGCGCTAATAGAGAACAAACCGAACTATCGCAGATACCAAGAAATATTGAAAAGTCAAGTTCGCCTTGGAAGTAGCACGACGCTGGAGAATGGCGTGTTGATCGACGTCGACAAATACTTCGTTCACGGCGATTATTATCCCGACTTTTCGTTCGACAACGACGTTGCCCTGATAAAGGTATTTTCCCGTGGCAACCGGTGCGTCGCGTGCCCTTCGGACCGTTCTCACCTCTGACTCTTCCTTTCGATTAGCTCAAGGCGCCGATCGAGTACAACGAGTATCAACAGCCAATCCAGATCACGAGGGAGCTGCCGAGAGTCGCCGACAAAATAACCGTGCTTGGATTCGGCGACCATCACGTAGGCCACTCAGACTACCTCCAAGACGCGCCTTGTCGTAACTCGGCCACACGGTCAATAACGTTGTCTTTTGCCTTTCAGTACCAAGTGCAGGGCAAGAGTCTGAGGGGAGCCGAAACCTCGATAATCGAGGACAGCGTTTGCTTCGAGAGCTACGAGTCCAAGTACACGGAAAACATGATTTGCACGAGTATTAAGCAGGTGGATCTTTGCTACGGCGACTCTGGTGGGCCAGCGGTGCACAACGGCAAACTGATCGGTGTGATCGCTCAAGGGTGCGAGTACACCAAACCGAATATTTTAACGAAAGTAGCCAACTATTACGACTGGGTTCTGCGCATAACGGGAATCAAGTACGCGGACCAGAAGTCGAGCACCGCTAATCGTTAACAACAACGAGCCCGCTCAAAGCGGCGGACCTTCAAAGTACTCGAAATAAACGTCGTTGGCGAAAGACTAGCAGCTCTTTTTATTAAAACTCCGACGATGCGTCGACAGAAATCAAACACAAAAGATCTCTCGATGAAAAACCGGAACATGGCACTCTTCAAGCTCGCGAATCGCTCGTAAATTACCATACGCACGAAAGATTCGGGTCCGACAAAAGAAACTGATAGTCCCTTTGTACAAAAGAAAAGAAGCGTTTCCACGAGCAACTATTGGCGACCGATGAAAAATTCACACATCAGCTGGCACATCGCGAAAATATCAATCCGCGAGAGCGTAAAGAAAAGACGAAAAAAAAACAAAAGCGTTTTGCCGTATCCCTTTCAGACGTAAACGCGCGCGCGCGCGCGCGAGAGAGAGAGAGAGAGAAAGAAATATATACGTGTATACGTGTACGTGTGTATATACGTATACACATATAGGCACGAGTGCACAACTTAAAAGCACACGGAATTCGCAGATGTAAATCCCAATCGAGGGGTGAGCCAAGAACAAACTAATATAGCAGAGCACCCCTCAAATTCTAAAAGCATCGACAGATGCCAGGGCTCTCGCGAGAGTAATGCTTGCAATTTTTTTTTGCTCTTTCAATTCCATCTTTTATCCGATGACAGCGTTCATTCATCCGGCTCTCAATAACATACACGTATACATATAGTTTCTTTTTTTCTTTCAAAGAGAGTAATAACGTTGATAGCCGGAAAGAGTGTGGAATTCAAATTATCGACGAAAAAACTGATACTCCAGGTGCAACTCCCCCTTGAATCGGCCGTATCCTGTTTGTGTACACCTATGTGCACGTATACATTACGAGATGCAATTTTTGTCACGTGCGATGTGTACGCGTACACATACGCGCACACGTACGCGTGACGTGGAAATCAGGCTGAAGGGCTAGACGAAGCTTGTTACGCTGCTTCCTTCTTTCGTTTGTGCGCGCCCACTGGGGACAATGGAAAAGCAGAGGGAGAAGCTTTATATTAGCCGTCGTACCACGGAGAGACCATGTTTTGACGCGGCTGTCGGCGGCCAAGCTAAACGAGATTTACCGATTCTCGTCTCTCGCCATCGAGAGAAAGATGTCTCCTCCTCGCTGTTGTTCCTTTTGTTCCAGGGCTTCGTTGCGCGAGTCTGTTATTTTGCGCACTCTCGAGCAGAAGGAAAGCGTTGTTTTTGTAAAAGAAAGAACAGTCGCACGTTTGCCGATATTGCAATCAAACCATTAGTGGTTACGCGGCCATTGATTCCTGAAGCAACGCGCTACGCAAAGAAGTGAAACCGTACTCGAGGCGCGATGTCGACGTAGCTACTGGGTCCCCAGAACGACACCAAGTTTAGCGTTCGTGGAATAGCCGAAATTATCGTCCGTCTTCTCGCTGATTAAAAACAAGAAGACAGACAGCAACGTTGTTCGCGTGGAAAAAGAAGCGCACAGCGATTCTTAGCGCAGTTGGTTTTGTCGTTCACCGAGACAAGCGACCGAGACACTTTCTTCGTAGGAATAGGGCCTGTTGGAGGTGGTGTCCGATTATTAACACTCCCAGTCGAACCGTGCAACGTAATACCGCGCGCGTGTTCGCCGCGAAACTAGGCCAGGCGCTCCTCGAGAACCTACTTGTGCGTGCGATTTTGTTCTTCGATTGGTTCCGCAATGTTTGAGTTCTCGATCCGTTGTACTGCAATATCCATCGGTAGGTCGATTACACCAATCTTGCGAGCTTTCGTTTGGCGTATTTCCGACGTAATTACAGTGAAATATGCGCGTACGCGTGTGTGCATACGTGTGTGCATGCATACGCGCAAGACGATTGGTACGCGTTTGGCGTACGCGTACGTGCGAGTCGAGGTTGTTGTTAATTTTCGTCGATATAAACGCCGAATTAGTCCAATTAGACGAAGATTTGTTTGCTCCAGTTTCGGTAAGTACGTTAAATTACTTTTGAAAAGTAGTATATTGATGATTATCTTCAAACTGCTAACGTGCTCTCTTGTGCGACACTTGCTATGCGATTGAATTTAAGTTGAATTTAAGCTCTAGTCAACATCTGTGCGCATTGTCCTCGTTAAAATTTGTTGGCCGAACGAAAACAACGAATTGGTTTTCTCCGCTCGAGATCCACGGACTCGATCTCGCTGTGTGTGTGTGTGTATGTGTTCCAAAATGCAACCTCGCGATGGGAGGTGCACGTGCGCACACGTGGCTCCCTGATTACGGGAAGGAACAAAAAGAACAAAAGGAAGCAACACAATATGCAAGTGGATTATGAGACAGAAGTATGATCGTCGGCAAATATTGACGTAACCGTTGCGGGGGCTCGAACGCTCCGGTTACCTTCTTTATCTTCCGCTAGAATTGCAGACTCGTTCGTCTTTTGCCAAGTGGACCCGAGGAACAAAACTCGGCGAGGAGGTTGCATAAACGAAACATTTTTCAACGCGGATAAACCGTCCCGCGAGCAGTGGAACGGTCAGCCGTACAAGTCTCGCGAGCTCGATCGTAAAAGACCCGGCTTGATTCTCATCGACGCATGGACGACAAGAGCGAAACCAAAATATACACTGGCAAAACTGTTCCCGCCACGTTTCGTTACCGACGCCGATCGTCAGTTGCCAAGTCGCAACCTTGGCAAATTGATATTGACTCGGCGTACAACCAACGAATGTTTGTCGAAAACAAACGTTGTGTCGTTAAAACGACGCGACATTCTACCCACGAATCATTCGTCAATAGTGCAATTAAGCTGGACAAAAATAATACGTGTTCGTAAAAGTTGGCAGCTCGGTCGCTCAACTCAGCTAAGTTAATTTAGGTTGTTAACTGATCGTGAAAAGCGCCTGATGATCGTATACGGGCGCTTTTACACGTCGACAGCCGAGCGGAGTGCGCGTGTATGCACGCGCGAGTACTCGCTGAATTGGGTCAAGTGAGGATGGATGATGAAGTTAAAGAGCGTTAAAATGAACGCTTGTTTTATCTCGGCGAGTCGTAACTAGTGCTAACCAGCGACAACAAAAAATCCAATTTTTCACATTTATAAGAACGAACGAGGCTCTGCTCGTTCACCGCGCAGCCTAACTTGTACGTTTAAAGACAATTTATAAATCTCTCGTTCTTTTCCGCTTTTTTTCGCGTTCGCTGATAAAGTGCTCGTTGACGACGATGATTACGGTCATCCGCTTTTCCGCAAAGGACGAACGAACCTGTGAAATAAATAATTAGCTCGTGTCTCGCGGATCGCTTCGATGCTGTATAATTGATACGTATTAGCTTCGCCGAGTTGCCGAGCCTTTGATTCCGATTGTAAGTCACGTTAGTACGTTAACGTATTTCGTCGATCACACGAATGGACAAGATCGACATTCGAAAAGCTTTCGGCGTTGTTGCGACGCGCAAAACCGATTACTCTCGAAGGATAACTGAAATCAGCAACGAGAATCGCCGCCATCCAGCTTCAAGCTCTTGACAAAGTCAAAGTTGCCAACGGTATCCCCAGTTATTGCTGCTGAATGTACGAGTACACGCAGACAATAAGTACGTTCGGAACGTTCGCGTACTTAACCTTGTTAACACTGGCGGATTATCTTGCGCGTCTGATGCATTAAACGACTTCCTCCGAAACACTCGGTGGAAAGTTTCTCGCGTTGCTTTAAGATTACGAGAAAAAGCAACAACGAGCAACGATACACAAGACTGTGAACAAAATCGTAAAGTAAAGTTGTAGAATCATTTGAAATACATTAATTTGGTTGACGGTAAATCAACGTTAACGAATGACAAATAATCGAAAACGTCCATTTCGATGTTATTCCATTCCATCGTCATGCAAATAGCCGCACGAATGAATTTGAATTTCCATCGTATTGCTTAATTACCGAATCAATAAACAGAAAATAACTCGCATACTTGCAACAAAATTTATCGGATGTACTAAACTAAATAAATTTCATAACGATGCAAACAACAGCAGTGCACGACAAATTAATTAAAGCGGTTATAAACTTACTCGCCGAGAGTACGCCTGCTAATTATAAACAAATAAACCAACAACAAAAACAACTCCAAACGAGATCTATTTGCTGATTAACCGAAGGAAAAGAGGAAGACGAAGCAGAAAAAAGAGCGTGTACTGCGGCAGGAAAAACAAAGAGAGTACAGGGTCTTTTTCGTTGGACTGATCGATCCCATTTGACGTCCAAGTGTATCGAAACTAATCGACGGGTATTTTCTTTCGCGCGCGTGGGACGTTCAGCTCGACAAATAATCCTCCGTCAGCTTTAATTGGTCTACTTTGTTTCGCCTGTATCGTCTAAATGGAATTCTTGAAAAAAAGAACAAATGAAACGTTTTCTCGACGTATATTACGAGGAAATGGAAAGAAATCAGAATTATAAAAAAACCACGCACACGAGGGAGCGACATGTGCAGCTAACAAAGAACACGGGCACAACTGGTCGAGCCCTAATGAAGTAAATTCTCGATATAAAAATAAAGAGAGAGAGAGTGAGAGAGAGAGAAGCATACACGAGACGCGTATGTTACACGTGACAGACGCACGTGCGCGCACACGCGAGGTTGCACACCGAAAAACCCGTTGGGACCGACGAGTCTCGTTGATTTCTATTCAGTTCTCTCTTTGATACGTATGTCTTATATCTGTTCCCATCGGGAGTCTTCCATTTTTTGTTAATCACGTGGGACATGTTTTTCCAGTATTTTCTGTGATCAATATCGTACAGCTCGGTTGGGTGATATCAAAGAGGTGCGCATACCGGTGTGTAGGTAAAACGTCATTTGGCATTGTCGTCAATTTGGTCGAATTGCGGAAACACTCGATGTAAATCATCGATTGATTCGACTGGTTACTTTTGACAACGAACAATTGTCGTTCCGCTCGAATAATTTTAACGCGAATAACGATAAGAATAAAATTAAAGTTTTATAGCGTTTTATACCCTCGTAGATGATTCGAAAGTAAGACGCTATAAAAGAAGCGATCGTACATATATATATATATATATATATATTTTACGAATTACCCAACGTCAAACTGCATCAAAGCATCTTTATTTGAAGATCAGATCCAATCTCCTTCAATATTGACCGTAGCAACGTCAAAGTTCCAACCCACCTTCTATATATCCTTCGTCCCTTTTTCATAAAGGTTTCTCTTTCTTTTTTTTCCTCCCCTTTTCAAAGGAACTCCGATCACTCTCTCTCTCTCTCTCTCTCTCTCTCTCTCTCTCTCTCTTTATATATATTGCATTCTTTTGCCTGTCCATACCTATAACTCGAACAATTCCAATAGTCGTTAATCTGTCGGCAAACTTTTGGTGTGTGTTTTTGCAGTCATAAATATATATACACGCAGACACTCGCGCGTATGTGTGTATGGTGCACGTATATAGATAGACGAAAGAGTGTAATGGTGTTGCGCGAGAAGGTAACTTAAATAAACTCGTTTAGTTCGCGAAGGAAACTTGCTCGCTCTGGCAGGTTGTATTGTACTGCACCCCTCCCCTCTCTTCCACCCACCTCCAGTACTCCTCCCCCTTTCTCACTCTCTCTCTATCGCATTTGGCCCAAAACTTTCGAACGCGAACAAACTCACTTGCCTATTACGCTTTATTCGCTTGTTTTGCCGCGGTAGCAGCCATTATGCCACCAACTTCTCTTTTCGCTCGCGCGCGCGCTCTCTCTCTCTCTCTCGCTCTTTCTCTCTATCGCGAACGCGCACAGATGGAGAATCACACGCAGTGTATACATATACCGCAAAGAAAAAAAGCCAATATGTATTTGAAATGAACATTTGCGGGCGCGCACGAGAAGATTGAAAATGACAAAAAAGATATAGACGTTTTCAGGTATTTTGCGGTGAGAGAGAGAGAGAGAGAGAGACGTATATATACACGTGTTGAGTGGCCTCTGCCTGCATCCCTCCCTGCATCCCTCCCACCTTGCACCACGCGTCTCTCTGTACGCTTGTTTGCTGTTAACAATGTCGCCGATAGCTGACAGTTTGGTTGGCTACGGATAAACATTTTACACGAACGTCGATTGAATTTGCGCGTACTTGGCATTTTCTCGCCAAGACAAAGCGAATAGAGGAGACAAGATTTGATTTAGGTGTCGATTGGAGGACAAAATGTTTATCGCCCGGATATCGACGTCGCCTTCAGCGAGATTGTCGTTGAAGCCGTACGTAATAATATTGATTAAGCTAACGAGTGAGAAAGACGTAACTACAAAAAATAAACCACAACGACGCAGTTAGTTTCTACTTAAAAATAAAAAAACAAAGAAAAATTCATTTGAAAAAACATCAACCGCTAACTAGAAACGTCCATTCTCAAAGCGAAGAATGTACATTAGCAAGAGAATCTCAATTCAAATGTAATTTCGCATGATGATTGTATTTATAAAGTTATTACGGTTCATTCAATTTTCAACGTATTCTCTTTCTTGAATAGGTTTATTATGTATATGGGTCGTTGTCGTAACGTTAAATTACCATGCATATTACATTGGACGCACTAACTATATGTAATCTTGAAACAAGCAACTCTGTTTTAATTCAAAGTTTGTTGCAGACCAACGGTCAGTGACACTTTTAGAAACCGTAACACACGCGGCGCCTAGAAAAGTCGATCGTTTGCAAATATTCACGAGCGTTGAGACGAAAAAAGAGAGATGTTTCAAAGAAAGCTTGCTTCTGCTTTCGAATATTCGTAAATTGGAGCTATATAAACGCGAAAATGTTTGTTTAAAAGCGAGCGCAAAACTTTTCCAATAAAACGATTCGCTCGAATGAAATATCGAGGCGGAAAAATCTACAAGCCCGTCCAAACGAAAGCAAACTTACTGTCCGGTTAATTATCCAAAGCAAATAGTCGCGTACAATGTGAAGTACACAAAAATGACCGAAGAACAGGCAGCGGAAAAACTAGGAAGAAGGTAACGCAGACGTTCCATTTCCATTTTAGCTTATTACCCTCCTCTCTGTTTATCTCTCCCCGTCTCTCTCCTTTTTGATAATTTTCTCTTTTTTCGGCCTCCTCGTTCATCGCGAACTTGCCGTGCTCGCTCTCGTTTTATTTTCTATTCATCCTTTGGCAGTTTGACGTGCGCTGTATATAAGCCGCGGTGACCGCAATTTTGTTTCAACAGTAGCGGTATTTACTCGGCGATGTAAATAACCTCGGTTTATTCCCATTCGATCCATTTCTCTCTGCTCCATGGACGCTTTACCGTGCAATACTTCCCACCTTATCTCCAAGCTCGTCGAACGATTTGACTCGTTCGTTAACAACGCCCCTCAACGAAATCGAGAAGGTCGTTTTGCGAAAACGACGACCACGCGCAACGACCTTATCGGGTGCGCCTCGAGCTAGCTGCACGAGGGAAAGTCCGCGGATATATTTTCCGACCTCTTTATCCCAAGCTGGACTTGGCTGATCCCAACGCCAAACGCGACCAGTAGGCCGGTTTGACGATGGCTCGCAAACGAACTAGTCGAAACATTGGCGACGTTGAATTATCGAGCCATCAGGGAGCGCTGGAGGGAAAGCGCTCCGTCCGCTTATTTGTGCAGTAATACGCGCTCAACAGAGGCTCAAATCCGAAACGCGTTCTTTCGGGGACTGCAAAGTCACTTACAAGTAATATCAATTTAGTCGCGATAAGATTTAATCGCGAATTTATTGCTCCTTTAATAAGTTTGAAAATTGGATAATAATCAGTTTGAAAGTTAAATTAAAGTATGACGTCAGGGGCCTCCCCACTCCCATGCAACTTTAACGACTCTCGGAAACTTGGCTTCGTTTCGCAAAATACAAAAGTTCAAAATTGCGTGCTCGCGCGATCGTGCATTTTTGCCGCTGAAAATCGCGACTTTTCCGACGAATTCGATGGCCACTTCGCGTACGGGCCGGCTAATGCTCGCAATCTCGGCCACGGAGACGGTGGCTGGGGGAGAGAGGGGAACGTCGCTTTTTATCGTCCTTCCAGGGCGCCAGTTACCCAGGGACAAAAGACAGACTAATTGGCGAGGCCAAAGCTAGAGCGTTTGTACGACGACCCTTTAATTCGAACACACTCGCCGAGTCGTTGCACCTCGATGTTCATCACCTCGTCCCTTCTTCCCTTTTGACGCGGAGGGTTCCCTCGCGGGAAAGAATCGTCGCCGCTTCAAATTGTTCGCCTTCGCAGTGGCGACGGCGCAGTTTCGTTCGGTAAACGCGGCTGCGCGGACCAGGTCCAGTGAAGGACGGCTTGCCATCGTTCCTCCCACTATAGGCGCGCTCTTTCGCTACACCCTGGCTGCGACGGACGGATGAAGCGTTTTTCAAACAGCTTGTCGCTGCGAATCGATGACTCGCGGTCGACTGTCGTTGCTCGCCGCGTAATAAACTGGGACGACGTTGATCGAGCACGTTAAACGCGAGAAAACCATTTTCAATTATCTCTTTTTTCATTCTCCAACAGAGCAAAGCTCCATTTTCCAGTCTTACTTTATATTACGTTTTTAATTAACGCTTAAACATTTCGTTTGCAAAGGCAGTACTTTCGTTTGAAAGTCGAATTACAGTGCACTGGCGTACTCGCTAAATAATTTGTAAACGCATTTATACGTAACGTCGAGTTGAAAATGTAACTTTTATTAATATTTGGAATTATTGTTGCGCGGAATTGAAAGTTCTTCGTTAAGTTATTTGCAGCGCGAGTTCGAGCAAAATAAAACGATTTATTTTTCGCGCACGGGTAACGCACGCCTGCGCGCGCTCGAGAGAGGGAGAGACGTTGGATAAAACAAGAGTCGAGGTTTTTAACGAAAATTAAGGGAAACGCTCCCGGTCGATTTCCGCAAAGTCCTCGATACTTTACTTACCTCGAGCGAACGTTCGTCGTGAATATTCGCTCGAAAGGGGGAGAAAGGAACGAACGAAAAACTCACCTGAAACAGAACAAGAAAAAAACCCAATGATACTTGGCTGCAAATAAAAGAAGACAATGGGCATTTTTTCAGTGCATCGCATTAATAAGTTTTGAAATCGGCAATAAAGGGTATAGATAATGCAACGTAGATTATGTAAAATCGCGATTAGCATAAGGCACTGACCCATTCTAGAATGTAAATGGGTTTTACGCATACTTTAACCTGTCACGCTTATGTTAAGTCTCTCAAAGACAAGAAAATAAAAGGACACGAGAGAGAACGAGCGTACGGATGAAATGGAAAAGGGAGAGAAAGAGAGGGAGACGAGTATATAGTTGTATTACATAGACGTTCAAAGAAATCGAGACGATGAAATCAAGGGACCTTTTTTGCACCCAAAGGCCTTGTCACAATCGACGCGAAAATTTAACTTCTAGCTAGGCTGTGTGTCCATAAATTTTCCCCGTTAACCACTTGCATCCGAAATGTAATTACATTTTGAGATTGCTTCGCGATTCATTTTATTATTTCGAAACGCGCGCAATCAATCTCTCCGCTGACAAAGTGCTATGAAACTCAATCTCGAGAGATTGAATTGTAAAATGATATTGCGCACGATGAAAAAAAAACAACTACAACTGATTTACATCAGCGATTGTAAAACAAAAAACTGAAAAAGAAAAATAAAGAATCAATATAGCAAAACCGGTCGGAATTAGACTCGCTACTTCAAAGAAGAAGCTCCCCTCATACCGAATGTATAATTCTATAGTGGAGAATGAAAAATGAGCATACATGCCATTTAAACTGTGGATGAAGAAAAAAAATTATAACCTTAGATGATACTGATCAAAAGACCTACCGCAGTATATAACATTGAACATAAGGTACGAAACAGGTGGAACGTCATAAACATCATAGGTATTTTCTTTATCTTTTTTTTCTTTTCACGATGAAAAGAAAAACTGTACGAGAACATTTATCGTGGAAGTATATATATTTATATATATATATACACGCACGTGAAAGCATCTTGAAGCTTCGACTTGTACAAACAATACCCCTTGGCAATGTTTTGTTATGATAATCAGAAACGTTGCCAAGGGGAGAGGCAGAGAGAGAGAGAGAAAGCCGAGCGTGCACTTGAAAAAATAAAGCTGATGCATTTAAGAAGTTTAGTTCTCTGTACACGAGAGAGAGAGAGAGAGAGAGGGAGAGCAAGCAAAGCAAAGTTGTGTGCGTATAGAGCTGCTCTCCCTGTTAATTTCGCACTAAGAAAACTCAGTTAATCCAACTTGGAATTTCCCTCTCTTTCTCTTTCTCTCTCTCTCTCTCTACCTCTCTCGAATCTCCAAGTATTATAACTGCGCATAGTTGTGTTGCCGCGCATTTTCGCAATTTCAGCATCTCTTCGCGATACGTACACACGTACACGCAGACGTACACATTCTAGCGCGTTATCGGTATGTTACACACTCGTCAGCTTTCTTGTCATCTCGCGGCATTGTCATGCAAAATGCGCTTGTACAACCTCTATTCATACAAGTCTTATTAGTATTTGCGTGTCGTACCCGAGGTTTTTGGTAACGACATTGACATGTGAAAGTGAATGCAAAATACAATATACATACATGTATAGTTTTCATTATCGTTAAAACACTCGCGAGGATTGAATAGGAACTATTTTGAAGCAGACGGAAAAAGTATATTTTTGATACATCAAGCGAAGCTTTTCAAAAATACCCACGTGCCAAATTAGTATTTCATTAAACGCTCTGTCACGGATGGTCTCGTGCATTTTAATCAGACGAAAAAAAACGCAGAGAGAGGGGGGGGGGGACGTTGTTCGCGCCGCACGAATGCGAATCACGATTCTCTCACACCAAGAGAGAGAGGGAGAAGGATGCTTCCTAGAAATTAAGATTTATGGGTTTATTACTGTTCGAAACTAAAAACGAGTTATGGCTCTGCACTATTTTTTTGCCAGCAAGGAGAGAGAAAACTTTCTGATCAAATAAATTGGTTTCGCGCGCGCGAGCGCACGGCAAAATTACGCGAACGATCGCTCGAAGCACACGCGCTTTTTTTCGTCGAATGAGCGTGGTATTCCGTAATCGAGTTGAATATAGTACAATCCCGTTTTGATTTTGAATATTTCATTGCTGATTTGAATGACTGCAATCAGCCGTAGATTTTAGCTTGACGGACGAAACTGTATTAGCGTGTACACCTCCCTCTTTGAAAATCCCACCCCTTTCGCGGGCTGCCTATTTGAATAATACGCATCTTTGTTCATTTATACTCCATTCTTTGTTATCCGTTTGTTTCTCATCCGGAACGAAGATCCTTCAAACGAGTTTTTTCTTTCTCTGGCGCACGTTACCGGTATTTGCGCAACATGTGCATCGAAGAAAACATCGCGCGAACACCTGTGTGCCACATTGGGATTTTTCGTTTCTTTTCTTCAAACTGGCTACGCGTGTGTGTACGTATACGTATAAAAGTCGTAGGAGTATGTACCGGTATACACGAGTGAAACGAGTTCTCGTTTTATCGGCGATCTCCCGAACGAAAGTGAGCCACTTTGTTTTTTTTCGTTCTTTTTGTTAGCGAGGGGAGAGCCCATCGTGCCCGTTTGCCGATTGCGATAAAGCTCTCGAAAATATAACGCGTTATAATTGGATGCGAGACGGCGATCAACGTTAGTTTAAATATCAGTTGGTTAACGAACATCAGGTGTGATTATAATTCAACGTACCTCGTTTATACGAAACGCTGGCGATTTGCGCGAAAATCGATCGTGAAAGTCGCGTTATTACAAGCGTTAAACGTCCCGTTAAAACTTAATTGTTTGTTTTTTGCCTTACGGTATAAATTGTCGTCGACGCCATGTACGTCGATTAGCCACGACTGCCAATGTTGTTTCTATAATTGACTTTGGCAAAGACACTCGGAAGCAATTATTTCATACCTTTCGGCGTACCGCAACTCAAACGCGCACAATTGCCATTATTATGCTTTATTATTTAAACTGCTTATTTGGACGAGAGGGTTGCCTTGCACACACGTATGCACAAAACCACCTGCATCTCGTAATTTGTCTCCGCGTTAACGAACAACCACGAATATATCTTCGTGCAAAAGTAGTGTTTTGGCGCGAAAAAGAGGGAGAGAAGCGAGCAAAGCAGTGGGCCAAATAGGTTTGAACGATCGCATCTATTTGAGCGCTAAACGTGCATAATGCTCGTAAGTAAACAAAGCCAATTGCCGTTTGTACAGATAGCTATAAATCAATGTTTAATCTTACATTTTAACGCACGCGTACACGCGAACGAGCCGAAAAAAATATATTCAATACGGAACCGAAGTCAAAGCAATGAAACGCCACAAGTTTTCTATTACTTTTAACGGCCCCGCGGCTACTGCGCGCATCGTTTTTGTCCCTTGCCAATTCGACCAGAAGGAAAAGAGAGAAAAAAGACGAATTGGCGACAAAGGGAGAACGAGTCGAGGCAACACAACAGCAGCAGCTGAAAAACGAGCAAATAAAAAGGGAATAATAAAGACAAGGATCGCAGGACGCTTGGTGTGTGCGTGCGTGTGTGTGTGTGTGTGTATACAGTGGTACAGTGGTGGTTGGAATATGACCTTGGCAGTGAGCGGAATCCGGTTAGGCAAGCGCACGCACATTGTTCCAATGTACGCGAACGTACGTGAACGTACGTGTGTGCGCGCGTGTGCGTTCAAAGTCGAAACGCCAAGGGAAATAAAGAAAAGTTTGCGGTGTACGATGTATATACAAGTGAATCAATCGTTCTCTCTCTCTCTCTTCGAAAGGGGAGGGGGCCGAGGTGCTTCATCTTCTCTCTTCATTTAGTGGCTAATCAACTTACCTTACTTCTTTTTCCAAAGTCGTCGGAGATGATTGTAAAAGTCGAAACAAATTTGATTTCAAACGATCGTTTCGCGACCAAATGATGGGTTTGAAACGTTAATTTGACTTCAGGGTGGCTTGCTGCGAAGGAGAAACGCGCTGATTGAAAGTTTTAACTCTCGACATCGTTATACATGAAACGATTGTCGATAATTCCGAAGAATGGGAAAATGAATTATCGACAACTATTGTTGTAACGGCGCGTGTACCTGAGAACGATAGAAACAAAGATAACTTGTCTTTTTTTAACATCGCCAGCGAAATATGATTTACGAATGGCGTTTGCTTTGTCATTTATCGTCTTTTGTGAAGGCGAACTCTGTACTCCATTCATTTGTGTTTCTTTTTTATCGAGCAGTTTTCCATTTAGCAAATATCAATACAGTCACGTGCACATGCACGCGTCGATGAAAAAAAACTTTCGTTTCCTTCTTCGACATCCTCTTACAAACTACAATGAATTTAAAGAGTCATCGCGTCTCGCGCAGCGGCGAGAGCAGCATCAACTTGGCAAAATGAGAAATTAAACTGCTTACCTTCAAAGTCGAGTTGCAACTTTCTTCTCAATACGGCACTATCTTCAATTACGAATTCGTTAGCGACAAAACGATCGTTGTTAACGCGTGTCGCAACTTTGACGATTGGACGTGTACATTTGCCACAAGAATAAACGAATACATGGGAATTTCGTACTAAAATTTATCAAAGTATCAAATAACATCGAAGCGACGTATTTAACGTTCAATCACACCGAGTAAACGGCAAGGATTGTGATTTATACGTAAACGAATGCAGGTATTTCGATATGCGAAAGGAAAATAACGAATAATGTTAACTGGGGAGAGGGGGGGGGGGGCGTCAGAAGAATACGTACATGAACATTGACGTTTATTAATTAAACCTGAAATATTTAACGGAACTCAATAACAACGTAAAAAATGCACGATAGCGAGCTGAAATTTGCCGAAAATTAATCTGACTAATTTAAATTTTAACGTGCGAGTTAATAAACGGCCAACAAACGCACAAAAATCAACAAAATTTCGCGTACAGCTTTATCAAAGAAATTAATCGACCTCGCCAGTCGAGAGCGTATACGTATACTCATACATATATATGTATATACATATATATATATATATATATATATAAACAGCAGCACTTGACTCAATCTACAGGTCATTTTTCAAATCTCGCGAAAAGAAGGTAAAGGAAGACGCTCTCATTAATTACATCTCGGTACGCGTACATGTTCAATTAGTCGGTTAATAAAGTGCATTCTCGTTTGAAGTCGAAACTTGACTCGACGAATCACGGCAAGCAAGTATAACAAATCGCTCGATTAACATAATTAAAGAAAAAGACAAAGTAGTACGCGCGTACGAGTTGTGCAAAAGATAATACACGGCTGACCGGAGTGAGAGAGAGAGAGAGAGAGGGAGAGAAAGAGAATAGGTTAGGGAACACCTGCCGGTGTGAGCGCAGCACCTGAGAGTCCCGAGGCCGTTCAACTCTCTCGACGAGAAAGTAGAGGGAGAAAAAGAGGAGGATGCACTTTGAACCTACGTTCGTTGTTCCACAACAGAGAGAGAGAGACGCTGAGGAGGGAGGAAGCTGGCAAACGTTTTATTTATCATCTCACTGCTTAACGCGCATGGATAATTCGTTTTTAGACGTGATAATTGGTCGGCTCGACTTTTTTGACGTACACACTGACCATTGCTCCGTGGGTAAACATCTTGATTTTCTTTTTGTACGAGAAAGGCCTGAGAAATGTCGGATTTATAAAACTATATCCGTGGTTCTTAGCAGTTAGCACAGGAGAGCGCGCTGTGAAACAACAAAGCTATCCAATTATCGAGTTCGCTAGGCTGATGGGGAGAGTCGAGCATCGGTGTCATTTCAAAAACTTACATATTTACGTAATGCACGTTCGCTACGAAATACCGAATAAACTAGAACAAATGGTTCGTAGGCGTATCGTTGTTCATCGATCAATCACATTGGACATTGCCGATGAGAAATTTCTTCTCGCGAAACTAAAAAAAACAAAATTTTCCAATCAACAATGGTCTTATCACGACTCGTCCAGTGCATTAATCTCGAAACTTTCTTATCGGCATCGATCGAAACTTTAATCCACCTGTTCGTAAATTTTCTCAGAGATCGATTCTCCGTGTAAAACCCATCGATTTACGTTTCAAAAAGTTGTAACGCAAACTGCTCGCGGAGGAAGGGGTGGTGGTGGGGTGGATTTTAAGAGAGCATTTCTCAACATTAATAGGTTAAAGTGTCAAGGAAAATTTAACTTTATGATTAGTTAATTTTAGCATACGACCACACCAAGTTTTAATAGAATTGAATGTAAATTGGCTTCGCGATGCCATTGATTATATAGCGGTTAGAAAGTTTTTGTTGAATAAGAAATATGCGCTTATTGATAGAAAACGGAGGCGTAACCGTTATTGACTTGTAAATTCATAAGTAAAGAAATATCGATTTGAAACTTTAATAACTCTATATGAATTTCTCGAGCAGCCTGCCGAATCAAATGCAAAGCACGCCTGGTATTTCAAACTTTTTTTTCGAAATTATTCGCGAAGAGGAACTTTTTCTCGAGATTCAATAATTATTCCTCTTGATTAACACAACAACCATAACCAAGAGCGGGTGTAACAATAAAACTTGCTTTGACTTCCAACTGTAAGATTTTTAATTATAAAAATAATTGCCTTTGCCTCGCGTTGAAAGTTTGAGAAAATATCGTTAAAAGTTTTTTTTTCGGCGCGGATAGAAACAAGATTGACGTTCGGATCCAAAAGATTTAATAAGTTTGAAAACTCCACTGTGAAAACCGTCAAGTACGAATAAATTGCAAGATTGAAATAAGTTTTGCGCGCCGCGAAAGAGACAGAGAGAGAGAGAGAGAGAGAGAGAGAGAGAGGCCGCAGTGAACATTTTAAATTCGAGAACCAATACTTGTTTTTCGCGAAGAATAAATAACGTTTCGTTTTGAAAACTTTTCAAAAGATTCCTCGACTGCTGCGCGGCTGAAAGAAACTTAATCTCCACGTCGGCGCAATGCAAATGGCAGATTAAACTTTTTTGAATACCTCGCGGTAATTGGAAAGAAAAAAAGATGAACAAAATCCCACACACACGCACACCCACACGCGTGTGTCCATTCATCTTTTTCCCAAGCGACGTTTCAATTAAATCTTCAATCAGTACGCGCGTCACAACCATTTGACTTTCAAATCCTCGACGTTCGATAACAATGCGCGCACGCGCGTGTAAAGAAAAAAAATTGGAGAAATTGCCGAAAAGTCTACGAAGAAGAAAATGTTGGTGATAGTGTGAGTTGGTCGGATCGATAAAGCCGCGAAGGAGAACCTCTCTCTCTCTCTCTCTCTCTCTCTCTCCGAGCTCTATGTGCAAAAGTCATTCACCCCGAACGACGTCTCTTCGATGTGCTGTATATACTCGGCTCATTCTACGGAGGAAAACCCACTATAAAGGCATCTCTCTCTCTCTCTCTCTCTCTCTCTCTCTTTTCGCTTGGCTCTCTTACCACGAGGAGGAAGGATTGTGTAATGTACAACGGCTTCGAAGTACAAGTGCATAGAGAACCACAGAAAAAGAAAGATAGCGAGAGAGACTTTGTTACCTTCTTTTTTTTCCTTCTCCGCTTGCCTTTTTTCTCTTTCAAAAGACAATTGGAACTTCAAACGCCGCGCATAACTGTTTAAAATTGGGTTTACATAAGTCTTGCAAAGCAGTCATTTGCAAGTAGCAAATTTACCTTTGAAGTCATATATTTTTGCGACGAGTTTTGTACTTTGATTAATGGTGTAACTCCAATTTAGCGCGAAAAAGAGCTGGCAGAATACATGCATGTTTAATATTAGACAACTCGGAAACGTCAGTTTCTTTTGTTTCTTTTTTGTCCTTTTTTTGTTTTCTCCAAAACTAGTTTTTTTTCTATTGACTTTCGACAGTTTAAAACTTTTAAATTAATTTTAAAATCAAATATCCAGTTTCAAAATTAGTTTTTCATAACCTACTTTAACTACGAAATGAAGTTTCTAATAACTCGTGAAAGCGCGCTCACTTTTTCATCGGATATGTCCATACAAAATGTTATTTACTATAGCTTTTTGTACGCTATTCAAGTGTAAGAGACAGTTGATAGATTAAATTCATCTCGCGCTGAAATTGAATACACCAGTGACGCAGCGTGGACAGTTTCTATCAGTTAGCCGATCTAAATTTAACGCTTCGCTCAACAATTTCTACCGAATACGTCAACAACAAAAAAATCTATATATACGGTAAATAATTCATCCATCGCGATTTTCAGATTCCACGTAATACATTACGCTGTATTTTCGAGAAACGTGTGTGTGTGTGTGTGTGTGCGCGCGCGTTTTTTATGTAATAGTCGTTTGGTCGTTATATTCCTTTCAAGACTGCTGGATTTAAAAAAATTGTAATGAGTTTTTGCTGCAAAACGACCCGTGCCAGATGAAAGCTGATTAACCGGACGAGTTTTTGCTGAAACGTTTGCGGAGAATCTTTTTCCGCAGAGAATAACGTTGGAGAGGGAGAGAAAAGTAAGTACTTCCTTAAGCTACGTTAACCGACAAACAATAGAATAGTACTCGCGCAGAAAAAAAGTAGCACGTTGTAATCCACTGTCACACGTCGATCGTTTGGAATGCAGCATCGCTTGAAAGAAAATTCGAGTCTTGGAATAAAAAAGCGACAGCGCTCTATTTAAATTCCGACAAGGTCTGCAACACAGCTAGCGAATGCATTGCGAAAGAAATTCACCAAGTGCACTTTTTTTGATGTTGTTTGAAAATAGGAATACACAAGCGGTAATGTACGACGTATAAGTACGTTAAATTTCACGAAACGAGGTCAAACAATTTCCAACTGCCATGTAGAGAATACACTTTTCAACTCGAAATAAAGTAAGACACTTTGCACAATGGAACACTGAATGTGGATCGATAGAATTATGCTTTCAGCAGACGTATAAACATAACTAAGCATGCTTCAAAGCTAAGGCTACTCCATCGAATTAATATTTGTTCGACTCGCGCAGAAAACAAAATAAACTAGAAAGTACAGCGAAGGAAAGTACTCGCTCGTTGCAATAAATCAGTATTGATTTCTTTCGCGCGTCAACATTCGTTGGAATATCGCATTGCGTCTGATCGGTTACGGCCTCGATATTTCAACGCAAATATCTAAATATAACTTAGGTTAAGTTGCGTTATTTTCAAAGATTAATCACTCGATTGTTCGTTAAGTTTATCAGGCCCCATCTCGCGTGTCGTTTGTTATTTGTCGAATTCACTTGAGAAAACAAACGACGCGTAATTTTTCACATAACTCGAAAGGGACGGGACGAAAGGGCGAGAGGAGAGACAAAAAAGTTCCATGCTTACCACGTACAATAAGCAAGCGTTATATCATGGAACAAAAGCCTCGTAGGAATCGTGCTTTCTTTTCAAACGTACCAAAACGAACGACTTTTATTGCAACTTTCCGCGTCACCTCCTTCTAAACTCGAGTTAAACCTTTGTTGTTTAAAGCTCATTGTTGAACGACGAGGAACGTTCTAGCTGCTTAGCGCGCGTTCGCCGGATAGACAGATTTCAACAAAGGACGCGTCTTTGCGGCAACAAATTTTCGTTAATCGATCGCGATTCGGTGAGGATCCAGTGAGGATTCAGCGAGACCGAAGCTGGATCGCGCGTGGTCACGTCAAAACGAACGTTGAGTGATTCCAAGTGACTCTACGAGGTTTGCCATTCGGTAGAAAAAGAGCTAGCGAGCGAGAGAGAGAGAGAGAGGGAGAACGGGTGGGGGAGGGGGGAGACAGATAAAACTTGCTCTTACTTTATCAACGAAAGTTATTTAATTAAACTCAGTTGGGGCCTCACGCCAAACAACTAAAGCTATTTACCAAAGTAATTAATTACTGTTTGGCCAAGATCGATTAGTTTCTCGCTAGCAATATTTGCCTCGCTTCGACGCAAAATGGCCCCGAGATTTGCATGTTCTACCGGAGACAGTATTCCAGATCGAAGAACGGGCTCGCTCGTCGTATTGCACATTTGTGTTTTTTCTTTTGTTTGTGGTTGTTTGTCGTTGACCTTCTTCCTGAATAGTTAATTGTCTCAACTATTTGTGTGCACAATGAGATATTAATTAGCCTTGATAGAAACGTAGCGCATTAATTTTCCGATAAGACAATGGCTAATGAGCTTATTACGTATACATTGTGTTTGTATTATAAGCTAAAGTAAGCATTTACCTCGTTTATAATATGCGTACTCAACTTTTCAGAAACTTTCCTAAGCTGTGCGCATTACATATTCAGGAGTAGTTTCTTTGGGCGCAGAAAATCCAACCGAGTAAATATACTTTCGGAACATAATAAAGTAAGCAACGGTATAACGAAAAAAAGCTAAGATTTCAGAGCTACAAAGACGGAATACAAAACAAAGCAGAAAAATAAAATACCAAAGGTAAAAAAGAAAAACAACAAAAAATAAGACGAAAGAAAGAAAGAAAAAGAAGAAGGAAGGGCTTTTCAAGTGCAGCGAGAAACCGACAGTTGGCCGCCAGCTGGGAAGCAGCGAAAACAAGGAAAAGAAAGAGAAGAAGAGAGTGGGCTTGCGCGCACTGAATTTTATCTCTACAAATTTCTTCCACTCCTCTTAATTGCAAAAATTTTTATTCGCTACTACCACACTCATTGTTTCCAATTCTATACGGCGTATCGTTAAAAATTTGAATAGAAGCCGAGCACTCGGGGCTTTCTTCGTGCACGCTTAATTAAAACGGAGCGCGCTTTACTCGTGCGTTGTATACGCGTCCACCAACAACGAACGAATCTCTGATTTTCGCGAGAAACCCAGCGACAAGGTCGTCGAATCGCTGCCCAAACGAACGCGCGAGAGCAGTGCGGTTGGCGATTAGCGAAAAGAACAAGCGCTATAAAGGTCTGCTTGGCTCGAGATGCTTAAATTCATAATTTACGACGTTACGTCAAAGTGCACAACAAGGTCTGCGTTATTGACTTTTCAAAGTATAGCTCGCGCATTCGTAACTCGCGCCACGTCAAATATTCATCGCCGCCCAATAGACCGCAGCACTGCTGAACCGACTTTCTCACCCGAATCGCGCCCACGTGCTCGCAGTGCGTCCGTGCAAAAGCGTCGATCGGAGCTGTCAGCGCAATCGTCGTCTCGACCAATTATTGCAAGTCGCATCCAGCGCGCAAACCAAGACGTAGAAAAGTCCCACGTGGAATAAAGTCAGGAGAACGAACGGGGGTTTGGGCGGAGGGGAGAATTAAGCGGGACGCGAGCCGCGGCGAAACAATGATTGCCGAGCGCGATCAACAAGTGGCTCATGATTTCGTCAGCGGTCGACCAGAGAGCCGCGCTCGCGCTAGCTGGTCTTTCCCGCAGCAGCTTTGTGCGTTAACTCGTGGAAAAGCCAGAAAGCGCTTTGCGGACCACGACTAAAACACAAGCTCTCGGCCACACACCAGCCGCGCGCAATTGCTGCTCTCCGCCCGTTGCTTTATTTCGTCGCCAGTATATACGTATACGTCAACGAGTCTGACCTTTGCGTTCCATCGCGCAACTTTATTCCACGTGTTTGTCCTTTTTTTGACCATCGAATCGTCACTTTTTCCGTGTTTAATTGCACGTTTCGGGACGGGTGTTTATATAATCGAACGGAAAAAAGACAAAAAAGAACAAAACACCGACTAGCAATTGGTAATACGGTTCGAGCAATTGTGTTTTTTACAATGCGACTTTTATGCTTACGTAATTGGAGAATGTAAAAGTTGTAATGAAACCTGCTTTTAAAAGTGGCGAGTGAGAAGAAAAAAATATATATAATTTTTGTTTGTAAAAATATAGCCGAGCGTTACAAAAGCGAAGCTGCTATATTGGATTTCAACGACTTTCTAATCTTATTTTACTCCTGACAACCCAGGCGAGCTATGTCGCACTAGTTTTACCGACACGATTATACCGTGAAAACTCTCTCTCCCTCTCTCTCTCTCTCTCTCTTAAATTCGAGCTTTCGAAGATTGTTGCCAACCTGCGATCTAAAGTTTTGTGAAAAAAGCTGAAATACCACCCGACTGATAAAGTGGTTGTCTGTTTCGATTATAAATAGCACGTGTACGTTGTCTTATCGTTTACCTTTCGGCTCAAACGTCGGAATACAAAATAAAAAAAGCAAAAGAAATACCAGCTGCAGTAATAATCACTTGTAAATGCATCTGCCTCTGTTGCGTGGGTTATTTTAAATATCAACTCACTTACCGATAAAGTTTAATTAATTTGCATTTATCCTATAATTGAGAGAGAGAGAGAGAGAGAGAGAGAGAGGAGGGAGTTTAATCTAATATTGACGAAAGGCGCGCGCGCACAAGCACCAAGTTTAATGAGAACGAAAAATGAAACTACCTACCAGCAGTCTTTGAAAGTGATGAGTTTTAGTTTTTGTAAAATGTTCAATTAAAATATTCACTATTCATCGCGTGGCAAGAGTTCAATAACAAAAAAAAGTAACTCTGTGCTCGACCGTTACGTAATGGAATCACGAGAGTGTATGCGCTTTGATAAATTGAGTTTTCTGTCAATCTTTTCCTAATGAAATATCTCTATGTACGATACACACAGACACCGACACACCGACTGTAAAATTGACGTTATGTAAAACGTTGATCCGCTTATTCACACCTATCCTAAATATTTTCTCGTGATGCAATCGAACGCCAAGTCGAAACGATTCGGCCACGTTATACCAGTATTTCGTTTATTTCAGCGTATATACATATATTTAAATATCAGTATAGGAAAAGCAAACTCTTAAACTTTTGTGAAGCCTGTAACTTATATATATGCTGAGTTGTGAAACCCGAACGTGATAATCAATTTTACTTTCCATTTGCATAATGTATATTGAATGACAGTTAGCAGTAACATTTGACTCTTGTTTTTTTACTCGAACTAAAATTCCATCGGTAAGCACTTTTTCCACGTTAACAAATACGCACATCTTCGTTGCCGAGTCGCGGAACGAACGCGTAACCTCGACACGGACCCGGTACGAGGGTAGTCCCAGAAGTACCCGACTTCGTCCACAGAGATGATCAAAGAGTAACAACGAGGTGACAACGCCAGAAACGCCGAAAAAATCGACAAAATGGCATTGGACGTGGTCTGTGCGTAAGATTGGTGACGCGATTATCGCAATAGAACAAAAACAGGTCGAGTGTTGGACAAAGTTGCACGGCAATAAAGCAGAATTTTGACGTCGATTAGCGTCGTCATTGCACACCTGAGACGAAGGAACTGCTCAAACAATGGGGCCAAGAGGAAAATCGGCTCCAAAGAAAGCGAAGGCAGCTTCGTCTGCAGCCAAGGTTATTTCCATCGATTATCTTCCGAGGGGAAAAACGATCAACGTCGAGTATTATGCACGTCTGTTCCGGGTTTGAGCGAGTGAGATCAAGAAAGCACGTCCGCATCTAGCGAAAAATTGAAAATCAAGGAGTCGAAGTTTCAATTTGAAAAAATGACTCGGTGGTGAAGGATTCGCCAACGTCGAGAGATGGGTGTGTCTGCCGTTGATGGCTATTTCGAGGAGCTCGACGATTCCGACTGTAAACAAGGTATCGAAGCTATCGAGCTAAAGATATTTTTCCAAACGCTTTGTGTTTTCGTTGTTAGGTCGGCTACTTGTAGGACTACCCTCGGATACAAGCGCGTACAGCAGGAAAGTATTAGTGTGAAAATCGAGGCTCTGACGACATCATCGACGCAACAAGTGTCCATGATCCAAGCGCGATGGTGGCATACGTGTATCTATAGCTATAGGTGTGTCTATATGTATATTTTTTTGCGTTATACGTGTGTGTATACAGAAGCAGCGCGGCCTCTGGCAGAATTGCTACTGCCGCGAGCCGCACGAGCTCGCACCGGGGAAACGAGCTTTCGGATTTCGCGTTGTACGTAGACGTACTTTATACACCCGCGCGCATGTGTGCACGTGTGCGCCCGTAACGCTTTTAAATACGACGACGTGGTGTGGCCTGACTTGCTTTCCGGCATGTTATTTCTCTCTCTCTCTCTCTCTGTTCTTTTTTCATCCCTTAAGTTTTGTTAGCGGCTACAAGAGTTGTTTTCCTACATGCCAACTTTGTAAACGTGCAAGAGTTGTCTATTTTGCGGTTGCTACAAGTATCTTTCAGCGGTCAAATAAAATTGTCAGAAAAAAAATAATCGACTGGGTACACTTCGATATAGAGACGAGCGATAAGTAAAAACGAAAAACCCACTAATAAAAGCAAAGAAAGACGCCATCAGTATGCAAAAAGTAAATTAGCATCGTTAGTGGATAACTAGCGCCAATTAGCGTAGTCGATAAACTACCTTGTAGCTTTGATTTTTTTTGCTCGATCCCGCATGCATCTCGTTTTTTTCTTACGTCCGTACGCACCCTCCGATCTCGAAAGCAGCTTTTTTTTATCGTACAATTTATGCGCAAAGATTAGAAGGCGATAGGCTCGACCAAATGAATCGGTCCGGTAAAACAAAGCTGATTTGAAATTGCAGGTTGGTTGAAAAAACGCGTTGAAATAACAATGTGGCAGTTGGCAGTTTTGACGAGTCCGAGAAAAACGCGAGCTTGTCTTGCTTGTCGCTTGTCGCTTGTCGCTTGTCGCTTGTCGCTCCAACTTCAAATCCGCGTTAGAAACGACCAAACATACGAGTATGGGATTGATCGACGAATGCCGAATCCAGCAGGGTGACGATACCCGATAGTACTCGAAAGTATTGCGTTGATACTCTTATCAAAATACTGCAATAAAATGTAAATTCCAAAGGAAATAACAAAACGTAAAATATGGAAATATCGAGAATTCAATAGCCATCGTTCGATAAGCAAAACATATTGCAAATATCTCATTAAAAAACATGAATTGGAAATCACGTATAAATATTTGATATGCTACGAAGCGTTTATCTTTGCCCGATGTACGTGTCGATAATGTTTGTTTTCTCTCGATAGAACCCGCCAAAAAACACGGCCGTTTAAAAATGCAACAACGTCAAACGCGTGCTCGGGAGCGTTATTAACTCGTTGGAAGAAAGGAAGGCTGGATTCGCAGTCGAGATATTTATGCATAGTTGAAAATAGCTTGCTGCAATTGGCATATATAATGTAAATGTTGGGTGTAAAAAATGTTGCGGTAATTTTCCCGACCAAGTGGAACTGGTTCCTAAGGCTATTTAAAATGTGCTAATGACTTGTAAAAATACTCTAGCGCAATTAAGACCAAGGTTATATTTCAATCAACAAACCGTGTACATATGTTTAATTTATCGATACATTCTCGTTCCTTGCGCAACTTCAAAGAATTGCCTGTTTGTTTAAAGAATTAACTTTCCGAACGGTTTGCGCAAAAGGCGTCTCAAACTTATTTTTGGAACTGGAAATCTCGGGGTTTGCGTAAAACAAGAGAGTTTTATTACAGCTGGTTTTTGCATCGTACACGCGAAAGTAACCAAGGTTTGCCCAGGTTATCGCGACTCGACGTAACGAATGCAGTCGTTTCGAATAAACCGCCGGAACAACGTCGCACCCTTGCTCTTTGAACGAACAACGACAAAGTCGCTATCAATTTTAACGACGGGCGAACCTCGTATCCCGCACCGCCCACAAACGCCACTGGTTACATAAATAATGCGCGATCGCGATAACAATACGCTAAACAACAAATAACGACGAAAAACAACAAAGAAACACGCCAAGCGCACGGAAACGCGAAGTCCGTATCAGAGCAACGTCCGTGGTATGCAAGTCGTTATTAAAGGAAATACCTTTAGCGTTTACGTGCAATTTTCGCATTGAAATAGCGAGAAGAGCGAGAGGCAAAAAGACAAACATGGAAGGAGAATTCGACAAATGCCGAGCAAAGCGAGAGAAAGTCGCTCTGCTCGAGATCTGTACGTGCTCGTGTGTACACGTATGCGTATGTAAATGCGTTGGGACATTTTGCACACGGACACTCGTGCGCCCAAGACGAAATCCTGCTACTTGTAATTAAATTGTCGGGTTTTCGAGTGCGACGGAAAATAATCCGGAACCGTCGACGACTTTCCGAGGGGGTGCCAGAGCGTTTGTTCGTGCAACATCCTTGGAGCGTCTTACGCCACTTGGAGAACAGAAAACCTGCAGCTTGAAAGGAAAATCGGTCGTAGAAAACGAAATTCCACGTCAAACTCTGGAGCCTTAATCCAGCCATCGTCTAGCTCGTCGCAAACACTGTAATTAATCGGACTCGTTCCACTTTCTAATCTCGAGAAGTATATATCAAGTGAACTTTGCCAAAGACATCAAATGAGAAAAATGCTCGCGTAGCTCAAACAAAGGAGATGAGATTAGATTGCGCGTGCTTATTGTATTTTGCAAGGCACTAAAATCATATTTATAGCGAAACGGAACGAATCGATAAATTCGATGAAATGTGCGAGCGCGTACATTTAAAAAGTCGCTTTATCGGTGCGCAAACATCTGCATCGTAAATAACGTATTATACCAACAACCTCGATATTTTACTTGGTTTATACTATTTTTTTCTCGCATTTTCGACAACAACAACAACAACAACAACAACAACAACAACGACAACGACAACAAACGTACGTAATTTGTTATTCTCGTTCTAATGTGCCCAGTAAAGTGGTTGCGCGGACAAATGCCTTTTTCAATAGTATCAAAACGAGATTTACAAAATGTTTCCGACAATACGTAGTATATACGTGTGTGCAAGTGCGCGCGACCCGATCTCCTCGGGAAATGGGTTGCAAGGCTCGCAACGTCAATACGCTCGCCTCGTTTTTCATCCCCCTTCGCCCTTCGCTCCTCTTCCTCCAACTCTTATTTTTCTTTTTCTCTCGGGCTGTTATTTTTTTCTGCCCCCCCCCCCTCTCTCCGCGAATTGAAAAACTTTTTGCAACTTATGAAATGCATTTTTCAATAGACGAGAGAAATGTGAAATTTAAAAGAGGGAGAGGGTTGAACTGCGTTAGCTCGTGGGTGGGAGAGAGAGAGAGAGAGAGAGAGAGAAAGGGGGTGGGAGGCGAAATGAAAATTTACGTCGCTTGAAAAGCAGAGAAAAAGAGAGAGAGAGAGAGAGAGAATATTTCGAAGTCTTATATTGTGTGCCGCCGGATTCCATAGTTGTAAATATTTTTCCTTCATGAATCATTGAAATGAAAAAAAGTGCAATCTGAGAAGAAATTCCGCCTGGGAATTTATTATTGCAATTCCGCATCCGCGATATACGGCGAAAATATTTACCTTCTCCCCTCTCCCGCTCCTCTTTCAGTACAAAAATACGAATAACAAACTTATATCGAATTCTGTCGCGTATTTTGAAAACACCCCCCCCCTCGCGCCGCGAATAAAACGGGGTTATATAAGATTGCAAATAACGGAAAAATGTCGATGCAGGTGCCCAACACACACACGCACACACATACGCACACTCGAAAAGTAAACACGATGACGAAGAAGTATAACACGTGTTATAATACTCGCTTGGGCCAAAAGTGCAGCAGCCGGCAAAATCGCTCGGCCGTGAGTAACGTTGACTGATGCCCATCATAAATAACGCGCCCTCGCGACCATCTAATTGGAGTTTCTTGTTACTCTCTCTCTCTCTCTCTCTCTCTCTCTCTCTCTCTCTCTCTTTCACCAAACCACTATAATCCTGTCTCACTCTGCATCCCTTTCCCCCCCATCCTTTTACCTCTCATTCTAATGCATAAATCTTTCATTCTAATTTTGCGCCGAGCGTTCTTTCTCTCTCCTCTTCTTTTTTTCTACAGGTATTATATTTCTTTTGGGGGATTTCAATTTCTTTTTATTTCACGAGGGTGAGGGCTAGTAACTCAGTGCCATTAACGGAACAATGGAACTACAAATAAATTTGGCATCAATGCGCAGGTTTTTAGCGCATTGTTACGAACGTTTCGGGTGGAACTTGTTCGATTAACCGAAACTGTTACTCGTTGTTTTCATGTTTCATTTTTCTTTTGTTTATTTTTGTATTTTTTACGTGCATGAGCCAGATAATAATCCAACTTGATACAGAACAAGTGAATTGACCTTCTTTCGAAAAGTGTGCCTGTCGTTTGCTCCACTGCAAGATTTACTTTATTGACTTGCATGTATAAACGATGGATATAGTTAGCCATTCCATTTGAAAGACGCTTATGAATTTCCAACGTGCATTACTTTGATTCAACTCAGTCCATCCCAATTACCCACTTTCGTTATCTTGAACAATAGAGCCGTTCCATTTAATATAAATAACATTTGTGAACAACGAATTTTTAATCAGTTCGCCCTTTTAATAACTGATTATAAGAGAGAACGGCGTCGACTCGACGTCGTCGAGTGCATTTTTTATAATTTCTTAAAAATGGAAACCGAGCAAAACTCCAAATTCAATCGTCGTTGAATTAAAATTGTCGGAAAGAAAAAAGACGAACAATTTGTAAAGCACGCAAATTTTGCAATTGTTTACATTCGATATACAGATCGTTGATGCTCGTACACACGGAAGAATGGTAAGCTCATAGAGAAACGGCGCGGGCGGTCGATGGACTTTCTCTGGTTTCTCCCTCGTCGGCACGTCATGCGTGTACGAGCGGTTTGTTCGAGCGGATGACAACAACAACGATGCAGAGAGAAAGGGGGAGAGAGAGAGAGAGAGAGAGAGAGAGAGAGACAAAGACTATATAGACATAATCTGGGTTAACGTTACTTGCGGAACGTTAACTTCTTGCACCTTTTTTTCTTCCTTAACACTCTGTTGGTTTCTCATCACTTTGTTATTGACTATCTCGTAACGTCGAACGCTTGGATCTGGATTTAGTAACAAAGCTCGTAAAAGTTAATGCAACGCTATTTGGTTAATGAAATGTAGCTCGCGCGAGAAATACTCGATTATAATATTTTGCGAGAGTCGGGGATAGAGGTTGGGGGGGGGGGGGAGGAAGGGGGTCTTTTAATGCTCCACGGATAATCAACATTGCCATTAAACTGATTCTCTCCCGGCGATACATAAGCTGCGTTTTTACGTTGATTCAAAGATTCAATCGTTGTTGTGTTACACTTCATGCGCACACAACTGTTTCGAAATCGCATTACGATAAAAATCAATAAAAAACAAGAGAAAAAGAAAGAAAAAAAGGCCGAGCGATTACAATGTACAATGAATTCCGATGTAAAAAAAGGAACGTTGTTGTACTTGTGGCGTAAGAGATAGCGCGCGATAAAAGAAAAAGAAAGGAAAGAAAATAACGTTTAACTTCTAATTCTGACTATATGGTTGTAGATGAGACTCGGCGTTTCCGCCTATATTTGCCCGTGGGAAGCTGTCGGCAGAATCTACCGACGAACAGCCGTGGCAAGTTTCACTCTTCATCCCCGCATTCCTCTCTCTCTCTCTCTCTCTCTCTCTCTCTCCCTCTCTCCCTCTCTCCCTTTCACCCTTTCTCCCATTCCTATATCCGTCACTTGTGCTCCATCTATCCTTCTTCGTCGAGCTTTCCGATTTGCATGCGTTCTCGTTTCTTTCTCTCTACGTTGAAATTTGAATACAGAGCACGTTCGGCAATCGATATACGTGAGTAGTCAGGTTGAGACGTGAGTTCCGTTAAATAATTAATTTTTAGCATATTTTCGTTGAATTACTCAAATAACCCGTTGCGAATGTCTTTTTTTACAAAGTAAGCCAGGTCGTGAAATGCAAAGTATCTCTTTTATTTTGACAAATTTGCTTCCGTACCTTTTAAGAAAAAGATACGAAATAACGAATCAACTATAAAACGAAGACAACCGAACATTTCGTATTTTTACGTGTATCCGTAGTGTTGTCTCTCTCCGCGACGTATATCAAACGATGCACTGGCGTAAGAGAGAAGCAAAACTCGGAATCAGGAAGTTCGCAGGAAGAATAAAGCGAGAAAGAAAAAAATAGACACACGTACACGCCTAGAGAAAGAGAGAGAGTAAATTTATTTCCATTTGCCGTAACCAGCTTTAATTTCTTTTCCCCCGGTCTGTCACCTTTGCTTCAATATACTTTTTATGTCCTTTCAATCTACGTTTATTCATCCCCCTTTATGGAGCTATACAAGCCTGCCAACGTCGTTATCTTTTTCTCTGCTTGCCTTTCATTTTGTTTCGGCGCGCACACGCACACACGCACACTGAGTATAAAAAAACGCATACATCTGCATCACACCTGTGCGTATATTATACGCGCGACCAAACGAGAACGAAAGGTGGCAACGAAGAATTACACGTGTGTTATTTATTAGCGTCTATCCGGCCGATTCATTTTTTCGTTTTTTCACAAACTCACAACGAAAGCAACGTCCTAGGCCTAACGTATAAATTTCGCGTGCAACGATGCCACTGATGATTGCCTAAAAAATAAACGTTGAGGTTCGTCGAAATAAATATACGTCCCTTCTCGCACCGCGCCAAGAGTAATATTAGGTGTAGGTAAAGAAACGAGGCGCGAGAAAAAGGTGTGCGACGTTTATACACGAGAGAGAGAGAGAGAGAGAGAGAGAGAGAATGGAGCTGTTGAGGTCGTCCGCGTGCGTACGAGTGATATCCAGCGAAAAAAAGAAAAGGCGCGTTACAAGGCTTATAAATCGATGCGCCACGCAGAGTACGAGCGAGTAAGCGCGAAAGTTCTTTTATCAATATCGGACGTTCGATTAATCAGGCGCGTGTTTACGAATTTCTACGATTTTACGCGAAACGCTCGCTGTTGCTTCGCGTACTCGAGTCGAACGACAATAATACTAATAACAACAATGGATCGCTGAAAGCGTCTCGACGTACAGGGAGCGCCGAGCGAAGTAGGTTTCTCGATAGTTTTTAGCCATTGATACTTTTATCGTGAAATTTCCAACTCCACCGCCACCCGCAACCAAGCCGAAGCCGCCTACGAGGGAACAAAAAATTCAAAGCCGAAACAAGATTACAAAGCCATAAAGCCATTACTTGGATGGATTTGTCGCAGCCTCTCCGTCTCGCTTTTCTTTCTTTCTATTTTTATTTATTTTTCGCGACTCGCAAAGATGTAGACTTTGAAAATCCATCCTTCTCTCCGACGCGAAACTATATAATACTGTTCTCGTGCGCCTGCTTCGCTTTTCTTGCGCGTTTCTTTGATCTAGCCCCCTCCCCCCCCCCTCTCCTTCTCCTCCCACTTTGGGTTTGAACTAGATAGATATGCGATTGTTCGCGGAAAGTTCGTTCCGCGCTCAATGCAAATAATCTTTCGGCGCTGTTCCGATAGTGATTTTTGTCCGGATTTTTGTCTGGCTTTTTGTCTGGCTTTTTTCCGGATTTTCTCCGAATTTTCGTCTTTGACTCTTTCGCTCATCGTAGCGAACGGAACTGACGCGTCGCCGTGCTTTTTTCTCTTTCGATAATCGCAATCGTTCGATGTCAAGTAAGTAAAAGTACGCACGAATGGATGAGCGACGCGCGTAGCTATAGAAATCCTTGATAGACGTGAAAGTAAACTATTTAGAAGGACAAATGCATTATTAACAGCAACGCTAAACCTCCCCACCAACTTTGCAAAATAAGAGACGTAATAATCTACACGTATGCACACTCGCTTACCGTGCAAATTAATCTTCGACAATTGGCAATCGCGCGTAATTGACCAAGTATCGCCTAGACCGCCAGAAGTGAACAAGAAAGACGGTTCGCTTTTTATCCGTAACCCAGACAATAATTCTCGCGATACGTAAATGCAAGCGAACAATTGTGCCGTGATCCGAATATATTTGAGTGCTCGCGCGCCCGAGAGATGTAATACATCAATGTAGAAATGAATTCGTAATGCGCAAGAGGGCGAGATGGAAAAAAAGAAAAAGCAGGTATTAAGGTTAGGGAGAGAGATATTAGCGTTCTACAAACTCGATTTTCTCAAAGGCTGCATTAAGTGCTTTTGCGCGCGTGTATATTTACACACGAGGGGGAGAGTCGATACAAAACACACGCGTCTTACGTATATGAAAATGAGTTGATGCGATATTTATGGGACATCGGTGTTTGTAATCGAATGACCGTTTCGATTACCCAATCCTTTTTCAACGTGATGTCATTGCCGTAAGGAGGGCTGGGAGGAGCGAGGGATAGCTATCGCGATCGATAACTTTGTCCGGGAGTAGCAGGTACGTATTACGTGTATAATATTTACAAAAGCTTTGTTAGCTGACCAGGCGCTCGCGCGTTTAGAAGTCACTTTCGAGGTCGTTTATAAATGAACATCTGTTCCGAGACATTTATTTTCTCGTTTTTTCGCGAGATCCAGTCGAAGCGAGCTTTACAACGTTACGACGACGCGCGCTCGTTAAAAGTATCCATATTGCTGAGTAAAAATTGAGCCTCTAAAATAATCAAGATAATTCGCAATATCGTCGTACGTTGGATCTACACAAGCACGAAATAGATAAGTCAATTTAAGAAAATAAGAAAAGCAACAACAAGAAAAATTGATATTAGACGATTACGTCAGAATTGGTCTTCCCACGTACGTTCTGTGGCTTTCTACAATCACAGATCGGAATACGCGTGCACGTGCGCACTGACAGCCGAGGAAACTTTCAATATCAAAGGCCAAACTTGCATCTGACTCTCCGTGCATGTGTCTGTTGTTGACATTTATTTACATTGCCGACATTTTAAACACGACGGCTGACACTCTTCGTCAAAAGAATATCTTTTAACGCGCGCACCTACACGATGAATATTTGACTTGCCACAGAAAACAACACCCGATGAATATTGTTATTACGGACAAAAAACACGGATCGCTGTTTCATCGCGATAACTCCCCCCCCCCCTCCCCCTCTATCTTTCTCTCTGTCCCCCTTTGAAAAGTAATTTTAAGCTACGATTAGACTTCGTGACCGAACTATTTACTTTATTACCGATTGCAAATGTTCTTTCTCCCCCGAGAATCGGTGTTTTTTTCTCGGGGAAGAGGGGATAAAAGTCAATTAATCACGGTTTTGCAGCGAGCGAGGGCAGACAATGTTCGTGGCAATTAATTAACGAAGAGAAGGGGATAAAGAACAAATTTCGAAAGCATTTCGTCAATGTTTAGCAACAGCCGCGCGCGCTTTCTAATCTATGCACTTTTGTCATTGACTATACCTGTGTACATGCATGTGTGAGTATGCAACTCTCGCGAGAGCCACCATTGTTGCACTGCTCAAATCGAACGGCGATAAAGCGTTCGCTCAATAATACATTCGATATCTCATCCCGTACGTATCTCGAAAATTGACGTATTACCCGACGAGTTTTCTCGAACGTTGTCGTCCACCAAATTGTCCCGTTGGAATCTTTACGAGCTCGCGCAAAAGAAAAAGAAGACAAAACAAGCGTATACGTTATTTTAAACGTGGTGAAATCTAATCACAGGACGACAGTAGGAAGAAGACGAAGAAGAAGACGAAGAAGAAAACAGTAGTCGTGTTGAACGATAAGCGGTTTTAGAATGCAGCCAAGCGTGAATAATAACGGCGATAGGAGAGCTCCGATGTACCGTTAAAAATCGTTTGTCCAATAGAATCGTTGTGAAAAAAAGTTTATTGTATGTTTATGCGCGCGGACAGTCGCGAGCAAATTCCACGCAGCGTTTCTTTCTCTCTCAACGCGGTGACTCACGATATTAGCGCTCCAATTCCTCGTCAGCGCCACTTGCCGCTCTTCTCGTTAATTAACCACGTCTACTACGCGTGTGTGCGCGCGCGCCTGCACTTGTTCTTCGTGCTCGGATATAGTCTACGCAGTTGCGAGTACACCGATAGAGTTGTAAATTCAGGCTGGAATTGATTCATTCTCATACGTACGGTGGTCGTTACAAGCGCTTTTTTCTCCTTTCGACGCAGAATACCTTGTTTTGGACACTCCAACTGCATACGTATTTCTAAAACACTTGTGCATTTTAAACGCTGTTTTTCACGCGTGTAGTGACATACATTGGCAGGACTGTACCTTACCGGTGAACGATATATTACTCAAGTATGTTTACGACGTACATCAGCTTCTTAAAAGTCACCCGAAACGCCAACTTACCTTACTGAGCGACAACAGCGAGCGACAACAGCGAGCGACAACAGCGAGCGATTTCGGTCGCTCGAGCTGTGGGATTTAGCCGAGGAAACCACGTCGAAAACTGGCGAGAAAAACGCGCTTTCCGATAACCCAAAAAGCGCGTCGAGTTTGACTTTGAAAACCCGCGCAAAAATAGATCCGACCCGAGCCACTGTTGCGCTTGTTATTCTATTAAGAAAATTAACGCGTAAAAAACCAACGTAATGACCTTCGGCACACGCTATAGCGAGTGTAAGCAAGCACGTGTAGCAATAATTTTCTCGCTATAAAAACATTTCACTTTTCCGCGCTAACGAACCGGCTGAAAACGGCAATATTTTTCTCCACTCGTTGGCGTCGCCTTCTAAAACCGATCGCTCTTTCTCGTGGTTTGTGTGTGTGTACAAGTATATATACTCGCTTACATCACACGGTGCGTGTGTACTTTTCTATCTTCTTTGACGGTTCGTTTAACGATCGTCCTTTATATACGTGTGTATAAAAATATATACGCGTAATCCCTCTGTAAAAAGCAAGCCAACGAGAAGCTTCGGAGGCAAAAAAACTGGTCTTCCCTCCTTCTCGAACGTTCGCAAAAAGCTTTCTCCCCCCCCCCCCCGCGCCTTATGTAAATACAAATCCAATACCATTAGTAGTTCCGTTTTATGCACAATTTTTGCACATGAAAGGGGAACGCTTTTAACGACACGCACGAGCTCTACGTGTGTTTACTTTGCTTAAAATATGCATTGTTTCGTCTGATTATTGCCGAGCGAAGAAAGAAAAAGCAGAAAAGGGCCTATCGATTGGAGTCTTGATTTGTCTCTGTCCCCCAGCCTGTCCACGAGTGTTGCGCGCACGATGACGTTGCAAAATGTCTCGCACGTGAACGCGTACGCGTTTGATCGAGTGTCGACTTTGTTATACAATATCATTTTGAATTTCGCAACTCGTCATCGACGCGTCACCGCTGCCAATGCTTTGCTATTTTTTTAAATACTAGTTTTCTCTCACGGCTCGAATTGAATCGACCTTATTCTCCCCGGCGAGGTCGCCGATAAATCGATAAGTACAGATAATATTTGTCGTTTCGCAAAATAGCAGCGACAAATAAGGGCACTTTTTGTATTTTTACGTTGTCGCTTAAAAAGGGAGAACGACAAATCGACGCGTAGAGCACTCGTAAAGCTCTGTAAAATTCATGCGGCGAAATAAAAGAAGAGAGACTTACCGTTGACTTGTAGGAATACTGATCGTACATTCGGGCCGTGTCGAGCTCACCGTTGAGCGAATAGCTCGAGTCCACGCTGTCTCGCCGTTTCTTCTCGTCTCCTGCAATACAAAAGGTCCGATCACACATCACTTAGGTATACGACAACTTGATCGCGTTATCGGTCCGTCTTTGCAATTTGTTGTAAAGTTGTTCGTTTGGCCGGTTCGACGGGCTCGGGGACGGGCTCGGGGACGGGCTCGGGAACGGTCTCGCTGCGTAGGGGGACCGTCAAAAGCTGGCGACGCTGCACTCGCGTTCCCGTATTCGGATTCCTCAGGGCTACAGGAGAGGCCGAGTCGTTGCGTGACAAACGGGTAACGCGCGTCTTTATAAATCTCACTCGCGAAGCCATAACGAAACGGCGCGTAATTATAAGGATAGTTGGGCTAAGGCAATTAGCGCAAAAGAGGTCGTCAACCTCGCAATCGGATAATAATACTCGCTCCACTGCTACGATCGTCTGTTTACGTTTCGAACGCAAAAGAAGCGCGTATAGAATGATTCGCAAATCAGCCGGGCACGTCGGCATTAATAACGTCGCAATCACGCGACAATAATTTTGCCATCGTTACAGCGCGATTATCAAATAATTGCATTTTAACAAAACCGTTGCTGCCCAGTCGTCCAATAATAATGCATTTTCCGCGCGTTTTGATACTACTGCTATCCCGCCGTCCTTATTTCACCGTAATAAATCATCATTATTTTGCGATTTCAAATTTGTTTCGCCATTACCAGGGATTTCATGCGAGCGAGCGCCGTTCTCATTCGGATGGCATCAAGTGCATCCTTTCGCGAAAAAAATGGAGAATTTCGAAACGTTCCTTTATTTTAAAACGAAAATAATGCATCGCAAGCGACCTCGTTTTCGCAACAGTCGCGTGGCACAAACACGAACAATATTTAACGAAACGAAACTTGTATCTACAACGAACAAAGTAAGTAACGAGAAAAAACCGTTTACCTATTAGTCGTAATGACTTTGTTTTTTTTTCATTGCTCTTTTAATCGGCATTGTTCCGGGAGGTCAATTTACGTGTTTTCTCACATTAATTTAGCTTTCTGGTAATAATAGCCGCCCGACTAAATAATTCGAGGGAATTTTAAAATAGATACGGACGGATAATCAAACCGCTCGTGGCTGCGCGCTTCAATGTACGATGTACATATTTCAATCTGATGACCTGCACGATTTCTGCAAGTTAATATTTGAGCAGCGCCAATCCACTGTAACTATGACGATTGACTTGTTATCCGTTTACTTCCCCACCCACTCTATTAAAATCTCGAAATATCGATTCTTAAATACACGCGATAAAAGTTCGAAGGAACAAAAAACAAGTACTTTGTCGTTTGCTTTTTTGGATCTAGCTCCGCGAGGTTATGTACCGTGGAAATGAGAATTCCAGTTGAAATGTCCAGCACGACCGTAAAAAATCTTTCGTTCTCTCTCTCTCTCTCGCTCCCTCTTCCTCTCTATCTAAGCCTTAAAAAAAAACAAGTTTTTAATTTTGAAACAACTTTTGACATTTGAGAGCGAACGGCAAGTTTTGATTGCCGCGCGAGCAAAACTTTTATAATACATAACCAATTTAATGTCGAAAAACATAAAGTTTTTGATGTAGAACGGGGGCTCTCTCACTCAACGAGTCTCATTCGTGATCTGTAGCTATTAAATTTTTATGTGAGAAGTTGCTTATACTTCCCGTGCACGGCAAACGCAATTTTCTCCGCTCGAATAAAAAAAAGGGAATTTAGTTTTTTTCCTTTAAACAACGTTATCCTTTAGAAAGGTATATCGAGTGAATTAGACAAGGACTATTTGCTACGATCGAAGTAAATTGCAGTGCAAAGTGAAAAAGTACATCAGAAACACTAGAGTGCGCGCAAATATTTAACGTGCACACACACACACGCGCGCGCGCGCGCCGTCGAGAATTGTTACGGACAATAAAGTTTGCTTGGTCAAACGACTTTCTATTACCAATCGCAAATGAAGCAATTCCAAGCGTTGTGGCCAATACTTATAAATTAACTATATATATATGTATACGGAAATTTAAGGTGCATGCGTACGCGTGAGCATGTGTGCACACCTACATATATACCGTACAATTTGCAAGGGTACAATAATGAAGTGTGGGTCATGCAATATACATTTACAATGCATAACCCACATTTCCGTAATCAGAAATGTGGAATGCGAAAGCCATTTGAATTATTGATTTCTATAGTCTTTTGTTCTCTTTATAGCACAATTAAAAAAAAAGAAAAAAGAAAGAAGAAATAACGAAAGAAAAGAAGGAAAGAAAAAATATGCATTTCAATTCTGGAATTCATAATTCAAGCGCGTTCGGTTTTATTAACGACGCTACGATATATATTTCATCGATCGATTGTTTTTTTTTGCGTATTCGCGAAGCGTGTGGGTTTTTTTCCACGCGATACACGTCCGTATAGTCAATTTTTGCAATCGCAATAAATTACATCCTTTGTAAAGTCCAATTTATAACTCCGAGCTTCTAATCCAATTATAGATAAAGTACAGTTGTCATTGTGTGTGTGTGTGTCTGTGTTTGTATGTACATATTGAAAGGCCCCGAGAATTCAGTGCGCACAAAGTTGAGAGTCACTGACGCACTGGCTGTTACTGCTACCTTTCAAGACATTCGCTTGTCAATTGAACGGAAAATCAATGCGCTTGAAAGAGCGCTCTCTCTCTCTCTCTCTCTCTCTCCTTTTCAGTAGCTTTTGTTATTTAAGACGATCAATTTTTCTTTTCACAAGCGCAAACGCGTCAAAACTTTATTAGCATCCGTCAATTTTAATCGTTCATCCAGAGAGTTCTACGTGTATACCTACACATATCTACGTACACACACATGTATTATTGTTCTTTTTATTCGATAACAATCTCGTCGACAATGTTCGAATTGCGGAATAAAGTGTCGTCTTCCTGCTCTCTATTCAGCTCGAAATTTATCAGTATTATTACACGTGATTTGCATGCCAAATACATAACACACGCACACGGTAAATTATTTCGCACATAAATAACGCAACAATGGGATTTTTTTTGTTGAAGAAAAAAAAGAAATTCCCGCTACGCATATACATAAACGCATTAATGCAACAAAAAAAGATAGCAATTTGCGCTATGGAATGAAAAGTAGTCGCTGGCGCGCGCGCAGCGAGAGAGAGAGAGAGAGAGAGAGAGAGAGAGAGTGAGAGAAAAACATGCGGTCATTCACGTGGACGTGCTCTTCCCCCTCCTCCGCCCCTCGCCCTTTTACCGCTACGCTTCACGCGATGTCAAAACAGTACCACGTTCGCGAGGTTTTTGTCCTTCTTTCGTATTATAACGAGATAATCAGCGATCGAATTACGCATAGTAACGAGTTACGGGCATAAAGCACTTCTGGCAAACGCACGCGTTGCCGCCTGTGTTGCGGCGAAGCAAAACGTACCAAAAAGACTGATGGCGATAGCACCGACGATGCCAGTATCGGCACTCATGGTGTTTGTATATCTACTGTCGGGAAAAAAACAACAGCACACTTGTTATTTCCTTTTTTCCGTAGCTCTCTCAGTCACTCTCACTACCAGCAACAACGATAATCATGACGTCACTTTGGATTCAAAACCAAAACAAACCCCACTCGAAACCAAAACCGCGCACGCACAAACACCGTGTGTAATTGTCGTTGACGTTGTTGTTGCTGTTGTTCTTTATCTCGTATTTTTCTCGTACGTTGTCGCACACGTGTAGCACTGATTACTATTTGTCAAAAAAATAAACGAACAACTTTGAAGCCGGCTTAGGTTGGTGACGACGTTGTCGGTGGCGGTGGTGCTGTTGCCGCTGCTGTTGTCTGCGACGACGTCGACGCTTTGGACGTGTTGCCGCGTTAGTAGCCGTAGGTGCAGTGCCGGTGGAGAGGCTCCTCTCGGCGCCGCGGCTTCCCCCACTTTTCACAGTTGCTGCTGGTGCTGCTGGTGCTGCTGCTACTGCTACTACGCCAGCCCAGAGGCTCCCTCCTCCACCTCCTCATCCTCCTGCCTGCTCGCCGCCACCACCGCCGCCTCCTAGGCGGAAGCGCTCTCTATATACCCGCTCTCTTTCTCTCCGTCTCTCTCGTCTCTCTCGATCGCGCGTTTTAAGCTACCTTCTATTGCCGCTTGTCTCGTAGTATTTCGAGGTGGAGGAGAGCCCGACCTCTTTTGCGACCTCTTTTGCGACCTCTTTTTTCCACTTTTATCCTTCGAGCTGTCTACTCCCAAATTGTACTCGGAGCGCGTGTACGGCATTCGTTTCAGTTACGTGCACGTACGTACATTCGCGTACGCGAGTGCATCGGAGTTTACTCGCACGTCTGGTTGAACGCGCAGCGCGCGCTTTCGGAGCCAGACTTGCGTCTCTATTTTTCACCTGGACAATAGAGCACGCGCGTGCGCGTGTACAGCGTGCTGTTTTTTAAAGAAATCGCAACGAAAGCTACATCCCCCTGTTTCTTTAGAAATCCGAGCAAAACCATAAACAAACCCATCGATGTGCTCGACGTTTATACCGCTGCGCTTGAATCGACGCGCGCGATCGGTAGAATCGGATGCGCTTGAAACGCAGAGTGCGTCGTCGGCGAATAGTTTTTCCGCGCTCCATTGCGACTGCAAGTTTTAAAATAAGCGGTATACACGAGTTACGGCCGGTTCGCCGAGATAAGTGGTAATGGCTGATATATACGACGAAGAACGAGAGAACGAGAGAGAATAGCTAGCGCGAAATCGGAAAGTGTTGTATTCGTCAAAACCTTTCAACGTTCGTTTTTAGACACGCCTCGCTTATGTACCAGATAGAGGCGCTGAAATATTGCTCGCTCGAAAGTTCGAGAAGGCATTCGAATAATTTATATCAAGGTGAAATAAGGAAAAAAGTAATATTGCGAATAACAAATAGCCCGTTCGTTATTGGAGATTTCATCCGCGCCGTGTTGTTTAGCGCGATAGCGCCGATTCATTTTCATTTTTAAACTGGAACACGTGCATATTTGAAACGAGCCAAGAAGGGGGATGAAATGGGTTAAGGCTGCAGGCGCCAGCACAATTTCGACTTTTAATGCATCCGGCGCAAAAAAAACTTGAAAGATCTCCGAAATGAAAGTCATTTCTCGGAGCTTTGCGGATAAAGTTTCATTTTTAATCAGAGACAACAGGAGGAGAGAACAATCTTAAGAAAGCCGATATCGATGATGCGCGAGCGAAACAATGTATATATATGTATACAATTGACGTTGCACACACACACACGCGCGTACGAGTTACGTAAAAGGATGCATTGGCTAACTCGGCTGAATTTGCATTATATCCAGGTACGTTTCGTAAGCATTCGTGCTAAATTCGATTTCGGCGATGGATGTGTCTTCTCTCTTTCTCTCTCCTGCCCCCCCCCCCTCGCGTGTGAAGGAGGGTATTCGAACATACGTTGATTACATATTGCGTCTATCGATCGCTCGCCAATATGCATTTATCTGCCGCGTATCGAAAGTTTGAACGAGCGCACCGTTAAATACGCGTAGATTTTCAAGTTTGTAGAGAAAAACGCCGATGCTCCAAAATGTTGGTCTGGACAACAACGTACTACAAACCGTTGTCTTAACAAATCGTCTTTATACGCGTAACGCAGATAGTACATACGCACGTACACAGGCGTTGCACGGAAGCGGAAGCATTTGAAACAAGCATCGTCATAAAATAAACTACGCAACGTAAGTATGCTAACGAGATAGGGTTGTAAAACATACAGTAAAGAGCCATTAACAATCCAACGTTCCAGTCCGAACAATCGCAACGCGATAAAAAGAAAAAAAGGAAAAAAATCAAGCAAACGTAACGTTACGCAACTCGATAATGAAGACATTGCTCGGTATGTACTCTATCTCTCTCTCTCTCTCTCTCTCACTCTGTCGAGTTGGGGCGAACGACCTTTAGACGGTGGCGGTGGCGACGACGCATCGGCCTGCGGCAACGCGCTCTCGAGACTCGCAGTAACAGCAGCGGTAGGAGCAGTAGTAGTAGTTGTAAAAGGCCAAGCGATGCGATGCGAGGCGAGGCGAGGCGCTTAGACACGCTTTAAGCGCGCAGCGGGAAAGAGAGCTGTGTGCTCAGCTTATATACTCTCTCGGTCAAGGTCGCGCACGCCACTAGCAGAGCAGCAAAAGCGACAGCCTGCTCGCTGCTGCTACTACTGCACGCGACGATTAATAAAGCCAAAGAGACCTACTATATCGTCCCGTAAAAGCTAATTGACGACTCTAGGCACTTCCGTACGCTTGTTTACACGCGTACACACGCGTACGTCGTTTTTTCGTCGGCATGCCGTGTCAAAGAGTTTGTTGGGGCTTTATTTTTTGTGACCCTAGCGGACTTACGGTTTAGGGTAGATGTTTGAACGTTGCAACCAAATGCTTCGTTTGATAGAGCGTGTCGAGTGTATTTCACCCCGTTGTATCCGCTAAAGCCTGTGTGCATCGCAAAAAGAGCAGACCACCAGGAAAAAGCACGTGGCCCAAAAAAGCACCACGTGGGTTTCATTCATGAGCACCGAGCTCGCTTGCTCGCTCACTCTCGCTAATGGCTATAACGTTTCTCTCTCTCTCTCTCTCTTTCTCTTTCTATACGTATATATATTTTCGCTTGGCGAGCTAGCGTGAGTGCCAACTCTTTCCGTCCACGTCTCTCTCTCTCTCTCTCTCTCGTTATCCCGCAGCTGCTAGCGCCCGCGCTATGCTGCGCTGTGACCGTGAATCTTTTGCACTCTCGCTCTCTTTTTGCTGCTGCTGGCGTCGCGGATGCCTGGGCTATACTCTCTCTCTCTCGCTCTTTCCCACTCGCTCTCGCGCTTCCTTTTTATCCTGCCAGCCTGCAGAGTCTGCACGTGTAAAACGCTCTCGCTCGCTTCCCGGCTTTATCGAGGTCATCGAATTTCCAACCCTCTCGCAACGCATCGCAGCCCAGCAGCATCTCTTTTTCAAACCCTGGTTTTGTATATACATATATACTTTTCTCTATCTAAACGCGTATAGAGAGCATGCTCGTGGCTTCTTTCGCTCCATCTCTCTTTTCTTTTCTAGTTTGTCGATTATCATTACCATCGCACCTTGTCATAATTCAAACAACAAAAATCCGATTTGAGTTCGTTTCAAGATTGAGAAAATCTATAGCAAAGCATTCGTACGTGTTTCATTCGACCAATTGTACGTCTTTACAGCGTCGATCCGACAATTACATCCGGATTCCTGCAACCAAATCGGACAGTATTAATTAATCGATTACAACGCAGTCGGATGAGCGGGATAGTACAGTGTACCGGAAATCTAAAAAGCCCAAGATAATTTGAAAGTGAAAATTGCAATATTGGTCATTGTTCTTTGCAAAGTTTCCATTAATATTACAGGCTTCGAAACAGTTTTTTACCACATTTCCGCTCCACGTGGAAATATTACGCAACACCAAGATATTTCACATTGTGAATTCGTATACTTCCATTCAAGGATAAGCCAGAAAATAGTTGATTCCCTATATAATGGGCTCGATGAAACTATGAGAGCCTTTCAACATTCTCAACGCGCGCCAAATTCTTCCTTTAAATTAATACGTTATCCCGCCTATGCGAAGCTGCGATACAAAGAAAAACCCAAATCAGCTTAAACGGCGTGCGACAATTGTGCAGCGCGTATCTAATCGATTATTACGTTTTAAATATACTTTTGACGTGAACTCATCTGCGAAAATAACAATGCGTGTGTGCGTATGCGCGCGTACGTTCCATTCGAAAGACTGCAAATGGCAATGCATTTTCACGTTGATTAAATTGAATAAAATGATTATTGCAAGTCAAATAATAATTTAATTTGTACAAACCAGACGGCCGTACCAAAGCTAAAATTTCGACGCGTTCAATTGAAATATACAAACAGAGACCGCGAGAGACAGTGTCTGTGTGAGTGAGAGAGAGAGAGAGAGAGAGAGAGAGAGAGAGAGAGGGAGGGAGAGAGAGCTTTGCCAAGCATTACTCGCTTGGAAATGCATTTGCTCGCATTGTCATCACTGTTATGTTATTGTTGCTTTTTTCTCTGTAAACCTGTCTATACATTTTCGAAGCGAATTCTGTGAAATTCGTTTCGTTCAATTTATTGCATCAAACGCGTACTTTACGAGATTTGCAAAACCAATAAACGCGTTAATCGCGATGTTGTTTTATTTTATTTGGAATTATTTGCAACAAATACACTTATGATTAAAAAAGCAAGATTAATCCGCAAAAAAGCATCAAGTAATAAAGAATAAACGATAAATAAAAAAATAACGTCAAGTGCGTAAAAAGTGAGGCTCCACTTTAAAAACAGCTGCAGCAGCACCATCAGCCAAGCTTGATATACACAAACGAGAGAGAGAGAGAGAGAGAGAGAGAGAGCTTTCTCTTTCCTCGTTGAAAGCGAAAATAGCGCGAGCATCCGTGCGAGCGAGTGAACGCCAGTGGGCTTTATGCCGGCATCCGCTTGCCTGGCTGCCTGGCTCGGCAACTCCCGCGCGAGTCGAGGGTCAAAGGCGCGATATCCGCCAGCCACTACCGCCGCTCCGAATCGTGACCTTATCCACTTAAAGCTCTCACTCTCGTTCTCTCCCTGTCTCCTTTTTTTCTTTCTACTTCTCTCTCTCTCTCTCTCTCTTTTGCTCACACACACACAGGCGTCGTCGTGCAAAAGCCACTAGGTTAATTAGCCGGTTGCGCTATAAAGAGATTTTGTTTATTTTTGAGTACTTGCGGTGTCCTTTACGGAAAGTGCGATAATAGTTGAGATGGGTGTTGTCTTCCGAATTCGTTTGTTAATTAGTGGCTTTTGTATTAACGGTAATTAATGTTGCCTGGCACGTTGTTTTTTGACGTTACTGCCATTGTATTCGAGACACTAAAAATATCGTCAAAGTATCAACAACCTGTGCACGCGCATCATTGTTCAGCGGTATCGTTCGAATCCCGTCGGCCCCTTTGACAATCGACACCCAATTAATCTAAAGTACAGAGAATAAAGTCGCAACTATACACACAAACAAACCATAATCTAAAGCCTTCACTTAGGAAAAAAAGAAACACGAGCGATCGCGCGATCGCGCGTTGGCTGCGGTGGTGGTGGTGGTGGTGGTAGTGGTGGCGGTCGATAAACCCACCCAAGCCAGCCAGTCAGCCAGCCAGCGCTGTGGCAAGAGGAGGCGAAGGCGTCGACGGTGTTTCGTTGTCGGCATAGGCGAACGACCTCCCTCGAGCGTTTTGCGTTAGGCATGATATAGGTGTATATAGTCGTTCCAGTGCCCCATTCACTTTAGCCTCAAGAGAAAGAGAGAGAGGCTCCTTTATGTATATAAGCTAACACGCGCACACCGCGGAATTTACCGGCTTTGCAATTGCTATATACCGACAAACGAGTGAACGTTCAGCCCGTGTAAATGAGATCGTACCTCTTTCTTTTTTATTCGGAAGGAGAATTGAAAGGAAAAAGCCTCTCGTCAAACGCCAACTTCAAAAAAAGATTGATATTCATGTATATTTATATAAATCCACGCCTCGCCCATAGAAACACATTCCGCGCGCGACCTCGCCCTTCGCGCGCCGCTCAAAACTCTGCTCTCTCTCTCTCTCTCTCTCTCTCTCGACATCAGGGGCAGGGGGAGGAGGGAGTAGCGGTAGTGTGGCGGAGGCGGCGGCTGAAAGGGTTGACGACCCATAGCCGTCCTTTATCTACTGACATCGATCGATCCTACCTCTACCTCTCTCTCTCTTTCTCTTTCGCTTGTGTGTATACATGCTCCCTCGTCGGCGTGCTCTCGCGGCCTTTTAGAGCGTTTAACGCGACGCCCTGTCGTTTCCTTTTGCCCTGCATGGATGTCACGGATATCCCTATACGCGTACATTAACGTTATGGTGCCACTTAGGTTTTTTCTTTTTATTTATTTATTAATTTTTTTTAAATATTTTCTTTGCGCGATTGTGGAAAGAATTTTGTCGAAAGAATTTGCAATTAGACTGCGATAGTGAGGCATCGTAAAAAATATTTAACAATGCAATGCTGTTGATAAAAACCACATACACGCGTGTGAATATGCGTGCGTGTATGCGTATAGATTTGTTCGATCCAACTGAGGATTGCGTTAATTGCAAATGTAGAGCGTGTGAAGCGAGGCATACATACGTGGCTTTCAATTTTAATACGTCGTTGATTGAATAGCGCAGTTGTGTCGATGTGTATATACGCGTGTGCCTTTGTATTATTTTTCGAATAAATAGGGATGCCGACAGGGGAGGGAGAGGGAACGCTTTAATTGAATAACGAATTTCACGGGGCGCGAATATGCGCGTCGATTTGTCATTGGTTTAATTAAAATAATGTTGAATTTTGCGACGAAGCGACGCAAGCAAACAGTCGAGAGCGATTTCAAATTGAAAATAAATATACCAAGTGAGCGAGAGAGAACATTTATTTAGCAAAGAGAACGACAAGATCTTCCTTTGATTATTCGCACTCGCGATTATTGTTTGCTTCGCGCGCGCACTCTTTCTGTCTGTCTCTCTCTCTCTCTCTCTCTGTCAATTGTTGTAATACCAGTACAACGCGTGGCGAAATTATTTGTTTTCATTTTTCTTTTGTCTCTCGATCGAACGCCAAGCGTATGGAAGAGAGCAAAAAAATTGCGATAGTAAGAGAGAGAGAGAGAGAGATGAAGTATTGGATTAAGTTTTATGAATAATGCTCCTGACAATGTGGGAGTTGGAAAGTTTCTCTCAAGTGATCAGCGGAAAATCGATCTGAGTTTGGCAGTTAACAGATTGATGGATTGAATACCCCCTGTTCGAAATGAGGTAAATTGAAATTTGGCTTGAAAGCACTTCTCTCTCTCTCTCTCTCTCTCTCTTTCGCTCTCGCTCTCGGAGATGCTAGGCACGTACTTGTGTTAAAGCTAAATTACTTTTCAAATAATAGTTCTTTGAAGAAGTTTCTTTAGTTAATCCTATTGTAGTTCGCAATATAATAGAAAATCAAATCAAGGCGACCTCGACGACGACAATAACAACAACGTCGTTATATAGCAGGCCGAATTCCCGTCCCTGAGTGTCTCATCATCAACCAAATTGTTTCTATCTATACACCCACACACGCCTACTCACACGCGTATATTAGGATTTTATTACTCAATCATACATTTAATATCATTCCGACAGCTTTAATATTTTAACCTGGAATTTCCATCAGCCAAAAATTGACGCCCAAGTCCATTTACGTTAAAATCTCGGATAATACAATGAAATATTAATCCTCGTCCATATAGATGAAGAAAGAAATACGTCAGTCTGTCATGGAGAGATGGCTCGCTTTCCACTCAACTTTTATTTGTTTCAAATCGAAAGAGCTTTCTCTCCGACGAAAACTTATTAATCTATAAAGCGAAACATCCAACTCAATTTTTCAATGTATTTCTTTTCTCCCCACCCACCCCTCGCAGTATTAATCTTATTAGTCGTATCCAATACTCCATCCCACATCAAAGTCATCAACCTGCGCCCCTAAAAAAATTCAACCCTTACTACCCCCTCCCAAAAAAATAGGAAAGAAGAAAAAATACCAAAAGAAGTCCGAAGAAGAAGACGATCTCGTCATCCGTTCTTCGTCGCGGCGACGTTCCCACCCTTTTGTGCAAACACACACATATACGCGAAGTTGCTGCTGCTGGCGGCGGTGTATCCCGCGGGAATCAATATCCGTGCTCGCGGGGGTTGTGCGCGCGCTCGTCCTCCTATTGCCGGCGAGAGAGTGAGAGAGAGAGAAGGGGTACGTACCCCTCTCTACCTGGCGCGTATACTCTTCTCTCTTTTGCCGTGGCGATAAACGTGATTTAGACTGTGAGGAGAATACCCCCCTCCCACCCCCTCACCCGACCGTTTCTCGTTGCAACTTATACATCGAAGTATAGTAGTAGTAATAGTGGCAGTAGTAGTGGTACGTACCTACCCTCTCCTGCTGGGCTGCCCCGCCTGCCTTTATTGCATACATATTTTATGACGTATTTTCATAAATTCCAATCTACGTTTTCATCATCCACGAATGCCCGGTATTAGTATGCAAACTGTAATCTTTTGGCCGAAATAACATTTTTATTGGGATAATGGCATAATTATCAGTGAAATATGTAAAGATAGATAGAGAAGGAGTTACTAATGGCGTCAACGTTGTAGACGTGTGCACACGAGGACAAGGTCGACAACGCGAAAGATGCCTGATTGGTTTGCTCAACTTGAATTTCAAGTACGTAAATAGCTGTACGCTTTATTCGATTGGTTGCGGGAAACGACGACGATGCGGCATAAGCTCGACCACAATCGAACATTGATTTTTAGTCGTTGCAAAAGCCTCGCTTTTCAACTAAAATCTTTCTTAAAAATAAATCTTATTTAATGTTTGCCAAGGACAACGAGGAAAACACGTGATCACCCGTTACATTGAGTTTCAAACGTCATCGACAGCGTGACTCTGGTCTGAGGAAAATAATACGATAACCAGACTCGAGGAAAAAGTATAAACGTAGAGCAATACGAAAAGCTTAAGTAGACAATTCAATCTCGTAAAACGAAGAGTTTGAGGTGGAGAAAACGAAACGTGGTCGACGTTGGGTGGGAGAGAAGGGACATTAGACAAAGCGTAAAACTTGGTAAAATTGATTAAAAGCTCGTCTTTACACGCATACACATACAAAGAGAAAGAGAGAGAGAGATAGATAGAAAGAGAGTGGTGGCAGCTCGTAATGCTCAATCTCCATCTTGCTCGCTTTTCTCTTCCATTTGCCATCCTCTACCTCCTCTTTCAACCCCACCAACTCAGCGGCGCAGCAGCCTCTCGCGCACACTACCAACCAAGCAACAACCCCTCTTTCTCTCTCTCTCTCTCTGTCTCTTTCTCCATTGCTCTGAGCTACAAAACATTCAATTCGAGTCAACTTAAAACGAAATGGATTTTGCAGTCTCTCTCTCTCTCGTGTGTATCTCTGCTAAATTTCTCGGAAACATGAGCTGCAACTCTTTCTTTTTCGTTTTACTTTCCATCGTGCAATTTAAAATTATACAACCCTCGCAAATCTTATTTTCGCAAAGCTTATGTTTTTAATTAATTATTCGACGTGCCAAGTCAAAGACATTCGTGTCTGGCGAGTGACGAATTGCGAGCTAATGAGGAGAATTCAAAAGTTATTATGAAAAAATTGCGCAGTCTTTGAAGGGTGAAACATCAAAGGGGAGAGAGAAAGAGAGAAAGAGAGACAGAGAGTTTTCAATTGAAGATCGTATATATAACGCACATCAAAAGTAAAAGAATGATGCATGCATGATAAAAGCGTTGCGGGGAGAAGAGGGAAGGAGATCGACAGAAAGAAAATTTCAAATCTTTTCACTCGTATACGCGCATTGTTACATGATATGCGTATACCGTGCGCTTTGCGTCATACCTTGGCTTTTGCTTCATTTTTTTCTCTCTCTTTTCTTGAAAATGAGACATCTTGCGCAAAATTGAGATTCAAAGGCATCTCGTTCTTTCCATTCACCTGTTCATAACTGAGTGTCGAGGAGATAGCTGTACTTACAACTTTGTAATGAGAGACCAGGTACCTATATGCTTGTAGTTTTTTTTTCAAAGCCCTGACCCAAGTCAACATTTTTGTATAACGAACGGAGGAAACCCTTTTCAAAAGCACTACATTCAACTCGTAGCTTTTTTCTCGACTTGTCCACGAAATTATTAATCGATTACGACGGCTACATTGAAAGAAGTACTTGGAACACGCGGTATGGCCGCGGCAAGAAACTTGAAACAAAAGCAAGTCAACGAGGAGAAAAAAGTAGAGGCGGATAATAAGGTAAACGCGCGAAAGGAGGAAAGAAGCGATAAAGTGGAGGAGGGTGTGTGGGGGGGGGGGGGAGCGACGATGTTTGTGTCCATCAGTTGATTGGAAACGTTACAATGCAACGATAATTCCTCCAAAGACAATGAATGATCCTCGTTTTATTTTCCTTTGATTTTTATACTCGTTTCTTTGGCGTTTTTACTGGCTCGTTTATCAGGCGTTTTATTGGTATTCGAACGCAATAAAATTCGCTTCATCTGCGGACTGTGTATGCTTTTGGCCTGCTACAGAGTATGGATTAAACACGAAATTTAATTTAAAAACTTTTCTCTCCTGTGTACGTGAGCGATTTTATTAGTCGAAAAAATTTTTTCATTATAAAAAAAACGGTGAGCGATACTCTGCTTCTCTGTTATCATTTTTTTTGCACCGTTGATTGCTATCAAATTTTAAATATTGAATTTTTTTAAGCGCTCGAACTGGCGCTTTGAAATCGTATTACGAAATGAAATTCATGTTCGATATATACACTGGAGGAAGGGAGGGATTCATCATATTTTTAAATTTAAAAAAAATGCCGGCAGTAAGCGAATTGGAATTTAACATTTTAATATTATTTTACGAGGAATTTCAATTTCAGTTGGATAAAGAAAAAAAAACACGGTTTGTGTATTCGCAAAAGTAATCATCTTGAGAGTAATATTTTTCTTACTTTCAGCAAGTTAAAACGAGAACTATTTCTTTGAAAAGGCTGTTCGAATTTTAATGAGATTGCTTTCAGCTCTACTTGCAGAAGCATATATAGAGTATAAAGTTCACAAAGTCATTTTCCTTCAGTCGTAAAAGGATATGATTTTGCAAGATTCAGTTTCAAAAATGTTTACGTTATGCAAGTTTGCAAGGTTACTTTAATAATTGTAAATACATCATTGTCTACGATAAACGAGATATATCTATTGCCGTAGTCGGCCTCTTGATCTCGTGTTCAAAGTGCACGATCCACGTACTTTATTTAAATTAACGCGGAAACTAAATCGGGAGCAGGGAGAGCGTAAGTAACCAAAAGAACGCGAGATTTTCAACAAAAGTGCCATAACATTTCTCGAGCGAGAAATAACAAAAAAAAAGTGTCGCCAACAAAAGGAAGCGCAAGAAGCACAGCTTTCGTCGGACGGGCATCAGAAAGTTCGTCGCGGAATAATCGCTACATAAATAATGAGCAGTATAAAGTTTCCTCTAATAACAAAAGTAACCGCAACTCGTCGAGAGAAGGAAAGAAATCTTGCATCGAGGAAGGGAGAGGAGAGAGGAGGAGGAGGAGGAGGACGACGACGACGAGGAGAAGAAATGTACATAGCTCGAACCATGAATTATGTATCTGCGCCTCTCGCAGTGCCTCTCATTTTCTTGTATTTTTCGAAGGTTCTCTCTTTCTTCAATCTTCGTGGTGTATTTTTTTCCGAATTCCTTCAGTCCTCTCCTCCCGCACTCGCCACTTTTATCGCGCCAAACTTTTTCCGCTCAACTGAAATGAAACTCTGCAACTATAATTCTATAAGAAAAGTAAGAAGAGGTGGGACAAGGAAACGCGCAATCTTCTCTCTGGCTCTCTCTTTAAGCACGGTATATTCATCGACATTGCTGCGTGGCTTCTATTCTTTCTTGCAACTTTGACATCCTCTTTGGTTTGCGGAAAATACCTTTACAGCCGCGTGCAACGCGAATCTGCTCGGCTGGGCGTGTGTCTCTCTAGGGCTCCGAGTGCGATATCGATCCTCAACGATTTCATCTCGGAACCATCGACTTTCGCTCCTCGAGAGACCCTCGACGAATGCCTTGGCCTCTGCCTCAAATATTCGACAACTTTCGTAAAACTGCCAATGGCAATTGACCAAATAGTTGGGACAAGCAGCGTTCTCTTTCGAGACCCAGGATCAGCCGAAAGCCAACGACCCATCGCCGAAGCACGGAAAACGAGGCGTCGACAAACAAGATCAACAGTTTTCAAAATCCCGCCAGTAGCGGCGCCGAGGGAAAAAAGAACGAACGAAAGAAAGAAAAATCCGCGGGCTCTCCTGAGCCGTACACGGGACGGACTATAGCCGTGGTAGTCAACCAACCGAGGCGTAAAGGCTGAGAGAGCGCTTGGGGAAGGGCTTTGAGAGGGTACGTAAGCTGAGCGAGAGAGAGCGCGCGCGCGAGGGTGTCAGTGTCGGCATTCCTAACCCGGGTGAAACGCAAGCAAGCGAGCGAGCGAGGATAAAGGGAAGTGGCGGGCGTCGCTGGGTCAAGGTCGCGCGTGCCGGGATATCCCCGCGACGACGAGACAGAGGCTGCCAGAGAGGAAGGAAACTCCTCCTCCTACTCCAGTAGCAAGTAGCAGCGCATTAGAGCGAAGCGCCGGCCAATCTCGGGGGAACTACCGACTTTAACCCGGAAGACGAATCGTTGGCCCTTCACCTATACGTACCTATACACGCGCACACGCCGTACTCAAAGGAAAAAGCCAGGCGTTTGCATTGTTTGGCGCTGTCGGCAGGCTCGATGATAGGGTGACCTCGATGCCGTAGCTCCGTTCGCCTCTTCGCCTCGCATTTGTTGTTTCTCCGCGACGGTACGTACGAGTGAATCAGTTGCAACGACAACGTCCTACCTCGGATGGGGTTTAACGCAAACGTCAGGGCCTGTACGACGGCTCGGAAGCAAGCGACGCAACAAGGAGCAATTAGGAAGAACGCTCGGTTGTGCGCTATAGCAGCGTGCTGGTTGATTTGGGCGACCTACATCGATGAACGAACCGGCGGATAATGCTCGTTTCGTTATCGTAACGGCTCTTCGCGATCGTTCGAACGTTAGTATTGATAATGATTTCCGTTCGGCAGCAATAATAGAGGCCGCGTTTCTTTTCTAGGTATTCGTCACAATTGCCCCAAGGGGATTACTCCTGCTCGTTGTTGATATTGGCACCGGTGCTGCTCTCCACGTGTATTGTACATACGTACACTTTCATAGTGCAACTAACGCTCGGTTAAACGTGCGATAGGAATTTCCCGCGTAACGGAAAGTCCGGACGCCAAACAACACAATCGACGTTTTGTACGGAAATTCTATTTGGCGTCCGTTCAGCGTTCCGCAGTAGCAACAAAACAAAACGGGCGTCTTCGACGATTCAGGAATCCCGCGGAAATAGGCGAGACACGACGCTTTAGAAAAACTCCCCGAGCGACAAAACCTACTTGCAAGATCTTCGCGTTCGGCGCGGCAGCACCGTCCGACAGCAAGTGGGAGATATCGCGATCTCGCGATACACGCGTACGTACGTACGGCTCTACTTAAGGCCGTTGTTCCCTCTAATGTGACGCGCGCAGTTTTCGTTACAGTTTTACAAGGCTGGGCGCGAGGAGGAACAGGTGGCCGCTCGACAAGGACGGAGAGAAAGTACCCTTGGCTCGCTTGCCACCTGACGCGCTACTTATACGACGGCAGCGGTGGGCCCGCGCGACGTCGCAATACCAAAACTGATCGCGTTCCATGATTTTGTTCGAGTATTTTTGGCTATGCGACGAGTCCATAGCTCCCTCCTTGCTTGGAAAGAACACGAACGTCAGCGGAGTCAAAGAGTGCTTCGTTGTCGAACAAACGTGAACGTTGTTTGTTTGTCTGTTTCTACGAATAAGTACCGGTAAATTGGTTTTAACGGTCGCCAGAGACCCAATCAATTTGCAACGCCAGCACAATTTTTCAAATAACCGCGACTCTCCGGCTATTCTACGTATAATTTGAGAAATCGAGGGAAAAAGACGTAAATCAATAGCAACAGTACGCGCATACGTTGCCTCGAGTATCCAAAAGAATCGGATATAAGTATTCGGCGTAGATCGAAAAGCCAGTTCAATTAATCGATTTATTAAATTTGACGTAGACTGACCTACGCGCTGATTTCCAAGTCGATGGAAATCGTTTCTGCTTAAAATGACTCAACGTTCGATCAACGTTACAATTAATGAAGATGTGATTACATACACGTATTAAGTATGCAGTATACGACAGCAGATTGTTTTCTATGCATTAATAACGTGGCATTCTATTTGCGCGCTACGCATTAAATTGCATTAATTATTCGCGTGAGAAGCGAAGCTTCCATCATGACCGATGTACGTTGTTGAATAGCGAAATAGCAAGGTGTGTATGCGCGTGTATCTCCTTCTATCACGAAGAATTTATTAAAATAAGGAACTTTGCGATGTGCAATGCATTCCGTCGGTAAATCATAATCTTAATTAAAATATCAAAACTCATAATTGTGTGCACATGATTGTCGAACACGCACACACACACACGCGCGCGCACAGCAGGATATATAACGCTCAATTATTATTACCATTTGGATTGCGCGCAGACATCTGATATTCAAATAAAGCGATATGCCAGACGATGAAGATTACAAAGCATTCGGTTATATATAGATATATAGATATTTCAATGGGGAATTTAATACTGTTTCGTGAGCATTGTGCATCAACGAATATATACACCAATATTAGTTTGCATTATTGACATAAAATAGAATAACGGATATACGGCGAATATCATTCGCATAAATTCCGTGTCTTATCCCCCAAATGCCCCGCCGTTGCTTTCGTATATTTATTCGAGGGTGATACCAACATGAAATATACGATCAAACAGAGAGAGAGAGAGAGAGAGAGAGAGTAAAATCAAAGAGCAACTTTATGTATCAATTTCTATGATCGTGCGTCCTGCATTTGTCCTTTCTTCATATCTCTCTCTCTCTCTCTCTCTCATTCCATTGCAAACCAATGTACGTATATGTATAAATACCACCCCACTTAGCTTTCTCCTCTATACCTCCCACTCCATCATCTGTTTTCTTTGACTTTCCCCTCTCCAACAACCTACCTCCCACCATTTACCTGACTACTTTACCCCCTCCAGTCAGTGTGTTCTCCGCAAGATTCTTTCGCTGCAAGCCGAATGCATAATTTATATTTGTCATTCATCTCGCTCTTGTTTACCTTTGTTATTTTCTCGGTATTGATCCGTTGGGAGTTTCAAAGAGCAAATGGCTTGGGGGAAAGAGACAGAGATAGAGACGGAAGAGAAGTTTCGCCGACAAGGACGGAGAGTGCAAGCACGTTTTGATGTATGAGAGCAGCCTAGACAGTGAGAGAGAGAGAGAGAGAGAGAGAGAGAGAGCAAAGAATGGCAAAGATCAAGCAGGCACGCAGGGTAGAAGGGGGAGAAGGAGAAGGAAGAAGAAGAAAAGGAAGTTGGCATATAATCTATACATATATATGTGTATATATATATATATATATTTATTTATGTATAGACGAGGAGCAAGAGGCTGAGGACTGAGTTTTGGAACTTTCAGGAGAGCTGCCTCTCAATACGAGTTTGCGCAAACAGAAAGTTGCAAAGACAAGATAGTGTGTCTCAGGGATAAATCAAGGAAATTTGACGAATCAACATGACGGAACAAGAACGAGGATGGAACACTAATTACAGCGTGTGCATATATTTGATCTACCTATATACATATACAATGTTCAGATGACAGTAGCATATATGTATGTGTGTGTGTTATGTATGCCTCTAGCTCTCTCGTTCTGTTGATGGTGGTAGAGGGGGCTGCACCCCTTTATTATTGCATTCCTTGTCTCCAACGGACCGACTAACCGCAGAACACTTTGTCTTACCGAAGCGCTATGCTGTAGGTACCCTAATTGTGTATACCCTCTCTCTCTCTCTCTCTCTCTCTCTCTCTCTCTTGCTGTCTCCATCGCTTCAAATACGATCTGGCGTATATAACCAGAACGTCGATGGGCTCGTTTGCATGTATACGTGTGGCCTCTCTCTACGTGCGCCTGCGTGCATGTGTGTGTATGTACACTCGATAATATCTTTGGAAGAGGCCATATTGTGCACCTTAATCCTCTGGTTATGATTCTAACAATGAGAGATATCGCTTAAATGCTTTATAAACCAGTGGATTGAATTATTATTTCTATTCACAATCAGAAAGATTAGCGCCTTTTCTCTTGATCTCTTGTTTGTACATAAATAAGGACGAGGGAGAGATTGTTGATCAAATAACCGAATATTTATTTTTGTCCATCTTGCCAAATTGTTTTGGAGCTGGTAAAGTTTAAAGGGTGGGAATTCTTTCCATCGACTATCAATGCGTACTCTTGATTCCGGATTTAAAAAAAAGAAAAAAGCACTTTAAGATTCCGTTTCGAAGGGTACTACATACTATCGGAAAACATTTCTTTTGCAACTCAATTTAAAGTCAATTCTAGGTAATATGTATCTGAAACTTGAGTAAATTCATGCTATATATTGCGGGATGCGAAGTAATTTTACGTACAATATTGCCATAAAGTTTAATTCTCGTTTATTACTGCCTCGTAACTTTCGCAAATTGAAAGGCAATTACCTTATTTTATTACAATATACATTTAAGCCGTGCGCACGCGCACCCTTGACAAAAAGTTTTATAATTAGATTTACGCCGCGTAGTTATACAAAATTATCATTTTACGATGCGCACATTTACGCACGAGCGCACACATCTATAAATACCAACTAAATGTTATTTACTGCCTTTATGAATTCTACTGTATTTGCCTTTAATATTACGCGTTTCCCCACGAATTAGCTTTGGGTATTTCAACATTTTATCCTGCTCCCACGCATTGATTTACGTCAAGTCATGCGTCTATTACGTTATTATCAAACGACGTGCGTCTAAGCTACGCAAAACGTTGTTTTTTTCATAATCGAGTTGCACGAATTATAGTTTAAAACTATAATTGTACGCGTATAATTGTTGATCGACGTAGGAGCAGTAATATTGAGTTCAACCGTGGAGAATAATCTAACGCAGATGCCAGTGGGACAAATAGAGAAGATTCGCAGCTCGGAAATTGAATCCGGAACAGAATAAATCGGGACTTATCGTCAATTTATGCTTTCCAATTGTCTCTGTACGTGGAAAAGTTTAGTTTGTAACTAGACTGGACTGTTCTTTAAACAAACAGTATTAACTTGTTGAAATGTTTTCAAGCGAGTATTGTATAGCCCCGCCCCTACCCCTCCCTCTCTTTCTCTCAACGTTTCGCTCACTCTCGCTCACTCACTCTCGATTTATTTATTTACGGCACTGTCACTATGCGTTGTTTGCTCCACTTTACGGAGGAAGTTCTATGCGAGTTCTGGCGAATTTACGATCGAGTGTTTAATAGCCATTTCCAATATTTTTGAGGTCAGCCTTTGCATGTCATACAGTCGTCCTGTACAGTACGTAAACTTCCACATACATACTGGTATTTATTATTTCGTAAAACTATACTTTATTGGACCGCCTATACGTATATACACATACGCGATGTACGTGTATATGTGAGCGTGCAGTGGTAGATACGTTTCGATTGTGCTCCTCGGGCGCGCGAGAAATATTCATCGTGCCACGTTTCAATTTGCAATGGTGATTTAATTCACTGCCCAAAGTCGGCTAAATTTGATATTCAATATTCATTTACGTGACGTTTCAAGATAATTAATCGTCAAATGTAATATTATGAATAACGTTAGTCTATCGCGGCAGAGTGGAGCCAGAAATTATTTGATAATAATTCTATTTTTCTTTTTTTAAGCAATAAATGAATTGATCTAATAATAATAAAAGCTTTCTGAAATTACTGTTAAAAGCATTTTGAGCTTCTATTCAATAGACGTCAAAGGAATTCGATCGTGATTTGATTGACGCAGATAATAGGAGTAATATTGAATACGACAACTGTACTCTCCGTACAAAAGGAACAAAAGGGAAATAAGCTCTCTCCCTACACATATAGTTCGACGAATCTTTTCAATGGATATATGTTTGCTATGTTAATAGAAACTGGATCAATTAAAGGCCACTTGTGGGTTAAAAGTACCGAAACAATTACGTTATTTTATCAAATCCGATTATGCAAGCGGCTCTTTAAGGCAGAGAGAGAGAGAGAGAGAGAGAGAGAGAGAGAAAGCAGACAAAAAGCTTAGACGCCATTGTAAATGCGAAATCAATACTTTTTGCTCTCTGTCTCTCCCATTCAATCAAGTGGATATATACACTCTCGAAAGCAATTTCAAGCTGCAATGGTTTTGGAAATTAGTCGAAAGAGTAGAAGCCAAATTTGTTTTACAGGTTTTGTCGTATCGTTGTTTATCAAACAATTTTGGCCATGTTAGGGTATCGAACAAAATTACATTCCCCCGTTACCGTTAGAGCCTCTACGGCTGATGGACGGTAGTTTATTCATTGACTTACTACAATAGAAGTAATTCCATGCGTTCTGTCCTCAATAATCTTGCGCTTTAAATTCATAGAAAAAGTAAACAAATCAATCGTCTAGCATACATGGGAAATAGGAATGCATCCCGATGGTTTATCGAGTAAAATAGAATTTCTGACGAGAAAAATGGCAAAGAAATAAGAATAAGAGGGAGAGAGAGAGAGAGGAGTTTCCCGTTGTTGCAAGGGGAATGCAGACACACGTCGTGCGATACATCATCGTCAGACTGATGCGCGATGTCAAGAGGGTAAGTGGGAGGTGGAGGGAGTTGGTTGCATCAGGCGCGCAGGACGAAACGTAGTGATCCAAGTGACAGTTCGCAAAGTACGACATGAAAAATGAGACTTTTCCGAGTGCATTGGAATTTTCCACTGTACGCAGGGCTACTTCCTCTTCTTTTACTTTCCTTTTCTTTCCTTTTTTCTGTAAACCTATTTTTCGATCGCTTTTCCAATTGATTATACGAATGCAGTTTGACAAGTCGGTGACTTTTTGAATAAAAGGTTTTATTTCTCAACGTGATCTCCTTTCGATTCGATACATTTTAATCCAGCGTTCGTCCAATAGTTTTATTCCCTTGAAATAATAGGTTTTCTCAAGGCCTTGAAAAGAGGCGTTTGTTTCAATGATAATCTCTTCGTTTGACCCAAATCTCTTACCGCCCAGATATTTCGCCAGATTTGAAAACAGTAAATAGTGGAGAATACGCTAGATGGGCTAGATAGCAGTTCGTAACCCAATTTATGGATGTTCGCCATGGTGACTATGTACGCGTGCACCTGTGAACTGCCTTGATGGAACGGTATATATTTCTACCCAAAAGCTCTGGATGGTATTCACCGGTGATCGTTTCGTCCTTTTCAAGGCAATCGACGTGATTGATACCGTGTGCATCCCAAAAAACTGCGACCATGACCTTGTTGTCCGACCCCCATCTTTGTCTTCTTTGTGCACGTTCACTCGAAGAAGCCCACTGTTTTGATTGTTCTTTAGTCTCTGGTGTGTAGTGATGGATCCATATTTCATCCACAAAAATTCATTCGGATTGGGGTTGAGCATCACCAAACACTCCTTTGAAGTGGTCATACGGTCGCGCTTTTGGCTTCCAATCGCGGTATCCATCGCGTGGATAGCTTTTTCACGTCAAAATATTCATTTAAAATGCAATGTACCATAAGACAATTAAGGTGTCCGTAGCATCAGCCACCTCGCGCACTTTCATTATCGAAGTATTATTTCATAGATTTTATCGGTAATTTCTGGCGTGACGACCACTTTTGGGCGACCTGAACTTTGGACGCCACTTGAGCTGATACGACTACAACAGAACTCAGTAAACCACTTCTTAACCATAGAAATCGATGGTGCAGAGTCCTCGTAGCATTTACAAGATAAAGCTTGTCCTAGGTTTCGGTGATGTTTTTTTGCGCAAAAAGTAACGCTTGATCGGCAGACAAAATGCACTTTTTCCACGTTCGTTGAAATTTACGAGGTTGTCTGCTTTCGATAGTTGTCAAACGCAAACTCAATGACGCAGCTTGCCAAAAATTTGACAGTAGTCTATCAATAGATGGCGGGTGACAGGGGCAGTGTTGCATTTGAAGTTACGAAGCGGAAAATTCAAAAAGTCACTGACTTATCAAGCTGCCCTGGTATAATACATACCGAATAGATTAGTGTCAACGTCGCTCGCTGATCAAGTCCGGAAACTTTGTAATGTGCTTCGACTACGTACACTGGGCTTCCACAAACGTATTGTTATTTATTCCGCAATGGAGTCTTTTAACGAGGTTTTGCGAAAAGTAAATACTTGGCTGTAACGTGGATAGAACTTACATAAATTCAAATGAAATGCAAATAGAATATGAAAACTGTTTTGCGAGCAAATTAACATTTCATATGAATGCGGAAAAGCATCTTCATTTTTGCAATCTTTTCGAGTAATTTGAGAAATAATGAAAACCTGTTTAGCCAAGAAATAATGCATTAGGTAGATGAAAAGTTGTCGGATGAATTTTCTACTACAACTTCGTAAACATGAATAATTCACTGTGTCGGGGAAAAAGGTTACACTATTTCATATATTTATCTGGAAAATACTCGCGAAAGCAAGTTGATAAATGATTTCGAAGGCGGCAAATATTTGAGTGTTGAGGATAAAACTCTGGTCCCGAATGATAAAGACTAAATTAAACGAATTAACATCTGATTCTTCGAAATTCAACGGAGAGATTTTAATTAAAACGCAACATTAATAGCACAGTCAAACTCAACAATCTACTTTTGCAATTTCACTAATTAAAGTCTCCGAGAAGTAACAAAACGAGTTAGCCGGCAAGTTCGAGCCGACTGTGCTTGCCTTTCGTCTATACATATATAACGTCGTATAACTATACAAACTTAAACCACTTCGGGATATCGCAATTCAATTTCGAAATTCAACGAACTAAAAATTCAATGTTTCTATGCAAAGTTTCCGACAAAAAGCGTACAAAACGACGAGCCAGCACGAAAGAAATATAACGAGAGTGGAGAGTGAGGAGAGAGAGAGATAGAGAGAGAGAGAGAGAGAGAGAAGGCAGCAGAAGAGAAAAGTTTGATCGGGGCCAAAACTCTTGCTGGCGGTTGTGAAAAAAGAAAGAGAAGAGCTAAAAAATAGCTGTGTAGTTTCTTTCCAAGTATATATACGATAAGCTATATACTTTTACAAGTTGGATATAAAGTACCTTTATTCAAATTGCATTTTATCGTCATAATAAAATCTTGCACGGCTTTTATTTTTCCGCAAATTTGAAAATATCACGTTCAACGGTTGTTTTGCAGATTAAAGCATTTTTTATTACAATTTCCCGCGAAAATGAAAAAAAAACATACAGTTGTTGTATATTCTCTAAAAGTTTTTGGCTATACAGCACTCTTCAATCAAAAACACGAGATAGAGTAAACGAGGGGGAGGAGAAAGAGAAACGAGAGAGAGAGAGAGAGAGAGAGAGAGAGAGAGAGCAAGGTATATATGTGGCTGTTGAAGACTCATTTCAGATAGGCGAGTTTCAAAGTTTTAATTTCTTCAGTTTTACGGAGTCGGTTTTATGAGCTGACGTAATGTACACACACACGCGCGCGCGCGCACAGAGGAGAGGGGGCGGAGAGGTCGAGGACTGCTGAGCTTTTACAGGGGAGGGAAGAAAAAAAGAAAAAGCACGTGGAAGAGAGAGAATAACGCACATACATCGTGCTTACATCGCTCTTTGCTACGTCCAATCGGCACAGCCCAATTGACGTGTAGACAGTTTCCCAAAAACAAAGGTTTTGTTCCCTCGTCGCCATTTTTGTCGGTTTTTTCTTTTCTTCTTTTTGTTCTGTTGTTTTTTTTCGGTAAACTACTCTCGAGCGAGAACTTTCGCGAAGCCATCTTCTAACTTTACCTTGCTTTTATTGGATTTCTCCACGCGCACGTTTATATGTTTTTCATTTTGAATCCGCAGAGATATTACTTTGAAGCAAGAAGTTTTATGAGCTTATTTCTTCGAGTTTATACATTTGGTCTAGCTGTTGCTTTGATGTATTTTTATATTACAAACTTTCAAAATAAACGCATTTCTCTGTTTCTCTCTCAAAATTACAACATGTCCCTCTACTTTTTAGACGATCCATCGGTGCCGAAATTCTGTCGTCGGCTAAATTGAAGGACGTATTTGTCCGACGGCACTAGTCGTAAGTTATCGATGGCAGCGTCACGTTTAAATTGCCACGCAAGTGCGAGACGTACACGTTCGAAGGAGTATTGAATAAACGTTCGAATTACTTAAATTTGCGTTTTATATTTGGCAAAGAGCAGATTCAATATAAAATCTCCGCTGGAACGAGGCTGTAAATGGAAAATATAAAATCTGATATGAAAAATGGAATTATCTACGTTAAAATGTGATTCCAATTTCCATTTCAATTTCATTCTTTAATGCTATTTTATTGCTGCATTGCTGTTTACACAGCGATCGATACGACCTCGCTAAGTTCGCCAAGATTGAAATTATACGAAGAGTTTTATTTTAATGCTAGCATTACATTTCCCTTCTCTTTTGAAATATATTTACGGCGCATTACTTTTAATCAAGAGAATTAACTCTGGATACTTCTTCAGTATTTACGTCGACGTTTTTATTTCGTATCGAATGTAACTACGCTTTCAGCTTTCAGCCCGATAAACATTTCTTTGTTCCTTTTCCCGCGTTCGCTAGCAACTATAACTCGAGTGCAAACTACATTCGACGCAACGGTATCGAATACAATTATTAGACAATTATTTGACCTTGGCAAGGAATTGAAGACAAGGAGTCTTTTATCGAGAGCAACTCCTACTGCGATAACTTTAGAAATTTAATTAAAGCTGCGCATTAACGCTCGCTTCACGTTCAATTAGTATTGATGTTTCGTCTTTTTTTAACTTCCTTTTTTAACGTTAGTTTCTTCTTTTTATATAAAAACGCCTTTGTGCTACACGTTCCACTTGGCCTACTTTCCTCGCGACAATGTACAAGTTGATTGATTCGATCAAAGCAAATCAGACTGCACATTCGTTATATTTGTAGCATTGGAAGTTCTGCCGTTTCAAAGTTGCGTTCAATGCGAGATAATAAGGCCGTGAAAGAATGAAAGTTGGGCCTCGTGTTTTTAGCGGACACTCGGTAACGTATCTACGTTTGCGAATAAGGAGGGCAAATCGACCTCACCTCTCGTGCGATTAATTGCAGTTTATCGATTCACCTTCCGCACCCTCGCGCGTAAACGAAATACTTTTATTTGGCCATGAGAGCCAACTTTAAGCAACAATTTCACCTATGTTCTTATTTTTCACCGGCTCGTTTATCCGAAGCTCGCCGTTAAATATTGCAAAATATTAATCCAAACAATTGAATTGTTGATATTTTAAGAGATCGCGATACGTTTTCAATTACGCAGAGTCTCGTGTTTCGAATATTTGTTATCGCGTACGTATTTCGATAAAAATAGAAGAAGAGATATGCTTTAATTACAAGAATAATCAATACTGTTTACAACGTAGTTGGCAACTGCAACGTACGCAGGGAGAGCCCGCTTGGACATTTCGATCGCAACACTTACTCGAAGGGGAACAGTGCCTCGAATGGGCGAGCCGCCCAAACAGTCATCGACGAAACGCGGAAAACCCCAACGGTGATAAATCATTCGCGCAAACGTCTCGTACGCCGTAAAGAAAGTGCAACAACAACGAGAAGAACAAGCGTAAGAAAAGAAACGCCATAGCGGTGAGTAAAGATAACCCAGTACGAACGAGAGGGTTAAAGTGCAAGCAGAAGGAGGATCCCTCTCACTACATATGTATAGCGGAATAACATCACCGCAGGTGTAACGTCCTCGTAAATCAAAGGCGCACTAAATTCCGCTCTCGACGGCGACGGCAAAGTGCGTTGCGCGAGATACAAGAGGATACACGGAGAGGCCAACGTGACGACATCGAAGAAAAAGAGGAAAATGTCAATTTTCCACCGGCTATGTGTACGCGCGTGTGCGTGGCTGTGTCAAGAAGACGAGTGCCAGTGTATTGGTCAAACGCCTATAAAACGATGAAATGGCAATTCGTCGATCGTCGATACGCGCGCGCGCTCGGAGAAAGACGACAATGGTCTTGCACGAGCGAAACTAACGTAAAAACGTTAAACAAACGTTTCTTTTTCTCGCTCGTTGATGCGAACGTGTGCGAATATACGAAAATAGTCGAGCCCCGTCGATATTATTGCGCGCTGTTGTTTGTTTATTTATTCGCAAACGTTGTACAGCACTGTAATGGAAATAATAATTCACCTTGATGACATTTTTATTTCGTAAACCAGTTATGTACGGAATACTTTCGATGACGTTATTTATCGAGATTTTCCAAAAGTTTTTTCATTTTTCTTCGCTCCTACGTATAGCCACCAGCAGTAGCAGCGACACAATTCCACTTTCAAAAAAGAGTAATGATACGCCCATACGCCCAACCAAGTTTTTACTCTTTGCAAAGTCGCTCTCGCGGAAAATAAAAATGACGTGTATTCTATAAAATGGAAATTTATTGAGGCGCGCGAGACTTTATAACTTTGGAGTTGCGCTCGTCGTCCGACAATGGCGTACTTCGAAGTTAAAAAATACCATTGTTCCGCAAAGTCAACGTTATTATCAAAGCGAGCTTTGAAAAGTTAATTAAAACGAGATTTCGCAATGACAATGTTGAAATTAGGGTTTGTTTTTTTCGCGTTATCCCGCGCGAGGAACAAGAGTCGTAAAAAAGAAAGGAAAGGGGAAAAACAGCAAGGTAATAATTCGAATAAAACGTGAATGAGCATTAAACGGAGTCCGCGAGTGCAAGCAAGAGAAGAAACGAGGAAAGAGTGTGAGCAAAGCGAGACAAACCGAGAATATATACGAAACGGATCCTAGGAAAATATAGGGATTAATAATCGTAAAAGTCTATGTCATCCAGGAGTCATAAAGCTCCAGGTAATATTCTTTCACGAGAGAAAACGCCAACCCCCACCTCCACCCCCATCCCACCTCGCTCTCCGATCTTTTTCCTCTATACTTACATACACGTATATACGCACCTACCCCTTTCTTTGTACCCTCGGAACTTCAAAAATAGAAGGGGAAAGCGTACAGAGAAAGAGTCGTTCTGGCGATGAGCATAACGTTTCCCTCCTCTCTTTTCGCGTTCTTCTTTTTTTTTCACGATTTCATTTCGTTCCGGACCGTCGGACGTTTTTTCTTCTCTCTCTCTCTCTCTCTCTCTCTCTCTCTTTCTTTTTTGAACGACTTGAGAGGCTTTATCTCTATCGTTCATCTCATACTTTAAATGTCAGTACCTCGTGAAATATAACTCGCACTTGCCCATGATAATAGACGAATTTGAATTTTCAAGACGAGCACGGTTCGGAGATAAAAATGCAGTGGTGAAGGATAAGAGTTACGCCCGATGTTTATGCAAGACTTGTTTTATTTTCAAAATGTCTTCAAACTTCTTTTTTCTTTTTCTTTTATTTCCTTTTTGACAATAATTTTCGAGTGTTTTTCTTCCGAAAAGTGCACACTTCGCTTAACATTTACTTCCAAATTCTAATGAAACATAAACAAAAAACAAAAAACAAAAAACAAAAAACAAAAAACGATAATATTTTTAATCCGGTATATTTATTTCCGAAGCGATTTATTTAACGACCGAGCTATCGATAAAATAAACTGTTTCCCGGAAAAGTTGTAATCGGAGTTAAAACAAAAATAAACGACTCGCGGTAAGGTACGACAACGAGTGCTTAACCGGGAATTTTATTATATCGCAGCAGTTTTACAGCTACCAGCGGCGTCATTTCGAAGAAACCCTCATTTTTTAAAACATTGCAACGCATACAAAATATATAGATTGTACAATAGTACGGTAACAACAAAGATTTAAATTAAGAGTCACTCGAATTGGAAATTGAACGATTACACACGTGTCCCGACAAATCAACGAAGAAAGAACAAGAATAAAAAAAAGAACGTGTGAGATAGAGAGAGAAAGTGAATCGAGCAGCTAATGATCGCACCTGCGGTAATTGCCTTGTAAATCCTCGTCGACAATCCCCCAAGAGCGATCGCGTAAAGCAAAGCAGCAGTAGCAGCCGGTTAGGTTTGTGCCGATTGTCCTCTCCCCGCCCCATTTGTTTTGGAGGCTGCCGCAAGAAGATATACGCGTATAGGTATAGTCATCTACGCCAGCAGCAGCAAATACTTAGGTATATATATATGCACACGTATACACGTTAGGGTAGGGATGTAAAGAAACAGCGCTTACTAGTGGTAGTGGTAAAGGGGTATGTTGGCTGCACCCCCGGGGGAATCAATAACCAGCAGCAGCAGCAGCTCTCTGGTGGGATCGACTGCTGCCCCAGAAGAAGAACCAAGAGAGAGAGAGAGAGAGAGAGAGAGAGAGAGAGAGAGAGAGAGAGAGAGAAGGTCGATGGCCCCGCCCACGGCACGCGACCGGCGTGCCGCCACTTCTCTCCTTTCGCAACCCTCTCTCTTTCTCTCTTTCTATCCCATGTCTTTATTGCGCTTTTACCCTTTGCACGACGTTTTATCGCCTCTCTCTCTCTCTCTCTCACACACACACACACACACTCCTTTTCCGACAACGAGGACGACCTATCCACTTGTATGACCTTAGCCGATGCTGTTCTGGGGAGAGTAAAGGATTTTTTCCTCTCTCGTGGGACGATTCTTTTTGATTTTTTTTCTTTGCTCGTTTTCGTCGCTGAATACCTGACACTTGGCTTTTTTGTTTCATGGGATTTCAATTATATACCGACATAGATACTCCTTTTTCTTTGCTATTAGCGGGAGTTCGAATGATGTCACGTCATTCGTGAAACAAGCTTGCTTCAACGTTTTGAGGAGACGGGATTTCAATTTTTCTAGAAGATAGACTACTTCGATTTTTCTATCGAATCTATTTTTCTTCGAAAAAAAGAACGGAAGCTGCCTTTACTGGGAAAGATATTTATCACTCCGATTCGCGCGAAACCTGCCTTATACTTGTTTTTTAGTTTTTGTTCAAGTTTGGATAAATTGAAAATATTTCATCTACGTTCTCGAACCGCCAATTAAAATTAGAATTATAAACACACTACTTTCAGTAACAGAACAACAAGTTAAGTTAAGAAGTTTTGTCTTTGTCAACAAAGCACGTCGAAACTATTTACATAGCCATTCTCATTTTTAAAAACGTCACGAACTTTCACATTTCAAGTAGGAACAATATTTACCGCCTACTTAGCCCGACATTTACATTATAAAATAGTGTTTCGTGTAAAGTTGCATTATTAAGAGACATTTACATAACAATTGCGTCGAGACGTCCAACCTCACCTGACTGCTGTACTTTTTTTTCTTCTTTCAAAACGTTATCTCAATTTTGACCCTTTTTGTTATTATGTCGTCAAGCTACTATCTCCTTTTTTCCCCTCATCATTCGTAACAGAATTGGTGCACGCGACATTGCGTCGAATGAGTTTTCAACTTGCGATAGGACAAGTTTCATAACGCATACGTTTATTTTTTGAAACATTGTTTCTTTTTTAGTTCACTTTCCAATTAACACCGAGGACTAAGGGAGACTAATGTCGATATAAATTGACTGCAGAGTTCCGATATGATCAAGTCACACAATTCATTTACAAGGATAATCACCAAAGTGCGTGGTTTTGCTGAATCAACGAGAAATATGATTACATTGAATATTTTATGGAATAACACATATTTTATATACAGCGCTAAAAAGTTTTATTAAAAAACTTTTGACGGCATGGAATGCGAGTTGGACAATGAAATTGTATTTTGTAAGCAAATATTGATATTCAAAGCAAACAACTGTACTTAAAATTGCACAAGTGCCGTATCGTTGTTGATGTAATTTAATAAATATTAATTGAATATTGGAAATTGAGATATCGATTATTGAATATTGAAGGGTGATTGGCATCATGCACGTGAAAAACGCAGAATAAAATATCCAAATGTAATAGCATTAAACGCAAAATGGAAATTGAATGAATATTGAAACATGATTGTTCGTTTCGCCGAGTTAATAAAGTTTTTAATCCCAATTTTTCATTCTAAATCCAGTTTGCAGTTGATTGATTAATTTATAATAGCTGGGGATTTCGAGAAACACGATGACAAAACGAATAACGCTTTTGACGAACTTGCTTGACGAACCGATCGAATTAAGGCTGCAGCTGACAACTAATAGCCTCAGCAATGATGTCATTTTCTCGAGTGGCGCTGGTGCAAACAGAAACGCGATTCGCTAAAATCCATAACCCCAAGCTCAATTCATCTGCGAGAGAGAGAGAGAGAGAGAGAGAGCGAACATGATCAAAGCGCTTTGTCAGGCGAAGGGCGCACAAACCGCCGTACACCTACTGCACGCTGTCCCTTCTGAATAAGCACTTTCCTCCGTAGATCTGCAAGCTTCGACTTTTACGATTACAAGTGTTATTGAAGATTGGCGATTACAATTATTATATAATCTGTTGCGTGAATGACCATTACCGATTAAATTATTCATGATTTCTGTAGACAATATTTAAAAAAAATGTTTTTATTTGAATTACGTTTTATTTTGTTTGTTTACTACGGAAAATGGGCATAGAAACATGACATCTTATATAGATATTTTTGACATTTTCAATTGGTTCAAGATGATGTTACGAGTCAGAATAAAATATTAAATAACAGTAAGTTTATTCTCTCATTGAATACTCACCATACATAAGCACATTCTGCCTTTTTTCCCTTTCTGCTGTAGAATCGACTGTAATTGTTGATATTTCGTCGAGTAACCAATCTAAATCGTATTCCATCATAGTCTCCGAGAATCACTTTCAATCTCAGTTTGAATTCCTCGATTTTTTAATTTTTGCGCACAAAAGGCAGTATGAAAATATACGTTTACTCGACTTCTGAAAACAACGAATTAATTAGCCAAATAGACACTGTCACTAAATTGAAAATTTATGTCGCATAAGATTAAATCGTTCTGACGGTGGAGTAGAAATTCAGCTACGGCAAAACAGGATGCACCAAGAGTTCTTCTCAAACACCTTACAACACGATTATACAAGCTTCGACACAACTACAACGTCGCGAAGACTGTCGCGAATATTTTGGTTTACGCGAAATTCGACACGCGCAACTAAACAAACTTGCAAACACAATAGGTAACGGAAGAACGACCGAATTTATTTTTCTTTGTCTCCGGTACTTCGAATGTTGTGTTTCGCCACGGTCAATAGCGATTAAGCGTTGACTAAATAAGGCGAATGAAAATTTCCCGCCAAATTATGCTCTTCGTTGAAAACAGTCATTTTTCGAACAATTGTTTTCGCAAACACACTTATATGTCTATTTATAGCAAAGGAGAATAACAATTTCTTAACAAACTATTAAAGCCAACAAAATATTTCCGACACAAGTACGGTACAATAAGTACGTTATATCAGAGAATGCCGGTTTATCGGTTTGTTGTGTATTGTGCAGATTTTCAGCGCCGCCTTGTGGTTGCAAAACGAACGCGGAATTTCAAATGGCGAATCAAAATTTTTACGTTTCTTCATTCGACGAATGTTTGTTTGTAATAAATAACAGAAATGCATACCTACATACCGAGTAGCAACAGTGTGAAATCTTTGGATACGCAATCTGTTATTCATCTTCGTCTGAACTACTTCTACAAATTGTTCTCACAACACAGCCTGAGTCGATTACGTTATGTATATATTTATAAAAAATACGAGGACAAACCAATGTTATCAAATTATCAAAATTCTTTTGTTCCGTAACGTGTTTTCGACGAGTGTAAACAATACATGGTATTGGGAGAGGAGGGCGGTTTTACGTGTTTTTATTGGCCTTTTTAACGAATAAAGAATTTCGAACGACGATTCGAAATTTGTACCGTTGGGGATTAGATGAGTATTTGTTGCTAAGTCAATACAGAATTTCAAATAGCGTACAGACTTGTTTAGACAAGTGAACAATTAAACGACTGTTTGTTTGTGATAAATGATACAAATACATACCTATCGAGTAGTAGCAGTACGAAATCGTTGGATACGCAGAGGGTTACCTCCTTCGAAACGCATCTGCAAATTATCCCACAAAAATTCTTTTAGTCGATTACGTCATGTACGTATTTATAAAAAATATGAGATCGACAAACCGTCGTTAATTTATCAAAACATCTATGCTCCGTTAACGTGTTTTCGGTGGGTGTAACAAGTAGGTATTCTCAGAGAACAGCGGTTCACCAGTTTGTCGCCGCATTTTATGCATTTTTTTCAGCGCCGCCTGTAGGTTGCAAAACGAACGCGGAATTTCAAATGGCAAATCGAAATTTGTTACAGTTGAAAAATTAGACGATAATTTGGTTACAATAAATAATATAAATATATATCCGTCGAGTAGCAACAGTACGAAACGTTTTGTTACGCGAAAAGTCATTTGTCATTTGCTACGCTATGCCCAATAAAATAAGGCTTCTTGAAAAACAAATGGTAAAACGGGTTTTGCGAGATGTGCCAATCATCGGAACAACTGTGCACACGTGCAAAATATTTGAAATTTAGAAACGACCAAGAAAAACCGAATATTTAATAGAATATTCAACGTTGTTGTAAATTGGATGTCGTATTGTAAGAAGTAGATAGAATATCGTTATACTGACCATTGATATGAGAAAATGGAGTTGGTCTAGAGTACTGCGACTAAGCGAATGTACGAGGTGGTAAACGCGTGCTTAAAACGTGGCTCGACCGCTATTTTAACAAAAAAAACTAGCGTCAATGCCAGTAATGTGATTTTAACGTGAAACGATTAATTATCGATTGATTTACGTAAAGGTTAATTCGATAATGCATCAATTCAAAGAGCGGATTAACCTCTTTAAAGATAACAATCAAGAATTCATAAATATTGATCGATGCGCCTTAAATCGTTAAAGAAGGCGTGATGTATGGATATCGTAGTCGGAAACTCTCACGCGTTTTTCACGACTACACTGGAATAAAACATATGCCGTTCGCTCAGACATCTGAATATGTGAAACTACAAACAGAAGTAGTACGACTATGTACTTATGAAACCGGTTTTACTCGACTAATGCATGTAGAGACCATTAGGAAATTAGAGTTGAAAGTTTTTTTCTTTGATCTAACTTTTTTTTGTTGTTTCTTTTTGTCTTCTTTCCTTTATGAAAGCATGTTTTTGTCTCCATTCTGTGTCATGGAAAATGTGCGTTCAGGTTTCTTTGACGCCGACGGTTAAATTTAAAACTTTGTACTTTACATTTTCCGATGAATTTTCTCTTTGTTTCCAATCTTTCAAAACGACGAACGTCAAAGAAAATTGAAATTATTGTTACATTGTTGATGTTTTTCTTTACAACAAATTAACAAGAGAGAGAGAGAAAGAGACAGATAGGCACGGTATGTTCTTGCAAATCAGAAGGGGAAATAGATTGTTCGTGTTACATCGGCATCTTTCGCTCGCGAGAAATGAACACGCCCACCCGCGCACATATACATTTGCTCCAGTCACTTATGTAAATATTTGCTGAGGAAATACACGTGCTCGTTTCCAAGAGCTACGTCGAATATATTATATCTCGTGCCAATATGCGCTTGTACGCGCGCGCGTGTGTGTGTGGCCAATGAAACATGCAGATTTATATATATACACACACACACACACATACACACATACATATACGTAGAGACACTCGATTTCTCGTTGCTTTTACCAGCAATATTTCAATTTCCGCGCACTTTGCTTCGGCCTTTTGTTTTGTTTCATTGTTTGTGTTTTTTTTATTCGAATTCCGAATCAACCTAATGCAACTTACCAACGCTTCGTTGTCAGATGCAAAAATATACAACTATGTCGCAGTTTCCCTCTCCTCGTTCTCGTTGTCGCGCTAAATGGACAATCAATTGTATTTGAATTCATGTAACAAGACAAGTAATTACAACGATAATTGCTCAACAACAACTTTCCAGTCCATTTTTCAAACTCTAACCTTCTCTTTCCCCCGTCCCGATTAATTGCAATCGTCCTTCTTTTATCCTTTCTCTCTCTCTCTCTCTCTCTCAATACTCCCCAATTACATGCGAAACTTTCAGTCGTAACGCGCGCGAAGCTCTCGATCTTCCTTCCGTCGTACGCGCACGGTAATCAATTTCCAAGTCTCGCGCGTAACGTTGAAATACGTTGCTTGAATTAATTCGAAAGAAGAGAGAGCACTGATCATTCCTGACACTCGCTAGCGACTAAAGTACTCGACAAGGGGATGAAAGAGAGAAAAGGAAACGGTTTAAAAGTGACGTATCCGTTGTTTTGCGATATCTTGCTTTTCAAAAGATTTCGCTTATGGAAGCGAATTTTTTTGCGTATTACTCTTGCAGATATTGCTTGCCGAGCAGCTTCTTTCTTGTTTCTTTTTTTCCCTTTTTTCATCGTTTTTTTGTTGCTTATGCAGCAACGCCACGTGCATAAGTGAAGCACTTTTTGGCTTTGTATCCTCAACGAGTTGTGTGCACGCTCTCTATATTTGTCGTTTGTATTATAAATGTGCGCTGAAACGAATACAAAATTTTGAAAAAGAGATGCTTGGACTAGCGCAAAGTTGGCTGTCCCAATTGAAAAATCTCGTCGATTATTCGTTTTACGCGATGGACTATTCGAGCTATTCGATATAGAAGACGTACTCGACAAGATAACGTTTACGCAGCAAATAAAGAGTATCAAATAAATAAACGTGAAAAGAGCTATTTATTCAACATAAATCGAAGGCGTTTCCCAATCGACTCTTATATAGTGTTTACAAGACAAACTGTGCATTTGGTGCACTCACGGGTTTTCCCCCTCGTCCAACGGCAAAGAAAAATACGATCCTCGGTAATTTTTCGCCATCAATTTACATTATTTGTACACTCTTGTCAAAACAAGCGACGAAGAAAAGCCACTCCTCTGCCTTGTACTACACCCCTCTCCCTTTTCGTCGGTTGGTGCGCCGCTCGTACACATCGACCAAGCCTCAAAATCAATTTGCCCCCCTCCAAGCGCAGTATACCTAATAAAAACAGAAAGCTATAGAGAGAGAGAGAGGGAAAACTGTTCTGGCAGTTTATATATAAATGATAATAAAAAAAAGAGAAAAAATGAAGAAACTGAAGCGCACCGACAAGCATGAGATTAATATTAAATTGAAAAGCATGCTAGAAATTTATCCTTTTCCCCTTCGTGAATTGCTGCAATTGTCGAAAGAAGACACGACGGAAAGAGGAAAGGAAGAAGGAAAAAAAACGATGTCTGTGAAAGGGCACGTTCCTCCCGCGCTGCGGCCTCATTTTAAACTTTCAAAGGAAAAACTAGAAATGCCTTAACTCGAAATGAAATTTCGTAAGAAAGCAAAAAACGACGAAAGAGGAAGGGTGAGGGAGGCAAAGAATTTCTGCCACAAGGGGGTTGAGTGAGCTCGTTTGATGGGAAAAACTAAAGCGCAGTTTTCTTTTCGTGTCTTTTTTGTAATACATTTGAGGCTTTTTCTCGCCATTGTAGAATACGTGTGATTCTACTTTGAATGCACTTCTACAATGCCAGTATCAAACTTGTTTGATCAAAATTTCAATATTTTACAAGCATCAACCTACAATTTTTAAAACAACTTTTGGTTCGTTTTGCCAGGTTGTTGACAATACGATTCTCAAAAATAGCAATCCTATATAACGAAACGTTAATCATCAATCTGACGGTTTATTGACTATTATAGCAGGTGGTATAAGACTACAAAATTTTTCCGCAGCTTTCCTTGTTTCCGACTTGCTGCTACTCTCTATTGTGACTCGGGCTTTGTAGTCGCTAAAAACAACAAATTCGTTTATAAATTATTTTTTTCTTTTATAAATGTTGCGTCTCTGGAAAGAAAGTCGCTTACTTTTCTCCTTCTGGGTAAGAGCCAAATATTACATTTGGAAACTCTTTGGATACCGCGGTCAAGGCATCTGCAAATTTACTTTCTGTGGCATTTAGGTACAGTTCTTCGTACGCAAAGCGGTGACCAGTGTTAAATAAAACCTAAAGTAAGATAAACGACAATCTCGTAATATATATTATATTTTTTTAAATACAAAAATTTTAAAATTTGGTAGTTTAGACATACCTTGTATAAACTACCAAAACCCGTTTCCAAAAAGACAGGAGATCCGGGAAAAACATAAACGTTTTCTAATATCACACATGGGAAATTGAGAGGAAGACTAGTCGCTTTGTTGATTCCAAATTTGAGAATTGCCTTTTTAGGTATCTAGAAAATGATATCACATCGGTCATTCATACTTCCATTAACGAATAATTAAAATCAATAAATCAAAATCAAAAGAATTAAGTACTAAAGCTAGTTTATAGGCAGGAGACAAAGGATCTTCCACTCCGAAATAAGTTCTAATAATTTCTGCTAAAGTAGGATGCCTGTGTAGAGTATCTCCAAAAGCTTTGGATAGAGCTGCAAAATTTGTATAATTCAAGTCTTGATAACAAGAATAATAACGTTTGCTGTTAGAGGTTTAATCCGTACCTTCGTAAGTCACATCGTCGTGAGTTGGTCCAATACCACCAGAGGTAATAACATGAGTGTACTTTTTAGAAAAGCCCTTGATTTCTTGTGCTATCTCGTCGACATCGTCGCTCACTACTGAAATCTTCAAGAAAAAAGTATCCCTTTTGGCTTATGCTCAACTCTCTTGTTTATTTTACATGAAGAACATTGTCAACTAACTTTTTCAACCTTAACGCCACAACGATATAGAAGCTTACATATAAAATGTGAATTGGTGTCCCTCACTTGACCTTTCAATATCTCATTTCCAATTACTGGATGGGAACACAACGAGTGATTAGTTAACGATTCTATATCACATTTAAAAATGATGTCAAGTCATAAAAACATTTACGCTTACCGATAACTCCTGCTGTTTTGCGTTTGTTTGTAGAACTGGCGTAACGTTGTACTACATGTGCTGAAAATTCTGCCACGCTCAAAAAACATCTTTGACAGTAAATATTCAAAAAAGTCATTTTTTTAAATGTTAATATTGATTTCAACATGTATTTAACATTAAACGTGTTACGCGTATTAAAAAGTTCAGATTAAAATATAAACACTCGAAACGTATACTTAAAAATTGGAGTGTTGAACATGTCAATCACACTAAAAACATTGTAAAAGTTTATCAAAGTATACTTCCGTAAAGTAAGCAGCTTTTTAAACAAATTATAAAAGTAAAAACACAAGCATTGCACATGGTCTTGAACTGGACTATTATAACGGGGATGAATCTGTTAACAGGCGGCGACACCGTTCCTAAGGCTCTTTTCCCCGCTAAAATTTGAATAGCAATTTCGATTTCAAACGGTTCTAGTAATTAGTAGTCATTCCGAAGACACTCTGGCACAAATATATATATAGTGTCATTTGCCGCAGCTAGTCTTATGCTTTGCACACTCAATTAATAAGCTTCCAGAGCGTAGAGGTAAAGAAAAAAATAAGACAGTGACAATTGACGAATGGGCTGTAGACAGGGGCGAAAGCTAGTTTACTTTGGTTCGCGTCGTCCAATTAGAAGTACAACTTCAACGATATTTAACCATTACCTAAAGCGCTTCTTACAGTTTTTATTAACGACGTGCTTACATACTAAAAAGGCTATCAATTAAGGCTGCGATCTCGCCATCGATAGTTGGTGCTAGTTTTGCTTTCCGTCCCGGGGCAATTGTATGTTGGCTATTATTCGTCAAAGGTAAAATCATCTCGTTAAATTATTAATGTTCGAGGGCTTACCGTACAGGTAAGCGAAGTACTATCTACCTTTCAATACGGTTATCAAATCAGCTCGAGTCGCCATATCCCCACCTCGACGCATCACGCATCCTCGTTCCCTTGATCACTGTATGTAGGAACAACGTTACCAGAACGAGGTTATGTTGGTTGCACAATACATGTTCGGCTCGATGATCGAACTGCACGTTGCATCACTATAATATATAATATAATTTTGTATCGCAATAAATAGAATAGCCTAGACAAATTAGGTGAGTAATAACCACTCGCTTTGTACAAAGTAGATTATGGTAATAATAAGTAGTGTTCTGTTGAAAAACTCTCCAAAGTCACTGTACAAATATTTACTTCGCGAATGCGATAAGCTGCCAAAGGGTGCAAATGACTATTACAAGCATTCGATAAAGCAGGTGAGTAATAATTGATAATTTGATGATTTTCCCAGAGAAAGCCGTAATGAAATCTTTTCTATTTTTGACATTTTAATCTATTCGAGCTTACTTTTTTGTCCACGTTACAATTTACACGCTTTTATAATAAATCTTCAAATGTGTTTGAATGATATTGAATTAATACGCATTGTAGAGTTTTAAACAACACGTTTCGGAACCTGATCCTGAAAGGGTCCAACAAATTATGGAAAAGGCTCTTCTGGATGCCAGATGGATTATGCAAAAAGTACGATTTATATGAGTTTTAATATAAATAATTTTATATTAACAAAGATAATGTTATTTCAGTATAAAAAAGACGCAATTGCAGAGCCACCAAAGAAGTAATCCCGATATCGTATAAAAATGAAAGACTTTGAAGTAGTAGTAAGTCAGGAATGCACTGCAAATACCGTCAATTTTTGGAAAGCATTAGAAATATGGTTGACGAGTCCTCATCTGATCAACCGTAGAATCTCGGCTTCTATACAGCTTGGTATATACAAACTGAAGAGTGTTGATCATATACAAATTTTAAATTGGTTTCTAAGTATCGGTGATAAACTTGTTTCCATTGATGATGATATAAAAACAATCGTAGATTCCTTAAAAGAGTCTGATATTGAAGTTTCTATTGAAAGTTGCGGAAGCTTGGAAGAACTAGATTATTCCGAGAATAATGAAAATGCAGTTTATATTAGACTAGCAAAGCTACTACCTCGTCATCCAAATAATTGTTCACAGACTCTAGAATTATCTCTGATTGATATAAAAAATAATAATGTCACGTATGTATTTCACAAGCATGAGAAAGATAAGAAATCTCTAGGATTTGATTATCCATATCAAATAAAGTACGAAAGTAAGAGAATATATATATCGATACAACATTTAAAGAAATGGAAAGATGGTCAAAACTTGACATGGTTGCAAGATCATCTGTTTAGTAAGCTATTAAAATGGATAGAGAACGAAGGGCCAAAGAATAGTTTAGTCACAGGCTCCTTGAACCTTCTTTCACCTGAAAAATATACCGATTTGTACAATAAATTGAAGCTAAAGTATGGGTCAGAAATGATCACAATTTGGCCGGAAAATACCGACCCTTTAAAATTTGTTTACGAAGATGTTGCTATTGCAACATATTTGTTATTGTTATGGGAAATAGAAAGGGAGACGCTACAAACCAAAGAGAAGCAATCTTTTCTAGATCTTGGTTGTGGTAACGGCCTACTAGTACACATACTAAACAGCGAAGGTCATACAGGATTGGGAATCGATCTTCGCAGTAGAAGAATTTGGGATCTCTATCCTGCAACGACGAAACTCGAGGTATGAAATGATACCTTGTCAAACTTATCGCGCTTGGTAAAGCGATCGAGCAGTTGTACAACTTATAATTTTGTTGCAGGTGCGAACAATTATTCCGTCGTCGAAAAGTTTGTTTCCAGAAACCGACTGGTTGATTGGAAATCATTCCGATGAATTAACCCCATGGATTCCGGTGATAGCTGCCAGAAGTTCTTACAAGTGCCGCTTCTTCTTGCTACCGTGCTGTTCTTACGAGTTTGATGGCACTAGATATCAGCGCGAAAAATCAGACACTAGTCAGTATTTCGAATACATGAATTACATCCGAGATGTCGCTGTGACGTGCGGTTTTAAAACGAGCATGGATAAATTGAGGATACCGTCAACGAAAAGAATATGTTTGATTGGCTCCGAAAGAAATTATTCAATAGACGACAGCGACTCGCGAGATTTGAAAATTCAAGATATGATCAATGCAAGATGTAACGGCAACGAAACGGTCGAGGACGCCTGGTCGAGCTCGTTTAAACCACGGGATACCGTAGAAAAAGTTCGAAACTGTACTAAAATCGATAAAAGTCTGATATCTAACATAATCGATATCGTAGTCGCGCTTCTGTTACGCAAGGTACGCGTGATCGATTGCCAAGAAGAGCCGAGCAAAACTTGGAACGCAGGCGGCGAAATTGAATTACACGAAGTAGCTGCAACCATTAGTTCTGACACGCTGAAAGAATTGAAAAAGGAATGCGGAGGTCTGCAGACGCTGCTGAGAAATAATGGGCACATTTTCAAAGTAGAGTCGGGCAAAGTCAGATTTAGGATCCCAGGAAAGGACAAAGTGGGACAAAGGAAAAAGAAGAAGAATTCGCATGTCACCAGGAAAGTAAAGGAGTGTTGGTTTTACACCAATCATCCAAGCGGATGTCCGTTGAGTGATAGTGAATGTGACTTTTTACATTCTAAATAGAATTATTAATTTATTACATTTAATCAAATCGTTAAATTTCTCTTTTACAACGTTAAAAATCTCCTGGTGGTATTTGCACTTTGAGTCGTGATAATGTTATGCATCTTTTCTCGATTGTTTACAAATATTAGTTTGCAACTCATTCAAGGCAGTGTAAAGGGCGTAAAAGTCATTTGAACATTATTTTACTTTCAGTTGAATTATTGTTTAACAATCGTTACTTCCATAGCCGCCTGTTGGCTTAAGTTGTTTATTCGTGAACGAAATTATAGAGATGTAAAAATATATTTTAATAATTATACTACCTAGTAATATTAACGATACTTGTTAATTTGGATTAACAAGTGCTTATTGATTGAACCCAATGAGTTCAGCCTATCAGTCTTCAATAATTACGCATTCGTACAATGTCACTTTCAACTCTTAAATGTAATAATCTAAAGAAACGTCAGCTCTTCAATAGAAACATTGTAAAAAAATAACTTTTATATTCGGATCAATGTGTTATAATATTCCAATGTTAATTACCCGGCGAATTACCTCTTCGCCGATCACTTCTACAAATCAAATGGAAAATCAAGGAAATCAAAGGTCCTAATGTCTTCAACGCTCAATTTCACATCGTAATTGGTACTCTGTTGTTTGGTTAAGCGCTTAATGTCCGCAGGATCGAGCTTGTGCACACGTTTCAAATGAGTTTGCAGATTGCCACTCTGAGTAAACGAGCGCTCGCACTGAGGACAAGGATAAGGACGGTCTCCGGTGTGATGTTTCTGGTGCATTTGTAAAGTGGACTTTTGAGCAAAGGACTTGTCGCAAAGTTCGCATTTGTAAGGTCGTTCACCCGTGTGGACGCGCTTGTGACGTTCAACTTGACACGGCTTGGAGAACGCTTTGCCACAGACATCGCACTCGCGCCTCGTTGCAATACTGTGAAAATAAAGCAATTGTGTAGAGATTTTCGCCAATTTAACGAATTAACTAACGTATAGAGTATATCGATTACTTTGGCGTTTTCGGCTGCTTCGGATTTTGGACTTTTTCCTTGTCGGGAAAAGACGACGTAGCTTCACCGCCATCTAACTGAAGAACCATACAATTTTCCAAGTCGAAATTGTTAATGTTCGTTATTCCAGCGTCCGAGTTAAGAGTTTCAGGCGCAAAGACAATTTGCGAATTTTCGTTTGGTTGCATCGTGCAAGAAGTCGCATTCATGTGCTTTTGAGCATCGCTCGTGTTGATGTCGCTGAAGTTTTCGGGAACAATGTCGACCGACGAAACAAGTCCGTTTGTCAAAAAGTACTGTAAATTTGCAACCAGTTGATTGTTGTCGTTTAGATTCAATAGATTTGTGCTATCGTTTAATATTGCTCCATCGGTATTGAAAGTAATTTGATCGGTGACCGAATTCAACGTTATAGTGTTGAGAGTATGGTCGATCGTTAGGCTGTCGTATTGACCCTCGTCGTTGACGATCATTTGGTTGTCTACTTGATGTTGATTTTGTACAAGACTTTTTGGAGCAACCATTATTTGTACCGTTGAGCTTTCGTTGGATACTTCGTTCGCTGAATTTGGGGAGTTTTGTTTTTGTCTCGACGACCTGCGTGCCGACGAGCCAGGCTCGCGCGTATGAGAGGCCATGTGGACCTTTCGGTGTCCGGAAGTACGGAATCTCGCATCACAAATGTGGCACTTGAATGGCTTATCTCCTGTCAAAGAAAACAACGCGTCGTTTTTAGGACACAGCGCAACAAGTGAAGAATCGCAAAGTTCTGAAAATCATTATTTTACCTGTGTGCAGTCGCATGTGAACTTTGAGGCTGCCCTTTGTCGCGAACACGTTACTGCACACGTAGCAATGAAATTGTTTTACACCGTCGTGTACTTTTACGTGGGAATCCAACGTACATTTAACGGCAAAGCTTTTCTCGCAATGAGGACATTTGTACGGACGTTCACCGGTATGAGTTCTAATGTGTCTTGTAAGGTCGCTGGGTTTACGGAAAATTTTCGAACAATACGAACACTGATTACTTTTTTTTTCCAGGTTCACCTGAAAATTATAAGTTGTTAGCGTCGCGAAGAGTTGATGCAAGAGAAACAAAAAAAAACGGTCACGACTCTTACATCTTTCAACCCAACATCTATAGTTTCATTTGGGCCAACAGCGTTCTTCATTTCCAATTCTTGTCTGACGTGCTCCTTAATATGTACCGTCAGTTCCCGCGACGACGAAAATTCCTGTTTGCAGTCGTAACATTTATACGTCCTATTTGAACATGTAATAAGATATTGAGTTTCGAAGAAATCCAGAATAGTTGAATAAATTTCACAACGATCACTCACTCGGGTGTTTCGTGAATTTTCATGTGTCTACTCAGACCACCGCTCGAGCAGAATTTTGAAAGACAATAAGTACATTCAAACTCTTTGTCTCCTTGGTGTGTCTTCAAATGTTCCTTTAAACTGTCCGCCGTGAAGTCTCGTTTTTTGCACATGTGACATTGAAGATTGCTTGAATCTTCTATCAGGATCTCGTTCACTCGGGTCTGATTATTTTTCGTCAAGCAAATATCGATCGTTGGATTGCTGTTTGCCGATACTTGATCTGCGTTTGGGTTCGGGCTTATTTGAAGAGAATTTGGTGAAATACTGGTCATGCTTGTTGGCGTTGTTGGGGTGATTCTCATTCCTATCTCGTGTTCTAAAGTCTGTGAAAGATCAATATTGAATAGTGCAACAATTATGAGATCGGATATGGTCTTTTTTTCAACGTACTGTTTGACGAGAGAAAAGAGCAAATTTACCTGCAACGTTATTTGATTTATATCAAAGGTCTCCAGTTGAGGAACAAAGTTGTTTGTACCGGGAGAAGTGCTTATTTGCGATTCGTAAGGTTTCCCGTCATAAATAATACTTAAAATAGGTTGATTTTGAGGGTCCAACGAGATCTGATTGACGATTTCTTTGTTATTATCGTTCAATCCGAGATTCATGTCAATGTTGAGAAACTGCTGACTAAACGTCTCCTCTAATACTTTCATGTTCTCCTAGGATGAAAATTCAAATGGTTGAAATTTGCAAAGATATTAACAATTGTTGCAGCATTGTAATATTTTTGGAACAAGATTACATACAGGAGTGAAAGTTTGACCACTGGAATAATTAGCAAGTGTAACATTGCCGGTCTCGTTGGCAAGAAGTTTTTGAGTTGTATCTGTGTTAGGATTGTTTGCTATGGATAGGTTTTCTGCAAAAATACATTCAGTTAAGTGGGAAAACAAGCAAGTCCAAATATTCACACAGCACTCAAGTTTCGTGGTAAGTTGTGAACATTTTACTCGATCTAATTTAGGAGCGAATCGATACGAATTATTTGACAAACTTACGCTCTATGGACAAAACGTTTTGCGCGGCCGGCAAAACGCTCGCGTAAGGCTCGTCTTTTTTCTCGATGATGGCTTGAGGCTTAGAACTCAAACTGTCTTCTAACCTGACCGGAAAAGTTATTCCTCCGTCGTTGAGATTAATCTTGTCGAACGGAGCGGCTGATTTTTCTCCGCGTTTCTGTCTTTCCATTTCCTGCGTCAAAGATAAGTTGGTTTGATTCGTGATTCGAATAGCAAGTAGGGAGTGGGATAACTATCGAGTCGACGAGCCGACGTACCTCTTCGGCTATTTCAAGTTTGTGAACTTTAATGTGCTTCCTACAATTGACGGTTGTTTTGAAAGTTTTATTACAATACGGACACATGTAAGGGCGTTTATTCGTATGCGTAACCAAGTGCCTCTTCATGCTACTATTAGTCGTGAAGTTCATGGAGCAGACTGGACACTTGAACGGCTTTGAGCAGTCGTGTATCCGGCCGTGAGCGTTGAGAGCACTAGCCGTTGTAAATTTCCTGAAACAAACAATGCCGCGAATTCGATGAAATTGAAGGTCTTGGCGCGAGACTCGAAGGTGTCGCTTGGTGTCTTACCTATTGCACACGTGACATTCAAAAGGCCTCTCGCCAGTGTGCTTTCTGTGATGCTGCTTGAGGTGGCTGAGCTTCATGAAGGCAGCCGGACACAACGAACATTTATGCGGTCTACCCCTGCCGTTAACGATGTCGTTACGATGTTTAGGCTCGGCTAAAAGCAACCCGTTGCTCGCCTGCTTTAACTCAAGTGGATCCTTCAACTGGACTTTTATCGCTAAATTTTGTACCTCCTCGCTGACTTGCCTCTTTGGTTTTCCCAGTTCGTGATCTACCGCGTGGTCTTTTAGCATCTTGAAACACGAAAACACCTTGTCGCATATTTGGCACATGTAAATCTTGGTGTGTATCCTGCAACACGACGAGAAATATATCGAAATCAGCTTCTTCAAAGCACGGACAAAACGCTTACTTTTCGTGATCAGCGAGCGCTTGTTGCGATCTCCAAGTAGCGTTGCAGATTTTACATTTAAATCTCTCCTCGGACGTGTGCACGCGCTCGTGCGTAACCAACGTCGATTTCAGAGTGAAACATCGATCGCAAACCTCGCACTGAAAAGATAAGCTCGTTTATCGACTTTTCGTGGGTCGCGCGAACCAACTTTAAATAATCGTAGCTCGTACCTTGAACGGCTTTTCGCGCGTGTGTATTCTCAAGTGCCTCGTAAGATCCGATGGCTTTTTGAACAGTTTATCACAGTAAGAGCACTCGTAGAACACGGAGTTATCCACAGTTCGCTGCTTTATCGTAATGTATTGTCTGAAAATTAAAACGTCCATTTGTCGATCCGATTTCAGCTCGGTTTTAATTATCGCGCGATCGACGGCAACGGAGCACAAATACACACCCGTCCTTGCCAGCCGTTTTGTCGAAAATCGTAACCATCACCGTTTTGTCGTCGTCGCTCGACGCGACGTAGCCCTCCTTCAAATTCTTCACGATCCCAGCATCCGCTTGGTCCTGGAGCGCGTCCTTCTTGTTGGTTTCGCAAACGGTGTCCTCGTCAACGGACCGCTCGACGGCGCCGGGATCAGCGGTTTCGTCCATGACCGCGTTATTCGCGTCGCCCTTGTCTCGGTCGTTCTTTTTCGCTTGGGCCTCCTCCTCCTCCTCTCCCGCCTCCTCCTCCTCCTCCTCGTCCGCCTCCTCCTCTTGATTGTCAGCGTCGTTGTCCCGCTGCTTGATCGCACTGTGAACGCGGTGGATGTGCGCGTTCACCTTGCCGAGAGTTTTGAACACGCAGGGGCAGTGAGTGCAGCGATAAACGGTCGTACCTTCGTGCACTACGTGCGTCTTTGCGACGTGCGAATTTAAGTTTCCTAAGAGAGGTAAAGTCGGTCGTTCGTTAGAATACGTTCGCGCGTTCGGAGTCTGGGCTCGCGCAACGTTGCGTACCTTTTTGACTAAATTTAGCGGGGCAAAACGAGCAGCTGTACGGTTTGTTGCCGTCGTGCTGCCACATGTGAATTTTCAGCGTGCCTTTTTGCGTAAAGCCACGGTTGCACAGGTTGCACTGGAAAACGAGCAAACAGTCGACAAGGGTTTACCAGGAGTATCGCTTGTCCCCGGCTTATAGCAATGCGCGCGTATACAAAAATATCGCCGAGTTCGTTGCACCGAGGGTTATCGAAAGCTCGTCGAATCGAGCGAGCGATCTAATTTTAGAACGTATCGGGAATGCTCTGGACCTTATACCGTACACTCCGCATCCTTTGACGTCCAAAAATAATCGATACCCTCCAACCCTCGTTCCCTCGAATCCACCGGGGAGGCTTTCGTTTAAAAATAATAGGTAACCAATGAATCCGATTGTAAATACAACTTCGTAAATTGTTTCTCGTTCTTAAAATAGAAACCGTCGCGGCGGCCGGTTATACTCGAACGAACGGCGCTTCAACGACTATTTTAAAATATTGGCGAGCGGATATTGTTCTGGAAAAAACAGCGCGTCGCATTGTCACCGATCGTCGACAATCCGCGCGTTTCTATCGGCGAAACCGACGCGACAAAATGGCCACTCGCGCGAAAACAATCGGTCGATAGCGGCAATACGTACCTTGTAAGGTTTCTCGCCGGTATGAACCCTGAGATGGCGCGACAGCTGACTTGGCTTCTCGAACGACTTTTTGCACAGTCGGCAGCTGTTAATGATCCTTTGCTTGACGACACCCCGTTTGGTCACTTTCTCGATTTTCGTTTGTGCCTGTATAAACAAACGCAACGTTTAACGCAACGCGCGATCCATCGCAGAGAAGACGACTAAAGGACGATAAACGCATCGTCGCCGGAAGCGCCGATGAACTCGTCTTATCAATCGTCACGGATGTACGCGAGATACAGCAAGTGCTCTTTCTGTCAATGTTAATCGTTCGTAAACAAAGCTTCAAAGGTCGACTGTTTTTCGAGAACCAAATAGTCGATCAACGATGAAATTGAGCGTCTTTCCACGTGCATCTGGACGATTGAAAGGCATCATTGCACATACTTACTTTGTAATGGTCGCGCAAATGCTGTCGATAGAGTGCCGGAAGCGTGAACTTTGCCCGACAAAGCTTGCACTTGCGGAAGTATTCGCTCGGCCACTTCTCCGTTTCGTGCAGCTTCATGTGGGCTTCCAGCTGCGACTATAACGAAAAGTATCGAGAAGGTAATTTTTTGTTCACGTGTCTCGAACGATCGACGATGACTCTGTTCGGTCTACGTATAAACACCGAGAGAGAGAGAGAGAAAGACATCGCCACTTTGGTGCGCGTGTTGTACAAATTAAAGTTTGTCACGAAGACGCGTCAAACGCGGAAACTATTCGTTCGCGAAACGACACGGCTGGACGGATAATTGAACGCGACACATTGGTCAGCGACGACGACGGGAAAAAAATCCAAAATTCGAGGAAATTCCGAGTTTTCAGGAATGCCGTGTCTCGTCGTTAAAATGGGCTGTAAGCAGTAGTATAGAGGGCAGACAAGACTTATCTTTAAACGCGATTCGCCGGGGTCAGCGTTCACAGATGTCACCCTAAAAGGCATTGACGAAATCGCTATAGATGACCTGTGACATCTGCTTCTTATCCTTAACTATAACCGAATTTTCGCGATAACGTAATCTGTGTCGTAATACTTTCGTATGGCCTCGTTTACGTAGGCGGAAAAAAAGCCCATTGACGCGCAACGAAGAAAAGTTGGCTTTCAACGAACGATTGTTTTAAAGCAAGCGTGTACCTTGTGGTATTGGGCACCGAGGCCGAGGGCGAAATAAAATACCCTCGCACACACGCCCATGAGCACGAAATCCAAGCGTTCCGACGTCGTATTTTTCTTCTCCGTCATCGTGACGACCAACTACTTTGACGTTGATCACTGCCAACGCGTAATCTTCATTGCGCCAATAACAGCGAGGAAATCGAAGCACGGACAACTCGTAAGAATCAGCGTGTACGTTTGACGTTGATTCGATTGTTCGGCACGCGTGTGATTCGTCCCTTCTCTGCCGAAAACAGCTCCAACTCTCATCTCGACGACACTACGATCAACGACAACAATAGCAACAACACCAAAGAATCAACCAAGATCGAAACGAACGTAACTTTGCGTTTCGTTGAAAACCCAACGCTGCCGTTGCGATCTAAACAACCGATCCCATTGACGTATCGTACGCGTATGTACGCCAAGCGTTCGGCTTGCGTTCACTCGACTCACTGGCCCCGCGCGCCCGCGCGCGCGCGCGGCCGATAAAAGACGCGGGCTCCGTCTCGCTCTCGCTCTCTCTTACGCATACGTGTACATGTGCGAGACGAACACACGCGTACGTATATTTATATATTTTTTGTCAGGAAATCTCTTCCCTATCTCTCCGACAGATGCGTCTCTTTTCTACGGATCGGATCCACGCGCAACTTTGCGGGTTTTTCGTTCGATTCGTACGCGTCTTAGGAATGGTTGGCGTACGGCTACGAGGACAACCGAACAACGATCGGTCGCCGTTTACGACGAAACTTCCGCGAACGTTTGAGGCACGCGAGCGGATTATTGCGCGCAACAAGACGAAGAAGGAAGCTGGACATTAGTTGGAGCTCGGAATAATCTTGACGGACGAGACGAAAGAGAGCGCGGATAGCGCGATTCGAGACGACGACGGATCGTTAAGACGCGTACGCCGGCGGCCAAGTGGCTGTTGCCCTCGACGTCAAACTGGCCGTGCGATATTGTCGCTCGTAGACTCGCGTGTTTTCGCCAAGTATCGGTCGACTCTCGAGAGTCTTGGGTGGAACTACGAAAAACCGATTCTTACGCAACTGCATAAGAGTCATTCGTGCACGTCGTCTTTAATTCTGCGGAATATCTCGTGGCTCGTAATCGTATCTTTACAGCGCGAAATACAATAAGTTTCTTTGTCGAGTGTGCAATCGCGCGAGATAAAGAAGCAACGTCGCAAAGGGAAGAAATCAACACGACGGAGAAAGTCTCGACTTGCGCGCGTTGCCAAATTTGGCGCGAGCTTGGCAGTTGACTTGCGCGCGAAAATCGTACCGCTCGTGCAACGATCGTAAGGAGCACGCGATTTTTCAAACCGACCCACAAGCGAGCGGAGCAGTAGAGCGATCGAGCGCAACACCAGCCTCTTCCACGAGGAGTCTCCGCGGAGAGTCGTACTATTTTGTCGATTGCCTCGCGCGCTCGTCGGTACTCGAACGTTTGAAGCAAAGCTCGTGAAGCTCGTTCGCGGCGTCAGCGTCGTACGAGGAAATAAAAAAAGCAGCTGCCGGGTATCGCACGCGCGCCTATAGGTATACGTGTAAAACGGCTTTTCTATTTTGGTGTATTATGGTTTCGGGAGCTTTTATCGCTCTCCCCCGTCGAATTCTAAATCGAATGCCGACAGAGCGAGGAAACGATCGCTTTGGCTACGCGCGTGGAGGGGAAAAGTACGTTTACGAGGCGGACGCGTGTAGATCGTTTCGTTTTTTCCCTCGAACGCACGCTGCTGCGAGTACGTCGAATTTCGCGCAACTGGCTTCGGTGTTCGGTCGCCGTAGGACGATTCTCGTCTCGCGAGGACAGCTGGTAAATCGCGCGGCTCGGGCGAAATTGTCGATCGCGATACCCAAGAGTACACGTTACGTTACGGCGTTACGACGAGCTTGCGAAATCGCGAGAAAATAAATCAATCGGAAGAAGACAAACACACGTACGGCTATCTTTCTCGGGCCAAATATCGCGCGTCCTTCGTCGAGTAGTTTCAAGAGTTTTTAAGAAATAAAAAAAGTCCGTAGATCCGATACGGCCGTGGTTCTCAAAGCAAATCTACTCGAAGCGGACGCAGCACCGCCTATCGTTTTGCGAGAACAAGTCCATCTAACTCCGTGGCATTTAACGATCGTGATAAATCCACTTGCGTCTTTACAGAGTCGTATTCTCTTGGCTTGAACCACTTGGCTCCACGACGTACGCACACGTATACGTAGAACTAATAACGTCGAGTGCAACAGATGCACTTTCGTACTTCCAAACGAATCTTAGCTTCGAACGCTGCGGGACTGGTATATTTTCAATCAAATGCAAAGTAAAACGCACACTTTTGACGTACAAACGAAAGCACCTCTCCCCAACGAAATGTCAGAGTATCGCTCTGATGGAACAAAATCTAACGATAATAACAAAGAACTATGTAGACGCTTCGCGGAAGTAACCGAATATTTGCGCACGTGTCGAAAAAATATGAACCGAGCGATGCATTTTTCTGCCGCTCGCTCTCGTTCTCGGTTTCGCGCGCGGGCACAGCTGAGATCGAGAGTGCGAGAGAGAGAGAGAGAGAGAGAGAAAGCGCGTTTCAAGATGCGAGTTGGACGGCGCTTCGCGCCTTACTGATGTCATATATATGCCGCGGACGAGGCTGCAACGGACTCGCGACAAGCGCGCTCTCGAACCCTATATTACAAGTTAACGCGCGTTCGACTTACTTGGGAGAACAGATGGCGAAAGATACGTAGTCACTCGATTTGAATCAGTTGCGACTCGTCTTTTTACTTTCAATATCTCTGTACAACAACATCTTCTATTTATTAAGTGCGCTCGCAACAGTTTGGCCCAACGAGCCGCCAAAGCCATCAAACGATTGTTCACTTTCAATGCTAGAGCACCGCTCTAGCATGGAAAATTCGACGATCAAAGTAAAGGAGGAAAAGGAGGAAAAGCGCCGAGTATCGTCGAGCGCAAGTTTGCATGAGCGGATAAATTGCCAATTAAAAGTTTACAGAAACGCGCGTTGAAACAAATGTGCCAGTGATAGTAACGAGGAGGAAGAGGAGGAAGAGGAGGAAGAGGGGAAAACAGAGAGAAAAGAAGAGGAGCGGCGTCATCGTTTTATTAGCGAAGCATCGCGGTTCGTCTGCCTTGACTCTCGCTCCCACGTTGAGAAAAAATACGCGCATTGTACGTAATGCTTTTATTTCTTACTTCGTCAGCCTCCGCTCGGCTTCATTAGTACTTTTTTATCATGTTTTATTGCCGATCTCGACGAGGCACCGTGCCAATTATTAAAAATAATAAAAAATTTTTAAAACAGACGAAATATCGAGGCTGCGGTTTGGAAGAAAGAGACCGTTTGAAAGCAAAACAGAAAAATAAAACAAAGAATGGAGGCGCGATAATATACGTGTACATTAAAAGCGATTAAATCCCCGCAGGCTTTGCAATTACAAACCCTCGAGCACAATTGAGCGCCTGCTACGATCGCAAAACCCTCTCTCGAAAGAGAGAGAAGGAAATAGTCATTATTCAAAAGTCTTTCTCTCGTGGCGCACTCACAATGCTAAAATCCCAATCAGGACGACTCATTAACTTACGTGCGTCGAACTCAGAGAGAGGGTCTTTCAATTGGCGCGACGACGACGGGCGTTTTGTGTATGCAAAAAAGCAACGCTTCTCGCTTCGCGCGCTCGTGCTTTCGTCCTTGAGACGGCATAATTCGCGACGGAAGTTAAAATCGTAAGCTTTCGAGGCTTGCGCAACTTATTCGCCGCCCACAACGACTCAACTCTATCTTTTATGGGCCGGACACACTGCCTCTTTCTCGCTCCTCCGCATCTCGCAGCTCGCTTCGTTGTTGCGAATGACGACGTTTTCTTCTGCTCGAGCATTCATCCGATTTAATTGCTTTCGCAAGCCTTCGATGAATTACTTGAGATACAAACTTGTTACGTGAAAATAATATCGATCGACTTCGCTTGTGCGGCTCTGATACCATCGACTTACGATATTTAGATCAATTGACGATACAAAAGTATCGCGCCAGTGATTAATTACAAATCGCCAATCCTTGACTCGTGAATCGCGCAATCGCTCACGAGTATGTCGGTCGTTCGCGTTTTATCGTCTACGCGATCTTGCGGCTTTCAACGAAATAACGTCCAAAACTAATCTTGAAGAGGAGCAAATTTAATCGGAAACATGAAATTCAACAGTGACGTACGTTACCTTCGTTTCAAAAACGCCATCGCACTCTGGGCAATAGAGATTTTCGTCCTTTTCGTGCATAACCATGTGCGCCTTGAGGCTGGCGATACGAGCAAATTTTTTATTACACATGGGACATTTTGGCTCTCCAATGTTGTGCGTTGCCATGTGCAGTGTAAAATTCGTCTAAACATTTTTTAAACGCCCGTTATATCGTGGTTAGTTAACCAAATTGTCAACCGAATGAAATTTAAAAAATTAAAAGGACAAGCAAAACACCAGAAATTATAGACAATGACTCACTGGTACATTGAACGACGCAGAGCACTTGGGGCAATGATGAGGTTTTTCTTGAGAGTGCTCGTGCATATGCTTTTGATACAAGTGCTGCTTTTTGAACTCTTTGTCGCATATATCGCACTTGAAATGAATCTGCGATAAAAAAAGATGCTATTCAATCGAGACTCAATTTGAACGGATGATATTCTTAGATTTTAAATGCTATCGTGAAAAATACCTCTTTCATAGCATTTCTCCAATTTTTCGATGGTTTTCCTCCTCTCTTGTGAACGGGCTCCTTTGGCTCTTCTGCAGAGATCGAATCATTTTCCTTTGGAAGGGACTCTATTATTTTTTGTATGGTAGCCATCTTTGCTGATGTTAAAATCTTTGTTGCACTTGGTTGAATGAACGTAGAATGGGAAGACGAGTTTTTAGAGCCATTATCATTTGTAGATTCTAGCGCACGACTGCTTTTCTGATTTGACGTACAGGTATTTAGTGGATGTACGCTTCTAACGCTTCTCAGAGACACACTTGGTTGTTGAATTTGCTCCACTGGAAGATTTAAATTTACCTGCAAAATATTATTACGACGATTATTTATTTTTCAACGTTTTGATAATAAAAAATACATACATTTCCTACAACCATATCACAGTTGGGAACTTGATACCAATTTGAAGGATTACCATCACTTTGCACAATTATCACTGGAGCAGTTCCCAGGTGTATACTTGAATTTACAGTTTCTGCAAAGAAAATCAATCAAAGATTATAGATAACGTTGATTTCAGTTGCAATACTGGCATTGTACCTCACAGAAATACTTACGGCGAACTGCAAGTAAATTTTCTACAAGTTCGGATGAAGTTGGGATTATCAAATTCACCTTTAAAGCATTCATTTTTTACAGGTTCAATGTATTCTTTCTTTAGTTTCATAGATAACGCTACCTAATTACAAAAGAACAATTTCAAGATATTAGTATTAATGTTCAATAATTCATAGACATTCTAGAAATAATTAAATTACATACAAAAGTACACTATCTAAGAGTGAAACAATACACCAGGATTATTTTATAAATATCACGTCTATTCCATTCACTTGTTGTAATAGAATAACCTGAAACCTTAATCACAGCAAAAAAAATTGGCAATCCAACGTCAAAACAATTGAAAAAGAAGCGGCAAAGTCAAAGGGCAAAGCGGCAAAGTTGCACTTGCAAGCGCATCTCGACTATGGTAGCGAAACTCGCAGCAAGGCTGCCGTCTATTTCCAATTATGGAATTATTTTGCGTTATATGGCCAGCACCAAAAGAACAACAATCAACATGGCGGAGGTCGGTCATCTGTTCGTGGTCTCGCGCGACTCCGTTGGCAATACAGGAAACGACTAGGTCTTTTCAAACCAGATATCGAATTACGTATATATGTTAATCTTGATTCTCGGTGCTGGTTAGAGCAAGTGCGCAATTAAAATTCGGGCGCATGCGCGGATGATGCTTGTTTTTTAATTTTTAAATGTCCACCCGAAACGCTTGCCGACTCTCAAGGTGGCACAAGGTCTTGAATCCTATGGTTTTGATCGACGTGCACGAGCACCTTTCAATTCGATTACATCGATCAATGTATAATCGCTCGTTAGTGTTTCTTTCAAAGGCACGGGATCCTTTCTTTTCGTTGAAAATTGTAACTGGTACTGCAGTCGACAAAGAAACAAAGAAAAGTTGCATTTTCCAGCGTAGCATGGAGGATAAGCGCGATCTCGCCGCTACCCGGTGGAGATAACTTGGCGCACGCTCGTAAATTCCTCGGATGAAATACCTCAACGGTATCTGTATCATCTATATATACTGTGCATGCCATAGACGGCCTCTCTCGCGCACGCGACGGCTGTACACCCGCCCCTTCCCCCATAAGAAAACAAAACAGGGCGTCGCCAAGAGCGCAGACGTATCCTTCTGCTCGAGCACCTCGTGCGTTGTTGCGCAAGGTGCACATCTTGCTTCAGTTGTACAAAGCTCTTTTGCTTTACGTTATCCCATCGAATTCGCGCAAAACACAAAGATCCATCGTCGTCGCGAGCTCTCCGCTCCTCCCCTTCTCGCACGCACACAAACCTACGAAATTTGAAAAAAACATAAACAAAAGCTCTCCCTCGCTCACGGCACACTTACACACACGAGAGATCGCCGCGTAGAGTATTTTGTACGTAAGTATAGGTGTGGGTGGCGTATGTGCGCGCATCCGCCGCCATGTTCATCTCAGCAGCACCAGTCTCTCTCGGCGTTGCTGCTGCTGTCGCCGCAAGAGAGAGAGCGAGCAGATAGGCTTGGCAGCTTGTCGTATCGTGGTGGTGCGGAGCTCGTCGCGGGCGGCTTGAGTGCGCGTCACAAGCCGATAGCTTGCAAGTACGGATAGAGATAACCGCGAGAAAGCGAGAGAAAGAGAGCAAGAGAGAGAGAGAGAGAGGGAGAGAGTGAGAGTGAGAGAGAGAGAGAGAGAGAGAGAGAGCGAGAAAGAGAGGGAACGAGAGAGAGAGAGAGACGCGAGTGACACCGTGGTCCTGATCGAAAGAGGAAAGAGATAAACGATAGTGTACGTGCGCGCGTGCAAAAGGAAAAGTTGGAGAATGAAGAACGACGAGGGCAAATGTCGCGATGGCTAAGATAGAGAGCGAGAGAAAGAAATGAGAGTGTTGGCCGAGAGACGACGACGACGACGACGACGACGCCATATTGGCGAGTAAGTAGCGGAGTGAGCGAGAAAGAGAAAGAGCGAAAGCAGCCGAGTGTGCGTGCGTGTGTGGAGCGAGTTGACGAGTTGACGAGAGCAAGAGATCAGAATGGAAGAAACGAAAATCATCTACCATATCGACGACGAGGAGACGCCCTATCTTGTCAAACTCAATATATCGCCCGAACGGGTCACCCTTGCTGACTTTAAGAATGTGCTCAACAGGCCCAACTACAAATACTTCTTCAAGTCCATGGACGATGATTTTGGGTGAGTTTGTACTCTTTTTTTCCGTCAAAGTTTACCCGTATCGATTGTACCTTTATTCTAATATCGCGACGGCTGTTGGCTTTTAACTACACTACTTCAGTTTCTCTCTTTCTCTCTGTTGATACGCCACCGTTGCCGCTCTTTCTCTCGCTATGAGGGATGTCGATGCGAGACGTTGATAGCGCTTTGTTGCCGTGCGTTTTTTTTTTCTTCTGCGACTGCTCCGAATACGAGAAACTCGCTAGTTCTCTCGACTGAAAGACTCGAATTAAAAGCGCGTTATTCAGGGTAAAAAGTAAAAAAGGCGAAGATTACTCGGTTGATTTAGAACAGTCGTTTCAACTTTTTCACTCTGAAATAAACGAGCGACTTCTTCGGGATCGAGGAAAAAAACATCGCGTTATTTGTAACGTCACTCGACGCGCTAAATAAATCCGTGAAAAAAAGAGAAAGTAAAGAGCATGCGTACAGCCGGGTTGTTGTTTTTCTGTCGTTACCGGTGAAAATTAGGCGAGGCGTACAGCGTAATTAATGGGAGAGTCGGGTGTCTTGGAGCAGCGTACGTCTAACCGTAATTGCGGGCTATCGGGTTTGTCTCTCTCTCTCTCTCTCTCTCTCTCTCCCTCCCTCCTTGGTGTCGCTTAGCCGTTGGTGTCTCGTTTTCGCACCTCGCCACCCGTGCATATCGCCGTAGAATCATGCCATTGATCATCTTCGCGCGCGGACACATGCCTATGCCTACTCTCTCCGCTCGGTTTCCGACGTGGACGCTGATTTAAAGCTACCGCCGGTCGCTGTGCACGCGAGTATCGCGGGCATATTGTGCGCTCTTACCATTGCTTTATTAAGGTCGTCAATCGTCGCCGCACTCGACGTTTACGATTGTTGTGGCATTGCAAATAGGCAAACTAGCGCTCCGTCCTAAAAAACGGACCGAAACGAATATTTGCCGATTCCCGTTTTAACGAGGCACGAGCGTCTAATTTGCGATACGTCGCGATACGTCGCGATACGTCAAGAGAAAAAAAGCACCGTTACCTATTTCCACGGTATTTGCTATTTGTACAAGGTGCGTATGCAAACACGTTTTGATATTTCGTTAAACGTCAAATTGGAATTTATATCGAGATAACGCGCGCATAATAACAAGTCACGCCAAATGCCGCTACGTAAAACACTCGAAGAGCTTAGCATAAATCCGCACAAGTGTTTTTTATCGACCCACAAAACAATTTGCAAATGACTTCCGGCTACGACTTGCTTTTGCTCGTTCCCTCCTTCTCTATATACATTTCTATACGTACGTATATATATATTTGAAATCAGAAAAAAAGGAAAATCTTTCATCGTCAAACAGAAAGAGGAGTCTCGCGGAGTCGGACGTAACGTCACCCGAGTGCACTCGAGGTTCGTCTACTAAAGCGTAAAAACCGTAGTAAAAGCACGACTTCTATGTATAAAAAAACCTCCCTCTTTTCGTGCATTATTCGAGTCTTTTGAACAAAAAAACGACGAAAAAAAGGAAAAAATCATTCCATTTTCTCAACGTGGTTTTCTAGCGCAAATCGATGGGCTTGCTACGTAATGAAAAGAGGAACCACGCCGATGAGCGACTTACACGTATATATATATATATACATACACGTATACGTGGTCTGGAATTTCGAGCAAAAAAATCTATATGCACGATGTCTTTGTTATAGGCAGCTGAACGACTGCCAAGACGCGGGTGGCGCGCGCGCGCGCGCGACGATCAATCCTTGGCGAAATAAGCATTTACCTCTCCTCCACCTCCTCGCCGCCACCACCACAACCACCGTCATCCACCCACCCGATTCACCCTCCACGTTTTTTCTCTCTCTCGCTCTCTCCTGTCGACTTTTCTCTCCCTTCTACGAGTGAGCGAGAGAGAAAGCTTTGATCTCGTAGGCGTTTTTCAGAATGTTTTGCCGCATGCGATGTTTTAATGAGTGCGAAAAATCTCTCCACGCCGTACGGCTCTTTTTGTCGCACGTGTGTGCTCGTGTGTGTGAGTTGGCCTGCCACACTGCGCGAGAAGGGGCAATACACCAAGCTTTTATCAATGCCACCTCTCTCTTTCTCCCCCACCCCCTTGCACTCGGCAAGAGAGAGGGGCGACGACGACGGCGACGACGATTTCTCTCTCTCTATCCAAGTGCGTGGGGATGTACGACGATTTGTACGCGCGAGGGTGGGTAGGATGGTGCGTGTGGTCTACTTTTTTGCCTCTGGGACTTTTTCACGAGCCCCTTGTTACCCGCTCGCCAAAAATCGAACACGGAAACTTTTTTCTCGTGTTTTTTCTCCCTCGGCGGGTCGAAGACGATTTTATTCGCGTTGACGACACTTGGCTTGATAAATTGCTTTTCCTCTTCGTCGGATAGACGAGGAGATAAAGAGAGAGACGCGTAGAGAGGACGAGCGCCGAACGGGCGTTCCGCGGGGGGTGGGAAAAAGGTAGTTTTTCGCTCGCTCGCTCACAACGACCAAGTATCGACATTTCCCTCTTGTTTGGTTTTGTTTTGCAGCGTCGTCAAGGAAGAGATAATCGACGACGATGCCCATCTTCCTTGTTTCAACGGCCGAGTGGTGTCTTGGGTAAGTCGCGCGATGCTTTTACGAATTGTACTCGAGATAAAGAGAGGCGTATGTCTGACTAACGATGCTTCGAACGGACGTGCACGCCGACAGTTGGTCTCGGCGGAGGGTAGCAACGTGTCGGACGGCGCGTCCCAGTGCACGGACACGGTGCCGCATCAGGAGATAGCGAAACACGAGAGCCACGTAACACCGGGACACACGACGCGACCGCCGTTGCCGTTGTCTCACGACGACACCTTGACCGAAACCGAGAGTATAATCAGCAGCAGGCAAGGCCACCACCTGCACAAGTCGTCCAGGCACCACAGCGACAAGTACGAGAAGTACAACAAGTACAACGGCCTGCGAATTAACGGCCATTCGAAACATCGCTCGGCACTCGGATACGAGTCGGCCTCGATCTTGAGCTCCGACCTCGAGACGACGACGTTCCTCGAGTCGGACGACGACGCGAGCAGTCGGATCACGTCCACGACCGGCAGACACACCAACATGAGCAGCGCGGTCGACAGGCCGACGCTCGGTACGTTGAGTCGTTGCTCGTCGTCGCTCGTCGTTGCTCACTCGTTCGTCTTTTTTAGATCGACGCAGGCCGCAGCGACGCCGACGCCACAGGCTGCCGCCCATGTCCAGGACCTCGTCGTTCAGCAGTATTACGGACAGCACCATGTCCCTCAACATTATCACGGTGTCGCTCAACATGGACACGGTCAACTTTCTGGGTATCAGCATCGTCGGTCAGAGTAACAAGGTAACGCACCACCATCCACCTCCTGTCTTATTTTCCAACAACCTATCCTACGACGATTGTTTGATCGCGATTGTTATATCGTTGTTATTGTTGTTGTATGTTGTTGCCACCACAAGGGCGGCGACGGTGGGATCTACGTGGGATCCATCATGAAAGGGTGAGTTACGCTCCGTTGCTATCGCGCTCTCCGCCACTTTGATTGTTGTCGCTCGTATTACTCGCTCTTGTTGTTGTTGTTGTTGTCATCAGTGGTGCAGTGGCCTTAGACGGTCGTATCGAGCCAGGCGATATGATTCTTCAAGTGAACGATATCAACTTCGAGAACATGTCCAACGACGAGGCGGTCAGGGTGCTGCGCGAAGTCGTGCAGAAACCAGGGTATGAACCGTTTCCGTATCGCGCCCACGCTGCGGGCGTGTCGGGCGTTCCGCGAACCGTTGGCGTTGGTCGACGACGCTTCAGTCCCGGCGTCTCGTAAATCTCGTTCGCGATCGTTTGTTTCGGCAGGCCTATCAAACTGGTGGTCGCCAAGTGCTGGGACCCCAACCCAAAGGGCTACTTCACGATTCCACGAACGGAGCCGGTGCGGCCGATCGACCCCGGTGCCTGGGTCGCGCACACGGCCGCCATCAGAGGCGAAGGCTTTCCGCCACGACCACCCAGCGCCACGACCATCACCTCCACCTCGAGCAGCCTCGCCAGCACCTTGCCCGACACTGAGCGTGAGTTATCCTTACTTTACGCGCAAGGACAAAGCACGTTGCGAGGAAAAACACAGCGTCGGTATTGTTCGCGCTGCTTGATTTCCGATAAACTTGTCAGATAGTCGATTGACACTCGAGAGCAAGCGGAGGCTTCGAGCGAATGAGATCGCTATTTTTGCACGAGCCTCGTGTATTTGGACGAGAGGCGAGGAGAATCGACAATATTATTAAAGAGCAGTGATGAACTTGTTCACAGGACCGTTCGACGATCTCGACCTCTCGATAAACACGGACATGGTGACGATCGTGCGAGCGATGGCCCGGCCGGACTCGGGACTCGAGATTCGCGACCGCATGTGGCTCAAGATCACCATACCGAACGCCTTCATCGGCGCCGACGTCATCGACTGGCTTCACACTCACGTCAAGGGATTTATCGACAGGCTAGTTCTCGGACTCGCTTGGCAGTCTCCAAGGCTTCGCGGCGAGGACGCTAAAATCAATCGTATTCTTTCCCGTTTCAGACGCGACGTTCGCAAGTACGCCTCGCTGTTGCTCAAAGCCGGCTTCATAAGGCACACGGTCAATAAGATCACTTTCTCCGAGCAGTGCTACTACATATTCGGCGACTTGTGCTCGGCGATGAGCAACATGAAGTTGGATTGCGACACGGTTGGTCCGTTACCACCACCCAACGCTTGGGATATGCCTTACTCGGGGACGTACGCGCCTCACGCGACCAGCGGTTACAGTCCCATGCCCTTCAATTTCACCAATGAGCCCACTGTTTATGGCTACCATCGCGAGGAAAGCATACACAGCGGCTCAGGTATTTATACAGGTAGTTTAGCTTTGCTGCACCTCAGTAGCACTTGGTTTTTTATTTCTTTGCGCACACGCGGTCGCGACTACTTGGCGCGGGCGTATATTTTGTAAACGTTTCTTATCGTCGTTCTGTTCTCTGTTTCTCTCCGATGTTTCTGGAAAGCTATCCGTTTTGTAGTTTTGGAACAAAGTAGACGTTGACAAAGACACGCATGTTACTACTTGTTACTGTGGATTTTCTGCAAACAATTGTCATAACTAAATAAGCTTTCTTTTCTTGCGCGGCCTGGGTACGCACCTAAACGCGCGTTCTTTCCTTTCAATCTGCCGATAAATCGTCGATAAAACAACCACATTGCTTTCGAATAAGCAACGTTTACAGAATCGTATCTCTTAGTACTAGAACTGGCTGCTCACCTTTAGCTAGAACGTAACACACTCAATGGTTGAATCACAATGAGAATAGCGAAAGAAGATTCGCGTAAGAGGCAATAGCGTAGAAAGTAAAATGAATCTTCTTTCGAGTAGGCTTTACAAGAGGGCAAGGGTAGTGAGTAAAAGTAGGTGTCGTTTGCACTCGCCAAAGCGAACAATTGACGATGAAAGTATCAAAAGAGAGAACACAAATAGAGGCTCTGAGAGTGAGAGTTGGGGGATAAAGACGCACCGAACTTGAGTAGAGAATGTTTTTGAGAGAGAGAGAGAGAGAGAGAGAGAGAGAGAGAGAGAGGGAGAGAGAGTGAGAGTGAGCGAGTGGACAAGTGAGCAAAATACAAAGGAATGTCGCTAGCGTAAAGGCGAAAAGAAATGTTTCTCTATACTTTTATAGGAGGGAGCAGCGCGGGTAGCGATCGTATGTTGAAGACGCCGATGCATGATGTAAAGTCTTGTTGTTCTGAATCAGAACTGCAGATGCCGGTGGTGCCGGCGATGCCGAAGACAGGAGGCACGGGCACCGTGACAACTGGAGCTGGAAGTGGCTCCAACAGCAAACGTTCCAATGGTAGCCGCAGCCGTAGCAGTGGTTCCGAGCAATCGGTGCAGACGGGGACTGGTTCCGGTGGCTTTCCACAATCGCAGATGCAACAGCAGCAACAACAGCAGCAGCAGCAACAGCAGCAGCAGAGCCAACAGGATCTATCTGGTAGTAGACAGTCATTTCGCATTGCGATGGGCAATCCCTGTGAATTCTTTGTCGATGTCATGTAGACGTTGCTGGTGTTGTTGTCGTGTAGCATTAAGGTCCCCGGCCAAATGCCTGAGGAGGTTTCGCTTTCAACGCGCCGACGACAATCTACCCTTGACGCAGTTCGAAGCAATGTCGTCAATCGTCGATTGATTATGCCAATTGGGGATTTGCGAGAGAACGGGAGAGAGAGAAAGAGAGAGAAATATAGAGAGAGATACACTATCACTCGCACCCGGCCCAGATTATCCGAAAATCCCAGCACACATTCACACAATATTATGTCGAATATGCGCACAAGCACCTTTTATTTCTCTCGCACTCTTGTTACCACGAAGGTATGCTCTCTCATTTCTTAAGTAAATGTCTCTTTCTTTCTCTCTCTCCCTCTCTATCTATCTATCTCTCTTTCTCTCTCTCTCCCTTCATTTCTGTTTTAACTGTTGGCGAATTTTTCAGCTTCGCAACGTTATTACCTTTTACGTTTATACAGCTACACTCTCTCTTGTGTGCGCGTACGTTTTGGGTACGGCATTATCGACGACAAGTGATTTTCACTTTCGCGACTTCAGAGAACGTTCAATATTTTCGTCAGATTCGATGTACGTCTACATAATTGTTAACTTTTCATTGAATAATCATAACGAGAAATCGAACGAGGAGTTCCGTATATATCGAGTTAAATACTTTTCACGAGGTTATTTTCATTATCAACTTGAAACTTATAAACCAAAGCTTAACCAATGGTATTACGATATAATATTGCTCAACGAAGAATAAAGTAAAAATGACAGTATCAGTTGTACATAGTTGTTGTTGTGCTGTTGTTTCGTGTAAAAATCGGCATTGAATAACGTTATCTTAGCGATCATAAACTATCTTCGGTATTCAATCAACGCGTACGTTGTATTTTTATACATTTGGTTATTTGCAGAAAAACAAACAAGCGTCGTTCAACTAGTCTTTTTACATTCGCGTCCTTGATGCAAGTTTCAAGTTCGTTTCGACAGTTTGATCGTACAGGTACGAGGCGTGTTTTGTTTTCGGTAAAAGTCGTGATTCCTATTTGTAATGACGCGAAACTTGAATACTTTGTGATGAATTTGGCAATCGAGCGAAAACAAGGTACGAAACTACACTGCGTTGACGTACTGCATAATGTAGCAACATTGAAAAATGACGCCTAAATTGTAATAGATTTCAAACGTTTAAATAACAACGAAGCAAATTCCCAATTGGTTTGCGGTTAAAGCAAACAACCTCTATTGCGTTTCTCTGGTGGTAGATTGGATATTGTGCGACCTGGTTTGTAGGATTTGACATTTTGGACCACAATCCAGGTTGCGTAAGTGTGTTATAAATTTGACGTTAGACGTATGTATCAAATACTTTTGAAATTAATTACGATAATCCGTGTTTATTAAACGTGTTTGAATGTCGTTGTTGTTATTGCTCTTATCATTATCGTCGTTACGATTATTATTACTATTGTTATTATCGTTATTATTATTATTATTATTAGCGTTAGCACGGATTGTCGTTTACACGTTTGTCAACTTTATATTTAGTATTTTGCTATTTCGATCGTCCTTGCATGCTTCGTAAAAATGGGCGCTCTATTGGCTCGGAAGTGCGTTTGTTTTTATTTTGTTATTCTGTAGTCAACGTTTGTTTACTCAGCTCTTTCCACTACACTTTAGATCATTTTTACATCTATTTTGCTCGATCGTAGCAGTGATCGTTGTTTTGTATCAGCGTCAAGAGGTTCAATGTTATTACTTTATCCGTATTATAGCGTCTAAATATTTTTTATAACACTTTGTACGTATTGCGCTGCCTTTATACAAGAAAGTCGAAGAGCTTACTGCAGAGTGCTTTTACAGGCCTGAGAACGATCGGTTCTCGGCCACCTAATCGTTATAAAGAACGAGCTGTTCGTTCAAAACCATTTCGTGGATACTTCTTGTGGATTCGACTTGATTTCGATGCAATTAACAAGGTGCTTACACCTACAATTAGTAGCTAATGTTTATCGAGATGTAAATAGTAGCGATAACTGCATAAAAGTATAAGCATACATGCCAAATGCCCACGTACTGCCCACGTACCGCCCACATAGTGGAATCGTAACGAGCTTCGTACTAAAATTACTTGGATCTCTGTGACGTTTATATTTCGTGTAATTATTCTCTAAAACGCGTTCCAAGAACACTGATATTTCCTCTTTCATACTAATAACTCGTACATCACCGAAGAGCCAGTAACGTACCGACGTTTCCACGTTAAATAAGAGCACGACAATCTGTCGTTGATGGGAAGAACGCGGTGCCAAGCATCGCGTATCTTTGGCCTCTCCACCAGAGCACGTAATTGTGTACAATGTCATTGTGTACAAGCATGCATGTTATTGACGCGACATTCGTTGTAAATACCGCTATTATAACGAATATTCACTAATTAGCGAACAGTTAGTTGTTCTTATTGCTGGAAACAAGTGCATGTGCCTACATCATAAGTATCAATTTGTGCTGTATCTCTTGTATTTTGTCACATTCTATCTCTTGAGTAAACAATCGGCTTTCGTTCGATATCCTTACGATATACAAACGATCGAGGGTAGAGTTGCAAATAATAATCATCTTCCGTTTCATTGCGTTCTAGGATTGTCCACGACAATGGGGCAGCTATTTCTTTAAAAAAATAAGCAAAAAAGCAAACAAATAACGAGCATCCGTGCAAGATTAGTTTCTCTCTGTCAAGCGCCGAGCTAATCGTCAAAGCGTAGCGAGAAAACAAAATTAAATCTGCACCCGATATCAAATTGGCAACACGTCGCGTATTCCCTTACGCCGAGCGCAAAATTCGAGTATTCGATGATTCGATTATTCGCC